>JAPQVY010000001.1:12000000-14400000 GCA_028535165.1 Quercus tomentella
AAGAGAGATTCTGTCTCCATTTCTAATCACCAACGCCCGTTTTCTTTTCTTCTAGAACTGTCCTTCAGATATAAACAAACCACACTCTTCAAAAACACATGCAGACACACTTGTACACAGACACATGTACTTGACCACACAGGAAAAAAATAAAAAATAAAAATAACAAGGGAATAAACTGGTGCAAAGAAACTACCTCTTCTGTCATTTCAAAACCAAGAGCCCTGTCAAAAGAAAACATCTCTATTGTAATGTTTCATGAGGAATCAACTTGAAAATTCTTAGTAAATTTGACATGAACTTCTTACCTCATGGCGACATTCAGCTCCTTGGCATCAATAGTGCCTAAATAACAAGGTCAAACAAAAAAATTATTGGAAATTTAAAAAAAAAATTTACAAACACTACAACAGATAATTTCAATACCTGAGCCATCAGTGTCAAATAACTCAAATGCTTCCTTGATCTCTTGCCTTTTCTGCTGAGTTAACCCATGATGGCGTCCTCTTGGTTTATCTTTCCTAGATGGCCCTCTATAGTGAGTTGACTGATGAGGAGATAGAATATTTGGGAAAAAAAGAGTATCATTAACCAAGTACAGGTCTCTATAAAAGATCAAGAACAAGGTATATGGCTTTATTAACATTTTAATAGCAGGTGTAATGCATGTATATCACACATGATCCAAAGTGACACCATTTTTTCAAAAAAAATTCACAACATTCATCTCCTGTATTCATGTGATCCTCCACAACTAACTAATACAAACGCAATAAACTGAAAACCACGAAGAACACAGTCACGAGCCATTAGAGCAGACTCTCAGAATCCCCCCTCAAAAAGTACCTTACATTTTTTTTTTTTTCATATATCAGCAAAGAAAATGAAACCGAGAATATACCAATCAATTAGCAACTCAATGTCCCTAAAAATATCCTAAACATATTCGAAAAACAGCAAATTTCTTAATATATCATGACCTTAAGGATTTCCTATGAAATTAAACTAACCCTACCTTCTTTCTTCTGATTAATCCTTGTTTCCCTTGTCTTTAACTGTAAGAAAAAAAATCCCAATTGATAATCTTTTGCTAACTAATCCCAATTGATAATTATATCATATAATTACACTGCTTTTAACCATATGACCCTATAAAATATCACTTCAAATATGTTAATCTATCAAGTAATTACCAAGGATCAGAAACCAAAATCTAGCTCAAGAAATATTAGAATCATTAAGATTCACAGCGAGTAAGGAATAAAGTTCGGAAAGATCAGAACTTTTAATCTCGAAATTTGACATTAACAAAGACAAAATCATTAAATTGGGAAATTAAACTAGGGGTTTCGGAAGGACAACTTACCATAGTTTGGGCTCGGTGAGTTCGCAACGCGTTAAGGTTGCCAAGGATTGTCCTCGAAGAAACCTGGGTAATCCAAAAATATGTCAAATGTCAATACGTTCCTTTTCGCTTTGAAGTTTTTGTATACTTGGGATCAGCTATAAATGGGTTCCAACTTTTTATAATAAAAAATAAAAATTAAAAAAGTGTTGATTTGAACGTGTGGGCTCGAAGTGTTTGTGGACTTGGGTCATGGGCTGGGCCTGGGTTTAGTAAGTCTTTTGAGTAACTGGGTTTGGTAAGTTCTGGACTCAGGCCTAGCCGGGTTAGTGTACTGGCTTGTCCTAGACTCTAGGTTCGGTCGAAGATTTAAATAGATAAAGGATGTTCACTGTAAAATGAAAATTTTTTCACGGTTCTCTCTCCTCGAAACCCACCAAAAGCACGAGAAAGTATATTATGTCTATGTATGTGTTGGGTGTATACTTCCTTTCTCTCACAAGTCAGTGGGATGTGGGATCCATCAGTTGTGAGAGGTGTATTTTCTCCAAAAACACAAGTGGACACACCACCACCGCCCAAAACTCCACATCGGAAGAAAAAACAGCCACCAAACCACCCAAAAAAACAACCACCAACAACCAAAAATTTAGATCATAGAGCCACACCAAAAAAAAAAAAAAAAAAAAACCTCCACGAACCCAGATAGGAAACCCAAACAAAAACAAAAACAAAAAAAAACCAAGAAACAAAGAACATAATTTGAAAATCTAACCCAGTGGAGGCGAGATCGGGTAGCAACCAAAAACCCAAGATCGTCGTAGCTTGCTAATCGGACGCAAGGGTGATGCAAGAGAGAAGAGAAGATTGGTTTGTGCAAGGAAGAGGCGTAATGAGTTTGGTAGCACCGATGATGGTGGTTGGCGTCGGTCAGTGGGTGCTCCTCGATGTGAGATTGGTTGTGCGAGATGGGCGGAAATGAGAGGGCTGTGACCTTGTGAGTGAGAGAGCTGAGAGATGGAAAGGGGGAGAAGAAACTGAGAAAGTGTCGGGGAGTGAGGGGGAGAAAGGTGTAAAACATTTTACAGTTTTTTCCTTTCACTTTAATTATTTTATATATTGACCAATTATATAATGCAAAATAAACACGTAAAATGTGAAAATATTCCCTTAAATATATTTTATATCAAAACAAACGGTATATGAGATTAAATTATATAAGGGTCTAAAACTTAGGTTTTCGACACCCTGCAATATAATAGATATAACCATACTTGATCAATTTTAATACTTATTTGTAAAATCAATCTATATTAAGATATTATTATGTATGATAAAATGTATTAAATTTCAAGTAAAAAATTGATATGACAATATCTTATTTGATTGTGTAAAATATGAGTTTTACGCTCTATTCCTACCAAATTTGAATATATTATATATAATACTCAAAATTAAAAATATACTAGAATAGATAGTCTTTATTATTATTATTATTATTATTTAAGCATACATTATAAAGGACATGTATGGTCCTTTGGATAATTCATTTTTGTATTCTTGCATCTCTTTTTTCTATAAATGAGATGTCATTCAGTTGTATCAGATTAATTAAATGAGATGTCATTCTAAAAATAAATAAATAAAAGAAAAGAAAAGAAAAGAGAGATTAACGAATAATAATAGAAGCCTTTCAACAGTTCTTTTTCACTTTTCTTTTGTAATCGTCCAAAATCAAGCTTTTGGACTTGTTAGGAGATTGTTTCCTTAATTTGGTCTGTTGATATATGAGGGTGAGTCAGTCACATTAGACATGATAAACTTGTGAGGGAAATATTGATCGATTAAAAAGAAGATGCCTTTGGGTGCATGGCAATGTTAAATCAGAATGAATGTCTGTCAAAGAGAAAGTAATGTAGACAGATGATCAAACAATGTCTAGCCACTGTATACCATGGACCATGGTGATAACCTTGGAGTTCCCCATCAGGCTTATCCCATGGAGACCCAAGAATTGGGTAAAGGTACTGCCCCTAAAGCTTCTAGGGACCCAGTATTGGGCCTGCTAGGCTCAAATCCCTCTAGGCCTCCACAATTGTACCCTGCCTTTAAGTCAAATGTTCAACACAATTTGGTAATAGTTGTTGACATAATAAATAAATCACTTGTGAGTTTTATCACGTAAAAAATTTTAGTGAATCAATTTAATTAATAGAAAATTTAGAGAAAATTAAGTTATATGTTTATACTATATATCAGATTAGGTCTTAGACTTTTACTTTTGTTAACTAAAGTCTTAAACTTATGAAACAATTTCTATTTGAAGTATATGCTCATTGTTGTTACCTGTAAGGACCTAGTTTGAACTTTTAGCCTAACAAATGTATGGACTTAAGTCCAAAAAGTCCAAAATAATAAATTTGTAGAGAATGAGTTGGAAAACTGGGCTTTAGTGAATTAAGTAACCTGCCAATAGATTTTGATGACAAAGAAAGAAAGATAATAGACGTTCACTAAAGAAAAAAGTCCCTGGCCAAGTTCGAGGAGGGTCTCTCACATTATATAGCTCCCTTTGGGCCATCTTGATCCCACACTTATTAATCATCTGAGCCCTTACTTAAGTACCTATCCCATCAGATACCCACTTTGGCTTTCTGTGAGTTGCAGTTGCCAAGACAGTACTATTCAGGGGTCTTCTTCACATAAATGCAGCCGGAAAAGTAGTTGTAGTGCATTCAATGCGGTGGTAGTAGCTTTCCCTTAGATATTTTTTGAGGTTTCCTTCTTTCTTGTACGTTTCTGGGGTATGTCCTTGTCACTAAGACTTCCTAGAAGGTCGCCTTGATCATTAGGATCTGTGTTTGACCTATTCTTAGCAGGTCCGAGGAGACACTCCTCCTCGGACCACCTTCTCATCCATGCTTTGTTCGCAAAGTCTTACTCAACCCATTTTGTACTGCTTGCTCGTCTTCGGATTACTTACCTCCTTGGACAGGACCCAAGGCACAGTATGTGATTTAGGCCCTTAACCCCACATTACTTATTTTCGTTATTCTAGGCAATAATGCAATAGAGAAAACCAAAAAATTAAACTTGATGTTTTCACTTAGGTAATTAACTTCTTCTTGTTTTTTGTTTTTTGTTTTTTGTTTTTGCAATTACTTTCCCACTATAATTTTTTTTTTCTCTCTTTGAATCCTTTTTGTTCAAATGGTTACCAGATTGATTTGTTAACAAACAAGGTCAAATGCAGAATTTAATTGATATTTTCCCATTTTTCTCAACTTTAATATTGCTAAGAACAACATGAATTTGAGACTTTAATTAACAAAATTAAAAATTTGGGACATAATTTGAAATATGGTATTGTAGATAAGTTGAAAGTACAGTAGATAAAACTAAAAAGTAGTCGAAATAGTACAGTGAGACTTATGAATAGTATCAAAAAGTGCAATGAAACTCATGAATAGTAGTAAAAATAAGTTAAATAGTAAAAAAAATGGTTTTTTAAGCCAATGCCAAACACAAACTTATTTTCTTTTTTTATGTAATTTTTCTAATAAATTATTTCATCCAATTGGCAGACTTTGACCATGACGTCATGTGAGAGGAGGATACATTCTGCCAACTTGACCTAAGAGTTTCACAAATAATATGATAGAAAATTATGAAATTTTTTTTGTGGTTCATTTAAAATTTGGTATGATAGTGTTATATTATTATTATTAGGTAAATAACACTACCAAAAACGAGATGGAATATATACAATATGAATTTATATACATTGAGTATATTATGAATTTGAATACAAGATTTTGGATTAAAAGAATGGCAATATTTGTTATCTTTTTAATAACATTTCAATTAGTAGCATATATACTTAAGTTATCTTAATTTATTTTATAAGATATTATTAAAACTCAAATAATAATTTAATTGATATTTAATATTTAATGTAGGGACTGGGTTCGCACACTTCTTTTGGGATTGAAGCGGATTCGAGCCTAACTAGTCCAATACAATAAATTTGTAGAGAGTAGGTTCAAGAGCTAGGTTTTAGTAAGGATTGCAACGACTGGATACGATCATAAAAGGATTGAATTATAGATATGCAAGCCAAAGCTAGAAACTTCGTCCTCGGGTTTTTTTCGTCCGATAAACTCAATTTTCTTATTATTTCTTTAAGGCTATGTTACAATGGTCCTAGAGACGATACGTATTACTACTGGATCCCTCTTTTTCTCCCTCCTTTCATGGAGGGGTTTCTTACATTATATAGCTCCTTTTAGTTGATTTTGACCCTCCATCTGTTGATCATATAGATCACTACTCGAGTGCTTATCCCATCGGCCACCTTCCCCAACTTTCTGTTAGTTACGGCAACCAATGCTACACTGTTCAGGGGTCCTTTCCTCATTAATGCGGCCAGAACGTTAGTTGGGCGCATGCAATGTGGAGGTGACAGCTTCTCCTTGAACCGCTCCTACACTGTACCTCCGTGCGCATCCCACTGTACCCGTCCTTCCTTCTGGGGGTGCTTAGGGGGGCTGCCTTTGCTGGCGCCCCGTCTTTTTCTCCCGGGTTCGGGATTGCCGAGGACATAATCGTCCTCGACAATACCTCTAGGCCACTTGGATTTTAATTGTACCTCCTCGGCAACATCTCTCCTCGGTGCGGGCCTTGGGCCCTAGTGTGGAGTGGGCCGGGTTTATCAAATTCTTATGCCCCACATTTAATATTTTGTTTTTAAATTTTAGCTATGTTTCAAGCAAAATAACAGGGGAATGAAGGTGATCATGTTTAATATACACCTTCATTCACTTAGCAAAGAAAGAAAAATAACAAAAGTATTTATTATAAACCTGGTTTTATTATTTTATTTAAATTCTAATATACATTCATATGGCATATAATAATGAAATCTAATCATTCAAACTATAGAAAATCTAAATAGATTAAAAATTTTCAAGGTTATAATAAAATTACGAAAATTTTGATGTCTAATATAAAGGTAAATTACACCAACCTTATTTGAGGTTTATAAAATGACACATTCCCCCACCCCCCCCCCCCCCCTCCCTAACCCCAAAGGCAAACATACAACAATTTAATTTTCACTAACGAAATATTATATATTTTAAAATATTCATATAAATTTATACATATTGCATACATAAGAGGAGAGTGTCATTCAACCACAAATCTTGAGGATGTGGTTATCATTTGGTCAATAATTTAATATAAATCTTTTTTTTTAAATGAAATATTTTGTTTAAATAACCGTTTGGTTTGAGAGGGCATGGACTTTTTTTACTTTTTTTTTTCTTTTTTTGAGAAAGAGAGGGCATGGACTTTGTCGAGGGTTCTTTTTACATTTCTTGTACCTTAAACACGCGTCTTGATATTATTGAAAAACACTTAGTCTAGGCTTTTTCTAAGAAGGAAGTTGGGTCTGGCGCTCCATGGAATGGGCTCCAAAGTACCATTCTGCCACTGCCAGTTTGTGCGCAAACGTTGAGTCCAAAGTCCAAGGAAAGACACTGCAAAGTGGGCTTATCCTCTATTTCTGCCGCAGAATGAACTTTTTTTCAGTTTTCGCCATAGGTCTGACTTTTCTGCTATGCAGCAAAACTTTCTGCCAAGCAGTAAAACCGTCTGCTGTGCAGTAAAACTTTTTGCTGTGCAATTAACACTTGGAATTTATTTTCCCCTGCATTCATTTTACACTCGAAATTCGATTTTCATTGAACCAAACACAACCTAAATAGGAGCATAATGCTAGCATTAACTAAAATATCCAACCCCCAGGTGATATTTGCAACCAAACATAATGCTAGCATCTGAGCATTTATTAGATATAACTTATTGGCCAATTTTAATCTGGCTGAGGTACAACTTTTTTTAAGGAGTTTTTTTTTTTTTTTACACATGATTGTATGTTTACTCCACTTATTTTTAATAACTAAAATAATAAAGAAGAGAATTATAGATAGTTTTATTAAAAACACTAAAAAATGTCAATTGAGTTACAAAATTTTTGACATATTTTTAAACAAAATAAACCAATGAAAATAAATTATATCAAATACTGATAGAAATGACAATTATGACAAAATGCTTAGAATTAGTTATTTCAATATTATGTACTTCACATATTGCAGTGATTCAAACCTCAAATAATGCAGTGATTCAAAAACAAGAAGTTATGTATATAAATAGTGTCACCTTTAATTGTCATAAATAAAATTTCATATTTGTACAAATATTAATTCTAGAGAAACTGAATCTGCCTAGAACCTACCTTGATCCCAAATTTAATGATGAAGCTGCTACTTGAGTACTATTTGAAGCACACAACTTATGTTAGTGTTCTTTTATAACTTGACAATTTGCAAATTGGGTTTCTCACCAAAAATGCATATGTTTAATTGTGTACACTAGTAAAAAAAAAAGCATGATTTAAGATTTTTGTAGTTTTTAGGTTGCTCAATACAAAATTCTTTAAAATCTTATCTATCTGTTATGATCAAATGTTAATGTGTTAAGCAAATTCGAGTCAAAACACACTTTTTGAAATATTTAGGGTCTATTTGGTACATGTGTTTAAACACATGTTTTCAATTTTTAAATAACATTATACATATTTTTACATACTTTTTCATCCACATATATTTCCAAAAAAACTAAAAACTGTTATTTAAAAGCATGTATCAAACGGCCCTTATGTTCTAATTTTCAATAAGAAAAAAACTATCAATTCAAAGTCCCATTTCAATTCGCTATACTTTTCTAATTTGTCTTTTTCAATCACTATTAAGTATTAACTCCACTATCTATCATTATCCTCTGTCTCTCAAAAAAATAAAAAATAAAAAATCACTATCCCTACAGTACTGTTGAAGCTCACATAATGAACGTTATCTAAAATAGAAAGTTTAGCACACCGACCCCATGCATAATGCAAGGTCCCAGTTTTTTGTTGAATAAATTTGATCAAATGTGAAATGGCTGTTATAAAAAATTAACAAATACTCCGTAATAATAATAAAAAATTGATCAAATGATCTCGATCGTATGAACTGTTGAGTGCCGACTGCCGACCAAAGTACCACAAGTCGGTGGTATATATTAGAGGATTCGAGAATGAGACCGAAGGAGTACGATACGAGGCTGTCCTCCTGGTAAGTACTGAGCAGTTGATGATCTCAAAGGTATTGATGAAAGGTGGCTGTCTGTCACCATCTGATCAGCTACGTGTCGAGATCGTGATGGTATTTTAGAATAGAGGTACCAAGCTAGGGTCCCATATTTTACTCAATGATTTACATTGTCGCCTAGTGCCTAGCTTTAATTTTGCCTCAAGAAAGTTCGAAAATTGACCTGCAAGGCTGCAAAGCAGTTATTAAATATTCGCTTTGATATATATATTTCATGTTGAATATGTTTAAATAGATGCGGAAGAGGGGAGTATAAAATTGGAACACAAAAATATGAGGATTACGTGGTTCAGTCTTACGGCCTATGTCTACGGAGGAAATTCTTAAGAACTACATCTTTATTATATATCCTTAAGAGTTACATATTTATTATATAAGAATGAGTATAAAATATGTATTACAATGAACCATAACATGAGTGTATATATATTATATAGTAGACTAAACCCTAAACTAATAAACTTCTAGTACAAGTAGAAAACTTGGTTTGCACATAAAATAGAATTAGGCTTGAGTTTATACTAATAGACTAATATATCTCTAATAGCAATGATTGGTTTTGAATTTGATTGAGTAGTATGATCATGCTTTTCAAAACTGAATCAATTCTCGAACTATTTTTATAATTATAAAAACAAAATCTATAACTAAGTAATTAATCATGTTTTGAATTTGATATGATACTTGTGGAAGTAGTAATTTATAGGCTAAAATGCAAAACTTACTTTCTAAATTTCACTAGAATTCATTTTAATCTTCTAACTATGATTTCATTCATTTCAGTGTTTTAAGTTTCAAGTTTATTCATTTGAGGCATCTTCATCAAATTTTGTTAAATATTGCGATTAATTGTCCAAATTTTTATTTTTTTCAATTTTTTTAAAAATTAAAAAATCCAATTAATAATTGAAAATTTTTTTCCAATTTTTTTTTAAAAGAAATTAATTGAAGTTGACAAATAGACTTTCATTGAATAAACTTGAAACTTATATAACTAAAATGAATAAAAATAAAGTTAAAAAACTGAAATTAATTGTGTTGAAACTTAGAATGTGAATTTTGCATTGTAATTTGTATGCTCACATGGAAGAGTGATAAGAGATAAGGTGACATTCTCACCTTGAGAAGGGACAAAGGATATTTAAATGATATTGCTGAATAGGTGGAAATTGGGATCCCAATTTTTTAGACAGTCCGAATAGTATGGCTTTGTGGTGTAAATTTTTCTTGATTTAATGTGCTAATAGTCATTAATTAATTCAATTCATGAGGAATTGCTTAATATTTAAGGCAAAAATAATCAAAGGTTATTTTGCTATGTAGGTTTTATCATTTCCCAAGCTTTGGTAAGATGATCTTATCGGATTTTTTGTATGGGGGCAATGGGCTACCATGGATTTTAAAGAAAAAGTATTTATCTTTTGATCTTATGAGACATCTCTCTTAATCCCGGAGACCACTTCATGAGATAATTGGTGCATTATACAAAGATAAATATAGAGTATTTACATATTCAATCGAGTGATTATTCTATAAGACAGCAAGGGTTAAAAGTACATCATACGTTGTAAACACTTTTTATAACTCGCAAGACTCGATCTGCCACTTCTTGTCCAAATTGCTTGGGCATGCTAGAGCTCAAGTCCATCTCTATCGCCTTGCTTTTAATCAAGCTATCCCTCTTTTCCAATACTGCTCTCTCAGTTTCCCCTACCTCCACACCCTCACCAACACACATATCAATCCAAATTCTCATAATGTCATTCGATATGGGACGAACATGTTCACGTATAATTTCTTCCACACGTTCTGGTCCAGCACCATCCTCACATTTTATGCTAACCACGATTCCAGTAGGCGATACCACGCGACGAAAATATAGGGAGGACGAGAAGTAGGGTTGAACCTCAGGGAGTTGGTCTACTCGTTGCCTGAATTTTTCGAGTTGGGTATCTTCATAATAGGTTTTGAGGTAGTCTGGACTGAAAACAGTGTCTTTGCGAGGAATCAAGTCGACGAAGAGGATAAGAAATGTGGGGCTGCATTTCACAAGCTCGAATTGGAAGTGGGGCACGTCTGTTGATGACTTGAGGTAGCCAGCGATGTTGGTTATGTCCAAGGCACCACCGGTTGGTAGCTCCAAGTGAAGCCAACTTGCTAGTACGAAATCAATCTGGACCATACAATATAGATTATATACCATTCATATCAAGTATTTACGGCAGCAATATTGTTACTATGTGTAAGTCTTGGCTCTTTGCGAGCAAAGCACAAGGATTTTTGTCCACTCGTTCATTGGCAGAAGAATTCTAAATGATAGAAATTGGCAGCATGATAGTAATAGAATAGATATAGTTGGGGCATTTTTAGTTTTCTTTTTAATATATATAAAAAAAAAAAAAAAAAAAAAAAAAGACAAATATTTGAGCCATGCTTGAGAAGTAAAGTTAATTTTGCAGCTAAAGTATAAAATTAGAGAGGAAAGAGAATTTTTAATTATCGTTAACGAAAAAAAAAATGAAGTATCAATGGCTGCCAGTTGTCCAATATGGCAATATTTGACTAATTTCATAAAGTAAGATATTTGGGCTACTTGCGTAAGCAAGAAATTAATCATTATACTCACAGCAGGACCACGCCTTCTAGGATTCTTGATTTGAGAAAGTTCAATATTTTTATAACCGATGCCGCATACATTAATGGTCTATTTTTTAAAAAAATTTATGAAAAGTTGAAAAAATATATAAAAAAACTTAATTACTTTTTCATTTTTTTATAAAATATTTCTTAAAATAATTTATTAATATATACTCTAAGGCATTTGTTAGTAAAATTCTTTTTATATTTTTTTTTTTAGTTGTTGTGAGACAGTATAACTTTTATTTAAAAAAAATTTCATTTTAATTTGGAAGAAAATGACTAAATAACATTATTTTTAAAATATATAGCAATATGTCCTTATTTTGAAACTCGATTTTAACAAAATCAAGTTTCATGTAAAATTCAATATTCTCAAAACAAAATTCTATATATATTTTTAAGTATAACTCGAGTAATTCCACCTGAAACTTAATTTTATTAAAATCAACTTCTAAAAATAAAGGCATTTTGATAGATATTTCGAAAAAAATATTATATATTCTGCTACACATTTTAAAAATAAAGAACATTTAGTCAAATTTCCCGTTAATTTAAATATTAATAAATTGACATATCACTGATTGCGTACATGAACTCTTTTTTATTTCTGTCAAATTCAAGTGATGTGTGACATGTGTCAATTTTGCAAACTTACCACACAAAAATACATTTTATTTTTGTCACATACAATTAGTGATGTGTGAAATGTGTCAATCTTGCCAAACTTTAACACGCAAAGTAATCATTACAAAGTTGACATCCTCGCCTGAAGTTAGTAAACATATCTCTATTAAAAATATGGTTAAATATGTAATTTTATTCTACTTTTACATCTTCCTCTTCCAAAAACATATAAAAATTTAAGATCAAATAAAAGAGAATTCAGCGTAATATTTTTATTATGAGATTTCAAATCATAGGTTCGCAATTTAAATTTCAGTCAAATTTTAAGTGGATAAAGTGTCAAATTTCAAACCACAAGTAGACAACTAAAATCACATATAAATAAGTTTTAAAAATAAGTTGTAATTTGTATTAATCATTAATGCATTATAAAAATAGTTTCAGTGATAGGTTAATAATAAAATTGATTCTAATAACAATATGCAACTTTCGAACACCAGCTAAAAAACTCCTCCTCCTCTTTTTATTTTTTCCTCTTTGGAAAGACAACTAATATATGGTTCTTTCTAACTTAATAAAATATCATTTTGGCATAATTGCTAATTCCAATCAACTCAAACTAGCAAAACTTTGTTGCCTCCCTCCAGAGAGAGAGATCTATTCTATAGTTCCAGTTTAACAACCTCAACTAACATATGAAAATTGATTTCTTTCAACAAAAACAAGGAAAAGGATAACTACTCTAAAAAATAAATTCTTACTTTAAGTTGAAATTAAAAAAAAAAAGAAAAAGAAAAAAGAAAAAAAAGAGAACAAAGCATGACAAAAATATAGTGGACATGTACAAGGTTAAAACTAAAAAGTAAGAATATAGGAATTATTATTAAGATTTTATTCCACATCTCTAATTTTAATTTTATACGCAACAGAAGTTTCAAACACACTTAAAAGCTATCACAAAATTCTGCCTTAAAAATCTTAATTAAGGCTTTGAAATCAATAAGCATATAAACATATAATTTTTCTGTAAAAGAAAAAAGATAACTTATTATAAAAAAAAAAAAAAATTATAAAAAAAAAAACCATCTCATCCTTTTTAGCAAGCAAGCATGAACATTTATGTGTGGAGATCTAGAAGAGACAGTACATACAGGAGAGGAGTCGATGCCGCATCTAATGTGAAGAGTGCCTTGAGAAGTGCCATTCTCATTTTGGTAGTGTTCAACGTCAGGAGGGACCGAAGAAGGAAGAAGATGATGAGAACCAAGGCGATTCTCCATCGCTGAGATGAGGTCCACCATGGTATCCCTATGTGGGTCTGTTAGGTATGGGAATTCCATGAGTTTGGAGCCTCTAATTAGCTGCTGTTTATCCATAGATAATCGACAAGGAAACGATGGTCTTGTTCTTGATATTTTTGGGGCCAGAAGAATTGCAGGTGCTAGTGGACATGCACATGGTGGAAGAAACGTACAAGACATTGTGATGTGAGACGCTTTTTCTCACTCTCACTCTCACTCTCTCACACGCACATATATGCACCACACAATTATTCTTTTGATTTTTTTTTTCTTTAATTCCTTCCTCTCTCTTTTTTCTAAACAATTTGATGCGTGTGTGACTTGAATTGCCAGTGTCATTTGCTGTTCGTGCGTGACCTACTTTTCTTTGTAGGATTTTTTGAGTTTTTTTTTAATTTTTTTTAGTGAATAATTTTTAAGTATTCTCAGAACATAGATAATGGTGTTTTTTTCTCTCATATTTATAATAGAGTCCATTTATTAAATTCATAATGAGATCCATCATATATATATATATATATATATATATATATATATATATATATAAAAGAAGTTGAAGCACTATTTCTCCGTGCTGAAAATACCTAAGACTTTTTCATCTATAGTAATCTTTCAAAAAAAAAAAAAAAGAGACGACCGAAGATTTGAAGAAAGCAATCGAATACCGTATGAAGATGGAGAGCAGTAAGCAAAAAACAATTTCTTCAAGAATCAAAGATGGACCAACGGAGAGAAAAGTGAGCTTTTTTTTAATGTTGGCCTTTTATTTTCAGTCAATAAATTGTTTTGGCAAAATCTTTAATCTTGATTTTCATGTTTTTAGAGAGAGAAAGAGACCATTCACCTTATGTTCATTTGGAAAATTTTATTGCTCTAAAATTTTTAAATTAGAGTAATACTAAGAGCCCATTTGTATAATCATTTTGATAATCAAAAAGGGCATTTTTGTATGAAAATGCTAAAAGTCAAACGTTTATAAAGAAATCACGTTTTCAAATTGCCAAAAACTCACGTTTTCAAAGCACAATGAGCTCAAGCTTTTTCAAAAACACTGGAGAAAACACAAATATGAGTTACTATCTGTGAGGGTCCTTTTTGGACAATATCCAGGTCCTAGTAGAAACAAGGATCATAGGCCCTTTAATAAGGATCTTGAGCCCTTTACTTGTTGTTTGGTGGACTGGGCTTGGTTCACTGCAGCTAAATGGGGGCTGATTACGAACCAAGTTGTGTGCAAGTCACATAAAGCTCCTCAAGGTAAAATGCGATTCCTCTTAAGTAATAAAAAATATCATTATAAGTGTTTTAGTGTCATAAAGTGACCATTTACTCTTACAAAATAAGTAAAATAAGTATTCATAATATTCACAGTGAGAAGGAAATTGAAATAGAATATTTAAGGCTTATCTTTTATTGTGTAAACATTTAAAATAGTTCCTTCACTTGGTACCCCGGGCGTACTGTTATGGTACCCCGAACATACTAGGCCTGTAAGAACCCAAAATGCTGATTCTCTGAACTATACGATCTTTCTCCATGCTTATTATGCAATGGAGTTTTGTCCTTTCCCTTACCTCCATAGGTCCTACATAAGAACGCACTATATAATACACATATCTTCAAATAATTGTTAGTTTCTTAGATTAGGATATACATTTTAATACATATACATATATGTAAACGAATTTCATGAGAATGATTCAGCCACGAGGATCCTAGGCCCAATTCTCACAGACTTAGTGCTTTTGCACAAGATTTGTGGGATTTGGAACTCAAGTCCAAATGGCTTTGCTTGGGCATTGCCTTCCAAGATAGTTAGGTGAGAAGGATTTTTGTGGGAGAGAGTGATATCTGATGTGTGCATGCTTTAGCATATGTTTCTTTGAAGGTTAAGTGTGTCCAAGGCCCAAGTTGAAGTGAGGACCTCGGTAAAAAGACTCAGCTTTTGGCTGAGTAAAAGTAAAACTAGCAAGCAAGAAAATATGTATTGAACAACAAGAAAGCAGCAAAGGAAAATAATGTAATAAAGAAACACACGAAATAACTGTTAAGGATCCTTAAGTCAATATGAAATATTTCATTATTTTTCTTAATTGTGAATTACAATGTGCTCACTAAGATGTGTTACAAGGTCCAAATAAGCTCAAAAATTACAGACTTAGATGACTATCTAAGCCTCTAAAACTCGCAAAGTTTGAATCCAAGTTTATATTCTATAGTGGCTGTTCTAGGATACTGGGCGCTATTTTTCTACTTTCTTTAAGTTTTTGACAGAGTTTTCTCAACGATTCTTGTTATGATTCCCTATTGTTGAACCCTCTTTTCAATGTTGACTGTCTTCCCCTTTTATAGCGTCATTTTAGGGTTCAAGGTACCACTGATTCCCCCCCTTTGGTTCCCTGGGTACCAGAACCCCTGTTATGCCAGCCATTCTGACAGTTGATTCTTTCTCTGTTTCTCATAGTTTTCCTCTTTTAGTCCTGTTTTCCTAAACGCCACTTGCTGACTTTCCATTCCGAGGTGTCCTTGGAGAGCTAACCTTCACCCTCTCTTCTTTCAAGGCTTTTTACCTTTTAGACTCAGTTTTTTGGTTGTCCTTCTTGTTGTCATTTTTCCCAAGTGAGCAGAATCCATTCCTGCTGGGTTAAAGGTTTTCCCAGCCACTTCCCCTTATAGTTTTTCATTCTGGGTTTCCCAAGGTACCAGCCTTTTGTTCATGAATTGTCACTCTCCAAGTTTTCTGGTTCTTTGTTGCACAATTGGGTGATTGAGAAGGACATATTTGTTCTTCGTTTCTTGTATTTCGTGGTACCCCTTTTGAACTGTCTCAATCCCACTTTAGCTGTGTTGCACGTCCCGAGGATCCCGAGCCTCTGGCAGCCTTTGGGTATCCCGACCCAGTTCTTTCACTGGATTTTGCTAGATTTTTAATGGCCTTTTTGCTGGAAATCTAAACATACATAAGGCCTTGATGTTGATTCTTATCTTCATGAATTGGACTTTCTTTTGTTAAGACTCATGGTATTTCTTTACTTTTCATGGAATGAGCTTTCTTGTGAAATTTTGGTCCTCAACACTGTCAAAGTTTTTTTTTAAGTGTTAAATTCTTAAAATATCCTCACAAAATCGCATAATGACCAAAATACTTAAGAAAAATTTATTGGCTTGACACCATCGATCTCCTCTGTGCTTTTGCCCAGTTGCCTCTGTCTATCTCCTGTCTGCCTCCAGTTGTTCACTTTTTGTTCCCTTGTCTCTCTTAGCTTGTTGCTTCATTGCCATTGCAAGGATGAGTTGTCCTCACTATTTAGCTTGACTAGAATCTTATGGGCAAGGATGAAAATTGGAGCTAAAGAAGATTAATGGGTGGCGCTGTAGGGATGAGAAAAGGAAGACAAGCAAGTAGAAAAGTAGTGATGTGGTGGTAGGCCCGAAGAAGATATATGTAAGGACACGATTCTGTTGAGGCCCAATAGGGATGTTGGGCTCGCACATGAAAAATCCCTCACAATATGATTTGTAGAGAGTGGGCTTGAAAAGCTAGCCGTTGGGCGCGGGGCGATATTCCGATCTTGATTTTAGAGGAATTCATACAGAAAGGGGAGTTGAGTTTGAACATTTAAGCATTATAGTGTCGCGTCCCATGGGGTTGGACTCCTCGGACTTGATCCGAGGAGCATTAAGGTCCTACTCCGTTTCCCCAATGGTGGCTTTCTTTCTGATCAGCATGAGTCGTTCCGGTGTTTCCCCCATGGAGTCTCTTCCTCAGGTGGGATGGAGAGAGCCCCCCCCCCTTGGCTCACTTACTTTTTCTTTTATAATAGCCTGCGTTCGCTGTCCTTCGTCCACGTGTAGGGTCAACCTTTACAAGACTGATATTTGTCCCATCAGTCTAATCCCAGCATTGTTGGGGATGGTTGATAAAGCTGAAGAATACGGCTCTGGTAGGTGCAGAGCCTTAGCTGGGAAGGCTAGTAAGGATAACTTTCCCAAGATATTTTAGATCTTCTTTCGAGTTTTAGTCCTATACCAGTTTTACCCTTTCTTTTCTTTGGTGGGATTTTGGATCTGCCGAGGACTGAACTGTCCTCGGCTGTATCCCAAAACTGTTTGGTGCTCTCTACTATCGAGCTTGGTCTATAGCTCTCCTCGGCTTGGGCCTTCGGACTCTCCACGAGCAAATGGGCCTGGCCCATAAATTATTGGGCCCCACAATAGCCCCTCAAAACCCTGCTATCCGACCTCTTGGTTGGAAGGGAGGGTTTTGGTAAACCCAGGCCTTTAGTATGGCTTATTTAATTTAGCCCTGCATTAATGTGGGCGGTTTTCCACCTGTCCAGGAAACTCACCGGTTTACAAGGTATTCCTTTTAATTTGCTCGTGACCCGCTCCTGCCGTTTGGCTGTCCGAGACGCGCCTTCAATGATTTCCCTTTACGAGGCTCATTTACGTCCGGCGGCTCATCTGATGAGGTGGGGAAGTGGAACGGACACATCTTTACTCTTCAGATTCTTTTGGAAACCTGAATGAATTTAACACCTTCCGTTTTGCCCTTCCTATAAGAAGGCAAGTAGGAAGCCATCACTTTCGTGCAGACACCCTTCCATCTTTCTGAGATCTGAAACCCTCAACCTCCCTTAACGTTCACTTAACCCGATTGTTATTCCCCATATCAGAATACGTTTACCATAACGAGTGATGAAGGAACCATACCCCTCCTCAAAACATCATGTTCTAATAAAGCTCGAAATGGCTCGGTCAGGGCAAGGATGGCGGAGACTTAAAATTTGCCCCACCTCCCTTTCAACCAAAATCCGAAGCAGGGGCTCGTCACGTCAAACTTTCGTCGTGACTGAGTCGAGAACACCCATTATCAGCACCACCCGGCTCCTTACGAGCATACCTAACATGGCACCAGTGTGTTAGGAGTCAGGACTGAGGCAGGGGCCAAGTGCCTCTGCTTCTTCCTCTCTTTGTTCACTGGTGCCCTCCTCCGCCTTCCTCTCTTAGTCTTCCCAGCACCAGCTCCGTCCTGATGCTGTCCTTCTCCCTCTTTTGCTCCTCTCTCTTTCTTTTCATCTCTTCCCCTCTTCTTCTCCTCCTTCTCTTACTCATGTCCTCCATCTTCTTCATTCATCTCCTCCATCTTCTTCTTCCTTCTCCTTCAAATTCTTCTTCCTTCTCCTTCAAATTCTTCTTCTTTCTCCTTCATCTTTTTCCAAAGAAGGTTCTTCTTTCGATATGAGCAATACTGAGGCAGAGATTGGAGAGACTTTGAAGACGAGTTTAAAAGACACCTGGCTATTTACTTATCTGTACTGTGAATGTTAGTGTTGCTTCGGCAGCTCACCTTTTGTATAGGCTTGTTTGAGCCCCACTTTGTACGTTGTAATAATTTTTCATATTAATAAAAATTGTTGTTATTTTACTTCGCATGTTCAGTCTCTATGTTTTTACAAATTTGCAAACGCTGCTCGGCACAATAATATAGCATTTGAATCGATGACAACTAAGGCCAAAATACTTGCTAATAAAAAGATGTCAACTTTAACAGCATTGTTTGACATAGCAGTGTGTACCTGTGAATAACGATACTTGCCCGAAGCAATGCCGAGATTAGAACTGGATGCTCTATTCGGTGTAGGAAATAATCATTCGAAGACACATCACCCGCAAAAATGAACAGCCCCCTTATGCTACCGAATAGTGGAGTGCCCCACCATCATCCCAACACTTTTGTTGGCCTTAACATTTTACAGTATTTGGGCCGGGGACTTTTCCCGTCCGAGCAGTTATAAAACTTGTAACTTTCCTCTCTTTTTTTTTTTTTTTTTTTGGTTTCCCCATAGGCTTGAGTCCGAGGACCATGCAAGGCCTTGGTTCTGTATAAAACTTGTAGTTTTCCTTTTTTGTACTTGGTTTCCCCATAGGCTTGAGTCCGAGGACCATGCAAGGCCTTGGTTCTGTCCAAAACTTGTAGTTTTCTTTTTTTTTTTTTTACTTGGTTTCCCCATAGGCTTGAGTCCGAGGACCATGCAAGGCCTTGGTTCTGTCCCTGGGCCCCTATGCTGAACGGGCCTGGGCCGCGAATTTACTGGGCCCATAAATTAGGGGGTATTTCCGTAGTCTTAGGTCACGCGGTACTTTTTGGCGTCCCAGTGTTCGAGGTGCGCCTTCACGAGGCTCCTTTAATCTCAGGGTTGCAGACGGCATTGGAAATCGAGCCGGAGACATTTTGTCTGTAGCGTTCCTTGGGACGCTACGTGAATTAAATGCCGCCACCTTATCTTTTAAATAAATGGGAGAGAAAGTTGTTTTACCTTCGCACAAATCCTTCAGTCTCCTATCCTAGTACATCATGTTTGAGGCGAGGGTTGGGGCAAAGGAACTCTCTCCGCCACAAAGGCGCTGTGTCCTCCTGAGACTCCAGATAGTGAGGTACGGGCAAAGGAGGCGTAAATTCAAGAGAATATTCCAGTTCGACAGAGGGGAAAGGGTGTTTCTCCCTCTTTTAGTCAAAATCCGAAGCAGGTTCTGTTCACGCCAGAATTTTGGTGTGTCAGAAGAAAGATTCTCCGCCATCAGCGCTTCTGCCTTGTTGCAGGCAAATTTTTGGTGAAGGCTCCTCAACTTCCGGCTCCCTGCACCTTTCCTTCAGCGGTACAGGCCCCCAGCTGGGTTCTTTTGCTGCCTGAGTTATGGGCATGCAAAAGCATTGAGGAAGAACAAGGTCTTGAAGTAGTAGCCAACCTCTCATCTGTGCTTCTTCTTCGGCTTTACCTTCATTTTCTTGTATTTTTCTTTTCACTCATCTAGTTAGCTTTAGCATAAGCTTATTTATGCTCTTTCAATGTACGCTGTACTGTTTCTTTGTCTTAATAAAAAATGAATTTACTTCTTTTTAAATATTTTTCCTTTCTGTAACAATTATTTTGTGCATGGGATGCTACATGTGTGCTTTCCTTTGTTGATATTCAGAGCAGGAAACCTTGAAACAGAAACCTACTAATTCTAATTTACCGACATTAACAAGCATAATAATGATAACTCCCAGCGAATTAAAACTCATAAAACTAACCGGGACAATGGCCGAGTGCTTCATAATGCATGCAAGGCGATCGTCCGAGAACGATGAGCTCTAAATAATTCGCCCGAGAGTGTAGCCGAGCAGTGAGGGACTTCGACTGTGTGTTTTTGGCAACACATTGTCTTATACGGCATCAATCCTCTAGGTGCTGAGGATCTGAGGATAGATCGGGGAACCCATGTAGCTTAGGGGTTAGCCCGATTATCAACGGGAAATTCTCCTCGGATAGATTCTATGGTCCAGGTAACGTCCAGGCCGTGCCCAAACCCCCTGTTGGCTCTTCTAGGTAGTTGGTTTCCCCATAGGCTTGAGTCCGAGGACCATACAAGGCCTTGGTTCTGTCCAAAACTTGTAATTTTTCTTGTGTGTACTTGGTTTCCCCATAGGCTTGAGTCCGAGGACCATACAAGGCCTTGGTTCTGTCCAAAACTTGTGGTTTTTCTTTTATGTACTTGGTTTCCCCATAGGCTTGAGTCCGAGGACCATACAAGGCCTTGGTTCTGTCCAAAACTTGTGGTTTTTCTTTTATGTACTTGGTTTCCCCATAGGCTTGAGTCCGAGGACCATGCAAGGCCCTGGTTCTGTCCAAAACTTGTAGGATTTCGCTTTTGTACTTGGTTTCCCCATAGGCTTGAGTCCGAGGACCATACAAGGCCTTGGTTCTGTCCAAAACTTGTAGGATTTCCCTTTTGTACTTGGTTTCCCCATAGGCTTGAGTCCGAGGACCATACAAGGCCTTGGTTCTGTCCAAAACTTGTAGGATTTCCCTTTTGTACTTGGTTTCCCCATAGGCTTGAGTCCGAGGACCATACAAGGCCTTGGTTCTGTCCAAAACTTGTAGGATTTCCCTTTTGTACTTGGTTTCCCCATAGGCTTGAGTCCGAGGACCATACAAGGCCTTGGTTCTGTCCAAAACTTGTAGGATTTCCCTTTTGTACTTGGTTTCCCCATAGGCTTGAGTCCGAGGACCATACAAGGCCTTGGTTCTGTCCAAAACTTGTAGTTTTTCTTTTATGTACTTGGTTTCCCCATAGGCTTGAGTCCGAGGACCATGCAAGGCCCTAGTTCTGTCCAAAACTTGTAGGATTTCCCTTTTGTACTTGGTTTCCCCATAGGCTTGAGTCCGAGGACCATACAAGGCCTTGGTTCTGTCCAAAACTTGTAGGATTTCCCTTTTGTACTTGGTTTCCCCATAGGCTTGAGTCCGAGGACCATACAAGGCCTTGGTTCTGTCCAAAACTTGTAGGATTTCCCTTTTGTACTTGGTTTCCCCATAGGCTTGAGTCCGAGGACCATACAAGGCCTTGGTTCTGTCCAAAACTTGTAGGATTTCCCTTTTGTACTTGGTTTCCCCATAGGCTTGAGTCCGAGGACCATACAAGGCTTTGGTTCTGTCCAAAACTTATAGGATTTTTTTTATTTGGTTTATTTTTCGACCATAAGCCCCTATACCAGGGCGGGGAAAGTTGACTTGAGGCCGGAAGCCCCTAGAGATGCCCGCGCCCTTGGCACCGCAAGGCGTAGCCCCTAGTAGAAGTTTATGCTGGAGCAGCAACTGTATGTCGCCGGAGACGGAGGAAACCCCAGGAATTTCTGCTTGCTAGAGAGTTGACTCCAACGCCACCTGCGCCAACGCGCAAGCTTTCCCACAGACGGCGCCAATTGTAAGGACACGATTCTGTTGAGGCCCAATAGGGATGTTGGGCTCGCACATGAAAAATCCCTCACAATATGATTTGTAGAGAGTGGGCTTGAAAAGCTAGCCGTTGGGCGCGGGGCGATATTCCGGTCTTGATTTTAGAGGAATTCATACAGAAAGGGGAGTTGAGTTTGAACATTTAAGCATTATAGTGTCGCGTCCCATGGGGTTGGACTCCTCGGACTTGATCCGAGGAGCATTAAGGTCCTACTCCGTTTCCCCAATGGTGGCTTTCTTTCTGATCAGCATGAGTCGTTCCGGTGTTTCCCCCATGGAGTCTCTTCCTCAGGTGGGATGGAGAGAGCCCCCCCCCCCCTTGGCTCACTTACTTTTTCTTTTATAATAGCCTGCGTTCGCTGTCCTTCGTCCACGTGTAGGGTCAACCTTTACAAGACTGATATTTGTCCCATCAGTCTAATCCCAGCATTGTTGGGGATGGTTGATAAAGCTGAAGAATACGGCTCTGGTAGGTGCAGAGCCTTAGCTGGGAAGGCTAGTAAGGATAACTTTCCCAAGATATTTTAGATCTTCTTTCGAGTTTTAGTCCTATACCAGTTTTACCCTTTCTTTTCTTTGGTGGGATTTTGGATCTGCCGAGGACTGAACTGTCCTCGGCTGTATCCCAAAACTGTTTGGTGCTCTCTACTATCGGGCTTGGTCCATAGCTCTCCTCGGCTTGGGCCTTCGGACTCTCCACGAGCAAATGGGCCTGGCCCATAAATTATTGAGCCCCACAATATACATGGGCAAAAATTGTAGTAGGAGTCTAGGAGATAGATTCTTTTAAAGTGGGTGTCCTATTCTTTTATTTTTCTTATTTTTTTTTAATTTTTTAATTTTTAAGAAAACTTTTTCTTATTTTATAACAAGTCATTACCCTATAAAAAAGAAAAGAAAAAGAAAAGAAAAAAGAAGCTATTATTATATGCCTTATTACAAGTTACAAGATGACAAAGGAGCTTTAACAACATAGTTATGTCCATTTTGGTAAATTACACCTGCCACATACATTTTACACCAATTTTATCCAAATGTTCAATTTATAGAAACGACACTTTTTCATGGTTTTACCAATCCGTTAAGTGTGATTTGATAAATAGTATTTTCAAAACGCACGTTTTAAAAACACTATTTTTTAAAAATGCACTTTTTAAAATAGTTTATCCAAACAAATTCTAAATGGTTGCAAAAAAGTGCACATCTAAAGAGAGAGGATTTTTTTTTTTTAATAAATTTCATTTATTAGCTATTATTTGGCCATTAATTATTGATAATATTTGGACATTTAATTAAAAATTTTACAATGCAAGATAGATAGACAGTGTATTTTATAAACTAAAAGAGAGGTCTAAATTGAAATTTGTGTGCTGTAATTATGTGAGACAAATAATATATTCTAAATTTTTATTGCCTAAATGGCCTAGTGGTTCTATATACATCCTCCCTCTTTCATACATTATGAGAGAGAATCCATAGATCTAATACATTAGATATCTTATCTATATACAGAATTACGTGTAATTTGTTAAGGCTTTCTTTATAGATTACGTCAACATATTTTGTTAGATATACAATTTTTAAAGCATTTGTTTTTTAGATATATAAGCTTCGTCAAACTCAAATTATTTTTATCTCACTAAAATAAGTTATTCCAATATGCATGTTCTTTATTACAGCTTAGTTTAGAAATTAAGCAAACTTATTTTGTTAGCTGCACTTAATCAAGGCCTCATTCTTTCTTAGATACAGCTTACTCAATTCCAACTAAAAAAATAAAATAAAATAGAAAAGAAATCTCATTAGAATAAGTTGTACCAAAGTCACACCATGTTGTGGAATTATTGAAAGAGTTTAATTGTTGTAGGCAGAAAATCAATTATGAACAATCATATTACTAATGAAAATGTACGGTTAGATCAATATGAAAATGTAATCAAACATAAAAAATTAAAATTAAAATTTTGAAACATAAATGGTCAAACTAGAAACAGACTAAACTTTGGGCCCAAAGTGTACATAATTTTTAGTTCAAGACGTGATTTTGATCTTAAGTTTAGTTTAGGAGCCCTAAAATTTTCCTTAGCTTACTAGGAAATAAAAACAATTAGGCATAGGTTTTCACCTTTAAAAAGTAAAAATCCTATGGTTGACGACGATTCCATATAAATGGTAAAATGATAAAGGATAAACCCACACACACATCAACCCAAAAATCTAACACACAAATCCAAACATTCAAAAACATAGCCAGGGCACCGAAATGTCAACTCTATATATATATATATATATATATATATATATAATCCTGACACTGTCCTTGCAAAGTGAAATTGCATTTGATGCTAGAAGGCCGAAAAATAAAACTTTGAGAAAATATGTATTTGTATGTATTTGTCTATTTCGAATTAACCTTTGAAAGATATTTAAGATAAATTTTTCAGTGTTGGGAGATAAAAGGATTAAATGAGCTAATATACTAGGAGCCTTCAGCAAAAAACCTGAAATTTTTTCCATTAACAGAAACTTTTCTAGTTTATACCTTATAATAGTTAATGGTCACGAATGATATTAAATTATTGATTGTCCCAAAAGTGGAGGAGATAGGGATTGCTCTGATACCATGTGATGATGCCGAGATCGTCAGTTACTCAGGTTCGTCTAGATAGGTCAGCACTGGCGCGTCTTCGTACCTGCAAGGTTAAGAACAGAGTCCTCTCTGAGTGGTCACCGATGTGCTGCCGGCCACAAAGTCTCCAATGATAAAGTCGGTGAATGGAATTTGTAAAGAGGGCTTGGTTGTGAGAGCTAAAATAAGTAGCGAAAGGATTAATATTTTTCTGTGTATGCCTTGTTTAGTTCTGAAATGCATATATATATATGTGTGTGTGTGTGTGTGTGTGTGTGTGTCTTTTCTTCTAGCCATTGTATTCCATTTATGGTGGCATAAGTGCTTTTGTAACACTTTTGCGCTCATTCAATGTGGACTTTGATGGGTATCCCAACAGTCTTCTTGCTGATTTGTAACCATTCGGGTTGAATGCCCTCTTTATGGCTTCTTTTTCATCGTCCATGTTGGGTCTTTGTGGACGATGGTGTCTGAATGGGTTCATTTGGACAATGGCATTTATTGGGCCTATCACCATATTAAATTACTGATTGTCCTAAAAGTTTAAGCTGTTGGAATATGGTAAATTTAATTATTTATCCACATAGTTCTAACAAATGAATAAACCAAGAAACCTTGTTCAGTTGTAAGATAAAACCGGAGAGCATATGTATATTCAACAATTGCATTATGTACTTTGGTTTTTTGGTTAACAGGCATATTATTTACACAAAAATTCGAAACATACATAATACACTGACCAAATTAGCTTCTCATACAGTGAAAACATCTCGCATGGCTCCTAAGACTCTGTCTGCTACTTCTGGCCCAAACAACCTCGGAAAGCTCGAGCCTAGATCAACCTCAATAGTCTTGATCTTAATCAACCCATCCCTCTTTTCTAAAATAGCTCTCTCTGCCTCTCCCACTTCTCTCTTCCCACAAGCACATTGATCCAACCAGATTCCCAGCACTTCCTTTGCAATGGGATCCACATGATCTTTTATGACCTCCTCCACGCGTCCTGGCTGACTTGCCTCTGTCTCAATACGAACCATAATAGCAGTGGGAGAGACTAAGGAACGGATGTAAAGTGATGAAGAGATATAGGGTTTAACCTCAGGAATTTTCTCAAGTATCTGCTTACGTGTGTCCAGCTGGGTCTCTTCATAGAAAGTGTGAAGGTAGTCTGGACAGAGGACAAGGTCTTTTCGAGGAGGCAAATCAAGAATAAGGATTAATGATGTTGGGCTGCTCTGAATGAGTTCAATAAGAAAATTTGGTGCATCAGTTAAAGGGTTCAGAAAGGCTGAAAGGCTTGTGATGTTCAATGCTCCTCCCGTTGGTAGCTCGCTGTGTATCCAGCTACCTAATATAAAATCAATCTGATAAAATAATGTTTAGAATTCAGACCTTTTTTCCTTTTCAAAAGTAAAGAAAAAATTAAGGTGCATTAAATACAAAACATACGATATATGTTGTTCACACCAATTGTCAAAGATCGATGGTGAACAATTATTGTGAAACAGTTGCCCTACAAGTAGGGGTGGCAATTTTTATCCATATCTATGAATCCGTCCATTACCCACCTTATTTGGATAAGTCTTAACCCAACCCATTTGAATATTTGGGTTAAATGGATAAAGACCCATTTGGTTATTTAATTAGATGGGTCTAAATGGATAAACCCACCAATAACCACTAAACCCATCTAAAATTTAAATTTAAATAAACCCACAAAACCCACATAACCTTTCTAAAATCTAAAACTTAAATAAAGAATATAACCTTCTTAAACCCAAAACATTCGGCCCTCAGACAAATAAAAAAAAAAAAAAAAAATTTCCTACATTTTCTCATCATCCAAACAGACTTGGAACAAACACAAAACCAAAAATAGCACACGATCACATTCTTGGCAACCAAACATTCACTACAAAACACAGCCGATGACCTTGAAAATCAGAAAATCACTCATCCAAACTAATAACAAAATATGAAAAAGGCAAAAACGAAAAATCCAAATCCAAATCTAAATCTAAACACCTGCACTTCCCTACACTCCCGACGCACGTTAGCAAAAACCCGTCCTCTTCGCCGCTATTCCTTCGTCGTCAATGGCTTCCGTTTCTTCTCCGACGAACAAGTTATCGTCATCCGTACAACCACCGAGACGAATGAGGGTTTTGAAGGAACGATCTAGACCGCCGGAGGATGCTGCTCAGAAAAGTATGGGGATCGGTCTACAACCGGTCCAAGTCGTCGTCGTCGGATCGTAACCCAATTTTCTCGTCGTCGCCGTTGTTGTTGTCGTCGCTAGGGGCGTTCAATCAGTCACTGGCGGATATATTGATGCAGATACTGAGAAAGCTTGGAGCTAAGGACGCTATGAAAATGAGCATGGTTTGTAAGTCTTGGAAATCGCTCATCTCCGATAATCTTCTCTGGATTTTCTTCCTCCAGAACCAGGCATATGAGTCTTGGGACTCTTTTCTTCGCCTAGACCAGCTTTGTTTGGATTCCCAGAAAGTTATGAGAGAAAGGAAAGTTTAGATAATGAGTTAGAAAAGTCTTCAACACGTGCGCTAATGCGTTTGTGGCAATATTGAATTTTTTTTTTTTTTTTTTTAGAATCAACAACAATATTAAAATTAAATGGGTTAAATGGGTGAGTTACTAATTAAATGGGTTGGGCGGGTAATGGATAATTAAATTATATATAAATGGGTCATAAATGGATAAATGGGTAATTACACACCCAACCCATTTATGACCCAACCCATTTATAACCCAACCCGCCCATTTGCCACCCCTACCTACAAGGAACATAGAAGAGAACAGATGATGCCATGCTCCAATACACCAACTCATTACAACTGAACCCAAATATAACTGGGCTAGAACTAGGTTGAGCATGGCAAGACCAGAAAACTATCCCCCATTCTAAGGAAGTTCAGACATTGCATTGTGGCTAACCAACAAGAAACACTCTTGATTCAGACATTACATTTTGGCTAACCAACAAGAAACACACTTGATTCAAACAGCTCGAGCAAACAGCATTCAGGCCTTGAAGAACAAAGGGCTGAATCCAATGGCTGTTTGCTCAAGCTTACAACAATTTGGGCTTGTTGATCATCATCCCGGAGAAAACACTGTTTGTTAAATTAACAACTGCAACCCAACCTAAATAATTTTGCAATTGCAAATGAAGTCCAAGCCACAGACTTAAAAAACAAAATCCCACAATCACCTTAGTAAGGTAAAGTAGATGCCAATTTCCCCAAGAATAATCTCACAGTTGCAATCATAATTATGATATTAATTCCCATAAGCGAGCATGAAAAAAAAATTACCTTGATTTTATTTCTCCTGTTATATTACACTTATATGTTAAGATAAAGGTGGATTTGACTACTAGAAATGATGTCCATACAAGCATGAGCCGGTATAAGCTTATGGTACAAGTTTTCAATTTCTATATATACAATATGGATGGGTTCAACTCTTCCCAAGAGCCTGAGCAATCTGCCATAGTAACTATACTCACTAATCGCCATAGCTATGGGATTTGTGTCCCAGCATATGATTCTTAAATCCAGAGCCACTGGCTCTACTGCTTCATATTAAACAAGTACATGAAGATGAACCACTATTGGACCATCTACCTTGAAGAGTTCTCCATACACCAAAAAATTTCAAACCCATGGGCTACTGTATAAAGTAACTTGCTAGCAATATTTGGGAACAGAATTTTGCGTAATGTTGCTACTACTTATTCAAATTCTTATGCCATTTTCCCTGAACAACTTCAAAAATCGCACCCAACATTCCCACCTTTCAAACACCCACCAACTATTGTATGCCAGAAACTAAATCTCTCAGGCAGCACATCAAACAACCTATGAGCAACAGCCAAATCACCATCTCTATGGAGAATACGTTTCAATTTGGACCGGTCTCAAAGGGTGGGTCCAACTTTAAATTTGGCTCAAAATTAGCTAACCAAACACTTGCTAAATCCTATTTTTCCAACATGTTTTTGCATCAATTTACATTAATGCAAGTAAGTTTTCATAGTTAACTGTAATCTTTCGATGAGCAACGTTGTTGTCGTTTTCAATGAAAAATAAAAATGATATTAGTTTTCGTGCCATTTAAACGACCTAGCGGTTGAAACGAGAACGAACACGTTGCCGTTACTAACAACTAAAACGGCATAAATTCTGTGCCGTTTATCAAAAGGAGTGAGGAAAAATGAAATCACACCTGAGAGTGGGAAGGCTTGTTGCCAGATCTGGTGTGAAGCGAAGCATGGGCGGACCCAGTTTGGTTCTGGTAGTACTGTACATCCGGCGGTAGACTACAAGGGAGGAGCTGCGACCCAAGGCGGTTCTCCACCGTTGATACAAGATCAACCATCAGGTTTCTATGTGGGGCCGACAAGTATGGGAACTCCTTGAATTTTGCTACCCCGAATTCGTTGTTCAACTCCATCTGAGATGATGATGCTGAGGAGCAACAGGAGAAGGTTTTAGACCTTGAGCTTGAGGAACTTGGTGGGAAGTGGCTGCTGAAGAAGATCACAGGCAGTGTGAGTGTCACAGCCATTTAGGGGGTGTTTGGTTTGTGTTTTCAAACAACCATTTTTAGTTTTTAAACAGCATTTCACGCATTTCTACACACTTTTTCACCCACACGTATTTCCATAAATATTTTCAAATAACAATTTTTAGTTTTTAAACACATATACCAAACGGACCCTTATTATTCCTTTCTTCTCACCGCGCTGTTCCATGTCTATCTATATGTCTAATTTGTCTATTACGTGCATGCCGAAACGGTGCGTTTTGTAGAGTGATTATAGGGTGCTGATTGCATCAAAAATAAAATTTTAAATTTTTTTTTTTTTTTAAATGAACAAAAAGGTTTTGAATACCATTTTGTTGCCCCATTTGGTTTCTTTAGAGCATTTCCATCAATACTTCTAAAAAAATTTAGCATTTATCATCTCAAAAACTAATTTTATAATATATAACACATCATTTTACAATATCCATTACATCAAAATTTCTAGTTTTTTTAACACTCCATTTAAATATTTTTTCTTTATTATTTTTTATTCATTTTTTTATTTTTCCTCTCTCTCTCTCCTCTCTCTCTCTCTTTATTAAACAAATAATTTTTTTTTTACAATCTTGCTACAGTGGGCTGCTAGAGATAGCAGCCCACTATAGCTGGATTGCAAAATGAATAGGATTTAAGAGTTTTGATGGAATATGATTTTTGATCTTTTGATACTAAAATTTAGCATTTATAGCATTTGAGAGTGTTGATGAAAATGCTCTTATGGGACAGAATATTTCCATACCGACTTATTTTGATGCACTATTTTGAGATTATTGTTAATATATATAATGTAGGGTCACAATTTGAGGCCTAAGCCCAAAATATATGGAGTCTTGGTCCAATGAACCTAATACAATGAATTTGTAAAGAATAGGTCAAAGAACTAAGTCCTAATGAGTTGGACAACGGCTAGTATTAAATCGTGTGGCGATCAAACACAAACCAAGGATGCTTATATCAATAAACTTTCAGTCCGAGGTGGTTAAATCTGTATATGATGATTACTCTAAAATATCAAAATGGTTCAGATTGCTATATTGCTTTTTCTCTCTCCTTTTCGATCCCCTTTCCATGAAGAGTCTTCCACCTTATATATCTTCTTTTGAATCATCTTCACCCTCCACTTGTTGATCATCTGAATCCCTACTTGAGTACTTGTCCCATTAGCCACCTTCCCTAACTCTTTGTGAGTTGCGGTAGCCAATGTAACACTATTCAGAGGTTTCCTCCACATAAATGCGGCCAGTAAAGTAGCTGTTGTGCATTTAATGCGGTGGTGTCAACCTTCTCTTAGATATTTTTAGGTTTTCTTCATTCTCACGTGTCCATGAAGCACATCCTTGTCATTGAACCTTCTTGGAAGGTCACTTTAATTGCTGGATTATATATTTTGAACCATATTCATTAAGTCTGAGGAGGATGTACTCCTCGGACGGCCATTTATTTGCTCTCTACTTATGGAACTTGGTCTGAGGATATCTCATAATTATTTGCTTCTCCTCGGACCTATTTATCTCCTTGAGTAAAACCAAGGCCCAATATACGATCTTGGGCCCTTATCCCTACACATAATATGATATAAATTAATAATTTTAAAGTGGAGGTTTAAAAAAACTTTCAATAAACTAATTAGATTAGTTATTAAAAAACTAAAACAATTTGAGTTTTTTTTTTTTTTTTTGTTAAATAAACATGAATGTTGGGACATTTGTAAAATCATGATGGTACAAAAGGTAAACAAATCGACCGATACAAATTGAACAGAAATCATTCTTCACCATACGACCATAGCCATCTTATAACAAGACAACACACCAACTAAACCATTTTGATAAGGCCACTTGTACCACTATCGCATGTAGAAACTAATTGGCCCATTGTTATTTACTCCAAAGCACTGGTTTGAGTGTGCTAAATACTAAATTTTAGCATTTTCAAAAACCAAACACCAAAAAATGACCTCTATTGGATATGTTAGATACCAAATAATGAAAAAAAAATTGCCAGTGTACTACTACTAGCAATGCTACTTTGTTTTTTTATTCTATTTTCTCTCTTATTTCATACTTCTCTCCCCTCTCACTCTCTCTTCTCAATGCCTCTCTCACCCTCTCTTCTCTCTGTTTCTCACTCTCTCACAGCCGTGTCACCAATCCCTCTCCTCTCTTCTCTAGTTGTGGCTTTTTATTTTTATTTTTTGTGGTTGAGATGATCAGCATTGTTTACACTTTACAGTGGTGGGGTTGTGATCAACTTTGAGTTTGCTATGGGTGTTTACGGTTGAGATTAGTGACTGATGATGGTTTGTTTGTTTGTTTTTTTTTTTTTTTTGGGTGCAATGATGGTAGTTAGGTGTTTGTGGTTAAGATCAGCTACGGTTGGTGGTTGTGTTTTTTTTTTTTTTGGCAATTAAGATCAGCAATTTTTGCAATTGCCCCATCCTCATCCTGCCCCATATGATAGAAAAAAATTCTGCTTCATGTTAATTTGTCCCATAACTATACTTGAAATTAAAATTAAATTTATCCCATCAAATCAAACTAATTTTTAGCAAGAACCAAATGATATTATTCAAGTGTTTAATAAGACAATATCACAATAAAAACAAAATTCTTAATATTCATGCATTTAAATAAACTAGTATTAATTTGTTTATTTAAATAGTAGGGATTTAGGGTATGAAAAATTTACAATTATAAAATGCAAAGATAATCTTTACAATTATAGTAGGGATTTAGGGATTAAATTGAAAACAACTTTAAAAATGTAGGGACCAAAATAGAAGTTCTAAAAAAGTGGTAATTAAAATGGGAATTGACCCAAAATGAAGGAATGAGAAAGGAATTTTTCACCTTTTAGCTTTCTTCTTTTTCATCTAAGAAAATCCAAACTTGGTGTAATGCGACAAAGTCAATTCGAGCAATAGCATGCTAATTACTCCAAATATGTGTAAGCTTGCATACACACATAAACATATATGTGAAAGTTTATTACAACACATTTTAGAGAAGGGAAAAATTAATGAATATCCTAAGGGTATTGATTTAGGAATTATTTTTAAAATTTTTTATGGGAAAAGATAAAAATAACGAATTTATTTTTACAGTTTTTTTATATTTTTAATGAAAGTGGTATTAAAACATTTTTTTTTTTAATTTTTCATTATCAAATGTCCTAAGAGCACCTGTTAACCCGATTATTCTCTGTAATATTGAAAAATCAACAAGACAATCAAATGGGTATTACACATCAATAATCATTATATTATAATTTATTCTCGCATACAAAAGATGCATGTCCCTATGTTTGAAATGTATTCATCCTTTTCTTCCATTAAAAAACAATCTTTCAAACGTCTTAAAAACAATTTGCGCGGACATTGATGTCTAATGTTCCCACAGTACCTCACACCATGATTATATATATAATAATCGGTCTACAAATTACAGTTTCTATACATCTCCGCAAACAGAAAAGCATTGTGATACAATACCTACTAGAGTCCTTTCTCCTCTATAAACATTTCCCTATACGTTGGTTGATATTTATATATATAGCAAGACTGTTAAACAGAAGAAAAAACCATCGCACGCGACGACGTTTTGCCTAATGAAAGGAAGCAGGGCATTGCAACGTTGTCGCTCTAATAAGAAACCATTATGTGAAGCACGTGATAAGAAGCTGAGAAGAAACACTGCAGTTTTGTTTATAAAAGCCAACTTCTTGGATGAACTTAAATCAGTTAGGAACACTTTTTTTTTTTTTTTTTTTAAGAAACAAACACACACACAAGGGAGAGGGAGAGGGAAATGGATTCAAACACAAAAACACATCACAACTCCACTCAAAAGCCATGGTAACTTTTAAGGGAAGATGAGGCAAGTTAAACTACTACACACAACACACTCTCTTAAACAATGCGGGACAATTACTTTTTTTTTTTTTTAGAAACAAACACACACACACAAGGGAGAGGGAAATGGGTAGTTAGGAACACATGTTAAGCATATATATACCACATATTATGGAGCAAAGTGAAAATTAAGGAGTTAGTTATTACTGCATAGAATTAAGTTATTTTCCTTTATTTATCTTCTATATCTTCTATATTATTATTTAAGGGGCTTTCTCTATTTGGATTCTCCATTTTTTTAGTTCAAAAATGTCTCTACACCTCTATGTTTAAGTTGAGACAAAACTAAAGGACAATCAGATAAAAATGCAACTCTAACTTCCACTAAAACATTGCCTAAAAAATAGGATCACTCTTTCTGTTAATTTTCAAATTACTTTATCTACCTATAAATTAGATTTTCAAAATAAAAATTATATATATAAAATAAAAACACAGGTTTTTTTTGCTAGTACTACTATTTAAGGGGTTTCTCCTATTTGGGATCCTCATTTTTTTGGTTTAAAAATGCCCCTACACCATTACCTTTAAGTAGAGACAAAACTAAATTAAGAAAAATTTAGTAAAAATAAAACTCTAACTCTCACTAAAACATTGCCTAAAAAATATGGTCATTTTTATGTTGAATTTCAAATATATAAGACAGAGAGTTAGAAACAGTTAAGTATACCGCAGATTATAGAGCTAACCAGGAATTAAGGAGTTAGTTATTACTGTGCGTATAGAATTCAATTATTTTCCTTTTCTTAATTTGGTCATGCTCTGTTACTCGTATATAAGAAATAGTATCTAAATTGTAATTCATTCATTCACTTTCATTCATTTCAATAAGATTGCTCTCCATTTCAATTTAGAGATTGATCAGTAATTATTCTGAGTGGGAGAGAGTGAAATTTAATAAAGATGTTGATGAATGTTGAGATAATCTCGAAGGAGATTATTAAGCCATCATCTCCAACCCCCCATCACCTTAGGAACTTCAAGCTTTCCTTCTTAGACCAAATTGCACCTCCCACTTATATCCCTATCATTTTCTTTTATCAGTGTAAGCAATATGTGGATGTTGATCGCCACGAAAGAACTGGTTCGCTAAAAGAGTCTTTAGCTGAAACCCTTACTCGCTTCTATCCATTGGCCGGAACACTTATTAATGAAGATTTCTCTATCAACTGTAACGATGAGGGTGTAGACTATGTTCAGGCCCGTGTCCCATGCATGCTATCACAAGTGGTAGAGAAAGACAACGGGCAAGCTTTGATCCAATTGCTACCATTTGAGCCCTATCGTAGTCGTAGCGATCAATTTGGAAAAGAAGTTCTCCTGGCTGTCCAATATAATATTTTTGACTGTGGTGGAGTAGCGATTTCCTTTTGTTTCTCACATAAGGTTGCTGATGGAGCATCAGCAATCAACTTCATTGCTGCATGGGCTGGTATGTCTCGAGGAGCTAGTGAAATTATGAGCCCCAGTTTTGATGCAGCCATCCATTTTCCTCCAAGAGATATATCTGGGTTCACCCTGAGTACTACAATTGCAAAAGAAAAGATTGTGACCAAAAGATTTGTGTTCGACAAATCAAGCATAGACGCCCTAAGAAAAGAAGCCTCTCTTGCATTTGGACCAGAAGACAAGGGCCCGTCACGTGTGGAGGCCATTTCAGCATTCATTTGCAGGCGTTTCATTGCAATAGCTCAATCAAAACCTGGAAACAAAGCAAAGCTATTCACAGCTCTTCATGCTGTGAACCTGCGCGAGAGAATGGTTCCACACCTTCCAGTGAACTCATTTGGGAATCTTGTCACGGTTGCGTTATCAGAGGTTAAGATTGAGAAAGACGATTGTTTATGGGAGAACCAACTTAGGAATGCAATTAGGGAAATCAATGTTGACTACGTGAAGAAACTACAAGATGGAGTGGACTACTTGAATTTTATGAACAACTTTAAGAATCAACTCGCAAAAGGTGAGACGGTCTTTTGTAACTTTACTAGCTGGTGTAGCTTCCCTATCTATGAAATTGATTTTGGAATGGGGAAGCCCACTTGGGTGTGTAGTCCCAACAGGCCTTATAAGAACGTGGTGGTCATCATGAGTTCCAAAGATGGTTATGGAATTGAAACGTGGGTAAACATGAATGAAGAAGACATGGCCATGTTTGAACATGATCCGGAGCTCCTCTCATTTGTTTCTTCAACAGATCGAGAATGAAAGATTGCTTGCCTTGAATAAACACTCGCTTAAGCTTTTCATTTTGGATCTATGTGCCTTTGTTTTTAATCTTCTTTTATAGTACAGTCTTCTGTTGTATTTTGGTTGCGTTGGCTTAAAAAAATTAGTTTTTTTTTTCAACTTATTTTTGCTACTATTTAGCTTATTTATACTACTATTCATTGGCTCTGTTGCACTTTTTGATACTATTCATGTGTCCTACTGTACTATTGAACTACTTTTTAGCTTTATCTATAATACTTTCAGCAAAAAATTTTCAATTTCAACTAAATAAGCTATTTTCAAACGGACTCTCTGTGAGTCAAATAAAATTTTTATGATTTATTATTTACCAATAATGGTAAAGTTTGTCATTTGGTGATGTTATTAAGATATACCTTCATTATGAAAATATTTTTTTTTTCTACTTCTATATTCTATATAAAAAGTGTGAAGATGATACGTGGTAATTTAAATATGGAAATGTGGATAAGCTTTTGTATTTTTTATTTTTTTTTGGGGTAAAGGAGGATATATGCATTAAAACTAAATTAGTCTATTACAAAAGGCCCCTTCGATGTCCAAGGTGCAAAGCCAATCCACCACAGGTAGTGGATGGACAAACAAAATGAAAGGGACATCACTATTACTACCAATACGAGCTAAGGCATCCGTGCATTGATTTGCTTCCCTGTACACATGTTCAACTCGCAGATTTGGGAACTTCCTCAAGAGGAGCCTACAATCAGTAAGCAAGGGTTCAAGAGATAAATTAACAATAGAGTTTTTCATCAATTGAACAACATCAAGAGCATCAAGTTCAACAATAAGATTATGTATGTTCTCTGTTGCTGCCATTTGTAACCCATCCCGAAGAGCCCATAGTTCAGCTGTGACACTATTCACCTTCCCACAATTTCTGGCAAATCCATTAATCCAGTTGCCATGTTCATTCCTTAGTATTCCTCCACCCCCCCCCCCTCCCCAACGCGGTCACGAGATGATCCATCGGTATTTTGCTTCGTCCAACCAGCTGGTGGCTTCTGCCACGAGACTGCCTGTATGTTTTTCTCGGCCTGCACCTTACCCGCAACTGCTATGGCAAAAAATTCAGCTGCCTTCCATTTGCATTGCATATCGAATTCCTTATCAACAACACATTTCTTGAAGATGTAAGCATTTCTATGCAACCATAAATGCCAAACACCCATGGGGAAGATGATCTTCCATGGTATACCATGCTAGGAGCTCACAGATGTGCAATTCAGATGAAGCTAGACCCCTAGATCTTCTAAAAAATACTTTCTGCAATCAGCCGGCACCCCTAGGTTATTCCAGAAATTCCTTGCATAATGACAACCCCTGATGATATGCTGAAGCGTTTCAGCTTCCCTTTGACAAATGGGGTAGATTGTATCAATAGTAAAACCTCTAGAACCCAACACTTCACAAGTAGGCACACTATTGTGTATGCTCAACCATAAAAAGAACATAATCCTAGGCATTGTGGCAGCCTTCCAAATCCACTCACAAGCGATAGACGAAAGGTTCAAGGGATTTAACCCTTTAGCTAATAAATAGGCAGATTTTAAATTAAAGGAGCCATCCTTTGAGAAGGCCCAACAAGAGACATCTTCTGTGTTCAGATCCAAAGAGAAGGGAACTTCTTGAATCTGACTGCGCAACTCTTCCGAGAGTTCAAAAGATAACACACTCTGAAACCAATTATTTCCTTGGTCTCTAATATCTGCTACCAGCAAGTCGGCTTCCTCCCTAGTCAGAGGGCCTTGAATACAGGATCTCAAAGGGCCAAAAGGGAGCCAAAAGTCAGCCCAAAGGTTGGTTGAGGCCCCATTTTTAATAACCCATTTAAGGCCTCTTTTAAAGATAGGGCCCCTTTTCTTGCATGCAGCCCATGTCCTGGAACAAGGGAGCTTCCTACCTGCTTCAGTAATTCTCAAGTCCGTGAAGTATTTGCTCATCAGCACTCTTGCCCACGAAGCTTCTTGCTCTTGAATATTATTATTGGATTTGTGTGGTTTACACTTATAAATGATATTTTTAATTTATGTGAAACTTATTTATTGTGAGCACTTTGAAATTTGATTTGAACTTTATGGCAAGTCGTGATTAAAAGCTTAGTATTGTATTTAGTCATTAGTAAGGAACAGTCATATTGTAGCTAGTACTTAGTGAATGATGGTCCCAAAAAAGAGACCGTGCACTTTTGGTAACTCCTTAGCAAATGAGTATACCATTGAGGATTTGAAAAAGAAAGAAGTAATTTTTTTAGTAAGAGAGTGTACCTTTAGGTTCCAAAGAGGGACCCGCCATAAAGAAGGGGATGAAAGGTGGGTTCCAATCCCAAAGAAAGGGGATGAAAGGGGGATGTGGAACTAAGGATTTTATTGTCATTATTTTTAATGGTTTTCATTATTTTACTAGAGAATTAATTTTGAGGATGTTTTATTTTGTTGGGATTAAAGCTCTAACAATTTGAGATGAAATTTTAGAATGTTGGTTGCATTTGTTTTAATTTTGTTATGCATTAGAGCTCTGACAATAAATGTACCTAAGTTTTCAACACATAAAGTTATATCATATCAAATTATAATTCAAGATCAAATAAGTTACATTCTTAATATCATCATTACATAACATAACATGTCAATTTACCACCCAAAAAAAAAAAAAAAAAAAATCACATACACTATATATTGAACTTAGAAGTCGTAGTTGAGTCAAATAGCTTTACCAAATTACAACAACTTTTTAGATAGAAACAACAATTTATTTGTTCTTATCAACTTCTCTTTAATGTTTTAACAAGATATGCAACCTTTTTGGTCATATCAAACTATTTTTTCTCTTTTTTCTTTTTTTTTTTGTGATAAAGTAACAATAATGTTTCAAGAAATTATGGATAGAGTCATAGAGATAAAAGACTTTAGAAATTGTGGAAGATACAAAATAATGCACAGAAAGAAAAAAAGAGTAAGAAAATAATCCAAAGGATACTTTATCAATCTTTTGGATAGACATAAAAATTTCATTTGTTGTTATCAACTTTATACAATTTACAATTCTAATTTTTTTTTCCCCTTTTTAGCTTGAATAAACGCATCGTCAGTCTTTGTTTTGGATAAAAGAAATGACAAAGTTTAGTTACGAAATTGGTTGTAGCTTGAAATTGGTTGTAGCCTAAGACTACAGCCTTATTCAATATCTTTTTATTAAAAGTGAATTTTGACAAATCCATCATTGGATCACATCCTCTTCTTATATTCTCCATATTTGCAAAATTTTTAGAAAATTAAAGATCAATAGCTATGACATCAATAAATTGTTTAAACTGCAAATTTTTATAGTTTAAAATTATGCATAAAATAAGAGCTTATAGATCATATAGTAAATAATATCTAATTGACACAAAATTTGACATGTTTATTAAGAGCATAAAGAACATGCAATTTAACGGTTATATTTCCAAAATATGTAGTAATGTTTATTTTATTGAGTAAGGTTGTAACCTACCTTAGGCTACAACCAATTTTGTAACTAAACTTTTTCCTAAAAGAAATCTTTTTGTTTTTCTCAATTTTTTTAATACACACATCATTTTAAAAAAAAGTGATTGTTCAAGCTTGGTTTGACAAAAAATATATGTTCAAGTTTGGCTCGAGCTTGAACCAGGCTTATAAATAATGTTTAAACTCAAACTCGTCAAAAAGTCTAAGCTTGACTTGGTTCGGCTTGATTAAATAGACAAGTCGAGCTCGAGCTCAATATCAAACTTTTTAAGCTTGAGACCCAACACAAATACTTTATCTAGCCCATATCAAACTTATTTGGTTTGGATTTGCAATTCTAACTCATTATACCTAAAGACTTACTAAGATATGAGTTTAATTGTCAAAGCTTATACCAAGTCTAAGCTCAGCTTGATTTGTATTAACCCTGATATTCATAAGCCTATTCATATGAACAACTTTTTTTTTTTTTTTTGCTTGTACTTAACTTATTTATTTAATACATTTAATTAAGACTCAAACTTAATTTGATTATAAATAAACAAAAATTAGGCCCTGTTTGGTAAGTGTGTTTGAACAGACTTTTGAGCATTTTAAACAATATTACACATATTTTCACACACATATATATCAAAAACACTCAAACAACATTACTCAAACACTTCTACCAAACACCCCTAAATTCTTTTTTTTTAATTGAAGCCCAAATTATTTAGAATTCATTATTTAGGGCCTATACTTAAAACCTCACATCCTGTCGCGCTTCCAATTTGAAGACCCATCGCCGGTTTGACGAAGAGCGAAGAGCACCAGCCTCTCCAGCCATCTTTGAAGTTTGAAAGCTCGACTCGAAGAGGCGAAGAGCTTCAACTTCAAGTGTATATCACTCTATTTCTTTATCATTTTTTTTAGGTAAATTTCATTTTTCTTGTTTCTAATTTTTGCTATTGAGGGGTGATTAATGGTTTGGGTTTGAACTGAGCTATTGAGCTATCGTGTCCTGTCCATTGTTGAGGTATTGTGTAACTTCGTATTTGAGTTAAAACGGAATTGATAACTTTGCTCTCTAAACACTTACAGGAAGAAAGCTTTTGAGTTCTGTAATTGAATTTGATAATGGCTCGTGAAGAACCGGAGGTAGAGGGTTTGAACGAAGCGATAAGCTCCGCCCTCGTTTTCAATGATGAAGTTAAAGACGGTGGTGGCGTGCAGATCACGTGCTTCAGTGAGGTTGTGAACGACGTTGCTCTTCACTTTCAAATCCTACGCCTTCCCAAACAGGTCTCAATCCATCACTCTCTTTTTTTTCTTTTTTTTTTTGGGTCTATCATTGTTTCTTTTTTTCTGGGTGCCTTTGATTTCACTAATTTGATAAACCTATCGTTGTTTCTTTTTGTTTCACCATTTAGGTAACTTTGTTTTAGAATTTTCCTGTGTATTTTTGAAACTGTTCGGATTGGATCAGTAGCAATTTCACAAAATTGGGAATTGGGAAACTTGAAATTTTGTGCATTTAATTGAGACTCTTACCCACATTTTGCTTGCAAGAAATTATTCTGCACACACTATGTAGGTGTCATGTACAAGAGAAGGTATTTGGTATCAAATGATACCATGTTAAGTTGTTAACGGTAAGTAACAAATGAAAGACGTGTTACTTGGTAGTTATTTTTGCACGCGTCTCTCATTTATTGGATTTTGATACAAATGATGTGGTATCATTTGATATAAAATACTTAGACCTACATTTAAAGCACACCTTTGTGTGAGAGGAAGGCGGGTGCACTAAATAATTTCACCTTTGCATCGTATATATGTAATACTAAAATGCGCAGCATATGGACATTATTGGTAACTAGCATGTTATAACTTATAAGCTGTTGGGTGATGATAATAGATAGAAGTAAATGAAGGATTAGTGCTTGCTTAACCATTGAGCACATGTCTTTTGAATTCTAATAAACAATCCAAGTATTACTCTATCTATACTCATCATAATATCTTATAGAATGACAATCTTATTCTGAAAAGTGCTGCCGTGAATGGTTAATTATAATTTGTTATTTATGTTGAACCTATTGTGATTGTAGATATATGTGTGGATCGGTTGTGACTCTGCCAAATTGGGACGCATATATGCAGCTGCACCTACACGACCTGTATGTTCTTAGTCCTTGTACCCTGAGAATAGAAGCTTGAATGTTGAGAATTGCATTTACATAATGCTTAATATTGTTATTTTCACAATTCAAAAATTAACCTTGTGTTCTACTGTTTGGTGATGTAAGCAGAAGGATATGATTAGTGTTACTTCCATACTTGGAGGAGCTTCTGATAATACAGGAGCTGGCATTGCTCGACGATTAGGTAAGTTCTGAATCATGTTTGATGTTTTTGTGATTATATACAAATATCTTGTGCTTGTTCTAATGTGCCATATTTCTCGCAGTGTTGAAGACTGGTCTCAATATAATTTTGGCTTGCAACATTCCTAAGAATAGTCCCATGCTTGAGGTCTCTTCTCTCTCTAACATAAACTTGCATGGTCACAAACACAAGTACACGTGTTTATCAGTGTTGTTACTCTGGATTTAGTGTCAGTATGTTTTTGGGCAAGCTATATTTTTTCACCTCAAACTCGGGTAAGTTTCTATTTGGTCCCTGAACTCATAACTTGGGCAAAATCAAAAGTTGGACCAAATAGAAACTCTCCCCAAAATTTGAGGTATAAAAATGTAGTTTACCATATGTTTTTATTAGTTAATTTAATACTTCATTTGGCTGTTTGGTCTGGATCTCCTTGTGATGTGAATATTCATCTAATTCTTCCATCTCCTTTGGCATTTTAGGCAGAGGCTGAGAAGATGTTGGTACAAAAGCTAATACAGCTGGGTTACACGAGAGCAAAAGCAGAAGGATCATCCTCATAGCAGGGTGCCTGGCAAACCTTGCTATAAAATGAAACATGCATTGGATACAGTAGTCCAGTTGGCCCTGTTAGGCACGCTATTCCAAAAGGCAGGAGTCATAGGGTCCAACCAAAGAGGGTGTTATCTCTTTCAAATTCTTCTCTTTTGATTCTGCTTTATTACATTAAATGCAGTGTAAAATTTATATGAGCTAGATGTTCTGTGGGGCATTGATGCAATCCCTTGCCAAAGACAACAAAAAGATTGTCATTGACTATTCAAGTACAATATAATCTCTATCATGGCAGGGAAGGATGATATAGGGAACTTGTTGAACAGCCAATCCTTGAAGCATCTCAATCCTTCTAGGTCCGTTAATTTCTGCAGCTTTCATTCTCTATGTATGAGTTTTTTTAAGAGAACACCCTCTATGTATACTAGGAACTTTTTTTTAGAACGTGGTAAAATCCATTTTATTGATTTGGCTCAACTATTTTTAGTCTGTTTGAAATATAGGGTAGGTTTCAATTGGTCTTTAAATTAAAAAACTTCTAGTTTTGGTCCTTAAACTTAAGGGTAGGTTTCATTCCTGAGCATCTACCAGAAGATGCTCTCAATGTCATTTCCCCTTCAATACTGTAACACCACACCCCCCCCCCCCCCCCCACAATCTTCTCCCCAAATCAGTCAATTGAACCTATCATTGGTGAAGCTAGAAGATTGTTACAAGCCTCTAGCTTTTGTATCTCATGCCTGTAGAGACTAGAGAGCTTAATTTTGTAGCCCAAAATTTGGTAGGATGGCTGTTTTGTGTAATGAAGAGGGAATGATTTCTCTCCTCTATTCATGTTGAAAGTTTTGTTTCCCCCGGTTAGAGATGGGGGTGTTTTCCCTTCACTCACTCACTCTCTCTCTCTCTCTCTCTCTCTCTCTCTCTCTCTCTCTCTCTCTCTCTCCTTTTTATGGTTAATGAAATACTTATTCAGTTAAAAAAAATGTATTAATTTTGAGCAATGTATGCCATCAAAGTTGATGAGGATACTGTTGAGATGAAATTTAAAGAATGGAAGCTTGTTGCAATCACATGCTTAACTTACGTGTAAGGGATCCAGAGAGTCATGCAATCATCCAATAAAAAACTCGAGCCACCTGCAATGAAGTTATATTATTATTATTATTATTATTATTTTGGTAACAAAGGAATAAAATGCATTAATATTATAATCTCATAAACATAAAACTTTCAAGCATCTAGTACAGCTGCTTTAGCAAGAATATTCACGCATCCATTGGCTTCTCTGTAGATGTGAGGTAGGTTGTGCTGCTCAAGCCTCTCTATAGGCACCTGCACTCAACAATAAGACTCAAAAGCACATTAGTGGTCTTGTCTGAATTAATTACGTCAATAGCTGTTACAGTCAAGATCAATCTCTAAGCATGTAATTCTCATATCTAGGGCCAGAATCAACCCATCTTTAAGAGCCTTCAACTCGGGTTGGAGGCTTGTTGTGACACCGCTTGCCCGTGAGAAGCCTCTCAACCATTGCCCTTTCATGTTAAGCTTGACCCAAGCATATGGTGGAGTATTCCATTCAAAAGAAATGGCCTTTGTAACCCTTCAGTTCCTAGCATGATCTACCAAGGAGTAATACTCGGAGGAGAATATTACCATTAAATGCCACTCTACTTCGACTAAGCCAAAGATTCCAAACACCAAGGGAGAAAGTAACATTTACTATGGAACCTGACTATTTTGATGAGTTACAGTTGAACAGTTTAATTTCAACCAAGAAAGGGAAAAGAAAAGGAGTGGGAGCAAGGATTTGGAATTCCCACTTTATTCCAAAAAGAAGATGCAGCTGGACAATCCCTAGTAACTCACTAACAGTGGCGCAAAGAAGCCATGAGGAATGCTATTACTGCCACACTTAGCCATGGCAACATTCCCATAGGAAGAAGAGGATCTTAGGGCTAGCTTTGGTCCTCCAAATCCAATCAAAAGGTTGTTGGTTCCAAAGGTTAAAATTCCCATTAGTCAAATTCCAGGTAGGATGATCTTCCTTATCTACTAAGGTGCAAACATTAGTAGCTTTAAGGGCTAGTGCAAGATTGTCAAGGATAGTTATTGAAATCTTATCAAAATTTCACACACGAACACCAAACAAAAGATCACTAAAAGATTTTGCTCCTCTAAGGTTAGAGATCTCTTAGAGGTTCCTAACAAGTGATTTGTCCTTTCAAAAGTTAACTTATTTGCCATTATTTACCACCCATCTTAAGCCTTTTTTTAGGATGCCAAAAGCCAACCTTAAATTCTTCTCTAATTATTTGAAGAATGTTATATGGAAGGATTCTTATGGTTTGGGCCTTCAAGCCAATGTTTGGCTTGAAGGGTCTTAAGCCCATAGGACTTCCTTCTCGGTCATGAGTCTTTAATTAAGTTTTGCGAGGAGGGCTTTGTTACTAGGTTTGATGACTTGATCAAATATAACCTCAACCCCCCCCCCCCCCCCCCATCTTTTAAAAACTCTTTCCCATCCTAATATATGCCACCATTTTCTTCTTTGTAGAGGATCCCAATGGAAATTCCTATTAATTTTGTGACCAAAAGGGATAAGCAATAGCACTACTCTATTAATGATTAAGAGATCATGCTTTTTAGACTTTTTTTTCAAGTCAAGGCAACCTAATTTGAACATATTAAACTTTTAAGAATTGTAAAGTGGTGGGCTGTGCTAGTAGTATTAGGCTGCTTCCTGTTGCACTAGGCCCAAGTTTTCTGGATAAGAGAGTTGGGACCGGTCCAGCTGCAACTCAGGTTGGTCCGGCTTATGCACAAACTAAGCCCGGTTTGCCAGGAACGTGCTTGCGGCAGGCAGAGCTATTTCAGACAAGTTGTGGCAGACAGGCATAATAATAATAAAATAAATAAAATATCTGGCTACTCAATAGGAAATGACCAAACAATTCTCAAACACAACTACAGTAATAATAATCACTTTTACAGAAGGAAAATAACAGAACAAAAGGGGGACAAATAGTAATATGTATGGGTTAATCAAAAGATGAAGAAATCAACTTAAATTTGGTCCGTAGGAGCAAGACCAGAGAGGAAAGAACGTTCCTTCTCAACGCAATTAATCTCTTAGGAAAAAGTCCTGCTGTGGAGATTAACTACCTTGAGGGAAACGGACCTAAATGGTTGATGCATAGAGACCTCTTTTTGGTTTTAACAGAGAGCAGGATTTCGTGAGGGAGAGAGGGAATCAATCTACCGATGCATGCCTGCCATTCTAATTCTCACTCTTTTTTCTTTCTGGTTGTTTTCTTTCTTTCACTCCCACTCATTTCTTTTCTATTTCTTAGTACCTCTTTTCGAATTCCTATTTCTTAGTTATGGTTCCCGTTGTTGCTCTATTTTTTGTTCACGGCTAGATCCTCTTTTTATAGTGCCTGCCGTGACCGGATTTTACTGTTTTAGCCTTTAACCTCTTTTGTCTGGTCTGGGTGTACTAGCCGACCACCACTGGTTCGTCTGTGTGCCACCCCCCATTACCAAACAAAGAACGGTATTTTGTTTGTTTGTCTGTCGTGGCACCCTTTCTTGCTACGGTCTGGGTTCTTTCTCTCTCTCTATCCCTCATGGCATGCACCTAGTGGTTCCAACTCAGCTTGCTTCTTTTGGGTAGTAAGTCATCCCAGCAGGACACTTCCCCGAAAGAACCTAAGCCGGAATCTCAAAAATAGATTTTTCCCCTCTCCCCACCACCAAACCATGCCCTCTGAATCTCTGACCCCCGACCTCACCATGCCCTGTATTGGCTGGGTACAGGTTGGCGGTGCCTAGGCCTTGCGTGTGCCTTCCTTCCATATGTGTCCAAAATCTGTCTGCTACTCATTCGTCTGCCGTGATCTGGAGGCTTGCCTGCATAGCCTGCCGTCCGTTTTCTTTGACCTTTTATGTGGGCTGCTTTTCGATTTCCCGCTCCTCTTAGGAGCTGGGCCATATTTGATAATGGGTCTTATATTTCTTCAGCCCACTTCTTGATTGTCTTCATTTCCTGCCATATTATTCTGTTATTTCTGCTGTAATGACTCAATCCTGCTAGGCCTCTTCAGGCCAGCCGTTTACTCTTTCCCCAGTGGCTTGGTATAGCCATTGGTTTTCCTACTTATGGGCTCTTGTGTCCCTTTTGTCTTTCTCTTGGGCAACCTTGGCTCACTTGCTTTCTTTGGGCTTCCTCGGCCCTTTGTACTAACTCTGTATTCCCACATGATTTTACTAACTTCATTGGGCTTCCCTGGCCCAATTACCTTATTTTCATCCTTGGGATTTATGGGCCTGCCATTAACCCTTTACTTTCTTTGTTTGCATTACTTTGGGCCTGCAGCGGCCCTTTCTCACGTTTCTACATCATATACTGCCCATGGGTATGCTATTTCTCTCTTTTCGGGTTTCTTTAAGCCCACTTGCCTCTTCAAGGCCCATTTGTTTATTTCATGGGCCTGTGATCCATTATTCCTGCCGCTTGGGCTTAATGGTTTTGCCATCTGCTTGCCAATTCTTTGCTGCCCTTGTCGTTAGGCTTTTCTTCTTTCTATTTGGATTTTCACAAATGACCCTCAACAAGAATTAACCTTCAGAATCACATGTTGAAAAATCAAATTCCCCCTAAACTAACTACATGCGAGTAAAATACTAAAATGTAGTAATTAACCCCTTTAAATTTATTTTTTGCAGTAGGCAATGATTTTGAGCCAACATTTTTTTAATTCATACCCTTACTTTTTGACACACACATCTACAAAATCATGCTTATATCAAGCGAGCCAAAAATATAAAAGCTATTGAGTAGTAATTAAGAAGAAAAGTAAAAGGAGACCAAAATCTACATTATCATCATATAACATCAACTTGTCCATTAATCTCTAAAGTGCAAGTCTTACATGAATTGTATATGTAAAAGTATCAACTTTCAAAGAGTCTAGAAGAGTGAAAGCCCATATGCCTTTGACCTACACCTTCCACAACAACTACTCCTCCAACCTATATAATAATTCCATTTTACAGACAGATTTTGAATTTTCAAAACCATGCAGCCTTTATTAGTTATTACAAAATTACACATAATGAGGTAAAAAAAAAAAAAAAAAAACAAACAAACAAACTTTAATACTAAACCTTACGGTAGCTGAGAGATTATATATTTTCTCTCACCTAATTAAAAACAAAAGGGACTCTATAATAAGCGCGTAAGAAGTTGGTGAACCAGGCTTATCCTTATCCTACGCACTCCCATGTTGCCAGGTGGCACACGCTGATTGGTCAATTACAAACCTTCATTTCCTTTGCCAAAGGGTGAGTGTGGGACCCATTATTGAACCCCATTTTCTCGTCACGGCCCCGTTTTCTATTCCCTTTCAACCAAACCCCAAACAGCTTCAAACCCTCACCGCCGTTACCGTTATCTTCGACAACGTTGTTTTCGTCGTCATCATCGTTGGAATCAACTTTGCCGATGATGGGCCCACCAGCACCGATTATTTCATCAACACAGCTGGACCCACAGCTTCCTTGACGAATGATATGATTGATCTGGTCGGGACCCACTTTCAGATACTCAGTCAAGAAAGCTACCAGCTCGTCGCACTGTTTCTTCGTCTGTGCTAGCTCCGAGCTCAGCATCTCGTTGTCCTTTTTCAATTTCTCGTTCTCGCCCGATAAATCGGATACTTGTGCCGTCGGGGTCGTTGTTGTCTCCACCGACCCTGGGTTCTTTGAATCCGGGGATGACGTGGAAGTGGACCCCAGGTCTTCGCCTGAATTCGATGACGACGACGGACCGCCGCCGCCCTCGCCGCCGCCTCGGACGGGTTTCCCGGATGCTGGAGTGTTTGCGGGAGCTGACGTCACGGTTTTCCGGCGGCGGATCTGTGAGAGGAGCTCTTTCTGGCCTCGCTTGAAATTCTCGTTCGCGAATTCCCATTTGTCCGGCACGATCTTTCGGAAACCCTGTATAACATTTCAATTCAATTGAATTAATTAATTTAAAAAAATTTAATGTCAAAATGAAAGATAAAGCAGGTTGTGTTTCTTACTTATTGGATTGGAAAAATTAGGATATTTTATGTTTTTAATTAAAAATAAAAATCCTACTATTTCTGGTGTTTCCACTTTCCCACGTATTCAAATCTTCAATTATTGAACTATTAAAAAAAAACATATTAAGAAATTCTTTAGACACAATTCATGGTAACAACTTTTATTACAAGTTACAACCATAGGAGAATTCAAAATGAGATTCTAGCGTGAATTATGCAAATCTTTTTATTTTTATTTTCTCTATTCATGAGAAAGATGATGATTTGGGAGACTAATAAAAAATTAATAATGAAATAGTATTTTAATAAAAGTTAGAGTAGCCTTCAAAAAAAAAAGTTAGGGTAAAATTGATAAATTTATATGGGTATTTTTGAAAAGTTGTTATGTAAAATATTTATAATAAAAAATAGATGCTTATATTAAAAAAAAAAAAAAAAAATTGCACAAAACTCATGAGAATTTGCTCTAATATGGTTGACCTATTTGGTGATGCATAAAAATTGTGGCCTAGATAAAAAACAAAAACTCTAAGAAGAAAAAATTTATGATTTTTTTTTTTTTTTACAATTATATATATATAATACAAGATAAAAATTTTACTCTATAAGTGTATATATGTGTTCTTAAAACTTAAACTTCGACCTTTATCTCCACCATACGAACATTTATACTTGTAGAGTGACCATCACACAAAATAAAAATTTTAAAAGTAGTATTTAAAATTTTCTAAAATAGTTATTAAAAAAATTATAAAATAATTCTTTAATAAACATCTTAAAAACACAGTAAAGCGGATCTTAAAAATAATCACAAAAAGTAAATAAAAAATGTTGGCACAAAATTTGAAAATTGTGGCCTTTAAAAAGGCTCATTTGGTGAGTGAGTTTAAACTTATATTTTCACATTTTAAATAATATTACATTTTTTCACACATTTTTTTACCAACTCGTATTTCAAAAAACTCTAAACAACCATTCTCAACCTATTTTACCAAACATTCCAAGAATTTGTACGTGGATTTCGTAGCTGTCAGGTTGGAAAACACGACGATCTGAGTTGGAAATCTCAAAAGGAGTAGTTGAGAGATAATCTCAGACCTACACGTGCTACATGCCGATTTGTGTTGGCCTCAAAAATCAGCGCAGTCTTCAAGATTTTAATAGAAAAATACAAACAAAAAGTCGGACCATGGATTTTTTTTCCCCACTCTTTATTATACTATAAAGTTTTATACGCAACACTAATTTTGTATGTGTCCAGAAATTTCTTAGTAACACATAGTGGGGCCCGGCTGAGATATAAGCTGCACAAGTTGTATTTGTTTGACATGTCAAATTGTCACAAAGGTTTCGAATAGAAGTACGTACAGTACTTTTCAGAACGATTATATGTATGATCTAAAAAGACAAGTATACCCCTCAACAACCCTATGTTTTGTGGACTGAATAAGAATAAAACTGTATTAATTTTATAATAATAATTAATAACCCACTAATTGGACTGGAAGCTTCTCCTATTATAATTTACTTTCTCATTCTCAACACGGCACAACTCAAGCCGGTGAATTGACATTTTTGAATATATCACAGGGAGTTTCTGGTGTTTAATTTAATAATCAACAGTATCATAGTTTATATTATTTTTGACTGGCATTCATTTTCTCTTATAGAAAACTATGGAAACGAGAAACAGAGAAAAGGGTCAAAGAAAAAAAAAAGGCATGAAATATTCAGCATGATATTCACTTCTGAAAGCTATCCAATAAATAATTTAATCAAACCAATCATTTTTCTTTGTTTATGAGAAGCATATAAGAAAAATGCATACACCCAACAAACAACAATGACACCATTTTTAATTTTTAATTAATCGATGCAGGTGTACACAGAGTGCCCTCAAATCTCAATGGCTAGATTAGTTTTATTTTATTGCCATTTTTTCTTCTTTCAAATGAACAAGCATCAGCGTAATTACAATTAGCTCAACTTCCTTGTATTATCTTCGAATAAGAAATTCAAGATTTAATATCTGTCTGCTTAAACAAAAAATCAATTAGTGCTTTACTCTGATGATAATCAGCAGCAGCAGAGGTTTAAACTATCTTTAGAAAAAACCCAACATAATTATGAGGAAATTGGTTTTTTAACAGATTTAGAATTTGATATCTGCTTACACAATAAACTAATTGGTGTTTTGCTCAGCTAATAAAAGCAATCATCAGTGCAGAGGTCGAAACTATCTCTTAAAAAAAAGAACATAATTCAGGGAAGATTGGTAATTCAATTAGTTTCAATCTAGGTATGAGATACCTAGGTTATTGTGATAGAATTAACATGTAGATTCAAACAAAATTGGGAGGATGAAAAGAGAGAATGTAATAAGAAACTTACGTAAGTGTTAAGCTGGCGGACAAAGCTTGAGAAATTGTTGTGCTTGAAATAGTTAGGCAGCAAGTCCCTGGCAAAATCGGCAGTCTTCCAAACCACAAAAGTGGAACCATCTTCATTCCACGATATCACATCGTCGGTGATGGGATCATCCACAAGCTGATACGTTTTCGTCAGAAAAGGCGCCGGAACTGACCTTTGCGCCATTTCTCTCCGACTTATTACACCTCACCTCACCAAAATGGCTTTTAATTTCTTTTTCTTTTTTTTCCCTTATCGAAAATCAAAAATCAAATCTAATAAAAAAGGAAATTAACTTTTTGGAATTTCTAATTACAAAAGAAAAAAAGAAAAAAGAAAAGAAAAGAAAAATGAAAGCTTAACAACTAAAAAGCAAGAGAGCGGTCAAGAATTCCCAACCCCAACAATAGAACCCAGAAGGAAAGAAACGAAAGTGAACAGGATTGGGACAAGGCTTGCTTCTACGATCAGCTTCCATGAGTTAGAACCAAAACCAGTTCTATTTTTTCAATTGGTAACAATACCATAACTTCCCAAAACTATGTCTAAGGATAATATTCCTCTTCTTAGTTTTGACAAGGTGCACTTTTATAAAGTGGAGAGAAGCTGTTCACACTGACACACAAAAAAGAAGAAGATGGGGTTTCTAGAAAATTTGAGAAAACCACAAAAAAGGGAGGTACCCAAAAGCCCACTAATAGTCGTAGAGAGAGAAAGAGAGACACTAAAAAATACAGACAAACTATACGCTTTTACTCTTTCCTGAGGAAAATGATGAGAGAGAGAGAGATTCGTAATGAGAATTGGTGTATGTGCTTTTGTCTTGGTCTATTTTCTTACGGGAAGTTTCTAATGCATTTCAAAAAAGAGAATAGTGATTTGGGATCGGTGCTATTTGAACGCGTGGTATTCACCGTTTTTTACTTTTTCTAAAGAATAGAAAGAAGAAGAAGAAAACAAAAATTAAGTGGTAGAAGAAGAAGAAGAAGAAGAAGAAGAATAAGCGGGTAAGACGGCTTTTTCTTTTCTCACCTAACACCTTCGAATTTCAATTGCTTCTTTTCTTCGTTTCTTTCTTTTATTTATTACTCTCTTTTTTATTTTACATTTTTGTTTATTTGTGCTTTTTGTAAGTCTATTTTAGTTTTTTTTTTTGGTTGTCTTTCGCAATAAATAAATGAAGAAAACGCAAAAAGGAAAGTAACTTACCAATTGGATACCAGTCAAACAAACTAATTCCATATATTCATTTTTATTTCATTGTTCATTTTCATAACAGCTATACATCCTACCTAATGCACAACCACGTGCGACGCTACCCATTTTAGCATCTTACGTATGTATGTGTATATATATATATATATATAGAGAGAGAGAATGTCACTATGTCCATCTCAAATAATTTAGACTGGGTTTGGATAACGGCAGACCTCACATATGTGTTTTTTTGATTGAGTCTCGTATACTGTTTACTAGACAAGTACGGAAAAACTCAAATTTAACTTTAAAATTGGGTCTTATATCACTATTTACATATTTAAAAATTATTTCGCTATAGTGTTTTCAATTTTCAGCAATAAGCGATATCCAAACAGACCCTTAATCTCTTTTTTTTTTTTTTTTTTTATTAGTGTTATTACTTTTTACTTCTTATTTTTCTTTTTAATTTATTAATATTTGTAAGTTTCAGTTAACTTAACAAATTATCTAGGGGTTCTTAAATCCTATCTACACAAAAAATCAATTAACATTTTGGCATAAGGATAATTAATAATCATTATACAACAGATGTCATAATTTAATATTCAATCATATTTATTGAAAATTCTGTCAATATTTAATTTTTTTTTCTTCATCTTTTTTCTTTCCACTTCGTTTATTAGGTAATTTATCAAATTTTCCTCTTTATTTTTTTTGTAATTTTTCCTATGGTCAGCTTAGTTTTAGATTTCATAAGAATCTCTTACTTATCCTAGGATTTATTTTCTATAAATTAGTGGTTGTAACCTATTGGCAATTATACTTTGATTAATAAACGTTTTCAGAGAGGTTTTTCTCTTTCTTTCTCTAGTAAATTCTAGATTTCTTCTTGTGCATTCAAATAACCTGTTGTGGATGATAAATGAATTCTGTTTCTTATGACCATCTGCTAAGTCAAATTGAATTCCAACTCATCCAAGTTTTATCCATTTGATTTTCTAATTGATTTGTTCTTCCTATATTTTCTTTCTTGCCTCTTTTGTAGTTATAGTACTTCTTTACAAATCTGTAATATCATCTCCAAAAAAGAGGGGACACCAACTAATGATCCTTCCTAATCTGCCTCCTTGTCATTCAGTAAATCTATTTATGTTGGGTATGCAAGTTTTCCTAAGATCTTTCAGTTAGTGTTCATTGTTTACAAATCGATTGTAGTTGGAAAAGGTGGTTAGGAAGCTTCTTCTCCCAACAAGCAAAAATAAGATCATAACTTCTCTCATTAATGCATGCATATCTTTAAGTTCTTCCTTAGTGTTAGATGTCCTTTAATAAATAGATTCTTGAACCTCTCTAATGGGAAGAAAAAAAAAAGAAAAAAAAAAGAAAAAAAAAAAAGCCTCATTCATGTGTTCTTTTCTAGATTTAAAAGGCACAAAACAATTAAAATTTAAAAGGAAAATTAAGAACGGAATCACAATAAAAGATATATTATTACATTTTGTTGGGAATAATACACAAAGTAATAAAGGAAGAACAAGAATAACACAAAAGACAAAACAAAAATAGAAAACTTGGATGCACAAAATTGTTATCCTTAGACAATATTTGCCTCCCACACTCTTGTTGCTACAGGGTTATCACAAACTTCACCCCAGGATACAACCAAGTTGTTGAGTTCTAAAAATAGTAATTCTGAAGAATAATCACAAGATTTCTTGTATTTCTCTCTAACTTACTATTTTTCAAGTGAACATAAGCCTCTATTTATACCTATAGGGTTATATTTTATCAAAAGGCACGTATGGAGAGTTAAAATGTTTCATAAAATCGTTCACAAGACTTGAAACCTTTTCAAACTTTCAGAACAGTCACCAGAAATTTCTGCAGAATATTCAATTTTTTCGAGTTTCGATTGATCGAGTAGGAATCAAATAGTGATCAAATCATCTAGAGACCAGGATTATTTTCCTCATCATTTCGATCGATCGAGCAAAAACTTCAACCGATCAAAAATCCTTATTTTCAAATTTCACTTAGAAAATTTCAGAACTTGAATTTTCACTTTATGAAACAATATTCTTCAAACTCAAACCTCATTATTACAACCTATCCATGTATATACCTATATATACAACACATTTTACACAAATCACATTTATGATAAATTTATAACTTAATATATATCTATATATTGTCACTTGAAATATATTTAAGGAGGATTATGACATAGTTTACTTGGGGTATTATTTATTAATATGTTTACACTAACAAAAATATAAACATTTAAACAAGTTTAAGGGAACCAAATAGCATTTTAGTGTAATTTTTTTCTTGGGGCTACTTTTAAATATAGTTATAATTTATGAGGAAAAAAAAAAAATTGTAGGGGATCATCCATCCCATTTTCTTTCCTATCTTTTTCACTCTAACCAACTAACAGAAGATCACATTTTCCTCTTTCTTTCTTTCTTTTTCCCTGTTTTTCGTTCTCTTCCTTTTCACCCCAATCAAACATAGGCTTAATACCGTCATTGTCGAATTGTTTGAAGTTCCATGATTTATGTTTAAAAAGATTTTTAAAAAATCCTCAAAATAGGTGCAACGTGCATATGTGAAGAAAGAAAAAAAAGGTATGTACGTAAATTTATAGTTTTAAATCCTAGTTGTAGAGTTCTCTCTCTCTCTCAAAAAACAAATGAGGGTGTACTACTTATTCCCTTTTCTTTTTTGAGAGGAATGCTATACTTATTCTTTTAAGTTGGCTAACTTAGATGATTAAGCTATCTTAGTTAGGTTATTAAGATCTAGAAGTTTTCATAATTCCTTTATAAGTAAAGTAGGGCCCACCTAATTAAGGGAAGTAATTTGAGAGGGATCAGGTTACTATATATATCGTGTATATGTATATATTATCATTCTATAAAGAAAAAGTTCATCAAAAAAAAAAAAAAATCTATAAAGAAAAAAGAAACTCTTTATGTTTAATGCTTTGGTAATTTTAACATGTTTCCATTTTTTATCTCACAACTTAGATAGGTTGAATTCTTCCTTTTTTTGGGGTTGGAAAAATGTTCACGTCAATACATTCAGATATTGGAATGCAATTTTTGGGAATTTCAGGCATGGGGTTGCTTTTAATTGTCACATTATGATTGTACACTCAATTTTTCAATATCATTCTAGTAGACTCGGTTTTGTTTGACCGATTTCCCAATATTAACCCAAAAATGCGAAGCAAAGTATAAATTGTATTAAAAATTTCAACGATGGAAAAATACGATTGACTTTCTCCAACATCCATTATTTTATTATTAAGAAATCGTTGAAAAAACTAAAATACAAGGATAAGGATATGGAGCTATTGAGTTTGAGTACTATATTATCTTATACAGTATACGTTCAACGCTAAGAGAGAGAGATTGTTTCCCGTAGGTCATTATTCTTAAAATATTACATGTTTTTCCTGTGTTTGTTTATATATATATATATATAGAAAAATGGGTCTTCAGTATAGCTCATCGACTCCACACCACGTAATGACAATATCTTAATGAGACTATTATCGCGGGTACAATACATTCATTGAAATGCCACTATTCGTATCATTCAAATATATATATATTTTTAATCAAAGCAAATTGGGTCTGTTTGTTTTGTGAGTTCTAACTCACTATTTCACATTTTAAACACACTTACACACATTTCAACACATTTTTTTACCCACACATATATCAAAAACACTCAAAATACTTTACTCAAACTTAGTTACCAATCAGGCCATTGGTTGAATATTTGTCATTTGTTGATGGTGAAAGATGACGTGACTCGTGGCCATTTGTATGTAGCCGCGTGAGGTTGAGGTGCTAAAAATCCTGCCAAAAACTATCGGGGCACCAATCAAACAACACGGCTTTGGCTTTCATTTTCTTAGACCTAAAAATATCTTTTTATTGGTGGCGTGGATTGAACGAAGCTTCCTTCTTCCCTATATCGTGCTAGCACAAATGTTGGAATTTAAATCCCCCACCCCATTCTATTGACTTTCTAATTTCCATGTCCCCTGCCTAAATTATCTTCTTTGTCAATCTTCTGCCTTGGACGGCTTCATAGATTTTAGTCTCATGTTATCTACAAAGGCTGAAAATGGTGTTAGCAAAGCAAGCTTAAAAATAGGAAGCAATTCTAGACAATGTTATTTGTCATAAATTGATGAAGTAATCAACTATAAGTACTGGATAATCATTTTTATTTATAGACCCATCATCATTTTTGTTTTCTCAATTAGCATTCACAATGGACGGTGGACCCGGGCGGTGCCACACATTCTTCAGAGGGTTCAAATGAACCCCGACTTCAATTTTTAAAAAATATATATACATATAATTTTTTTTTTTTTTTTTTTTGCTAGTTTAACTTACCTTAAAAAATATTTTTACACCATAACTTAAATCTTGCACACTCTCATCACAGATATCTCCGACTTTAAAAGTAATAATAAGTGGATGTGCATGTGCATATAAATATAATATAACATTATATAATTTAATAATTAGGAAATAGAGATGATTTATTACATGTGTGTGAATTGTTATTATGTTATAATAATTTTTTATTATAAAGTTAATAAAGTAAAGCTAGTAATTGTTCATGCATTTGATTAGTTAAGTAGACAGTTGGTGTATTATCTATGTATGGATGAGTCTGGTTATATGGGTCAACCATTAATACAATGCTAGTGAGTTGAGTTTTCCTATTTAGTTTAATATATTTTTATAAAAACAATAATAAATAGATAATGACAACTGCAAAAAAAAAAATATATATATATATATATATATATATATACGAACTTAAAAAAATAAAATGGTCACATCTACCCACATTGGCAATAAATAATAACAACTGAACTATCATGTAATGATTTCAAAATTTGAAAACTCATAAAAAAAAATGTAAAACTTCATGTATTTGATGGTTTTTTTTATTATTTATCAATAACTTGATATATTCAAATTCTTTTTTTATTAAATTCTACTTAATTTAAGTTTCTTAATGACCCCTAAATTCTTGGAGCCATCATTGCCATTGACTACCTCTAAGTTGTAATAAAAGTTATGATACAAAAATTGCACTGCATTCTAGACCGTCTGACTAGGAAGAACAGGGCGGGCTAACCTGTATGATTGTAGAAAATTCAAGATGAAGAAAGATGACACTGTGTTATAGTTGAAATAACCTTTTGCTTTGTCGTTCTTTAAAGTGGAAAGAAAGAGAAGCTTGTTGACTTTTCTGTTCAATTGAAAATAAAACTATTGCTGTTCAATTGAAAATAAAACTATGTATTATAGTTTCAATGTTAATGTCAACATTGTCAACAATAAATAAAAAAGAAGAAACGTCGATAACGCCAATTAAGTAAAATACAAAAGTAAGACTGTCGACTTTTAAGTTTAGCTAGAGCGCTCATAAGTGTCGTGGGAAATTGGAAGTGTATGATAATACATTCACAATTGGCTGTTTATGAAATGGGACTTGCGTGTGAAAAAAAAAAGGACCATAAAGAGTCTACAAAGATTCTATATATTTCGTAATTCTGGGAGTGGGTGAAATAAAAGTAACCCAATTAAGGGTTAGTCAAATTTTTGCCAAATTCTTTGTTACTTTTCGTAAATTTTTCTTTTTACAAAGATTCTATATATTTCGTAATTCTGGGAGTGGGTGAAATAAAAGTAACCCAATTAAGGGTTAGTCAAATTTTTGCCAAATTCTTTGTTACTTTTCGTAAATTTTTCTTTTTATGGTCCAATCTTTACTTATAATCTTCTAAATTCATAATCATATACTTGTTTTAATTTCTTCGTCTTCATCTGGAAAAATCCAAGTTTGGTGTGAATGTGATGCGACAAAGACAATTGGAGCAATAGCATGCATGCCAATTAGTATTGCTCTGAATGAGAGCTCGCACACGCAGAAACACGCATATGTGAATTTGAAATAGTAGTTGGGTTGGTCCTCTAGAAAAAACTGTGCCCCAATATGGCAAAGTTAGTGGAAGTCAATTCCCAAAGAGGAAAAGGTTAACATTACAAGTCATTTTCTGCCACTTGCATGCATGGTCTCTGATTTGTTGGATTATTTCAAGGGACTCAAATTAAACATTATTTTTTATATGATAGTAAAATTACTAAAATAAAACCATCTATTAAAAGTTTAATAAAAAAAAAATGTTGAATTCAGTATATTCTGTGGTAAAATCTATGCCGTCGAACTTCACCAAAAACCAACTAAATTAATATATAATATATGATATATATTCAGGTTATATATAGTATAACTCTACAAATAACTATATTTTTTAAACTATCCATTTTTATTAAATCTCCTGGTAGTAAAAAAATAACACTAATGATCATGTCATAATTTTTCTAAAATTTAGTGATGTAAGAGCATAAGCCATTAACTTTCTCTAGCTTTTTTATCGTCGTCTTCTACTTTCTTTGCATCTCTCTATCTCACCTGCTTCTCCAATGAACTCCATTGTCTTCTTCTTCTTCCTTCAAATGGCTCCATTAATCGCTTTTCCTAGGGGTGTCAATTCGGGTTAGCGTGTCGGGTTCGTGTCGTGTCGAGGTAGGGGTATTCGACTAAATAGCTCAACCCTAACCCGACCCATTTAATAATTGTATCATAATCCTTCAACCCTAATCCTACCTGTTAATAAGGCAGGTTGACCTGACCCAACCCATTTGACATACTTAATAAACGAGTCATGTTGGGTTGACATAAATGTAACACAACCCATTTCAACCTATATAATATTAAATATAACATCCATCTAGAAATAATTTTTTTTACATCCCAAAAGCAATGCATACACTTCAAGTCTTCAACCCACATTCTTGTAGTCTTTAAAAGCAATACCCATCAAATCTAGTTTATAAACTATCTCAATAAACCCACTTGCAAGATATGCAGACAGTGTCCAACACTAATACAAACACCAAAAAAAAAAACACACGGCACAAGACAAAAGCTACAACTGTGGCCTTAATCAACAATTAATATATCTCATATATTAATAACGGCACATGGGTTCAAAATTTATAGAACAAAAGCATTATGCAGAAAAAATAAACGCATTAGAGAGAGAGAGAGAGAGCAATAACCGGTTTGAAACTTTGAGTTTGAGAATTGGGTGTGAAACTATAAGATAGTAGAGTGAGTAGTACGGCTGAAAATTAAAAAAAAAAAAAAAAAAAAAAAAAAAAGATATTTATAAGAAGGTTTAGAGATTTAGGGTTTTTAGAATTTAGAGATCTAGGGTTTGTAAAGTTTCAATTTCCAATTATATCCCTTGTAAGTTTTTGTAATTACTCACTTTTTTTTTTTTTATTTAAAATATATGTTGGACGACAAATCTAAAATAAAATAAATATTTATTTGTTATACAAATTAAACGGATTGTGTTAAGTGGGTCATTTTGAGTTGACACAAATAAATTGGCGTGTCAAACGTGTCTATTACGGGTTACGCGGGTTGACCCGCTTATGACACGTTTATTATCATGTCGCTTTCGGGTTAACCCGTTTATAACCCAAACCCATTAAGGCCTAACCCTAACCCGAAAAAATACGTGTCGGGTTCATGTCGTGTTCGCGGGTTGGGTCGAGTATTGACAGCCCTAGCTTTCCCATCTATAAAACTCACGCATTTCCCATAAATGCAAAGACAAAAGCTTTCGGTGGGAAAAATATAATAAAAAATCATATATGAAAAATAACACTATATACAAAAATAGAAAATTTTGTGGGAAGAATGTGAATTTCGCTACAAAATTGTGAAATACAAAAAATTTCATTACTTGCTGACAAATATGTAAGTAATCCAACATCACTTTCATATATAAATACCACAAAAACTTTTTTTTAAGACATAAATCACAACATGTCACCTTAATAAACGTGGAATAAAAATTTTGAAATTATTTAGGGTTAACTACATTTTCCCTTTCCCCTCCCTCCCCACTTCTCAAAAAAAAAAAAAAAAAAAAAAAAAAAAAAAAAAAAAATCCACCAATGTCCCGCTCTAACTTTTTGGAAATAGGCAAATTACTACAATATGCCCTTACTAAATTCCATTATTTTTATTATTATTATTTTTTTAACAAGATGAGGTAATTTGCTAATTTCCAATATATTGAGGGGTTGGGGTGGAGGGGGCATTGCTCAACACTTAAATTTAAGGAGGATTGAAGTGGATCAATAGTTTAAGGGGGGTCGAATGGTAAGTCCCTGTCATGATTAATATTTTGGGGAGGGGATAGATAGAGCCATGGGGCTTGTAACAAAAGAGGCTATAGACATCTTTGGCAGTTTCAAACGAGGCAAGCTTGGAGAAAATGGATGAAAGGGAAGGACAAAGTTGTAAGGGTGGATGCCAGTGTTTCCAAAATGTTGAATTTCTGAGCGATGATTACCAATGGGATTCGTAGATAGGTTTGAATCATGGAGTATCTATTGAATGGAGTTTTGAAGATAGGCATGATTGCGTTGTAGAGGTGTTTGAGTTTTTTTTTTTTTTTTTTTTTTTTTGGGGGGGTGGGGGGGGGGGGGGATTTAATTTGTTAATTAGTGAGATTTCTTAGTGTAATTAGACTTTGAGTTGAGAATGTTTTATAATTATATATTTTTAGTTTCATTTGAAAGGATGATTTTTAAGGATTTTTGACATACTTTTGTTTAATATTCTTCCTCTTCAAGAATTAAGATGATGATTCTTATAGTTTTTGATAATTCTCCCCTCTTCAAATTAAGAAATTAGGCTTTATGTTGTATTTGTTTTTAAAAAATATATTAATTTGGGCATTTCATCCTGATAATTTTTAACATGTTTATTATTTTAAACTGGTTTGATCTATATATAAAATTGTTATTTTATTGTTTATTAAGGATTTAATGGACATTTTAATATGAATAGAATACAAATTTTAAGTAATATATATATATATATATTTCTATTAATTAACTATGGGGTACATTTCAATCCCTCTAAACTTTAAAACCAAGCAATGTCCCTCATTAAGTATTGAATTTAGCAAATTATCCCATGTTGTCAAAAAATAAAATAAAATCTAACATAATTTAGTATTGGCAATAGGTAACTTGCTAATTTTCCATATTTTAAGAGACATTGGTCGATTTTTTAAAGTTTAGGAGGAGATTGAAGTGTACCCCATAGATATATAGGAGGGAGAAGTAAAATTAACCCAATTTTTTGTCACCATTATATATATATATATATATATATATATATATATATATATATATATATATATATATATATATATTTATTTTGAATTTGATTGTTGAGGGCGGGGAAATTTAAACTGTGAATATTTTTGTTAGAAAGAGGTGACAATTGAGTTACAAAACTCTTAACATGTCACTATAATAATTGTTACAAAAGAGACCAATTCCCAAATTATGATGATTGTTTAAAATATACCTTTAACGTTTTTTAAACCCCAATAATTTTCCATGGTTGTTAAATCACTCCATAGTCTATAGGGTGGAAGAGAAATTGAGGGTCTGTTTGGATACCACTTATTGCTGAAAACTAAAAACTAAAAACACTGTAGCAAAATAATTTTTAAAATGTGTAAATAGTATCGTGGGACCCAGTTTTAAAATTGATTTTGCCAAATTTCGTACTTATAGGTCCCGTAAATAGTACACAGGACTCACTATTTAAACGTAAATGCAAACGTAAGTTTGAATTTCAGCTGTATCCAAACTCACGCTAAATGTATGATATAATTAAATAAAGGAGAGGGATGACTTCCCCACCCTTCTTTTTTATTATGGATATATAATATAAAGTATATGATTGCATATTATGGAAATGGTGAATGTTATTGCATTAATTTTCTTCGGATTGGTTGAAAGAATTGAAAGTAGAGGGCGGCAGGCAGTCTAAACAAACAATAGTTTCTCTGCTCACCACTGAGATGACAGACTCACAGAAGTATCCTTGAGATATTACTGGCTGTTGAGAATTCCCTATAAAGTCAGAAAATAATTAAGGACTTTAGACTCACTCACCCTTTTTTTTCTTATTGGTCTCTAGTACTTTTACACATTCAATTTTATTGTAAAAGTTGGAAGAATCCGAGAAGGGAGAACATACTACGAAAATTGAAAAGGCATTTTATACTAATTTGAACACATATTTGAGCATCAAGGATTGCCCTTGGGAGGAAGAAATGGTATAAATTCTTCTAAATATAAAAGGGCAAATTTCACTACGTTTTCTGGTTTACCAGGGAAGGTTCTCTTTATAATAGATGTGGGATTCTGTTTTTCAATCGTTGCTTGCACTTTTAAGTTATTCCATTGTTCCCTTCATATATAATTCAGATATCATTTTATTTTTCCCTTTGCAATGTATATAAAATAGCAAAAGATATTTTCAAGCATAAGCCATTGAATGCGAATTTCACTGCAAAATTGTGAAATTCTAAAATACAAAAAATTTCATCGCATGTTGAAAAATATATAATTAATGCAACATCACTTTCATATATATAAGCCACAAAGATTTTTTTTTTTTTTTTTTTGAAGACATAAATCACAACATATAAGCTTAATAAATTTGGAATAAAAATTTTGAAACTATTTAGGGTTACTTGCACTTTCCACCAATATCCCACTCAAACTTTTGGAAATAGGCAAATTACTACATGCCATTACTGAATTCCACTAAATTTTATTTTTCTTTTAACAAGATGGGGTAATTTGCTAATTTCCAATATATTGAGAGGTTGGGGGGTGGAGGGAGCATTGCTCAGTTCTTAAATTTAAGGAAGATTGAAGTGGACCAATAATTTAAGAGGGATCCAAATATAGGTCCTTGCTATGATTAATATTTTGGGAAGGGGATAGAGAGAGCCCTAGGACTCGTAACAAAAGAGGCTATAGACATTGTTGGCAGTTTCAAAAGAGACAAGCTTGGAGAAAAGGGATGAAAGGGAAGGAGGAGGTTGAAAAGTTGGATGCCAATGTTTTCAAGAATGTTGAATTTATGAGCAATGGTCACCGGTGAGATTTTTTGAAAAGGCTGAATCATGGAGTATCCATTGAATTGGGTTTTGAAAATAGGCAGGACTGCGTTGTAGATGTGTTCGGGGTTTTTTGGGGGGATTTGACTCATTCCACTTGTTAATTAATGAGATTTCTTAGTATAATTAGGCATGAGTTGAGAATGTTTTATAATTGCACTTTTTTAGTTTCATTTGAAAGAATTAAGGATTTTTGTCATACTTTTTATTATTATTCTTCCTTTTTAGGAATTAAGATAATGATTCTCATTATTACTATATTTTTTTTATAATGATCCTCTCTTCAAATTAAGATATTGAGCTGTATGATGTATTTGTTTTAATTATATATTAATTTGGGCATTTGATCCTAATAATTATTAGGACAAGATTTAGCTACAAAATTGGTTATAGCCTAAGGCTACAATCTTACTCAATAAAATAAACATTACTACATATTTTGAAAATCTAACCATTGAATTGCATGTTCTTTATGCTCTTAATATACATGTCAAATTTTGTGTCAATTGGATATTATTTACTATATGATATATAAACTTATACTTTAAGCATAATTTTAAACTACAAAAACTTGCAATTTGAACAATTTATTGGTGACATAGTTACTGATATTTAATTTTTTAGAAATTTTGCAAGCATGAAAAATATTAGAAGAAGACGTCATGCAATGGTGGATTTATCAAAATTCACCTCCAATAAAAAGATATTGAAGTAAAATTGTAGCCTAAGGCTACAACTAATTTTGTAACTAAATTTTGTCTTAATTATTAACATGTTTCTTATTTTAAATTGATTTGATCTATATATAAAATTGGTATTTTATTGTATATGAAGGGTTTAATGGACATTTTAATATGAATAGCACACAAATTATATATATATATATATGGACAAAATTTAGCTACAAAATTGGTTGTAGCCTAAGACTACAACCTTACTTAATAAAATAAATATTAGTACATATTTTGAAAATCTAATCGTTGAATTGCATGTTCTTTAAGCTCATAATACACATATCAAATTTTGTGTCAATCAGATATTATTTACTATATGATCTATAAGTTTATATTTTATTTTTAATTTTAAACTACAAAAATTTGCAATTTAAACAATTTATTGATGACATAGCTATAAATTTTTAATTTTCTAGAAATTTTGTAAGTATGGATGATATAAGAAGAAGATGTAATCTAATGGTGGATTTGTCAAAATTTACCTTCAATAAAAAGATATTGTGTAATGTTATAGTCTTAAACTACAACCAATTTTGTTGCTAGGTTACCCTCTTAAAATTTCAATATGGGTAAGATTTAGGTATAGTACTTAAGTGTTGTTCTTTAAGTTACCCTCTTAAAATTCTGCCATATGAATTTTTTTTCATGAGATAGAAATATATTTTTTCGTTAACTAGCTGTTAGGACTCAATTTGTGACGATCTCAAATGATATGGGCTTCGCACATAAAAAAGGCCCAAACAATATAATTTGTAGAGCGTGGGTTTGAAAGGCTAGGCCTTGATCACTGGGCGGTAGTTAGTCATGGTGTTCATAGTGGTAACGTATCTAATAAGACCTTTCCTCCGGCACGACTTGAGCGGCTCCGGTCCTTAGACCTTGTCCGAGGGGATTGGTATTCTTATAACTCTCCCTTGTTTAGGGTTCAAGGGACTGGGAGACGGTTTGTCCCCCCCTTTCTTTAGTTGCTTGTCTTTCCTTTTTATACTAGCCTTTTTCCTTCCTTCTTACGTCCACATGTAGGTTCAACTTTCTAGGGCTGATACTTGTCCCATCAGCCCATACTCAAAGTGGTTGGGGGTGGTTGTAAAAGCTGAAAAACATTGCTCTGTCAGGCGCAGAGTACTTTATTGCAGTGATGGTTGCTTTTCCCTTGTCCTTTGTCGCTATCCTATTTAAGGGTCTTTTCCGCATTAATGCGAAGGAGTTTAGCATTTCCATGAACTGTTCCTATACCGTATTTGACCTTTCTCTCAGGAGGACCTCGGGAATGCCGAGGACAGAATCATCCTCGACTACATTTCAATACTACTTGGACTTTCATTACATATCCTTGGCTATATCCCTCATCGGCTCGGGCCTTGGGTCCCAATGTAAAAATGGGTCAAGGCCACAAAATATTGGGCCCCACAATAGCCCCTCAAAATCCTGCTGTCTGACCTCTTGGTCGGAGAGGAGGGTTTTGATGATGCCAAGACTTTATTACAGTTCGTTTAGCTCTGTCTTTCATTAATGTTGGCGTCTCTTCATCTGTTTAGGAAACGCGCTGGATTAAGAGACATTCTTCTAGATTTACACACGATGCGCTCCCGCCGTTTCAAGATACGAGGCACGTCTTTAATAAATTTCCTTTGCAAGGCCAATCAAATCTGACAGTTATAGATGACATTGGGAAGTTGAACAAACACTATATCGTTCGCAGCTCTTCTTGGAAATTTGTACGAATTAAATGCCACCGGACTTACCTTCCATATAAGAAGCCAGATGAGAGGGTATTTCCTTTGCATAAAGACCCTTTAACATTTCTAAAGCCTTAAACCTCAAGTTGCGCTCAAAGTTTTCCTTGTCAGCACAGTCAAATCTTATAGTGTGATATGTCTGAGGTAGAAACGGGGGTGAAGAGACCACATCCTTTCCAACAGCACCGTGTCCCTCCGAAGCTTAAGATGGCTCGGTCAGGGCAGAGTTGGCAGAGACTCAAGATATTTTCATCCTCTTTCAACCAAAATCCGAAACAGGAACTAATCGCATCAAGTTTTTGGTGCAATCGAGCTGGGGTTGCTCATTATCAATACCACCCGCTCTCCTATGAACATAGCTAATATGACACCTGCGTATTAGGAGTCAGGGTTGATGCAGGGACTAAGTATCCCCGCTTCTTCCTCTCTTCCTTCACTGTTGTCTCCTTTTGCCTCCCCTTCTTCTTCTTTCCCATCACCAGATCCATCCTGGTGCTTTTCCTTCTTCCTCTTCTTCTCCTCTTCCACCAAGGGAGGTATTCCTCTCAATATGGATGCTATTGGGGCAGAATTCGGAAAGACTTCGGAACAGAGCTTAAAAAGACTTCTAGTCGTTTGTTTGTTTGTTTGTTTTTTTTTTTTTTTTTTTTTTGTTTTTGCAATTCGTTTTCTGTATAGGCTTGTTTAAGCCCCTCGTTGTACGGTGTACTGCTTCTTTACATCAATAAAAGTTGACATTGTCTTACTCTATGTATTCCTTCTTTTCTGCAGTGGTTATGCCATAAATAGATGTGCGATCATATAATTTCCTTTCATGTTCTGAACGATGCTTAGGGCAGAAACTCATATTAAGAAAAAGATATCATTCTGAGCTTATTGAAACTATTCGGCACAATAATGCCGACATGAAAAAACAATATCTAGGGCAGAAACCCTTATTAAGAAAGAGATATTATTCTAAGTTTATTAAAACTATTCGGCACAATACTGCCGACATGAAAAAGCAATATCTAGGGCAGAAACCCTTATTAAGAAAGAGATATTATTCTAAGTTTATTAAAACTATTCGACACAACAATGCCGACATGAAAAAGCAATATCTAGGGCAAAAACCCTTATTAAGAAAGAGATTTTATTCTGAGTTTATTAAAACTATTCGGCACAACAATGCCGACATGAAAAAGCAATATCTAGGGCAGAAACCCTTATTAAGAAAGAGATTTTATTCTGAGTTTATTAAAACTATTTGGCACAATAATGCCTACATGAAAAAGGGTTGCATACCCCCAAACTAACCGAGAGGACGGCTGAATGCTCGGTGCTGTGCAGGAGGTAATCATCCGAGGATGTGTAACCCAAAAGGAACAGCCCATGCGAGTCGCCACGTACCAGGGTGCTTCGCCACCTTCCAAACGACCTTCATAGTCCTAGTCCTTTCTAGCATCCGGTCTGAGGATCGAGGTGCGATCGTACCGAACTTAAACGCTCGTTTTCACCAGTTCCCTTAAAACTGAGGATCTGAGGACAGGTTGGGACATTCATTCCGTTTAGGACATAATCCAATTTTCAGTAGATAATCAACCTATAGGACTAAGCAATCTAGAATTCTCCTTAAATGGTTGGTTTTTCCATAGGTTTAAGTCCGAGGACTATCATTCTCATGTACTTGGTTTCCCCATAGGTTTGAGTCCGAGGACTATGCAATACCTTGGTTCTGTCCAAAACTGAGATTTTCATTCTCCTGTACTTGGTTTCCCCATAGGTTTGAGTCCAAGGACTATGCAATACCTTGGTTCTGTCCAAAACTGAGATTTTCATTCTCATGTACTTGGTTTCCCTATAGGTTTGAGTTCGAGGACTATGCAAGACCTTAGTTCTGTCCAAAACTTAGATTTTCATTCTCATGTACTTGGTTTCCCCATAGGTTTAAGTCCGAGGATTATGCAAGACCTTGGTTCTGTCCAAGACTTAGATTTTCAATCTCATGTACTTGGTTTCCCCATAGGTTTGAGTCCGAGGACTATGCAAGACTTTGGTTTTGTCCAGAACTTAGATTTTCAATCTCATGTACTTGGTTTCCCCATAGGTTTGAGTCTGAGGACTATGCAAGACCTTGGTTCTGTCCAAAACTTAGATTTTCAATCTCATGTACTTGGTTTCCCCATAGGTTTGAGTCCGAGGACTATGCAAGACCTTGGTTCTGTCCAAAACTTAGATTTTCAATCTCATGTACTTGGTTTCCCCATAAGTTTGAGTCCGAGGACTATGCAAGACCTTGGTTCTGTCCAAAACTGAGATTTTCGTGTAGTTTGGGGGATGTTAACCCCCTGGCCAAGGTGTGGGACATTGGTTTGGGGGGATTAACCCCTCAGCCAAGCCCCTAGTGAGAAACGCAGCCTCTAGTGGAACTTTAGGTTAGGGCGCTACAACGGGCTGTTGGAGGTGATGAGGGGACTTTCTCGACCTACCGCCTGTGCCAACATACAAGCCTTCCCATAGACGGTGCCAATTGTAAGGACTCAATTCGTGACGACCCAAATGATATGGGCTTCGCACGTAAAAAAGGCCCAAACAATATAATTTGTAGAGCGTGGGTTTGAAAGGCTAGACCTTGATCACTGGGCAGTGGTTAGTCATGGTGTTCATAGTGGTAATGTATCTAATAAGACCTTTCCTCCGGCACGGCTTGAGCGGCTCCGGTCCTTAGACCTTGTCTGAGGGGATTGGTATTCTTATAACTCTCCCTTATTTAGGGCTCAAGGGACTGGGAGAGGGTTTGTCCCCCCCTTTCTTTAGTTGCTTGTCTTTCCTTTTTATACTAACCTTTTTCTTTCCTTCTTACGTCCACGTGTAGGTTCAACTTTCTAAAGCTGATACTTATCCCATCAGCCCATACTCAAAGTGGTTGGGGGTGGTTGTAAAAGCTGAAAAGCATTGCTCTGTCAGGCGCAGAGTACTTCATTGCAGTAATGGTTGCTTTTCCCTTGTCATTTGTCGCTATCCTATTCAAGGGTCTTTTCCGCGTTAATGCGGAGGAGTTTAGCATTTCCATGAACTGTTCCTATACCGTATTTGCCCTTTCCCTCAAGAGGACCTCGGGAATGCCGAGGACAGAATCATCCTCGGCTACATTTCAATACTACTTGGACTTTCATTACATATCCTTGGCTATATCTCTCCTCGGCTCGGGCCTTGGGTTCCAATGTAAAAATGGGCTAGGGCCACAAAATATTGGGCCCCACACTAGCTATATGGTTGAATCTTAAAAGATGAACCTAAAAAACAGTACCTAAAATATTATACCTAAGTTTTGGCCTTTCAATCCCTCTCAACTTTTAAAACCGAGTAATGTCCCTTCTTAAGTATTGAAGTTAGCAAATTATCCCCTGTCAAACTAAAAAATAAATAGAAATAAAAATTGAATCTAACATAATTTAGTAATGGCAAAGAGGTAACTTAATAATTTTCCATACTTCAAAAAAGACATTGGTTGATCTTGAAATTTAGGGGGAGATTGAAGTGTACCCCCACAATTAAGGGATCAATTGAGTTGCAAGTTTCTTGACATGTTACTGTTACCATAATAATTATTACAAAAAGACCATTAGGCCAATTCCTAAATTATTATGATTTTATAAAAATATAAAATATATCCTTTAACGTTTTTAAAACCCAATAGTTTTCCATGGTTGTTAAATCACTCCATAGTCTATGGGGTTGAAAAGAAAATGTCCGTATAATATAATTCAATAAAGAAGAAGGATGACTTTCCCACCCTTCTTCTTTATTAAGGATATATAATAAAGTATGTGATTGCATATCATGGAAATAATGAATGTTATTGCATAAATTTTCAGCGGCTTCGTTGAAAGAATTGAAACTAGAGGGAGGCAGGCGGTCTAAACAAACAATAGGTTTCTTCTGGCCATTGAGATGACAAGTATCCTTGAGAATTAAGATATTAGCGTTCACCGACATGACTAAATTACTGGCTGTTGAGAATTCCCGGCCTAGTCTACTGAGCCTGGGCCCAGTGTATTGTATATACGTCCGTCCAGTCTATTGGGCTTGAGCCCAGTGAATTGTACATATACTGATATTATTTATACTTCACATATATTATGTTTATATAAGTCATGCGCTTCGCAAAAATGTTGTGTCACAACGTAGATAACTCCAATGCACCAGAGATGCCTCACGCCATGAGTTCAGTGGATTTAAGTGGGCCGGGTCAACGATTACACGCATGAGACCCTTTTTTATGTTATTAAAAAAAAAAATTCTTTATTGTACATACACATCATATGTACAGAATGTACATTTTATTCTCTCAGTCTCGCTGTCTTTATTTTTTCACTGACTTTCAAACAATCAAATTTAATGGGCAAGTGGAAGAATCCGAGAAGGGAGAACCTGCTATGAAAATTGAAAAGGCATTTTGTACTAATTTGGACACATATTTGAGCATCAAGAATTGCCCTTGGGAGGAAGAAAAGGTATAAATTCTTCTAAATATAAAGGGAAAATTTCACTGCGTTTTCAGGTTTACTAGGGAAGGTTCTCTTTATAATAGATGTGACATTCTTTTTTTTCATTTTTATCGTTGCTTGCAGTTTTAAGTTATTCCAATGTCACCTTCATAATTCAAATATCATTTTATTTTTTCTCTTTGCAATATATATATAAAATAGCAGAAGACATTTTCAAGCATAAGCAACACAGCACACTTATGAAAGATACGTATTGTCCCGTTCGGATACTTTTTTTTTTTTTTCTTTTTAAATTTATATTTTGGTTGTTAAAAATTCTGTTGAATTGAAGAAGAAAATCTGAACAGCAGGTCGCATTCAAGAAGGTTTCATATCTGGTGTGTCGCATTTGAGGTCTGAAGCAAATGCCACACAACAGATAGACAGCTTTTTGTTGTTGTTTTCGTCGTTGTCATTGTTATTGTTGTTGTTGTTGTTGTTGTTTTTTTTTTTTTTTTTTTTTTAATAACAAAATTAGTTTTTTAAATAATAAATTAGTTTTTAGCTTTTAACACACATTTTCCATAAAAACTATCAAAAATTATATATATTTTTAATAAACTGTTAGGTTCATATTTTTATGTAATTGGCATATTCTATAACAAAACGCAATTTACTTGTTTATTATTTGTCATTATTTTTCACATGGTGCACATAACATATTTGTTTAGTGCTTTTAGGAAAGACAAGTATGAAACCAATCAAAATAGTCAATCCTAGTTCGTGATATGGTTTCTCAGAACTAGGTGTTTTTAAATAGGCTAGTGTATTTGAATATGGGTTTGTGGGGATAAATGAGCCAAGTAGGAGTATTGGGCCGTGGGCCATGCCCGAGGATGTGTGGTAGCCCGAGGAGGGTCGAACAGTAAGATAAGCGTGTGGGGCAATGGGATGAGGACAAAGACAAGTAATGACAAACAAAGGTTGTCTCCCGAGAATCCAAACTTCCTTGGGAAACGTTGTGGGGGATTGGAGCCCAGTCGTCTAGAGAATACTGTGTAAGAGGGTACCATACTTCCAAGGATAAGTTTCAAATAAAAGAGTTCACAGTAAACTAGGAAATATCTGAGAAGAAGGCTGCTACCATCACATTAAATATTTTGCACCTAACCAACTAGTTGCATTTATGTGGAAATGACCCCTGAGCAAGGATATCTCCATGGTTTTAAAAACCGGTACGGTCAAAGAACCGGAATAAAGAGTGGTTCTCGGTTTTAATGGTCGAACCAGGATCGAACCAATGGTCGAACTGGTGATGTCATAAGTAATTAATTAATAATTATAAAATATAAATAAATAAATAAATAATTTTATAACTAATATTTTAACTAAAAAATTAAATTAAATAATCGTAAAACATTAAACTTTAACTTTAATTTATAAGAAATGATATGTCCATAATATTTTCACAATAAATTCTAAGTAGCAAATTGTTACTAGTTGTTATTGTTAGGGCAAAAATGTAATCTTAGTATTAAGTTCAAATTTGAACCAATAACAACTAACCACCTATAATTTATTGTAAAAATATTGTAACTATAACATCTCTCTTTATTTATATATTAGACAGCCAAACTCAAGCTCACTACAAAAATTATTTTAGTTATTCTTTCATTTTTCAAATATCAAAAAGTCACCAGTGAGTGACAATATCATTGCCCATTTCTTTTCCACCACATATCCTACCTTTAGTCCTTTACACGTTGATACTCCGACCACCACATATTTTGAAACCTTACATCCACACCTTAGTAAATTAAAAGCTCTGTACTAGTTTCTTGTTTTACCTTTTTCTAATTTCTCATCTCTTTGCCTTCAATACTCTCTCTCGGTCAATATATGTGCATCAGTGCATGTGCAAGTCTCCAAGGGCAGCAGCAAGATTTTTCTCATTCTTTTTATTCAGCCAAAAAAAAAAAAAAATACAAGAGCAACAAGAAAAGCTCTTAAACTGAAGCGGACAGATTGTACCTGCGTGGCTGCATCTCTTTGGTTTGGGTTTCCTCAGTTCTTTTCAACTGTGTCAAGTCATAAATAGTAAATCTGATATTTTTGGTGTCAATGTGGGCATCTAAGGCTTCACAGCTTTAGACTTAACGACATTTTCAAAGTCAAAACCTCTCTTCTTCTTAAATTTAAAACAAAATCTCTTATTTATTTTTATTTTTTTGGTCAGAAACACAGTGGCTGAAGCGTTAATGAACAAGCTTAAAACCGGTTTAACTGTACCGGTTTCCGGCTTTTCAGTTAAACCGACGGTTTTTTCGGTTTTTCCTTCATTTTTGGTTTTTAATAATAACTGGACCGGATTAATGTCCGGTTCCCGGTTGAATCGGTTGGTCTGTTCCTATTTTTAAAACCATAGATATCTCAACCCACAGCTACTCACAAAGCTTTTAGGAGGTTTTTGAGATTTCTGATGGGACAAGTATCCAAAAGATCGCCCACATGATCAATAAGTGGAAGGATGGGATTGAAAAGAATAGGACTATATAAAGAAATGGCCTCGTGAAAAATAAGGGATGTAATCTGAAAGGAGAAAAAGAGTAGAACATATTGTACTTAGATAAACTTGAGTGAATATAAGAACACTTCATCCTCGGACTTGACCGAGGAGTGTTATTCCCTTCAAACTGTATTTTCTTATCTTTTTGGCGCGAATCCAATCTATTATGACCCATACATGATTTGTTGAGTCTTACCAGTAAGGTCTACTCTCTAACAAATATACTGTTTTGGGCTCGTTAGGCCATCATCCATTTCTAGTAGGCTAAGGGTAAAAATCTAGTTCTTATAGGGTTCATTCATTGTATTTGGGTTATTATTGTATTAGGCTTACTTATGTACTTGAGGTTTTGTCATGGATTGACAAAGGGAGAGATTTTTAGGGTCATGTGTTTTGATATTGTCAACCATGCCAAATTATGTGTCTTTTATTGAGTTTTGATGTGTCTTAAAATTGTAATTGAAAACCAAGTTAAAGATACAAAGTTTGCTCAAGAAAAACACATTTTCAGTATGTACCTCGATAGCAGCTCGATAGAAGCTAGAAACTTATTGTCTTTTTTTTTTTTTTGATAGGAACTTATTGTCTCCTTGATAGAAGCTCGATAACAACTCGATCTATTGAGATTTTGTTCTCAATAGCAGCTCGATCTATCGAGTTTCGTGGATCAGTAAAAATTAGCAACGGAAAAAAGCCCATAACTTATTCGTTTGAAACCCAAATTGAGATCTGTTTGAACTTGTATTTAAAGGACATCATAAGTCATCTATTAGAAGACTTTTTAGAGAGAGAAATGCTTCGTTTATGCGGCTAGGGTTTTGTAACCAAGTTTTCTTTATTTCACCGAACCAAAGAGTTCTTGCTATGTTTATTGTACGCCTTTGGATTCTGTAACCAAGCAAATTCTTTAGCTCCAACATTGAAGATCTTATTGGTGTTTCTATGTGAAGCTATTGCAAATCAACTACAACAATCAAAGGGTTGCTGTGGAGTTAGTCACGTACTGGAATTCGTGCTAAGGAGTTAGTCACAGATTGGAGATTTGTGCATCAAAGGAAAGAATGCTACTACAAAATCAAGTCCAATTGGGTATTGGAGCGAAGGTTCAACTGTAGGTTGATATTTTGGAATAGGCTAGGGTAGTGGTAAGATTCTTTATACTTGTAATCGCTTGATTATTGATTAGTAGATTATTAGGAGTAGTGACCTTAAATTCACCCGATGGGGTTTTTGCCTTGTAAGAGATTTTCCCCATTTGTCAACAAATCACTGAGTTATTTATTTTCCACTGTATATTAGTTAATTGGTGATTTGTTGGTGCCTTCACGATTTGCATGCAATTTAACCTAATTAATCAACTTAGGTAATTGAATTAATTAACTGGAGTCAAGCTATCTTAACCCAATATAAACAATATGCAAGTAAGGTACTAGAAACTATAGAACACTCAAATGAACACTTATTGTAGAGTTTTAAGAATAAAATATAACATGTTGAATAAAAGGGAAAAAAGAGTAAATAATTCGGAAATAAATCCCTATTGAATTTCCCCAAAAAAAAAAAAAAAACTACGTTATGTTAGTACCTAACACTAAAAATATTTAAATTTGAGAATTGCATATCAAATTGATGAGTAATGCCATTAGCACTTTCATCTACAATATAAAAAATCTAATATAAGTTTAGTATAAAAAATACAATAAAAATTCAAACTTTAAATTACAATATATAAAAAATCTAATGTAAGTTTAGCATTTAAAAAAAAATACATTTAAAAGTAATCAATAAAAAAGTCAAAATTTAAATTTTATAATAGCTATTTGGTGAATGAGTTGTATCATGTAAGCTCTGAATTCGACCCCTCAGATACATGTCAAAAATGAATTGTACTAAATAACTAATTTAGCTAAAACCAACACATGCCTTTGATATCACCATAGTTAGGGTTGAAAATGTACCAAGCTGTTGTTTATGAACAGCTTGAGCTTGGCTCGGAAAAAAACTTGGCGAAAATACACTATTGGTCCCTTAAGTTTACATACTAAGTGTTATTAGTCCCTCAAGTTTGAATTAAGCACTATTAGTCCCTTAGGTTTAAAAAATGAGCTCAATTGGTCATTTCGTTAACAACAGTTAGTTTTAGTGCCTACTTGGCTAACAGAGTTATGATGTGGCAAATTTTAAGTGACATGGCATCCAATTTATTATTAAAAAATTAATATCCAATATCTGACTCATTAAAAAACCATTAATTTATTAGAACCTAGCCTAATTCGGGTGACCCATTTAGAAACAAATATTCCCAATTTCAAATAACATTACCCAGATCAGATATCCTTAACAACACCGTCATCCACCACTCAACTTCCTCCTCCTTCCTCGAGACAAATTCCTCTAACACGCAAAGCCACTGGTGTCACATATCTTTTCACATTGAAAAACATATGTTATTTTCTTGAGCTTTATGAGTTAGCTACTAGCCTAGTAGACTACTAGTGCCAACTTCATTCACGGACTACATAAAACTCTTTGGTGTAATTACTTGCTCTTCTATACTGTTCTTTTCATTATTCTCTCATAACCACCACAAAAACATCAGATATTATAATCAATTAATCATGCTTAGTTTCGATTTTAAAAGTAAAAGTAATATGTAGCTGAGTTGTTCGTCACACTAGTGACTGTGTGTATTAGAGAGATGGGTCAAGATGGAGGAGGATGGCGGTGAGAGCGGTGGACAACGGTGTTGTTAGGGATCTCCTTCTCTAGTTTCAGATCTGGGCAGTATCATTTGAAATTGGGAATACCCATTTCTAAATGGGTCACCTGATTAGATTGGGTTCTTCTACTGGGTTAATAGTTTGGGTTCTTCTACTGGGTTAATAGTTTTTTTATGTCATATTTGAATCTTGATTTTTTAATATTAAATTTGATGACATATAACTTAAAATTTGACACATCATAGCTTTGTTAGCCATGTAGGCAATAAGACTAACAGATGGACCAATTGTGCTTATTTTTTAAACTTGAGGGACTAATAGAACTTAATTCAAACTTAAGGGACTAATTATGTTCTATAGGTAAACTTTAGGGACCAATAGTGTAGTTTTGCCAAATTTTAGTCAACAAACCAAGTTCAAGCCCAAGTTTAGACTCAATTATTAAACAAATCAAGCTCAAATATAATAATGTGTTTGTGAATAAACTCGTGAACATAAAACACGATTTAACTGTATATAATGTTACACTTTTATATGCATATCTGTCTAAAAATATATGTATATAGACCTAAAATTGAATTATGTAAATTTGTAATTAGGTCTATATAATATCAAATTATTAGTTATAGTTTATTGATAATATAAACAATCCATTTTGTAATTAACATTCATAAATTGATGAGGGAGTAAGAAATTTTAGTCACGGTTTACTACATAATGGAAAATAATAAGTCAATCAAGTAGATTGTGAGAAAATGAATTAAATTTGAATAAATAATCTAGTTTGGTAAGAAACTCGACCTCAACTTGTGTTTAAAATAAAACTAAATGAACGAATTTGAAATCTTAATAATCGGTTCTGATCGTCCCGTGTACAGCCCTGATCCAAAGGCATTCGGGCCTAATAAAATTCCCCTAGTGACTTGACGACACAAAATAAAAGATTGTAAGATGTGGGGCACATTCATAGGCCCCAGCTATTGGGCTCTATGATTATGGACTGTTGGCTTTATCGGGGTTCTAGAACTTAGGGGGTCCAGGTCGGTCCACAACGGACCAATATCGATCAGATATCCATGTTCCATGGCCCATTTATAGCTGGCAGCACTTGCTAATATCTTCGGTCCCGAGTCCTGACCATTAAAAGCAATTTATATCTTCGCGACAGAAAAATAATAGCTAATAATAATATCTACCTTCTCAAAAAAAATCTTCTCAATAAAAAAAAAAAAAAAAATTCTCAAAAAGATAAAATAATATCTAGGTCCATGTCGTGAGCTAGAACTGGTGATTAACTGATTTTCTTTGATCATTGAACCCAAAAAAGTTAAAATCAAAATAAAACAAGAAATCCTTATCACCAAGCTTTCTTATTTCTAAGTTTCATTTATAGTAACGGTTAAATTACCAATTGTCCTAAAAATTTAAATTATTAAAATATAGTAAATTTAATTATTTAACCACACAATTCTAACAGTAACATTTCACATTTCTAACTGCATATCCCTTACAGACAGTGCTCCTAGCAAGGATTCCGTCACCTAGACCAAGCTTACTGCAGGTGCACTGGTACTCATAGAAGCACATCGTCCACATTGTAAATTTTGGGTTTTCCCCAATGTGCTTACAATGTAACTTAGTGTTACACGTTTATTAAGATAATTTGCTTTAGATTAAACTCTACTAACAGAATTTCGAGAAGTTTAAAATACACTTCAATTAAAATTCTATTACCATTTTTTTTTTTAATTTTAAAAATTATTATTCATTTTAAATTATATGATTTATCATGATATTTGGTCTTAGACTTCATATTTAAGCAATGTTGATGAATATGAGCATTATATATCGTATAACATATATCTATCACGTGGATCGCTATGATTAAAATTTATCAAAAGTTTCAAGAATTTTAAGCTATGATTAAAATTTATCAAAAGTTTCAAGAATTATAACCTTACTATTTATTTTAAATGATTTTAATTATTTATTATAAATTTTGGATTAAATAAAAATTCACAATGTGTTTGTAACGGCGAAAAAGCAGTTAGTCAACAAATGGAAATAAATAAAGGTTTTACTGCTTGCAATCACAATAAATTTGTTTAGAGATGGAAAGTCAAATTTTATTATGATATCTTGTGTGCAAAATCAGAATGTTTATATCATAGAGTTGAATAAGAAAGGGTGCCACTTCTATTAATTCACAGTTTAAAAACTGGTTAAGAAAAAATATAGTGTTTGTCCTTAGGTCTAGTCCGAGGTTGGGTTTACAAATGAATAGATTCTTTTCTTTCTTTTTTCTCCCTTTTTCCTTTTTTTCCTTTTTTCTTGCATTTGGATCTTCCTCTTGTTTTTATATCCAGCTACAACTTATTTGCATCGAGATTGCCTTCCTAGAACTCTGGTTCTTTCCAGAACATACTAGCAAGTTTTATTGTATAATCTTAGTTGTACCACCACTATTCATGGTCATTTCCTCATTAATGCGGTTAGAGGAATGGTCGCCTTGTATTTAATGCAGAGAGGATGGCTTCTATTCCCTTCTCTCTTCATCTTTCTTGTATTTCGTGCCAAGTTTGCTTCATTTCCTTTTTGATGTTTTAACTTTATGTGCCTCACATAACTAGTGCATGTCCCCGAGGTCTGAGGTGCATCCTCGGAAATAACTTTGAGTGCCTATTTAAATTAGATTTGGGATCCTTCGTCCCCACAATGTTTTTGCCACGTGACTTTTAGCTTTATTAAAAAAATAAAAAATAAAAACTCTATTTTGTTGTTCAATTTATATGATATTGTTTTAAAAATGTTGTCTTATATATTATTTTTTATTTATACATAGATCACATGAACACACACATATAATATACTAGTTTATAACTCCGTGATTGTGCATATGCACAATTACAATTGAAAATAATCGAAGTTAATACACACACATATATATAGTATACTAGTTTATAACTGTGTATATGCAAGGTTACAATTGAAAATAATCGCAGTTAACACACACATATGTGTGTGTTTATAAATTTGATTTATTTTTAGTTAGACAAAAAAAAAAAGAAAAAAAAGGCTTAGGAGAGTATAAGAATCATTCAAACTCTCTTCTTCTAATTTTATATATAGAGTTAGATATATGACTAATTTTTGTTCATGGTCACTTAGTTACTACAATGCCTACATTCTACATGCAATGAAATGTTTTCAAAAAGTGCTAAAAAATTTAAGATTCATTGATGACCTATCTTTTCCGTAGAGAGAAGCTAAGTTCAAATCAAATCCTTCTATTCCTTCACTTGCGGCAGGGGAGTAGGTGGAATTCTCTCAAAGGCAAAATATTGCCAGCATCATGGAATGAAATCTTGGACACTCAAATGCCTTTTCTTTTGAGCAAAGAAAATACGCTCCTCCTCCTATGAAAGATAACAAGCTGTCTAGTATACATTAAGAAAAGGGATTCTTATTCCAGAAAAACCTTTGCCATAAGAGAGAGAGAGAGAGAGCTTTTTTGTTTATTTCCTTAAGCTTGACTTCATTCATCAAAGTAACCAGCCAAAATTACAAAACCCTACTTCAATCAGACACAAAGATCTTTCTTTTGACCTTTTTACTTTTTTTTTTTGATGAAATCTTTTGACCTTTTTCACCCAAGAGTTCAGACACAAAATCTATAAATCTAACCTAAACCAAGTGAAAAAGAGAAGACAAGCCACACCACCAGACATTCATGTATCTAATTATAGTAACAAAAGGAAAAGGAGAGCTCGATATTTCTATATCAAATTTTGGTTTTTCTTTTTTTTCATAACACCTTTTCCTCGTATGAATAATGAATCCAACTATAAATTCCCATTTTGTGAAAAGACGGTGATACCAAAGAAATCAAATCGATCATTGATGTGAAAACAGAGCCATCCAATATTTATATTAAAATAAAAAAAAGGTCAATCCGATACAAGTTGGCTTCCATTTGATGAGAATTTTTTTTCTCTTTTTTTTTTCTTCACATTACTTAAACTCATTAATAATAACTAAACCAAACAAAAGTGGGTGGGGGAATCATACGAAGGAAATTGATGTTGATGTTTGGTTACTTTGATAAACTCTGGTTTGGTTGGCACTTAACCCTGATAGAAACCGATCCACAATCACCATTTTTCTTGATCGAATCAGCTAGAACTTTGCCTCACCGAGCAAGCAACCACCTGAGCCCACCGCCTTAACCTTGTCTTCACCGTCTGAGGATTATCACCTTCACATTTTCCCAACAAACAAACAAACACACAATTTTATATTCATAGTTTCATACAGGTACACATATTCAAAACGTGTGTCTAAAGCAAATATAAACAGGAACTCAATAAATAAATTACCGGGTCCTAATAGGGTGTGGTGAGGACTACCGAGAGGAGAGCTGGGAGTGTCGGAGTCCGACGCCGTTGACGAACACGGCGTGAGGGTTGACTTGGAGTTGGAAACGGTGTCGTTGTAGTGCTTGTTGACAGCGTAGTAGAGACCCAAAGCCGGCAAAGTATCAGACAAACGCTGATCCACGACATGATCAGGCGAGTCGATCAGCTCGAATCCGAAACCCAACTCAATACAACCCTTGAGCTCGTCGACGTCCTCGTCTGTCACGCTCTTGCTCCTGTTCCTGTTCTTGCTCCTGTGGTTCCCCTTGCGCCTCAGCCACGCCTCGTCGCGGTACGCGTCTGGTGACCACGAGTGCTGCTTGTACAGCGGCGATATCATCATTGGCTTTATTGATGATGATGATGATGATGATTGTTGTGGCGGCGACGACGACGATGGAGGTTGTGGTGCTGGTGAATAAGGAAGTGGGTGAAAGTCAGACATGGTTGAGTCCTCGAGCTCGAACACAGCCCCTAGTATGGGGTTGTGCGGAGGTCAGGGGACCTCGCGCGCTGGGTCTGCGAGCGATATAGCTTTTTTTTTTTTTGTATTTGGGTCCTATATTTCGGCTTTATATTCGGGTTATATGGAGAAAGGATCGGTAACAACACAAAAGCGAGGTATTGGTGGCGGTCCATTTGAGTGGGAAGACTTAAAGCTCTGGTAGGTCCTAATCATCATGATCTGTCCTTTATGTATTTAGTAATGCTACGTACATTAAATAAAAAAAAATTATAATAACTTTCACACTAGCTTAGGGGATAAGTTTTTGCATATTTTTATTTGAAAATATTGTTGACGTTACTTTTTTATTAATTTTTTCTGTGTCTATAGACTCTCTCTTTGTCTATGCTCACTATAGGAAGGGTAAGATCCGAGTATGGAATAAAACCTGTGGACTAAGTCCGAGAAAGGAGAAGGGCCCACCCACGCACTAGTTTTTACCCAACACGTGGATGAGAATCCGAGGAGGTACCATTAAGAGGCTGACCTTCTGAGGAGCCGAAGAGCGAGCGTTCCTTAGGAATTGCTAGGTAGGCCACTTGCACTAGATAACAGAATGCCAAAGAAGATGGTAGAGACGTGCGAGCAAAGAAGAAGGGAAGTATCCAGACAAAGTAACCATCACCTCTGCATTCAATGTACTGCACCAACTCAGCTGACCACATTAATGGAGGAATAACCTCTAAACAATGCCTTAACAGCTTGCAGCATACTCTACCACTTTCAACAAAATCTTAATGGGACAAGCATCTAAAGGAAGGGCAATAACGCTACAAGTGGAGGGCTCAAATGAAATTCAGCTAACTAGTTATAGAAATGAAGCCCTAAGAGAATAAAGAAAAAGGGGGAAGATTGAAAGGAAATACTGATATTGTGTAACACTATTCTGTAATCAAGATTTGAACAATTTATGAACAACTGCTCTTCGGCCAGGCTCGAGGAAGTGTTAATTTTAAAAATCTGTTTTTCGTCTTTGAATTGTCTAACTTTTACCATCCACCTAAAGCTTAAATCATACTAGCACGTTAAAGTTGACCTCGGAAGCCCATTCTCTAATAAATTAATTGTATTGGGCCGTCTAACCTAAATCCATTGCTCTAAGTAGGCTTAGCTTGTTGGACCCGCCTGCACTCACTTAGGTTTTCTTAAACCTTTTTGTGTGTGTGTATATATATATATATATTTATTGAAATTTTTGGCTAAATATAATACTAATAATATTCAGGTAGTAGTTTCTTTGTCCACAAAATTTGAAATAATTTATCAACTTTTAGAATAATTATTAGTATTATGCATGTGTAAATTAATAAAAAGAAATAGTAAATAAATTTTTTTTTTCTTTTGAGAAACATAGTAAATAACATTCAATTGGCTAATTTGGCATGAATGTAAAGAGTATAAAGGACATGTAATTCAATTGTGGTATTTTTCAAAGTATTAATTCAATGAATTACAACTTGTATCATATAGTACATGACTCGTATAAACTATGAAGTATATTGTAAGTTAGAATATTATTTTCAGAATACTAAATAATTGTTGAATATAAGTAGAGTATAAATACGACTATACATTTAATTTGAGTTGTAGAGGGCAAAACTAATAACCAGGCCAACTCGGATGAGATTGGGTTAGGATGGAGGCCCAATACAACTAATTTCTAAAGGTGGATGGTTAAGGTTAACACTTTGATCTCTTGTAGCCACGAGTTAGTAATTAAAGAAAAGAGATTGGCAAGGATGACAATTCATGTAAAGAATTATATCAGGAAAAGAGAAATTCTTATTTAAGTCCTTTCTTAGGCTGGCCAAGGAGCAATTGTTCTTTAAGAATACACTTCTTGGTTTTACAATGATCATTTTCTCTCTCTAAACTTTTTCTGATCCCCTCTCAAGGAGGACCTTCCTTCCTATATATGCTTGCTTGGATTGCATCTTAGCCTTCAACTTGGAGGACTGTTGATCTTTCTTTAGATATTTGGTCCATCACTACCTCACTGGCGGTAGTAGAGTAGGCTACAAGCTATGGGAGCACTGTTCAAGGGTCCTTTTATCATCAATGCGGTAGGCAGAATTGGTATAATGCATTGAATGTGGAGGTGGTGGATGCTTTATTTGGAAATTTCCTCATGTTCTCACTCGTATGTCACTATGATCCTCCTCAGCCTCCACTCGTATGACCTTTGTGGCTTATCGCCCATCTCTTGAGAAGTATCCGTCCCTCAAGTGGGTTGTCCTCCTCGGATTCCCTAACCTGATTGTCCTGATTGGGTTGGGCTTGATCGGATGAATAGTTGGGCCCAATTACATCTCGGGTGGATCCTGTTGATAGTTCCTTCTTTTCAGAGTCTCACCCCCCATATGAGTCATTTGCATTCGAGCCAGTTCTATAAGATGCACTATGCTCCAATTACATGATATCTCATTGTGTGTATATGATTGGATTGAATTGTTTAAGTGTGCGATTTATGGGTGCATTGAGTCTCACATTTAGTGTTTATTATTAGATTGATCTTAGATATATAAGTAACAATGAAAAACCGCATTTCTAACATGACTAATCCTTTTGGGGTATAAATTATAAAGGCAAATGTGGCTAGCTAGAGCTTTGCTTGGGCCATTACAAATGGTATGTATCAGAGCCAACTTGATAACACCATGTAACTCAATTGCACTTCAACACAACTTGGACCTGGACAGGGATATTGTATAAGTGTGTATTGCATGGGCGTGTAAGTGCATTTTTCTCGGGTCATTACAAGTTACACCTTTTCACTTTTATTTACTAGTTGGGTGAAGTTGGTTCTACTTTTGTACTCGTACTGGGGTATGCCAACCATACCAACTGAGGTAAATGTAGCTTAAAGTCTTAAGCACTATCACTGTTTGTTATAATGGCTAACTGTTTGACAAATATTAATTAGACAAATAAGAAAAAAGAAGAGATTTAGTGCTTAGTTTGCTCATGGGTGACGATTATTAAATAAAGAGTTATATTTAAAATAGTGGAGAAATAATTAATGTCTAGTTAATGCTTAGTGTAAGAGTAATTTTGTACGGGTCCTATTTATACAAAATTTATTATGAAGTTAATTAAACCAACATTTTTGGTGCAAAATAATTAACTACCGTGATATGTACAAAAGGTTGGTCACCAACATTTTCTAATCTACTTTGGCGTCGAAAGAAATGGCATGATTATAGATAGAAGCTAATAATTGCAAATGGGTGACTTGGTCTTTTTAGCTGTTTATCATCACTAATAAATACTAAAAAAAGTAAATAAATCAGAGATCATCACTCCGCATGGAGTGGAACTTTGAAATGAAAAAACCAACATATATAAATATAATGGCGGTCGTCTGGCGAAACGGAAATTACTTGCTGCCATCATATACATATTTATTTATAATCTGCATAGAACATTCCAAATTATTTTCTTTGTCAAATATCGAAGGTTTGTCTAATAAAAAATGATTTCATCTACAATTCTGAGCTGAAGAATTTGTTGTATACAGAATTTTCCACCAGCTTCGACGTAAAGAGAAATTAGTCCAGTCAAAAAATTTAGAGATTGGAGACTTTTCTGTAGACCATGACTTTGTGCAGCTGGGTACAGAATCTACAGATCAAAAGAAGCCACATTAGAGTATCTCCAACAGGCTATGTATAGCCAAAATATAGAGAGTGAAACCGGAAAAAACAGGAAAAGAATGCTCCAACAGCCTCTCTATAACTCAAATTTTTTTTTTGCTAATGAACAGTAGCTCATCAGGTCTGATGAGCTACTATTCATTCTTCAAATCCTTTTTTTCTATTGTAATAATTAGATGTTGAATATAAAAATGTTGAAAGATGTGTAGTTGTTAAAAAAAGAATAAATAAGGAATGAAGAAATAATATTTAAATGAGATAGAGAGTCTGTTGGAAAGTGTATTTGAAAAAGTTGGTAGATAAAGGTAAAAGTCACTGTTCATTCTCCAAACAGTACAAAATTTTGCTGATTCTACTGGAGATGCTCTTATAATCATCAGGAATAAAAAATAATATAATAAAAAAAAACCCATGTTACCAATACCATTCAATTTGTAAATGAGGTGTAAAACTCAAGTTTTACTCCTTCAATCTTAACATGCCACATCATCATATTATATATTAAGAAATAGATACAACCACACTCAATCAATTCTAATACTCATTTGAAAATCCAACTTAATTGTGAGTTAATTGAGATGTTATTATATATAGTATGATGTATTGAGTTTAGGGTTTAGGGCACTATATGGTTTATTAACAATTGCCCTAAAGGAATCCCTTAGCATGACCCTTAAGTAAAAAAAATGATGTGACAATATTTTAATAAAGGGTGTAATCCTTATCAAATTCGGATTCTTTGTAAATTCGATTAATTGCAACTTTTTTTTCTTTGCTAAGTTTTTTTTTTTTTAATAATATTTCAAATTTATGATATCCGTTTTATAATGATTGATCTTTATTATCAAGTTAATACACCAATTAACTTTTTTTTTATGTCGGCAAAGATTAATCTCAGATCACTTATTTTAGTATTAAAAAACTTTTTGAATTGGAAATCACATTTTTTTGGTGGGCTAAGTTAATTGCACTTTAGGTCGTAGGCATATACCATAATGATGCTCAGTTTTATGTGTAAAATAATAGGTGATGGCGTCAGGAGTTTGGTTATCAACATCGCAATAAGCAAGCATCTCTATCAAATTCAGGTCGGGCCCGTCGGGGTCGTGTTATAGGCTTAGGAGGGCGGCGGCGGCGGCTTTACTTGGACAGATAGATTTGTTTAGTTACCACTTGCCAAAAGATAGCTTATCTGATTGCAAAATTAAAATTGTAATTCAAATTCATGTGTGATTCACTTGCCGGCATTCTTTTATTTCAATGAAATGATCAATGACGTACTATACTGTAATATTTTATGAGTAATGTTATCACAAATTTTATGAAAAAAAGAAATCTTACAAACTAATGCATCTTTCGATCATTAAAAAAAATCACATTTATTTATTAAGTTAAAGTGGTACCAATTAAAAAAATTTGTATTAGTTGTCGCATTAATTTGCAAGTTCTTTGAAAAAATTACAATTTACCACCTTAAAATATACCTCAAATTATACTTTGCACCATAAACTTTTCAAATACATATTTTACACCTTAAATTATGATTTTTGTTATACTTTGTACTCGATTTATTTGTTTAAATTTCACTTATGATTTAGGTATATAATTTAGTTAAATTCAGTTCAATTTTTATTGTTATCAAAATAATAAGCTACCAAACAACTCAAAAAAAAACGCATTACCAAATAGTCTCTTACAACGACGCGGTTCTTATCATGGTTGCCTCAATAATTACGTATCACACAGCCGTCGTCTTACTATAAAATAAAGCCTCGTAAGTCGTCACCACAAGTACCGTTTTTTCGATTTTGCTTGAGAACAAATGTTGACCCTCATTTTATTGGGTCTAGAATCCAAACCACGGAGCCTTTAAACTCTGAAAAAAAAGAAAAAGAAGAAGAATTGTGGGTCATCATACCATGTTCTGTTTCCCACCTATTTCGTATTCAAAACTCAAAACTCAAAAGACCATAGAATTTCAACTTTGAAGCACTGCCTTCTAATTTGCTCTTAAAAAAAAGCACTACTAACAGTCGATGCAACTCATTGGAGGAGCATGATATAAATTCAAACTTCCTATAAAAAGTTCAAGAAGTCATATTCAACTATGTTGTCAATGGGCACCAATCTTGTAACACGGTAGCACAGTAAGTTTGCATTTATTTGAAAAATTAGGGTTTGAATTTTCCCTTTTTATATCGTACTATCGAATTATTAAAAAAAAAAATGTTAACAATGAATACCGTTTAATGATGGAAAGATCGCGTGGGGAACCAAGTTGCTCTTAGAAGTTTCAGCCTTTTGGCAGTAGTTAATATTACCGAAGTTTTGAACATATTGTACAAAAACAATTATTTGATATTAATTTTTAATATTTATTTAGAAAATAATATAAATTATATACACTGTGTGCGCAAAAATTCAATATTAATTTGATGTTTTTTACTTAACAAATGTGCAAGAAAGTTGAATTTTCTTTTGATAAGGAATGATGCATTAAAATATTCCTTAAACAATGTATTGGAGACTCATAAACAATGATTATAATTCGAATGCTTTTTTCCAAATGGGAGCCATATATATAGATTAGGCCCATTAGATGTAACATCATAATAATCTTTTATGCTATTTTTCAAAAACGTAAAACTGTACACAAATGTGAACAAAAACACACTCACCAATCTTATGAGTGTAATGATTACATAGGATTTTTTTGCATAAGAAATAGAATGATTAGAATGCTCTCATAGTCTCCCTATTTATAAATAAGCACGCACTTCTTCATGAAAGGTGTCACATGACATGGTTTACATCTAATTTTCCCAAATTTTTTTTTTCTTTGTGATGTCACTAAGTTGTTCATTTAGTCTTAGCTGACGCACAGGGACGGAACCACCCTTGGACTAGGAGGACAATGGCCCCCCAAGATTAAAAAAAAAAAAGTATATATATATATATATATATATATTATATATGTGTACTAATTTTAGCAATTTTGTTTTATAAAATTACATTTTGTTTTCCTTTAACAATATTATTGATTCTTTTAAGAGTAATGCTATACTCACAAACTTTTTTATAACATTTTTACAAATTGTTTTGGTAGCAAATTTTTATTAGTTCGCATATAGGCACACCACTCATATTATTTTTTTACTTACCAATAACCACTCATCACATTAGTAATTTATAAAAAACTTGTAGTTCTAGTATTTTCCTCATTTTAGTGACCATAAAAAATTTATAAATCTAAAATCTAAAAAAAAATATACAAGCCAATAAAAAATAGCTCAACAACAAAAATTACCAGTAAAACTAAAAATAAAATTAAGCTCAATTAACTAATTTTATTCAAAATAAATAACCCTGCCCTTTAAAAAATTCGAAACAAAAATAATTTTGTTCTTATCCAAAAAAAAAAAAAAAAAAAAAAAAAAAAAAAAAAAAACACTTAACAGCTAAGTAGTAGAATCAGATGTTGAAAACGCCACACACAGCTAACAATAAAACTACACCCCTAACTCAAAATTCTAGCTCTGTCTTTGTCGACACCCATATACATACATATGCATACACGTTTTATTTGGCCCTCCAAAAATAGATTATTGATTATGTCACTTGTTACTCTTATTAACGATGGAAGTTACTCTTGTGTAATGATCAACCTTTATCCTTTAGTCCAAATACAAAAATTGTAGGATTTTCTCTAAGAAAATTAGATTTACAAAGCTAGAAATTGGGATTGGCCAACAACAACTTCATAACTTTTTTTTCCCTTGTGTGACCTAAAGATGTAGGGTTGCAATGTCACTCATTATGGTGTTTGCTACATGTTTATGAGTTTATATTAAACTTGGAAACTTGTTTGTTTTCATTCCTCCAGCACTTGTGGAAGATTGGACTAAGATTTCAAAATGATATATAACGAACTTTCTATAATAGAAAAAAAAAAAAAAAATTGTAGATATATGTCAACAAATTATATGTGTATAATTGTTAGTTTTGCAATATTTTTAATTGATTTAATGGAGTTTCTTTCAAAAATAATGCAATTAGGAAAGAAAATTTACGAGTGATCATGTTAGATATTATTTTATGAACTAATGGTTGCATTTTATGATTGTTTACTACAAAACACACACTCTCTCTCTCAAACCATCAACTACCTTAAGCTATCCTTATAATTTTTTATTATGGGGCCCAACAATTGTGAATGGCCAACAACCTTTTTTTTTTTTTTTGGAGGTGATTGGCCAACAACTTAACAATTAATTCATTTATATTTTGTACCGTTAAATTAAACCAATATCTTGTATAAGAATGAAGTATAAGATAAAAGATGAATTTATTTATATTTTCTTAATGTTTTTAATATGGTATTGAAAGTTGGAACTGTAAAAATGTATAATCAGTGAATTTTCAATCATGAAAACATGTTAATTATTCTTTTACTTACCATTATTTGTATATGAAACTGATACTTTCAACGATTGTTTTTTTTTTTTTTTGGCCTAAAGTCTTATAACTCAATTGATACATTTTGATATTTTCAACAAAGACGTCTAGATTCAAATTCTCAATCTCCCAACTATCAAAAAAAAGTAACAATAACAGTTTTTTTTAATGAGAAGGTTTCAATAACGGTTAAGAATATGGAAAAAGGAAGAAGAACAAGAGATAGATTAGTGAGGTCCTCATTCTCAAAAAAAAAAAAAAAAAAAAAAAAAAAAATTTGAGGTCCTAAATGTAGACATGTGATCAATGATCATATTGGGCCCTTCTAATGTAGAATCGAATAATCTTTGTAGTCACATATGGCCTTATGGGATATGATATTGGGCCCATGAATTCCAAATCCAACCCATGACAAGTACGGTCCAGATTCCAGATCATTATAGCTTTTTCCCCTAACAGGAACAATGAATGAAAAAAAAAACGCCAAGTATCGCAATCGCAATCGCAATCGCAATCGCTAGCCACAACACAACACAACAGCCTCTTCCATTATTGTTTCCATAATAATAATATCGCTGAAAAAAGAGAAAGATCAAAGTTAGGGTTGAGTTTTTGTGTGATCGAATCGAATCGAATCGAAGTGGAAGTGGATCAAGATGTGGCACGAGGCGAGGAGGTCGGAGAGGAAAGTCCACGACATGATGGACGCGGCTCGAAAGCGAGCACAGAGACGAGCTGTGTTCTTAGCCAAGCGCCGAGGCGATCCTCAGCAATCGATTCAGGCCGTCGGCTCTCGCTCTCGCATGTACCGCGACGACGCTCTCTACCAAGCCACTCAGGACCAGCAAGGCCTGTATGTTTGTTTGTTTCGCTTTTACAATTTCGTTTTTTACATAAAGCGTCCTCAAATTTCACTTTTATGAATGTTTCAATTTTAGAATTTGATTTTGCATAGCAATAGAATTGATTTACTGGAACTATAAATTTTAATTTTTTATTTTATTTTACCTGCTCATCAATTACAAGACGTTTTCTTTTTAATATAATCAGCTAATCAATCCTATGTAGTAGCACTAAAAATAATATTATATGTTGAATTTCTAATTGCCTTTTGCTGTCAAATCACCTAGGAAGCACGAACACTTCATTTAGGGTGTCGAATATGTTATAATTTTTCAGAAATTGCTCGTGTCACTGGGTCATAATTGTAACCATACCTGTACTGGTTTCCGTGTCTGTGCTTCCTAGCAAATCACCAAATTATACCTTTTCCATACATGGTTACCGGACGCCCGTGGAGTGGCACATTACATGGTACTTGTATGCTTGCAGCCGGAATCTTATTAAAAATGTGGGGGAATGGGTTGGTTTGGATCAATATGGAATTCTTGCCCTGCTCTCGTAAAAGGGTGTCTTTTGTTTTTCCCTTCACTTCCATTTAAATCTATGCTAATCTCTAACTTTCTTTCTCAGGATACCTTGGAATGGGAAACAAGATATATTAATTGATAGGTATGATGCATTGCTTTTTCTTTGTTTTGGGATTATAACTTGGTTGTATATTCTTTGACCAATTAATTAAGGAGCAGTCATTTTTTTTTCTTTGCCTAAGTAGATTTGATGGCCGTGCTCTTCTTGATTTTATTCGGGATTCTGGGTCCCGGCATTTCCGGGTCCAAGAAAAGTCGGAAGAAGAAGAAGAACTAGAAGAGTTTGTTAATTTTGAGCGTTATCGGGATTTAATTAAGCATCGGCGTAGAGGATGTCGGTACTTTTTTATTTTTGCGATGATGTCTTTAAATTCTCGAACATTTTAAATAGATAATTTTTTCTTTATCCTTGTACCATTCATGACAAAGCACAACAAGTCAAAGGTTATCCACCTTTGGAGTCAATCATATGGCTAGGTTTTAATTTGGAATTTAATTTTACAAGTCAAACTTTGTACGTTAACAGTTACTGATGAGGAGGCTTTGCAACATGTAAACCAAGAGATGGAAGCGAAGGCTGTTGCTCCATTTATATCTGATAGGTTGGTTTCTAATTTCTACTCCCTAAATTAGCAATTTAGTAAGTGAGATATCAGGGTTGATGCTGTTTAATAAACTGCATGATCAATGTTTAAAAATGGGTTTAATGCAGAACATTGACTACATGGGACAGGTTTCCATCAAATTCTAATGTTGATCAAATAGTTTTGATGCTAAGCATGTGCTGATGTTGTGATTATGTAGTCTTCCAGAAGTGGTCTTTGGTTTGTTAAATATATGTAAACATGTTGGCAACATTACTTTTTCAAAAAAAAAAAAAAAAAGTGTTGGCAACATTAAAATTCCTTGGGTCTGAGTTTTCATGTGCTTTTGATTCTGCATTGTGCTCAAATCTGAATTTTTGACAGGTATTTCAATGATGTTGCCATTTGAATTCTGAAAGTTTATTCCCCCCTTAAGAAAATTGTTATCAGTTCAGTTATAAATGTTCTCAGCTTTTGTCTTTCTGGGTGGTCAGGACACCCAAATCAGTTGCCTAAAGAAAGTAGCAATTACTTAATTCGCTCCTTAAACTTCCTCTTTTGGAGGTTGTGATCATGGTGGTCCTTGTGGGAAGAGACCATTTATAAAGATGTATTAACAAAAAGAATGAGATGGTGTAAGTTGTTACGAGTTCCATGGTCTAATTGTTTCAGTTTCTTCTTAATCCCAGTTATGCATTCCTTCCGTTTGCTTATGTGTTTTAATCAGAGCGTCAAACTTTGTTTTACTTCTGTAGTGGCATGATCAGAATTTCCATTTGATTAGCTATTCAAGATGTACTGAGTTTTCGTAAATTCAGTTATTTACCCCTCACTCTGTGTGTGTATATATTTCTGGTGCAATTTGGGGTGAGAGAGAATATTGCATTTGATTTCATCTCTCCTCTTTTCATGCATGGCTTGTAGATCTCAGCCACAGACTCAGCCTCCTGCAAGCAAAGGTTCTTATTCACAGGTAGGCTTCTCTTACGAAGGGGATGGGAAAGAGGAGGCCCATCTTTCTGATGATGATGATAATGACGAGGATGATGACGACGAGGATGATGAGGATTTCAATAGTGATGATAGCAATGATGAAGGGATGGATATTATAGCAAAAGAATTTGGTGTAAAAAGGTATGGTTGGCTCGTTTACATGGATAAAAAGGCTAAGGAAGAAGAGAAAAGGCAAAAGGAAGTTATCAAAGGTGATCCTGCAATTGTAAGTCTGTCACTATCACTGGTTGAAGGATGCTTTGTTTTATTGTAATCAGTAATGCATACTTATTGATATTATTATTATTATTATGTAAATGTATTCTACAATACCTGTATTGTATAGTCCTTGATCCTCTAAATGTTGTAGAGGAAGCTGAGTCGCAAGGAAAGAAGGAAGGCTTCTCAAATAGAAAGGGAGCGAGAAAGAGAAACTGCACGAAATACTGGAACCAGAGTGCTCCATCATGATCCCTACAGGTAGAAGAACACAAGCTTGTCTTTTTTTTTTTTTTTTTTAAGTATGCTGTGTTCTTGTGATTATAGTGCTTTCTTATTTAAATGTAGGGAATCTAGACGAAGTCCAACTTATGAAGCTTATCCTCGTTCTAGAAGGTATGCTCTTAAATCTTAATAGGTCTTTATGGAAGGATTTTAATCTCAGGGTTTCGTTCCCATGAAAGTAATACTTTATGATTTTTTTATATATAAAAAAATAATGTCTTGTATCTGCAGATCGAGATCAAGATCGCGGTCACACTCCCCATCATATTCAAGGCGTTATTCTCGCGGAGGGCATTCTGATGATGTTCATCGAAGCAAACCAAGGACACCAAAAATAGAATACATTACTGAATTTGGGAGCTCTGGTGACAGGGATCAACCAAAGCTTGGAGGATTTTCTCCACCATCATCTCCACCTTCTCAGGCTGACATGTTAAATCGGTCGGCGCACTCGACCTTTAATTCTTGCAAAGATAGATTCGACAGTCTTTACTCTGCTGCAGCTTATTCCCCATTTTGTTATGTGAGGCAAAATTTTCTGGTTTAGAGTAGATCAGGCTTAGGGTTATCAGCATAACTGCCAGAGGAGAGAAGGATACTTCCTTTCTGAAGCTCATTGTTTACCCTGAAATGGACTTTATATAAAATCTTCTGACTTGCATGGAACTGATGATTTTGGTATCTAAAGATTCTTCTTTTGTGCAGGCCATCATCTGGTCGCATACTTGAGGCACTGCATGTTGATCCTGCATCTGGTATATCCCTTGACAAGGAGAAGAGCGCAAAAGTGTTGAAACCATCAGTAAGGTATGTCATGGTTGCTGAGTGAAAATTTTATTTTCATGCTTTGATTTAAGTGGATATGCATGTTTGGATAAGGGGTTTCATAAATTTTTGCTTCTTTGTTTACATTGCCTTTGCTGCCTGGAAAGCTCTTCTACATTTCTTTAATATGATTTTTTAATAAATTTTTTATATTTGTCACTCTTGTAAACTTGGTTTTGTTCTCTTTTTCACTTTGCTACCTGGAAGCTCTTCTCCACTTCTTTAATATGATTTGTTTTTAATTTTTTATATCCGAATTTATATTTGTCACTTCTGTAAACTTGGTTTTCTTCTCTTTTTCACAGTACAACCTCTGCTATAGCAAAGTTAACTAAGGCAAGTTCTTCTGGGGGTCCCTTAAAACAGCAACCGGGAGAGAAGAAGGAAACTCCTCAAGAACGACTTAAAAGGATCATGAGCAGGCAGCTGAACAAACAAAGTATGGCTTACTGCATAAGCATTTCTGTGGCGAAGCAGTTATCTTAATTTATGTTATCCAACGTTGGCAGAAATGGATATTCCCGCCTTCTTTTCTTTAATCTTTTCCCTTCTTAAATTTAAGTTTAGTTTCGTTGTAGGAGGGAGAGAATGGGGAACTGTTTTAATTTCTCAATATTAATGATTGCTTAACTGATATTGCTTTTGCAGTTAAAAAAGATACTGCTGCTGAGATGGCTAAAAAGCGAGAACAGGAGCGCCAGAGGCTGGAGAAACTTGCAGAAACAAGCCGGTTAAGTCGATATAGGCATCGGAGCCGCAGCCGCAGCTACAGTCCTCCTCCAAGGTAGTTAATAAAGCAATGTGCATTTAGAACCTATTGGTTTCCTTTGAATATTTCATTTTTTTAGTCTGCCAAATATTTTGAGTACAAGAAAGGCACTAATATATCTTCTTATATCAAACATACATCAAGCTTGACTTATTGATAAAAAACATATATCAAAACTTGATAAATTTTCCAATTGATTGAATAACAAAATGGTCTATGGAGTTGAAGAAGATGCCTGACATTGCAATTTCTGGCAATGAAGGGAAATGAGAAAATTTACATTTCCACATTTTGTTTTGGGATTTGACAGATGCTTTATATGATTGTTACCTCTGGTCAGTTAAAATATGCATATGCATGTATTGAAAAGGACAAATGATGTGTTTACTGCAGAAGATACCGACGTAGTAGAAGTCCAAGTAGAAGCAGGAGTTCCCGAAGACATTATTCCCACTCTCATTCTCGATCTCCCTCTCTCTCACATTCCCATACCCGTTCCCGTTCCCGTTCCCGCTCGTACTCTCATTCGCCAAGGTTACCACTGTTTTCCCTTTCCCATGTACTTATATACATTGAAATCCTGGATACTGATTTAAAGAGCTAATGTTGCAGGGTAAGAAGCCGTTCAAGGTATCGATAGAGACATTGCTGTTAAATTGGTAGTCAGTATATTTTGATCTTGTGTCTTGAGTCTTTGGTATCCCCAGAATGTAACAGTGGGCAGTATTCAGATGTTAGGATCCTGTTATTGTGAGGGTAGATTAAGTATTGAGACCTTTCCTTAATTAAGTTGTGATCTTTCCTTTGTAAACTCTTATTGATTGTTTTACTTGAATGTGTATGTAATATATTAATTAGTATTTTGATACTTTTTTTGGTTTAATTAGTATTGAAAACTGCCGATCAGACTTTAAGAACCCCCTAATCACGGTTTTAGAAAGAAATCCGTCTTGGTTTTCAATTCTATAGGAGACCCTGAGACAACATGATTTATATTCCAAGTGCTCCAGAGCTGCCCAAAATGTGATTATCTTGCTCATGAGATGGAGGTTTTGATCAAAGTGGTTGGGATTCTATGGGCATGGGCTTCAGAGTTTTGACAGTGCAATAGTTGTGGTTATTGAAGGAGAAGTCGGTCATTAAACAGAAGTGGCTTTTGCTTCGGCTTCGAAACACAGTAGCTGCCAAGGGCTGCATCTTAACTCTTTTGCAGGGTGCAAGGTATGGCAAATTATTATCCTGGTTGATGGTTGGAGGGCCAGGAAGTGCAAGTGGATTTTATGTGTAATAACAAGTTAAGGACTGAGAAGTACAGGAATGAGGTCAGAATTAAATGGTTGTGCAGCCCCAAAGGAGGGATGGATTAAATTCAATATGGATGCTGCAGTGTCTGAAAACTTTACTGCTTTGGCGGTGGTGGTCAGAGATAAAAATGGTTGTGAAGCGCCAAAGGAGGGATGGATTAAACTCAATGTGGATGCTGCAGTGTCTGAAAACTTAACTGCTTTGGCGGTGGTGGTCAGAGATAAAAATGGAACTCTCAAAAGTCTGGGCTAAAGTTAATGAATGGTGCTCCCTGCTCCCTGCTTCAAGCTGAAGCTTCAACTGTGCTCTGGGCAATCCAGCTAGCTCTGATCGAAAATTGGAAGCAAATCATCACTAGATGCAAAATCTTGTCTTGACTCCTTGATCTCGTTTGAAGTTTAACCCAACTGGTCCATTGCTACTATGATTAATAATATTCCTGTTTTTAGTAATTCTTTTTTGAATTGTAATTTTTGATGGGCTAGAAGAGGCTGCAATACTGCTGGCTCATTTGGCTGCAAATTATGTAATTAAGTTTAGGTCTTCCTGTTTCAATAAGTGCAGTCTCCCTGTAGGCATTGCTGATGCATATAAGGTTGACTGCCCTCTTTTTTTTTAATTGAATGATATTGTTGTTTAACAAAAAAATAAAAAAGAAAGGTTGAGAATGAGAAGATATCTTATATATCTAGTATATGTATAATCTCGACTAAAACATAAAGAACTAAAATGAAAACAATCTCAAATTTTGAGGGCAAAAAACATACTTTAGTCTTTAATCTCTTTCACAATATGTGGATTAGATACAAGAATCCACATATTGTGAGAGATGTGATGCATACCATGAATGCATGAAATGGCTACTGGTTAGACGTTATTGCCCCACCCATGTGGACTATGAGGGGGTTGAGCAAACAGGAACCGACAAAGAACTTGAACAACTTAATTGGCTGACCCCCTCATATTTAATTCATTCGGGACTGGGATGGATGAAACCAATCAGAAGTGAAAATCACATAAGCAAAGATATAAAAGCTGCACAACTACTAGGACTCATGTTAGAGGAGTTTTGGCCCTTTTGGGCTTGAGATACCACTTATGCAGTGGCGAGGACTAGTAAATACTCAATGGATATGGCTTATCCTATAGAATAATGAGAGGGTGTTATAAGCTTATAACTAGTATGAAGAGAGAAATCCATTGCCCTTGTTTTGTTGCATGTGAGGCCTTAAAAATTGACGGGATCACATTTTTTTTTTCATAATTATCGTTATGGTCTGTAGTTACTAATGTATTAGTAGTGGGTTTAGGTGAAAGTAACAATTATGAATATATATATATATATATATAAGCATAATTCTTTGATAATTATTTCATTTAGCCTTCCACTTCATCTTTTAATTAGTGTCATACGCACCATAAATGGCTTACAAATGTGTAAATGCCAGGTATGTAATCTAACGTGTTGGCTAATAAATATTCAAAATAAAATGTGTCCTGTATATCTTATCCAAAATAATTTTGATCCACGCATTTTATTTCAAGATACAATAATTTAACCATGTGATGCATTCCTCGAAAATAAAATAGAATACATTTTGGCGGCATTTGGTTTGCAAAATGTTAGATTCCTTAAGATAAAAAATGTCATGTCGCCAGCATTACTTGACAAGCATTTGCAAGGGCGATCCTCAGGCTGCTATAGTTTCCAAAGGAAAAAGTGGTTGAAATATATGCAGTGGCAGGAAACAACCTTACTAGAACGTGGAAATCATTGTCAGTGACATAAAATTAACAAAGCAGATGCAGAGGAATTGGTTGAGGCATATTAATATAACGGTCCTGGTGAACCTGCAGAACTGGCCGATGGCTTTCCAAATCATACCTGAATAATCAGTTTGGCATGTCACTAAGATGCTATCCTTTGTATTTCTTTGCACTGCTTTGTATCCAATTATTATGACTGGCATTGTTTTCTCTCTTCTTGCACCATAACTTTCGTATCCAAAAGTGGGAGAAGGCTTGGGACCCAGATTCAGATTCTGGGTCCGTTTTCTGTGTCTTTATCTGCTGAAGCATCTGCATCCTATTATTGCTTATTTTGTTGCAAAAATCGTATAGGTTTGACGTAATTAATACGTACCATGTTGTGATGTCTTGATGATGTGCTGCTGATGCATTAACAAAAGAAGATTGGATACTCCATAACAATGAGGCTAAGGACACAAATTAAATTTGACACAATTTTTCCCCTCAACATGTGATTGGCATAATAACAAATAGCGTCATACTCGGGAAAGTGAAATTCCAAGATAAAAAATGTTGTGAAAAAATTGCGTCCTGTGTCATCTTGTTAATGTAGTGCTGACTAAAGTAGTAGAAAGTTCTGTAGCCTTATTGGCACTCAAATGTTGCCAGTATTGAACTGGAACTAGAGTTAGAGGAAACTTGTTCTAGTGAAATTAATTAAGGAAACATGTAAAGCTTCTGGATGACCGATAGTGATACAGTTAGGCAACTCAGATAAGGTCTCAAACAATATATGCACCTTTGATGAGCTATTCTTAAAGATTTTTTTTTATGCACAGTTTGGTAATTGGTGTCCCTCAACTGATCTTTGGGTTCACTTAGGAGACAGAGAAGCTGTGTTTTGCATCAAACTTTCACTTCAGTCTTAGTCTCTTTTTATCATCCACTACCAAGTAGTGCATTAATGATGAAGGCAGATGGTGCAGAAAAAAACTGGCATATCTGGAACCTAGGTAGACCCAATTACATATGAATTCACTGGAGGACGCTTTATGTCAGTATTGGAGAACAGAAAAAAAGTATCAACTTTCTCGTTTCAAAACAAATGGCGTGTAATTTGTTTTGATCATGTACTTGTGGTGTCGATGAACAGAAAAAGGAAAAGACAAAATAATTAACTGCACTTGTATTAATTGAAACAGCTAAAATTAATGCTGGTTGCATGGCAGTGTTATTGAAATGTACGAGCACATGGTGTTGTTGAGTTCTTGTTACTATTCTACGAACTGAAGAACTGTGTAGAAGATGTTACTATTCATATGAACTGCATTAAAGATGTTACTATTCATATTATAAAGAAGATTGCCTCATGCAACGTCTATGTACAATGTACATGCCACCTCTCAAAGTATCTGTGACCCCCACACAGTCGAGGATCGCACAACATATGAAAAGTTGGATTCACGCGGTACTTGTTTTTACGAGAAAATTTTTAGGTACTTTCAGAGTATAGTAAAATGATTCTTATTCCTCTCATATTCATAATAGACCCCATATGAATTTAATAAATGAACTCCATTATAAATGTGAGAGGAATGAGCATCATTCTCTATGTTCCGTGAGTACCTAAAAATTACTAATTCACGAGAGTGTGTGTAATAGACACCACTCCTTGTAAACCATAGGAGGGTAGGTTTATCATTTGTGTAAGAGAGGAAGTTGTTTTCCTGTGAGTTCGTGGTTGGAGTTGGTAAGACTAAGACACTGAGTTTCTGTAATGTTTTAATAGTCTACACCCTCCAAAATGGGTATAACAACATCAAGATTGGATTATATAAAGAAAAAAAGTTGCGATTTATTAGATGCCTTAATGATATTGGGAGAAAAAGAAGCTCTTTGGAAGTTCCAGTAACTATTGATTAAAGCTATTAATGGGTTGATAATTCAGTGGTACCTTTAAAAAAAAAAAGTAATTACAGATTTTTAAAAAGGTTCCATGTTTTATATTTTGGTCCTGACTAGCTGGTTGGCTAAAGAATTAGTAATAGAAATTAGAAAAATACACTCTTCAGGCCTTACAACAATTGCATTAGGATGTGACAGGCTACAATTTTCCCATTCTGGCCTAGACAAAGTAATATGATATCCTTGTCAACCCACATATACTCTTTAAGTAATAATTGTTTCTACACTAAAAAAAAAAAAAAAAAGGTAATAATTGTTTCTTAGATGCTGCTTGAGCTTAATTCACAAAATACATGGTATCTTAATCGACCCACCTTTCACATCTTGGAGGGCTCTGAATCAAGCTGCTATTTGGTAATATGTTCCTTTCATATCATGTATTTTTCAAAGGGCACAAAGAGCAACTGATAGAGATGTAAATTTCAATATATTGAAATTTGTTGTGTGATTGTGTGTAATTATTGAACGATGAGTGGAAGCATGAAAGTGAGAGTACATACAAAGGTTTATGTGGTTCAGCTTAACGGCTTATGTTCACAATAATAAAGCCCTTGAATTATATTAAGCATTTGTGTTACAACGATCCAATATAGGATTTATATACTAGAAAATATTTGACTGACCATAGGCTAATCTTAGACTAACTTAAGGTTAATATGCATGTTTTACAAGTACATAGACCTACAATTAGTTTGGACCACATTATGTCCAACAAAAGAAAAGCTATGGAGATGAATAATGCAAATAGCCATAGCCCATAGCATAGATATTAGATATATCATATGCCATAGCCCATAGCATAGATATTAGATATATCATATATATACTCCTTTTTGAGGCCTTTTCATCTTTTGCTTCTCTTTGGCATCACTTGAACTGCACGGGATTTGATCTAGGTTTTGTTAAAGTAAATCGATCAGACTTGCATCTAAAAACTTTGCACTTTATTCCGTTCTTATTGCACGTACGCATCTCATAACTCAAATGAAAGTGATGCTCCTCTCTTTACCTTTAACCTCATATATATGTATATATATATTCACCTTTACTCATACTTGCCTATTTGATATTGAGAAAGAAAGTAATCAAATTCCACACGAGGGGCCAGTGATCGCACTTTGAGATCACTTTAACTTTAAAAGTTGGATGCTAAATTGACGTATTGTGTAGTTGAATTCAAAACTTAATTTTCAGCTAAAGCACGAAATTGAAATTGTACATAGAGATGTGATTTACCACTTGTATATGGACCGTATGGTTGTATGTCACTAACTTTGATAATGGCTGTGGTTAGCTATATATTACGGTGGACCTACTCTCTAATAATTAAAATTTAAAATCACTCAGCCGAAAGATTTCTTCATAGTATCATAGTATGCGTTCTTGGGCCCTTGGCAAGCATCATCTTTTGCTCTATCCTCACTAATCTCAAGCTACATTTTTTTTTTTTTTGACACAGCAAAGAAAGAAAGAAAGCTACATTAATTTTTCTAGTCCAAATCTTTTAGAAAGAGCCGCCAACATCGATTGGCTCTTCTAGCCCTTTTAAATTTTCAATGACCAAATGATGAATCCTTTTTTATTTGTGAATATACAATAAGGAAGTGAAAATTTAAATTTAAAATTCTATCTGTTTTTAAGCTTTACCAACCCTGCCGTATTTGATTTTAACAGAGAATTAAATATGTTAGAAGGAAAGTGAAGCACATGGGGGTGGTGTATTGGTGTATCCCTCTTGTTTATTATATACAATCTTCAATCCAAGAGTCCAATAAATAAGATTTTAAGTAGGTTAGATCCTTACCCTACAAAATGATTTTATTCCTCTAAGCATGCATTTTATCTTTCAGAGCTTCTATATTATATTATCATCATAAGTAATCACCTCTAATCAATTGAAATTATCTTTAATTATTTATCCTAGTCTACCTTTGAGGCTAGATCTTAGTAAAATATGATATTCTAGTTTGATTCTTCTCACTCTCCAACATCATTGTGATGTCACATTTTCTTCATGCATGGTTGCATACCAGTTGTATGCCAAATATTGTGTCCACATGAGGATGTGTATAGGCTCATCCATTTCCATAAACACATTAAGTTGAGAGCAGTTTGATCAAATTTCTTGAAATAATAACAATTAGCAAAAGGGAAGTGAAGGGGGCAAAACATTTAGTTTCTCTCCTTAACTCAATTGTTTTGTACCATAAGCATGTTACTTGAGAAACAACATTAAATCAAGATTAATCCCCCCCCCCCCCCGGCGAAACTTTGAGCGAGTACTGCAGATGCAGAATATTAGGTTACGCAATTAAATTCATAATACATGGTTGTATTCAAAAACAATGCATTTTTTCTTCTTCTAAAGATAATTAAATTCAATACAATCATATATTTAAATTTTAATTAAGGAATTTAATGTGCTACAACTAAAATATTCTAGTTCTATCTAGCTACAGAAATGGTCAAGAAAAAAAATGACCACTTCAAAGCAGAATTATTTTATATAAAGATCTGCTCAGTAGTGGTGTTTGATTATGTTGGACACTCTCAAAACAAAATATGATCTTTTAACATCTATAAGAAAGTGATGCATTTGTTATTAATAGGGACAGAATAAAAATCATATTCATTCATTTTTCCTAAGTGATTCAAAATTTCGTCCAACTATCAATGAAGCTTCGTACTTGTATATGTGTGCTTCTTAAATTAAGCAACCAACTGAATTTATAATGAAAACTTGCAGATCATAATTCATAAACAAAAGCCGACCCATGCCGTCTAGACTTGTACATCTTTTTCTGCATGTACGTAATTGCAAGAAGAAGAAGAGGCACTGAATCTGATAGCTTTGACAAATCAGTGTTTAAGGGAACATAATATTGTAGGATTGGCTTATCAAAAAAAAAAAAATATTGTAGGATTGGGGAAGACAAGCAAGCAATGTTACCCACTAAGTCCACTCACCGAATATTGATTCGGCCATTTTCTTCTTCACTATGGACCCTACTATGCAGCTAATTTCAAATACAAACACAATGACACCCTCCAATTATTTCAATGGAGGGTGCCCAATTGGTTCCACATTGTTAATACCACTATGGCCTTTTCCTAGAGATTTGTTGCTTCTGATTTGGATTGCTGACCTACATTATTTGGTCCATGCACACCCTCCTATATACACACACAAAATCAATACAAAACATTTGTAGCTCGTGTTGTCAGTAAAGAGACCATGCCACTGGGTCCATTTATTCAAATCCCACCACAAATAAGCCAACTCTTCCATCCCTCTCAAAATCTCTCTTTCACTCCCTATCTTAGAGCCTTATGAGCAAAGCTTTAGTTTAGGAAATCCTGTTTTTTTGAAAAGATAGGGGCTGTTTGGTTTGGAATTTTAAGCAACAGTTTTCAGTTTTTAAATAACATTACATGTATTTTCACACTTTTTCACTCATCCGTATTTCCAAAAAATACAAACAACGTTATTAGAACAACGTTACCAAATGGGTCCCAAAAGTTAAGACACTTGTTAATACAATTTTTCTTAAAAAAAAAGTAATTAACAATTTTTCTTTAAAAAAAAAAGTACAAAAAAAGGTGCTTTGAAATAAGGTATTTTGGTTTGAAATTTTCAATGGCATGTGGCCCATTGAAGCATCAAAAAAAAGTCCAAGTGGTCAGACTCGTCCATATGAGTAGTGCCAAAGTTACTTCCAAACTAAGATGCTATGCAAGTAGATAAATTGTTTAAGATTGGTCCTATTTTACACAACACGGATATTTTTTCTTTCACACCTGTTTCACTCAAAAGGATAAGCTGTGTATCGTGACTTCCACCTTAAAGGAAGGGCTACATAATGTGAAAGAAATTAATTGTATAAGTTGCTTTCTCTTTCACGCTAACTTTTGTCACAGATTGAGTTTCATTTCACCGCAAAGTTTTATATATGTATAGATATCTTGTGAGAAAAGATAGTATAATTACAGAAACCAATGAGTGAAAAATATCACGTACCTTTGCTTAATGAGGTAAATGGGTTGTGGAAGATATTGTTTAATTTGCTATTACTGGAAGCTAAATTAAAATCTACAAGACAATTAATGAAGCCGTTGACCGCCAATATTTACAACTTACAAACCTAATGATTAGGACCGTTAACCCAAGAAAAAAAAAATATTTTTTCTGTGATTAAAGACCTAAGATCAAGGCTACCCTCACATGCTATTGCTAGCTTCTTTTGATTCTATAAAGTCAATCCAACATCTGAGAAAATTCATAATTGTAAATCTCTGCAATTTTTTTTGGAATAGAGTCATAAACAATGTTTTAATCACGTGCTCTGTTTTCAGTTGATACCTTAATTGGAAGAAAATATTCAATTTATTTGACGTATTAGTTATAGTTTTTTAGAACACCATTTTTCTTCTAAAACTAAAATTAATCCAAATCTCATTTATTCAAATGAATTCGGCGCAAAATTAGTTATTAAAAATAAGTCAAATAAACTACAAGAACTTTTTTTTTTTTTTTTATATATATTTAGAAAATAAACCGAATAAACTATAAAATTAAACCTTTACTAAAAGAACACCAAATTGTCAACCATGCAAACTTGAAAGTTGTATCTTTTTCTAATTGTCAACCCTATAGCTCTATTGAAGTTGCCACAAAATTTAGTTACCTGCTCTCTAGATTTACACTCGTGAGTTCTCTAATGGCTTTTAGATAAAATCACCTCGAAATTGGATCAGCAAGTAGGAAAAGTAAAATAGATTCCTTTGAATTCAAAGGATATTTGGCATTAATTATAAGTGGAGGGCCATTTAATCTTTTACATATGCTAATAAGGCGCCACCATGTGCATCCAATGTTTAAAGAGTCCTTCAATTTTTGACTGCCGCCCTTTGCCTGCACTCAATTATACATATACACCATTATTAATGGCCTCTTCATTGGTCAATTTTTTTTATTACCACTATTATAACTCTGTCAACATCAATTCCTAAGAAAGAATTAACAAAATTAATCATCGACCTTGATTGTTGAAAAACTAAAAGAATCTAAGGGGAGTAAGTAAATTTTGAGTAAATTTTGGGAACATCTTATCTAATTTTTTGTTGAAAATGTGCTAAAATATATTTGTCTTGAAAAAATGAATAAAAAAATGCGGTGAAATGTAAGATTTTAAAAGTTGTAAATAAAAGCTAGAAGTTGAACTTATAAGCTGAAGCTAAGTGTCTAGAAATAGCTTATTTAGCTTTTTGCTGAAAATATATTAAAGTATACTTGTACTTTAAAAAAATTGAAAAAGTGAGAAAATACAGGAAAAAAGTGAGGTTTTAAAAACTGTACATAAAATATAAAAGATAAGAAAAATGCTAATAGATGCCCTTAGGGTAATGATTAACAATTCATATAAAAAAAGTTTTTATGGGGAAAAAAAATTTAATATTTTGACAACTTTTTTTCATTTTTCATAAAAGTGGTGTCAAAACTTTTCTAAAATAGATTGTTAACCATTATCTGAAAGGATAAAGCCTTTTAGTCTCATCCATTAATATAAGATATTGTCTTATTTAATAAAATAATGATTAAACGTGGAGATATTTTTGGCATAAGTAGACTAGCTTAGGTTATTGATTAAACTAGAGCTCTATTAGTAATTGATTGTTGTTCGAGAAGCATGCATGTTAGTGTTGGACACTTGGAGGATGATGAACACAAGGCTAGCTGAAGCTCCACGTGAGTACAAAAACTACTACCTAAAAGTATGTGAGGTTACTGCCCCAATTATGCTTCAATTCTCGAAAACTTTGTTTCAACATTAATTAAAAGGGTGTTGCAGTTCCAACCTCTCATCCAGCTTTGCAAGATAGAAGCCTATCGGGCAGCCCGTGGAGGCCATTAAATTTAAAAAAAAAAGAGTTTGGTTCTCGCTTTACTTTGTTCTCACACAATTTTTTTCTTTGAAATCTACCACTAAAGTTTTTATGTGAATTAAAAGACTTGCACCTTTTTACTTTTTCCCAAATATTGACTAAAAATCAAAATTTCTAGGAGCTCCACAAGATATTGTAGGGGTGAAATGAAGAATAAAACAGTAGTAAATGTGAAGAAAAATAAATGTGAGCTTAAATAAAATGACTGAGTATAAAAAAATGGCATAACTTTCTCTTTGGTTTACTGAAATTTATATAATGTTGTATCAATCGCAGTCAAGACATATAAAGTGTTAAATATCTTAGTGGCAAAATAACTCTTCTAATATGGTTAAAAGTAACTATATATGTCTTAACTGAGGGACTCATCAATATAAAAGCTAAGAAAATTGTCCTAAAGCATTTTCCTCTTATGCTAAGTTTGTTGTATATATAAGTATATATAGACTAGGGTCCGTTTGGATACCACTTATTTTACAGAAAATTGAAAACTGAAAACACTATAGCAAAATAATTTTTTAAATATGTAAATAGTGCTATGAGACCCATTTTTAATGAAAAAATTGTGAATAAAAAGGTTTGTGGGTTTTCGTGAACAGTGCACGGGACCCATTGACAGACCACTTTCTTGTTGAAACGCGCTTCTCAACGCGCAAAAAAAAAAAAAAAAAAAAACGCAGACGTTGGGGGAGGAAACGCTATCCAAATGCCTTCTAGGTTTCAATATATGTAAGTTTACTTTGAAACCTACTTGAGTGAATCTTGTGTGGTTCAAATTCGGATTGGCAAATAGAATATATTTTGAAGTGCTGATCGAACAACAAAGCATTCTTGAATTGCTAATTGGTGAGGAGAAAAGCTCGTTTAAGCAGAGCCTAGTTCGCTCAAGAAGATTAACAGTTCATTTGAAAACAGTTTATTTAGTTGAAACTGAAAACTTTTTACTAAAAGTGTAGGAAAAAAAAATGTTAAAAGTTAGCTGAATAGTACAATGGGACCCATGAACAATATCAAAAAGTGTAATGAAACTTATGAATAATACTAAAATAAAAAAAAAAAAAACCTAAAACTCAAATAAGCTAAAACTTGCATCACATTCCAAACTGGCTCTAAGTGGTGGCACTGGCATCAAGAAGAAGCATTAAGGCATTCATTCAACGACCACCCAATGGGCTGCTCAAGCAGCTCATTAAAGTTCGCTTAAGCAATCTATGAAGAGAAACATTTTATGTAGAATTCCATAGGAAACTAGTCTCACACGACTAGTAAAGGTCTTGAAAGATTTTGAGTGTTTGAACCAACCAAGTGAACTCTCCAAAAACACCTATTAAAGAGTCCAAATCCTCTGTCCCACTTTTCCTGTTCCACTCTATATTCCACCAATAAAAACTTACCACGTATTCACCTAATTAATTAAATACTACTATTAATTAATAACGGTTGTATTAATAAGTCAATAATGATAGTATTTAATTAATTAGGTGAACACGTGGCATGTTTTTATTAGTGGAGTATAGAGTGGAGCAGAAAAAATGAGACAGAAGATTTGGACTCCCTATTAAAGGGTTATACCCCATTGTCTATAAATAATGCTTCTATATTTAGTTTTTTTACTGCTTTTTACTATTACAGAAATTTACAATAATTCTATATTATAGACAAATTTGCTATAATCCTCTAGCAACTTTGGGAGAGGGAAAATTTATGCTATGAAGACAACAATTTCATCATGTTTCTAAGCCTTTATTTATTTATGAAACTTTCACTTATTTCTTTCATTGTCATTCCCATTGAGGTTGCTCCCATATTAGCCAAAAGATCCATATACTTTTAATTTTAATGATGATCCATATACTTATTTCCCTCCCCAAAGATATGTTCAACAGTCACCTGTCAAGTTAATCCCAACAGATTCCCACCGAGTTAGTCTTTATCCTTTAGTAGTAATCCACATAATAGTCAAATAAGAACATGTTTCTACCTTCTTTCTTTTTTAGTAAAAAATAAGTTTGTACCTAAATGGGTTAGAAAAGTAATATCCATTTTCACTGGAAGGGAAATGAACATGAAAGATCGACATGTTAATTATTTATTGAGGTGTTATTTTGGACAACAATTACGAAACCAACTTTACCCTGACCCTGAGGAGCAGCTCTAGACTCATTTTGACGACTAATAATTAATTTGATTATTATTTAGAAAGGGATAAAGAAAAAAAAAAAAAAAACAAAAAAAAAAAAAAAAAAAACAAAAGAAGAAGGTGGAAGTAGTATTAGTTAACGTTAGAGTACAACAAGGTGCCATGATGATTGTGTGCTTTGCTTTATCTCCGCTGTCTAACAAATGCATGATTACTTATGGGCCATAGATCGGTCATACCAGACACAAAAGGCGTAATAAGCTTTAAAGCTCAAGTTGTTTAACAATTAACAGTAAAAATAAACCCAAAGTTTGATGGATTAGATTAAGGAATTCAAGACAAATGTTAATCTGAGCGTCTTTGCTTTTTCCTTTTCCTTCCCTTACTGTCAAATCCTCAAATAAATCTTATCTCTCTCAGCCCAAATATCCCGTTTGCCCCAATTGTCGTTAATAAAGTTGATATATATACTCATCAAAAAAAAAGAAAAAAAAGTTGATATATATATATTATGAGTATGTGAAAAGCTAATAGCAAATCACTTTTTATCGTGACGAGTTAAACTCCCATACTCTCGAGCTAGATAGTATCGTCAACTTTGGTACTAATGTATTCCGCAGGACTTAAACTCAATCACAAAGATAAGGTGAACGAGGTGCTTGATCAATAAACTCCGCTCTAAATAACCCACCAACCTTAATACTAATACGCTCTGCACCACTCAAACAGACAAGGTGCTTGACTATTAAACTTCCCATCCAGGGTCATAAAGTTTTAGATATTAAAAATATTAGTATTGGAGTGTAAATCCCTTCAAATTGCTATTTTAACAACACATCTGCCTGTTCCTAAAAAAAAAAAAACACATCCGCTCAAATTGAGTTTTAATTAAGTGTGCATTTGTTAATATTTTTTAGCAACCATGAATAGCAAGCGTGTATGTATACACGTTATTGTAGTTAGATGATAAAACTAACATATTATATTTTATTGTCCCTCTCTTCCAATAAATAATTATTAACCTTTAATTAACCAAAAAAAAAAATTTATTAACCTTTATTTTATTACCTTTTTCTCTCTCTTCGCACACTCTCTCAAATAAATAGTAAATAAAGAATAAAAAAATATATTTAAATAATATGATTAAAAAATAAAAAATAAAATATATTGTAAAGTAAAATAATATAATAAATAAAACAACTTTTTTATTTTTTTGATTTGAAATAAAACAACTTTTTAAATAATAAAATGCACATTTTGATGCATAACCGAATGTAAATACTGTAACAAATCAAAATCACCTCCCAATCAATCACATAAATCACCCAACAACAACTAAAAAGTCTAGTACAAGACTCTAGTCTACTAGACCTATTTTTTCATTTTAGCCATAAATGAAAAAGAGCCGTTGCTCAACAACAAGTAAGCTGTAATTTGTAATTTAGTGGGGTGCTGTATTAAAGAAAATAATAAAAAAATATGAATAAGTATAACAAACCTTTTATCACCAGTCATAATCACAAACTTCAAGGGCAATTAAGGAACCCAGCGGAGCGAATGCTTCCATTACCAAAATCTCAGACTGGACCCCACTCTGCCACAGCTATAAATACCTATCCTCCCTCTTCTTCCTAAACTCCTCTCTCCCCTCCAAAAAGCACTCTCACTCCGCTCCTCTCTCTCTCTCTCTCTCTCTCTCTTCTAAACACGAAACAGTTACTTCTTTCTCGAAAAAATAATAATTTACTTCTCTCTCTCTCTCTTTGATTTTCTTTCTCTTGGCAATAACAGAAAAGAGAGAGAAAAAAAAAGTTAGTAATTCTTGTAACAATAACCAGACTTTTTTTGGAAACACAATGGTCGACGTGGACCGGAGAATGACCGGTCTAAACCCGGCCCACGTTGCCGGTCTTCGCCGACTCTCGGCTCGAGCCGCCGCTCCATCAGCCACCGCCTCACTCCCTGCACGCAACGGTCTCCTCTCTTTCTCTTCTCTAGCAGATAAAGTCTTAACCCACCTTCGGAATTCGGGTATCCAAGTCCAACCGGGTCTCTCAGACGCCGAGTTCGCTCGCTCCGAAGCCGAGTTTGGCTTCGCATTCCCGCCTGACCTCCGTGCCGTCCTCTCCGCCGGACTGCCGGTCGGTCCCGGCTTCCCTGACTGGCGCGCCACCGGCTCTCGCCTCCACCTCCGCGCCTCGCTCGACCTTCCTATCGCCGCGATTTCGTTTCAGATCGCTCGGAATACGCTCTGGTCGAAGTCTTGGGGACCTAGACCGTCCCACCCGGAAAAGGCTCTACGGGTCGCCCGGAACGCTCTAAAGAGAGCTCCGCTTTTGATTCCTATCTTCAACCATTGCTACATTCCTTGTAACCCGTCTTTAGCTGGGAACCCGATTTTCTTCGTGGACGAGAATCGGATCTTCTGTTGCGGTTTGGATCTATCCGATTTCTTCGAGCGCGAGTCTCTGTTCCGGAGCTCCGAGTCGTCCGATCCTCAAATTCTCAAAAGGCAAAGATCCGTGAGCGAGAAATCGGCCGGTTCGTCGTCCAATTTCTCACGGAGAAGTCTGGACCAAGTTGGATCGGCCGGAGCTAGGACACCGAGATGGGTAGAGTTCTGGAGCGACGCAGCCGTAGACCGGCGCCGGAGAAACTCATCGTCGTCGTCGTCTTCATCTCCGGAGAGATTCTTCGAGATGCCTAGGTCCGAAATGCCAAAATGGGTTGAGGAATACATCGAGCAAATAGGATCCGTTTTGAGATCGGGCGGGTGGAACGAATCGGATATATCCGAAATCGTTCACGTTTCGGCCTCCGGATTCTTCGAAGGAGAGATGGTTTTGTTAGATAATCAAGCGGTTCTCGATGCTCTGCTTTTGAAAGCTGATCGGTTCTCGGACTCGCTCCGAAAGGCCGGGTGGAGCTCCGAAGAGGTGTCGGACGCGTTGGGATTCGATTATAGACCGGAGAAGGAGCGGAAACCGGCTAAAAAGCTATCCCCGGAGCTCGTGCAAAGAATTGGTAAACTGGCTGAATCGGTTTCCCGGTCATGATACGTGGAGATTCTTTTTTTTTCCTTCTTTTCCTAATATTTTTATTTTTGTATTTTAAAAAGCCTCGGGGTTTGATTTTTCCTCATTTGGGTAAAAGAAAAAAATTAGTAATTACGGGGAAACGCGTTGTACTATGAAACAAAGCGTATAAAAGATCAAAAATCAAATATATATATATAGAGAGTTCAAAGTTACAGTTAATATTTTCATATATTATATAATGTTAATAAAATTATTATAGTATACTTTTGTTTGGGTATTTCTTGTTAATTACGTGTTTACAGCTCATATAATGGTACGGAATATTGTTTAATTTTTAAGCTGGGGAAATTAAATTAGCTCTAGTTTCTAAATCCTCAGCCAGTGCACGTGTGTATATTTTTTAATACAATGGAGAATTTATTGTTCACTCTTGGTAGTTGGGCTCCAATCAAAACCTTGCCCATGGTGTGCTACGGCGGGACAGTGCATTTCTCTCTATGATATTTGCAAACAACTAATCAAACGGCGTCGTGCTTTGCTTTTGTGCTATGCTTTCAATTTCGATTGTTGTAAATTTCAATATAATCAACATGAAATTTTTGAATGTTTTAGGTACATGGTACTGAGTTCAAAATCACAGATCTGGGCCTTGGAAAATGGGTTTTTTTGGTTAATGTTTTTAGGTAAGAGTTGTGACAGGAATTTATGTAGACAGTGGGGGCACAGTTACACGGCAATGGGAAGTGAGGGAAATGTCTGACTGAGGGAAATCTATTCTTTTAAGAAACTATAGTTAAAAAACAGGGATAGGGGAGAGGGATATATATTTTACTCTAGGATTTCTTTTTCCTTGGAATTGGTGAAAAGATATGGGGTCTTGCAGAATCTGACACGGAGCCCTTCTCACAGTTTAGCTTTTTAGAGACAAAACAAAGAGGGAGTGTGGTACGTGGTGTTAGTCTGTTGGATACGTATCTAATTTTGGGGGTGTGAACTGAAAACTGAAAAAAGCTATGGCGGAGTTTTTGTAATTTTGAGAAATGGGGGTGGGATGGGCAAAGTTTAGAAATTTGGGGACCGCGTGAGTCGAGTTTCAGATGGGTCCGTACTTGAGATGGGATAGTTGGAAGGTTACAAAAGTGGAGGCTTTCACACCTTTTTTTTTTTTTTCTTCTGATTTGTGTATAGTTTTTTTTTTTTTTTTTGGAAGTGAGTTGAGACTTGAGGGGGTAGTACTTTGTTGTTTTTATTTTGGTTTGTCATTCACATTTTGTAGATATTTGGGGAGCATCTAGAGCCGGCCGACATGTGATGGAGTGTGGGTTGGTACGGGGAGAGAGAGAGCATTGGATTTGGATCTTCAAATTTTGAAATTATTTATTGTTGGGTAAAAATAATTGGAGAGTTTAATTCCATTGAGGGTAAAAATCAGTGAACTGGGTTCGTGGTCAGAATGTGACTAGGCTTACACAGTCCTCAAAGTTCACAGATTTGCATTTGCAGATTCAGATTGGCTCTTCTGAATACTGACAGGAACTTCAATACAATGATCAGAGATGGTAAAAATGCTGTTGTCCAATCCCCTCCTTATTTGGAGCAGATTTTTCCTAGCTTTAAGTTTTTAAGAGTGGAAACTTTCTTTTCTTTTTTAAGAAAGAGGGAAATATTACGGAACACTTTGGTACGTTGGTCGCTCTATAAGTATAAATATTTGTGAGATGTGGAGAAAAATGATTAGGGTTCAAGTTTCTAGGAGGAGCTTCACACACATATACACTTAGATTAGGTTAGAGTAGAATTTCTATCTTGTATAAAAAAAATAATTAAAAAAAAGCGAAACATTTTGTCTCTTCTAAGTATTTTTGGAAAAAAAAAAAGTTGTTATTTTTATTAAACAAAGTAAAATAAATTGGCTAAAATTATGACATTAAGGTGCAGAAGAATATCATCATTTACACTAAAAACCAATAACATATTTAGTCTAAGTTTATGCATATATGTATGGTTTAATTTTTTAATATGTAATTCATTATATATTCAAAATACTAGCTACGTCTACGTGGTCCCAGTTTAACCATCATTCCTCCCCTTCTCTCTCATCTCTCTCTCATCTCTATTTGATCTCACAACTAATACACTTGAATGCATCACCTCTCCACATCCTTTTATCACTCAATAAATTATGAATGAGCTAACATTTCTTGGATCGTTGAATATATACGAAATTCATAATGAAGGTAATTTACATCATACTGTTTGTGAACAATACACCTATTAATGAATTGAATGATAATGGACCACTTCGAAGACCGTTTTTCTTCACAGTAATCGTATCCATTTGGCACAGTAAGATGATAATGATTTGCAATGGAATCCAACCTTCTCAAATAAACAAAACATGGAACTTTATGATAGTTAAATGATTGTTGTTAAAATAACAATAAAATAAAATAATGTAACATGACAATGTGGAAGAAAGAGAGAGAAGGAATTAAGATGGTTCGGCATGACCATTTAAATCTGCAGTCAAAAAGTTCCCAACAGCTACAATTTTACTTTTAAGTTAGTATATTTCATAATGAGCTCATAGTAAGATATTTATGGTAGGCTGATTTTTAAATTTGATGTCTGTTTGGAAACAACTTACTTGGTTTTTTACTAAAAAATTTTTTCTAAAAGTATTATAGATAAATAACTAAATAAAATAAGCTAATTTTTTTTCTAAAAGTATTATAGCAAAATAATAAGTAGAGCGGGAACGGTAATAAGCAAAAATGTGAGCAAAAAATATAGCGGGACCTGCAAACGGTACCTAGCCATAGATTTTTGACCAAAAACAGTACCTAGCTGTGTGAAAAATTAAGTTACCGAAAGTGGAAATAAGCTTTTTTGTTGCAGGCCCATATGAGACTCACAAACAATAGAAAATTTTAAGCAAAAAGCCAGCTTTAATCGAAACCCAAATGCACACTAGACCAACGTCACCAAATGAGCATGGTCTAAAACACTATACTTGAAGAAGACAAGGACACGTGACTGAAAAGAAAAAAAATCCAATAAAGGTCACTGATTACAGTTTGTGGTCTAATTAACGTAACCTAAGGGCTCGTTTGAATTGAGGGGAGAGTGGAGGGAAGTAGAGTAGAATTGGCTGAAAATAAACTAATTCTAGGTCATTTCTATTCTACTTTACTCTTCCTTCCTTACCCTCAATCCAAACGGACCATAAAAGATGTTAAAGATGCATAACTAGTAAAAAAGCTAATAGAGGAGGTTATTGTGGTTGGTGTGGTACATGATACTCGGCCAAGATAGTAAATGACACTTGATCATAAGGAAACCAGAAAACTAGATGCATATACCTATTGAATATAGTTGGATCTTGTCCATGACATGGAATGATTCAAGATAAACCAACAAAGTGATTGGCATCGATGATAAAGGAGAGAATCTTGATAGAGGTATAAAAGACATAAGTTAATAGAGGCCACATAAACCTAGCATTGATAACACATAGTCTATAACAATTATAAGGGAACAAATGATCCAAGACCTTGCACAGTTAAGAGTAAATAAAAATTACCATTACGCGCCTTTGGTGGGGGGGTCACTCCACAAGTATAAGTACTTATGGGGTGTGGGGGGTAAGAGCCGAGGGTCAAGTCTCCAAGAGGGAGATTCATACATATACACTTAGATTAGGCTATAGTAGAATTTCTATCTTGTATAAAAAAAAATTAAATAAATATGCAAAAAGCCCAACACATGACAACAAAAGTTGTCCACATTACCAATTAGGCCTTTCTTATTTTGTACAAGAAAATAATAGGGTAGGCTAATTCATCAACTAACCAGGGTTACAACACCTACAATTCAAGTAAGATTATGATTAGTTAGCAAACAAACAAAAAAAGTAGGATTAGGATTTTATTTGCTTGCACTTCAAGTAGGATTGAATGTAGTCCTTGACTAGGATTAGGGCCAAAATGGGTAACTAGCCATAATTTTCTAACTATATAGTTAGTAGTTCTGGTTCCCAAACTATATTATTTACTAGCATCTCGAGTCTATGAGACTCGATTTTGGCCTATAAATCGAGTTTCATAGACTCGATTTTTATGGTCTAATCACGTCCAATGTGGCATATTTTTTCAGGTGGCGACCACATGAAAATCGAGTCTCTAAGACTCGATTTATAACCCTTATAAACAACAGATCAGAGACCAGAACATATTAGAGAAGAACCCAGAAAAAAGAAAAAAAAAAAAAAAAAGAGAGAAGAACCCAGGTAGCGCGGCGGTGTGCGACCCAGGCCAGGCAGCGTGGTGCGTAGAGACCCAGGCCAGGCAGCGTGGTGCGTAGCGACCCAGGCCAAGCAGCGCGCGACCCAGGCAGCGGGCGGCCTGGGTTCTTCTCTGATGTTAGGTTCTTCTCTTTTTTTGTTTTTTTTTTTTTTTTTTTCTCTGATATGTGGCCAGGCAGCACGCACCGTGCACGACCCAGGCCAAGCAACGCGGTGCGCAGCGACCCGGGCCAAGCAACGCGCGACCTGGGTTCTTCTCCGATGTTGGGTTCTCTTTTCTTTTTTTTTTTTTTTTTTTTTTTTTTTTTTTTTTTTTTTTCTCTCTGATATGTTCTGGGCAGGTCTCCTATCTGATCTGAGTCTCTAGATTCTTTCTCCCTTTGATCTGATTGTTGTGTTTCTGGATTTCTTAAAAAAAAATTTGTGTATTTCAAATTGTACGAGAGACTTGAGACTTAAAATTTTTTTAAATTTTTTTGGTTTATAAATCGAGCCTTAGAGGCTCGATTTCCAGGTAGGAAAAAAATGCCACATCAGACCATGGAAATCGAGTCTTTGAGACTCGATTTATAGGCCAAAATCGAGTCTTTTAGACTCGAGATGCTAGTAAATAATATAGTTTGGGAACCAGAACTACTAACTATATAGTTAGAAAATTATGGCTAGTTACCCATTTTGGCCCTAGGATTAGACTTTGATATCTTTAACCATTAATTTGTAATACAAGTTAATATTTTTCTTTTAGTCATAGAAATATTATTTTGAAGTCTTTCTAGTTGTGAAACCTAATGAATTAAGACTATTGCGCCTTACAATTATCACATGCAAGTGAGATGTAAAAGTTAATATGGTAAAAAAGTAAAAAGTCTCACATACATGTGGCAATTACATGGTGCAATTGTATCTAAATCCAAACTTGATAAATTTTAAGTTGGGCACAAAATAAAATCAACAAAATAACATAAGGAGGTGGTATAATATGACTATAACAAATTAGATCTAGGGAATACATTTCATATCTTTATTTTTATCGGGTCCTGTTAATAAGTACCCTAAAACATTTGTTAATGAACCATTTTAGAAAAATTTTAATACTACTTTAATGAAAAATATAAAATGTTGGAAAAAAATTAATTATTATTTTTTTCTAATTTTTAAAAATATTTCATAGTTCAATACTCTTAGAGCATTCGTTAACTTTTTGATTTTTATTTAGCAAATGGTGCCAGACATAAATTACTCAAAAGCACGTAACTCAATGAAAATGGTGGACGGTATGATTAATATTCATACAACTACCCTATCAGAAAGGCCAATTTTGGTTGATTCTTTAGTACAATTTCATATGCTATAATTCACAGTGAAAACATGCAATTGAAGGCCTTGAGGCAACATCAATAATTAGAGTATTAGACATGACAGAGCACATTTATAATAAAAAAAGACAATCAATAAACAGTCCCAAAACCACTAACACAAATAAAGATAAGCATACAATAAATGCTCCAACGGTCACTGCCACCACCACCGACCGTTGCTCAGGTCACGTGCGAAATCCACCGCTCCCATTCACATCACATGCCACCCTCTGCGATCCCTAACGTGGTGAGTGAATGTGTGACAACGTCACTTCTTGCAGTTACAAAAGGTATCTTATGAGGATTGTGGATAAAATATATATGTACAAAGAATTTATACAAAACCATAATGCATGCATGATGTAACATTAAACATGTTAGATGGGCCCTCTGGTGTGGTGAATTTAATATGGACATGGGATTAGCTCTAAACTCCTTTCTTTGTGTCTGTTTGGTCTTGACTCTTAAGACACAACACCAACATTGCATTGCCCTTAGGGTCTACACATATTTTGCTAATCATGAAAAATTATCTCTTGTAATAGGTATATTAAATCATCTATATAACTAACTAACAAGTGAATGCAATGTAATTTTATTTTATACTCTTTGAGAAGAACGAAATATAGTCCCGATCCAAACTACATAATAAGTTTCCTTTTTAAAGGTTGATCAGTGTACGTAACTGTTACAAAAGATACTTTCTTTCTTTCTGGCTAATCATAACCTCAAATCAAGCTAAGATAGAAAAGGTATGATAACATTATTAACATGTATGGCGATGAAGCACTAGGTAAGAGTGGGGTGCATGGTAAAGATTAGTCTACTCACCAAAAAGAGACGAGGATTAATCAAAAGTATGTCTTTGATTTGTCTGGGTAAGGGGTGGTAAGGGTGGTCCAAGTTGTTCTGAGAAAGGGCCATTTCACTCACTCTTAATAGGCGAGGGACTGTCTATGGGTGCTATTTTTGTCATGCAAAGGAGACAGTAATTGGTTTGGAATTTAATGTGATAGAGAACTGGTGGTGATTATTCAAAAGTTTGAGGACGATTTTAGAAGACTTGAGATGGTGACCACACGTTGACATTAGAGGAGGAGTGTCTTTGGACTCTTGTGCCAGAGTTTTTTCAAGTCTTGACTCGTGTGTTGTGCTACTGCTTCTGTGAATAGTCTACCTGTTTTGTACATTCCAATAGGTGCTATCAGCTATGTGTTGCATTGTCAATGGAGTCATGTGATATTTATCTAGAGGCTTCTTTGTGAGTGGTTCAGGTGGGTCACCCTTTCATCAACCACAATTCGCCATGTGGGTGAGTTGTGCACAAAGTTGTGTCACCAGAATTTTCACTTCTTTGTCCAATAATTGACTGTATCTATAGGCTTCTCTGGGAAATTTCTGTGTATGTGTGCGCATCACATTCCGAAGAAATTGTTGCTAGTACGATACTGATTAGTGATTAGACAGGGTAAAAGAAAGCAAAGGAATCAACTCATATAAGTTGGTGGGTGGTTCATGATGAAAAATGAGTATAGTCAGCAGCATCAGTAGACAGTAGCTTCCCAGTTTCGCGAGATAAAATGGTAGGGTTAATTGGCTTCTCTGTAAAGTGCTTCAGATGTTTTTTTTTTTCTTCTTCTTCTTTTTGAGGAATAAGTGCTTCAGATGTTTGTTCTGCAAGTTCTCCAAGTACATGCATTCAATGACACATTCTCGAAAGCTCAAACTCTTATTATAAATATTTTGTATTGAGTGGACATATATGTGATTAATTTCAATTCGTTTAACAAATGGGCTGTACTTGACTGATACAAACTACAAAGAAATGACTGAGACATGATTAGTATGCTTTTATATCTTGTAAGAGCACTTGTAACAGTGGAGCTAAAAAGCTATATAGTTATTTTAGTACCATCAAAACACAAAAATAACCATACAATGGTGGAGTTAAAGCTATTTTTTTTAGCTTTATTGCTATAGTGCACGTCTATCTATAGATGTGCATTGTAGCTTAGAGCTAAAAAAAAAAATTTATTCCCTGCCCAATTGAAATAATAAACGTTGGTTTTTTTTTTTTTTTTTTTTTCTTCATTAGTTTATTCTCACACCGTGCCTCTCTCAGTCACTCTCATCTGAAGCTCTCATCTCTCTAATTTCTCTCAAGCTCACTCTCTCAAACTCTCACCTCTCTGTTTCACTTTCACCGCCGCCGGCCCAACTCATCCTCAATGTCACTGCCATCGAAGCTCGACGTCACCGACCCACTAGCCGTCCCAAGCTGCCAATCAGCCTCAAACCCACGCCACCATCCGCCTCAGACCCACGCTGCCGATCGCCTCAAACCCACTTCTCTTCCATCGATCCATTTCAGGTCAGTTGTCTCTGTCTTCTTCATGTGGATGCTTGGAATTTTTGATTTAGGTATAACATCAAAGAATGTGGGATTTTTGATTTGGGTATAACATCAAAGAATGTGGTCAATGATTTCTTTTTCTTGTTCTTTCAGTTTATTATTTTAGATGCAATAATTTTTTTGCTGTTCTTGCTCAATGAAAAGTTCTGTCATTTGATCTCAGAGCATCCATGAATGGATAGAATGTATTTGTATTGGAATGTATTGGGAATTTTCTATTTGCAGGAATTTGTTGTGTGGTTTTCTTGTAATAGAAGTTCTTGTCCTAGTTTTATGTTCTGTTGCACAAAACCAGAAACAAAAGCACACAAAGGATTTCTTGTGGTCATTTTAATGAGAGATTGTTAGTTTGGTTTTGAGATGCTCAAAAATGAATTTGTTGTTTTCTTTATCAGTGGGATTAAGCTACATGTCAAATTAAGTATTTATGCATAATCATGTTCTATTGTTATAATTCTAAGTATTTTAAGTTTTGATATAAATGTTAGTTTGGGAATTTTCTGTGTGCAGGGAAGTTTACATTTTTTTTTTCTAATTTTATGGAGCATAGTTGTCAAATCGTGAATCATATCGTGAATCGTTTTTTCATTTTTATGTATCGTGTATCGTATCATATCGTGTATCGTAAGATACACAAACACTATATAAAATTTATAAAACATTATACATATACATATATTTATTATAAAATTGAAACATATGCAAATAATGACTACTTTAATTATCACTTATGTTAAAGTATTTGACTAAGCTAACCAAATAAACCAAATGGAAATATATTTTTAACATCCATATCCAAAAGATCAAAATATCCATATCCAAATTCATTAGAGTTCAAAGTCACTACATATTATATTAGTCAAAATATTTTTTTTCCTAATCATATTCATCACTGCCTAATCAAAATCTTCTCCATAGTCCAAGTCAATGAAGTTATCATCTTCATCATCTTGCAAAATCATTTCATCATTGGCATCTTCTTGTACATCTTCTTCATCATCTCCAACATCCACTATCTCGTCTGGTTCTTCAACTTCAATAACTTTTTCTTTACTTTTCTTTTTGGCATTCAAATTTCTTGGACCTATAAAAATAATAACAAAAAATATATATTGTCAAAATTAGCATTTTATTCATAATATAGAAAAGAAAATTTCAATTTAATATAAATTTATACCTCTCTTTCTTTTTCTACTACATCCTTCCTCATTAACTTCAAAGCATTCATGAATGTCCATCCATGAAGTATCTTCTGGCAAGCAAGGTTCTTCCTTTTCGGTAATCCATTCATCATCAGATTCCATATTCGATAGACAAATTGGATCATATGAGTCAATTCTCTTCTCTCTTTATTTGTCTCAACTCCAAATTAATATTATAGTTTACAAACACCAAAGCATTCACTCTTTGTTGCTCAAGACGATTGCTTTTTTTAGTGTGTACATGATCAAAAGTACTCCAATTTCTTTCACATCCCGTTGCACTACAAGTTAGGCTTAAGACATGTATAGCTAAGTTTTGAAGCTCTTTGCAATGTACTCCATAACTTTCCCACCACAATGCTATATTACCAACAAAAGAAATTGTAAAGGGCTACAATATAATTATGATAACAACAAATAAAAAGCTACATTAAGATGATAATGATAATCAATAATAATGATAATAACAATAGCACATACCTGGCTGCTTCTTTGTACTTGTAAGTATAGCCATTTCTTTTCCAAACAAACCCTCAGCTTTATCAAATTTCTCCAATTGTAGATCAATCCTACACCTCTCCAAAGTTGTAGGACACATCCTTTCAATCACTTCATAAAGTCCAACTCTCACTTCTTCATTTGCAACAAAGTTGGGATCATAATGAAACCTATCACAGTTTTATATCTTATAAATAAATAGGCATACAAAATATAAAGATAAAGATTAAAATATATAACAATTCAAATAATGAACTTACTTAGGATTGAGAAAATAAGCTGCTGCATGTAAAGGCCTATGAAGTTGAAGCTCCCATCTAGTTTCAATAATTCTCAATATAGGTCTATATCTCCTTTGCACATCATTAAAATTTTTCCGGATTTACTCTTTTGCTCTATCCATAGCTTCATATATGTAGCCCATTGCTGGTTTTGCATCACCATCTACAAGCCTTAAAACTTTTACTAACGGGATCACACATTTCAAGCAAAATTTAATAGCAGGCCAAAACTTTGGATCACTCAAGACAATTAATTGGACATTAATGCCATCACTTTTCTTTGCATAGGGACTCTTAGCCCATTCCTCAGATGCAAACATAGACCTTAATCCAATCTTTTGTTGATATATACTCTTCAAAGTTAAGTAGGCAGTGGCAAATCTTGTGACACCTTGTCTTGCCAATTCCCTCCCTTTTGTATATTTTCTCATCAAATCAAGCACCCAAATATGACGGTAAATAAAAACAGTGATCTTCTTTGCTTTTTTTATAGTATTTGCATGCACAGGCAAATCACCAATGTCATGAAGCATCAAATCAATACAGTGGGCAGCACAAGGATTCCAAAAGATCTTACGTCTTTTTTCCATTAATTTTTCACCAGCTGAAACATAAGCCGAAGCACTATCTATCACTACTTGTACCACATTCTCCTCTCCAATTTCTTGCACCAAAGAATCAAGCATTTGAAATAAATTTTCAGCATTCTTGGAAATATCGGAGGTGTCAATAGATTTAAGAAAAACTGTTCCCTTTGGACTATTGACAAGGAAGTTTGTGATAGACCTCTCTCTATTATCCGTCCATCCATCTGACATTAAAGTGCAACCTGTTTTTTTCCACTTATTTTTATACTTATCTAATGTGAAGTGCATATTTTTTACCTCTTTTTTCAAGAAAGTCACCCTTGTTTCATGATAAGTAGGGAGTTTCAATCCCTTGCCATAATTAGCAACTGAATCCATCATTTTTTTAAACAAAGGGCTCTTAACTAAATGAAAAGGTATAGCATGAGCATAAAAAAATCTACAAATAGCCAAACAAGTTGCAGTACGATCTTTCACAAAGGAAGGTAAAGTCACTTGTTTAGAATTTGATTTCCCTTTTAAGTATGCATCCATGGTTCCCTTTTTTGCATTATCACCACCAATCTTTTGTAATTCATCTTCTTGAAGACATTCAACATCAAACTCATCATCAAGTTGCTCATTTTTTTTTTTTTAATGTTTTCCAAAAGTTTGGCAAAATAATTTTTAACATCTTCGGGCACCTTCAAGCATGGTTTAACATCCTTATGTGTATGTGCCAAATGGTTTTTCATTCTTATGACTCCACCCCAATATTCATTTGAGCAATAATTACATTTAAGCTTAAGCCTACTTGTCTTATCATCATTGATACGTAGACAATGATCCCAAGTGGGATCTTTCTCCTTATTTCTTTTCCTCCTATCACCCTTTTTTTTTTATATACCTAAAAGCAAATATGAACACATGAATTTATAGTCAATCAACAATTTTTATGTACACAAATTAAGCATCACAGTCACAGTTACACTATCACAAATTCACAGTATTAATATTAACATTACAAAATACATATATAAATATATATATATATATATATACATATATATATATAATATTTATATATAAACTCTCATATACATACATTGATACATATTCAGTTATACTAAACTAATTTTTTATAAGCCACTCGGTTATATTAAACTAAATTAACTAATATAATATGTTAATAACAATAAATAATTACAATAATTTTTTAGTATAAAGAATTAATCAAAAAATTTTATTAAGAAAAAAGAAAAACTAACCTTACACACACAATGGACCCAACGTGAGGCAGCACTTGTTGTTGTTGTTGTCTTGCTCTAGTAGCATATGAGAGTGTGGCACTTTTGGGTTAGGAAAAGGAATAGAAGAAAAAGACAAGATTGTGGTCCTTTGGAGCTTGTGGTCCCTTGATGAGAGATCTCCTGAAACTTGATGATCTAAAAGGTAAAAAGATGAAAACAAATAGAGAGGAAGCCAAAGGGGTTTTGGGAAAGTTGAGAGCTTGAGAATTGAGATACAAAGGAAAAAACGTGTGGGTGACTACTGACTGGTGCGGCTATGTGGTGGGTAAATAGATTTAATTGTGGTTCAATTTTTTTAGGGCTAAAAAATAAATAAATAAATAAAATTAAGAAGGCTTTTGTATTGGGCCAAACTACCAAAATAGCCCAACTTGCTTTTAAAAAAATGGAAAAACGTTTTGGGCTGAAATTTTGGTTAAAAAAGCCTATTTAAGCCAATTGTTTATGTATCGTCCGATACAACCGATACGCACGATACGTACGATACATACAACTGTATCGTCCGATTCATATGCACCTATGATACGTATCAACGATACAGCACTTTTTTCAAACGATATGATACATATCGTACGATACGTATCGCGTATCGTACGATACTGACAACTATGTTATGAAGTCACATAGAGACACAGAGTTACGTAGAGACCTAACATATTTCACGGGTATCATGAATGGGGATATAGAAACTGACTCACAACTTTTGGGAACGTCTCAAAATACTCCTATGTCAGTTTGTGATTCTCCACCTCCACCTCAAGTTGAAAATGCCTCTTCTATAAAAGGAAAACGGGGCTCTAACTTTAGTGTAGAGGTAGATTAACTCCTAATCTCAGCATGGCTCAATACTAATATTGATGCCATAAACAGTAATGAACAAACACTAAATACATTTCGTTAAAAAGTTTAGGAATATTTCACGCAGTACAATACATCTGATACCACACGTACTATTATCTCCTTGCAAAGTCGTTGGGAAACGATTAGTGAAAAGACATATAAGTTTGCCGGGTGTATGGCTAAAGTTAACGCACATCATCAAAGTGGTATAACCGAACAAGATAAGGTATTAATTATATTGCAAAGTGTTAACATACCCATTCACCAATAGTTTGAAGATATTAATCATATTATATTTCTTTTAATTTTTTTAGATTACCAATGCGAAGGCTTTGTATAAAGAGACGCACAAAAAACCCTTTCTTCTTAATCATTGTTGGCTCATGTTAAAGGACCAACCAAAGTTAGCCGATCCTAATGAAAGATCAAGAGCATCCGTGCCTCCAACTCCGGAGTCAACATCTATTGGCGAAGGGGATTGTGGGTCCGGACTTGGTGACACTTCCAATTTTGAAAGGTCAATTGGTAGGAAGATCAAAAAGGTCATCCGAAAGAACAAAGCCACCGGAAAAGATGTAGGGGAATATTTGACAAAGAATTTGAAATTTATTGAAGATGTAACTTGATTGGAAGAGGAAAAAATGTTTATTGAGAGGGAAAAACTTGCGATTGAGAAGGAAAGAAGTGAAGAAAAACTTAAGATTGAGAAGGAAAGAGTCATGATTGAGAAGAAAAAATTTGAGATGAAATATATGTTAGAGGATGAGAGAATCATGATGAAAGATACAAGTGTCTTGATCAGAGCACAAAAAGCTTTTTATGAACAACTCCAAGAGGAAATCATGGCAAGACGAAGTTCACATAATTAATGGGTTTGATTGCATTTTGGATGTAGCTTAGACTTTTATGTATTTTGTAGTGGCTTATGTAGGCTTTTATGTATTTTGTAGTGGCTTATGTAGGCCTTTATGTATTTTGGTAGTAACTTATGTATTTTGTAGTGGCTTATGTCACTTAACTTTAATCTTAAACTAGATGTATGTGTTTGTGTTGTGACTTGGGCATGAATTTGTTATATTCATTTTGTTGTGGCTTATGTCACTTGACTTTAATCTTAAACTAGATATATGTGTTTGTGTTGTGACTTGTGTGTAAATTAGTTATATTCATTTTGTTGTGGCTTATGTCACTTGACTTTAATCTTAAACTAGATGTATGTGTGTTGTGTTGTGACTTGTGCGTGAATTGGTTATATTCATTTTGTTGTGACTTATGTCACTTGACTTTAATCTTGCATCTATAGTAATAATTGTTTTCCAATTGTCTTGAAGGTTGCATCCATGAATCGCTCTTTATTTCGCAAGTTGCTTTTTGATGACTCAAATGAGGATGAGATAATCGAAGAACTTGTTATGGAAACATCACAACCTAAACGTCGTCGCTCTCTCCGATGTAATCATTTGGTAGGCCATGAGAGGCTTTTTCTTGATTATTTTGCTCCCACACCAATATATCCACTCGCTTTATTTCGTAGGAGATTTCGGATGAAGCGTTCTCTTTTTCTCCGTATTCAATCTAAGGTAGAATCTCATGACTCTTACTTTGTCCAAAAAAGAAATAGTGCCAACAAACTTGGTTTATCTTCATTACAAAAGATAATTGCTGCACTTAGAATGCTTGCGTATGGAGTATCGAGTGATTTAATAGATAAATATGTGCGGATTGGAGAAACTACTGCATTAGAAAGTTTGAAAAAATTTGTTACTACGGTAATTGATGTTTTCTCTGAGGAATACTTGAGAAAGCCAAACAATGAAGACATTGCTAGACTGTTAGCTCATGGCAAACGCCGAGGTTTTCCAGGTATGTTAGGTTCAATTGATTGCATGCATTGGAAATGGAAAAATTGTCCATCTACATGGAAAGGTCAATATTGTGGTCATATTCGTGAGCCTACTATTATTTTGGAGACAGTAGTATCATATGATCTTTGGATATGGCATGCATTTTTTGGGTTACCTGGGTCAAATAATAATATTAATGTGTTAGAGCAGTTTCATGTATTTAATGAAGGCGTAAATACACTTTTGGTCCCTACATTTTGGGTCATTTCTCGATTTGGTCCATAAATTGATTTTGCTCTTATGTCAATCCCTGATTTTTCAAAATCGTTTTTAAAATCATCCCTACCGTCAACCCGGTTACGAAAGAAGCTGATGTGGCAAACGGAGTGCATAGGTAGCATGTTAATCGCTGACGTGGCAAATAAAATAATATTAAAAAAATTTATTTTGCTTTTAAAAATGACAAGTCAGCATTTTAATTAAAAAAAATAAAAAAAAATTAAACTAAAAAAATTCAAATTCAAAATCAAAAACAAAACAAACAAAAAAAACATTTTTTTCAATTTTAAATATTGAGAAAAAAATTTATAGTTTCAATTTTTCTTGAACTTTCTTAAGAAACAAACATTAAGTTAACACCCCTTCTCATTCTAGGCTGGCGTGTCTGTGTTTGTATTTGTATCTATTTCATTTTCTTCTTTCTTTTAAGATAAACCAAAAAAAGAAAAATCAAAATAAAAATAACTTAATAAATAAATATTATTGGTGAGTGTTTGTGTCTGTATCTTCTTTTTTTCTTTTTCTTTTTCTTTTTTTTTCTTTTTCAAATCCTCTCTTTCTCTGTCATTTGGTGCGCATATGTGTTTGTATCTTTCTTTGTTCAAGCTTTCAATCCCCCTCTCTCTCTCTCTCTCTCTAAACCTAACTCCCTAATCTTTGGGTTTTTCTAGTTTTCCGTGGGTTGGTCGGTAATGGAGATAGAGATCGGTGATCGGGGTGGAGATCGGTAATCCATGGGTCTTGGATTATGGGTTTGGTTGGAGATGGAGATGGAGATGGCTAGGTTTGGTTGGAGAGGGCTAGGTTTTTCTGGGTTTGGTTGGGGTGGAGATCGGTGGTCGGGGTGGGCTGTACTTCTGCCGAGTCGGAATCGGAAGACCACCGACTTAGGTGTACTCGGCGGCGGAAAGTCATCATTTCTATCTCAACTGAACGCGACGTTGTTTGTGTACTGTTTAGTTGACCGTGACTCGGACTGGGCTTTGACTAGGTGGATTCGGTGCTATTGATTGCGAGTTGATGGTGGATTTGGGTTTGTTGACGGCGGATTTGGTGTTGTTGATCGGCGGGGTGTTGTTTGATAAAGTTCTAGGTTGGAGGTTTCTAGGTTGGAGGTTTGATGATTTTTCTGGGTTGGTTTTCTCATGTTGGTTTGGGTTTGATGAATTTTTCATGTTCTGGAGGTTTCGGTGGAGGATAGGGATTTTGTATGAAATTTTGCATTGTTCTGGGTTTGATTGTTCTTGGATTTAGGAAGAACATGAAGAACAAGTTCTTGTGTTCTTAGCTAAAAAATAATGAAAGCAATAATAATAATTATAATAAAATCAGATTTAAAAGTTTTTTTTTAATTTAGTTTGAATTAAATTGAAATTGAAAAATATAAATTATTTTTATTTTTTTAATTAAACTGACATGGCTTTTTTTAATTCAAAAAATGCTGACGTGGCATTTTAAAAATATTAAATAAAATATTTTATTATTATTTTATGAGTTGGCTTTGACACCTGGCACTTCTGTTTGCCACATTAGCTTCTTCCGTAATCGAGTTAACGGTAGGAACGATTTTAAAAACGATTTGGAAAAATCAGGGACTGACATAGGAGCAAAATCAATTTAGGGAGCAAATCGAGAAATGGCCCAAAATGTAGGGACTAAAAGTGTATTTATGCCTTTAATGAACTTGCTGAAGGACGTACTCCTGCAGACTGCAGTACATTACTCAATCAATGGTCATGACTACACAATGTGATATTACCTTGATGATGGTATATATCCAAAGTGGGCAACATTTGTGAAAACAATCCCATCTCCATAAGGACATAAGTGAAAATTATTTGTAGCAACCCAAGAGGCGTGTAGGAAGGATGTTGAGCGTGCATTTGGAGTGCTTCAAGCACATTTCGCAATTGTCTGTGGACCTGCACGATTTTTCCATCTTGAAACACTCCAAAAGATCATGAAAGCATGCACAATTCTCCATAACATGATTGTTGAAGATGAGCAGAATGATAATGAAGTGATAGACTTGGATTATGAACAAATTGATGGAGTGAATAATCCTCCTATGCAAGTGTTACGTGAACAAAGTGATGGATTTATGTCATACATTGAGAGGTATGGACGCATTAGAGACCGAGAAATTCATTTTCAGCTCCAGTTGGACCTCATTGAACATTTATGGCAATTGCAAGGCGAGTCGTAGGAACTTCATTTTTTATATGTTGAGAAGCATGAGTCATAGGAACTTGTGCGAGTGTGTGAGTTTTATTGCAATTTGGTTTGAGTTATGTATGTGAGTAATCTATAAACTACATTGTTCTAGCTATAATATGTGTTCTATTTTATATGTTTTCTTATAAAGTTCCTCCATTTCATAGTTCATATTATTCCAAGATTCCTTCCTGACAATTGAGACGATAATAGGCTATCATGACGATTGAGAAATTTTTTTTAGTCAAAAGATAAATTTGTATATATATAATTTGGGGTTAAAACAAAATATTATTGTTACTCTAGTTTCTTGTTTGCTATCATAATGATTGAGAAATTGTTTTAGTAAAAAAAAAAAATGTATAAGTATAATTTGGGGTTAAAAAAATCATGTGTTAACACTAGACGATTATTTGCTATCATGTAGTGGCGAAGGTGGAAGAGTCGGTGGCAGCTGCGGTAGTGGCAGCGATAGCAGTTGCGGGTGGTTGTGATTGTTGTTTATTGTAGTGGATATATTATTTTATTGTAGTAGATATATTATTTTATTGTGATTTTTATATTATTTTATTGTGTTGAAAGCTAAAATAGATACACTGGTGCAGCATGTATGTAGGTAAAATAGATAAAGTAACTTTTTGTGGTGCCAAATAGCTAAATTTTTAGCTCCACTGCTGTGGATGCTCTAAGCACATAAATTATCTAAAGTTGTAATATAATTATTTTATAAAAATATAATGTAAAATTTGTATATTAAATATTACATGTGTTATTTAAAATTATATTATATTTTTATAAGTTTTATACAATAGAATATATAATGCAATTTGCATTCAACAACATTATATAGTGGTATATATAAAATTTGTAGGGTCTATATCTTTAATTTCTAATGACTGTTTTGTTTGTATTTTTTAGCCCAAAATTAAAGAGTTTGGCTCAAATAGAATAAAATTTTCTTAATTTTCAATCTAAAATTTAAGAGAAAACTTGAATTTTTGAGCCAAAAACTGAAAATGCAACATATAAAAAGAATCAATTTAAGGCTCAATTAGTCCAAAATGAATTGAAATTGATCGAAGTGAACCAAAATGCTGCGTAGATGTGGCTCAAAGGGAATGTAGCAACAATAAATGCTACGATTCAATTTATAGATATTATATAGATTTATAAGATTTATATGAGCAAAATTTGTACTCACTACAGTATTATTAAAAAACAATTAGGAATTTGTTTATTATGTTGTTGATGTAACACTAACCAATCATGTCACTTTGAAAATTATTTTAGTTAGTAAAAAATATCGATTAAATGTTCTTTTTATATTAAAAATATAAATGAAAACATTCGTTATTTAAAAAATCTTATTGTTTGATTAATATTAATTTTAAAAATGCTTAAATGACTTCCTGTACTAATAGATTTGGGCAAAATAATTAAATTAACTCCTTTATTTATTTACTAATAGATCTCACAATTGAAATAGATTGAAATGGATCGAAATGCTATACTAATGTGGCTCAACAAGAGCGTAACAATAATAAATACTATACTTCAGCTTTTAGATATATATATATATATATATATTATATAGATAATAAACAAATAAACTCCATACAAAGTATATTTCATAATGATATTAGTTAAAAATAGTTATTGCATATACAGCTTAATGTAATTACATCCATTTAAAAAAGGGGGAAAGGGAGGAAGGGAATTAGACATTTTCATCCTAAACTATACCTCAGTCATTTTACACTTATTCCCCCTGAACTACAAAAATGCATTATCGGCCCCTTAAACTAAATTTGTGTAACACTATACCTCCTCTCGTCACTTTCTTAGTTAAATCTAACAGAATGTAGCATTAAAAGGCAAATCTACCCTCTACTTTTTCTTTTTCTTTTTTGGAGGGAGGGGTAAATTGATTTTTTTATGCTAAACTCCATTAGAGTTAACCCCAAAACAGACGACAGGGGGTTAAGTGTTATGGAGTTATAACTTTAAGAGGTCAAACGTGCATTTCAATAATGCAGAGGGTAAAGTGTAAAATATGGTATAGTTTAAAGTAGAATAGTGAGTAAATTTTCCCACACACACACATATATATACATATATATATATATATATATATATATATATATATATATATATATATATATATATATATATATATATAGTTCAAATAATATAGTTTCTTGAGATAGGGGAAGTGCTAATACCAAGTTGTTGTAAATTTGGTTAATTATAGTGAAATAGAAATTGAAAAATAGAACAAAAACACACACAAAGAGCATAGGGATTTATGTTGTTCGGCTTTATGCTTAGAATTATAAGTTGTTGGAGTTGGCTCATATATATTTTTTAGCCAACTAACCCATAGGCCTTATGGGTGTAGTGATGCAGAATAGAGCAATACTCAAAGTCGTGAAAAGTTAGTTTGTGGGTCAAATAATAGTTTTAGGGGGGGGGGGGGGGGGGGGGAGGGGGCGAGGAACAATGCTCCCTACGATATGATATAGTAAAATCAAGGGTATTTTAGGTATTTGTGTTAAGTAGGGTTATGCTATATAAATACTGTTGTAACCCTAATTTCTCATATAGTGAATTAATAGTTGCTTGTTCCTATGTCGAATCACATAAAACGTAGTAGAGACTCGCAATTGAAACGCACTGTCAAATCACATTAGGGTCATATTTTATGTAGTTGTCATAGGATATGACAAAGCGCATTTTACTTGTATTTGGATATTTCTAAATGGATTCAAGAATATCATAAAGTATGTTGAAAAGACTTTACAGGTGGTACTATTAAAGTCATGAAGACTACACAAAGAAACGAGTGTGAAAACCTGAAAATTGGTGGCTCGATACTTGCTTCTATCGAGAATAAAGGAATCCCGATACCTCTCAATCTATCAAGCTTTGCAGATCCAAATTTCTCAGACCTGATTTTCGGCCCATGATGACTTGGTTTTTCTAGGGTTTCATTATCTAACCTACTAAATGATATAAAAGCTTTATTTTACAGCCGTCATCATACATAGAGACTCACAGAGAATCTACATACTTCTTGTGAGTTCTTATGCACCTTAGGATTTTGTAACCAAATTGCTTTCTCTTCTTCAAATATGTAGTGAAAAACTTTGCATCCAACAACAAGTTTCAAGTTGCTGGAAATTAGTCACAGATTGGAGGTTTGTGTAATTGAATAAGTCTCTACAAAATCAAGTTTAATTAGAGATTAGCGTAAGGATTCTACTGTAGGTAGGTACTTTGGGATAAGTTAGGAGAGTAAGATTCATTGTACTTGTAATCACTTGATTCTTAATTAGTGGATTTTGGGAGTGGTGACTTGAAATTCACCCAGAGGGGTTTTTGCCTTGTGAAGGTTTTCCCCATTAGTCAATAAATCACTGTGTCAAATTTATTTTTTGCTGCACTCTAGATTAGAATTGTGATTTGTTGGTGCCTCCACGATATTGCATGTAATTTGACCTAATTAATTAAGTAGAGTAGTTGAATTAATTAACTGTGGTCAATCTATAACTCAACACAAAGTATGAACAATATCAAGAAGGATAGGTTTAGTAGCAAAATAAAAAGATTATAATAAGAGTTGTGCTAGAGACATAACAAATTGTCGCAACATTTTCATAACAGCTAAGGAGTCAGTTCCTCATAGGTCAAAATAAAATAAAATATTAAACTAGAACCCACCATAATTAAAAATAAGGGTGCTGGAAAAATGTTGTGAAATTTTGTTACGTACATATAATTTCTCTTGTACATATAATTTTTCTTATAATAATGATGCACGCCTACTCACCGAACTCAAACTCCAAATACATCAATAAAATTCTCTCTTACAAAGGAACACAATAAAGAAAATCTTCCTTCACTATTCGCGGATCATTGTGCTTTTTTTTTTTTTTTTTTTTTTTTTTGAGGGAAGGATGAATGTGCATTTGGCAAGCACAGAATGAAAAAATAATAATAAAACTTTCTGGGTTTTTAGAGCATATTATGGTGGGCCACATAACCGATTAACGAAGTGCATCTAAACATGACAAACATTTATATCTCAACTAGTTAACACTTCCTAGTATTTTCAAATCCCCCATCCCAAATATCAAATTATCAAATATATATATATATATTAAAGGAGATGAGTTTAACTTCACAAAAGTTACACATTTTTTAAACCGTAGATTTCTATGAGATGTAATGGCTAAAAAAGTCAATTGTCTATGTCATTGTGAAACATGTATTATTTGCCACACCAGCTAACCAAATTAATTGTAAAGAATATTATATTATTTTTTCTACTTTCTCTTTCTCCCTAATTAATTTGTCCCTAACCTTGCACAAGTGCTAGTCCTAACTTTCTAAGAGCATTCCCATCAGATGTTCTATAAATATGCCATTTTGACACATCAAAAAGTCTACTTTATTATTTTAACAAACCATTTTACAATTCATTGTACATCACATCTTCTATTTTTCAATTCTATACATTAAAATAATATATAAAAATATTAAAAAAACCATCAATATAAAAAAAAATACAAAATAAAAACCCACCACCATACACAAACACAAGCACAAAACTGTAACAAACTCACCACCATACACAAGCACAGCCCGCCACCACCACCCACAGTTACAACCAGTTGTGAAATTTTAAAGTACTCACAAGTGTACGAACCGTACCTAAGTATAGTATGACAAGAACGATGTCAAACCCACAGGAACTTGAATGAACGTAGGAAAATTAATCAAATCTTAACCAAATTAATCCTAATCTAGTTTAATAAAAATTGGTTGTTTGAAATTAAATATACTAAGCAAATAATTAAACTAAACAAAGATAAAATATAAAAGCAGTAAAGAGACGTAAACAATCTAGAGATAGGAATTAAGGTTTTGGAATCCGCCTTATTAAATCATATCAGCATATATTTATAATCATTAATTTTTCCAAACACTACATGATAATTAGAAACCAATCTTGCTACCATGGAAAATATTATCATTAAAACTTCTATTTAAATATCTAAAGCATGTTCTTCTTCGCTTCTTAAGTATAAAATCAAATCATCAATTGTATCCATTAACAAACAAATCACAAGAGATATCCAATTTTATAATCAAGAAATAATAAACCAAGCATTCAATAATTAAGATAAATCCTAAATCATGAGAAAAACATGATTGAACTCATATCTAGAATCTAATCTTAGTCAATTGATATGAAGCAAGAACAATTTAAATTATTAAAGAACAACTATTGTAAGAAAAATCAAATCACATAAAAAATACTGATAATCATTAACAAGATTTCATCCTTAACCTTAATTATAAATTTAGCTACTCATAGTAATTGAAAGAAAACACAAATATAAAATACTAAGCATTAAACTAGACAAATTATTAAAACTAACTGTCATGGAAGAAAACCAAAGAGGTAGCCGCCACCTATATGTTCAGCTCCCAGCCGTCCTTTGAATTTTGCCCTAAAGAGTCTTTAAATAGGTCAAGGAATCCTATTACAAGTTGAATTCCTGTCTAGAGAAAATCTCAGATTTTTAGGCTTCACTTAACCAACGATTTTGGCCCATTTAACATCTTAATTCATACTTTTGGTAAACTACAAAGTTGTAGCCCTTTAAGTTAACTTTCCAGCCCAACTTGAATCATCACAATTGGACATATGAGCCGAAAGTTATGTCAAAAATATTAATTGATGTGCAGGCTGGAATCCTAATCCGAATTGGACTTGGATTCGGTGCAAATTTCCTTTGATTTATTGCTCCAATTGGACTTAAATTTAATTGGGTTGGCATTTTTTAACTTTATCATGGTCCTTGTAAAAGTAAAGTCCACTAGCTTTCTTCTTTGCACAAATCAACTTATTTAATTCAATTTTCTTACAAAAGATAAATTCACGCAATAAAATTCAATTAAGCACAAAATTGATTATTCAGCATTATTCCAAAACCAAATATAAAATGCATGAATTAACTCAAAATAAGTATGATAATACTTTCTAATAATGATATAAATATGCAAAATTAAGCTATTATCAATGCACATCACAACCCGCCACCACCAACAACAATCCACCAGCCACCACCACCACCTAATACTACTTTAAAAAAAATCCTCAAAATCAACACAACTCTCAAAAAAAAAAAAATGAAGAGATGAATTAATTCCATTTATACAACCCAAATCACATGGAATCAACCCAACTCCACCACCACCCACAATCACATGGAATCCACAACCCCCACCCCCCCCCCCCCCAAAAAAAAACTGCCCAAATCCACCACCATACACAAGCACAACCCATCACCACCAACAACAATCCACTGGCCGCCACCACCACCCAATACTATTTAAAAAAAAATCCCCAAAATCAATACAAAAATCTCAAAAAAAAATGAAGAGATGAATCAACTCCATTTATACAATCCAAATCACATGGAATCAACCCAACTCCACCACCACCCACAATCACATGGAATTCACAACCAAAAAAAAAAAAAAAACCACCCAAACTTACATGCGATCTCCACCAGTCGACCTCATCGGTGTGGCCGAACTCCATGGCGAGGGCTAATCTCAATGACAACGGTCTAGGCGGAGAAAAAAGAAGAGAGAGAGAGAGAGATAGGCGCAGAGAAAGTGACGAAGAAGAAAAAAAAAAAAAAAGAAGAAGAAGAAGAAGAAGGAGAGGTAAAGATTCTGGAGAAGAAAGAAGAAGAAAAAAGGAAGAGAGTGAGAGAAGATAAAGGGAGAGGCGAAGAAAGAAAGAAGAAAAAAGAAACAGAGAGAAGAAAGAAAGTCATAAAAGAATAGAGAGAAAATGAATAAAATTTTTTTTTTTAGCATTTTCATCCAAGGTAAAGATTCTGGAGAAGAAAGAAGAAGAAAAAAGGAAGAGAGTGAGAGAAGATAAAGGGAGAGGCGTAGAAAGAAAGAAGAAAAAAGAAAGAGAGAGAAGAAAGAAAGTCATAAAAGAAGAGAGAGAAAATGAAAAAAAAAAAAAATTAGCATTTTCATCCGTACTGTTCCATCTTTGGAACGGTACTGTTCATGTGTGCCAAATATTATAACATTTAGAACATCTCAAAAGATGCATTTTTTGGTATTTAGTGTGCCAAATGCCAAATATTTGACATTTTACACCTGATGGGAATGCTCTAAGGGGTGGATGTTCTTTAGCATGGCCTATCCTTTTATAATAGTTAAGTATTATCATTATGGTATGATTTTTTTATTTTTTTATTTATTCCAACGGTCTTGCTATGGAGACTTTTGTAACATCACAACAAGTCTAATCCTTAGAGATGAAGATAGAAATGATCTTCTCTATTGTTTTAACCATGGAAAAATAGTTTAAACTAAGTCCAATCCTTAGACATAAAGATAAAAAAATGATCGGATTGTAAAGATCATGATAAGATAGAAATGATCATGATAAGATAGAAATGATCATTTTTCTTTCTTTTTTTTGAGAAGAGGCAACTATCAAAATCTTATCCTCAATGTTAGTGATTAGAATTTGTTTTTAATTCAAATTCATCTTCTCTACATATTGACTCTAATATTTTCATAACTAAATTAAAAAATAAAAAAAACATTAGTGTTAAATGAATCTCTCTCTCTCTCTCTCAACATTTAAAGAGGTTGTAATAAATATTACATAATCTTCTCTCGCTAAATGTGATTATAATAATTAATAAATAAGGTACAAACAACAACAAAAAATTTAAAAATTTTTTTAAAAAAAAAAACTTTTAAATTAATTTAGTTGGTGTGGCAGGCAATAAATGTTTAATAATGACATTAACAATTGACATTTTTTAACCGTTAGATCTCATTGAAATATACGGTCTAAAAATGATAACTCCTGTGCAGTTATATCAGGTATAACTTAAACATATCTCGTATTAAAGTGCTAAAGTGCGCGTAAACATACTTCTGTAATAAGGATTAGAATAGCCAAAAAGAGAGATCACCAAAGTCAGCTAATCGTTCTATGTTTCGTACCATGAAAAATTAATTTAACGGGCACGAACATGTCAAACTTTTTCTATACTGCTAATTTTACTACAAAACCCAAACCTCATGATTTAAATTTCGGACATCATTATGTCTGGCTTGATTGTGAAAGAGCCATGTTTGTTCTCTACATTTATTGGCCCATATATTACGAACAAGTGAACTCAATTATAAGTCGAAAGTTTAAATAGGAAATAAAACCTGGATTTCAAAATGAATAATCATAAAATTTATGAAGGTTAGATGGGCCAAAAATAAGGGGGAGCGAAACTCGCTGTTGCATTTGACATAAGTTACAAAACATGTTCAAGCTTTGAGTCTTTGACTGACACAAAGAAGAGGTAGAAATATAATATTTCTTGTATAAGTTATCCTTATTATTACTCAGCAATATGCGGCAGATTTACATTGCTTTACCACTCCGAATAAATGCTGTACAATTCCTGTGTATACTAAAGAAAATGAAACTTAAAAGATTTTTCACACCGTCTGGGGGATTCCACTATCCACTGCTGCATCCTTTGGAGAAGTCCTCAATACCTTAACGCGAAATCTTGCCTGCACATTTCTCGGATGCTTAGAATGTACACAACACAATCATATGCGAAGAAAAGGCATGCCTTATAACAATTATTTTTCAGGCTGGCTAACTGGCAGAGCAACTTAGAATCATTAAAAACAAAAACAAATTTTTTTAAAAAAAAAAAAAATGAAAAACACCAAAGGGGAAAATTTAGAAACTACGTAATTTGTGAGGTAGAATTCACTTTCACTACATATTTGATACAGATATAAATAAAGAGGGATGAACAGTCATGAAGAATAATAACAAGAAAACTTGACAATACACTTCTTATAGTTCTCAAAGATGATAACATATAAACAATCCACTATTTTTATTTAGGTTTATATCTAATCCAACCTGCAAGAAATGGAGGGATTTCATATACATGTTCTGCCAAACAACTGAAAATAATCATGTAAATAGAAGTGTAATAATAGAAAGAAAATTCCATAACCTATTTGTTATCCCCCACCACTCCCTCCCTTCTTCCCAAAAAGAAAAAGAAAAATTCATGGTTATTATACAATTTATACAGTTTGTTTCTAACCAATATAATATATATGAGGTTGACTGACTCCACTAAAGTAAACCATAATGATGCGGGAGATGCAAGAAGATTATTATTTAGTATTATTTATGTTTGCAAGTCAATTGTATTTTTATGTTTTAGGTCCTAGTAGTTTATTAGGCTATTAATATATATGAGGTTGACTCCATTAAAGTCACTAATTAAATATGTTAATGTGGTTTCTACAAGATGGACCAATTCAAAACAGTTATGTTGGCTCAGAGAAAATGCATGAAAGTGGGTGATAGAACTAAATAATGACTGTTCACCGGTTGGAAAAGACAAATGCAAAGGCCATCCCTACAATTTGTTTCCTCCAAAAGCAGGAATTGTTGCCATTACCTTTGGCTGGCAGTATTCCCCCAGGTTTGTCTTTAACTAATTCTGAAACTTATGTTAGATTGCATAAGCAATGAAATATATGCATAGAGAATAAAGCCTCCAAATCTTTGAAGTAAAATAAAGACGTGCTTCCTTCCCCCCCACCCCCCTCCTCCCCCTTCAAAACCTAACCCACCCAAAAAATAGAACTTCATTGGTATCCGTCGATTATGTTAAGCATATTTTGCTTCCAAAGCTAAGCATGCTCAGTCAGCCAACATGCACCTAATCCAAATTCAACAGACATGATAAATATTCATTAGAATTAATGCAGTAAGATCAACTGTAGGGATAATCCACACCTTCTTATCAGAACCAATCTCAATAACATCTGATGGATGGAATTGAGTAGGAAAATTTTGAGGTATCCGATACCGTCTCTCTTCAATACTGCACAGGTAAGAGAATAAAATTAGTAAAAGGAAGATTGTATAATCGGAATGACAAAAAAAAAAAAAAAACTGCCCTGCTTTCCATTACTTACTCTGTGATCCAGGTACCATGTTCACTTCGCAAGTCAGTTAAGAAGAAGGCACCATCCTTATAACTAATACGTGCATGCATTTCAGAAACCTAATATAATAAAACACTGGATATTTAATCTTGAATACCAAAGGCAGAGGAAGTGAGTTTTTCCAGCAAATCAAATAAAGAAGCTAAGAAAGCAACTGGCTATGTCACCTGTGGCAAGGGTATTGCTATCGACATCCCTGGGAGGTCCTTGTGTACTATGCTCCTGCAATTGAAATAAAACATAAGAGAGAGTTTTTTTCATGAGAAAAATTATTAATAAATATCGATGATAGAAGGTAGTTGAGAACAGAACAATAAAAAATTGGTGCATTGGGTAGGATTGTCAAATAAAGGGATAATGATCCCTATTTTAATTTAAAAAATAGAATAGTTGCTCAAATATTAGGATTTGTATATGATAAATCAGAAATTCAGGCTTTATCAAACTATAAATAAGTAGGTCTCATCCAAAATTTCATACCCAATAATGCAGGGATTGCTCTCATCTCTGCTTAAACAAATAGGTTGTGAAATGCCTGTTTCATTTCCACATGGCAACAAAAACCACCTACAAATAAACAAGACAGATAAAAACACCAATGATAGTGGCGTGCATACATTAACTAAGATATGCCAAGACATGACATTCAAAAACATATAGGTTCATGGACATACTCTCCATTAGTGGCACGCTCCAATGCATCATCATCTTCAAACCATTGGCGTAACTCATCATTTGCCTTCACAGATAATTGATCACATATCAGCATTTAGATCAAAATAGAAACCAATGCTGCTTTTAATCACAAAATGAAATAGGCTACACTTCTTTGTGAAGTTGAATACAATATTAGTTAACCAACATACTTTGTCTGAGAGTCTGCAGGATAGTGACCTTCCTTCAAGTTTTGAGCTGCAAAGAAAAATATGATTCATTGCCAATATAAAAACATTGACAGCAAAATGGTCTTTCCTTCTGCTTAATTCAAATTTTGAACTAAAAAATTATGAAATAAACCTTACTTCAGCTCTTATTATGGTTTCTGGTTCTTGCACTTACCATTGGCCCAGATTTCTAATGCATGATGTATAAATTCATAGAAGCATGAAAGCTTAAAAGTGGAAGAAGTATGTTCATAATCTGTGTTTAGAATGCACAGAAAATTTCTAAAACATTGAAGAAAATCTAAAATCCTGACTAAACTATTTTATGGGACATCTAAACTTGAGAAGCTTCCATGTAGAAAAATAGCTTTAACACATGGAAATCAATGACTGTTTTCATTACCGGTCATGTGAAGTTCAGAAATAAAGGTCAGAAGAAAATTAAGATAACAGCTAGAGCACACTAAAAAAAGGGTTCTTAAGATCTTACCTGTTACCACCAAGGACCCAACTTAGCATCAAGGGCATTGCCAGGTCAATAAAAACTCTCCCTCCAACTCTCCCTGGATGTGGTATCCTAAACTTCGTCAAAAACTGAGAGGTTGCAAAGGCATCATCAATATCCATGCAACATACTGGCCAGGTTGATTTAATTGATTATTTTGTGCATTTATAAATAATCCTACCGACAATGGGCCAAGTCCTATGCCCAAGTAAGGCTTGTAAGTTGAAGCCATAAGTGCAGCCATTCTTGCCAATCCATGAATAATGGCAACACGTAATTTTCTAGCATTCTCATATCTGGGGGACCAAAGAGAAAGGGCATGTGTTATCAAAGAGAGTCAGTGATTAATTCTTCATATAATTGTGGTCTATCAAACTCCAAGCCAGCCAAACTTTAAACAAGAGTTTAAGACCATAAAACTTACAATTGAGAATTATACAAAATGTGATTTATCAATGCAACTCATCACAACAGTGCTATTTCCAACTTTTTAAGGTTTAACCCAAGGGTCACCATACTGACTGAGGACCACACCCCATGGAATGGAGGTCACTGGTTCAATCCTCCCCTCACCCCCTGGGGTCATTTATTCACTTAATAAAAAATGTTCCACACATCCGCTTTCTTATACGTGTTTTCCCCCTTAATTTTCTTTTATAATGTTTCACAGTTATACAAATATCAGGTAATTATGCAGTTCTAACCTTAAAATTGAACTTTCTTTGGAATAGTAAACAGCATATTACCTCTTAAGAGAAGTAACAACATCAATAGGAGTTCCTGATTCACTACTTTCTTTCCATGATTTATCAAGCTCCACTGCAAGTTGATAACCATCCTGTCATGATGACATAAATGGTTCAAACAAATTTGACCTCATTCTTGAATTGGGATTTTCTGAATTCGTAGTCCCATATCCTTTTGACCATCTAATGAAAAGCTGAGATAAACATTGTTTATTTCTGTAGTCTACAATGAAGAGACCAATAAATAAAAAATCTGCAGAAGTTTCAGAAAATGAAAACACGGAAGATGAAGAAGAAGAAAGTGCTTATCACATCCCACAATTTTGGCAACGCTTATCTCGAGTTGATGAGGAGTGATAAAACTGTAAACCATGATGATCATTAACTTGAAATGGGATAAAGTGTATCAAACCAAAACAAAGCAAGGTACCTCAATGGCCATGCATCCCCCTTGACCCAAATTTGGCTGCATAGCATGGACAGAATCCCCAAGCAAGGTCACACGACCCTTTCCCCAAGTTAAAATTGGTATACGATCATATATGTCACGTCGAAGAATTGCATCTTCATCTGTGGCAATTATCAGATCTATTACATTATCACACCAGCCCCCAAATATTTTAAGCAACCTTTCCTTTTTACCTGTAAAAAGGAAAACATTAACAAATGATAAGTAAACATCCATTTTTTTTCTTTTATTTTTCTAAATCTGTAAAAAATAAGTAACAATAACCGAAATAACACCATCCAATTTTTCCCCCAACTTTCTGGTCACAGCAAAAATGTCTACACACATTCTATTATTAGGGACAGAATTCTCAGATATGTATTATCTTTTGAGTTTAACCCCAAAATATATATATATATATATATGTTGATGACGCTTAAGATGAAACTTGAACCTTTCCTTCATATAGTTCATGCTATAAGGAAGATATACTAAACCTACATGTGTCTCTCATTGAAATTTTGGCAACTCCGATTAGGATATGAGTGTTGGCCAATTCCATGACAATGATTGTAATCAGATTTCATGATTGGGTGTAATTGATTCCTGTAAAAGTTTGTCATAAGTTGTCTTGGAGCTGCCTTGAAGAATTGAAGACTGGAAAACTTTACTTAAGCAAAAAATATTCTTGTTTCAGCAAAAGGTAAAGCCACCCGATCGGCCTGACTTTCCCAAATGCCCACCACCAGTAGGCCAGTAAACTTCTATTGCAATTCTGAGGTCAACTTGCTACAGATTGAGAAAATTTTGGTTTTGCTCAAGTAAAAGTATAATGAATTTGAGATTTCTTCTGTCACTACCTCGAGTGAGATCACATGATTAGTTTTCCTGTTCCCTTTTGAAATAAGTTTTGTGCTGCATCTTTTAACCCTATTGTGCACCTATATAAATCATAATTTGTACAATTTTTGCCACACCCTACGCAAAATTGAAAAAATCTAGTGCTTAAACTGAAAATCCTTTTTCTTTCACCCATCTTGTGATCCCAAAGTAAGAGATTGTGACATTAATTTGAAACCACAAAAACTTCTCCACCATCCAGACTGAAGATATGAGAATGAAAACCAACTTGACTAACACTAAACAATCTATTATTACTTTGTGTATTTCCTGCAAACTCTGTTTTAATTGTGGCCATTTTCTTTTTTGGCACGATCACCAAAGTCTGTTCATATAGATGCATGAATTCCCTATTCACAAACAGACACACATTCACAAAAACAGATATTGTTCTTTTATCCTGGCATTATTTTCACTTCTACTGCTTGGTAGTTTGAAAAGCTTAAGCATCTGAAGAGTTAGTACCACGAGGACTATCAACCCCACCAGGTGCTTCCTTGTGAAATGCATACCACTGCATCTTTCCTGCACCCACATCTGAAGAAACGAAGTATTGTTTGTGTCCCAAAAATACTCGGTACCTTCAGAAGAGAAGTATAAATATAAGCCTTTATACTTGATATAGAATTATATGAAAAAAATGACAATGATCCAAATGCTTGTTAGTAGCCTATGGTGTAAGACAATGAAGATGCAAAGCAAACATGTAACTCAAGTGGAATGAAACATACCCAACAGTTTCAATGTCAGCAGGCACAAAATCTGCAATACCAGTATAACAAGTGTAGCCCGAGTAAACAGCTTCCTTTGGTCCAAATAAATTCTTTCTCACCTATTGAAAAGAAAACCATATCTAATATTAGAAATTTAAATTACACCTGTTAGACCATAAGACATCCTAAAAATGGTAGAACATATCATATGTGTCTCACTCATCCAAAAAAACAAAACCATTTCATTCAGCCTGTTGGCAGATGATGTTTGTCAGGACTTCTGAAATAATGAGGAGAAAATTTCACGGACCAGGTTACCATGGCTACTTGGTAAGACCAAATTTGAGCTAAGATATCTTACCATACATCATTAATATGTATCCTAATCCCCTCATGCAGACCAATACACTTTTTCATATTGTTATATGTAAACAAAAACTATATATCAAAGAAAGAGAAAGTGAATTACAAATAAAAATGTATTAAAAAAAGGCATGTCTTTATATACAGGGCATTAAAAAATACCTTTGACCATATACCATCAGCTCCAACCAGAAGGTCACCTTCATAACTTTGTCCATCCTCAAGCATCACAATAACCTAAATTTGGGTTTTAAAAAGAAAAAAGAATAAAATGTCAAAATCTAAGTTATATATGAAACACTATCATGTAGAGCACATCAATTAATTAGATGCATATTCCATAAAGAAAGAAACAAAACAAGTGGAAAAGAACTTTCTATTCAACACATTCCTTGGTGATAATGGAAGGACAAACTTCAACAAGTTAACAGCTCATACTATATTTATTACCTTATCTCCATCATCCTCGAATTTAGTGACATTACTGCCATTTATAATGACATCTTCCCCGACTGCACGAGCAAGAATTTGTTGCAAGGCCATTCTGCTTATAACTCTTGTGACAGGAAGCCCTCGTTCTGCTGCAGGAGTGAATGTGTCAAACTTGACGTACCTGATAATCAACTACATATCAATATTTGTGACTAGATGCTTATTAGAATTTTCTAGCAATAGGGACCTTAAAAACTACTACAATCCAAAATAAGACAAGAAATTATGTTAAAAAGGAACATTTCTACTTCTGAAGCATTATGGAACTAATCACCAATCTGACCCCTCTTTTGTTTAAATAACAGTTTAGTTTTATCCTTCTCTCATCATACATGTGCTTTGCAATTCTAGGCCTTTTATTGTAAAACTTCTTGGAATAAAAGCCAGAATCTGGCTGAAGCATGCAAATATGTCTCTGAACTAGGTAAGATTGTCTGAAGAAATGGCAAAACAAAAGAAAAATTAAGCTTTAAAATAGTAAAATGGATAAAGCACTGACGCTGCCTTACTAGAACTAGAGGCGGTATTGGGATAAAAGAAGCTGCAAAAAAATAAATAAATAAATAAATAAGAACCACTTTAGATATCTATCTTGGATAGACCTCCCTTAGCCTGAATCACTCTGCTGCTACCTTACATTCATATTTGCAGATGAGAGGATCATTTTGTAGCCATGTAATTTCCTTAATTTGGTTCGACTAACTCATCCAATCATGGCTGCCACTCCTCTTAGATGAATTATGTTTTCTTTTCACTCTCTTAGATATGGGTGAAAGAATATTTAAGATGTATAGGGGAAAGCTCTAATTTCGGTCTTCCTGGAAGACAAAGCTATGCCATTGTCAACATAAATTACTGGCTTTCAAATTCACCATTATGGACAAAAAAATCCATGGTAGACTGGTAGTAATCGTTGGCAATTAAATAACTTTAGGACTCACAGAATGCTAGTTTGCTGCAGTATAGTAGCAGAGATTCAATTATCCATGACAGACCTCTCCGTACAAACTGAAGCAATTGCAGCATTCTGATCTGTGGGATGAACTTCGGTTTCCATTGCTTCATTAATTAAATTTGTAAGAATAACTACGTTAACAGATAATGGCATCATACAGACTACACCATGAATTTACCACAGAATGCTCATGAAGAATGTGTTCAAATCACAATATCTGTAATTGGTTCACCATCACTTGAAAGCACAGGCTTAGACTACAACATCACTACTCACTGCATCAATTCCGTGAAGATACATCGGGTTTGAGTCCCACATCAGGTGTTTAATAGGAAGATCGGGTATTTACTAGGTACATCTAGGATATATGAGTGATTATGATGAACCCAATTATAACTTCACTAGTCCACTAACAAGTATTAAAAGTATGTGGTTCATTAATTGGCAACTCCTTCTGGAACCCACAAATAGCTGCTAATAACAAGGTTTCTTCTCTTTCTTTTTTTGTGAAGAGTAATAATTGTAACTAATTTGTTGTTAAGAGTCACGTGATTCATTAATTGGCAACTCTTCCTCTAAATTCCTTTGACACAAATAAAAAGGAAACAAATTTCGAGCACACCATAAGGTAGAAGAGCCAAACATATAAAAAGCAAAATAATTTCAAAAAACTTACCAAGTACCAGAAATCCCATCAACGAGGCCATTAATCCTATCCCCAGTAATGCACCCAGTGTTCATAACCTCCTCAGCAACATCCAAATCAATAGCTTCCAAAGCAGCCAAAGCATTACTCTGTATCTGAATTGGACCCCTATACTGACCCTCCCCTCTTATAGCACTCAAATCCTTCTCAAACACCACCACCTCAAACCCCTTCTTCTTTGCAGCCAAAGCAAAAACCAGCCCACCAATCCCACCTCCAGCCACAAGTAACCGAAGCTTCTTTCGTGGTTCCACATCACTTAGCGTTGGTGGTGACACAGTTGGGGCCTCTGCCACTTGGGCTTTGACTTGCACCAGCTTCCTCTGGTGCCGGCTTGTTCTGGTTTTGAAGTGGTGGTTAAAGTGTACATAAGGTGGGAATTCTACTGGAAAGTCTTTGGAAACGAGAACTGGGAAGTGGGTTCTTGAAAAAACTAAGGTGGAGTTCGAGTTGATTGAGTTGCAAAGGACAGTGGAAGCCATTAATGGTTCTCTTGGGAACTGAAAGACTTGTTGATCTTGTGGTTAAACTAAGTTTTTCCGGCTAATAAAGAAAGAGAGAGAGAGAGAAAGAGTGCGTGTATTGTGCCACTGTGTACGTGTAATTCTGTGTGCGTCTAACTGTGTGTGTTTGGGTGCACGTGGTCCATCCAATCCAATCCATTGGAGGATACATAAAATATATGTAAATTTCCACTAAAATATTAAGGACAAGGATTGCGGTGCACTGAGCACCAATCGTGGATATAGCAATGCCATGTGGCAGTGCCTTGGTGAACCTTGCTCTCACTCTCACACTCTCACTTCAGTACTGCATTTTCTCTAAGAGGGAAAAAAAAAAAAAAAAAAAAAAAATCTTTGGCAACACAAGCCGTTGATAGTTTCTGTGGTGGCTATGTCTTTTGAGAAAAAAATAATATCTATCTCAGTGATACTTTTGCAACCAAATGGAAACTGACGGAGTAAACAGCCTTTGTTTTTTTCATTAAAAACATTAAATATGGTATATAAATTCATTTTTTTTAAGGGTAGTGGTGGTGGTGGTGGTAATAACACCATTATCCAAAAAAAGACAACGTCATTGGTGGTTTGTGGGGCCCAATTTGGTCGTAGACACATTATAGTAATCCAATGCGTGGCATTTGGTAGTCTCAAGAGTCAAGACCGAACACACACAAGGGGCGGGTCTCATGGAATGATCAATGTATAGAGCTCATCTTTATGTGAGAGCCTGAAACACAGCTTCAAAACTATGTAAATATTTTCCCCAAATTTCGAGTGTCTTTTAAAAATTTTGATTAAAAAAATTGGCCTTTAGCAAAATAAATTAAAATATATATTAAGTAATGTAAGAGTACCTACAAATGAGATAATTAAAATAGATTTTAAGACCAAATTTGACTAAAAATGCTGCTAGGCTGATAAGAAAGCTCTTACAACCATTTTGGGACTTGGAGGATAGTAGTTGAAATTTTTTTTTTTTTTAATTCTTATTTTTTAATGTTATTGTAGAAAGTGATTCCAAGATTTGTGTGGAGGCATTGCTAAAGTCAAGCAATGATGATTCCTGAAAAATAGCGGTTTTCAACGCTAATCTTTTTTAGTCTCTATATTTTGGGATCACTATTAATCTGGCCCTTACATTTTGGTAATAATCAATTTGGTTTATATTATTTTCAACTTGGGACTAAATTGATTGTAAGTTGAAAAGAATAGAAATCTAATTGACTGCTACCAAAGTTGTATTTTCACCAAAAATTTAATTTAAAAAGTGGCCTTTAGCAAATAAATTAGTTACAAAATAATTTTATAATCTTTTGATATAATTTTTTTTTTTCATTCCAATTCATTTTTCATTCCTAAATTTTAAAAGGTTTTTCTTTTATACCTATCTAAAAACAATTGAAAGCATTATATTATTCTCTATAATTATTATCTTATATGTATAACTAAGTGACACTAATATTTCTTTAAAAAAAATTGACTTTTATTTTAATATTAAAGAATCAAATATATCTGACTTGTACATTACTTTCTTAAAAAACAAAAACAAAAAAAAAAAACATGATATTAATTAAAAATTGGCATGATTTTTTTTTTTTTTTTTTTTTGGATGGAGTAGCATGAAATTATTGGTCATGCACATTGTATAATAGATCTTTTTGAAATTTTAGGGGAAAAAAACACTTTTTAATAATTTAAGAAAAAATAATTTTTTATAAAGTTGAATGATATAAAATCTACTATTTTCAATTGTAAGGGCACGATTCTGTTGAGGCCCAATAAGGATGTTGGGCTCGCACATGAAAGATCCCTCACAATATGATTTGTAGAGAGTGGGCTTGAAAAGCTAGCCGTTGGGCACGGGGCGATATTCCGGTCTTGATTTTAGAGGAATTCATATAGAAAGAGGAATTGGGTTTGAACATTTAAACCCTATAGTGTCGCATCCCATGGGGTTGGACTCCTCGGACTTGATCCGAGGAGCGTTAGGCCCTGCTCCTTTTCCCCAACGGTGGTTGTTTTTCTCTGATCTGAATGAGTTGTTCCGATGTTTTCCCCCAGGGAGTCTCTTCCTGAGGTGGGATGGAGAGAGCCCCCCTTTTTGGCTCACTTACTTTTACTTTTATATTAGCCTGCGTTCGCTGTCCTTCGTCCACGTGTAGGGTCAACCTTTACAAGACTGATATTTGTCCCATCAGTCCAATCCCAGAATTGTTGGGGATGGTTGATAAAGCTGAAAAATACGGCTCTGTTAGGTGCAGAGCCTTATCTGGGAAGGGTAGTAAGGATAACTTTCCCAAGATATTTTAGATCTTCTTTCAAGTTTTAGTCCTATACCAGTTTTACCCTTTCTTTTTTAGTGGGATTTTGGATCATCCGAGGACTGAACTGTCCTCGGATGTATCCCAAAACTGTTTGGTGCTCTCTATTATCGGGCTTAGTCCATAGCTCTCCTCGGCTTGGGCCTTCGGACTCTCCACAAGCAAATAGGCCTGGCCCATAAATTATTGGGCCCCACATCAATAGTTTGAGAAAAAAAAAAAAGAAAAAAAAAAGAGAGAGATAGTTAAAAGTTTAAAAAATAACTTTTATATCATCCTTAAGAATTAAAATAATATTTTTTATTTAAAAATAAAGTCTTTCTCAGTCTTCTATTCAAATAACAGTTTTTTTTTTTTTTATAACTCTATTCAATAACAGTTGAATTGACGTGAAATTGCTAGTATTAATAATGAATATGATATAAATAATTACAACTTATCACATCATTATTATATTATAAAATGTTGTATCATGTATTGGAGTACAGCATTATTGTCAGCCTTGACATGTTTAAAACTTTGAAGTTTTTTTTTTTTTTTTTTTTAATTAAAAATGTTTGAAGATATTTTAATTTTGCACGACGACACCATGAATTGGAGTTTTCCTCCGCCAAATACAGAGAGTCTACTTATAATACACATGTACGACTGTGTAGTCCTCCTCCCTGAAATCCATTATTTAGGCCTGGGCATGCAGCTTGATATATAACATTTGGACAGGCCCAACTGTATCGATCATATATTTTCCAAGCTGCTGGCTGCCATACACTCTACTATAAATATATATATATATATATATATATATATATATATATATATATATATATATATATATATATATTGGTAATCGCCTTACACTCTAATTGGAGCACCACAAGAAGCAACATCCACATTCACTCATCACACAAAATACTAGATATTTCGGGTTTTAAATATATATTTTATTTTACTTATGAAGCAAAACTAACACCTACTCGATTGGGGGAGGTTACTGTGATGGTGAACTATATATTAAAATCAAGATCATTATTGTTTGAAGCGGTGGTATCAATCTTTCAAGTTAGAAACATGAATACAATTGGTTATTTTGTAAAAAGCTGTTAGACTCAGTACTTACATGGCTAACAAAATAATGACATGATGAATTTTAACTTAAATGACGTCAATTTTAATATAAAAAATTAAAAATCACCGCTGACTCGTATAAAAACTCATGACCCATTAGAAAATCACTCAACTCATTTTGTGACCCGTTAACAAACGATATTCCCAAATCAAGAACTAAGTGTACTTCTTTGAGGAAGGGGGAAGATGGTGAGGATAAAATTACTGAATGGGCATTGAGCCATAATAAAGAACTAAGTGAGGGAGTGAACAACTAAATTGTACTTCTTTCTCTTTCTTTATTAGAAGAAAGAATGTTCATTCTTTTTTTTATTATTGTACTTTGAAAACTCATACACTTGACCTTAAAGTATAGAGTTTTAGTCTCAATTGTTAAAAGTTTTTTTGTCATCAAATAAAAGATATGGGATTCGAACTTCGCTTAAACGAAAAACTAATTGATGTATTGACCTAATGATACAGAGCAATCTATCGCATCTAATATATATAGTTTCAGTCCAAAATCCAAGTCCAAACTGTTAAGAATTAAATACATCATCATGTAATAATGCTAAATTTTGAGTTATAATAAAAATGTTTGGCAAGGTTAGGGGTATGTACTCCATACAAAAATTGGATTCCCATGTGGTTTTTCTATTGAACATATTCCTTATTAGTTTGCCACTTTGTTACCAAATTTGTATGTGCTTCTATTGCTTTCATTATAATTATTATTGTAGATTTGGTATTGAGATTTGTGGTTAATAAATCTGTTTGTGTGTGAGATTCATAATAAATTTGATGAAATAATTTGTTTATTTTGCCACATAAATTACTTAGAGTCAAGGTAAGATTTTTCATTTGGTGTAAAGATTTTACTAACATATCTCTTTATGGTATTCATTAATAAACGATTTCTTAAAACTTTTTTATGAGAAAATGAAAAAGATAAAAAAGTAACTAACTTTTTTGATAACTTTTTTAATTTTTCATAACAAATTTTCTAAAATTGATAGATACCTTAAAGACATACATTAACTAGACCCTATAAGGTTATAAAAGCATTTAAAACACATAAGTATAATTAAGACAGATTTTTAAAAACAAAATGAATTACATATATATTTTCAAATTAAAATCTCATCCAAAACAATCTTAAATCGTGCTATTACTAATGGTAAAGAAAATCAAGAAAGGTAAAACTTAAGTACTAAAGTATCATTTCTAAAAATAGGAACATGTTTTTAACATTTTCATTAATGTAATTTACTAAAAATTAAGGACAAATTACAGTAAACCCACCTGTGGTTTGGCTCGTTTTCATTTTGCCTACCTGTGATTTAAAATTTAATACTTTGTCCACTTGTGTTTAGCTCTATTTTCGTTTTCATTTTTTCTTATACTGCATATATCTCTCCTCCAAAAACATAAAAATAACAAAAATATAGAAAAAAAAAAAAAAAAAAGATCAAATAGGGAATTTGTAAAGAAACTAAATAGATAGAGCTGGGTCAATTTTCATATGCTTCATCCTCTCTCTCTCTCTCTCTCTCTCTCTCTCTCTCTCTCAAATCTCTGATTTTATTCTCTCATCTCTTTTCTGTTTGTGGCGTTGAGGAGACCAATCTGGCACCACAGCGAAAACCCAGCTAACCTGGCCTTGAGGAGTCTGATCAGATGAAAACCCAACAACACCCAGAGTTGAGGATGCCAATCTGACTACACCACTTCGTGGGTTTCATTTTTTTTTTCTTTTTATCTTTTTTTTTTTGCTTTTGGGTTGTGAGTTTGATCTAATGGTGGTTGCATTGGCTGTAGGTGGATGAGAGAGAGAGAGAGAGAGAGAGCGACAATGGCGAGAGGATGAGATGGTGACTTTTTTTCAAATTGAGTTCATTTTTTTAGCATCAACTAGTTCTAATCCTAAAGTACCACCCTATTGCTTGTCTTAAGTCACATGTACCCGCCTCAGCAAGTTAAAGAATTTTTTTTTAGTCTCTAGCATTGCTCATTACTCTTTGGAAATTATCTATAATGGATACATCAGCAGTCGATGTAGTAAGCCCTACTCTATAGCTAATATAAGAGTTGAGAATTGAGATTGAGGGTTCTATTCTGCAAGTCCTATTTACCTTGCTATACTTCTTAGCTGTAACTGAGGCAAAGAGTTAGTATTCTAAGTTCTGTAACCTATTTCCTAGTTGTAGTTGTTATTTGTTGTTCCTAGGTTGTAATTTTGCAATGCAAGGACCTCTCAGGGTCTTTAATTTTAGGTGAAGGGAGAAAACCACTAAGATCAAATTTGTTCTTAAGGAATACAAGAATTTAAAAAAAGAAAGCACCAAAAAAAGGATAAAAACAATTTTCAGTATTGAACGATACTTATTTTTATTTTGTTTTGTGGAGCAGTAGTCTCATAACTCAGAAAACTTGGTCACACTGGAGATATCAATTTGGGCCATTATGCCATTTTCTACTATGGCAAAGAGATCTTCTAAACAGTAAATTCAACTTCCTATTTCAAGCTCTTTCAAAAAATTCAAACCCTAACCTTTGATTCATGTAATGTTATGTTTTGATGGTAAAAATTGTTTTTTAACAGAAAAGTTAAAGGTGAGTAACAAAAACTAAACGAAGTTAAAAACAGATACGTAAAGTGTTAAGTTTTAAACTACAGATAAGTAAGATAAAAACAGGTTAAATTACATATGGATTTACTATAATTTGTAAAAAAATTAAAAAAAAAATTTCCAGAAACAATTGTTGTCCCTACAGTCATGTTGATAACGTGAATAGGGCATGGATACTTCCATATGATACGCAATATAATTCGATGTGTTTTGTTTTCTTTTTGTTTTTCCTTTTAAGACCACGTTGTATAGTTCAGATTGGCTATGGTGGTCCTGGACATCTGGGTTGAATTTTCTTCCTCACTAGAGATCAGGACGGAAAAGACTCAAGCCCGACAAGTAAGAACCGAAGGCATTCAACTCCTGGCCGAAAAAACATTGCATGTGCAATGAAGCTTTTCACGGTCAATGAGTTATATATTAGTTAGACCACCGAACAATAATGGTGGCACTATAAATGGGTTCTTTGCTTATTCGTGGGACAATTTGCAAGAAGCAACCAAGTTTCTTTTTTGGCTAAAACCAACTTTTACAATGCATGTGAGCTTGTCAGGATTCCTTTTGTAGGGTTTCATGAGCAAAAATGCAAAATCATGGCAATAGTTTGGATGGCTTAGAACAACAGCCCTCTGTACAGTTAATCCAAATGGTCCTTCAGGCTTTATATAATGGTTCCAATCGATAATTCCAAATGAAGCCTATATTGGCTGTTAGTGTTTCCCTGGTAAAAAAACAACTCTGTTTTTAAAATTGACTCAATCATCTAACTCTCTCTCTCTCTCTCTCTCTCTCTCTCTCTCTCTCTCTCTCTCTCTCTCTATATATATATATATATATATATATATACACTCTTTTCTTGATAAACATTTATGAATTATGCTACTGCCAAGTCTCCCAACCCTTTTATTTACCCCAAAAGCACTGAAAAAGGAAGGTATAACCACATGAAATCTTTGGCTGTACATGCAGACTGGTCTCTTATGAACTGCTAGTCGATGCACGATAATTGCCTTGGTGACTTGCAAATAATTTCGCCATGCCAATTGATCATGAACCAGTGGTTAAATGATCGATGTATTATTGGGGCACATATAAAGACAACGACTGGTTAGGGTGTCACGGGTCTGGCATGCCTAAACATTGCCATATAGTGATGATCTCACTAAAAAAATACTAGAACGGTAAATGAAAACAACTCGGGCTAGTAAAAAAAAAATGATGTTTTTGTTTATTTATTTAGTGAATGAGCCAAGATCAAGGTCAATTTTAGAATTAGATTACATGTATAAAAATATACCTAATATAGAGTTGATATTATATTAGATTGTGTATACTTGACTACTTGTAAATAAATTCATAAGATATCAAATCAAGTGGGTTTGTCCCACATCGCCCAAATGTGTCTCCCAATGGGTTTAAAGCCTTTACACAACATTCAAGAGTTACCAGCTTTTGTATGTTGTGAGTTGTGTGATATTAAACTCGGATTCCCACTCCCCTCTGTGTGTGTGTTTCAGTCCTGTGTCTTTCTCAAAAAAAAAAAAAAAAAAAAAAAAAGAGATATCAAATCAACCACCGCACCCTATTAGCATGATGGTCACTCTACAAAGTACTAAATTCTTGTGTGGTGGGAGGGGGAGGAAAGGCCAAAGTTTAAGGGGTGTTTGGATTTAGTGTTTTCCATCACCCATCACTCTGTTTTCATCACTCATAACTCAAAACTGGTGGGTTCCACGGCTATTTAGTTTGTTTGAATTTGTTTTTAGTTTTTATTTTCATCACTCAATTCTCTGATTTTTGAGTGATGAGTTATGGAAACTGAAAACACATTTTAAGTGTTTTTGAGTTATGGAAACAAAGTTTCCATGGCATTTTGGTAAATAAACACACACTGCTGGGACCCATAGTCAGAGAAGTCACGTCCTTCCTTTTATTTTTTTTTTCTCTCCTTTCTTCTTCACAGACTCACTCAACTCAACGACTTTTTTGGATTTCATGCTTTCTTCTTCTTTCTTTCTTTCTTCTTCACAGACTCACTCCAATGGCCATTTTTTTCTTCTTCTTCATTCTTTTTCTTTCTTTTCTTCTTCACAGAAACACATGGGTAACTTTATCCAAAAAAAAAAACAACACACACATGGGTACCGATTTCTCAAACCCATAAAAACATGATACTGATCATACACACTAACACACAAATACAAACCCACAAACATATCCATCCACACAATAAATCTAAAAATTTATTCTCCAAACACAAACAAAACCCAAAAGTAAGAAATGAAATAGAGGAAAGGGGAGGAGAAGAGGGGTGGAATTGGTCTTGCATGTCCTTTCCTGCATTCTTGATCGGCGCTGCTGCTGCCCGTCGGAGGTGATCTTGCAAGCTGGGTGCCAGTGGAGGTCGACGCTGGGTGACGTGGAGATCGACGCTGGGTGGATTTCCTTTGCTAGAGATCGGCACTGTTTGGACTCGATGAGAGGAAGAGAATGGAGGGGCGGAAAGGGGTTTGTACTCGTGTGTCTGGGTATTGGGGGAGAGTGATGAAAAAAAAAAGGGGGATTTATGGGGAGAGAGAGGATACATGCGGGTATGGTAACAGTGAGCCTGACATAGTGCTCAGGCAGTGGGTCTCACAAAAAGTACAAATTTTTGAGTGATGAGAAGTTGAAAACAGTGTGCCAAACGTGCAGGGTTTAGGAAGTTGGGGTATTTTAAATGATAAGTAATAAGTGATGAGTGATGAAAATTGAGTGATGAGTGATGAATGATGTTTTTTTTTAAAACTAAACAGCCCCTAAGTTTCTAGGAGAGAGTTTCACACACATATACACCTAGATTATGCTAGAGTAGAATTTCTATGTTTATATATATATATATATATATATATATATATATATATATATATATATATATATATAAATATAATCATTTTTTGTAATTTATTGATAATATAAATAGTTCATTTTGCAGTAAAAATTATATAATTATTAACAATACAATGATGAATCTAATTTTTACTAGTTCATAAACAAAAAAGCATTCTATCTAATTAACTCAAATATTATAATTTCAAGGATAAATTATCACTTTGGTCATCAATCTTTCTCTCATATTTCAAAATGGTACATAACCTTTTAAATGTATCTTTTTAATTCTTAGTTCTTACCCTTTTGCTATAATGTCAAAAAGGTTATTGGCGTTAAATGATAAATGAAAAGTTTGGGTGATAGCAATTATCAGTATTAAAATAATGCACTAATGCTAACTAGATGTGCCGCATGGTATTTATGAAAAAAAATTAAAACTAAAAAATCTGCTAATGGAGTTAGGGATGTGAAATCTCTAACTCTAAGCAGCTCGACATCAGCTAGAAAAAATTGGGATCTCTCTCTCTCTCTCTCTCTCTCTCTCTCTCTCTCTCTCTCTCTCTCTCTCAATTTAGGTTTCCCCTTGTGGAGCTACTCATTTTATCAACAAATTGAAAGGGACATTTGGTCTCAACTCCCATGATGGGATTCGCCATCTATGAACACATGCAAAAACAATGTTACTACCCCATTTTTCCCTTATGGAAGCCAATTGTCGTCTGCACATGAAAATTGAAAAAAAAAATCATAAACCAAGAAAAACTCCAGTTTCACCCGAGACACAAACTATGGCCACGAAGCCCATTTAAACACCTCCACTTGGTTTACTAGGTTGAATCCGAGAGTTTCAATTTTTTTTTTTTTTTAAACTTATATAATTCAATCTTAAGTCTATACAAGTATTTCTTAAACATTTATACATATTAACAAATAATATTATATATACATTAAAAAAGCCCCATACTCACAAATTATTCACAAGCACATTATTATATTTGGTTGAATTTTTTAATAATTAAGGCTAAACTTAAGCTTTAACTTGGCTTATTTGTTTAATTATTGACCAAAAAAAAGTATTTTCTTGAATCAAGCCAAAATTGTTCACAAATAGTATGATTCACTTCCAGATCTATTAAGACCCCATTTGTCGAAATAAACTTAATACCCCCTCCCCCCCCCCCCCCCCAAAAAAAAATGTATGATAATTGATTTTTTTTTTTTTTTTTTTTGGATTTCTCATTATTCAAGCCTCCAAGATTTTGTGTCAATAGAAATTTAACTTAATTAAGACCTTAATCTGTTTCTCCCAATTATGAATGTGCCAAATAATCATTGATAATTAACTCTCCTAACAATTATAAAAGAAATTTAATAAAACCAAATTAACAATTTTATATCTCAAAAATAAAATTGATTTTAAACACACCAAAATATAAATATATATATATAATATAAAAAAATGAATAAAGAATATTGAATTGTTAAATTCTAATAAAATTCATGAAATGCATTGGGCCGACCGGGGCAGACCGGCAGTCATTTGTTATTTGACCATGAAACTGTCCAATGTGTAAAAACCCCTGACCTTTTACCACAAAACGATGACGTGCGTGAACCCTCTGCAAATTGGTAATCCTTGAAATACGTGTCTCATTCATCAAAAAAAGGAAAAAAATACGTGTCTCTAATCACTTCCTACCACTTGTGGTCTAGGCGTGAGATTCTTGAAAATCTGTTGTAATCTCTGTTGTACAACATTTATGAATTGTCCATCCATTCGACAAAGATTGAAAACAGAACCTGTAGCTACTTATTATTGTCCTACTACTTCGGCTGTACATTGTATATCTTTATATAAATTTTGGGTAGTGTTAGAAATTGCTTTATATTAAAATTTTGACCAATTTTATAAGACGTGGAGTTAACTATAAAGGAGCTGAAAATAGTAAAATATTACTAAAGTGATAAATGAAACTAAAAGAATTTATGAAAAATGGTTATTTTGTTCCTAATTTATAAATTATGTAACAAAATATTCATGTTTTGAAATTATTTAGTAAAATGTCAATGTTTTTGAAACTTGATTTTAACAAAATCGAGTAACAGGTCAAATTTGACATTAGCAATGTCAAATTCTATGTATATTTTGTCGCTTAAACTTTTTTGAAAATTTATGTAGAATTCAACATTGTTAAAAATTTAGGCGGTTACATTTAAAAATATACACCGAATTTGCCATTATTAATATCGAGTTTTACCTATAACTCAATTTTATTAAAATCGAATTTAAAAAAAAGAAATATTTTGTTAAATAGTTTCAAAATATGAATATTTTACTACATAGTTTATAAATTAAGAAAAAATACCCATTTTTTCAAAAAAAATTGAGTTTTATTTATCACTAAATTTTACTATTTTCAGCTCCTTCCGTTAATACATTGCAAATTTTTTATTCTTTTTTATTAGTTAAAACCCACGATAACTCATCCTTCAAACCCACAATAACATTTCCCATAATTTGTATGAACTACGTTTTCCAATCCATTACATTTTTTAATGTAAACTTCGTCCACTTCGTTGCGTTTGATTCTCTGATTTGATGTTTTGATCCAAAATCTGGCAGTGTACAACTTTGGGACTTTCAAGAGTGATGGTGTGGTTCAAATCCAATCAAATCTACGTACACTAGGATTGCTTCCCCTACAAAACTAAGGCCAAAAAGTGTTATGTCAAAGCTACAGCTGTATTAGAGACAAATGCATATAAAACTGAGCCCAGTTTCCAGTTTCAACCATCTTGTTATCCAATGGGTTTTTTCTTTTGCAGTAAGAGTAAGTTGAGCTAAAAGGAAAAGACCCGCTTCACTATTTGGTGAGTCCAAAGCTTTAGCTAAACAACCAGTGCTTGATTTGGACAGAAAACCATGAAGAAAGTTTCAGTTACTTCCCACAATTTGGGAACATTGCCAAGCCCGGGAGCTCCTAGTTACCGGGATAAGAGTGTTGGGAGCCAAAAGGGTTGGAGCTCAGAACGTGTACCACTGTCAAGTAATAGAAGCCGAAGGAATTCAAGTAGTGCTTCTTTTTTGTTGCCATTTAATAGTGGAAAGACTTTGCCTTCAAAGTGGGAAGATGCTGAGAGGTGGATTTGTAGCCCTGTTTCAGGAAATGGTATGGTTAAACATTCAAGTTCTCAGCCTCATAAAAGGCCTAAGTCCAAGAGTGGTCCAATTGTGACGCCTCCAGGGGTTGTGTACTACTCCAATTATTCACCAGCAATGCAGGGATTTGAAGGTGGCAGTGTGAGGAATATGATGGTGGGTTCTCCTTTATCAGCTGGAGTATTGGCTGCTGATAGTGTTGTTGTTCATTATGGTAATTCTAATGGAGAACAATCTTATTTAATGCATTCTGAAAATACTAATTGGGTACAACAATCGCCTAGTTTGCCTGGATGGTTGGAGTTGTTGAGTGAGCCTTCATTGTCTAGCTCTCAAGGTATGATGTTCCTCTTCTTTTTTACAGGCACATTTTAGATAATGAATTGAACCTGCGTCAATATTTAATAACTCGAGAGTCACAAATTTTTTCACAATTGTTGAGATGGCTAATTGTAAATGGTTAACGATGAAGTAATGTTTAGTGGGCGCGCATGAGAATCAATAACAACTTGACAGATGTGAAATTTGTTCTGAAAAATTAGGCTAGGATGTTTAATTTTTTTTTTTTCAAACAGTTGTGGAAGCCGCTGTGAATACTTAAACAGCAGCTACAGGTGTCACAGAACAGAAATTAAGTGTCGTGTGCTAGGGGCAATGCATGTGATCAAGTGCGTGGGATGCTTAATGGACACAATCATTTGTCAGAGAGTCAGATACCTATCAGCCAGTATTGTATTTGGCCTCACACAACATGAAGGAAAAGTTATCATTTTCCCATCATCGTCTCATCATTACAAATTTGCCCTTAGCTATCCAAATCAACTTGACAGGGTCATCTTTTAGACAAATTCATAGATTTAGGCTGTAATTTTGGGGGATTGATCTAGGAATCCCACTTAATTAGTAAAGGTTTGGGATAAAATTGTTCTGTTTCCCTATATTCTTCATGGAGGATATCATCATGAAAAGTATTGTACATAATATTGGAATCTTCCTAGAAGGAATAATTATGTTATGCATCGTTTATACAAAACATCCTTCTCGTGGCCCATAGCTATAGGATCCACATGCTATGGATTCAACAGTTGTTGGATCCTCATACTTTAAGAGGGATGTTACGTTTGCCGGATGCATGAGATACTTTTTCTCCCAAAAGGAACTAGGGAGCCGGTTTGCAAATTGATGTCATAATTTAGTTACATGAGGTTAAGGTAATAACATTCTACAATCTTTAGAACAACAAATAAATGAACTCAAATAAAGGAGTAATATTGACTCCACTGCTGAATGATGCATTTTTAATTTACTTCAATTCTTTACATGTTAGCTCGTCTCTGTTGGATCATATGTACAGATGAGAAACTTGATGAAACTGAAGAAATCATGGATTCTCGTGCTGTTTCACGAAGAGATATGGCAACCCAAATGAGCCCTGATTGTGGCTTCCACTCATCTCCAAGAGGGAAGTCTCCGTTTTCTCCGACTCATCAACCTTTGCCATCTAATATTGTGGAAACAGAAGGTGACAATTCTGCTAAATTAGAAATCAGGGATGTGGAGGTTGACAAACGAGCTACTGTTATTAGGTGGTCTAAAAGACGTACTAGTAATGTGAATAAGAAAGGGTTGCCACTCGTTGAAGACCTGAATAAAAATGCTGAGGAAGCTCAAGCTTCATCTTGGAATATTGCAGAGTCAGAAATGAACATTTCAAAGTATGTTTTCTTTAAATCCTATCTTGCACCCATTGCTTCGGTTGAACATAATCCTTCTGTTGTTGGGTTAAATTTATGAAGAAAGACCAATCTTTCAGACTGCTTGTTCTCTTCATTGCTTCAGTTGGGACTTATAAAGAGTTAAATTGAATTTGTCCTTATAACTGAAAAATGATTGAACTATGTTCCTTCCTTGAGTGCTGATTTCAAAAGTTTAGACCAGAAACAACTGGTTTTCCAAGCAGAGTGAAGGGGTCACCCTTTCTGTTTGGTAACAAATGGCAAAGTCTTTTCCAATCAAGTACCTGCACTTGCTACTACTAAGAATTTGCCAAATCTTTGTAGCTCTCTCTCTCTTAGAAAATCCTAATGCTTGGAATCTATTGGACCAACATTTTATGGTCAACCGGTTTATTGAATTCTCACATGTGAGTGGTGTGATCAGTTAAGTTTTGAAATCTCATATGACATACTAATAAGTAATAACAAGAGTGAATGGTTAATATAATATAATTGGGTTTAAACTCATTGGCTTAATCTTTTGGGGTAAATGAAGTCCTTATATGCTATATTAAGTATTAAGCCCTCAATTGAAATCTTTCCAACTTGCAATCTCCCCAACATATTAGCTAATTAAATTATTGGTATTTAATTTAATTTTGTAGAGTGAAGGCTATTTTAGCAATTGGGTTTTTATCTGTCTTAATAATTCCATATGGGCGTGCCTATTGTACTCTAATGTGGAGATTATAATTGATAAATAAAATTTCTATTAAAATTTTTCTATAATGGCTTGGTGCTAATTTCTAGATTTTCTATTGTGTTTGATGATGATTTCAAGCAACTTATTTCATGTTTTTGTTTATTTTCCCTCAAAAATCCTTGGAAAATATTGTGCTGCATCAACGTTGGTAAGAGCACTCATTGTACGACATCAACTCTAGTATTAGAGATCATTGTTCTGGACCAATAATTCTATTGGCTTGCAGGTTGCAAAGAGAGGAAGCCAAGATCACTGCATGGGAAAACTTGCAGAAGGCCAAAGCTGAAGCAGCAATACGAAAACTTGAGGTTGATTCATTTTCAGCATTATATTTTATACACCAATTCAACTACATTTTGCTATTGGAAACAGCAGAAATGCTAAGATACTTTAAAGAATTCATTTTTAAGCTCACTCTCTCATCCTTTTCCAAATTCTTTTCGAGAACAAGTAGAAAGTTCAACAAGTTCTGTTTTGAAAAATGTACGATTCTTTCTAGTCTTGTTTTATTGAGATCCTGTTATTATGTGTCCTATGCTAACTAGAGTTTGGTTCAGATGAAATTAGAAAAGAAGAAATCATCATCAATGGATAAGATATTAAACAAGCTGAGAGTTGCACAGATGAAAGCCCAAAAAATGAGAAGCACAGTTACAGTCGATGAAGTCCCCAAGACTAATCACAAGATTTTTTCCTTCAAAAAGTATGTGCAGATGGGTTCCTTCAGCGGTTGCTTTACCTCCTATGCGTCCTAAATCCTCATATATGTTTTGCACCAGGTAAATGGAATTTCTGACTTCAAACTTCAGAGTTTGTTCATGGCTGCTCCATACTTTTTGTTTCAATAAATCTAGGGACAAAAAAAATCACTGACTGTTGGTGTAGCTTGTAGTGATTGGTTACGTAATAAAAACTGTACCAGTGATGAGCTTATATGAATGTTGCTCTAACTTGCCACCTTAATAAGTTGTGAAAAATTTGTGTTCTTAACATTATTCTTTTTTTGTTGCAGAGTGTTGATTGGATTCTACATTCTCTCTAGGTGAGAGGAACTGCGTTCACCAGCCAAATTTGGATGTTAAAAGTAGTCTAAGATAAAAGGCCAAATTGCTGCAGTAATATGATGAGAAGAATGACCGTAGTTTCTTTTCAATTCAAAAGCAATGATTCACCACATTTATGTCATCGGTGACTGGTATAGAAGCTCTTCTAGCTATTGTGCTCTTTAATATGTTTTGTTAAGGAGTCCCATATGTTGCATTATACGGATACATGATGTGTTTAATGATTAAAATTTTGTGCATCAGACCATGAGAGTATTCTTGGATACTTAAGACATTATAGTTTAGTGTGAATACAAATTTTCTTTTACATGGTTTAGTAATCATCCTTTTGTGTATGAGTAATGTTGTGGACACCATCTATTTCATTTTTTTTTTTTCACAATCTACTAGGGTGGACGTTAAGATAAAAATATAAAATAAAATAAAAATTATGCATGTGATGCATCCCATGGTAGCAGGAATGTTTTTTATTTTATTTTTATAACTAAAAAGGGGATCTGTTTATTTAGTTATAATAGTTACAAAATAGTTGAGTCCAATGGCAATCCCTAACTCTGGCTAATCCGGGATTACTAATGACATACTACCATCAGTGTCAAGTTTGACAAAAGATTGTTAGGGGAGGTGTCCAGTAAATCAACCGTTGAATCTGTGAAGAGGGTGATGGTATTTCACAATGAAGACTGATAGTTTTTAGACCCCTTAAAAACACAATTGGATTAACCTAGGTAATTAGCCAAGTTGTTACTTAGTCTAAATTCTAAATCTAGGTTATCACAATCAAAACAATCATATCATGCAAAGCAGCGGAAAGATAAATAACACAATGATATGATCACCCAAGAAACCAAACCGGTAAAAACCTGGGGAGGATTTAACCTAACTATCCTCAAGGTAAACCTGAATCCATTATCTTGAAAGAATCGAAATTCATACAATAAGACTTACAAGCCCCCACGCTCGACTTCTTATTGCTACCCACCAGTAGAACTTATTGACACGACCACGTGCAAGCTCCGAAACCACGGACTCCTTCTTTCTTAGATTCACCACCAGATACAAGCACACCCGCTTGTGTTTCTTTAAGTTCTTATGGCAGCAACTGAATGATCATTAAGCTCTTGAACAAATCTCCTTCTTGATAATCCTAAGCTTGTGTAAAGGAAAGCTCCTCACAGATTTCACAAGAGATTTACACAAACAGCAATATAAGCAACACTAAAACGTGGCTAGGGTTTGCCTTTTATACCTAGGGCAAATTAGAAAATCCTAAACGTTTTAAAACAAAACTAGGGCTGAGTTGGAATTATGCAAAAAATGCCTCTGACCCGATTTTCGATTGATCGAGCCTAAGCTTCGATCGATCGAACCAGGCCGAGAAGCTTAAATGAATCCTGCAACAGCTTATTCCAACTTTACATAAATGAATCGACTTTGAGCAAGTCTAAACGCGACTAAACATATTGTTTTGATCATGATTTTGCTAACAATACACATTAGAGTTCTAAATACATAAAATCCTAAGTCTTTAGAACTTAACAAGGACGAATTCTTTAACATAATTGATAATTTGATGAATCTAGGCAGATGGGGATATGATTTCTTGCTGCAATAGGCAAGCATTACAAGCGAGTCATATGCTTCATATGGTTAAAGCAAATAGTGTACTCCGGAACAACATAAAAGTAAAAGTTGTTCTTTGATTCCAAGGTTCTGTTAAGCCAAATAAAGGTCTGAGTTTGAAAAAGGTCCCCAAATGGGGATAGGAAGGGAGGGATGTCCAAATGAAATGAGTCCATCTACAACCCTAAAGAATGTTAAGAATACAACTGCAGTTTCAGGACTTTTGAATACATAACATTTTTATTATAAAAATAAGTAAAAGATAATGCATCGTTTTATTTAGTGGCTAATTTGGCTGGAGAGAGAGGGAGGGGGATAGAGTTGGTCGTAAATTCCAGTCAACTTTACTCTACTTCATCTAAATTGGCCATAGAGAAAGGCATATTGGCAAAGGGTGTAGGTAGAAGACACCAGCACAAGCAGAAGGCTAGCAATGTTAAAATGTTGCATTATGAAGAATGTGATCAGCTGGCTCATCTTTCAGAAAATAACGCTTTAGAACGTACACGTGATATTGCTATTGGTGAAAAGAAAACCGATAAATCATGTGATATTTGCCACTTGCCACGAATGGCAGTCATAATGTCACTAGGAATTTATGTGATCGTTACATTTAACACCCCTATCACATGGGGAAGGGGGTGGAACCCAACACCCAGGCCACAGGCTGCAACATGTAACAAGCTCGATATAAATCTTGGTTCTATCAATTATGGCACTGGGTGTTGTTCTCAGGAATGAGACATGAACACGCTACATGCGGCTGATTTTGTGCTGGAAACTCTGCTCAACCCTGCAGGCCACACCGGCTCTGCTTGGGCTCCACCCTTGTTAGATAATGGAACAATTCAGACACCACAGACCAAACCAAGAACACTGACACAACCAACAGAACAGAACAATCACGTGTACCTGATGCAATAGCATTAAAGGATGGAGATTGAAAATTACAAAAAGTAACTTTCAATCTCAACCATTAAATAAAAAATATTAAAAAAAAGTCAAAAGTTAAAAATGTAAAAAAAATTGTGAAGGAAATGGCGTGCATGGGGCAATTGCTAAAAGCAATTGTACCTTATCTCAATCCAACAATCACCTCCTGATTATTTACAGAGCAACATTGGAATTTGGAAAACACAATAATTAGTTACTAAACGTGACAGGAAAATAGCCAACCGCGGGTACTGCAGATAGGTGAACCAAACACAACGGATCACTTAACACATTAGTTTTATTAATTCGGACAATTTTTCAAAACGTAAGGGCAGGTTCCAACCTATGTTCCCCAGCACATTACATATATAAATGCATTGAGATGGGTGCATAAACATGAGTCTATAACCCATTAGGTCGACTTCGAAAATGAACATCCTAATAGTATATTTAAGTTATACAATTTAACACAAAATGCAATGCATTTTTAAGAGAAGCAATGTGCAAGTTCTCCTGGCCAAACTCTTTAGTATGGCCTATACCTCCAATCTGCTCTTGATGGTCTGGCACTGCCAATTCCATAGCCCCACTGCAAAACAAAGATGGCATCATATAAGACATTACTAAGTACCAAAAAAATAGTGACAATAACAGACATGCCTAAGAACTGTTCATTTATTAATTGCAGAATACATTAAGAACTAAGCATTAAATAAAGAAAACCTACTTTTCTTCACAGAAAAAATTGCCTTGTTCCAAAGATTAACAAAAGTATCAACAGAAGTCAACTACTAGATCTGGAATATTTTGCAATTATTGCTACATTAAGAGATCAATATACATACACTCACGTCATCGAAATCCAGGCTTCCATACATCCTGCCATAAGTGCGCATGGGACCGCCATAGCCTCCAAAGGATTCAGCACCATTCATCATAAAATTTCCACTGGGACCAGCATCATCAAGAGGTGTGGCTGAATCTATTGCAACCTGCCGAGCAAGTTGAAAAGTCAAAACCCAGACATTCTACAACTGCTTAAGGATGGAAAATGGTTGCAATATGACTAAAAGAATTTGATTTCATACCTGATGTCCACAAATTTCATGAGCCCTTCGAGATACACGATCTGCTACACCTTCTTCAGCAAAAGTTACAAAACCAAAACCCCGGTGTCCAGTTCTCTTAGGGTCCTATATTTATATGCATTTCACAAGATTGTCAGTTACCTTAAATCAATTTTTCACTCATAATATGTAGGTAATACCGTAATAGCAATCTTACCTTGGGAACATAGACATCTAATATACGACCAAATCTACCGAAATACTGACGGAGATCGTCAGCGGATGCCTCCTGAGGAAGCCTACCAACAAAAATCTTTTTGCCCATTCCTCGAGAGGGCTCACCCCCTGGTCCAACATAATAAGGAAAAATTGACTGCATCAATTAACATAACTAGTATACATTTCACACATGTACATTCATAGGTTACTTACTTCCATAAACAGGGCCTGGATGATCATATAAAGTAGGTGCACCAAGAGCTGCATATCTAGTGGCTGCGGAAATATAAGCATTATATGCACCATATCCACCCTGTGCCACTCTGCCTATTGGCCTGAAGTCATCTTCCTGAGAATATAAAATTATATTAGCTTAATTTAGAAACACAAGTTTACTGCGAATAAAATTCAATTGTAAGCTAAAAGAGATAGGACGTTCTGCTTTCAGGAAAAAATCAGAAGGTGCAATTAAGAAAGAAAAAGACTAGTCACACTGTCACTTGCCTTTGGTGTTGCTCGATCAACAACTACAGTTGAACCTCCTAATTCATGAGTTTCAGCCATCAAACTGTCCACAGATTCTGGAAGACCGGAAACAGATAATGCCAGTCATTTTGCAAATAATCTTGGTTTTTTTTTTCTTAAGAGAATACTAACAGGGTAACAAAAGCTATCTCATGTTCTAGTGTAGTTTTTCTTTTATTGGTGAGCTATACACAGTACACACACACCTAGTGGGTCTTAAACCCACAAGGCCATGACCTCATCCTCCACCTTGTTCTTCGAAGGGGAGGAAGTGACATTTGAGCTAAAGCTCATACCTTCTAGTATAGTCAAATTTTAATATTTAAGAAATCAAGATTGTCAATAGAAATCACTTAAAACACAGATACCTTAAATCCATTCACATTCACCATTTCCCCTTTTTCTGAGGCCCGCCGGGGGGGGGGGGGGGGGAGTTATTTCTAGGATTTCATATATGGAGATAGACTGAACTTTATATCTCACAGACCAATGATAAAAATTCAAAAACATCTCTTCTTTTGTAGAACAATAATTATAGGGAAGGTAAGATTATGATGTTCAAAGAACCAAATGTCATGCAAAAACTAGCTGTATAGCATCAAGTTAAGTAAGATGGTCTGACCTGCATTTTCAAAGGTGATAAACCCAATTCCACGATGCATTTTTGAGCCTTGATCCTACAGAACAAAGACATCAATTTCATCTTGTTGATTACAACCAGAAAAATCATTGCAATATAAATTTGTGTGTGTCTGTGTGAGAGAGAGAGAGAGAGAGCAGACCTTAGGCATGTACAAGTCCGTTATCTCACCATATTTCTCAAAATGGCTGGTAGAAAGAAAAAAAAGGTTAGAGACCAACATGTTTCCTCAACATACTTCATTGAATCATGCTATAAAATTAGCAAAGGTATGACAAAATAAAGTATCTTGATAATCTAGCAATCAACTCCATTACCTTCGGAAGTTTGCTTCCGTCACAGATTGTGGGATCCTGGCAACAAAGATCCTGGTAACTTTCTTTGCCGGCGCTCTCATTTCCTCCTGCCAAAAGAAACCATCAAATATAATTGTCAGCAGAAAATTACAATTGGATCTCATGAGGAAAAAGTGAGAGAATGGAAATCGCAACAACAAATAAAATGTACTAATTTTAAATTCTGTAATGCAACCTTCGGGGTAGCCACTTTAACTTCCAGAATTCTGTTGCCAAGAAAGTGCTCACTTGACAATGCATTCTGTAGCCAGAAAGACATCATACATCAAACATTATCATAGACATAATACATATTCAAATAACTACAACTTCAATATTTGTCTAATCAATCAAAAATATCCTGCTAAAAAAAGATAAGTAAAGAACACAACACGAATTCTAATCAATTCTAAATTTGTACTGACCTTCGCATCTTCATCTGATGCAAATGTTACATATCCAAAACCACGAGACCGGCCCGTTGACCGCTCCTAAATCATAAAAACAAATAGAATTGCATTACTTTTTAAAATAAATTCCAAAATAATAAGGGGAAAAAGAAGAAGCAAATATTAAAATTTTGTACAATAGTTTATGTATAAAATTATTTATGGAAAATGCAATCTCCAAATTGCCCATCCCTGAGGAATAGAGCACAATTAAATTTGAATAAGAAATTTTCCTGAGGACAATCAAGAAGCCTCCTAAAGGTCCAATTCTAGCCATTTTGTTAAATCAAAGGCTCAACCATATCCTGGTCTAGTCTCTACCTCTTTCACATAAACCACTTCTTATGACAGCCTAACTAATGACCATGTAATATTTCAAATGAAATTGAGATGCAGCATGCAACATCCTTTTACATTTGATCTAGTGTGGAAAAAAAATGATTTTAGTCAACTTTCTCTGACAATTATTTAATCCACATAAAGGTTTCATGCATGAGCAGGAATTTCACGTGTTAGGTGGTAAGCTAAGATGCTCAACCGTAGAAATAAGTGTTAAAGTACTGGACAATGCTAAGACATGTTATCTGATGTTGTTTTCAAATGTCTCTATTGTATGTATCAAATTAAATCCATGACTATTTGTTCTTGTATGATTTTGTATTGAATGTACAACGAAGTAAAAGATGTATCAAATTAAACATCTACTACTAGAAAAATAACTATATATGTTCACTGGTCACTTCCATTTTGAGAGAAATTAAATTTGTGGAGTTAGAGTTGAGGGTCCCAATGCCATTCCTTATATTTAAATTGATAAAATGCCTTTTCCACTGAAAATGAAATTTAAATATTTCACACAATTATTTTGCATGAATTCTTCAATACAGAAACCAATTTCAGCCAAAATTTAATCCATACAAAAACTAAGCACAAAGAGGAAGCAGGAAACCACAAACTGCTGTAACTGATAAAGCAAGTCCAATCCGAAGAAATAGACAAACAGAAGTATTAAACTTTGACAACGCAAGTTCATAGGAAACGCAAAAAAATACTAGAAAAACCAAAAATCCCATTGATTCCTCTAATCCATATACTCTAAAAGCTGTATCTACAAGAAATCATCTTAAGCTAAGGTTGTGCACTAGCCAATAAAAAAAATCCACCAAGTGAAAATCAAGACCAAGCTTAGGCAGAAAGAGGTCATGGAAAACTTGGGAAGAAGGAAAATAAATTAACTATGCCTGGTTGGACAGAAAGTAAGGAAGCAAATGCAATAAGAGTGAAGGAAGTGATTGCATCTGGATGAGGGTTTATACACAATTACCTGCATCAGAGCTTAGGCAGGATTTGGGTGCATTGGGACACTCTGGAACTAGGAAGCACGGACATGGATATGGGTACAGGTATGACACAACGATATGACAATTTTTGAAAAATTAGGATACAACACGACGGGATTACATGTTTAATTAATTATTACATATATTTTTTATATTGTTAAGCATTTATTTTTCATATATTCTTAAACATATATCAATTTAAGAGCAATAATGGATAATAAAGTGAATCCATGGCTATTAAACAATGTTTAGAATACAATTAATTTTTCAAAAAAAAATTCTAACCCATCAAATACTAATAGGACCATCATTTATTAAAGAAAATTATTATTGTTTGGCAGGGCACATTTGGGACACATGCAGCTGTGTCCGAAGAGTATCCAAGTCCGACACAGACATGCAGCCCATTTTGCCGTGTCCATGCTTCCTAGCTAAGGAAGTGACAGTGTCCTCATTGTATCAATTTGACCAGGTAATTCAGTATCAGGTGGAAGACAAGCAAGGGTTTTTTAGATGGCTTTTGTTCATTAATGCATGCTTCAAACAATAAAGTGCAAGGAAGACAGCTATGGACCAGTCAGAGTCCTTTAAAGTTCAGATTGAAGCTAAACCATGGTTGATCACAGGTGATTGTAATGTGGTCAAGATTATTGAGGAGAAATCTGGCAATGAGACTTTATCCTAGTATGAATCAGAATTTGGGAAGTGTTTATTCAATAACAAGGTGATGGAACACAGTTTTGTGTGTAACTTCTTCGCATGGGGCAACAAAGGAGATGGTGGTGAATTTGTAGCCTAGAAGTTGGACAGAGTGCTAGGGAATGTAGAGTGGCTAACAGCTTTCAATTAATCTCCTGTTGAATTCTTAGCTCCAGTGGTTTCAGACCATTCACCAGCTGTAATCTCAATTGGTGCTAAGCAAAACTATGGCCCTAAACCCTTCATATTCATCAACTTTTGGTCTGAGTAATTCTTGAATAGATGAGGGAACCTTTCAGTGGCAGCTTGGTGGGACATTTTAAGACCGGTGGAGGATTGAGATAAGGAGGTCCTTTGTCTCCTTATTTGTTTGTGATAGCAATCGAGATATTCACAAGATTAATGCAGCAGAAAGTGCAGCCTCCTATGTTATTCAAATTTCATCTTAAGTTCTCTAAATTTACAGCTTACCTCAGCTTTGCCAATGATCTAATTGATTTCTCAGGTGCTGATTTGGACTCAATTAAGTTCATTAAAGATGAGTTGGATGAATTCAAAAATATCACTGGATTGTTTGCAAACTCATTGAAAAAAAGTTTTTTGTGCTTACGTGCAATCTCAGATTTGAAGAAACAATTGCTAGCTATTTTGAATTTCAAAGAGAGCAGACTTCTAGTGAGATACTCAGGAGTTCCCTCGACATTTGCAAAGCCTAATGCTTCTTACTGCAAACCTCTTATTGATAGAATTACAGCTAAAATAAGTTATTGGTGTCCCTTTGGCACTTGCACATTTGGCTTCTTGTTGATTGCATTTTGCTGAAAGTTGGTTTAAGTATAGTTGTACCTAAAAAAGCGAGGCTTAAAAAATTTGTACACAAGCAAATAAACTAAAAGGCTAAACGAAAAAATTGATGGCAAATAGACACTTGGTCCATCTATGCATCTCTCATTTGCTAGAAGACTGAGGTTGGTTCAATCATTTTGGTATGGCCTCCGGATGTATTGGTCCAGCCTTTTAAAGGTGGTTAAAAACTTACAACTATTGAGCAAAAGTTTAATAATTTCCTTTGGAAAGGCAATGATGATCCAGCCAAACGTACTAAAGTGGCATGGGAGCTGGTGTGTTGTCCAAAAAAAGGAGGGCTGGGTTTGAAAAGAAGTGAATAGCGGAACAATGATGCAATCATGAGGCATATCTAGAACCTATTTGCTCAGACAAGTTCTTTATGGGTGGCCTGCTTCAATTGAACCCTTTAAAAAGAAATGAGTTTCTAGGGTGTAAAGGCACCTCAAGATGGTAAATGGGGATGGAGGAAGATTTTGAATTTAAGAAACATTACAAGATCTCTTTGAAGTTTAAAGTGGGCCATGGTTGTAATACTTTCTTATGGCAGAACTAGTGGCATCCAGATGGAACTTTTGCTTCAGGTATGGAGGGTTGCGTACGATACAGCTAGTAGCATAGATGCTAGGTTGTCTGGTGTGTTTCATGATGAGGTTTGGCCATGGCTGTAATAAATTTTATGATAGGACTAGTGGCACCCAGATGGAGTTCTTGCTTCAGAAGTACGGATTTAGGATTGCATATGATACAACTAGCAGCATAGGCACTAAGTTGTCCAGTGTGTCATGATGTGGTTTGGATGTGGAAACCAGCAAGGTCAAAAGAGCTGGTTTCTATCAAAAGCAAGCCATTATAGTAGGGGAAGCAGCTAGAGCTATTGGGATCCCATTTAAGTCAAGTAAATATGCTTAATACAAAGACTTGGATAACATCAGATGCAGATTTCCAGATATGAGTTGGTGGAAGGTGCTACAGTTCTCTGGAGTTATTCCTAGACATGCTTCTATTGGTTGTTTTGCCATTACAAATAGATTGGTTACTAGAGACAGAATGTCTCTAGTAGCCAACTATAAACGAGACCAAGCTCTATGCAGAAGTACAATTGAGAGTAGGAACCAACTGATTTTAATGGCCTTTTGCTAAAAGAATCTGGAATTTTATTGTGCATTCTTGTTTTATCAAGAACATTAAGTTGTTGGCATGATATATAACAGTTTGGGGGAAGGAAAATCTGAGGGAAAAAGTTTGACAGTTCAAACTTTGCAGGTTTGCTTTGTGGGAGGCAATATATCAAAATTTGGCAAAAGAGATATGCTCTTCTTCATGCTGAGGAGAGGAAAGGATTATGCAGATTATTAGTTAAATGGGAAGTCAAAAACACCGTGGAAGCAACTAGTATCAACTGCAATTCACTCCTAAATAGGGCTATTTGCTGCAGATGGGGGATTTCTCTTTCTGTTATAAGTAAGATATATATTGTAATAAACTTGCTAGGGTCTTAAGGATGGGAATGTGAATTGGTGATTCTGGCTAAGCGAAGTGGGAGGAGAATTAGGAGAATTTGACTTAGTTCGAGGTAGTCACCTGAACCTAGAGAGAGTAGAGGAATTTGCATCAATGATCATTACAAAAATTGTTACATGGCTCATAGTATTCATACTAGTGATCTTACAAAGCAGGTATCAAGAAAAGCTCAAGATTGTCCCTTTAACTAACTAACAACTAGTAACTAGCTAACAAACTACTATTGTGCTCATCTTGCTCTTTGTTTTTGATAATCCGATTGTTACAACAATGGGGTAGGGGAGATTCAAACTCTAGCTCTTCTCATAAAGAAGAGCAGGTAATGCCACTGAGCTTTGCAATCTTGGCTTGTCAAATTCTGGTAACCTTATCAATTCATTCACACTGTGTGCCTTCTTCACAAGTGTCCTTCTTAGTTGAGTTGAGCTTGACTTGTTGCACTCAGGTTTGGGTTCATTACATTTGTTTAGCCATTCTTTATATTGGTGTTAGTTCTTTTTCTTTTTTTCTTTTTGAAGTTGTAATTGGGCTGTAAAGTCACATTTCAATGATGCAATTTGCAGAGTACTCTTCCGTATAGAGTTTGTTCGTTAATAACATTTCTCATTCAAAAAACAAAAACAAAAATCCAGACCAAGCTTTTGCAAAAGAAAAATATCATATAGATCAAGCAGTGAGAGTAAAAATCAAAGCTTGAGCTAACCTTCATGACAATGCAATCCTCCAAATCCCCAAATTTGCTCATATATTCTCTCAAACCCTCCGTATCCACATCCCATGGAATACCCAGAACCTATTATCCAAACATTTATAACCACACATAATTAATAACCAAAAAAAAAAAAATTTAAATTTTTTCCACCTACAACTACAAAATTGAATGAATTAAGAAAAAGCAAATAAACCAAAACATAGAAATTATAGCAAAAACTAACCACGAGTTTTCGATCCATGGAGAAGGAATTGGCGAAAGTAAAGAGAAGCGAGAAACCCTAACACAATAAAAAGAAGAAACCTCCTCTCCTCAGTCCTCACCACTCTCTCTCTAAATCTCTCACACTCTATTTCTCTTTCTCTGCTCAGCCCTGCACATGATAAGCACACCTCTTTCTCACAACACACATACGTCAAATACCAAATCAAACTCACCATTTTTGCTAAGCTTTTTTTGGGGGTTTGTTTTTTTATAATCTTTGAGTCAAAAACAGCCCAAAGTAAAAAAAAAAAACCAACCAAAATTAGAGAAAAAGTTGTTAGTTTTCGTTTTCATGAATAGACGCGCTCACTGACCTTACTTTTCTGGAAACCCTAACGCAGTGCAAAGGCAAGCTCTCGCCTCTCGTCTCTGTGTCTCTTTCTTACCTCTGTTTTTCTCTCTCGTTCGCACGCACGCGTAGCTCAACACCTTCTCGCTTTCGAGTTTCGAGGATTGAAACGGTGCCGTCCCTTGTACCCTTTTAAAAAGGGGGTTGCGATTGAGAGCAATTTCTGCGCAATAATTAAACGCCAAGTAAATAAAAGAAGACACCTCAATTTTTAAATTTTATAAGTAATTGGTGGATGACAAGAACATGGTAAATAAATGATTTTTTTTTTTTTTTTGTGTGTGATTAGTAGTAAGCAATAATTATTTAATGTTTATCCTTTATAACACTCTTTCTTTCTCTCTCTACCCTATGATTATTTGGATAATTAAAAAAATATATTACAAATTTTACTATATTATTTTTATAAATTGATATAATAATGAATGTGATTGGTGAATTTTAAAAATACAATCAATAGATGTTGACTTGCTTTTTATGAATGATGACACAAGGTTATGTATTGTAGAATTTGTAATTGGGATTTTTGTTTGACACATCAGTTTATAGAGTTACTATTAAGGTGTGTTTTTTAATAAATTGGTGTTTTATGTTTTTTTTTTTGGTTGAATTATGGTATGTTTGGAATGAAGGATGAGGCTCCCTCCACCCAAAGAGAGGGTTATTGTTGGGCGAATTGACCTTATGAAAAGGATTAAATAACACCTAATTGCACTTGATATGGTACATGTCCTCATTATTTAAGGTTCTTTGACAAATCATACTTATGGAGTTATGGTCCTGCCTCCCTAGAGTCTGTAACCGCCTTGATCCCTTGTAGTTGGAAGCAGACCAAATGGTACTTTTTTTTTTTTGGTCAACTGGATACAAAAAGAACAGAAAAGCAAAAAAACTAAGAACTAACAAAACTTCCAGGGCACTGCCTGGCAATACTAACTCCAGTGCAGTCCATCTCTACAGCCTCACATAAATCCACAGGCGGATTTTCATACAAAATAAAATTCAAGGACTGATTGGTTCCCTTCCTCGCAAGTTTGTCCGCGCATCTGTTGGCCTCCCGATAGCAGTGATTAATTCTAACTTGAGGAATCTTAGAAACCAGGTACCTGCAGTCTTCTAACAGAGGCGCAACTGCATTGTTTGAATACTGGGATTTGGCTAACATGTCCACTACAGCCTTAGCATCTACTTCCACTTCAACCATAGCCAAGTTACGATCAATACATAGCATCAACCCGTCCTGGATGGCCCAAAGCTCCGCCAGTAAACTAGTCGTAACGCCGATCTTCCTAGAGAAACCAACCACCCATCTTCCATACCAGTCCCGTATTACACCCCCTCCACCTGCACTGCCTGGGTTTCCCAAAGACGAACCATCGGTATTTAACTTCATCCAACCCATTTCCGGTCTGCCCCAACTTACTAAATTAGTAACCCGAGTTCGCATGCCATTGGCTGGGCCAGCACAGTAGAAGAACTCCAAGGCATGGTCGGTGATGATCTTAGCTAACCTTGGATTCTGAGACCGCTCCCTGAAAACAAACTGATTCCTATTCTTCCATATGTTCCACACGGCAAAGGAGAAAATGATTTTCCACGGAGGGAAATTTTGATTATGAACTGTGTCTGCTTTCCCATTGATCGCCATCCAATCTTCAATATCTGAGGAAAAAAAATCTCTATCAAAGCCCACTGCTCCCAGCTCATTCCAAACAGCCTTGACTTTCTCGCAGTTCCGAAGGGCATGACCAATAGTTTCAGGCTCCTTATGGCATAGCGGACAAATCGGATCGACGGTCACTCCCCGGCCAGCAAGACAATCATTAACTCCAATACTATTATGGTTGCATTTCCACAGGAAAAATTGAATCTTAGGGAAAACATTAAGCTTCCAAATCCAGCCTCCTTTGAACTCTAGATGCTGCTCCACCCCAACAGCCATACTATAAGCACTTCTCATGTTAAAATCACCCCATTGGCGAGTCCTTCCACATCAATCTATCCTTGCTACTAGCAGCGAGCGCATAAGGGGTGGCCTGAATCTCCATTTTAATATCTTGGGGAATGACAGAAGGAACCATATCCCAATTCCAACCCTCAAAGGAGGCTATATCCTTAACTTTCCACTCAGATGCCCCCAGAGGCAGCGGGCCTTGAATCAGCTGCCTTAAAGGACCCTGTTAAGACCAATTATCATACCAAAAGCTCAAGTTGCTTTCTCTTCCAATCACCCACCTAGAACCATGCCGGAAAATTTCTGAGCCTTTTTTTATACCTTTCCAAGTAGGGGAGCAAGGAAGGCTACTCGGATTCCTGGAATTAACTCTTCGAGTATTACAGTATTTCGCCGTCATCACACGGGCCCAAAGGCTTTCCTTTTCGGTATGGAGCCTCCAATTCAGCTTAGTAAGCAGCGCAATGTGGTAGTATAATTATATGTCTAATTTCTAACCTTTTAAAAAGAATTTTAAAAAATCTTCATCTATTGGCCAATTTTTTTTTCCTATGTCCATCTTATCCTCCAATGCATTGATTACAGTTGGATCAATTAGTATCTTGTTAATATAACATATAATAAAAGTTGGGTATTATTATTATTTTTTTCATTGGGTAACTCGGGAAATTCATCAAAACTAGATAACCAATGAAGTTTTAGGGCAGACCTTGTTAAAGTACATGTCATTCAAATCTGAATTACAAGTTTCTAACATGTCAAAAGGAGCACTATCATATGTCACAAAATCATTGTTTGAACACCTATTAGCTTTGCAATAGAAATGGTTGATCCGAATTTACAGAATTGTGGGTTCCAGTTAGCTCAACTGATAAAATCTCTAATGGTTGTATAAGAGATCTAGAGTTCAATCCCCGCCTACACCAAAAACTGATTGATGTCTTGGTCTAATGATAAATAACTATCATCAGAAGCGGACGTCATAGATTGAAACTCTCTTTAAAAAAAAAAAAAAAAAAAATTACTAAATCTAGGAAATCAATAGTTTGCCGTCATCCACAATTTAAGAGACAACATTGTTAGAATGGCCAAAGTTAGCTATCAAATCTACAATTTCTCACCAAAAAAGAAGCTATCAAATCTACAATAGCTTTAGGCATTTAACTCTTCTTCAATGATTGTTAACTGTGAGTTTTTACACATTAATATATCATGTTCCTAAATTCATTCCATGATTTTGGAGAGGTTTCAAGCGTTTTTGGATTTTTTTTAATGATTTTTCCTATTTTTTGGTTTCCGAAAATCATTTATATATATATATATATATATGTGTGTGTGTGTGTGTGTGTGTGTGTTAAATTTGGCCTCCAAATTTTGACAAGTTGAAGGTTATATATTTTTCAATATGTGTGCAAAAAATCAGGGCAAGATTCGAAGAATTGCTCCAAAAAAGACTTAAATACACGACGGGGTATTGTAAGTGGCAGAGTAGCCTTGTTGCTATGATCCACTAAGATTTAGCCTAGTGTCACTTCAATTCATCCATCCACCCTCCTCATCCTCAAATCCCCTATCTCATCCTCAAATCCCCTATCTCATCAAAACTCTTTGCCCCGTTCCGTTCGGATGTTAAACCTGATTGGCAGCCTGCCTTTGCCTTGGCTACATGACATATCTAAAAGTTCTTAACATTAGAACTTATTTGTTTTTTGAATGGTCAAAATTTTCATTTTGCCCTTACTTCATGAAATGACTATTTTACCCTTGAAACGAGGTTAAAAGAAATTTGTAAAATGTGGCATCTACACAAATTCTATTTTAATAATAAATTAACCCAATTTGTCAATCATGGATCACCAATTTGCCATCATAAATTTATTAGAAGTTTTGAAACTAAAAATTCTAATTTTAGATGCGGAAGAAGAAAAATTGCATTTAAAAAACAATCATCAAAAAGTTACTTTACCTTTTTTTTTTTTTTTTTTTTTTTACTTTTCAAGATAGATTGGCTAAATTAAAGAAAAATTCAACAAAATTAGCATTTCCAATTTTATAGGCCAATCAGAATTGCCCCTGAAAATTGTAATTGCCTAAAAATGTACAATATACGTCCGTTTTCTCATAAGGTCCAATATATGAACCCTCTTTTGAAAACTTGCTTCATAAAGATATTTTAGTGGTTCATAAAATTGAAAATTATTTGTACTAGGATTTGAACTTGCACTTCCCTATGCTACCACGGTTTCGACCATGGTTAGACCTTGATTCAACCTCAAAAACCTTAATAATCTCTTTTCCGATTTCTTGAAAGGTTTCAAAACCATGAAAATTATTCCATCCAAACAAACTCTTATTGTTCCAAATTTAATGCATTTTTTTCCCAAAATCTCCCATTCCAAATATAAGAAGCACCAACCACCGCGCACCCTTGGTGCGGTGGTCACTCCACAAGTATAAGTGCTTGTGGGGTGTGGGGGGTAAGGGTCAGGATTCAAGTTTCCAGGAGGGAATTTCACACACATATACACTTAGATGGCTAAAGTAGAAATTCTATCTTTTATAAATATATATATATATATATATATATATTGTAAGGATGCGGTTTGGTTCCTAAGCCCAAAAAGTAAGTGGATCTAGGCCCAATGAGCCCAATACAATAGATTTGTAGAGAGTGGGTTGGAAAACTAGGTTCTAATGAGTTGGATAGCAATTATAATGGATCCAGATGAAAATAAAGTAAAAGTAGACTGGTTTTATCTAAAGCAAATTGCCCTCGGCACAATCCGAAGAGATCGGTTCTTGTATATATTACTTTGAAGTTGGTTACAAATACAATTCTAATTGCTATAGTGTTTCTTTTTTAATTCTCCGATACTTTTCTCTTAAGGCCTCCCTCCTATTTTATACTATCTCCCTCTTCTCATCTCTACCCTCCACATGGACATTAGATTGCTTGTGTTGGTCTTTGTCCCATCAGCACCCTCCTGAAGTCTTTGGGGGTAGCTGTAAGACTGAAAAGCACTGTTCAGATATCACTTCCTCATTAATACGACCAGAGAGTTAGTTATAGAGCATTCAATGTGGTGGTAGCAGCTTTCTCTTAGATATTTCACAGCTCTCATTTGTCCTGTACATTCACAATGCATATCCTTATTAATAGAATTTCCTAGAATGTCACTCTAGATGATAGAACGCACGTTTTGACCTTTGCTTCGTTTAGCCGAGGAGATACTCCTCCTTGACCTACCTTCCCCAATCTTCTCATTTGTAGCTTACTCATGGGGCTCTGAGTCTTATATCTTCACTACTGTTTATCTATTCTCGGACCACTCAACGTCCTTAACCAAGGCCCAAGGCCCAATATATACCCCTGGGCCCCTTATCCCTACATATATATATATATATATAAGAAGCGTCTTTTCTACTTCTAATAGTCATCAACTTCTCCATTAACTTTTCGTAGGTGACACATAAATGTAGCTTGCTATACGAAACAATCCATAAAGTCATGCACTGAAAGAATCAATAACGAGGATCAAAAGATTCAAAACTATGGCCGATGACTATTTGATTACGTACAAAGCTTTGAGATAAACCCTTCTCGAAGAGAAACAGAGATTTAAAAATAAAAAATTGTTAGAAGCAGATAAGGTTTCAAAGTTTCAAACAATAGAAAATTTTAAATAGTAAAATTTGATTTTTTTTTTTTTTTTTGTTACTTCTTTTCAAAAAAAAAAAAAAGTTTGCTTCTTTCCCAAAAACAAGAAAAAATAAATGTTTGATAAAAAAAAATGAAATGAAGAATGAAATAGAGTTAAAAAACATCGAAATGTAAACAATATGAGAGCAGCAGTTGAGTTCAGCCATGTGTTGAGGTCCAAAATATGACAATGAGCCCAGTTCGTGAATACGAAGAAAGCCCAGCCCATGGAGACAGAAAGAGGAGGGCTTGGCTTGGGCCTTAAAAGAAAGGAAGTCTAGCCCACAAGATAAGGACATGAAGGCCCAAGAAGGCCCATTGAGAAAAGGAAGAATAAAGAGCAAGGAGGCCTGAGAAAGGAAAGGATCTAGGCTCAAACCGTACATGGGTCCTTTAATCTCAGGAAGTGGATCCTCAAGGAAAGTTGGAGGACGCTGAATAGGATGTGGACAACTCAGGAGGTGGTTTGGGAACAAGGCATGCTTATTTCGAAAAGGAATAGAAAATGAAGGAAGTCCTGTCAAAGTCAAGCTCCTGGGATCCAAATGGCCTAAAGATCAATACCTGATGAATGAATCAAGGGACCTTGGGTAAGGACATAGAATAAAAGGAAGGTGGTCAGAAGCCTTTTCGAGCCCACCATTTGCAAGAAGGAATCCATCCCACTTCCAGAAAAAGACCAAATTATGAGAAGTCAACATCAGGGTCTCAGGCTTTTGAAGTGTCCTTTTAAGGCCCTGAAGGAAGAATAAGAAGCAATGACTTCAAATGGGAATCTGGATTTACCCAAGAAAGGAGCTCCCACAGTTAGAAAGTCAGTAGATTAACTTTCAGATATCAATTCCCAAGAAAGTGAAATAAGGGGAAATAAGGAAAGAACCAGCCACACCAATGCCTCAGACAAAGCAGTGACTCAGGTACCCAAAAGGATAAAGGGATAAAATAGTAATTTGAATTTCGAAGATCCCTCCAAGAGCACTATAAAAGAAGGAGCCTAAGGTGAAAAAGATGCATTCAGACACAAGGGATTAAAGGAGGGAATACAAGAAAAGAGTCTTAAGTTTCTTTAAGCTTTTAGTTGAGAGAAAAGAGGCATTGTAAAAGGTCTTGTGGTAAAATACTTGAGGAGCTACTTGGATTCAAAGGGACTCAAACCTCATAAGTCTTGGGAGCCTAAGAAGAAGTACTCAAGTCTGTGATCTTTAAGCTTTATTGAACCTTGCAGAATATCCTCGTAGAGTAGGACCTAATGTACTCTAATACTTGACTTAATAAAAAGCAATACAACCTTCTTTGAGGAATTCATAATTACCATCCCTTATTGTTTATTTTGCATTTGTTGTTCCTCATTATTTGTTCAACCTATATATATATATATTGTGGAGTTCATTTATTTTGTGCACAAATTGGTTTGTATAACGGCCCAAAAGGGTCGCAGTAAGCCAAGCCCAATCAAACCAATATCTATTAACCCCTTTTGGTGGCCCAAGATCCCCTATTAGTGCTGGGTCTAGGAACCGTCAAAAGAAAGACCCACACCATGCTATTTGTTCATTCAATATATATATATATATATATATAACACACAAATGAGAGGAAAACGGATATCTAAAAGAGAAACATGAAAAAGCTATGTTCTTCACGCCTACTTTTTTTTTTTTTTTTTTTTTTGATAAGACTTCACGCCTACTTAATTACCTTACCCACATTCTTCAAGGTCTATTTTCTTATTTACAAAGTTGTCCTTCAACACTTCACTATTTTATTTTTTAATACTGTTTCTCGCTGAGTTATTCCTTCTGTATTAGCCAATGAATATGTTCTTATATTTTAGGCGTAAATGCACTTTTAGTCCCTACGTTTTGACCCGATTTCTATTTTGGTCCCTACATTTTATTTTTACCACTTTTAATCCCTAAACCAATTAACGCGTGACATTTAAGTCCTTACCGTCACCCAACTAAGAAAAAATGCTGACGTGACTGACGGCGTAGTAAAATAATAATTAAAAAATCTATTTTAGCATTAAAAAATTACCACGCCAAAATTTAAATTAAAAAAAATTAATTTATTAATTTTAACTAAATGAAAAAAATTAAAAACAACGGTGCTTGTGTTCTTGATATGGTGCTTGGGTTCTTGGGTTCATCAGATACACAAGCACCGTACTCTTTTTCTTTTTTGTTTTCTTCTTTCTTTTTCTTTTTCTTCCCCAGATCGTTCTCCGCCTCCATTCTTTCCTTTTCTTCTTTCTTTCTTCTTCTTTTTCTTCTTTCTCCCTCAATCTTGGTGCTTAGCCTTCTTGAACTCTCTTTATCTCTTGATTTTAATCAAACCCAAACCCAAACCCATATGCCTCAAGCTCCTCTCTCAAATCAATGGGTCTCTCTCTTTGGCATTTTTTTTGTGGGTTTCTATGCATATGGTGTTGCCGACTTGCCGTGGTGAGGTGGAGGGCGTGGATTTGTGGGGATCGACGTGGTGGAGGTCTGAGTTTGTGGATCGGCGTGGTGGAGGGTGTGGGTTTGTGGTGATCGGCGTCTGTGGTGGAGTTTTGGTGATGGCACAGATCAGAGTTTGGGTCGGTCGGTGATGGGTTGCATGATTGTTCGGTGGCTGGATCGGTAATGGTTGGTGGCTGGATTGAAGTTTGGTGGTGGGTTTCAGTGGCTGGATTGAAGTTTGGTGGTGGGTTTCGATGATGGCATAGATCGGAGTTTGGTGGTGGGATTTGATTGGAGTTTGGTGATGGGTTTCGTTCTCAGATTGAAGAGGAATGGCGCCTGGACTACCTGAGTTTTTTTTTTTTTTTTTTTTTTTTTTTTTTTTTTTTTAAATCAGATTTGGGTGGGGTAGTTTGCTCCGATGGGATTGTGTGGGTAGTGGATGGGTTTATTGTTTTGGATTTGTGGTGGATAGTTGATGGTGTTGTGGCAGATTCCGGTGGGTTTGTGGTTGTGATTTGAAGGCAGTCACGGGTCAGGAAAGAAAATTCTGTGTTTAAGTTTGTGTTCTTGAGTTCTTGATCTGGGTTGGAGTTCTTGTTTTCATCATGTTCTTCTTGAGTTTTTTTTTTTTTTTTTTTTTTTTTTTTTTTTAATTTTTCATTTAGTTAAAATTAATAAATTAATTTTTTTTAATTTAAATTTTGACGTGGCAATTTTTTAATACTAAAATAGATTTTTTAATTATTATTTTACTATGTCATCAGCCATATCAGCATTTTTTGTTAGTTGGGTGGTGGTAATGACTTAAATGTCACTCGTTAATTGGTTTAGGATCTAAAAGTGGTAAAAATAAAATGTAGAGACCAAAATAGAAATCGGGTCAAAACGTAGGGACTAAAAGTGCATTTACGCCTATATTTTACGTATCATTGTTTTTAGATCTCTTTTTTTCTTGTAAAAAAAATGAAACGAAAACGAAAATGACAAAGAAAAAGGAATGGGTTAATAAATATTTGAATCCAAATCTGCCAAAATTTTAGTAGCTTAAGTATCATTATTATAAATAAATAAATTATAAATTAATTAGAAAGCTATTTTTCACACTATAAGATTCAAATATTTGATTTATTAATAACTTAATTTGGACAATTTTTTTTTTAGAATCAATTATAAATACAATTGAATTTGATATGCATCTAAGTTTAAAATTTTAAACTAAATTAACTAGTAGGATGCCTAGGTGATACACGGATTAATTTAAAATTTTATGTAAAAAAAAAAAAATATATATACAAATTGTGCGTACCCAACTTTTACTTGGCAAACCAAGCTTAGGGTTAGGCTCACAACTTACTTGTAGAGTGGGCTTAGTGTTTCCTACTAAGAGTAGTTCCTCGCCAAGTGACCCTATGACACCCCTCAGCTCTCGCGAACACCTTTACTTCCCTCTCTGTGTTGCTAGCTCTCTCTCTCTCTCTCTCTCTCTCTCTCCTTTACTCCCTATTTTCTCTTCAAAATTGCCAACCCCCATTCTACACTCACTTCCTCTATTTATAGCTTGAGGTGGGTGGGGGTTTCATGATTACATTTTGGTCTCACTTGTGTGTGTGGGATCTAAGGTGATTATTCCTGACAAGGAATATGCCCCACTGGAAGCAGTGGTAGTGGCATTGGAACTGAGTTTCGCCTCTAAAAGATCGCCCAACAGCGATATTCCCTAAGGCAATACCGAGCTGTCAGGGTCGTGGACTGTTCTGAGTAAAGGCATTTCCAAGCAAGTCATAATGGGCCGGACACGGGCTTGTCTATCATATACCCAAAATGATATGGACTTATTATGAGGTTTGGGCTCAATTTTGGTCCTTGAGAATGCTCGGGCCAAGGCCCAATGAGCCTAAGGCCATACCCCATACAATAGCCCCCCTTAATTTGTGTCCAGTTACCGGGAGCGAATCAAGGACGATCCAAAAGGTGCTATAGACTCCTCAGGAAGTCTAACTGTCAGCCATTAAATGATCAAGACGGTCATTATTGCCTCTCAAAAGGAGCGTTATGTTAGGCTGTCAAGTCTATTCGTAATCATGACCAGACGGTTGGTGAACCGAAGCCACGCGTGTGGGAGTTACAAAAATGAATTTAAAAAGGTTTTCCCGCTTCCTTTTCCATTAAATGCTTTCACCCTATTAATAGTTCCTCCTGCCTTTTCAGACTACTTTTCGCTTCCTCACTCCTTCAACTTTCTCTCTGTCGAGCATGCTCCTCTCGTGCATAGATTTTCCAACCAAGAGCACCACTTCCTAGAGCCCCCTGTAAGTTTCCTCACTCCCTCTCTCTTTTTCTTCAATTTCTTTTCCTCACTCTAGTATTAGGAATGGGTTACTCACACCTTCTTGACTCCGAAGCGTCTCTGCCTAATTTTAGGGCAGTTTACAATATCCCTGGGGACGTAGATGTAGCTTACTGCCATGAAGGTGACATCGCTCTTTAGCGGTGCCCTCATGTAGTGTTTTTCCCTCTGATGGCCATTTTGGAAGGGGGGTTAGATTTCCCGTGGACCCCCTTATACTCAGTACCCTTAGGTTCTACGGTTTATGTCCTCACCAACTTCCGCCTAATTTTTACCAAGTAGTGAGTTGTGTCAGCCGCTTAAATCAAATATATGGGTTACAATTAGATCACCACGACATAAACTTTATGTACAGTTTATGCGGTAACATTAAGTCTGACTGCTACCTTAAGGTTAGGGATGTACGGGTACGGCTCATATCGTGCCTTCCCAACTCTCAGAAACTCAGTGGCAGAGTATGTTCAGGTGAGTGGCAACTGGCTCGTCATCGAGCTCACTTGCCCAACTTCGCCGCGTGATGTTGGTCGATACCCTACATATTTAATTGTTTTGATTTTGGTGTTTCGTTCGTCCTTATTTTAGTTGAGATAGGTGTTAACCTATTTTCGTCTTATTTTGATGTAGACGGTAAAAGGTTTAAGCCGGACATCAAAGTTGTGCACGTAAGAGATCTAAATTTTGTACTCTGATCAGAGATATTTGTGAATTCAGACGGGCAGCTCCGGGCATCTCATCTCATACTCGGTTGTAATCCAGTCTACTCAACTTGGCAGCCCTTCGGATAAGCCTTGTTGGTGGACAGCCCTTTACTGTTGTATATTGACGTACAGCATCCCAATTTCCTTCCTTCCAATCTTACTGTAGGTGAAGCTCGAGATTTTGGTCCCTAGTTAGAGTGGAATCACTAGTACCGGTGAGGGACGATTCAACAAATTTCGTTTCCCATAATCGTACTGTCCATAGACCTATTGAACAGCCCCAAGCCCAAGTTCACCCAGCCGAGCAAGCAACAATCAAGTCAGTAAGCTCTTCCGAAGCAGACACCAACCAAGGCGAAGACGAGATGGTGGTCAAACGATCAATGACCCTAGACCGTTTTTTGCCCGGCACCCTTCCAACAACAAACCCAAGGCAGGGGTCAGACTCCCCCCCCCCCCTCCTCCTTCTGCCAAAACCTGAAAAAGGCAACGCACAGCCGACCAGGCACCAAAAGCCTCAAATGCTCCTCCGAAAACCCCACCACCCCGTACATCAGGAGGCATAGTCATTTGGGAACCTGTTGGCGGTGCTTGCTCAGCCATGCAAGCCGGGTCCAATGTGGCGTCCTCTTCCTGCCTAGAAGTGGGCTGCCAAACTATCTTCAAGCTCGAGAATGAGCCCTTTCTCGTGACGGCCAGTGTTAGCACCTGGGCCCAAGGTAAAGGTGGACGCGTCGCTCGAAGCCTGGCGCAGGGTCTTGCACTTCCCGAAGATGTGCATTTTTTCTCTAGTGGCACTGACGAGTCTTTAGCTACCCGATTGCAATGGCACACAATAGTAGTAATGCATCTCTCCTTCTCTCTTGCACAGATGTACTTGCATTTATTTTCTTTCTTATGTTCAACATCATTGTACTACTAGGCCGCACAATTGGTTCATGTAATAGAGTACCTGCTGAAGGAGGCTGCTGAGGACATTGAGAGGGAAAAGACTTTGAAAGATGTTGCCGTTGCCACTACGAAAGATAAGGGCAAGGCTGCCTAAACCGCCGAGAAGAAGGCTCAGGCATCCGAGAAGGCTCGGATATAGGCAAAGAAAAGGCTGACGGAGATGGATGTGAAGCTAGGGGGAACGGAGCTTAAATTGGCCGAGGCAAAGAGTTTAAATTTGGCACAGGCTGATGAGATTGCCTACCTTAAGGCGGCCCTTGAAGCTTGTGAGGAAAAGTGGTATAACGAGGGCTTTGCAGACGCCGAGAACTCTGTGGAACCCATTCTCTATCAAGCCCGATGGCATGGGTTCGGGGAAGGACGGATGACCGCTTTGCAAGCCATAGGAGTCCCTGACAATTCCCCACTAAGGAATCCTAAGCAAATCCCCTTCCCGGAGCCTCCTCCCCCCGTTCAAAATCTCTCTGGTGCTGACGAAGAGGATACCCCCAGCATGAGGGAGCTGATGCGCGAGATTGACACTTATGTGGAATTGGTTGATCTTGAAGTCACCGATAACCTTAATGCTGCGTTGCACAGTGCCCAACCTGCCGAGGATATTCAAGCTCAACCATTCCCCGCTGTTCAGCCTACCGAAGAAGCACCAGCACAGCCTGCTGAGGACGCCGCCTTGTCTCAGTCTGCTGACCCTACCGCCCAAGTTTGAAGAAAATGTTTACCTTACCGTACGCCTTTGTTTTTTCTGTCATTTATTTTTCCTTTGTTTGGTTTTGCTTATGGTCACCGGGATGTGGTGACAAAACATTGGTTAAACTTTAATTTGTGTTTATTTTATCTCGTTTAATTAATCACCTTGAAATGGTGACGGAACATCTATTTTAACCATATTTATAAATAATTGTTGCATTGTTGTCAAATTATTTCTACCATACCTTATCCTTTCATTTGTAATGACCGGGTAACAAATTAAAGTTTACCTCTAATTGGTGATAAGGATTACTCTTTCATTTTTGTCCTTAGAAAAGATAGAGCCTAAGTCTTTACCCGTTCAGTGACCGAGATCGGACCAAAAATGGGTTTCTTTTTTTAAAAGAATAAACATTAGGTTTTCGCCTACTCAGTAATTAGAATTGAACTGAGCACAGGCTTTTGTACTTAACAAAAATTTATGTAAGGTTTTCACCTGTTCGGTGATTAGGATTAAACCGAGCACAGGCTTCTGTCCTTAAAGAAAATAAATGTTAGGTTTCCACTTGTTCGGTGAATAGGATCGAACCGGGAACAGGCTTCTGTCCTTAGAGAAAATAAATGTTAGGTTTCCACCTGTTCGGTGAATAGGATCGAACCGGGAACAGGCTTCTGTCCTTAGAGAAAACAAATGTTAGGTTTCCACATATTCGGTGATTAGGATCGAACCAGGAACAGACTTCTGTCTTTAGAGAAAATAAATGTTAGTGTAGGCTCCAAAGATGGGCTTGATAGGCCAAACCATTATTTGGGCTCACAATCTATTTATTTGGTGGGTCTAAGTATCCTACCCTGGGTTGTCCTAAGTAAGGGGACCCAATGCACACTGGTTTCTCCCTTTTTTCTCAACGTTAACTCCCCTCTCTCTCTCTTCTTTCCCTCAGAATTGCATCCCCCAACCATCCATTCATTTCTCCTATTTATAGCCTTTGTTAATGGGATCATCATCGTTATCCTCTCCCTTAGTGCAAAGAAGGGTCCAATGTTGTTGGACTTAAGTGGGTTTGTAGGTACGAGTGACCTTGGAAATGATTCCCACTTCAGTTAACGTGTTCGGCAGCGGAGCTTCTTACGGTTTTGCCGGGTACGTAATCTTCTCCCTTAGTGCAAAGAAAGGTCCAATGTCGTTGGACTTAAGTGGGTTTGTAGATACGAGTGACCTTGGAAATGATTCCCACTTTAGTTAACGTGTTCAGCAGCGGAGTTTCTTACGGTTCTGCCGGGTACGTAATCTTCTCCCTTAGTGCAAAGAAAGGTCCAATGTCAATGGACATAAGTGGGTTTGTAGGTACGAGTGACCTTGGAAATGATTCCCACTTCAGTTAACGTGTTCGGCAGTGGAGCTTCTTACGGTTCTGCCGGACATGTAGACGGTGATGTGTCCAGTCGAAGTGACCGAGCATGCGCCTAGTTACCGGGAAATCGATCTGCTTTCCAAGTGTCCTGGCGATACTCAGTCCACGCTGGTGGTTGTTCGTGAGTCTGGGCCCGGGCCAGCGTCGATATGAAGATTGTATCCTTGGCCCATATCATTGATTCATGGTCCAAGGCCCAATATGAATTCAGGCGCTTAGGTGTCGTACAATAGCCCCCCCTTAATTTGTCCTCGGGCTCCGGGGACGAATCAAGGAGCCAGAGAGGCGCTGTTTTGCCCAAGAAACCTAACGGACTTGCCTGGGAGTTACAGCGGTCCATAAATGTGCTTCTCAAAAGACGCGATGCTTCAGATCCTGCGGCTCTGTAGTTATTATTACCTGACGGTTCACAGACCGAGGCGCACGTGTGGAACGCTCTGTGCATTCTTAAGGTCACACCCTCCCCCTTTTCTACTTCATCATCGCTAATTAATGTCACTCACTACACACCAACCGACGCTTTCCCTGGCTCTTTATAAATGTCCCATCCTAATTCAGTTTCCCACTTTTCACTTTATGTTATTTTGAAACTTCTCTCTGCCGAGCATTATCCTGCGTTCCAGTCCGCAAACCCAGAATCCTCCTCTCCCTTAGAGCCAGAAGTAAGTTTTCTTCCCTTTTCCATTATTTTCACTTCCTTCCCCAGAGCCCCTTTTTAATTTCTAGTCATAGAATGGGTTTTGCTCACCTTTTGAATGCCGGAGCTCCCTTAGCCGCTTTTAGGCAAGCCTTTAGCATCCCCGATGATGTGGAGTTGGCTTATTGTCACGAAAGTGAAATAGCTCTCCATAGAGGGGTAGGTACTGCCTCTTTCCCATTGATGTCCGTCTTAGAAGGCGGAGTCAGGTTTCCTATAGACCCCCTCTTATTTAACACCCCTAGATACTACGGGTTGAGTGCCGACCAACTTTCCCCCAACTTTTATCGGGTAGTGAGTTGTGTGGCCAAGCTGAACCAAGCGTTCGGCTTGCAATTAGACCACCACGACATAAACCACATGTACAGCCTCTGTGGAAAGAAGAAATCAAAGTATTACTTAAAGACTAGAGATAACAGGGTACGGTTGATTTCTTGTTTGCCGGACTTAAATAGGAATTCCGCCGGGGAATTTGTCTGGGTGCGTGGCAATTGGTTTGCCGGTGATGTCCCTCCCCCTTTGTCACGGCGTGAAGTTGGTTCGTCCTAACCTTTAATTTCTCATGTTTCCCAAAATCGTAAATACATTACTTACTCTAACCTTGATTCGTTTTCGTTTTGTTGCAGACGGTTCAGTGTTCACTCAGGAAGTCAGAACAGTCCATGTCCGAGACCTAAATTTTGTGTTAAGGTCTGAAATCTTCGTTCACCGAGACGGGCAACTTCGCTCTTCCCACCTCATTCTCGGCGTAGACCCGGTGTATTCCACTTGGCAACCTTTTGGTCAAGCCCTCCTCGTAGATAGCCCGCTCCTCTCCTACATAGACGTTCGGCATGCGAACTTCCTCCCCCCCAAGATCACTGTAGGGGAAGCCTGTGACCTCGGCCCACGATATACCTGTTCGGATGAACTTGTGCCCATAAGGGACGAATCGGCCGAAGCAGCATCCAGGCATCTCTAGGAACTTGCTCACGAGGCCATTCAGCGTGAAGCCATACAAGCCGAACCGGCAAATCCGGTTCAAGTAGCCGCGCAACAAGTTGCGGAGTCCAGTGACTCTTCCAAGACCCACTCCGCTTCTGAAGACATGGTAACCAGAAGGACTTTGACCGTCAGCCGTTTCATCCCTAGTGCAAGCCAAGCCGTTCAACAGCAGCAGCCTCCACCTCACGGGTGCGTCCCTACTCCTCCCGTTCATCCTCCGCCTAACTCTGCTCCTGGGCGGCAACGCAAGAGACAAAGACTCACCGATCAGTCATCCACCGGCCCGGGAGAGGGCCAAGTCCAATCTCCACTTCAACCTTCTTGAGGTATCACCATCCGAGAGCCGCCTGCCCAGGTCGGAACAAATGTGGCCTCATCTTCCAGACCAGCACCTTTGTGGCATCCAACGTATGAGCTAGACGGCACACCCCTCCCGGCTAACGCAAGCGTTCGGGGCTGGGAGAAAGGTGAAAGGGGCCGGGTTGCCCAAAGCTTAGCTCAGGGCCTCCTCCTGCCCGTGGACGTAAGCGCATTTGCAGATGCGATCGACGTGTCCATGGGGAGAAGGCTCCAATGGCATACCGTCGCGGTTAGTGCTCTTCCTTCGCACTCTCATCATTATCATTTTCCTTCCGTGCATGTCCTCACATTCATTTATTACTATTACTATTTTATTTTATTTTTTATTGTACTCGGTGTAACTTTGAATCGCCGTGCACTAATAACATTGTCTTTAACAGGCCGCCCAGCTAGCCCATATACTGAATGAAAGGGTGAAGGACCTTTTCGAGGAGGTTGGTCGGGAGAGAGATGGTAAGGAGAAGGCTGTGGAAGTGGCGAAGGAGAAAATGAAAATTACCGAATTTGCCGAGAAGAGGGTTGTAGCAGTGGAGAAATCGCAAGCTTCGGCAGAGAAAAGTCGGCGGAACTGGGGGTGCAGCAGAATGAGACAGAGACGAAGCTGGCCGAAACAGCAAGCCTAAACTCCGCTCTATTTGAAGAGATCGCTGATTTGCGGGCGGCCCTCGAAGCGTGCGAGAACAAATGGTATAATGAGGGGTTTGACGACGCCGAGAAGAGTGTGGAGCCGGTGGTTATGCAAGCTCGGCAACTTGCATTCCGGAAGGGCTGGATGGCGGCTCTACAGGCCACAGGGGTGCCCGAAGACTCCGCTCTTAGGGACCCTGATCAGATCCCCGTTCCAGTCCCTGTCCCTATTGCCCAAAACCCGGCCGGTCCGAACGAAGAGGAGGAGTCAGACAGTCTGAGGGAGCTGGTGGAGCAAATTGATGCCCACGTAGAGATGATCGGGGCAGAAGTAACCAGCAACCCTCCCCCTGGAGGCCCTCAAGGTGAAGATGCCCATTACCAGCCCCCCATGCCCGAGCCCCACACCGTTGAGATAGCCTCCGAGACACAGCATGTGGAGCTTTCTTCCTAATTGCCGAACCTGCTTTATATTCCTTTTACTTGCTTATATTTAATTTCGAGTTAGTTTGCCCAAGTCGCCGGGCTATGGCGACTAGACAATTATTTCCTGTTTTAAACTGTTTGCTTGGTCTTTGAATCTTGATACCACCGGGTTTTGGTGATGACAAAATTTATTTATCATGCTTGATTTCAGATCTGTGTTGTTTACCGATAAATTGTGATGATGCATGTATATTTTCTATTGTGTTTGCTTCACAGTTCCCGCAAGTGTTTGCGCGGCTTTCCCTTGCTGGTTGGCTGGGTTTGAACTGGGAACTCAGGTTATACTTTCCGAAAATCCGAGTAAGGTTTCCACCTGCTCGGTTATACAAATCTAACCGAGAAGCAGGCTTCCGTCCTTGGAAACACTTTACCAAGGTTTCCACCTGCTCGGTGATAAGAATCGAACCGAGAAGCAGGTTTCTATCCTTAGAAACTTTTAGCAAGGTTTCCATCTGCACGGTGATAGGAATCGAACCGAGAAGCAGGTTTCTATCCTTAGAAACTTTTAGCAAGGTTTCCATCTGCACGGTGATGGGAATCGAACCGAGAAGCAGGTTTCTGTCCTTAGAAATACTTTAGCAAGGTTTCCACCTGCTCGGTGATAGGAATCGAACCGAGAAGCAGGTTTCTGTCCTGATAGGAATCGAACCGAGAAGCAGGTTTCTATCTTTAGAAACTTTTAGCAAGGTTTCCACCTGCTCGGTGATAGGAATCGAACCGAGAAGCAGGTTTCTGTCCTTAGAAATACTTTAGCAAGGTTTCCACCTGCTCGGTGATAGGAATCGAACCGAGATCCAGGTTTCTGTCCTTAGAAACATTTTAGCAAGGTTTCCACCTGCTCGGTGATAGGAATTGAACCGAGAAGCAGGTTTCTATCCTTAGAAATATTTTGGGGATGCTTGAATCTCCTTAGCTCCCTACTTTTCCACACATAGTCAACAATGAAAATCTACCCAGCCAGGACAAGTTAGCTGCGATTTCATCATGAGTCAGTACAATACAAATATATTCATATACATACTTTTTCTTCTTTTTTCTAAGCATGACCGATCAATGATAAAACTTTTTTAGATTATAAGCATTCCAAGGTTGGGGCAATGGTACTTCGTTCATGTCTTCAACATAATATGCCTCCACGCCAGCAATAGCTGTAACCCTGTACGGTCCTTCCCATGTTTGGGCAAGCTTCCCGGCGTTTGTATCTCGCATGCTTCCTACGGCCTTTCTTAGTACCAGGTCTCCTGCGCTGAATTCTCTCACCCGTACTCCCTGATTGTAGCGCCGGGCAAGCTTTTGTTGATACTCTGCAAGCCTAATGGTTGCTGATTCTCGGCATTCTTCCAGTAGATCTAGGCACCTCGTCAGCTGACCTTCGTTCTGTTTCGTATCGAATTCTAAAACTCGTGCGCTGCATAGGTTGATCTCGGCAGGTATCACAGCTTCAGCTCCGTAAGTGAGAGAGAACGGGGTTTCGCCTGTGGATCGTCGAGGAGTTGTCCGATATGCCCACAACACACTTGGTAGTTCTTCAGCCCAGCTGCCCTTTGCTACTTCCAGCCTTCTCTTCAAACCGTTCACGATCACCTTATTCACGGCCTCAGCCTGGCCATTGCCCTGAGGATACGCCGGGGTAGAATACCTGTTCCTGATCCCGAGATTGCCGCAAAACTCACGAAAACTTCGACTGTCAAACTGCAGCCCATTGTCCAATATTAGGGAGTCTGGGACCCCGAACCTGGCGATTATGTTCTTCCATACGAACTTCTTCACATCTACATCCCGGATATTGGCCAAAGCTTCTGCCTCCGCCCATTTGGTGAAGTAATCAACAGCTACCAACACAAATCTTCGATTGCCTGTCGCTCGGGGAAAGGGCCCGAGTATGTCTAGCCCCCATTGCGCAAAGGGCCAAGGACTGCTTATCGGATTCAAATGTCCGACTGGTTGGTGTATCTGAGGGGCGTGCTTCTGACACTATTCACACTTCCTAACGTATTCTGCGGCGTCCTTTTGCATCCGGGGCCACCAGAATCCCTGAGTCATTGCCCGATGTGCCAGTGATCGTCCCCCAACATGGCTGCCACATATTCCTTCGTGCAACTCTGCCAGGAGTTGGCCTACTTTCTCTGGGTGCAAGCATGACAGATATGGCCCTCCAAATGACCTACGATAGAGCTTCTGGTCTCCGGACAACCAATACCAGGCGGCCACCCTGCGGACTTTGTTAGCCTCCTTCTCATCATCCGGGATCCGGGCATCGGCCAAGAACTCTACGATGGGGTCCATCCAGCTCGGACCAAGTGTTGCGACTGTTGTGACTACGACTCTCGCAGCCCCCTCGCTTCCTGCTACCTTAATGCTGGGCTCCGGGACGAATTCCACTCTAATAAGCCGGGGAATATCCTTTACAATTGACGATGCCAGAGTGGCGAGAGAGTCGGCATGCCTATTCTGCGCTCGGGCCACTTGAATCACCTTCACCGTACAAAAGCCGTCCATGACCTGCTTCACCAAGTCCAGGTAGGCTTTCATCCAAGGATCTCGAGCCTCAAAATTCCCCTGTACCTGGTTGACAATAAGTCTTGAATCCGAATAGATCTCCACGTCCCGAGCCTCTAACCGTGAAACAGCCCTTAGTCCGGCAAGGAATGCCTCATATTCGGCCTCATTGTTGGAGGCGTTGAACCCCAGCCTGAACGAATGTTCCAAGAGAATTCCTTCTGGGGTGATTATGACTATCCCGACTCCGGCACCTTTGGCGCTGGAAGCCCCATCCACATGTACTTTCCATGGGCAATGCTCGACCTGGCAGACCATTTCCCCCTTGGGAGAGAATTCTGCTACAAAATCTGCTAACACCTGTCCTTTTACTGCACTTCTCAGCTTATACCTCACGTCGAATGCCCCAAGCCGTGTCCCCCATTTAGCTATCCGCCCTGTAAGATCAGATCTTTTCAATAACGACTGTAAGGGATGTTCGGTTAGCACATATACGGTATCAGCCTGGAAGTACTGGGGCAACTTCCTGGTGGCATGTATTAGGGCTAATACCAACTTCTCCAAGGGCAAGTACCTGGTCTCGGCGTCAACTAGAGTCTTGCTGATATAATACACTGGCTGTTGTACTCCTTGGTCCCTTAGAAGCACAGCACTTACAGCATGTTCTGATACCGAGAGGTACATGAATAATTCCTCTCCGGGCTCTGGTGCACTCAACATTGGTGCTCGCACTAAGTACTCCTTCAGGTCCTGGAAAGCTTTTTCACATTCATCATCCCACTGAAACCCCTTCCACTTCTTCAAAAGCTGATAAAAAGGTCGGCAGCGATTCGAAAATTTTGAGATGAACCGGTTGAGAGCGGCCAGCATCCCGGTCAATACCTGTACTTCTTTCGGGTTGCTCGGAGGCCGAAGTTGCCTCACGGCTTCAATCTGGTCGGGATTTACTTCTATCCCCCTGTTGGTGATCAAGTACCCCAAAAATTTGCCAGCCCCCACTCCAAAGGCGCATTTTTCTGTGTTAAGACGCAATCTGTGCTTTCGCAATACCTCGAACACTTCTAGAAGGTCCTCTACATGCCAGGCCTCTTGCTTGCTTTTCACCACCATATCATCGATATACACTTCGACCGTATCCCCCATCTTATCCCGGAACATCCTTGTCATCATCCGTTGGTATGTTGCCCCTGCATTCTTTAGCCCAAAAGGCATCACGGTGTAATGATAATTGGCATCGGGGGATATGAACGCCATTTTCTCCTGGTCTTCATCGGCCAGGGCAATTTGATGGTACCCTTGGAAGGCATCCAAGAAGCTCATCCTTGGGTGCCCGTAAGTGGCGTCCACTAATCGGTCAATCTTAAGCATGGGGAACGGGTCTTTTGGACATGCCGGTTCAGATCCGTGAAATCCACACAAACCCTCCATTTGTTGTTCTTCTTCCGGAAAACAACGGTATTTGCCAGCCATTCCGGAAAAAAGGTTTCCCTTATGGCCCCCGCCTCTTTTAGCTTTTCCACCTCCTGTCTTACCGCCTCGACATGGTCTTTAGCTGATCTTCTCAGCTTCTGCTTCTTTGGGGGATATGAGGGGTCTACATTGAGTTTGTGGACGATAAACCTGGGATCGACCCCGGGAACTTCATAAGGATCCCAAGCGAAAACATCTACGTTTTGAGCGAGAAGCAACAATACCTGGACTCTTTCCTCGCGACTCATGCTTGCTCCGACCTGAAAATATTTATTAGTGTCTGGCAGTATCTTTACCTTTACTAACTCCTCAGCACACCCAGCCCCCATTCCTTCTCGGGGATCCTTTAATTGCTATAACGGATTTTTCCGGGACACATTCTCCTGTCCAACGCGGCCCAGTTCGGACCGCCCGTCCTCCTTGTCTCCATCCGATTGCCCAGCGATTTCTCCCCGACATATCTGTCTCCCCTGCTTCCAGTTTACTACGGTAGTAAGACACTGTCTGGCCGCTTGCTGATCTCCTTTTATTACAATGACACCCTGCTCGGTGGGGAATTTAATCTTCACATGTAATGTTGATGGGACGGCCCTCATTGAGTGGATCCATGGTCTTCCGAGGATGGCAGTATATGGGGAGAACGAGTTTACTATTGTGAACGTTATAGATACCTCCTTCCCTCCCATAATCACGGGGAGGGAGACTTGCCCTTCACGAATCACCACTTTTCCATCAAATCCAACCAAAGGTGAAGTGTGCTTCACGAGGTCCTTCTTCTTCAGACCGAGTCCCTCGAACAGATCGGGGTACATCACGTCGGCCCCGCTTCCCTGGTCTATCATCACCCTTTTCACTAAGAAATCGTTTATCCGTGCCATGACCACCAACGCGTCATTATGTGGCTGAATCGTCCCCTCTAGATTTCCCTCATCAAACGAGATAGGCTCCCGTGCAAACTTCATCTTCTTGCCCGGCGACTGTAGACCCGGGTTCCCTTCTATCGGCACTACTGTCAATACTCCTTTCCTTCTTCCTTCAATGAGTTTCTCCGGCGCAGCATGGATTACTTCAATTACCCCCACAGGGGGTGGGAGAGGGTTTACTCTTTGCCGGATGTCTTGCCCTACTGCTCTGTCCCCTGAGTCTAACACGAAATCCTTTAGATGTCCGGCCTTGACTAGCTGCCCGAGGTGGTCTTTTAATACTCTGCACTGTTCGGTGGTGTGGCCCCTATCTCGGTGATACGTACAATACAGACTCTGATTCCTTCTGGACGGATCCCCGCCCATCTTGTTCGGCCACCGAAAATACGGCTCATGTTTGATCCGGTTAAGAATCCTGTGTACCGGTTCCTTAAACGTCACGTTCACTTCTCCCATTTGTGTGGCCGGTTCTTGAATCACCGGACCTGCACGGGGCCTGAACGAGAAACCTGCCTGCCTGGGACGAGTCATCATCGGCGCTTTGCCTTTGCTCTGTAACCGGTCATCTTCTAATCGTTTGTATTCCTCGATGCGTCTCATAAGCTGCCGCATGCCTTCGGGCGGCTTTTTGGTCAATGACTCTCGTAGCCCTGAATCCTCGGGCAACCCCATTCTAAATGTGCTTGCTGCCACCTTTTCGTTATTCCCGTTAAACCATCTCAATGCAGTCGGTCCCAAACTCGAGGGAAATACCTTGCACATGAGTGCGTTGTTATGAGTATGCAAAGACATCATCTGAATGTAATGATTGACGTGTTCTACCGGATCAGTCTTCCCATCATAGCAGTTGAATGGTGGGCGGGCAAATCTTTCCGGCATTTCAGCTTGCTCAATTTCGCTCGAAAACGGGGACCGAGCTGCCTTTCGCAGAGCGCAGCTCATTGCGTCCATGGCAGCATTCTGGGGTCGCCCTTCTTCCGGGGAGAGCGAATCCCTTACTTGGTTTTCTCGAGAATGTGAACGACCTCGGCGTTGCCCCGTTTCCCGGGATGGAGATCGGTTCCTATCTCGTCGAAACCCTCTTGAGTGCGAACGGTCTCGGTACCGATATGAGTCCTGGGAATGTGAACGACTCCGTCGCAGTCGAGGCCCAGATTGATTGGAGCCCTCTCCATACCCATTTCCCCTAATCCCGTCTTCCTGCTGCCGGTCATTTCTCTCTCCTCCTCGACGCCTACCTCTCACCTCCAGCTCCAAGCCCTTGACTAATCTACGGAGCCGTTCGACCTCTTCATCCCTTTCCTCCCTCCGCCTACGTCCCGTGGCTCCAGAAACCGTCCGCTGGGTTTGGTACGAAGCCTCTCTTATGCCGGACATCACTTCTAGTTGGTCATGCCTCCTATCTTCTCGTTCTTTCTGTCTACGCTCTCGCCAACTTGACCCCCGAGAAGACCCTTCGGATCCGGTTCCCGTGCGGTCCCCCGAACGCCTTTCAGACATTGTCTCCGGGTTTGAGTCCCTCTAGAACAACAGCATCGTAGGAGAGCTCCACGGTGGGCGCCAATTGTAGGCTCCAAAGATGGGCTTGATGGGCCAAACCACTATTTGGGCTCACAATCTATTTATTTAGTGGGTCTGAGTATCCTACCCTGGGTTGTCCTAAGTGAGGGGACCCAATGCACACTGGTTTCTCCCTTTTTTCTCAACGTTAACTCCCCTCTCTCTCTCTTCTTTCCCTCAGAATTGCATCCCCCAACCATCCATTCATTTCTCCTATTTATAGCCTTTATTAATGGGATCATCATCGTTATCCTCTCCCTTAGTGCAAAGAAGGGTCCAATGTCGTTGGACTTAAGTGGGTTTGTAGGTACGAGTGACCTTGGAAATGATTCCCACTTCAATTAACGTGTTCGGCAGCGGAGCTTCTTACGGTTCTGTCGAGTACGTAATCTTCTCCCTTAGTGCAAAGAAAGGTCCAATGTCGTTGGACTTAAGTGGGTTTGTAGATATGAGTGACCTTGGAAATGATTCCCACTTCAGTTAACGTGTTCGGCAGCGGAGCTTTTTACGGTTCTGCCGGGTACGTAATCTTCTCCCTTAGTGCAAAGAGAGGTCAAATGTCGATAGACTTAAGTAGGTTTGTAGGTACGAGTGACCTTGGAAATGATTCCCACTTCAGTTAACATGTTCGGCAGCGAAGCTTCTTACGGTTCTGCCGGACATGTAGACGGTGATGTGTCCGGTCGAAGTGACCGAGCATGCGCCTAGTTACCGGGAAATCGATCTGCTTTCCAAGTGTCCTGGCGATACTCAGTCCACGCTGGTGGTTGTTCGTGAGTTTGGGCCCGGGCCAACGTCAATGTGAATATTGTATCCTTGGCCTATATCATTGATTCATGGTCCAAGGCCCAATATGAATTCGGGCGCTTAGGTGCCGTACAGTTAGGTTTCCACCTGTTCGGTGATTAGGATCGAACCGGAAACAAAATTCTGTCCTTAGAGAAAACAAATGTTAAGTTTCCACCTGTTTGGTGATTAGGATCAAACCGAGCACAGGCTTTTGTCCTTAGAGAAAATAAATGTTAGTTTTTCACCTGTTCGATGAATAGGATCGAACTGAGACTAGGCTTCTGTCCTTAGAAAAATTTGATACAAGGTTTCCACTTATTCGGTGATTAAGATCAAACCGAGCATAGGCTTTTGTCCTTCACTAGTCGGCAATTAATAATGATGAAGCCAAGAGTATGAATACACCTGTATGCATAAACATTGTTTACATATTACATAACATTGTTCACCTATTACATTATACTCACCCTAAGTTTCTAGACACCAACGAGAAGTGGTCTTTCATCCAAGTCCTCCAAAGAGTATGCTCCTGCCCCAGCAATGGTGGTAATTCTATATGGCCCTTCCCAGGTCGGGGCTAACTTTCTCGTATTGACGTCTCGTGTGTTTCCTACTACTTTCTGTAGTACCAAGTCTCCAGCGCTAAACTCCCTCCTCTTTACATCCCTGTTGTACCACCGGGCAAGTTTCTGTTGATATTCTACTAGTCGTATGGTTGCTGATTCCTGGTATTCCTCTAACAAGTCCAACTGCTTCACCATTAACTCATCATTCTCGGTAGGGGCAAATCCTGAAACCCGAGCGCTGCACAAATTTACCTCGGCCGGTATAACCGCTTTCGTTTCGTACGTTATAAAAAATGGAGTTTCTCCCGTGGATCTTCTGGGAGTCATCCGGTATGCCCAAAAAACGTTAGGCAGTTCCTCGGCTCACCTACCTTTAGTACCCTCCAATCTTTTCTTTAACCCGTTTACAATTGCTTTGTTAGTGGAATCAGTTTGACCGTTACTCTGCGGATACGCTGGGGTGGAATACCTATTCTTGATACCGAGATCGCTACAGAACTTGCGGAAGGCTTTACTATCAAATTGCAACCCGTTATCAGATACTAGGGACCCTGGTACTCCAAATCTTGTTACTATGTTTCTCCACACAAACTTCTTGACATCTACATCTCGGATATTAGCCAGTGCCTCAACCACCGCCCACTTAGTGAAGTAGTCCACGGCTACTAGAACAAATCTGTGGTTTCTTGTAGCCCGAGGGAACGGACCAACAATGTCTAGCCCCCACTACACAAAAGGTTATGGGCTGCTGATAGGATTCAAACCTTTTGCTGGCTGATGGATCAACGAGGCGTGCTTTTGACACTGCTCGCACTTCTGTACGTATTCGACGGCATCCTTATGCATTTGGGTCCACAAAACCCCTACGCCATTACTTGGTAGGCCAATGAATGTCCCCCAACATAACTGCCGCACACCCCCTCATGGAGTTCGATTAAGAGCTCATCAACCTTGTTAGGGGGCAAGCATTGAAGGTACGGCCCCCCGAAAGACCTCCGGTACAGCTTACGTTCTGCCCAAAGCCAGTATTGAGCAACTACCAAGCGTACCCTGCCTGCTTCTTTTTCATTATCTGGCACTCGATCCTCGACCAGAAAGTCAATGATCGGATCCATCTAACACGGCTCGGATATTGCCACCACTGTAACACCTACCCCTGCGTCAATACTCGGTTGCGCCACCAGCTCCACTTTGATTAATCGAGGTACCTCTTCGATCAGTGATGATGCCAAAGTGGCTAAAGAGTCGACATGCCGGTTCTACCCCTTGGCCACTTGAACCACCTTTGCCTTTAGAAACCGGTTCATAATCTGCCTTACCAACCATAAGTACTCCATCATCCGGGGATCCCTAGCTTCAAAACTACCTTGCACCTAATTAACTACCAACTGAGAATCCGAGTAAACCTCTACTTCCAAAGCACCCAGATCCAAAATAGATCTCAATCCGGCAAGTAGGACTTTATACTCAACTTCGTTGTTGGAAGCCCTAAAACCTAACCTAAAAAATGTTCCAGCCTTATACCTTATGGGGTAATGATGACAATTCCAACCCCAGCCCCCAGTGCGCTAGACGCGCCGTCCATAAATACCTTCCAGGTGAACTGCTATATGACAAACTATCTTCGTCTCCCTCCTCAAGGAAAACTCTATAACAAAATCAGCGAGAACCTGACCCTTCACCGAACTCCTAGGTCTGTACCTAATGTCAAAAGAGCCCAACCGAGTTCCCCACTTGGCTATCTTGCCTGTGAAATTAGACCTCTTCAATAATTACTGCAAGGGATACTGGGTTAATACATAGACGGTATGAACTTGAAAATAATGGGGCAACTTCGTTGTAGCATGTACTAGTACTAACACCAACTTCTCCAGGGGCAAATACCTCGTCTCAGCATCGACCAAAGTTTTGCTGACATAATATATGGGCTACTGCATACCTTGATCCCTCAGCAACAGGGCATTCATGGCATGCTCGGATACCGAAAGATACATAAATAAATCCTTACCAAGCTCTGGGGCTGACAACATAGGTGCCCGTACCAAATATTCTTTTAAATCCTGAAATGCCTTTTCACATTCTTCATTCCACTAGAATCCCTTCCATTTTTTCAGAAACAGGTAAAATGGACGGCATCGGTCTGCAAACTTGGAAATGAACCGGTTTAGGGCGGCTAGCATACCGGTCAGCACCTGGACTTCCTTTGGATTACTCGGCGGCTTGAGGTGCTCTACGGCTTTAATCTGATCAGGATTGACCTTTATTCCTCGGTAAGTGATCATATACCCAAGGAACTTGCCAGCTCCCACTCCAAAAGCGCACTTGTCAGCATTGAGGTGTAGCTTATGCCGCCAGAACACTCCGAACACTTCTTTAAGATCATCACTGTGCCCTTTCTCCTGTTTGCTTTTAACCACCATATCGTCAATATATACCTCCATTGTATGCCCAATCATATCCCTGAACATCCTCATCATCATCCGTTGATAAATGGCTTCAGCATTTTTTAGACTAAATGGCATCACGGTATAGTGGTAATTGGCATCAGGAGAAATGAAGGTTGTCTTTTCTAAATCCTCAGCAGCCAAGTCAATTTGATGATAACCCTAGAAAGCATCCAAAAAACTCATCATCGGGTGCCGGTACGTAGCATCTACCAGTTGATCGATCTTCAGCATGGGGAAAGGGTTTTTTGGACATGCTCAGTTCAAACTAGTAAAATCTACACAAACCCTCCATTTACCGTTTTTCTTTTTTACCACCACTGTATTCGCAATCCATTCTGGAAAGAAAACCTCCTTTATTGCCTTTACCTCTTTCAACCTCTTGACTTCTTGCTTGACTGCTTCGACGTGTTTCTTAGCCGACCTCCTTGGCTTCTGCTTCTTGGGAGGGAATAATGGATCTACGTTAAACTTGTGAACTATAAACTCGGGGTCTACCCCAGGCACTTCGTATGGGCTCCAAGCAAATACATCCACATTCTGTACAAGCAATAACAACATCTCCATCCTATCTTCGTCCTTCATACCTGCTCCTATCTGAAAACTCCTATCCTTGTCCGACAGTATCCTTACACTTACCAAGTCCTCGGCACAGCTAGCCCACATTCCCTCCTGGGACTCCTGTAATTACTATAGGGGAACCTCATCAGCCGGTTCCTTTTGTTTAATCTTCCAGTTAACAGCGGCCACCAAGCATTGTCTAGCCACTTGCTAGTTTCCCCTAATTATAGCAATACCGTGCTTGGTGCTGAATTTGACCTTAACATGCAGGGTGGAGGGAACTGCCTCCATCGCATGAATCCATGGCCTTCCGAGAATCGCTGTATACAGAGAAAACGAATTGACCACTATAAAGGTCACCATTACTTCCTTGCCTTCCATACTTACGGGAAGCGAAATCTGCCCCTTCCGAATCACCATCCGACCATCAAACCCCACCAAGGGCATGTCGTACTTAGAGAGATCCTCATTCTTCAAGCCAAGCCCCCTGAACAGGTCGGGATACATCACTTCAGCACCACTTTCCTGGTCTATCAATACCCTCTTCACTATAAAACCATTTATCCGGGCTGTGATCACCAAAGCATTGTCGTGCGGCTGGATCGTTCCTTCCAAGTCGTCATCATTAAAGGTAAAGGGCTCCCGAGTATGTTTCAACTTCTTCTCAGAGGGTTGTTCGTCCGGACAGCTCTCCACTGGAACCACTGCTAGTACGCCTCTCCTCCTGGTCGCTAGAGTACCCATTGAAGCTACATGGATGACCTCTATCACTCCTAAAGGGGGTGGAAGAGGGTTCTCCTGAGGTCGTGTACCCTGCCTGGCCTCCTAGTTTCTTGGGTCCACAACAAACTCTTTTAGGTACCTCGCCCTTACTAACTGCTCTAAATGATCATTTAACACCTTGCATTGTTCGGTGGTATGCCCCTTATCCCTATGATAAGTGCAGTACAAGTTCTGATTTCTCCTCAATGGGTCTCCCCCCATCTTGTTTGGCCATCGAAAGTATGGCTCGTTCTTAATTCGATCCACGATTCTGTGTACTGGCTCCTTGAACGTCACGTTCACTTCCCCCGCTTACGCGCCCGGTTCCTATATCCTCAAATCCTTCCGGGGCCTCGACTGAAAGCCCCCTTGCCAAGGTTGACTCGTGATCGAGGCCTTACCTTTGTTCTGCTGCCGATCATCCTCTAACCTTTTATATTCTTCTATACGCCTCATCAACAGCCTCATGTCCTCGGAAGGTCTCCTCGTCAACGAATCTCGTAATTCAGAATCCTCGGGCAATCCTAACTGGAAAGTGCTTGCTGCGATTTTTTCATTACCCCCACCAATCGCGTTGTACAATTCCCAGTACCGGCAAGTATAGTTGCGAAGAGTTTCCCCGGCTCCCATCTTCATAGATAGCAGCGCGTCCACGGGTTGCGACACTCGATTGCAGGTCATAAACTGGACCCCGAACTCTTGAATCAGTTCAGCAAAACTATGAATCGAGCCTTTCCTCAACCCGTTGAACCACCTCAAAGCGCTGGGCCCGAGACTTGAAGGAAACACCTTACACATCAACGCATCATTATGACTGCGTAAAGACATCATCTGGATATAATAGCTTACATGCTCTACCAAATCCGTTTTCCTGTCATAAGAGTTAAATGAAGGTCTAGTAAATCAGCTCGGCATAAGCGCCAGTTCAATATCTCCCGAGAACGGCGATTGAGCAGCTCTACGCAATGCTTAACTCATAGCATCCATGGCGGCATTCCGGGGTCATCGCCCTTCCGGGGAAATTGAGTCCCAGTCTGCATACTCCCAAGACCGATCCTGGTGTCGATGGGAACCAAATTGATGGGACACCTCTCCATAGCCACCTCCTACACTAGCTGACCCATCTGCACGCCCCTCGCGGTCTTTTCTCCGACGCCTACCTCTTGCTTCCAACTCCAAATCCCTTACCAACCTACGTAAGCATTCAAGTTCCTCGTCCCTCCTGTCAAAACACTCAAGCCCCGAGGTGCCTGATAATGTCCGGTGTGTTCGAAACAACCTTTCTCCAAGACTAGACTGCTCTTCGCCTTGCTCATACTCCTTGTCTTCGCGCCTCTTCTACCTTCTTTCCCACTAAGTGGATCCCCGAGAAGATCTCCCAAAACCACTTTCAGTGTAACTCCTAGATTGTCTTTCGGACATTTTCCCCTCACGAATCTCGGCAGAACCAGAGCTACGTAGGAGATTCCCACAGACAACGCCAATTGTGCGTACCCAACTTCTACTTGGCAGACCAGGCTTAGGAGTGGGCTTAGTGTTTCCTACTAAGGGTAGTTCCTAGCCAAGTGACCCTATGACACTCCTCAGCTCTCGCAAACACCCTTACTTCCCTCTCTGTGTTGCTCTCCTCCTTGGTGTTACTAGTTTTCTCTCTCTCTCTCTCCTTTACTCCCTATTTTCTCTTCAGAATTGCCAACCCCCTTTCTACACTCACTTCCTCTATTTATAGCTTGAGGTAGGTGGGGGTTTCATGATTACATTTTGGTCTCACTTGTGTGTGTGGGGTCCAAGGTGATTATTCCTGACAAGGAATATGCCCCATTGGAAGCCGTGGTAGTGGCATTGGAACTAAGTTCTGCCTCCAAAAGATTTCCCGGCAACGATACTCCCCAAGGCAATACCAAGCTGCCGAGGCTGTAGACTATTCCGAGCAAAGGCATTTTCGAGCAAGTCATAATGGGCCAGACACGAGCTTGTCTATCGTATACCCAAAATGATATGGACTTATTATGAGATTTGGGCTCAGTTTTGATCCTTGAAAATGCTCGGGCCAAGGCCCAATGGGCCTGAGGCCATACCCCATACACAAACAAATACTAAGTATTATAAAAAAGGCCTAATCTCTTAAAAAAAATTCCATAACTTCTTTTGAAACAAAACCCAAAATAAATGTTACTTTTATTGTCCAACAAATAATGAGTAAAACTAGTTTTTAGCATGCTTCACATAATAAAATCGATTTTATTCAATTATTTGCATTTGCTTCAAATTTCAAGACCACATGATGGTCTAGGGTCTTGTTGAATTATAAATGGTAAATCATACCGCAGAGACCGGTAAATATTTTTGGCTCACGTGGGTACCCACAGCTTCTCATGGTGTAACTTGAATCTCAAACTCTTTCTTGGGGAATGCATGCTAATTTTTTTTATTCGTGAAGTTAAAAAGAGATTTTATTTCTTATTTTATTTTTCCACAAGAAATGGTATTTTTTTTTTTTTTTTTTTTTAGAACTTGAAAATATAATGTAGATTTGGAAGGAAGAAGAAACTCCCTTCTAGATTAATTAGTCTGTTTTAAAAATCGTTTCCATCAGTTAAACACTAAGTGTGCGTTTGGCACGGCTTAAAAAACCAGTTTTTTTTACTATTCAATTTATTTTTGATACTATTTATGGGTCTCATTATACTATTTCAGCTACTTTTTAACTTTATTTACAGTACTTTCAGCAAAAAAATTTCAGTTTCAGCTAAAAACTAAAAACTAAAAACTTTGTTAAAATTTTGGGATCTGCTTATTTTGTTGAAACTAAAAAATTTTTGTTGAAAGTAGTATAGATAAAGGTAAAAGTTAACTGAAATAGAGAGTCATAAATAGTACCAAAAAGTGCAGTGAGACCATAAATAGTAGTAAAAATAAGCTGAATAGTAAAATAAGTTGTCAAAAATAATCTTTGCCAAACATATGGTAATAAGCTGAATGTGGAGGATTCACATAAAAAATATTTGGTTGTTTGGGTTCATTTTCTAATCTCAGAAAACGTGTGGTGGCATTATAGACATATGGTAATAAACAGAGCCAGGCTTCTACTCCTAGCAGCTTTTTTTTTCTTTTTCTTTTTCTTCATTTCTTTTTGTTATTAGTCGTTCCTTTCTCATCACATTCTCTTAGTTTCATATAAACTAGTCAAGTGAAGCTTGTAAGAACTAAACACTTAAACAGAAGAATTGAAGCCACAAAAAAAAAGGCTTCTAACCAATTATACAGGAATAATTGATTCTGAATGGAGCACACGATCGAATTGATATAATGTATATAAAAAAAAAAAAAAAAAAAAATCTAGTACATGTCCAAATTAAGTCTGCATTTGAGAAAGCTATCTTTAGCTAGAGCAAACCACATGCACACTCATTCACTCAATGACACTAGTATAAGGCCATGCAAAACCAATTTCTACGTACTTGTTGTCCTGTTCAAAATATAAGCAATATAAGTTAATTTGGATTTTCTGGATTTTTGTGTGGGAGAAATAATTCAGAGGATCCCAGTCGAGTGGCATTTACATAATCGAGGGTGGAATGAGCTGGTATTCCGGGAATTACCAATCCAATTATCCTAAATAATCTAAGGACTGAACCTTCTTGGTACTCTGGTCCCTTCTTGTACTTAATAGTAAAGCTTCTGATCAGCTCAAAAAATGCATTTATCATCATAGGAATCGCTCCCAGTGGTGAGAAGTAGTTCTTGTTTGGTTCTTCCTCAACAATCTGCATCAATAGCGTAAGATAAATATACCATAAAATTAAGAAGAATTTTATCTTACACACTTGTTCTTTAATGTATCATATCGATCTACTTCAAATATTGTCTAATTTAATATATATTTTATAATGATAGATGGTTAAGATTAGGTAGGCATGTACGATATATCATATATATACCAAAAATTTAAATTAGTAACAAGAAAAAGAGGTGTTTACCTTCCCTTCATAGAACCTGTCATAGTAGAGGCAAGTCCCAAAGTGCTTGAACATTAGTGTTTTGTCATCATAGGGCAATCTAGGCACTATATCATTACCATAAACGAACCTAAAATAACGAATATTATGATCCTTCAATTTTTGTTCCATAAACTTCCCAAATGTTTCATCTCCCACCCTAGGCTGCCCAAACGTATAAATCCCATCCAATCTCTCCAGCAACAATTTCTCTTCGTGCAATATCAAAATAGCTGGAAAGAGAATTGATAGAGCTCCACCAAAACTGTGCCCTGTGATTATATACCTTGCTTTTTCATTTTTGCCCAGAAGTTCTTTTAGCATTTCTCTAATGGCATAGTAAGCTAAATCTGGGTGGCTATCGTCTTTTTTGGTAATATTTTTAGGCCAACCTTCATTCTTCTGTAAGCCTAGTGATTTCATAAAGCCACCATGGATTTTTCCAACTCCTTTCGGTCTTTTGAGTTCATACCATGAGATGTCAAAGTCAGAGCACCATGCATCTGAATCGAATGGTTCAGTACCTCTGAAGGCAACAACGATAGTATCATAGTCATCAGCAGTTTTATCACGAAGCAAGAAGGCTTGTGTTGTGGCTTTCCCCTGATAATCTGCCAACACATACATAAAAACCATTTAGTTTTACATGTGTATATTATGAATCATCATAAGTTTTGCACATAATTTTGAGAATACAAAATGGGCTTTGATTGATTGACACTCAGTTTATATATTGTTCTTAATTTCTTATACATCATGTTTTATAATAATGTGTTAAATGTGAATATTTCTAAAAGAAGTGGACACCTAGTATGAAAATGTAGATATTATGTGTGTAGAATATATATTAGAGGGTGTGAAACAATAATTTCTCGTATTAAATTGGTGTATTTCAATGAGTTTAAGTTGCTTCTTACCGTTCCAGAAGTCATAAAAACCCAAGAACTCCATCTGCACAAGACACGGAAACATAATATTATATCAATGTGATGGTCCAACATTAACAAATTAGTAAGAGCAAGATAGAATCATAGAAGCTAAGTAAAGATGTAAACTTTGATTCATACATTCCAATGATCCTTGACTATGGCTTCGATGTAGGCTTTGTTCTCATATGATACTTTAGAAGCCATCATAGACAGTGCGGCATTGTACTTTCCATCCCCGCGCTCGATGCTACTGTCCAACTGAACTCGCTTGTCCCAATAACCAAGAAACGACAAGAAACTTGCTGATGTTTTATCGGGTTTTACTACATTCCCTGCAGAACATATTAACCTGTTTCCATTTAATTTGAAGTTTGAACAAAGTAAAAAAAGTAGATCATATATTCATCATGAATTTTCTTTGCTAGTTTTGTGTACTTGAAGCTTTATCGTGCATTTTATTATGGTTAGAATTTCAGTTTGGAAAACTGGTTTTTCGGACAATGATTCAGGACCCGTAAAAGAAATGTGTAGTGACAAAATGGGCCCAGGAGAGTTACTTATGATATAGTGTGTTGTTAAAGTTGATAGGATTAGTGGATTACATTCCTTCTATTTGTAATGGTAAATTTTTACTATATATAATGTAGACATTCCATCCAACAGATTAAATATTTCTTGATTATTAAGTGAGAATTACAGATTTAACGTATTTTTATTATTAATTTAATTTAATTTTTTAGTATTATTCATTATGCAAATATAAGTAAAGATAAATATTAATTACTTTACTTCATTTTTAATAATCACTAATTGATTTGTACACATTTTATGTTTTCTAAAAGTTATATTATACTCTAATATGTACCTTTACTAAAAAATATTGAATTTGAAATGTTTAAAGAATTTTTTTTGAGAATTTTTTTAAAGAATATTAATTATAGTGAAAAAGATATTTAAACATAAAATATTGCTCTTGAATTATATAAAAATGGCTTGATAAAATATATATATATATATAATAAATCATATTAAAGACATATTTTAAGTTATAAATTATATATATGTGTGTTATTTTTGTGGTTTTAAATTTTTTGATACATATATAACTTGGGCTACTTTTTTTATATATAAAAAAAATCTAGATCTAAAGTAAAATTTTGTGTCCGATAATGAAAAGATAAAAAAGATTTATTTTTATTTTTATTTTTATAGAGGAAAGAAAAAAAAATGCTTAACTTTATCTTATCCAACCAAATTTGTGAGTACTACCTTGATTTTGGAATCTAGTGGTCCATCACATTATAATTCATAATAACGTGGCCAGCCAAGACTTCCTCATAATTACTTCACTCTCAAGCCCTACATGCTACATGGATTGTTGCCCTACGGCCCTACCTTGTTCTACGTTTGGGCTTAACTTTTTTTTAGCGTGGGTTTGTTCAACGTTTTTTTAATGGGTCTTATACGTATTATTCACAGACCATCAAACTCAGCAAAACACAGATTTTTATGTAAATTTAGGTCTCATAGCATTATTTACACCTTTAAAAATTATTTTGTTACAGTGTTTTCAGCAATAAAATTTTAGTTTTCAACAAATAAGCGGTATCCAAACACATCCTTAGTCAATGTTTAACATTCATAAATGACACTTTGATGGAAAAAACTTACTACATTTTTTTTTTCTCTTAATATTGAATTTTAAGAGTATTATACCATACCATTTTACAAAAAATATTTCATTTTACTATCTCAAAAGCTATTTTATCTATTATACCATATTATTTTACAATGCATCCAACATATTAATTTTTATTTTACCATACAACACATCAAAATGATATATCTACACAATAAAATAATATAACACAATATCCAAATAAAACTCAAAACCCAATAAAATATTATTTTAAAAATATACCATCTCGCCCATCTTATTTATAAAATGGTACTACAACAGAGTTGTAAAATATTTTACAACTACCACTCCAGATAATGCTCAATTATTGTTGGTTGATATTTTGGGGGCCGCCCGAGGGGGAGGGGGGGGGGGGGGGGTTTACAATCCCCAGTACTAATGCTCTAAGTTTTTCAATTAAAATTCAACCACACTAATATAACAAAAATCATTTTTATCCTTTTTTAATAATAATTAAATTTAACTATGTGATTCATTAATTAATGCAACCATACAATTGAATTTAACTAAGAAACCTAAAATAAAATACTTAAAAAATTATACCTAAGTGTTTCACTAATTTCTCTTTTTAAAAAAAGTTTTACACCAATTTAATATGCATGTATCTGCTTGCGATTTTTAGATAGGATTTACTAGTAAATGTACTTATCAATACTAATTCTTCAAAGAAATTAAATTCTATAAAGATGAGATGTAAAACTTAAATTTTACACCCTCCAATCCCAACATATCTCATTATCATATCACATATTAAAAAAATTAGAATAATCATATCCAATTAATTCTAATACTCATCTGAAAATCCAACCCAACTAGAAGTTTATTGAGATATTATTAGGTGTGGTATGATATATTAAGTTTTAAGTTAAAAAAAAAAAAAAAAAAACCTAATGTGACAATCTCTTATTTGATGGTATAAAACATGCATTTTACGCCTAATCTGCTTTACCTAATTCCGGCTCTTTCTTCAAATACATGGAAAGAAAATTCCATTTCCATAATGGTTGCATTCACGCGCAAACTAGAGAACTAGTTGGGCTAGCATAACAATTTTACTGTGTATGGAAACAATTGATCAGATATACTAAAAGTCATCTAAAAAAAGAAATAATAACGAATTTTCCACAGCACCAATCACTTTGTCCATCTTTTTTACTACATAACCAAAAATAAGAAGAAGACAGGATGCCATGTGTCCCCGATTTGTCAAATGCATAATGTGCCCGACAACTTTATATTAAAAATTTATTCGAATACTTTCTCAATTTTTTTTTATTCGATTATATGTCAAATATAGGTGTAGCTTAAGAAGCATGTCGAATCACTCCTCCTTTTCCTTCTTTTCTTATCTTTCTTGATCAATTGATTCGTTGTGTCAAAAATTCAATCGTCTTTGGGTCAAATAGCATCTCTAAAGTAAATATGGAGCGGTGTGCGTGAGTATATTACTTGGAAACAAATTTTCATTGAGCCAAGGAGCGACAAATAGGACTTTGAGTTTTTACAAAAACTTGATTGGTTTCTAAGTTTGGTTCTGGCTTAGGCATTTTATTAGTTAGTTCTTACCAATAACTCGTTTTCTATATGTATTGTTGACAAAGGTTGTCAAAATTGCAATCCGTCTCATAGGATTGTATGACTATGATCTTACGATCCCATCTGACGAAAACGATTAGAATTGCACCAAGATCGCATATTTGGTAAGATCGTATAGGATCTTACCGATCCCTTATCATTATTTTGAGTGTTATATTTGAATTTTGATCATTTTAGGCCTAAATATATATTGTGAGCATAAGAGATTTGAACTTTAATCATCTTAAAACTTCTATTTCATGTATTGTAGGCATGGATATATATTGTGAACATAAGAGATTTGAACTTTAATCATCTTAAAGCTTCTATTTCATGTATCAGTCTTTCTCAAAAAAAAAAAAAAAAAAAATCATGTATCAGTCAGTGAAATTATTCAAGTATTAGTTGGTCATATTTATAAGATCTAATTGATTTAGGTTGCTTAGAGCATCTCCAATGGTGTAGCTAAATGCATAAAAATCTCTATAATAGAGAATGACACCATAAAAATAGTTTTCAATGGACTCTCTATATCCGGAATTTTTTTTGGCTCATAAACAGTAGCTCATCAAGTCTGATGGGCTACTGTTCATTCTTCAAAAAAAAAAATTTCTATTATAATAATAAGGTATTGAATAAAAAAAATGTTGAAAAATGTGTAGTTTTTAAAAAAATTATAAATAATGAATGAAGAAATAATATTTAAATGAGATAGAGAATGTGATAGAGAATCTGTTAGAAAGTGTATTTAAAAAAGTGGGTAGCTAAAAGGTAAAAGTCACTGTTCATTCTCCAAACAGTACAAAAATTTGTCTAATCTGCTGGAGATGCTCTTAGATATTAGTTTTTGTTGTTTGTATATTTGAGGGGAAAATGGGAAATTAATTGGTGTATTTGGTTAGCTAATGTTTTGACTATTTGCTTGGGTTATGGCGTTATGCAATGTCTCTGTTTTGGGTTTTTTTTTTTTTTTTTTTGGGTAATAGTACTAATTTGTGCTTTGACATAATTGTTTTTGTTAGTATAGACGTAGTGAAATGATGTATAGTATACAATTTACATCATATTTGATGCAAATTTTTGATTTTTTTTTTAATGAATAAATTCATAATTTATGTAATTATTTAACATATAAATTCATTACCAAAATAGGATCTTACTATTTACTATCCACGATCCCACTACTTTGATCCACATAGGATTTGACTTTGACAACCTTGATTGTAAACAAATAAGTGAATAGTCCAAGCAAAAAAATATTAGAAAATAGACCTAATACAATTTAAATTGAAGGCTTTCATATTTTCATCTAGAATGCACATTGAAAAATTAAATGGATATTTGGAAACATAGTTTCACCCTAGCTTCACCCATGATTCTTATATTCGGATCCAAAGGGCTATAGCCTTTTTTGATTGGATTATAAAAATAAAATATAGATTTCAATATTGGCATAAATCACTATGAGAACAATTATTTATATCTATATATTCCACAGCACCTCATCTATGACTATGAGGTCCTCCATGTGGAATGAATCAACTTATCTCATTCTTTCTCTTGACTCGATCATGGGATTAAATTTAACGTGACACATTCTAATCTAGTAGTTTTACTGGCATAACAAATTAGCAGCCGAATGTCATATATATCACGAATGCAAGCAATCCATACAACAAAGAAGATACAGAAAAGGGCACACTGACCTCGTAAAGCATTTAGCAAAAGCACAAAGAGGTTGCGATTACTTGACACAAGGTTCAGCCCCATCTCAGTAGTTGATCCAACAAATGAGAGTGGCTTTGCCACAAATTGCAGGAACTTTTGAGTCAATATAGAGACGAAAATGAGCCACCTACCCCCGAAGCTCACCTCTTTGGTGCCCTCAGGCGCATCCACAAACTTCCTTTTCTCTATATCTCTGGAAAATAAGATGTGTATGAGATCAAAGAAACGTACTTCCTCTGGTTTCAATAACATATAACTGCTAGAAAAATCCTTGTTACAAGCCATGGCTTAATGACTACGTTCCTAAAAAGTAAAAACAGAATAATAAAACTTGCTGTTTTGCTATTCCTCCAACTATGCTTTAAATCTTTATATATATAGAAATTGCAAATGTAGCTATGGAGGTATAAGATTAATGGCCAGGATTTTTCCTGAATGCTGATCGTCAATGATGGCTGGACTGATATTGACCCATTGGACTGAGATATTGACCCATCAAAATAATAAAAAAATTAAAAAGGCATGTGGGAGTGGGGCAGTCCTGCTGTCTGTCACGCAATTATAAATTAAAGAAACTTTGTAGATTTGAGTTACCTTAACTTAATAGGTTAAGTTATGATGCTGAGTCGCTGACAGATAAAAGATTTGGGGGCGTTTAGTAACCCTACTCAACATATATTTTTCAGATTTTAAACATACTTACATATATTTTAATATATTTTTTTATTCACACGTATATCAAAAACATTCAAAATACCTTATTTAAACTTAGTTACCAAACAGGCCCTTGATATTCAAAACTCTGCCTTTATTAAAAACTGATTAATGTTTCAGCTTAATGATAAAAGTATTCATAATGTTGAAATTCCATCTTTTTTATTTTTTAGAATTGTTGAAATTCCATCTATCAAAAAATAAGAATAAAAAACTTTATACAATCTCATTTTATCTCTTATTTTTAATTATTGACTTTATTAGACCCACCAAAATCATAATGTTATATTCTTTAGTAATTCTTACTAGTAATGTGTACAGTGTGTACGTATCAAGTTTATTTATTCTGGTTATTCTCTCATTGAACAGAGGTCAAAAGCTCCATTATATTAAAAGAAAAAAAAAAACACGTGCTTTTTTGTCGTCGTTGAATAAGAAAAAACATTTGCTTCTCCTTTGCTATTAAAATAAAAATGAAAAATTTTCAAGCGAAAATGATTGTTTTACTTTTACATTCCTTGAACACTAAGGCATGTACTCTTAACAACGAAAAAGTAAAAGATGTTCATGTCTTTTGACAAGGCCACTAAGGCATGTACAAGTGGCAATCCCTCTATCATTACTCTTTTTTTTTCTTTTTTTTTTGAATGATTCTATCATTACTCTAAATTTGCCTAGTGTTGTCTTTAATTTTGAATTTTGATGCATGAGCTGCCTGTGTTGTCTTTTTATGCACGAGTGGAGAGATTTTTTCAGACAAGCAGAATCCGAAACCTGCTCAAAGATATTCTGGATCAATGTGATCTCATTTGATTCCACCGGTTCTCCTATCTTTCCTTTTTATTTTATTTATTTATTTATATTATTCACTTTCAGCTATATGTATAAATATATGCAAATTCTATGTAAAATTTACTAGAAATAATATCATTTCATCCTGAAATAAATTTATATATATAAATTTTATATAAGATCCGTTTGATAAGAGATTTTTAATAACATTGTTTAAGTGTTATGAAAATACATATAAATAAAAAAATATTATTAAAATATGTATTGTGATATTTAAACAATATTACCAAATAGACCCATAATATTATTTCACAAACGATAAAATTGCAATCCCTCTACCATTACTCTTTTTCTTTTTTTTTTTAATTGATTCTATCATTACTCTAAATTTGCCTAGTGTTGTCTTTAACTTTGAATTTTGATGCATGAGCTGCCTGTGTTGTCTTTTTATGCACGAGCAGAGAGACTTTTTCAGACAAGCAGAATCCGAAACCTGCTCAAAGATATTCTGGATCAATGTGATCTCATTTCATTCCACCGGCTCTCCTATCTTTCCTTTTTATTTTATTTTATTTATTTATTTATTTATTTATTTATATTATTCACTTTCAGCTATATGTATAACCATATGCAAGTTCTATGTAAAATTTACTAGAAATAATATCATTTCATCGTGAAATAAATTTATATATATATAAAAAAATTTAGATAGGAAATATATAGAGTTCGGGTAAGAGATTTCTAGTAACATTATTTAAGTGTTGTGAAAATATGTGTTGTGATGTTTAAACAACTGTGAGAGTGCTTTTTTTCTTAGCACACAGGTCCAAGGATCCTGTGCCAAATAATTGTAGTTTGGTGGACTAGACTTGGTTCACCGCAGCTAAATGGACTGTTTAATAACCAAGTGGTGCACAAGGCAAGCTTCCTACAATACACATAAACTAGCAAACGAGAATATTTGTATTGAATAACAATGAAAACAGTAAAAGGAATGCAAAATAATCAATAAATACACAAAACAATTGTTAGGGATTCTCAAATTAATAAGAAATACTTCATTAGTTTTTCTTAATTGTGGATTACAAGTGTGCTCACTAATACGTGATACAAGGTTCAAATAAGCTCAAAAATTACAGACTTTGATGGCTATCCAAGCCTCTAAGACTTGCAAAGTTTGAATCCTTTTGAATCCAAGTATGTGCTATAGTGGCTGTTTTTGGGATACCGGGAGACGTTCCTCTGTTTTTCTTAAATTTTACAAAGTTCTAAGGGCTCTGTTATGATATTCTTCCTACTGAAAAATCCATCCCCTCAATATGGGTTTTCTCTTCCTTTTATAGTGCGTTTTCTAGGGCTCCGAGGTACTAGTGATTTCTCTTTTTTGCCCCTCAGAGCTCGTGCTGTGACAGTTGCCCAGGGGCTGGTCTCTTCCCTTTTTCTCATAATTTCCTCCTTTTGGTGCGACCAAGCTGAAAGTCTCTAGCTGGCTTTCCATTCCAAGATCCCCTCAGGCTAGTGATCTTAGCTATTTGGTCTTCTTCACCTTTTTAGCTTTTTGGCTGCCCTCCATCCTTGTCATTATTCCCAAATAGTTGGAATCTTTTACTGTTGGGTTGAAAGTTCCCTTCCAATCGCTTCTACTTATGGTTTTCTCATTCTTGGTTCCTTGTGATATAGCTTCTTTGTTCATGAATGTTTGCTTTATACTTTCTGATTCTTTGCTGCACCACTGGGTACTTGAGAATGACATATCTGTTATTCATTTCTTGTATTTCGTGGTACCTCTCTTGAGCTGTCTCAATCTCACATTAGCTGTGCTGCACGTCCCGAGGATCCCGGACCTCTGGCAGCCTCTGGGTATCCCGGCCCAGTTCTTTCACTAGATTTTGCTGGATTTTTTAATGGTTTTTTTTGCTGGAAATCTGAACGTAAATAGGGCCTTAATGTTGATTCTTCTTGTTGCTTGAATTGGGCCTTCTTTACTTTTCATGGAATGGGCTTTCTTGTGAAATTTTGGCCTTCAACAACAACGAAAACTGTTGTTTAAACAACAGTACTAAACGGGCCCATAATATAATTTCACAAGCGATAGATTTGGTAAATTCCAATATATATGGTATACCTGTGAGAGCATTCACATTGGAAATGGTATATGTCATATATTGGTTTAATTTAGTATAAAAGCCCAAAACAACCTCTTCATTCATACTTGTAAAAAGCTACTATTGCAAAAAAAATTACAATTGTGCTACAGTGCGTGCGATTCTAAATGTAGAATCGCGCTATAGCTTAATTGTAAAACAAAATATAATATTTTATTTAATTTTCACTGTTTGCTTTCAACTCCTCTCTCTCTCTCTCACTGGTCACTCTCATTTCCTCTCTCTTTTTTTCTTTTTCTTCTTTTCCAATTCTGATTCTCTCATGGCAAAACCTGTTTACATTTACAAAACACTCACATCCCAAACCCATACCCCCCACACACACGGCAAGGTCAGATCGTCATCTCCGATGAAATCGACAACTCCAGCAACATCGGTAGCAGCTCCAGCAACAAAGGCAAGGTCATATCACGATGGCCTGTTTCTCTCGATGTGCAATGGTGGCCTGTTTGTGGTGGATCTCAGCATGGCAAGGTCACAGTGGTGGTGCTTTCTTCTACAAGGTCATGGCGTGGTGAGATCGGTGGGTCGTGGCAGAGGTGGATGAGGCGAGGCAAAGGAGGGTTGTGGCAGAGGTGGGTGCAGCATGGCAGATGTGGGATGTGGGTTTCTGGGTTTTGTTAATCTATGGGTTTTTGTAAATGGAAAATTGTTTCGGGTTTTGATTTTAGTTTAGATTGGATTTTTGAGCTATTTTTTGGAATCTCGAGGTATAAACGGGTTTATTGTTATGCTTAAATTCATGTTTCTTCGATTATAACTCATAATCTATCATGTTGGTCATGCTTTTCTTTAAAAAAGAAAAAGAAATATAAGAAATTTAGTGGTCAACTGTTAGAGATGGAAGATTTGGAGTATTGGGTTTTGCTTTTTAAGGATTGTGGAAGCAAAAGAATAAGGTTTCGCGAGTGTTTTAGTTTGAGATTTAGGGTCTGTTCGGATGGAGGAGTGGAAAATTAGTGGAAGGATAGAAAATATTTAGTTTTCCCTCGTGTGTGTTTGGTTGGAGGGATGGAAAAGTGGGAGGGTGAAAAACTCTTTTGTTTGGTTGAAAAGAAAAGTGAGAGGATAGAAAATGTAGTTTATATAAATTGACTATTATACCCTTGTTACATAATAGGTAAGAAATAGATTTATTTGTACTCATTAAATAATATAAAATTTACCAACAATTATATTTTTCAATAAGAAATGTTACGTTCACAACATTTTTCGCAATACTTTCACAACAAAATTTATGTGGAAAGTTGTTACTAGTTCTAATTTGAACCCACCACTGAAATTATTTTTTTACTCACCAATATTAACTAATAACAATCTGTTACTTAAAATTTATCGTGAAAATATTGTGGTAACATTTCTTAAGATTTTTTATTCCTTATATTATTTCTCCTTTCTCAGCCTTCATTTCATCCATACGTTTTTTTTTTTTCCTCCACACGTTGTCCTTATCTCTATCCCCCTTCTTTTATTTGCTTTGTCTCCCTCATTCAAGAACGTTCCAGGCTTCCAGCACCAGCAGGCGCATCTCTCATTCTCTAGCGCTTTCTCTTTGTTTGTTTGTTTTTGTTTTTGTTTTTGTTTTTTTTTTTTAACTTGATTACAGAGGGCATTTGTGTAAAAATGCCATAAGTCCACTTTTCTCCCCACAATTTTCCTCCTGATTTGGGAGGATGAGATTTGTGGGCCCAAAAGAGAAAATTTTCTTCCGGGTTTTCCATCCTCAGTATTTTTCTTCTTTTGCCAAATAGTGGAAAACACTATTTTCCACCCACTTTTCCTCAGTATGTTTTCCATCCTCCCTAAAATCACCCCAACCTAACACAGTGTTAGTTACATGGAGGACTTTTAGTTTGGGTATGTTCTTTGTGGTGGTGGTGGTAGTAGGTGGTTGCAGAGATGATTTAGGTTTTGGGTTTTTATTTTTATTTGGGTTTTGGGACATATTATTTTTTTTGTGTAAAAATATTATTTTAATGTGTTGTATTGTAAAATAAAAGTTGGAATGCTGGGAGTATTGTAAAATAAAATGGTATAATTGATAAAGTAACTTTTTAAGATAGTAAAATATAATAAGATAGAATAATGGGATGCAAATGCTCTAAGTATGTAAGTTTTTTTTTTTTTTTTTTTTTTTTTTTTCATTCTGTTTTAATTTGGCCTAATCTCATGACATTTCTATCAGATGATAGTGTTTGTTTTTGCTATTTAGCTATTCATACTGTCCTATTTAAACATTTATTATTGTCATTTTGTCCTCAAATAAACAATCCCTTACCTACTATACTTTTATTTTATATAAGATAGAATTTATACTCTAACCTAAATTAAGTGTATATGTGTGTAAAATTCTTTTCTAGAGACTTGAACCTAGGCCCTTGCTTTCCACACCGCACAAGCACTTATACTTTTATTTTAGATGCTCCGAATTATAAATTTTGTGGTTGCGTGGCTAGGCTATCTTGTCAACAGTGCTATTGATTTTTTTTAATCATCAATTCAGTGAAATAAACTTCTTTCTTTTATTAAGAGAATCGATGCACGAAACCTCCCTCCTCAAGTTATTACTATTGAATATAATATATATATATATATATATATATATATATATAAAAATTAATATTTACATTTTAAAAAATAAATATTTTACCAAATACTACTTATGTAACTTGTTTTCTGTTGGAATTTACAGTTAGGTCACCTATTATGCTATTAGTGGGCATGACCCTTGACTAGCCACATTTAATGGAATTTTTTTTTGGATGAACACATTTAATGGGATTAACTCTTTCGTGTAATATAAGTTACATTGGAATGAGTTGCAAAATGATGCAACCTCTCTCATTTGTGTATCTCAAGAAAAATAAAACATTTATTCTTCTTCACCATTCTCTCAAGCTTTTGGATTCCATCATATTAATTGTTCATTGGCTGTGGGTATCGTGTGACTTGCTATAATAACAAACATCACCATAAAAAATAATCCATCAGATTATGAAGATATGGTTTATAATATAGAATCACTGAATACATGATCCTAGAGAGATGAAAACTCTATTTCTTACATTTTCATTACAAACCAGCAGTCACATTCATGAACATGACTTTTACCTAATGTTACATATATTAGATAATTCTTCCAAATAGAAATCGACATTTTTTCACCTAATCTTCCCATGAAATTCTTTGCAAGAGAATCCAAATTCAATTATATATTCCATCCATTTCCTATCAAAGAAAACTTGATTTGTCCATGTGTTCAATTTCACACTCCCCAAGGCTCAAGTCCCCATCTTCTTTTTACCCTTGTATTTGACATTACATTGATAAGCAATTAGTACGTTCAAAAGCAGGGTCAAATAATCAAGTGGGATTTAGTAGGATATCGTAAATTATTTTAGAAATTTTTTTATCAAGAAATAAAAAAGTGGTTAAAAAATTTTCATAATTTTTTAATTTTTGATAATTTTTTTTAAAAATGAATTATTAATATATACCTACAAGTATATATTAACCAGACTCATCAAGTATACTTCACATCCCCCATGGGCCAGTACATAATTAGGTGCACTGAATTGACAACAGCATATTTTAGCAAAAAAAAAAGAATTGACAACAGCATAGGTCATTCTCTGGGCCAAAGATGTATGTCACAAGATGATGTCTTTGGCAATGGAGTTTAATCGAGTGTAGTACTGTAGCGAGGTCAAAGTCCTTTGTCATTTCATTTGGTTGGAGGAATTCGTTTTTCACATGTGGGATATGGGTACAGAGGTCAGTTTATTGTTTGACATTAAAGAAGAAATACCAACTGTTGAGGATGAAAAATGATGAAATGAGAAAAAAAGATAAGGACAAGTATATGCAATTATTATTTAGATTAGATAATGGAGTACCCGACAAACTTCTGGTCAGTGCGTTTCAACAAATTATTGATTTTCTTTAAATTTTTGGGCCCCCAATTCTCGTGAAAAATGTGGGCATATAAAAAAATTGTAATTTAAAAAGAGGGTTGGTAGCCGAAAGCTATGTGAGTTGGACTCGAGCTCGATTCACAATTTCACGTTAACAAAGCGAAAGCCCAATACTGGGCAACATAGTAATGACAGAGAAAAGTAAGAAAACCAAATACTTCTTTTAATAATAATAAAAAAATCCATTACTTTTTTTTTAAAAATTCTGAACGAGATTACTTTTAACATTTTCATACTAGGATGAAATTGGGATCTAATGCGCTATTAGATGAAACTTAGGTTTTTAAGTGACAATGAGAAACTCACATTATATTCTTCTAAAAGTCTTCTTTTCTACCAATAAAGAATTTCTCTTGGGCCAAGAGCCACCAACCTTTATAATATTGCCTATTTATAAGATTTTATCACTTCTTTTTAGGTAGAACATTCATTTCTTACGGGATATAGAATATCAATTCACTTTTTTAATTCTTCTAACAAAAATTTACTTCTTCAAAGGAATAGACATTCCTTTCATGTAGCCAAAAAAAAGAAAAGAAAAAGACATTCCTTCCATCTAAGAAAAAATCCCAACCAAGTGAAATTTGGGATTTGAGACAATTTTTAATAGTCCTCCACATTGATTCAAATTCTACCAATCAATCTTCATTCTTTTTTCTATGATTTACACCTTACTCCAAAACAATAATAGCCACAAATTGAGTCAAACTCTACACAATGAAGTTCTTAGATCATTATCATTAGGCACAATAGAGTTTTGACTAAATTTAAGCTAAAACCCAAACTTTTTTCTATTTTTACTAATCCACTAATAATACACACCTATATCAACCTCTCTATTCTATCACTATTCCATTTAAATAATATTTATTAATTGTTTCTTTATTAAATATACAGTACACATCCAACACACACAATCACAGCAATCCACAAACTGTCAACTTCCAAATTACACATTCAATTGATTCGCTATTGTAGGGATGAAGGGCCCAGGTATAGGTATTGGGTCGTGGGTCGTATCCGAGGACATCAAATAGTCCGAGGTCAAGTAAATTCTATTGGAACCCTACAAATTAAGGCTCCGTGGAAGAAGTCTGATCATGAGGAACTGGAAGTGTTGTCTGAGGAGAAGTACCTCCTCGGCTAAGCAGAGTAGAGGTTATAGGTCCGACCTTACGTCAAGAACTAGGCAACGGGCAATCATGTTGGCAAGGGTAAACGTTAGATAAGGATAAGACAAAAGAGAGTTGGGAAATATATGAGAGGAAAGCTGCTACCACCGTATTGAATACTCTGCGCTAACCCCCTAACCGCATTAATGTGGAGGTGATACTTGAACAGTAATCTTCAGCCTTACAGCTACCCACAAAAACTTTAGGAAGGTACTAATGGGACAAGTATCAAAGCCAGCAATCAGATCTACATGTGGAGGGCTGAGATGAAGTAAGGAAGGGGAATATAAAGAAGAAAAACCCCATTACAATGGGATCATCAGATAATCTGTAGAAAAATCACTGTACACTCAAGAATTGTAATTATGGTTAAGTCTAAGAGAAATACATAAGAACAACCTTCCTTGGACTTTGCCGAGGAGGACTTTCCTTGCCCAAAATTGCTTGTTTATACTTTCTAGTAACACTTAGCCTACTATGATTGTTGTCAACCTAATTCATTGAAAGTTCAATTTCAAGCTCACTCTCTACAAATTCATTATTTTGGGCTCTTTGGGCCTTGGACCATTTCATTTGAGCTCTGGGAGCAAAACGGGTTCTTACGCTATAATCCATAATCCTCAACTCACTATAATCCACAACCCATATTATATATTCAGTTAATTCAAGCTCATATTGTAAATTTCACTACATGCAATTTCCTATCATAGCTTAATGAACCAAGTTCTCTCTGATTCAGCAATAATTTAACTGAATTAAACAAAAAAGATGACTGAAATCTCAATAGTAAAAAACCCCTTACATAAATTTAGAACCCAATACAACAAATTAGCAGCCAAACACCATTAAAAAACAATTGAGCATCAAACCCATCATCAATTGCCTAAAATTTTACTCTTATTCATCAAATAACAAAGTTTGTGAACAATTTTGGAGAAAACTTGAGTTTTTTTTTTTTTGGGGGGGGGGGGGGGGGGGGAGGGGGGTGGTGGTTGAATAGATGGTTGGACTATCAACTACAAACGATGGTTTGGGTTTCCTGTAAATGGCGCTCATGGGAAAGCTTTAGAAAGGGGAAAAAAAAGTTTAGCAAAAGTAACTTGTTAGTACCTCATTCAATAGGACAATGTACTATTCATTATATGTGTGTGTGTGTGTGCGTGCGGGTGTGTGTGTGTTCTAAAGGCTCTCGAGTTTAAAGCAAGGTGTCTGGAGATAAATTTAGCAAAAACTGTGAAGTAGAGAGCTTGATACTAAATGCTCTTAAATATAATTTAGGTGAAGAGCAAGCACCTTCACTCAAATGTGTTAGTACATTTATGATTGAATCGTTCCTCAAAACCTAGCAAACGAGTTGGGTCAATTAGGTTTGGGTTTGACTTGATCAATTTAGGATTAGAAACTTGTTAGACTAAAATGGGTGGTTATATATAAATTTAACATAATTTGTAACCTCTTTTTCACATTTCTTTTATTGTAAATAAAACAAAAACAAAAAAGGCTGTCAAAGATGAAAGTTGAATAATTTCTAAAGTTTATAATTCGCTAATTAATTTTAATAATTTACCAGTCTAATAATATATTTCACAAAATAAGAAAAATAAAATGTGTATACCTATTATACATTAAACATGAAATAAGGTTAAAATCATACCTATTTATTTGTTTGTTGAAAGTTGGCAAAATTATAATTGTAATTAAAGGGAAAAAAAAAAGAAAAAAAAAAAAAGAGGTTTTCAAAAAATTGAACATATGCAAATAAAATAAAAAAACTAATCTAAACTTATACAATATATACAATTTTAAAAGTAAAATATAACATGTTAGGTAAAGAAAAGAAGTAAATAAATAAAAAGAATATCTTTAATGAACTTATGAAAAAAAAAAAAAAAAAAAACTACTCAACGTTAATAGTGGATCCGACCCTAACATTTGTTATATTTGAGAATTGCTTGCCAAATTGATGATTAATGTCATTAGTATTTTTATGATTTTATCTGCAACAAATATATATAACTTAAAAATTGAAAATGATACTATTAAAAAAGGCGAAAATGCACTTTTGGTCCCTACATTATGGACCAATTCTCAATTTGGTCCCTAAATTGATTTCACTACTAGGTCAGTCCCTGATTTCAGAAAATCATTTTTATTTTGGTCCCTGCCGTCACCCCAGTAACAGAAAATGCATACATGGTAAACGGAATGCACTGTTTGCTGACGTAGCTAATAAAATAATAATAAAAAAAATTATATTTAACATTTTTAAATGCCATGTTAGCATTTAAATTAATCAAAAAAAAAAACCAACTCATAAATTTTTTTTAAAAAAAGTAAATTAAATTTAAAAAAACCTTAAATCTAATTTAAACTAAAATCATTTCTTAAAAAATCAGAAATCATTATCTTTTTAATTCTTTTTGATTTTGTTTTTATTTTTCTTTAACCTCATCAACTTAAAAAAAAAATCCCTACATTGAAAGACTAATCTCAAATTCTCACTCTCTTCATGCTCAATGGATAGAATCTCTCACTCTCCACTGTCCATGGCTGGAGCTCACTCGCCCTTCATCTTGAGGTAGAAGACGTTCGAGTCGCTGGTGGCGGCGGAGGGGATGAGTCTGGTGTCAAGGAGCTTGAGGATTCCGTCACAGATGTTGGAGAGCTTCGACTCGATCTTGGATCTGTAGTCCTGAATCATGGACACGTGGTCCTCGTTGCCGCGGCTCTCCTCCTTTTGCTCGATCGAGGAGATAATGCGCCACGATGCTCGCCTCGCGCCGATCTTGTTCTTGTACACCACGGAGAGAAGGTTTCGCTCCTTGACGGTGAGCTCCTCTCTCTCCACCGCCGCCGAGACCTTCTCCATGAACTCCACCATCGTCTCATACCGCTGGGCTTGCTCGGAAAGCTTCACCATCTCCTCTTTGATTGGTGGTCTGATCTGTTCATGTGGGTTTCGAATTGCAGGATTGGTGGCTTGATGTGGCTTGATCGGTGGGTTTCTGATCTGTTCACTTGTTGCTGGGTTTGTCTTTTTTCACGTGGATTTGATGATTTTTCTGGTTTTATGGGTTTGATTTGTTGGAGGTTTCGGTGGAGGATAGGGATTTTGTATGTATTTTAAGTATCGGTTTATTAAATGTGAGTTATTTTAGTGTTTGGTTTGAAAGAAAATCTTGATTTTCTGGGGAAAATGTTGATGATTGTTTAAAGAAAATTTATGAGGTTGGTTGGGTTTGTTGTTATTGTGAGCCGAATTGGTTGGGTTTGTGTGTGATTGTTTCATAAGAAAATTTATGGTTTTGGGTGGAAAGAAAATGTTGTGATGAAAATCTTAGGCATCGGCTTTTTAGATGTGAATTTTTTTAGTGTTTGGTGAAATTTTCTAGGAAAGATGTTGAATGCCCAGGAATTTTGTGTTCTTGAGTTCTTGTGATCTGGGTTCATGTTCTTGAGTTCTTGTGTATTCCCCGTTCAAATCTAAAACTATGTATTTTTATGTTTTTAATTTTGTTTTTATGTTTTTTAATTTTTTTTTAAATTGATAAATTAATTTTTTTAAATTAGATAATGACATGTCATGCTGAGGTGGTTTTTTATTATTATTTTACTAGCCACATCAGCATCTAGTCAGCAAACAGTGCATTCCGTTTGTCACGTATGCATTTTCTGTTACTGGGGTGACGGCAGGGACCAAAATAAAAATGATTTTCTGAAATCAGGGACTGACCTAGAAGTGAAATTAATTTAGGGACGAAATTGAAAATTAGTCCAAAATATAGGGATCAAAAGTGTATTTTCGTCATTAAAAAATTCAGTTTAAAATTTTATAGTAAAGGCTTGATGAGCAAGTCTAGTATCGGTTTGTTGGACTAAAACAAGATACTAATCCTATGATCCATATCCTACCTTTTCGTTTGGGTTCAGGTGGATAATTGAGTCCGGATTAAATTTTGCCAATTCTAGTTTGGGTTAACCTTGGAGCCTCGAACCCAAAATTTGGGTCTTTTATGCTATTACACAACCTTTTCATGGTTGATGGGCTGCCTAAATCCTTTTATTCCATTAGAGGCCCAATAATTTGTCTTTTTATATGACTTTTGAATTTTCCGGAGTTGGACTGTGTGCCGAAAGCGGTCAACAAGTGCATAGGAACATGGGACCAAGAGCAAATACTTCTGGTTAGGTGTAACCGTGTAGGCAATGGAAAAATGGTAGGACCATAACTTATTTCACTATTTTTACCATAATTTGTTCATATGTTAAGTTATAAGTGGTGGAGTAAAAGTGACAGGGTCTACAATTAAACTATTCATGACTTGTCACGGGAGTAAATTGTGGCAAAAGTTATAAGAAAAGTTATGATCCTAATATTACTTGCAAGCATGACGTGAATTCTACCGTTTTGAGTGTGGTCATTACAGTAGTATGTGGATAGTTTCCAAGTTAACTTATTAGCGACTCTGATCTTGTTCTTTTTATTATTATTATTATAACTTTAAAAAATACTTTATTTAATATTGCTGGTTAGACAAATCAACTGTGAGAAAAAAAAAAATCAATTAGTAATAACAACTTAAAAAAATTTAGTTAATCAAGTTTTTAAACTTTAGGAATGGTCCATTATTTAATAAGGACCCTAATAAACTAGTCAAAAGTATTATGTTAAACCGATAATCGAGATTCTTCTTCTTTTTTTCTTTTTTATTTGGTTGGATTTCCACGTTAAAACTTATCTAAGTTAATTTTCCATAAACTTGGCATATTTTGTATGATTTATGAGATATTGATCAGATGAAAGGTTAGCTCTTCTCTTGTGTCGTAAATAATATGACGCTTTAAAAAAAAAAAAAAATCTAGCAAACTTGAACTGAGAAACCTAATTAAAAATTTTGTCTAAATTGTGTGTGTGTGTGTATATATATATATATATATCACCTAGCATAAGGGACGACGTCGGTGAAGAATTTTGGTCCAAGATCTGCGTCCACCTGTCCTCTTAAATTGGGCAATTTTGGCAAAATCCAATCTAACAAACTAACCAACAAAGTCGTTGACTATAGTTTGTATTTATGATTCATCATACGTATTGTAGAAATGAATCTCATTAAACTCTTAGCTCATTTGACCTTATCTTCATTTATTATTTTGTTTCAAAATGAGTAGTCAGAATTCTTTTCTTTAGTTAATATATTAAATGATTTGAATCCTTTATTTATATATATATATATATATATATATATAGTATTCGCGTTATAACTAGTTTAGTGTAATTTTAAGTAATATTAATTGAATGTGAATTTTGACAAATTAATTATTAGATTACATGATCTTCTTATACATTCTTTATTTGCAAAATTTCAAGATAATAACATGTATACAATGTTTAAATTTTAAGTTCTTATATTTTAACAGTATGCATAAAAGATTTATATAAGAAAATAATTAAAACAAATTCGATTGGCACAAAATTTATCATGTATGTTAATTTTTAATAACATAGAGAGAATATAATTTATGGTGGGATTTTCAAAATATTAATTTAATAAAAAGTTATTAAGTGTTATAGGTGTTATAATATTATTTAAAGTAACTTGACATTAACCCTATATATATGATTGCTTTTATTGCTAAATAACTTTTGTGTTTCTCCATTACCAAGCCTAATATTTAATGTAGTAATTTTGTTTCTCTCAAGCTAAAAGAACAAATTCAAAACTAGATGTAAATGTTTTGTTGCTCAACCGAAACTGAAATAATGAGGCAAAAGTATACTTTGGCCCTTAAAGTTTGGGATTGTTTTCTTTTTTTGGTCCTTTATGATTTAGATTTTTCATTTGGCTCATCATGTTTGATTCTATTTTCATAGCAGTTATGTTGTTCAAATTATTAGCTTTGCCATCCAACTCTGTTAGTAATTTTTGATCATTAAGTATTAGATAAGTAGAGTCTATTAAGATCCGTCATCTATATAATGTTATCCCTAAATGTCACTAAATTACTAACGGAAATAGACAACTGTATTAATATGAAAATGTATTATTAAAGGCAAAAATGAAAAAAGATTGAAATGTAAACTTTAGTAAAAAATCAAGTATTTCGTTATGAAAGTTCTAGGGCATGGACATGTGTTAGATCGATATTGGGTGAGTTAAAGAAACACATAAGAGTTTGCTATAGTTGTTGTGTAGTGTTTGTTACACGAATCATAATAATACCCTTTTATCACTCACAACGAATATTTAAACTTATCTCATCAAAGAAGAGGATGAAATAATAGAAAGAATGTGTCAGAGAAAGATACAATGAACTTAGCAGGTTGGAAAAGCCAAATAGCTATAGTGAATGCATGCAAGTCTTTAAATTTATGAAAAAGGGTGCCTCCCCCCTAATAACACAAAAGTGTCTTTGGGTATGTTGGGACCTTAGTGGGATATCTCACATGGTGTATTTACTAGATGTGGTTTGACCCTTTAAAAAATTGCTTTCTTTATTCTCTCTTTGGATTTGAATCGGATAGATGGGAGAAATGGCTGTTTGTGAGGCATGATCCTTGAGACATGAACACTTCTATTATCCGACCCTGCCTTGGGAGGCAACCTACCTCACCCACCAACTGTCTTTTCTCTCTCACATGCTGCAGGGAAAAAGAAAAAGAAAAAGAAAAAGAAAAGCAGATTAAGAAGAGAAACAGAAAAATTAAGAGAAAGGTTGTCTTTAATTAGTTTCTTTATTATTCCAAAGGTTTCTACTCCCCAATTTCTTCATTATGCTCTATTATTGATGAAACATTTTATTATTATATTCAAGAACTCATAAGTTATTCCGCACCCTTAGTTTGATGGTTACTCTACAAGTATAAAGTTCCTGTGAGGTGAGATGTAAGGATCGAGATTCAAGTCTCTAGGAAAAAACTTCACATACATATATACTTTGATTAAGTTAAAGAAAAATTTCTATCTAGTATTTAAAAAAATGTTAAAAATTCCAATCCTAAAGTAAATAACATTTACTTACAAAATTTATTGAGCAATCGAAAGCATGCTATAAATTGACATTTATTTCTTTGATAAGATTTTGTAGTTTACTTTTACGAATAGTCTAGATCTTGGTGTTATACAATTGTACTAGGGAAAAAACAATTGTAGATTATATAATCATTTTTTTTTCCCTTGTTTTTGCCCTATAAAATCTAACGCTTAGCTGTTTGACTTGTTTCTTTTAGTTGCTCTTCTTCCAACAATTAGATAATTACTAAAATAATTTGAATAAGAAAATTTTAAATTAAAAGATGGTAATAATTCAAAAAAAAGAAGTGCCACTTAATTACAAATAGAAAGAAATTATCTGGGAAATTTATATCCCTTGGATGATTTTATTTTTTTATTTATTTTTATGTTAAAATATTAGATTTAATGATAGTCTCTACTATTTTTTATATTTTGATGCTTCAATTACCAAACCTTTTTTATGAGCAAATAATCCAAATATCAGATTATTTAATTTTTTTAAAAAAGAAAATCCTTCTAAAATTATAATTTTGATAATGCCCCTACTAATTTCGGTACCTATTCTACCAAATAAATAAATAAATAAACCAAAGTAAATTAATATTGTAACAAGCACCTACACTCAAAAAGTTCTATAGCATAAGGTTTCCTATATTTATATGAATATTCTCACCGATGCCTTAGAGATTTTATAAAAAGACAACAAGTCTCAAAATAGTACAAAACTATTTAGGAAAACAAAACGTCAGGATTAAATCCAACCGATACACTATAAATTTTCCAAAATATCCATAATCTTCTTGTTTTCTTCACATAAATCTCGATCTACGTTGTTCTTCTCTTTAACTTCGTATGCGTTTGACTCCAGCTTAAAAACCTAACTTATTTTACTATTCAGTTTATTTTTGTTATTATTCATAACTCCACTATACTTTTTGGTACTATTCATGGATTTCACTGTACTATTTCAGTTAATTTTTACCTATATTTACAGTACTTTCAGCAAAAAAATTTCAATTTCAGCAAAATAAGCGGATCCCAAACAGACCTTTCATCCTCATTAATCAGACAATTGTGATTTGCTTTGTTGTATTTTGATGGGTCATCCACACGTGTGTCCAATTTACTCCCCATAAACTCATCTTCCTCCAATCGCGTTGCTCCACTGACGAAGCCTTTTTTTTGTTTTTTTGCAAGTCCTGTCTCCCACATCTTAAAAAAAAAAAAAAACTTTTTATCAAATGCTGGGTTGCTAGACCCCCAAAAGCACCGGTTAAACAATAATAATGGCCAAGTAATTATTTTTTTTGGACTACGTAAGGTACTTATATAGTTATGCAAACGATTCCAATATTGTGTAAATAAAACAAAATAAGCATTTGAAAATAACATAACACACAATATAGTTATTAACCCGGATAAAACTAATAGAACAGCTTGTCCTAAAGTAAAATCACTTGAAGAACCTTTCAAAAAAAAAAAAAAACTATTATAATAAAGAAAAGTTTACAAATTTAGAATAAAACTTTTGTCTTTAGACTCTATAATTTCAATAGATTAAATTACCGCAGAAACCTTCTACAACTTCAAAACTCTTCTATTATATAAATGCTCCACGGATGATATACTTGCAATCACAACTGGAACCTCCGACGGGCTCTAAGAACCTCTTGAAGATTTGATTCATAATACCAAGTTTATGATTGGAACTATGACTTCAGCTTCTTCATCAACTGATCTTTAGATTTACTTGAATGCCCCTAGTATGGTGAAAATATATTGAGATAAAATTAATTATAAAGCATAGCTGAGCAAACAATGTTTCTCTTTCTCTAAAAATCCTATTTTCGTGTTGTTGTTTTTTGTTGATTGTGCAATCTCTATTGATAAAAAATGTGTCAAAAATCCAAAAACTTGACACTAAAGTACAAAACTTGGCAACAATCTTTTCTTCAGAAATAAACTACTTAAACCATTTAAAAAATACATTTTGTTCACGGTTTACCAACCTAAACGAATAACTTATTATAGATGAAAACATGGGGGAGGGGGGGTTTTAGGTTGAGTTGAGTTTAGATTTAATTTCATTTTTGGTGAATTAATTTTGGAAGGTATTATTGTTTTTGTTTGTTTGTTTTTAATTTGGAATCTTAGAAAAACCTAAATGCGCGAAGTCGGTTGGGAGGGCCTAACAATGCAATTTGGAAGGATTTGGACAGAAGGATTACCTTGAAAATGGTTAAATTTAATAGACTATTTAAAAAAAATAAAAAATAAATGACTAAATTGAAAACATGTTAAAAATGAAGGTATAATTTGTAATTTTGTCTAGATATCTGTTTGTTTTTGCTTGTTCTCTCAGGTCACACCCTCCTCTTCATCCAATAATGTATGAAAGGCTCATGATATTTCCAAACAGTCAAATTCGGTAAAAGTATTTTTTTTTTTACTTTAATGTATTTGAGGGGAAAAAAAGGTTATTTTCCATGACACATACACTTTAACCTCCAATTGATAAGTCTTTAAAAACGACTTTTATGACTTTTGAGAGATAAGTATTTTCGCATATACAAAGTGTTTAGAGATCTAAGAAGAAAGAACTCACATAACAGAATTAGTAACATATTATAATTATCTAAAAAAAAAAATACACCCGAATTATTGCATTTTCCCAGGTTTGTTGTGCAGGCTTGTTAACTCTACTAGGAAAGATTCTGAAAATTACTTCTCTTTTTACTTATAAGATAAAATGAGAATATTCAAAACCAAAAAAGGATTTCTCTTATATTTCTACTTTTCCATTCTTACTTTCGGTAAAATTATTGTGCCGTACAGGCACATTGCACGATGAGCCCAACGTCTCTTCTACCCATCCAAACTTCTTTCTCTTCCTCATTCCCTTCCTAGATCTTCTTGCTATATGTTCTTCGCTTTCCTCAATGTGTAGTTAGGATTTGGTTACTCTACTATTTTCTCTCAATTCCAAACGTTTTATTTTTTAGCTGGGTGTGCAATAAGCTTTGGCTTAACAGAGACAATGGGTGATTTGTAGATTGTGTATAACGACTTGGCTAAGATCAATTTTGTCTTTAATATCATGTTAATGTTGTTGGGTGATTGAAAGAAATAAATGGAAAAAGTGGAAGCAAGACAACAATTTTAACTAGGTTCAACTTAACAACCTAAATTCATTAGTAAAGTTTCTTGATGGTTATATTTTTTTAAACTAAGATTTTATGTTACAATAAATCCAATGTATAAATTACTAGAAAATAATAGGTTATTCTTAAACTAACATATTGTTAATTATTAATTCTACAAATACATAAATTTACAATTAATTTGAGTCTCATGAACCATAATATATATAATAATAAAGAGTCAGGATTCCAATCTTCCTATTCCATTATTGTTAAATGGAATTATCACCAAAAACCTCCAACTACTTTATTCCTCTCCCAACATCCAAACATAGTCTAAGAGCATTGTTGAAATATATTGAGCCATTTTCTTATGTATAGTTATATAGCATGTATATACTACTTTTTTCTCTTCTATTTATTAATTTTCATAAAAAATCAAGTATAATATAATTAATTAAGTGATACTATGGATACCACAATTTTACAACATAAAACTTATAAATTAATATATAACCGATCAGTAAAACAACAATTTAAACATTCATTACGTCAAAGTGGTTAAATCCCACCAATTACATTCATTTAACATTAATACACCAATAATATGATAAATTAAGAAACTAAATTTTCTTTACAAGCCCACCTATAGACCAATACTATCACTTCTACACCATACATGCATGTATCAATGGTACTTTCACCCTCCTCTCACCAAGACATTAGATCTGCATAGACCCCACCATTTGAGCAGGCTGGCCGCTGGTAAGCCTTCATCAAAGTAGTGTAATTCACACCACCTCTCGTCATCCCAACTGCAGGTAAACCAACTCCATTGATTGTCCTACTAGCCTCGGCTTGTTCCAACTTTTGCACTTGTTTCTTCAAGAACTTCACGTAATGTATAGCCTCATCCAACATCGAAGCCGTGTCCATTTTAGTCCCACCAGGAACAAGCCTTTGCAGTATCCTTATCCTCTCACTAATCCTTTCCCTCCTATGCCTCGCTGCCACGCTCTGTGGATCCTTTGAAATCTTCACGTTCCTCCGCTTAGGTGGCTTGATTGATTCCGGGTCTATGTGAATAGGTTGCATCGCAGCTATACGGAAAATCATCTCTCTCATTGCTGCCACTGAGTTCTTCTTCTCATATGAGTTTGCAAGTGATAATGCACCAACATTATTAAACCTGAATCTTCCTGACATCACATGGGGTTGAAGAGATGGTGTCATGGGGTCCTGAATTGGAGTGCCCATTAATGGTATGGAGGAACTTGGGTTTATAAATGTGTGTGGGACAGGGGCTACATTTGGGTTATGGAGTATGGGTGGTGTGTTGGTGGCAATGTTACTAGTGCTTCCACTGGTGAATTCGATTTCTGGGTATGTAGGAATGGGAGTGTTATGGAAAGGGTCACAGAATTCAGGAAGCTTTTCCATTTGCATCATCATTGTCATCACGTCCATGTGATCCTGATCTGTTAATAATTTTAGCATGTCACCATCCATCACACACCCTTTTATGAGAGACAGAGACAGAGAAAGAAAGGTATAAAGTCACAGAGCAACAGAGGTATGGGGGAGGAGATAGTGGAGTGGAAGAGTCTTACAGGGTTTTAGTATTATCAGAGAGAGATAAGAAAGTTGAGAGAGAATAAAATAGTGATAGAAACTGTAGAATTATCTCTAGAACCGACCACCAATCTAGCTATAGCAGGCTCACTGTAAGTGGGAGAGAGGGACTTTATTTATATAACAACTAGTGACTTAATATTTTATTCTTTGGAAACATATGGAAGAAAAAATCTCAACTCATTTATGAATGTATTTATGGCCTCTGATAAAGACCACCCATCGTTGTGGGGAGACCTCTTAAGTATTGTCTCAACCATCTGATCTGGTGCTCAATTTAAAGGTCAATGTTGCATGGATATGGTATCAATGGCAGATTTTGAATTAGCTAGGTCGACTAATTGGAGGGCTTAGATTAAAGGTATGTTTCAATGAAGGTGCATGCACGAACCATTTCTCTTTCAAAGTTATGATTATTTTGACTGAAACTTTGTATTTGCTTTGCCTTCAAATTTTATACTTTCTGATTAAAAAAGAAAAATAAAATGGCCTTGGAACCCCACTGTCACATGAAATCTGTCAGAAGAAGAATCTTCCTTCCCCAAAACATTTACGCTATATATGTTTTGGATTTGGGGGAAGGTGATAGAAAGGAAAAGAAAAGGAGAGAAAGAAGTAATTTTCCTTATTTGGTTAGGAAGTTGAGAGAAAGGGGGAAAAAAAGGAGAGAAGCTAGAGAAGCAAAAAGAGGAGTTTTGGGGTTATTTTAAATTTTTATTATAAAATTATCAATATGCCTTTCTATTATTTTATTTTTTTCAAATCATACATTAATTTAAGGGAATAAAAGTAAAAAAAAAAAAAAAAAAAAATTTAAGCTATTTAAAAACCAAAAAAGGGAAATAATTTGTTTCCTTTCTTACATCCAAACGCGTATAGAGAAAGAGAATTTATTCCCATAAAAAAAAAAAAGAGAATTTATTTTTCATTTCCTTTCTCTTTTTCTTTCCTTGGTATTTTATTTTTTCTTTCCTTTCGTGCAACCAAACATATATATCCAATTTTGTAATTTATTGAAGTGATCCAAAGGTAGAAGATAGAAAAATAAGAACAAAGTTTCTCTCCAAACTCTTCATATATCTCTGTATTGAGTGTGAATTTTGAAAATCTAATCTTTAGATTGCATGTTCTTATTATATTCTTCATACATGTAAAATTTCAAAAAGATCAAAAATCAATTGCTATCTTATCAAACAAATGTTAAAATTTCAAATTTTTCTGATCTAAAATTGTGTATACAAAATAAGTTTATTGATCGAATAATATATAATATTTAATTTGAAATTTGATATGCATGTTAAGAACATAATAAATATGAAATTTAATGGTTAGATTTTCAAAATTCACACAAAAACAAGATATATGAAAAGTTTGAAAAGTTTTTCTCCAAACTAATTTGAAGAGAAATTTTGTTCAAAAAATAATGATAAATTTATGAAAAAGATGTGAGTAAAGCATATTCATACTTTGAAAATATGAGAAAAAAAAAAAAAAAAAAGACTCAAAAAGCTATATATAAAAATTAAAAAGCAAAAAAGTTACTTATAAGCTAATACAAAACGCAGGCAAAAATTATTCTTGTTTAGCTGCCGGTGCAACTCATATCATGAGGAAGCTGGTGGTGCCGGTGGTAACGTATTCTGGTGTGTCAGTGGCTTTATCTGATATAATATTTTTTTAAAATAATCTAGAGTGAAGTGAATAGGGGACCTAGTATACAGTAAGTAGAGCTTCATGATGGCTTGCTATTTGATCTTACTATTGCTCCATCGGCACGCTTTTCGATGTAGATTAGGAGCTGGCGGTGATGCTGATTGCTCAAACCCAATCCTCACCCCTCCCCACTTAACAAAAAAATGACCCTTCTGCTATATAAGTTAGAAAATGAATTCAGAGAAAAGAAGAAGAAAGAAGAAAAAGTCAGTTACTGCTGTAATAATTTTGTACTGATCATAAATTTATTGCTAAAGTATACTGGTACACAAACTTGGCATTCTTGAACCGGCTTTTCAGTTTTCACGAAAATGCTTCACGACAGTATGGAAATCTTTTGAAAATGTTTCACGATAGTATGTTTCAAGACAGCTGATCAATGCGAAAAATATAAAAGCAGGCAAGTGAATTTGCAGCATTTTAAATATGATTATTACTGTCCAAAATTAATCAAAAAAATTGTTTTAATTTAAGGAAGGCTCATGTAATGTGAATGAATTCTCTATGATGACCACCAGATCAGATCAGAAGGGCTTCATACTATGACAAGTGTAGATTAAAAATGAACGTCATCTTAAAATGAGAATCTTACGTACAATAGATTATTGTGATAACAACAAAAGAGTTCCTATTTTAGGTTTTTTTTTTTTCATTTATTTTTAATGTTTTACTTAAACATATATATATACACACACGTGTAAGACTTAATTAAAACTGTAGAAGAAAAAAAATCCCCCTATTTTATTATGTTTCTTAACGTTAAGAATTTATAAAATATATATTTTTATAAGTTTTATAACATTAAAATATCTATATATATGTATGTATGTATGTTCACAAATGTATGGAGACATATATATTTGTTATAAATTTTTGTCCTCCAAACTCAAATCATGACTCTATCACCGTCTGATGAGAGCAGGGTTTGAATCCCTCTCCTTTATGGTTATAACTATTTAATTATAAAAATAAAAAAATTATTTAAAAGATATGCAATTGTTTTTAATGGGGTATCTTTCACTATGTTTCATTATGGGTGCACCACTTTATCATCTCAAATATGTATAATACATATTTGTCACTATTATATCTAGTATAACATTTGCTAGTGATACATTAATCCATTATTTTTTATTAGATGTTTATTTTGACAAAACTATTATTTTATTATATTTTTTTTCAGGTTTTCAAAATTTAAAGATAATACAAAATAAATAAAAAATTATCTAGTTTATTGTACATAAAAATATGACTTTATTAAGTTCATTAATGTTACATTATTCAATAGTTGTATATTGAATGTGCTTATTAATAAATCTAACATTGGATTATATGGTCTCCTCACATTCTACATACACGCAAAATATCAAGGCAATTAAAGAGTAATGTCTATCTCATCTGCAAATGGTTTAAAAACCAATTTTTCAAAACTTTCAAAATTAAATACAAAACATGAGTTTTATGGATTAATAGAGAATTTTCCACAATGGCAAAAGCCCAATGAAGAAAGTAAATAACATCCAATTGATGAGAAATTTCACATGTATGTTGAGAATATAAAAAACATTTAATCCAATAGTGTGGTTTTAAAATATTAATACAAAAAAAAAAAAAAAAATTATGAGGTATATAACATTAACAGAGAGTTACACCCAATATGCATGCATAATATCAAGACAACCAATGAGTAATAATTATCTCATCTACAAAAGGTTAAATTTTACTTGTTTTCAACTTTGAAATTAAATACAAAATATGAGTTTTATGGATTATCGGGGGAATTTTTTGCAATGGGCAAAAGCCTAATGAAGAAAGTAAACTGTATCTAATTGACAACAAATTTGTGTTAAAACATAAAAAGAAAAAAAAAAACATGTTATCTAATGGTAGTATTTATGAATATTAGTACAATAAAAGTTATCTATTGGTGTAACATTAAGAGAGAGCTACATTAGGTTTAACTTAATCTTAAACTATATATATATATATATATATATATATATATATATATTTCTTGTCAATCAAATGTTATTTGTTATTCAATTAACAAATACATGTTTTATGTATAATTCTAAAATACAAAAAGTTTGATATTTAAATATTTTAAGGATGAAATAGTTATCGATATTTGATTATGATTATATCTTGCGAATGAAAAGAATAAAAAGGTAATGTAATCAAGTGGTGATGGGATCTCGAAAATGTTCATATAATAGAAAGTTAAGTGGTACAATATTGACAAAAATAACATTAAAGTGTAACTTAATCTTGGCTTATATATATATATATATATATATGTGAGTGTGTGCGCGCGCGTGTTATGATCAATGAGCATTTGTAATTAAGAGTGAGATTGTTAATAATGATTAAAAAAAAATTAATCAAACAGTGAGAATTTTCAAAATTGTAATCCACAATTAAAAATTTTCAAGTGATGTAAATATTGAATGAGTAAAAATATGAATTTTTTTTTTTCCAAATTATAAAAGGATGGTTACTGACTAGTATTAGACAATTTTTTCTTTTTGGGGTACTAAAAGGTGCTGAACAGAAAGTACTATACAACTTGGAAGCATTCTCGCTTGCACTACAAGCTAAGATCAGATATCATTAAATCTTTTCACCATATATATATATAGAATTAACATAAAGGCAACTAGTATGCTGCAATAATCAACAGCGACATGTACATTTGGTAGATGAACAGTGAGGCTTTGTTTTTTTCCATTATCTAAATAGCAGGTATATATGCTCTGTAGATGAACATACGTTTACCCAGACTGCTAAGGGACCCATTTGAAAATGAAAGAAAACATTAACTTGTAGAGATAATATAAATAATAAGGAGGAAGCACAATGAAGAGATAATTGCAGAGCTCAGAGGGTGGTCCCAGTTTTTTTTTCTCATCATATACTAGCAAATCCCTATTCCTTAGTCTTCAACCCAATTGGTTAGTTTTACTTTTACCTAAAATGCACAAAACAACAATAATGCAACCTTTCTGATTGTCTGGGTTTCTGGATTTCATTTAATTTTACCATTACTACGCAATCAAATTGCCTTTTGCTTTGGTTTTCATGCTATCATCATCGATCATGGCTAAAGCAACTTTTTCATCAGCAAAAGTAAGCATGACACAGCTTTGAAACCGTATTCGTTGACAATAAGAACTTTTGAATTGGGACGGTGCACGGAGTCTAAAAAATTTCTAGTCCATGTTGCACTAAAATGACAAGTGTTTCATCTCTACGCGCTTTCAACGAATGTACACACAGTGCAGAGCTAGCCAACTCCCAAATTTAAAGCTCATGGAATTATTTCACATAGCTTTGGACCATTGGATGATAAAATAGTTGAAGTTCCTAAGGATGGAGTTAATAACTTAGATTGGACTAATAATACGCAGACAACGCCTAGATCTTTCTGTTCTGCCATCCATGCATATAGGACGGAATCTATGACAATGAAAGCAAGAGAAAAATGGACCACAATGGTTCGAATAAATCGTGATAATTAATCAAAAGACATGATTGAGTCTATGCCTCTGTAGCAATAGTTGTCATGATCTCTAATAAAGCCATGGCGGCACTGATAAGCATGAGACACATGACATATTGATATAGACGTTGTCGATTGAATTTCCGTTGGAGATTCCGATGGCAAAGTAAAACTCAAATGGGTTATTTTAAAAAAAGACAAGGATTTCTCAGCAGAAACAGAGGGAAACGTACGTACGTAGCTAATGGAAAGTTGTTCCATATGGCATGATAGTAAAGATTGCTTGTACCTATGTCTTTGTATGCTATCAAAACAACTTCGAAACCTTGAGAAAGACTCATTCTCATATGTAGGAAACCATTTCACATAGTCACTGTTTGGATATATCTTGTAATTTTGGATAACTTATTTGTAGAGTAATGATATAAAAAAATATAGTTTTTGGTAATTTTAAGGTAAATGTATGATAAACGGCTTAAAACTAACTTATTTCAAATCTTTAGTTCCTATTATGTTATATTAATTAACCACTCTCCGTGTGTGTGTTAAAAATACTTAGTATTCTAAAAAAAAAATTAACCACTCATTCTTCTTATTAGTATTTATTAGTGTGAAACTTTACTATTCAACTAACCACACAACTTACTCGTGAATATTCCAATAAAATTCTAGTAGGTTCTAGGTCGTGGGATCCAATAGGAAACGAGCTTCAGCTAAGAAAATTTCTTTATTTTACTTATATTATTTTGGATTGGCCATTAAAAACAAGCCAATATTCTATGATGTAGCAACTTGATTTTATAAGTACTAGATTGAATGATAATGATGAACTCAGAATTATGATAATTAATATAAACTCAACTTAAAAGAGCAAGGTTTTTATGTAACTTGGTTGCAAGAATTTTTATGCAATCTACTACATGGAGTAAAAAAAAAATCATTTATATGTATTATTTAAGTAAGTTGCATTATGCATGACTCATTAAAAATGTCATGTGACATATGAATGATTAAAAAAAAAAAAAAAACATTTTCCAACTTAAAATAGATGAACAAAATCAGAAGATAATAAGATAATTTATTATTATTTGGATTTGTTTTCCCTATTTCAAATTTGAAAAAATAAATAAAGGCTAGCCCAACATGACACACATGATAGTCAGATCCACTTTTGGCCTGGGGCTAGTATCCATTATTTCGTTTTGACCCAATTACCATCCATTATTCATAAGACTAAAAGACAAAAGTAGTAATAATAATAATTAAATACGTCGGGCAAGCAAGCGCCTGTGGCCTAATGGATAAGGCGTCTGACTTCTAATCAGACGATTGTGGGTTCGAGTCCCACCAGGCGTGTTCTCTTTTTCCAAACCAATTTTTTTTTTACTCGAATTCTGATTGCTACATCTCGATGAAGAATTACTATGCCAACACTTCGGCCCAGTGTTAAGCCCGTTTTAAAGCATTTGGGCTGAGATCAGGTTTACCCAATTCAACAACCATGCAATAAGTAAATTACCCAGCTGACCTCAGATCATTAACTGAGAACGTCAATCGAGCTTGATTGCACTGCAAATAAAACTCGGCCCAATATTTGGGGGGGCCTTCATGGCAACTACTCGGTCCAATAAACTCCTATCCTTCCTTTCCCTCGCTCAACAAGTTTTTGTCCAAACAGTTGGACCCATTGTGTGTGTGTATTGGGTCAATATCGATTTCCGTGGCTTGAAATATCCCCCAGATAAAAACTCTGTTATTCTCACAAATACAGATAAAAATTTTGCTGGATGTTTTGTCCTTGGTTCGGCCCCTACTGCTCGCTTTTGTTAATGTATTTTTAAAGGATCAAGCCTAGCTTGATGGTGTTTCTCTGTTGTAATTTTGCCCTCTATTTCAATAAAACTTTTTAGAGAATACCATGATTTGCTGAATCCAAAGTTCATATGCCAAGTTATCAACCCTTGAGAGTTTTATTATGACAATTTGGGTGTGTGTTTTAAGAGTCTTCGGCCCAACTCTAGTTCTATTAATTAACTAATTCATTCCTTTTTACAATATTAAAAAAATAAATAAATAAAGAAAGAAAGAAAGAAAGAAAGAAAAAAAAAAAAAAAAACCCTTGAGAGTCCTGCTGGGTGGATGGTATGCTGAGATGCAATGTTTTTTTTTTTTTTTATAAATTTATTTTTGATAAATGAGATAAAATTTCTGTAAGGACTCGATTTGGAGCGACCCAAGAACGATACTGGGTTCGCACGTAAATAGGCCCTCACAATATCATTTATAGAGCGTGGGTTTGAAAGGCTAGGCCTTGATCACGAGTCGGTGGTTTTCCGGAGTGTTCATACATAAATAAAACGTGTACATACATAAATAGATTGTGCACGCTCTGGGAGTCTTTCTCCTAGAGGTGGGCTGGGAGGCTCTGGTTTTGGCCATTTTTCCCAGCCTCTCCTATGGATTACTTACCTTTCCTTTTATACTAGTCTGTGTTCCTTATCCTTCGTCCACGTGTAGGGTCGACTTTTCAGGACTGATACTTGTCCCATCAACCCATACTCAAAGTCGTTGGAGGTGGTTGTAAAAGTTGGGGAGTATGGCTCTGTCAGGTGCAGAATATTGAATGGCAGTAAGGGCAGCTTTCCCTGGTTGTTGCTCTTTCCAACGCACCCTTTTCTATCGACTTAGATATTTTAGATTTTGTTCCAGCTGCTCCTGTACCATTTTTACCCTTTCTTTTGGTGAGACTTTGGACATGCCGAGGACTGAATCGTCCTCGGCTGTATCCCAAGGCTACTTCGTACTTATACTACCGAGCCTGGACTATAACCTTCCTCGGCTCGGGCCTTGGGCCCCAATGAATGAATGGGCCAGGACCACAACTTACTGGGCCCCACAATTTCAATTTTTAGGTCTATTTCATTATGATTAGACTTTATTATTTAACTCAAAACACCAATTAAAAATTTGAAACCTAAGGCCATGTTTGATTTGCAAGGTTTTCATCACTCAATTCTCATTACCTATCACTCACTTTTGCTAGGACCCACACCCCATTTCTGCTTATTTGGCTTTGTTTTGCTTTCTTACTTTCCATCACTCATAAATAAATAAATAAAATGATTTTTTTTTTTTTTTTTTATATTTCAAAAAAATGAGTTAGAGTGAGTTAAAATGAAAACAGTTTTTAGGAGTTTTCAGATCATGAGTTATGAGTTTTGGTGGCAATCTTGTAATTCTTTAGAGCCAAGTGGGTCCCACCCGTATGTCTAGTCACATCCATAGTTCTCAGAATCGGACCGGACCGGGAGGTCGGACCGTGAAAACTGAAAACTGAGATGAAAACCGGTTTTTTAAGCATAAAGAACCGGGCATATGTGGCAATTCCGTGAACCCCTAAAACCGGGGTTGGGCCGCACGAACCGGTGTCAAGAACCATGCGGTCCAGCCCCTTAGCAATTTTATTTTTTATTTTTTATTTTTTTATAAAAACAACTTAACACAATTTTATTCTACTTAATTAAATTATCCATCTCTTACAAGGAATAAAAAAAATTATAATTAAAATCCTTCAAAGATATTCAACTTTACTTCAAAAATTAATCATAAATTTTAATGTTTTCATGGTTATTATTTTATTTTATTAACTTTCTTATTTAATTATTAAATATATGCTTGAAAATCATTAAATTTCTCTCACATATATAGATATATTAGTCAATTTTGCTAATTTTATAAATTTAATATCTATATTTAGGCTTTGATTAATTATTAAATTAATTATGACGTCATCACGGTTCGACCCCGGTTCGACCTCGGTTCGACCTCAAAAATCTTGAACCTCTCCCTTTTATGGTTCAATGAAGGGTCCGGATCTGAAAACCTTAGTCACATCAAATGCCAGAGAAGTAATGGACACCAACGGTCATATGGCACTGTTCACTTTCAGCTTTAATGTTTTTCCCTTATTTTTCTCATTCACTCCCATTTCTCTCTGCACTTTCACTTTAGAGCTCTGTTCTTGTTTTCGAAAGGTGAGAAAATTTTTATCATATCTGCTTTGTTCTTCATGAAATTGGGTTCGGTTTTTATTTTTTTATATATATATTTTTTAAGTTGTTTATGGTTTTATGATTGTTGAACTATACATGTGTTTGATCATATCTCTCTCTACTGCTTCACATGAGGGAATTTCTAACAAATGTTTTGCTTTCTCACTTTCCATCACAAAGTTTATAATGTTCTTGGTGGATTCACTTTTCATGATTTCTGTTGGTCATGGTCAAAATAAGAGCTTAAATTTTATTTGTATGAGATTTTAATTATGTGATCTACCTTAATAACAACACCAATTTTACAACACCTTACAATCTTCATATTAATAAAAACCTGACATAAAAAGTTTCAAATCCAGCCTCAAATTTACACCATCTGATTGTTGAAGATAGATGTAGGAACGTACGAGATTGAAAAGAACAAATTATCAAATATAGACTGAAATTCATGAAAATGTTTAGAAATATGCAAAATACAAAGGTGGACAAAAATTTCTTCAACAGACCCACACTTCCGAGAGGGGTTTAGAAGTTGAAGGTGATAATGACAAGGAAATAGGGATACCTAGGTTGTGTTCGGAGTTGGGCTCTAGAATTCCTTTGTGTGGGTTTTCGGATTTCAAAATTGGAGAGGAGAGGGGAACCTCTGAAAGTCCTTTAGTCTTCTTGGGCAGAAAATGAGAGGCATAATGAGGGTTTGAGGAGTTGATACTCAATGGTGAGAGAATGGAGAAGCTAAGCCTAGGTATTGTGGAATGGGCGAATGGCTGTGCATGGAGAGGAGAGAGAGACTTGGACGCGGGTAGGCTTGTTGCCATTATGTGCACCTACTAAGCAATAATTTAATGACTGTTATTAACACAATTAAATTAAGTTAACTATCCTAGTGGATTTTAGTTAACTTTACTTAATGACTGTTATTAATTAAGTTAACTAAAATTCACTAGGATAGTAGGACACAATTAAATTAATTAATCATTAATAAAAGGGTGAAAAGGACAAAAGAGAAAAAAAAAAACCCCACTTATTAGTGTAGATAATGATAAAAGCAAAAGAAAAGGGACATTTTCATGTTCAGTCGGAGCCCATCCGACAAGAAGCGCAATTTGGGAGCACCAGGCCAAATGTATGTACAATCAACTTCAGCTTCTTGTCTCTATTCATTCGCTAATTCTATTGCAGCTAGAGCAGAGTAAAAAAAAAAAAAAAAATAGTAGCAGTCAAAAGATTATTTTACAACCAAGTAAAAGTAAAAGGAAAAGGAAAATCTCAAAACCTTAATAAATTTGTATCTCTCGCCGACTCACCAGTCACCATCACTACTGCGAATAACGGCCCCACCCACCCGAAACCCCCAAATGGCCTTAATAATATCACACCGCTCACCTCTCAACTCTCAATATGTATGTTAGCAATGTTGTTTTAATAATATTATTTATATTTTTTAAAAATATATATAAATAAATAAAATATATAAAAATATATATAATATTATTTAAAAACTAAAAATTATTACTTAAAAATACCGTATTAAACGGCCTTTTAATTCGTATAGCTGAGCTGATCATATTTACGTATAGAGCAGAGAGACAGAGCAGAAAAGAGCAAGGTTTTCACAATGCACGAGGTCAAGAGCTAGGTATAAACACGTCAATCTGATGCATTGAATATTCACAGCTGTAACCCAATAATCTCTCTACCTTTTCTCTCTAGGCCATTACAGCTGCATGTGACCCCTTGTCCCCTTCTTTCACTGTCTCTTTTTGCGAATGGCTCTCAAACCCTCCTCACTTCACTACAATAGAAATCGACACTCAAATCACAAACTAAACTAGTACTAAAACGGTAAAACCCACCACTACTCTTTCAACTCTCGCTCTCTCTCTCTCTCTCTCTCTCTCTCCGCTTTATCCATGGCATACCCATCTCCTTCAAACCTTCTTTTCCTCTGTTATCTGCTCGTTTTCGTCAACGTGGGTCCTTATGTTGGTGCTCAGCTTGAAGATTCGAGCTTGAATCTGATGAGTAGTAGTGAGGCATTTGAGTGGCCCACCACAACAATGTCATCACCGTACGACAGCGACGAGGTAGACGAAGAGGAAGAGGATGAGAACAGCATGGAGGGTGGGCTGAGTCGTAGGTCACTGTTCTGGAACAGAATGAGGTACTACATTTCGTACGGTGCACTCTCTGCCAATAGAATCCCATGCCCACCTCGCTCTGGAAGATCTTACTACACCCACAATTGCTTCAAGGCCACAGGCCCAGTTCATCCATACACTAGAGGCTGCTCTAGAATCACTCTCTGCCGGAGATGAGGAGAGAGAGAGAGAGAGGTACTGTATATCTTAGCCTGGAGTTGGATTACCACCTACGTTTCGAGGTTTTTATATATGTTAGATTAAAATGCTTATTATTTTCTTCTACTTATGTTGAGTGGGAAAATTGTGTGAGTTTGGCTGTTTAAGCTGAGAATTGAGATTGAGTAGTAATGTAGCTTGTTTAATGGCATCGCTTTGGTGCTAATTAAGTATTGAGTATTTGTATTTTATGCTAGGCACTCTTGTTTTTTGGGGAATTTGTTTTAGTCTGATTCCTGGTTATGAAAGGGATTCTCCTGGTTTAGTAGTTTTTTTTTTCCCATTTGCCTAATTACATCGTGAGAGTTGAGCTTGATTATCATCGTTTGTCACTATATCTCATATCTGTTCTATGCTTATTTATCAGATGGGGATTGGGAGTAACTTGAAATTAATTAGGTGTTATTTTAGCTACTTTGACGGCCAAAAGTGACTAGTACATCATGACATCTATGTGCCCACATGAAAGTGATTAATACTATGTAGCATCACTTTAGCTGGCTTCAACTGCCCTAACCACCCTCCAACGACTTACTTAACACTGTCGCCAACCATATTCATTCACGAATCACGAAATATTGACTGGCAGAAGTGCATTTACTCAGTGCACCTGCTAGGACCCTACATGTAAAAATTACTGATTAATTGCTGGGTAGTTTGATTCAATTATTTGTTCGGAAATAGCAATATTTCAATATGCTTTTTAATTAATAGTTTAGCATTGAGTTACACTACTCATTGAGTAGTGATTCTGAATCTCAATAAGGGCCTGAAGAAATTAGTGCAATAATGGGCTTAGGATAAATCCAGAAAAACAATTTTCGTCAAGTCAGGACGAACGGTTGTGTTCTGTGTTTTTCCTACTGAGTGAGACCATTTATATTTCGTTATATTTTAGCACAAAATGCAGTTTTGCATGTATCAATTGATTGCGGATCTGCGACAAATGGGAATGCACACATTAGTAATTCATGATGATCTTAGTAAAAAGGCATGTTGATAACAACAAATTAATATTGTTGTTGAATTATTGTTATATGCCTATTTAGACAACCAAGCCTTGAGGTTTTCCCAGACCATATTTTCTGTTAGCATTCCTGCCTCTTGCCAAATATCCATTAGAAAATGTTCTGTCCGGCCTAAAGTTTTTTCTTTTCAATGGTTCTTCACTTATCTTTGTTAGATTTGGTTGAAACACTTCAATCGGTTTTGTAAATGATCGATCATTTCCTTGCTATGTTCCATTGCTTGGTTAATAACAATTGTTTTCCATACATGAAAGAGATTTAGGTTTTCTAGAGTTCTTATTTATTAAGGCGATTTCATCTTGGAGTAGCTAAAATATTATCAAAAATTGCGCAACATTTCACTAATTGTTATCTATTGGTAGAAAGACATTTCATTAACTAACCAAAAGTTAAATCTTTAGAGAGGCTGCATTGTAGAAACTTAGGAGCCACCTCCAACCAGACAGAATAAGTGAATAACTACTTAAAGTTTATGGGTTGGGATTGTGTCCAGTGCACTACACAAGCCATGTCCAAAATTTACTGTAACTATCATGGTATATGTTTAAATTATTGTTTATGTAGTAAAATTCACTTACTTATTTCAAAATGACTAAAAAGGATATTAGGAGCGCCATAATAGGATTAATGAATCTAGAGGGTTCTAATTCGAAAAGTAGAACAAGTGAAAACAAGAAAACCAACTATTTGGTCAAATAGCACCCAAATTTTTTTTGCAGCATGTGTTTACAATATATTTTCACTACAGTTAACATAACATGTAATTGATGTCTAATGAAAATGGCTTCACCGAGGGTTAGGGTTAACGTAAAAGAGTGAAAAAAAAATGTCCTTAACATTGCTTAGAATAAAATTGTATAATTGAATGTTTAGGAAGTCCAAATCCAAGTTTATTAATTAGGTCCATATTCGACCACCAGTGAATGTTTAAAGGGGAGACAAGGCAATAAGTTAGCTTTTGCTTGTTTTATTTTTTTAGGGCAAAAAGTTAGCTGCCAATCGGACTGACATTTCATCTTAATGCATGTTTCTTACAATGCTTATGATGCTTCTTCTTCTTCTTTTTTGTGGAATAAAGCTAATGATGCTTATAATTCAAAACTCCATGCGGCAAATTTTTTTTTTTTTTTTAATAAATAATTTATTTATAAGAAGAAGCAAAATATATACAATTAAGGGAGGACCTATGACCATCTCTATCTAAAACCTTAGCTAACAACGGCAGCAAGTTAGAGATGGGAACTGGCCCACCCCAGTTCAAAAGAGCAGCCCATTGGACTAGAAGGTGGGCAGTAACGTTGCCCTCTTTACATATAAAAGAAAATGATATATTATCAAAAGATTTGGCTAGGAACAAAATATCCTCTAGGACTGCTTTAATTCTTTAGTGAGAGACAACTACTTTGTTTCTTAATGGCTCAATGACATTTAGTGCATCTCGTTCAAGGATAATTTTCTCGAATCCTTCATTAGCCACTTTTTTGATAGCTAACCAAGCTACTTTGGCTTCTTCCAACAAAGACTCTGTTTGATCCAATTGCTTTGTCCATGCTGCAACTAAATTTCCTCTTTGGTCTCTTGACACCATAGCCTCTAAGGATTTACCTTCCCTAATTACAGCATCAAAATCCAGTTTTATCCAATGTAAAGATGGGGGAGTCCAGGATGGGTCTTTTAGGGGTTTTTTTGGTTGATTTTTTCAAGCATTCTTGTGCTTTTCATAAGATTTATTCACCTGCCTTGCCACCTCTTTCGGGCTTGTTTTGATTCCCTCTAGTCTAACTTTATTTCTCGTCATCCAAATCTGATCACATAAAATTGTTGCATATAATTGGAAATCTTTAGCTTCTTCGCCCTCTAAATCCAGGCCATGCTTTGGATTGATTATCATCTTCACCCAATCAACTATAGATACATTATACATATGGCTCATATTTAATGGCCAAGGACTTGCAAACCAAATTTGGGCAACCCAATCACATTGTAGAAAAATATACTCTAAAGACTCAATGGCATTATTGCATTAATAACAATCTATTGAAGATAGAGAGGACTTGGAATTTAGGACTGAGGTTGTAGGTAGAATCTCCCAAGTCATCTTTCACAGCAAATTTTTGAGCTTGGCATGAATTTTCAGCTTCCACAGCTCTTTCCAATCTTTATATTGCAACACAGGGTGAGGTGGATAATTGATAAACCTTAAGGCATTATATGCTGTCTTAACTGTGAACTCAAGGGGTTAAGACACCAAAAAACTTGGTCTTGTTGTGACAATTAGGTAAGGTGGATGGTCATAATCTTGGTTATTGTATTTAGCTCAAATAACTCATAAAGCTTTCCTCTATCCCACTGTCTAGTATCTTGATCAATCAACTCCGCCACCAAATGAGTTTCAAGACTAGATCCATTTCTTCTTAGAGGGATTAGATTTGGCTCATTTGGAATCCAGTGGTCTTCCCAAATCCAAGTATTCAAACCATTCCTTATCTTGTGGCACATCCCTTTCTTTACCACATCTCTACATTCAAAAATGCTTTGGGAAGCCCATGATGCCCCTTTAGGTGAGGGTATTTTCATAAAGTTTTTATGCTTCACATATTTCTTTTTAAAAATCTGAACCCATAATTTGTCAGCATTACTTGCTATTTCCCATGCACCAAAATCTGTCTACCAGTCCTTCAGACCAGCGAATATTTGCTCCAAATGACTGAAATCATAAAATTTTCACTGTTTTCCCAGTCGAATTACACCTCGGATCCAACCTTTATCTCTTTTGTCTTTCTATGCCATGTTTTTTTCTTTTCTTTATTGGCTCATTCACTTACTCTAAAGTCTAATCCAACTTCAGTTACGTTTTGATATGTAATCAGAGAGGGAGACCAGTGGGTTGATTGGGCTTATTAACATAACAGGTGGGTTGGGCTTTTTAGATGTTAATGCCACGTATCCCACATTGTATAAATCCGGTCTTGTTCACGGGCCACAAGAAAATCTACTCTTATTATGGTCCAAATGGAATCTGGTCTTTTATATAAGTGTTTTTTTTTTAATAATAAAATAGTTGAGAACAATTTGAAGAAGTATTGATTCTAACAAGGTTGATTATTCAGACTTTTTAATGCATTGATGTGGAGGCAGAGAGTTTTGACCTTGACTCTCTTTATAATGGAGAGCAAATAATACTACTAAAATATAAGACTTTTGGTAATAAATAAAATAACACATTTATTTATTATGTGTGTCAAATTCTTTAGTGGTGTGTTTAGATGGCAGGATTTGGACACATGAATTTGAATTTAAGTGATTAAAATCCAAATACCATGTTTGAATAGTTTACAAAAGGTGAAGGATTTGGATTTAACAAATCTATCAAAGATTTTAAACCTTAAAATCCTTGAATTTGAAATAACTTTTAAGCCCATAAAGTTTTAGAAATCCATTTGAGATACTTAAACATTTATGGATTTAGAATTAAGGCATTTCAAATCCATCACTTTAATCTAAATTCAAATTCAAGTATCCAAACGCAACCTAGGAGTCATGAGGAAATCAAAGAATTGGACCTAACGTGAATAGTATAACATGTTTTAAAAATTTTATTATGTCAAATCTCGGAAAACATGTGGTTCAAGCAATGGTCCAGTGGTAATGTCATCTTTTGAAAAACTTCATGTCTATGGTTCAATGGACATATAGTGCATTATGAACCACAAAATCCAATGCTCCTATTTTCCTTCTCTTCTTCAAAAGTGTACCCCTTACCTTGGCTAGGTGATGTTTCCTAGTTAGAGGTGCGCATTCAATCCACCACCTTGATAAACCTAATCCAATCCAAACCAACTTAATACTTTTGGGTTGTTTTTTGTGGGTTGATGGTTTGATTTATGTTTGATTTATATATTTGTTTAATTATTACTATTTTTGGGGAATTTTGGGATTTAATTTTAGATTTCTAGTTTGATTTTTGTTAGCAATTCGAAGTCCTTTTTTTAGAATTTGTGTACAAGTCATGCTTGTGTAAATTATAACAATTTATTGATTTTTTTTTAAAATTAAGCTTGAGAAAATGACGCAACTCGATGACTCAATCCAACCCAACCAAATCCCTACAGGTTGGGTTGGGTTGGTTTTTAGAGTTATGATGGTTTGGGTTGGAGATGTCTCAATCCAAGGATATTAGGTTGGATTAAAAAAAAATTCCCAACCCTGCCCATGCACGCCCTTGATTTTGCTTGACTGACTGCTTGGTAAGAAGAAAAGGTTTGCTTGTGGTTCGAGTGCCGAGGAAGTTTGGGTGCCCTACTTTGAATACAAAATCATGTATGTCTATTTCCCCCCTTTTCTCTTTACTCTCATTTCCCTAATATAAACTTTGAGTCATCATGGCCTTTTTTTGACTCGGTCTAGCCCAATCACCCAATGCATGTGGTGTTTCAAACTTGACAAATTCATCTTTTTTTTCTGAAAGAATGGCTCGCTCATATTTTTCAAAGATCCAGCTATTGATTTGCCAATTAGAGAAAGTGTAAGTAACAAGTGCTTTCTTAGTAGGAATTGATTCATTGTAAACATATAGTGCTAATATCAAAGTCGTAGCTGTCAAGGACTTCCTCCGTGGAGGTAAGCCATATAATTCTCTTTGTTCTTGTGTCTTTCTCTCCCTTTTACATCTATAATATTTTCCTATTCCACTTTTGATTCCAACAAAAATATTAGTTAAAAGTTTTTGAAGCTAATGAAAGTTATCATGATAGAAGTCATATTAACAGAGTTATATTTATTTGATCCAAAAAAGAAAAAGAAAAACAGAATTATATTAATCTATTACATCATTGACTTATCTAACTAGAGCAGTCTCGTTGGTTTGATTATTCGTGGTCAACACAGGAACATACACGCTGGACTCAAAAAATCAATGTCATACATGCACTTCCTATGTTGTCTCAGCTTTCGGCCAACACCAAAGGCCAAGTTAGAAAAGGCCTCAATTAGCGGCTGAATCTATTTTCACTTTCCATACAGTCCCGACCATATGTATATATATATATATAGTAGAAAGAAGATTCCTACTAAACTTGTACCACTTTATGTTCACACTGGGCCAGAGAACCAGAAGGGCTGCAATCCAAAAAAAACTTTGACCCAGATTAACTATTAGTACTTCCTAGAAAGTTTATGTTTACTTATAAGAGTTTGAGAGCATTGAACTTGGTCTAGCGTGAACAATTAAAAAACATGGGTAGTGTGAAGTTGGACCAATAGTTACACTACATCTTCAATAACGTGAATCATTTCTTTTTCACCTATAAAAAGATCTATAAGCCAAATAGACGGCTGCAACTATTTCATCAAACTTTCTTTCTTCATTTATTTTTTAGTTTTTTTTGTCTTTTTAGCATTAAAAAAATCTAAAGCCCATCAAAGATAGATTGAAAAACCAAATGGTGTGGACCCAAGTTTAAAAATTGAAATCATAACTGGGCCCCAATGTAACATTGTGCCCAAATTGAAGCCGAAAACCCCACCAATTAATAATGGAAGCCGAAAGCAAACACAATAGAGTATGTTCACTATTTTGTGTTGAAGCAAAAATAAAGGGTGAGCTGATCTCGGGGGGTCAAAATCAATCACGGCTGGCTAGTGGGCCACCACTGAAAATCTTTGAAGCCCAGATGAGCCCAATTGGAGCTAATGGGACCCATTTATCACACAAAGTTACAATTGGGACATTGACTTAGACAGTTAGACATGACACAAAGCCCTGACCTCAGTTGGTGCGCCATGATGATGGGTTCATGTAATTTGTTATGGACCGTGGGTTCATGTAATTTGTTATGAACTGCGGGTTCATGAATCTTTGGAATTGACCATTCGCGGTGGCACAGTGAAACTGCCTGCGCTCACGTGGGCTTCTACATGAACTGACAAAGTCCGACCATTTTTATCAAGGTCTTATAAGAATTGACACTTTGACCGCGAGCCAGATCTTTTTTTTTTTTTGGGGGTTCAACTTGAAAGAATAGTAGGTTGAGTTTTGAACACTAGTGGTCTAGTAGCAGAGCATATCTCAACCTACTATCTTCAATTTTTCATGCAAGTTGCAACGAGGGGATCGAAAAATATTCTCTGATACTCAATTGTAAAAGGGTAAAACTTAGTTACAGTATTTAGGTGTTATTTTTTAAGTTTTTCTTTTAAAATTTTATCATGTGAATTTTTTTTCATGCGATGAAAATGTATTTTTAAGTTAAATAAGCACATGACTGAATCTGAAGAGGAAAAACCTAAAGAACAACATTTAAGGTACTATACCTAAGTTTTATTCACCGTGAAAAGTAGCTCAAAAAGGAAAGGTGGTGAAAGTTTTAATATTTTTACGTTGAATACAATTTTAATTACAATTGTGAAGGGGAGAAAAATTAGGGGGTGGGGGGTTGATGTAGATCAACACTTAAATATAAAACCAAGAAAATAAAATACATCAACCCCCACACCCCCCACAATTGGGTCACAAGAAAAATATTAATTTTATAGATTTTTCCGGTATGAGGAAAATATTTTTTTAATGAAATTAGATGGAACGCCTGAATTGAATAAATTTGAAACTTAGATGACTCAATTGAATGAAAGTAAAGTTAGAGGTTTGAAATGAATTTTAGTCAAACTTAATGGGTGCTAAGGGCGCAACCAATGATCAAGCCCGATCAAAAGAGGAATGGGCTGAAAAGCAAGCTCAATGCAATTAATTTGTAGAGGTGGGTTATCAAGGCCAACCCTTCAAGCCTTAACAGCTTCACTTGGTGATTTAAAGAAAGAAAATTGTCTAAGACAACAATTTAAAAAGAGGATGATAAAGAGAAAAACAAGGATTTTTATTCAAGTTCTTCCTCAAGCTGGCTGAGGAGCAATGGTTCTTAGGATTATATACTTCTCGGTTATAAAATTCTTAATTCCTCTCTCTTTCCTTTTTATTTTTTTTTTTTGGTTCCCCTTTTAGGATGATCTTCCTTACTGTATATAGTTACTGGGATTGCATCCTAACGTTCCACTGGGATGGTCATTGATCCTTCCTTAGATACTTGTCACATCATTGCTTTGTTGGTGGTGGTAGAGTAGAATGCAGGCTGTGGGGGCACTATTCAGGGGTCATTCTGCTATTAATGCGGCAAGCTAAGTTGATACAGTGCATTAAATGTGGAGGTGACTGATGCCTTATCTGGAAGCTTCCTCCTCTCATTGCCTACACGTCTCTACTTCCTTCCTCGACCTTCAGTCCTATGGCATTGGTGGTTTGTCTAAAGTCTCCCGAGGAGTGTATGCTCCTCGGGCTCCTCAGGCAAGCCGTCTTCCTCGATTTCACTATCTTAATTATCCTGACTATGCTGAGCCTGAGTTAATGAATAGTTGGGCTCAATTGCTCGTCGGGTTAAGCCCATTTGATGATCTTCCTTCTTTGGGCTTCCCCCTCCCACAGCTGCAATTTTTATTTTAGCTAGCCTTATGTATGTTATGATTATCACAAAATTTAGGGAGTGAATTGTCATTTAAAAAAAAAATTGGGAATTATTATTGTTTCCTAATAATTCAAGATTAGGGTCATCTTTTTTTAAATGAATAAATTAGATTTTCTAAAATTGTATATCTAATTTGCAAATTTTCTTGTATTTAATTTGGTGTTGACGGCAAGTGCTTGTGAACTTTATGCAATAACGGTTAAAGTATACCACGTAGTCAACATCCGTGTAATACTAATCAAGATCTTGACTATTTAGTATTTAGTAAGAGGCTAGCTTGACCATGGCCACGGCTTTAACCGTAAAATAATGAAATTTGTGAAAAAAGAAAAGTTCTGTTTTGCGGCTGTTGCTTATTTTTGCGATTTTCAACATCTTCATGTCAATGTCTTATGTCTACACAACCAAACGAGGAAATTCCGAAGATTGGGTTAGCTCAATTTAACCATGTCAAGCAAGCAAGCAAGAAAGCTGAAATCATTTTCCTCGAGTTGTAAATTCGAGACACATGATTCATGGTGAATAGGATATGCCTTTAGAGCCAGCGACCAGCACCTAATTACAAAAAATCCACCCATACCCTAACACTTTCAAGTAAAGGAATTGCAAAAGATTGATAGGAAAATGTAATCCCATCATGTTTCACGCAAAGCTTTATTTTTATTCAATGTTTTAATACTGTATGTGACGTTAAACACATTAAAAGTTGGTTGGCCCAAGACGTTGTCTTCATGTGAACTGTGGAAGTGATGCAAAAATAATGTCACATTCTCACAGAGACTTACAGGTCCAAGTGGGCTGCCCTTGGCCCCTTATATACATATTCAATTCATCTACGAAAAAATAAGCATAAGATAGTTAAAGCACGTGTGTCAGTCTATGGTACTCGGAATTTAACTACTCGAAACAGCTTCCACACGATTCTGATTTCTGACCTTGTGACACAAAAGGAAAAAGGAGAAATGTCTAAGACGACTGTGTTGTGCCTACCACGATGATCTCATTAAGACCTTAATAATATACGTGGTGGTATTTATCGTCATATTATGTGATCTTGACGAGTCTACACTAAAAATTATTTTTTAATTATAAAAAATAAGAGATAATAAGAGAGCATAGAATGGAGATATAATGATATATAGTATATGCATCTGTATATATTTAGATGGACAAAAACAGTACTTAAGTACTATTTCTTAGGTTCCCTTCTTAAAATTATGTCATATAGATTTTTTCTCTCCTAAGATTATGCCATATGAATTTTTTTTCATAGGATAGAAGTGTATTTTATAGTTAAACAATCAAATGGCTGAATCTTAATAAAAAAATTTAAAGAACACATAAGATATTGTATTAAGTTTTATCCTACATAGATGGTGTAGTTGGGTTCAAGGCTGAAGGTGCGGTGGAACAGAGTCTGATAATATATAATCTATGATACGTAGAACGTGCCCACATGTGATGGCTAAAGTTGGCAGATAAAAAACGTGAGCTCGCTTCCCTTTACTCGTCCAATTTATAGGTACTGTTGCAGCCGCCACACACTGATTTATGATATCAGCTCACAGTTTAGGATATCATCTGAATTGAGAAATATCAACAATTGGCTGAATTGAGAAATATTTTTTTTACTCTCTCTCTCTCTCTCCTTGGAATTAACGTGGAAAATGATTTTTTGTATGTTGAACAAAAAAATTAGTTTAATATAAAGTGTATAGCCATATCTACTAATTAAGTAAATATAAATAGACCGAAATAGTTAATGATAGTAGCAATGATATCTTATGCGAAGGTTTCATGAAACCATCATCTCACAGCATATGAATTCTATACATGTTGTGAGAGAAGGGTTTTACAAGAATGCCTTACAAGATAAGTTTTTATGATAATAAATGAGCCACTAGGCCAATTGGCATACCGTCCTCGATGATATGAATGTTAATTTGAGGAGACAAGAGTTACTTTATATTAAATAATAAAAAAATCTGTATTGGTATCCTTCTAGCATCTCCAGTAATATATGGGCTAAATGTACACAATACAAAATATGTATGCAATTCATTTGGTTTAAGATTTCATAATTGTTTTTAAATATGGGATAAAAAACAGAAATGAATAAAAAAATGTAAGCACACATACTTATGGATATTACGAATTTGAATTAAAAAAATTAGGACAAGAAGAATAATTGTGTATATATATATGTTACGATATCTCTTTTATCATATCTCAATTTGGTGACATAGATACATATGTTATCTTATAGTATAATTTCGTAAGATGTTCTATAAAAAGAGATTAATTTTAGATGTCTTAAATTAACAAGTGAATAAACAAGATGATGTTTAACATGTTCTTTCTTCACTCACTTTGTTTAAAAGAAGTAAACTAACAAAACGTATTTATTGTATCACATTATTATAATTTAACATTTTATTTTTTTATTTAAAATCTTATATGCATACGTACATTTTATTTATGATAATAGGGTCTAATTAACGTATCTAGAATAGTAGTCATTAGTGAACAAAAATAATTGTACTGACCAGCAAGGCAACTCCATCCCCCAACATTCCAAAGATTATTAGAATTATATAAATAAAAAAAATCTTAATTAAGAATTTTTTTTTTTTAAATTATAAGAAAAATGTTAAAATGTTGACGTATAATGTAAATAGTAAACTATAGAGTGTATCAAAAAAAAAAATAGTAAACTATAGAGTTAAAAATATTGATTTTTATAGTTTTATTTTTTGTATATAATGACACACCAAAATTAATTTAAAATATTTATGTATAAATATAATACAAGAGAAACTGTTAATACATCCTTTATATAATTGGTGTATTTTACTAACTATAAGAGTCAACTTATAAATGCAGTAGTCAAGCCAAAAACCTTATAGGTTGTAACTCAACTGACATTTCCTAATATTTTCAATAAAAATGCCTGGGTTTCAAATTCCTTCTTCCTCACTGTTCTAAGGAATTTATCAAAAAAGAAAACAAAATTGCCCTAGCTAGGGCCCCTTACATTTAATCGTCCTTGCTGAAATTTCTAATTGACTAAGGGTTCAAAATTTTAGAAAAAAAATTGGGTATTTATCTCATTGCAAACACTGAAACAAGTTTCAAATTAGGAAATTTTTACTTAAGAGAAACCAATGCAATTGAGGAAGAGAACTCTTATTTATTTATTTATTTTAAACTTTCTTTCTCGATTTTAATGAAGACATGTGATCAATTGAATTGGTTGGCTAAGATGTGTTCTCCAATTGAGTCAATTGTCTGGTTTTTTTTTGCAATGGGAGTGATTTTGTAGTTTACGATTTATTTTCCATAATTTTTAATAGATTAAATTCTTTTGCCATACCAAAGTGGGATTGATTTGTTAGAATTTTTAATAGAGGGTAATATAATTGAATAAATCCCTAAGATAAAATATGCATCATATCATAAAGTTCTTTTTTTTTTTTTTTCGAGGGAAAAGTTCATATTTAGATGAATTAACTTGCAACATTACTTTTCTCTAAAAAAATAAAAATAAATAATCTTACACTTACAAAAAATGTTGTAACATTAATTTATTAGACTTCCAAAAGTTAAACACCATAAGTTAATTCTAAGGTGTTAGAAATTGTCACGAATTCAGAATTCAATTTGGTTATATTTCTTGGCATGTAAGGAAATAATTTTTATTGGTGTGGAAGTAAAAGAGTTTCTTTGACAAGGAGTGAAAAAGTGATGGGTTTGTGCGTGTAAGATAGGTTTGCTAGTTAGTTTGTATTTATGAGTGTTGTTTGTGTAAGTACATATGCGAGATTTCATTGAGAGTGTTTGTAATCCATATTTTTGATAGTGATTTTTTTTTTTTTAAATTTTAAAAATAGTTGATAGTGAATTTTGGTTGGCTTGCTTGTTGAAGTAGGTTTGGAATTGGCCAAACACGTTATTATCTTATGTAATTATTTAATTTTTTTTATTTGCCTTTGTTATCAGCTTTCTTTTTGAACCATAAGCAACAAATCCATGTTGTAGACTTGAAGTGTAAAACAATGTTTCCATATTCATCCAAGCAAATAAAGGGTACCTTTCAAATTACACTTTTTCCGTTGTGGTTTGAAATTGAATCACGCAAAATATGCAAATTGGGGTCAGTTCATTGTACAAACTGAAGAAAAATGTACATTGAATCGCACGAATATTGTACAAAAAAGGTTAGAGAGAATCAAGATAAAGATAAAATATCTTTTTCCCTGGGCGCATGGTCATTGTATTGAACAATATTTGTACCTAAAACATCTTTTTAAAGCCATATGAAAAAAAAAAAAAAAAAAAAAAAAACCAACTCTTGATTTAAAAGTTGTGATAGAGATGTTCGTAAACTTTTTCTGGGTCCTCCTCTACTCAATGAAGATTTATGTCCATCTTTTGTGAACCGGTCACAGTGTGATCATATCCCAGAAGTACTTTTTGGATTTTCATCTAAACTCAATTGATTTGAAATTGTACAAATGAATCTTGTGCACATTATATGAAATCCACTAGGCACTAGGCAGGGTTTTCAAAACCGTGGGTCATTTTTCAAAATTTGGCCAAAACTATTTTATTCTCAGAAAACTCATGATTCATGACTTAATAGTATAATGAATTGAACTGAACTGAACGATTTGAGATTTTTGAATTACATTACATCCCTGACCAATAAACCAGTTATCCAAGTATATTAAGAAGTGAGATATCATTGCTCATTATACATGAGATACGCCTTGAAATTTTGTGACCAGACAAAACTAAATTGCATTTGAACATACAAGAGGCCCTACCCTCTGTTAACAAATAAGAGAAATTAAGCACTGATTGAAAGTTAGCTCATTTCTATTTCTTGAAGTAACAAATAAGAGGCACCTACCTTCCTTGACAATGAGAGAGAGAGAGAGAAAGGGACAATTTTGTATGCACACATGCACGTTTTGCTAGTGTCGGCTATGAGCCTCGTGGTTCATTTATTTATTTGGGTCACATACTCATATATAAAGCTCGTGTGTTTTCAATTACATTATGGTAAGATTCTTTATCGGACTTGGACATACCAATCCATCACACATTTTCTACATGTGATTAAACAGATGCTTCATGTGTGCTTCAGAGAGATATAAACACTTATTTAAAAAAAAATAAAAATAAAAAATAAAATCGGGGGCTATTATGGACCAGTTGCCCATACCCTTTAATTAGTAATTTAACTCTTCAATGCCTTTCATTTTCCCCATCAATAAGCAATAAAAATACTGAAATGTAAGTAAGAGCATCTATGGTTGGTCAATTATCAGTGTCATACTGACCTCAATAATTGGAAGCATTGTGGCCAAAATAATAATGGCTAGAAATAATTATCACTTGGTTTTCCAAACTACTACTCATTACACACTTGGGATAATGATTGGCAAGCAATTCACAACATTTCAAATTTGCCCGTGTGAAATTATGAATTGCATGGAGTTTGAAGTTTGAACAATTTGGACACACCCCCCCTACTTCCTCTGTGCAACAATCACGTTACTAGATTGCCCTTCACCCACCTCACATTTTTTAATACCTGTCATTAGGATAGTCTAAACCAGCATTAAGGCCATTAAAGAGCTACCATTAAACCCTTTATCATGCTAGGTTGATTTGATAAATTAAATAAAGAGATGATTTCCTGAAATTGACATTAAAGAGGTGTGCATCATGCTAACTAGTGTATAAACCCCGTGAATATGCATAAGTGCATTTAAAAACAATCACAATTACACACATACACACACACACATATATATATATATATATATATGAGTTCAAATTATACATAGTGTTAGAGTTACAACTTACATATTTTTTTAAGTCATGAATTTCTAAAATATGTGATGGTTTTTTATATTATATATATAATTTATAATCTAATTGAATTTAGACTCTTTGGTTTTTGCACCCAATAATTCACTTTTCACAAATATTAAAAATTTAGATAGGACACATGGTGTAAAATTGAACTCCAATTTAGAATCTAATTAGATTTATATCGTTCGATTTCTACATCTAATAATTCACTTGACATAAAATTTTAAAAATTAGATGGAACACATAGCATAAAATTGGACTCCAATTTAGAATCTAATTGGACTTTCTCTAAGTTTTGGTTTTAACTATATACTAGTGTGTAACCTCATGCATATACACGAGTATAATTAAAAACAATTATTTTTGCATCTTGTTTTGTTTAGCTATACATGTTTTTTATGCATAAACATCAGACTCAATACTTTATTTTTTACTTCATTTAAATAATTATTATTTTCTATATGTTCTCTCCTTTCTCTCCTCTCCACATATATAGCCACCACCACATCACAACCAACACAACCACAACCACCACCACCACCATATACAACCCAAGGTTAAATCCAAACACAACCACCACCACCACCTACACCATCATATACAACACCCAAGATCAAACCATTAGCCACCACCGCCAAACCAAAACCAAAACCAAGAGCACGACACCGCACCACCACAACCAAACCAAAATCAAACACCCAAGATCAAATCATCACAACATCTAGTGGCGGCTTCAGAAATTTTGTTCAGGGTGTTCCTTAGGAAGTATAAATTACACAATTTTATTTCTTTTTAGCCTTTAGGTAATTAGGTTTGATTCAATGTTATTAATTTCATTCTGTTCCGGCCGTAACGACTGGAAAATACCGTGCCGGTAAACAAACCGGAATAGTAACCCACCTTATTCCACTTCGGAAAAAATTTCGGGTCATTCCGGTCTATTTCGGGTGTTTCGGTAAATACTGGCCGAAATTCAAGATTCGGCCGGCATGAAGTTTGTGCTTAAAAAATAAAAAATAAAAAAATTGTTCTTAAAACCTAAACAAATTTGTATTCTGTAACCAAAAAACCTCAAAAGGAAAAAAAAATGAAAAGAAAAGAAATGAACAAAAGTACTTGTACAGCTAAAAAAAAAAATCATACTGAGAAATTTGAGACTCAAAACTTGAGAAGAAGTACTGCCGCACTGGTATTGGTAGAAGATACAGAAGTTACGAAAAAGGAGGAAGGCAAAACGTAGATGTAAAAGTGTAGATGAAGATGTGATAAAATTTAAAAGAATGAAGTGTAAAAATCGAGGAGACAGAAGATATGTGTGGTTAAGAATAAACAAGAAAAAATAATTAAAAATGAGAAGTAAATAATATGTGTCTGGTGAGGAAAAATAATACTGTAATAAAAAATAATAAAAGTTTGAAAATTGGGTTGTATTGGGTCTTGTGCTTAGTCGAAGGAATCAAGCCACTGCCTAGCTTGTAATAGTTTTATTATATATATATATATATATATATTTTTTTTTTTGAGTTTTTCCTTATAGCTTGAAGCCGAATCTCGATGGAGCTCTAGATCCAACGAAAGTCCCACTGGCCGGAGAAGGAGATTGAGCCACTAGATCTAGCAACATTCCTAGCTATCTTGCCAAAGCAGCGATAAAGCCTTCTTCACTTCTCACCAGTACACACACAGAGACACAAACAAAGAAGACAAGGTACAGACGAAAGAGAGGGAGAGAGAGAGACAGAGTTGGAGTAGAAAAATTATTTAAGAAATAAATTTTTGGCTTGGCGAGGAAACTCTCTCACCACAAGAGGCGTGGCATTGTTCCTTACCAATTGTTTTGGACTATTTTGGTGAGACCAGTGCGTGATTTTTTGAGTATTTAGTTTGCTGAAATATTAAAATAACTACGTTAATATGAATGCTCTTACATATTATTGTAGCTATGGATGAATTTTATAAAATTATACATAGATTGACATGAGAGGTTTTGGAAACCTAATTTTGAGAAGAAGAGGTTTTGGAAATTTTTTTTTTTTTTTTTGAGAAACAAGAGGTTTTGGAAATTGGTTGGGAAAAATGTAGAACTTTTTTTTTTTTTTGGTAGAATGTGTAGAACTTTTTTTACTTTGCAAAAGACTGCTCTGAATGCTGTCTCTCTCTCTCTCTCTCTCTCTTTTATGGAGATGTGAATGCTCTTGATTTTCAAATAATAATAATAAGACCTTGAGATCCACTGGACTAATCCATAGTGCTAAAAGAAAGAAAACACACAAGTCAAACTAGTTTGATTTGCCAATGTCTAAATCCGTACTTTGTGGGCACTGGGCAGTTTAGTCATTGCACACAAATTTCCAAACTATCGCAATCCAATACGCGTGAGAGGTTCAGTAAAAAAAAAACTCTCAATGGACCACGTTAAGGATATCGGAAATCAAGTCCTATTGCCAAAATATCCTTGCGTATCACGTGCCTTAATTCTCTCTCTATTCTTTAATATTAAACCCCTTTACATTAAATTAAGCAAATATTTAAAACACCAAAAAATAAAACTAATCCCACATATAAAAGGACTAACCTTAAACCTATTTCCCAAGTTAAGAACTCATAGTTCAGTTGCAACCTCTGTTTTTCTCACCAAGAAAACAAAAGGCTCTCAAACCCTCACAAGATTCAAAACCCAGATAGATATTTTCAACGATGGAGTGGGTTCGAGGAGACCCAGTCGGCCATGGCAGTTTCGCTACAGTCAATTTGGCTCTACCAAAAGATGGTTGCTCTCAAGATTCTCCTGTAATGGTTGTGAAATCTTGCGAGTCTTTCCATTGCTCGACGCTCGAGAACGAGAAACAAGTGCTCGATCAACTCGCGAAGTGCCCACAAATCATTCAGTGTCTCGGCGACAACCACAGCTTCGAGAACGGCACGGAGTATTACAACTTGTTGTTGGAATATGCTTCTAATGGCACTTTATCTGATCAACTCAAGAACCGTGGCGGCCCGTTGCCGGAGTTCGATGTTCGACGCTACGCCAAGTCGATGCTCAAAGGGCTTCGTGATGTTCACGCTAAAGGGTTTGTTCACTGTGACTTGAAGCTTCAGAATATCCTCGTGTTCGACAATGGGAAAATCAAAATCGCCGACTTTGGACTTGCGAAAAAAGCAGAGCAAAAACAGAGTAACGAAGTAAAAAGAGCAGAGCTTAGAGGAACTCCTTTGTACATGTCGCCGGAATCAGTTAATCACAATGAGTACGAATCGCCAGCGGATATTTGGGCTTTTGGGTGTGCAGTTTTGGAGTTGGTGACTGCTAAACCGGCATGGAATTGTGAACCCCATGTGAATATTTGGAAGCTTTTGCTTCGAATTGGGGAGGGTGATGAAGTACCGCAAGTCCCTAAAGAATTGTCTGATGACTGTCAAGATTTTCTCGGCAAGTGTTTTGTTAAGGATCCAAGAGAAAGATGGACGGCCGAGATGCTTTTGAAACATTCTTTTGTGGCTGATATTTCTGATAATGATCATGATCATGACACTGTTCCATTGGATGAATCACCAAGAAGTCCTTTCAATTTCCCAGATTGGGTTTCCTTACAATCTTTGGATTCACCGGAATTGTCACCGGATTCCGGTAATTTCTTTGAATGGGAATTGAATTCGAGGCATGGTTCGTCGGCTTATTCGCCGTTATGTTCTCCGGCAGATCGGTTGCGGCAGTTGGTGACCAATGAGGAACCTGATTGGCCTTTTTCGGAGAGTTGGGTGACAGTGAGGTGACCGGAATTGCGCAATTTTTAGCAGAGTAGGAGAAGAGCAGAACAGAGGAAAAAGACTAACTTCAAAGATTTTCAATTTTCATTACATCTGACGGTTCCGATTTAATCTTGTTGATTCTGATATTTTGATTGTAAATACTTGGAGTACATAGAAAGAATTATTGAACAGTTTTGATTGGCAATGGCACCCTCAAGGTGGCTGACTCTGTATATAAGAAATTATATTTTAGTGAATTAAAGTTCGTCAATTTCTTTTGCAATATAATTTGAGATTTTGCAAGATTTGCTTCAATAATTCAATATGTCAGGCTCAGCCGCTCAATTTTAAAGTTTATCTCCTCTTCCGAAAATAAAGGAGGAGATTGAATTACTGTTTTGGTTGGTATTTTATTAGGGTCTCCTTATAAGAAAACATGTTAAAATTAACAAAATCCTTTATTAGCTAATAGTTAAAAAAAAAAAAAAAAAATTCAATGTTACAATAGGAAGCAAAGTAAAAAATAAATACACAGGTAGCGCAGTAAGTCAAAATCGTCAACTGGTTGGCTTGGCTTTGAGTCTTTCATGAAAGTCTGCTTGACAATAAAACATTGAATTGCCAAAAAAGGTCGGGAGATGCCCAAATCCAACTACCCAAGTAGTTGTAGATGCTCTCAGTAGGTGAAACTATTAGGTACACCGTGGATCATTAAAGGCAGACTTTCCTTAGCAAATTGATCTTATTATTATGGGAATATTCTTCATTGCAAGGATCAAGTATTCAAGATCCCTGAATTGTCAAATACTTATTCTGGGAATATAATATTTGCTACTAGTACATTAACCTTACCTTTGTGTGCTAAAAAGATTGTTAAGCAAATTGGTAACTTTATGGGTCTTGGAAAGAATATTCTTCCGGCATAAATATCTTCTCTCCACAGCAGGTATAATTATCTTCTCTTCACAGTAGGTCGGTCTCACTAATGAGTGAGAACTCACATGCTCTGAGTGAGAAGATACATATACCCGTAATAGGGTATACTTTTTCCTAAAGTTGAGAGAAGAGATATTTGCTAACTTGTCTTTTTTGAGACTTAATGGGATTCTTCTACATAGTCTGTTCCTATCACTAATGGAGATGATGTTCTATAATATGTTTGTGTTATGATATGTAGTATGTTGGTCTATAATATGTTAGTGTGTTTTAAGGCAGTAGTAGTGTTGTAATATGGCTGTCAATGTCATCCCTCCCTTTTTGTTGCAGTTTGAGTTAGCAAGTTGTTATCTTACTTCTTGTGCTTTTTGTGTTTAGGGTCCATTTGGTTGGAGAAATGAAAAGTGAGATGATAGAAAATGGAGAGGAGATAAAAAAGTGGAGGGATAGAAAATATTTTAATTTCCCTCATAATCTTTGGTTTTAGAATGGAAAAATGGAAGAATGGAAAACTCTTCTGTTAGAAACGAAAATATTGCTTATAGAAATTTACTCAAATGCCCCGATTAAATAATTTTGGATAAACTACATATTTGGTCCCTATCCTTTATAGCATATTTCAATTTGGTCCATAACCTTTCAATTGTGTCAATTTGGTCCTTAATCTTTTAGTGTCGTGTCAATTTAGTCCTTATTGTTATATTTTAGATGAAAATTGATGACATGTCAAACGGTCAAAATAAAATTATAGCGTATTGTTACATCAATGAAAGCTAATTTTTTATTTTGACCATTAGACGGGTTACCAATTTTCATCCAAAAAATAATAGTAAGGACTAAATTGACACGGTATTGAAAGATTAAGGACCAAATTGACACAATTGAAAAGTAAGGGACTAAATTAAAATATGGTGTATAGAATAGGGACCAAATACGTAGTTTACCCTATATTTTTATATAAACATTCTATTAAGGAAAAAATTGGAGTTGGGTATAAAAATTATACCAAACGATTACTTCAAATGAAAAAAAAAAAAAAATAATAATAATAACATTAAACATCGGGGAGAAGGAGTCGGGGAGGGGGAGGGGGGCAATGGTAATTTATCATCAGCCCCCTCTCTTCTCCCTTATTTTTTTCTCCAAATTGGGGGCTGAAATTTGGTAGGCACAGAGAGAAAACTGTCGAGTTTCATCATTTTCTCCTTCTTTCCCTTCCTAACCAAACACTCATCTCTCCCCTTTTCTATCCTTTCTATTTACACTCAAACAAATCACACCCTTAAACTTCTCACCTTGTAATATATTTTAGGCTAAAATGCAAAATTGATCCTCTAAGTTATACCATTTTTTATTTCAATCCTTTAAGTTTGAGTTTGGTCATTTCAATATCCAAAGTTTCAAGTATACTCAATTCAGTTCTCTTTTAGTCTTCAGTTAGGTGCTATTGTCCAACAAACAAAACAACACCATTTTGGATTTTTTTTTTCTTAATTTCAAAAATAAAAACCAAAAAACGTTAATTAAATTTTTTTTTTTTAATTTTTTATAAATAAAGGGCAGTGGGGAACGATGTCGTTCCTAGCCCACTGAATATAAAAAATTCCTCAGTCCCTCAAATTTTTCATGTCACGGGCTGATAGGGTCTTGCTGAGTCGTGGCTTGCAAACAATCCTGATGTGCTGGGGTTGAAGAGAGATGGAAAATCTGTATTCAAAGAGCTGACTCTCTTCCAAGACTATAACGGCATGCCTACTTTAAAAAATATAGGTACTTATAATGATATTTCCTCATTTGCTACACATTAGTACAAAGCTGCTGCTCTCCTCTCCTACATATATAGATACCTAACTTGGCTTGAACGGTTTTTAGGATTGGTAGAGTTCATGGCAAAATTAAGAGGGTATAAAGTGGAGTTTGAGGGACTGAGAAATTTTTGATATTCAGTGGGCTAGGAACGACGTCGTTCCCCACTGCCCTTTAGTTTCTGTTTTTTAATTTTTTAATTTATTAATTAACGTTTTTTTTTTCTAATTAAGAAAAAGAAAATCCAAAACGTCATCATTTTTGTTATTGGACAATAACACCTAACGAGGGACTGAATTGAGTATACTTGAAACTTGAAAAACTGAAATGATAAAACTCAAAATTAATGAACTAAAATAACAGAAGGTGAAACTTAGAAAGTTAGTTTTACATTTTGGACAATATTTTATCTATTAATAACTCCCCCTCAAAATTTTGTTTTTAAATAATTTTTTTATTTATAGTTCAAAGTATAAGTAATTGACATTTGAGAATAGGCTAAATTTTTATCAATAAAAAAAAACTAATTTTAGATCAAATTTACTCTACTCTACTCAATTTTCCTTCAATCTAAACAGACTCTTAGAAACTAAATTGTTTTTGTAACGCCTTACTGTTTCCTTTGGGTTCTAATAAAATCTTGTTTATTCTAGTGGAAAAGATAAAGCCTACATTATCTGCTCGGCCCAAAACGTTATATTTAATTTTTCTAGGGCCCAAATCTTTTTTTCAACAAAGAAAAGGGATACAACAAGTGTGAATGTGTAGTCTTGTGAAGCCCATGCATCTCGATTTGTGGTTCCTTGGGCTTAATAATTCATATACGGGTTGGATTGGATGATATTGGATTTGAAACTATTGTCAAGTGAGCTACAATTTGGAATCCAGTTTCTGGTTGCTCCACAATTTGTAAATATAATAACATAATTTCCAAATTTTCATTTCGGACGATTTTTATGTTACATCTGTGCAAAAGTGAAAGTTCTAACATCAATTATTATGATTTGAAATTTACAGAAGTTCATTCACATAAATAAGAAAATAAAATATCGACAAGAGACAACAATATTTAACATAGGTTATCAAACTCTATGTCTACATCCAAGGACAACACCAACCAAAATATCCAATATCAATGATATGGATTATTACAACATTAATTAACATTACAACTCACAAAAACAACACTCACAAACCTCACCAATATAACTCACAAACCCAAAACTTTGATACACCCAATAACTCCTCACACTTACAAAACAAATAAACTCTCAACATACAACTACGAGTAATCTTTCAACTCCAAAAAATCTACCAAATCGCTCTTCTAGGAGTCTTTCTCCTCTCCCTACATGGAGGGAACCTTAGTAAAAGTTACCAAACTCTTTGTAATAGTGTCTATTTATAAGACTCCAAACTCATTTCTTGATAGATAAGGAGTACTCATTACTTCTTTAATAAAGAATACTTTTCCTTCTATGTCAAGGAGAATCTCTATCTTCCACACTAAGTAAATTCATTGTCTTCCATGCCAAGAAAAAATCTCTTAACTAATTAGGAATTTGAGGCAATATTTAACTCTCTTTTTTCTTAACTAATATAAAAAAAAATGTTAAAGAATAAAACACTTCTGATATATTATTCTGATCATATTAGGTACTTGCATATCTCGGAGGTATCTAGAAGAAAACTTTACATTTATTCGCATTCTAGCATTTCAACAAAGAAAAGAAAAGTCCGGGTGCACTTTGCAAGGATTGAAAAGCTATAAATAAAATTTGTGGCTTATCCAACAAAGTTTAATTTTGGTTTAAGTAGCATTATTCCCTTGCAATATACGAATTAATAAAAAGAATATGTAAATTAGTTTCAAAAAAAGAATATGCATGTAAATTAAAAAACAAAAAATACTTCAAATTACATGATGAAAGTACATTGCGAAAGACAAGGTTTTTTTTACTAATGCCAAATATTATAGTAGATTATTAAAATCATTTAAATAAAAAAAATTAAAGTACATTCTAAATGCATGGAATAGTCTACTAAGAAGTTTTATTATAGTAGTTTAAAGAGGTTTAGGAAAAGAGTTAAGAGCTACGTGTATGTTCGTGGTTCCTCAAAAAAGAAAAAAAGAAAAAAAGTGTATGTGTTAAAGATTAGTAAATTTTACTTTCTTTCTTTTTTCTTTAATACTAAAATTTGGGATGGAGGAAAGTTATAACAGACTTTGCAACATTTTTCATTTTATTATAGCAGTTTTACTAGTCAACAGCACTTATAATCTATGAGATAGTTCAATAAAATATTATTTTATTAAAATTTGATTTTCTCTCTCTTTTCTTTTCTTTTGTATATAAATATGAAACTTAATAATTATGACAGTTATTAATAAATATAATTTTAATTTTTTTTTTCATATGAAATATTAACTATGAAATTTGGTAATTATTATATTAATTAATAGTTATTTATTATGATTGTGCTTCTATATGGAGTTATTAAATACATAATTATTATAATTTTTAATATATTTATTATGAGTGTGTTTTTATATTGAACTATTTAATCTATCATTTACTTCTTCTAAAAAATCTATCATTTAATTTAAGGTTTAAATATAAAATAAATTTTAAGTTTAATTAAAAATATATAAAATATTAAAATAATGACAGTTAAAATTGTGGGATAGAAAAGATTATGTAACAATATATTATGAGGTTAACCAAAAGTCAAAAGTCTTTTTTATATATGAATATGAAACTTGATTGTGGGGCCCGAAATCTGAGGTCCCAGCCCACTTTGTATTAAGGGCCCAAAGCCCAAGCCGAGGAGCCGAGGAGCCCTACTGTCAAGGACGCGGAAAGGGAAACTCCTTGAAGGCCCAAGAATGTGGCCGGGGACGACTTTACGTCCAACATCCCACGGAAACGTTGGAAGAAAAGGACAAATTCAGCACAAGAACAGCACATGGGAGAAGGCTGCCATCACCTTAATGTGGAGCCCAGCGCCTGACAAACCCATACTTATATCCTGCTATCCAGCTTTCCCCAACCACTCTGACGTGAGGATTGATAAGACAAGTAACCCCCCTGAACAAGGAGAAACGGACACGTGGGTGAAGAATGGGAAGGAAATACTAGTATAAAAGGGAAACTCGGGGCATTGACAAAAGGACGGCCCAAGAGCCAGGAAAAGGAGAAGAAGGAACTCATAAAGAAGAGGGATGACAAGGACGAGACGCTCCTCGGACTAATTCCGAGGAGACAGATCCTCACACTATATCCGCGTAAGGCTTAGCCATACAGGCCAAACCCACCTTCACATGGGCTTCCATGAAAATCCCGACAAAACCGTTGCCCAACGACCAAGGCCCAGCTTTTCAAACCCACGCTCTACAAATGATATTGTTTGGGCCTTTCTACGTGCGAACCCAACACTGTTATGGTTCGTTACGAATCGTGTCCTTACATTGATAATTATGATAGTAATTAATTCACATTTATTTTGATTATATTTGTATATGAAATTTTATTATGGCGGGCAAAAAGTAAAAATAGAGAGTTGGGCTAGAGAATTAGGCTTGATAATGTTACTATTTGCTCACACAATTAATTTGTAGAGATGGGATGCTGGGTCAATCTTTAAGTACCCGTTGTAAGACTAAAATTGAAAGTCAGATCAACACTACTAGTATAGTGATTAATATTCAATTAGAAATTGCTGAGAAATGGCTAAGTGTTCGTCCTCAGGTTTAGTCCGAGGATGATGTTACAAATGGATTACTACTCTTTCTTTTTCTCTTCACCAAATTTCTCCCCCATTATTCGAGTGCTTCTTGGCTTTATATAAGTTAGCCAAGATGCATCTAGATTTTACATTTGGAATGTCATGATCAAACTATCTTGATACTTGTCCCATCAAGACATTGCTAGAAGGTTTTTATACTAAAGTATTAGCTGTGAGAACACTATTCAGGGTCATTTCCCCATTAATGCAGCCAGCTAAGTAGTTGCAGTGCATTTAATGCGGAGGGGATGACCACTTTGTCCTTCATTTTTCTTCTCTTCCTTGTTCAGTACCAAGTTACTTTTGTTCCTCCTCGGATTGCCCCGTGCCCCCTTTGACTCTGCGTCTCGACCTTCCGAGGTTAGGCAAATATCCTCGGCGCCCTTGTCAACTATGGTTGTGCAGCCCAAGCATGAATTAAGTGTATACTTTCCGAGGACAATTTGCCTATGATTCCCGAGGTTCACCTCCATATGAACTTCGTCAGCCATTTGGATTCTCATCCCCCACATTTATAATTATGGTATTTGTTTTTATTGTTTTTATATGAAACTAATATATATATATATATATATATATATATATATATATATGAAACTAATATATATATATATATATATATACACACAATTACGATAGTTATTAATAGATATCTATTATAATTGTATTTGTATACTGAACTATCAACCATCTATTCTATTATATCATTTAATTGATGGTCTATACCTTTAAAAAAAAAATACAAAATTTGGGATCAATGATGGTTATAACAGACTTTGCAACATACTCGAAAAGGTTTCTTAACTCTTCAAGTATTAACCCTTCAATTCAAGTGGCATCTTCTATTCAAAAGGAAAAAACTTAGATTTTACAATGAAAAGCAATAAATTAATTTGAAGAGAATAAAGATGTAACTTGCATATGTAACTTGGGAGGTTGGACACGGTTTAGGAGGGTGATAAATAAAGACAAGTGTAAATAACAGATGAATCAAGCTTGGCGACTTTGGGAAAATCTTGATACACTTTGGGCAAAAGTTCTAAAAGCTATATATTTTCCCAATTCATCTTACCTATCATGTGAATCTCCTAGAAATATTTACCACATTTGGAAAGCTATTCAACATGGAAAACGACATTTAATACAAGGTATGAGATGGGTTACAAGTAATGGTAATAATATCCAAATTTGGGAGGATAAATGGATGCTTAATGGCACATTAAGAGCTTAAGTGGAGGGGCCTTTATCAATTACTAAATTTTCTCGAAACTCTTTATATCATCACGGCAAGTAGCATTTAGAAGATCTCCCATGTTATTAGGAATTGTCCTTGGGCTAAAGAATTTTGGATATATTTACCAGGACAAAGAGAAATTTCTCTTTTCTTTTTTTTCACTCTCCTACGGTTATTTGGTTAAAAGTAGATCTCACCAATACAAACCTACGGTTATTTGGTTAAAAGTAAATCTCACCAATACAAACCTTGTAGGGTCTTCTTTTACATGTTCCATTATATTTGCTTATGGTCTTTGGCACCTCTGGCTTGCTCATAATGATAGGATTTTTCGTCCCCCTTCAGCTTCTCTCCATCAATGCATTCACAAGACAAACAACTAGCCTCAGAATATTTCTATTTAGCACACTCATTTGTTCTTACAAAAACTAAAATCACCACACATATTTCATGACAGCCTCCACAAAATCCATTTATAGCTTTGAATACTGATGGTAGTGTACAAGGTAATCTAGGATTTGTGGGGGGAGGGGGAGTCCTTTGAGATAGCCAAGGGAACTGGATTAATGGCTTTTCAATGCATATTGGTTTTGTCACAAATAATGCTGCAGAATTATGGGCAATTAGACAAGGTTTATTAATTGCCTGGGAATTTGGTTACAAATTTATAGACTAGCAAAATGATTATGAAATTGTGATATGTTGGCTAACATTAAATGGGTCATGGCTCCGACTATGGCTCTATTAATTTGTGATTTTATGGCCCTATTAAGTAGAGCGTGAACTGGCCTACCACATCACGTCTTCCGTGAAGCTAACAACATTGCAGATGGTCTGGCCAAAAGAGGAGTAATGCAAAGAAGCAGCCTAGTGAAATATGCACAGTGTCCTACTTTTGTAAATAATCCCTATATATGGGATCTTTTGGAAAAAAAAAAAAAAACCATTCCTAGAGAGAGTTCCTTAACCTCCTTGAATGCTATATTTTGTCCAACGACAACGATGACTAATGGACCAACTTTTGTAACTACTACTTAGTGTTAGGAAAGAATTAAAAAACCAGTTTATTTTACTATTCAACTTATTTTTGCTACTATTTATGGACCCCACTGCACTTTTGGTAGTATTCATAGGTCCCACTATACTATTTCAGCTAACTTTTACATTTATTTATAGTACTTTCAGCAAAAAGTTTTCAATTTCAACAAAATAAGCAGATCTCAAATAGATCCTTAATCAACATCCTTTCTTTCTACCAAAAAAAAAAAAATTAGAGAGAAGTTAGGATAATCTCAAGTTTGACTAATTTGATAAAAAAGAAAAAGTAAAAAAAAAAAGAAAAAAGAAAGACAATTCTTACCAGTGGGAACGTGTATGTGTTATGTGTATCCAAAAATAATCATAATAATAAATAGGGGATATCAGATATGGTTGCAATAATTGACTAACTAATACAATAGGAATTAAACATCCATGTTTCATGTTTGTAATTCTGGCATCATTATTACTACATGTTAATAAATGGCACCTAAAAATAATCCGAATTAAGTGTGACAGAGAAGAGTAGAAGACTACTGAACATTAATAAAGTTCAGGTGGGAGAAAAATAAAATAAAACCACTGACCAAATCAAGATTTAGTATTCGCTACTCCCTGGATTTCATGGTCAGTCAGCTATATGATCGGATCCATGCAGTCAACTCCTGCCTGTAAGCCCCAAAAAACTGCATTTGTTATTTGTTTTAGTCAATACTTCTAAAATTGTTTAACCCTTAAATTATTCGGAAAAAACAAAGAAAGAAAGAAATTAAAAAAAAAAAAACAATATATTGCTCCCCTTCATATGTATATAATACATAATTATAATCAAAGAAATGCTATGATTAATCTCTACTTGTAAGTGCACTTGTTGTTCAGCGAAATTGCCACGTTCATCTTTTTGGGATCCATAATCACCGAACACTCAACCCTCTTGTAGAACTTTGGCTTGACCAGTGTACCCAAAACATAAGCTCTTGACCGAACCATGAAGTTCAATGTCACTGGCACTGGATCAATTGGTGCACCATTTTGGCTGCCCAAGCTAGATCCTCCTCCATACAGTGGGATATTGCTTCCTTTCAAAATGATTGCTATTGATCTCTGACTCTTTCTTGATTGATAAAATTCATCTATCTGAAAATTTTAAACCCAGATAACCACAGAATCAAACAAAATGTTCAACTAAAAAAATAAAAAGAATCATAAAATAATGGACATGAAAAGAACATGTCTTGGGATTGCATGCATACGGTTCCAGAGGCTACTTTCAGTTGGGAATATGTGAGATCTAAAGGTGTTGATGTGACATGGACCCCGAAAAATGTGGCAGTGTTACGAAATGTGAGCTTCACTGTGGAATTCATGGACACCATCGCAGTGGCTACTCCTGATGCATCCGCACCAGCTTGAATCACAAACTGATCAAATAAAATGCTCTGCAATCACAAATAACCAACACCCACATCACCAGAAAATTTATAAAAAAAATCACAAAAAAACCAACACGCACATCATAAAAATGCAATTTCAATGTCTTATTAGTTTCTTTAAATTATCACTATATATAACAAAAAAAAAAAAAAAAATACTAAGAACTTGTAGCTCAACAAAGACCTATTGTTGTTTTAAATAGAGAGGTTCAAATCGTACATATATACTTAAAAAAATGTACCTTCATAGTGATGGTGGGTTTTTGAGGACGACTTGCACCCCACAAAATCAAAGAAAAGGAAGAGAAAAGCACCAAGAAGCCGACAACAAAAGCAAGACAGTAAAAACGACGGCGGAGGAAATGTTGGTTTCCATCCTCATCGTTCAAAAGGCCTTCTTCTTCAATGGAATCAAACTGATCCTTCCACGGCTTCCAACCCTTCCTTTGCGAGTTGTTGTTGTTGTTGTTGTTCTTGCGTGAACCAGGCTTGAGGGAACCAGAGAAGCGAGTGGAGGAGGACTCACGGGAGTGAGGGCCAAGAGAAGAGTTGGAGTGAGAGTGAGGAGGAGAGCCCATAGGACTAAGCACTGGGCTCGAGTTGAAAGAGTTTGTGGTCTTTTCTCCATCGTGAGAGTCCCTAGATGGGCTCTGCACGTAGTACACAGGTCGCCGAGGAGACCTTGCTGGTGAGGATTGGCTCAAGCTACTCACCTCCGAGTCTGTCTTCACCAACACTGACATTGTTGTTGTTGTTGATGATTACGATGATATGGCGGTGGAGCTAATGAGTACTAATGTGCAAAGCAAATTTGAGAGATTTAGATGGAGATGGAGGACTATATGGCTGTTTGATGGATTTTTTTTTTTGGGTGTGAAAATGTTATAGAATCTCTAGAACGTACGACTTGGTAGTGCACGTTGGGTACATGGTTTCTTTATTGTTTACGAAGTCTCGTTTTGTGAAAGCAATTAATAAGGGAAGGTGGATCACTCGACATTGAGTGCAATGGCAGTTGTCTACTAGCTGATTTTGGTTTAATTATTGTCAACTTTCTCATTTTTTTTTTCCTTCCTAATATGTACCAGTATTTATTTATGATCTAAGTGTAAGATAACACATAGTAGCTACTTTTTTTTTTCTTTTTTTTTGAGAAACAATATTAGCTACTTATGATATCCATAATCATATTATAAATAAGATGTGAATAATTTTTGAAAGAGTGAAACTTCTGTTGAGTGCACTAGATGAGATATGGAAGCAACACATGATCATGTTTAGAGCATCAGCAATGGGCCTGTCAAATGCCAAATGTAAAGTACATTTGGCATACAGGCCCAGAATACGCTCAACAACTGGATGGCTAAAACGGGGAGAGGTCAATTTTTTTGGCATAGCATTACAGTACCATCTCATATGTGAGATGGTACTGTAGCACTATGCCAAAACAATTTAGTGTATTTTAATCCGTTCAAGCCCCTCTCTCTCTTGCTACAGTACCGGGTTTTTGCTCTCTCATCCCCTATCTCTCTGTCTCGTCATTGTCAAGCTTCTCTCATCCCCTTTCTCTCTCTCTCGTCAAATCACCAAGCCGCTGTCACCAAGCTCTCTCTCTCTCTCGCCGAATCACTGTCACCAATCTCTCTATTTCTCTCCGAATCACCAAGCCACTGTCACCAAGCCTCGCTTTTCTCTCCGAATCACCAAGCCGCTGTCACCAAGCCTCTGCCGAATGCCGATTCACCTTCACCCATCTCCAAATCCCTTTTACCGATTCACTCATCTCATAAACCCAACACTCTAGATACCCATTTAACTTTTCACTCCATCACTCTCTCTTCAAATCGAGATTCTCAAGGATTCTCAAGGGTTTGTGGGTTTGGATTAAAATTTTGTTTGCAAAATCTCAAACGAAGCTCCGTTGGTCTCTCAAATCAAATCAAAATCAAAATCAAAGCAATTTACTTGGTGGGTTTTGATCCATGTTTGAGTTTTTGTGTTTGTGTTTCTTTTCTCTTTCTGCAAGAAATAGGAGGATTTAGCTTGTGTTTGTGTTTGAGTTTTGATCTAAGAATTGCTGTTGATGTTTGCAGAGGTGGGATTCAGCTTCATCACGAGGGGTTTTCGCTCTCTATCGGATTAGCATCTTCAAAATGTTTGCTCAGGTTCAACTTCAATTACCAAAATCCCAATTTTATTAGATAATCGATGTTCTTGTTTACTGATTTTTTCTTCAACAAATTAATATGTTGTATGCAAAGGTTCTATAATTGGTTTTTGTTGTGTTCAACTCTATGGTTTTATTTGCTTTCTATTTGTACATGTTGGCCATGTATGGGCTGTGTTTGCAGATATATTATGTAGAGTATATTTTGAGTTATATTTGCTGCTGTATTCTATTAATATTTGGCTGTGTAAAGGGCTTGTATTTTTATAACAAAAAATTAATGTTGTATATATAGTCGAAATAGATTGATTAGGAGTTGTCAACATATATTGTAGGATGTTGCTATACGTGAGAAGTTGCCACCAATCATAATATGTGAAGGCTTTGAACTCTTGTAGATTTGGTTAAATTTGTATTTCTAATTGTAATAATCACTTATCACAAATACTTGAACTCTTGGACTTTGTGAGTTGGCTCTAACTGACTTCATACACTAATTGTTTTAAGTTCCTTATTTAAAAGGGATGGGTACATAAGAAGAGATAACGTGATATGCTAATATCTCACAAATGAATGATGATTTTTTGGCACCATTTTTAAGTGGGTCTCAAAATACTTCAATGCCCATCCAAGAGTCTTGTCCGAAAGTTGAAATTATCACCTCTAATCCAACAAAACGTGGTGGCAACTTCAATGTAGATGAGGACAACCTCCTCGTCTCTGCATGGCTTAACATTAGCATGGATGCCATGCAAGGTACTGACCAAAGGGTGGAAAATTTTTGAGAGAAAATTTGGCAATACTTTTGCAAGAACAATACTTACGGAACCACACCTTCTGCTTCCTCCCTCCAAAGTCGATGGAGAAATATTAATAGGGAGACAAGTAAGTTTGCTGGGTTCATGGCTAAAATTGAAGCCTGAAATAAAAGTGGTTTGACTGATGAGAACAAGGTATAAATTATATTGCACTGGTGTCACAATATTAATTTAGTTGAAAGATGCAAAGGATCTATATAAAGCTTCACCCGCTCCAACAACCGGCAAAAAAACAGCTTTTGCATTTGAACATTGTTGGGTTGTGTTGAAGAACCAACCAAAGTGGAGTATGCCTAAGGAAAGATCAAAAGGGCTCCCTTAAACTCCAAGTTCAATTGATCAAGTTGGTAGTAATGATGATGACACAATGGAGGTAGAGAGACCAATTGGCAGAAAAGCCGAAAAGGCTAAGTGAAAGAGAACAAATGGTGATAAGGGTTTTGATGATTATTTGGTGAAAAAATTGCAATATCTTCAAGAATCACATGAACAAGACAGAGAGGCTCTTCGCATCAAAGCGGATAGGGTTTGAGTGGATGTGCAAAGAGCTGATATTGAAAAGGAAAGACTTCGTCTTGAAATTATTAGGGAGGCGCAAAGAGCTGATATTGAAACCCAAAGGCTTCGTCTTGAAACTATTAGGGAGAAGGGAAGAATAATGATCATGGATACAAGTGGCATGAATGACAAAGAAAGACTTTATTTTGAAAATCTCAAGGATCAAATCCTTGCAAGGCAACAATTAGAGTAAATAGTTGGGTTTGACCCAAGGAGATGATGTCTTGTCATAACTATATTTTGGTAGTAAATTATATATAGGTTGGGGTTTGGCATATGTAGATGATATTTTGTTTCAACCTTATTTTGGTAGTGGCTTATTTTAAGCATAGGTTTGGAACATGTAGATGATATATTGTTCCAACTTGATCAATTGGCAGTAGGTTGTGCCACTAATGTAATCACATCATTTTTACTTATATGAAAAACTTATGTCCTTTCTATGTTTGATGATGTATTTTTGCTTATATGAAAAACTTATGTCCTTTCAATTTCTTGATTAATACTTTAGTACTATACTATGAATATTTAGGCTTTACTATACTGTGAACAAGAGCTTAATACTTGAATTAAAGCTAGAGATATTAGCCATTTAATAAATGCTTTTTAGCCCTTGACCTCTTTCTTAACGAGATGGGAAACAGGGGATCATAGTTTATTGCATACAAATGTTTGATTCTAGTCTATCTTTTTAATGTATCATGTCACAGCGAGCAACTTCACCTGCAGTTCAATAGATTTCCCATGTGAAGTAGGTCAAGAAATGTAAGAATTCCAATAAATTTTTGAAAATCTTGAGTCTATATTGTATGTTGAAATTGTAGTGTTCAAACTTTGAGATTGAGTTTAAGATACTATAAATTGCTTCTATAACTAGGCTGAGCTAGTATATGTCTATAAGAATGTGGTATTTTCTAATTAAGTAAGCTCCCCTAGTAGTTCACTTATAGTTCAAGTAGACCCATAAACTGTATGAAATTGAATACAGAAGAAATACAACACATCCTGGCCAAGCAATAGACGAACTTGATCCTCCATGTTATTGACAAAGCTAGAGACACAACTGGAAAGGGAAAGACTAGCACCCCAAGGAGCAACCTATTAATTATTTACTTGACATTGATAATTAACCATAGATGTTAGGAAAAAGGCATAGTCCTGGTCCTCCTGGATGGGAGAAAAAAAGTTGCTGGCAGGCTCCATTTTCCTAAATCTATCATTGTATCTAGATTAAAGTAGCAAAAGAGTTTCAAACCTTAAAAGGGTTTCAAACTTACAAAGATTAAAGTAGCAAAAGTATTTCAAACCTTATTATGTAGATAATAGAGAACTATATGCTTTATTTCTTATCAATCTTTACCAGGGGACTTTTGCTTTGACAGATTTTAAGCTTTGTTTATCGAATAATATATCTACTTGTTCCCTTTCCATAATGTACTCTCTGCAATAATAGTGATAATTTTCTAACACTGTTGTCTTCAAGGTTGTCTCTATGGGTCGCTCTAGGTTTCGCAAATTGCTTTTTGACGACTCAGATTAGGATGAGATAATGAGGCGAGTTCTTAAGGGTTCAACATCACAACGTAAACGTCGTCGATATATTGAACGAGATCGTTTGGCAAGCCATAAAAGACTTTATCTCGACTACTTTGCCGACACACCAGTATATCCTCCTAATTTATTTCGGAGGAGATTTCGAATGAGTCGGTCTCTTTTTCTCTGTATTCAATCTAAGGTAGAAACTTATGAACCTTACTTTATTAAAAAAAGAGATAATACCCAAAGGCTCGGTTTATCTTCTCTTCAAAAGATAACAGCTGCACTTAGGATGCTTGCGTATGGAGTGGCAGTTGATTTTATGGATGAGTATGTGCGGATTGGAGAATCTACTGCAATAGAAAGTCTGAAAAAATTTGTTAAAGCCGTGGTTGATATTTTCTCCAAGGAATACTTGAGGTCCCCAAACAACGAAGACATTGCTAGACTTTTAGTTAATAGGAAAAGACGTGGATTTCCAGGGATGCTAGGGAGTATTGATTGCATGCATTGGAAATGGAAAAATTGTCTGACTGCATGGAAAGGTTAGTACTCTGGTCACATTCATGAGCCAACCATTGTTTTGGAAGCAGTAGCATCATTTGATCTTTGGATATGGCATGCATTTTTTGGGTTTCCTAGATCAAATAATGACATTAATGTATTAGAACGGTCTCCTATATTTTTTGAGCTCGAACAAGGACGTGCTCCTACAGTTAATTACTTAATCAATGGCTATGAGTATACAATGGGATGCTACCTTGCCGATGACATATATCCGAAGTGGTCAACATTTGTTAAAACAATTCTATCTCTACGAGGACATAAAAGAAAATTATTTGCAAAAGCCCAAGAGGTGAATAGAAATGATGTAGAGCGTGCATTTGGAGTGCTTCAAGCAAGATTCGTATTTATGCGTGGACCTACAAGATTTTTCTATAGTGAAACACTCCAAGACATCATGAAAGCATGCATAATTCTTCATAACATGATCGTTGAGGATGAGCGAGATGTAAGTGAAGCGGTGGAAGTAGATTATGAGCAAATTGATGACAATCCTACTATACAACTGTCACGGGAGCACATAAATGAATTTACGGAGTTCATTGAAACCCATTAATGTATTTGAGACCATGAAATTCATTCTCAACTCCAATTAGACCTCATTGAGCATTTATGGCAATTACAAGGAGAGTTGTAGGAACTTAAGTGTGTGAGTTATGCATGTGGAGTTTTATTGTAATTTGATATATGTACGAGTCTTCTAAAGACAACATTGATAGTTATGTATGTGGATTGTATCTATATATATGTATGTGGATTATAAAAGTTGGTAGGTTGAGTACATTGATATTTGGCAGGTTGCATGTATATATATGCATGTGGATTTTAAAAATTGGCAGGTTGAATACATTGATATTTGGCAGATTGTATGTATATATATGTATGTAGATTTTTTAAGTTGGCAGGTTGAGTACATTGATATTTGGTAGGTTGCATATATATATATATATATATATATATATATATATATATATATATATATATATGTATGTATGTGGATGTTTAAAGTTAGCAAGTTTTAATAAATTGATATTTGGCAGGTTCTTTTTAAAAAGGGGTAATTACACATAACCCACCTGTGGTTTGAGCGAAAATCAATTTGCCTACCTGTGGTTTGAAAAGTATCACTTAACCCACCTATGATATGTTCCGTTTGTTTTCCATAATTCACATCTGTTAAAATCAAGGGTAAATAGGTATTTTTACTCAAATTTTATGTCTCTCTCCTCCCAAAACAAAAAATAGAGCAAAAATGCAAGAGAAACAAGATCAAAAAGTGGTATTTCTCTCTCTCTCCATTCACACAAATTTTGAACATCAAGAATATGAAGAACATACCCAACAAAAATAAAAAGCCTAAGCCCCATTGCCTCCCTCAACCCTTTGGCTAACTCCTTGAATTTAAAAAAAGAAAAAAAAAAGAAAAAGAAAAAAAGAAAACGAAAGAAAGATTGGAAACCAAAAAGCATAACATAAACTACATTTGGGAACCATTAACAACATTAAACTAAAACAAAATAACTTGAAACCTTAGTTCATTACCATGATAGCAAAGACTTATTTCCACCACTAATGTCACTGCTGCCAACACCACCATCACCACTACCACCACCACTACCTTCACCTCTCCCACCAAAACCTCCATAGCCACCCGACCCACCATCTGAAACCGCAGAAACTAGAAAATGATCAAAACGCAGTTGCCCAAATCGCATTTCAGAACGCCCCAAATTCTTAAACTCGGCTCCATGGCCAGAATTCAAGGGGTGAGAGTAAGAATGGTAAGAAGAACATGTACGAAACCCGCTAATCTGAACTGGGTTTGCGGGAATTCGGGTGGAATGCAAAATGGGTTTGCAAGAAAACCCTATGAAACTGTAAGAGAGTAGGGATTTGCGGGTGAGTGATGCTGGGTTTGGAACCATTTTTGTTTTTGTGAAGACTGAAGAAAAACAGGAGTTGTGGGAAAGTCTGTGTGAATGTGCAGTGGGTTTTTTTTTTTTTTTTTTTACACACTGGTATAGGATAGGAGTGCGGCTCTTGGGTTTAGGGAGGCAATGGGGTTAGGGTTTTTATTTTTTTGGGGTATGTTCTTCATGTTTAAAATTTGTGTGAATGGAGAGAGAGACAAATACTACTTTTTGATCTTGTTTCTCTTGCATTTTTGCTCTATTTTTTGTTTTGGGAGGAAAGAGACATAAAGTTTGAGCAAAAATACCTATTTACTCCTGATTTTAACAGAGGTGGGTTACGGAAAACAAACAGAATATACCACAGGTGAGTTAAGTGATACTTTTCAAACCATGGGTAGGAAAAGTGATTTTCGCCCAAACCACATGTAGGTTATGTGTAATTACCCCTTCTAAAAAAAAAAAAAAAAACGAAAAATTGGCAGGTTCTATATATATGTGTGTGTGTGTGGATCATTAAAATTGGCAGGTTGAATACTGTGAATATTTGACAAGATGCATTTATAAATATGTATGTGGATTTTACATTGATATTTGGTAGGTTTGATGGAATATATATATATATTTGGATTTTTAAAGTTGGCAAATTTGAGTACATTGATATTTGGCAGGTTCTTTCTAAAAAAAATAAAAATTGGTAGGTTGTTGAAATAGTTGGAAAGAAATTGAAAAAAAAAAAATACACACAGGTTGTTGAACGTGATTGAAAGAAATTGAAAAAAAAAAAAAAAAAAACTGGTAGGTTGTTGAAAATTAACCGTTGGAATAGTTGAATTTGAAAAAGAAATGACGTTTGGAAATAAATAATAAAGAAAGATTAAAAAATAATATTTTAATAAAATGGTAAAATAATAGAGTTTTGGAATGTTGGGTGTTTTGTAAAATGGTATGGTATAATTGATAAAGTAGCTTTTTGGGATGGTAAAATAAGATGAGATAGCAAAATCGGTTGGAGATGCTCTTATAACACCTGTATTGTCCATTTGGTGTTCGATGCTTTACTAGAGAATATGCTAGATGTAGGGGCCAGTTAGTCAGGAGGTATTATTAAGGCCGTACGAATTGGGCCTGTGGCCCAATCCGAGGACATTAACTAATCTAAAAATGGCCAAAATGAGGTTATAGTGGGAATGGTATAAATAGAACAATTAAAGTAGTACGAGATAGGTCCAACATATGTTCGAGGAGAAAATCCATCTCGGGAACAAGGATCCGAGGTCAGTAAGAGTGTCATATTACCCCAGACCTTTTTCAAAATTACATCATAACTAGGAGTTGGACGTTAGATAAGGGGTAAGAAAGGGGAGGCAACAAATATCTTCAAAATTTGCTACCTCCGCATTAAATGCCTCTCAACCAACTCTCTAGCCGTATTAATGTGGAGGTGATACCTGAACAGTAATCAAGCAGCCTTACAGCTACTAGTTGATGGTTCTGGGAGGTGTTGGATGAGACAAAAAGGCGTTCCTAGAATCCCACCTACACTTGTAGGGTAGGGATGATGCCAAGATTGTAGTATATAGCATGGGAAGGTGGCCTAAGAATCGGATCGGAAAAAAATCAAGAAATTTTTGTAATAATTCTGTGAACTCTAGTAACTTTGTGAAGGAAGAAGGCATTATAATATAAACTCCTCAGATCATGCCGAGGATAGTTTTTCTGAATTTTTGTGTTTAACGATCTTGAATCAGCAATCTTTATTGTCTTTCTTCTGGAATAGAGCTAGTTCTTTCACCCACGCTCTACAAATTTATTGTTTGGGCTTGTTGGCCTAAAACCCAGTCCTATATTGGGTCCAATCCAATCCCAGTCCTTACACTAGATATAATCCAAGTTCCTAAAATTTATGGACGATAGTTCTACTTCCCTGAAATAGAAATTAAATTCACGATTATTCAAGTTTGTATAAATTAGTAAAACAATTTTTTGTTACTTAATTTATGTGCTCTAACATTAATTGGGCTTAGCTTAATTGTAGATTTTCAAGGATTTCTATTAAAAATTAATGTTAGAATAATAATCTGTTTTTGTTTTTAATTATAAGTTACATATATATCTAATGGGTGTTGAACTTGAACAATTGAACCTACAACTTTACCATTTACCCAATTCTTAGAAGAGATATGAATAATCTAATTAGTCAGAAGTCACTAACAATTAAATAAATAAAGACTTAGTTATTCCTTCTTCTTCTTCTTTTTTCTTTCACTAAAAAAAAAAAAAAAACTCTTTTTCCATTTTTTTTCATCTCTATCATCAGTAGTTCTTGATACAATTGGAATTAACAATCTTTTACCCATTTAAAGGGGGGGGGGGGGGGGGGGTAAGGGGGGAATTTGACATAGCTAACTGCATATTTCCCACAATTACTTAGACTTTACTAGTTTCATGATCTTAATTACTTTGGAGTAACTATGTTAAAAAAAGCATCCCATTTTGTGTGATCTAATTAGATTAGAAATAGTGGTTCATTAAAGTTAAAACCAATCCAAATCAATGGCTAGGGTAAGCTCCGATTAGCCATCTTGCTAGTATTGTTAACTTATATCCAACCTCTGTCAACTCTAGCTAGAAACATGTACAGGCTCAAAAATCTAAAGCATGGGCCAACTTTGGGCACAGAGAAAACACTGCCCTTGGCTTGGCAGGTAAAGCTAATATTTCTTTTCTAATATCTTGATCCCTGCAACCTGAAGACATTTCTGTTCCAAACTCCCCCACCCCCATTCTTTGAATTGTTTAATTTGCAAATTCTCTATTTGTTTTCTCCGATCCACACTTCTCTCAATGATAACCCCAACAGTTTGAAAAGATTTTTCAAAATCATCCTCCCAGAAGACATTGGATGAAAATGTTGAGATATGCAAAAAAGTCACTAAGACTCACACACCCATTTTCATAATTAAATCCACGCTTGATTATGTGTGAACTTGTGATTAGATTTTAGCACTTTTACATGAGCTCACAATTGATACCTAAATATTTTCTGTCAATTTATGCACTAATCACGAGTTGTGACATAAGTATAGCGTGGATTTGCAACTAAAGATGACAAATGTCACATGCTATAATTTTATAATCTCAAATTTCTCAACCCATGAGGTCATGACCCCTTTGGTATTTTGGTTGAAGTGGATAAGTTTTGCCTTATAATGTAACTGTAAGGCTAGGATATGATATTGTATGGGTTGTTCCGCAGGTAATGGGCCATAAAAAGCGCTGCTGTGAGTGTTAAAGCATGTTAAACACCATCATATTTGTTTGAGACTAGATTCGAGTTCACACTTCATACGGGTGAGCAAAACGTTGTCGGTGTCGACCCAACTGACCGGTGCCGACGACTTTGGCCCGACACCAGCGCCGACCAATTGAGCGGAGGTTGACGTTTGGAGGGCGAAGCTTGTTCCGATGTCGGTGCAATGCAGTCACCGGTTCAAAGAATCCTTCACCAAACCAAACCGATCCAAGTTTACAAGTTCTCCCCCAGTTTCAATACGATGTAGTTTCACAAGTTTTGATTTTAATTTTTTTTAATGAAACGATGTCGTATGGGTGTTATTAAAAAAAAGAAGCAAAACGGTGCGTTTTAATTTAGGTTTTCAGATTCTTAAGGGGTATAAATTCATTCTTAAGAGTTTTCAGATTCTTTAACTCTCTCTCTCAGTCTCCTTGTCAAATATGTAATTAGACCACCAAATTCACCTTCTTGTAGAAAGGATTGCAATCCATATCATATATATTTTTTTTCTTCATGATCAAACTTTATCATAATATATTTTGAAAATGCTCTATAAAATTCTAGTTGCAAAGCTTCTAGGTTCTTCAGTTCTGATGTTCCGTTGAAAGCACTTGACAAAATGTTAACATTGATGATTAGAACTTGTGTACTATAGGTCTTGTGTCTGTGGTCTTAAAAAATTTCTTTTACATAATTTTTTATGCTAATTTGTGTCCATTTTTTGTGTGCAACAAGAAGTCTATCTTCTTAATAAAATACCATAACTCATCACTAAAAAATAAAAAGTTCTACTGTAATTTTCAATATTTCTACAGCTCTTTGTTTAAAAAGGCTCATTTGCCTCACAATAATAACACAACATAGCTTGAAAAATACACCATCAGTAACACTTTCCATTCATTACATCACCTAAGATAATTTGCTGAAAAACATCAATGCTACCATGCACTTGTACACAAATCACCAACTGAGTGCCACTGGTTACGCAAAAGAAGAAAAAAAAGCCACTTTGTAGCACTTTTTATTGAAAAAAGATAGTTATACAAACCTACAAAAAAAAAAAAAAATACTAAATGAGGGAAGCCGAGGCTACAATTTTCAATCAATTTTCTGCACTTCTACTTTTAGGGCCCGTTTGAATAGGCTGTTCACAAAGGCGCGTTTTAAAAATGAGTTTTTTTTAAAACGTGCATTTTGAAAACATCATTTTAAGAACCACAGATAAGCGTTTGGTAAAAATGTAAAAATATGCGTTTTTTATTTTTAAAGTTACATTAAGCGTTTGGATAAGCTGTTTTAATAATGGTTGTTTTAAGTGTAAATTCTAAAAAAGGACTTAACTATTTTGTTAAGGTTATTTTGTCATTTTTCCTTTAATCAGTGTTTTTATTAATTATTATTGAAAATAATTACATTCAAGAGGAAGATATTAAAATGATTAGGAAAATAATTATATTAAAATAATTACTAAAAAAAATAAGCAGAGCTAATTATCATCAAAGTTAAATTATGACATATGGATCCAAAGCTTATTGACTTGTATGGCTACAGAGCTATTGCCAGTGAATATAAAGCTTGGGAAGGCTGTACAAAGTTACATCTGTAGAGCACCTAGTCATGTATTATCTAAATCTTAGTAAGATAATGTGCAAGTAAGAAAAACAGAACGGAGCAGGCTCACGAAATGCTAAAAACAAAACAGAGAAGGCTCACAAAATGCTGAAAACAAAACTGATGGAGTTAAACTATGATGCAAAATGCAATGAATCACATCAATTATGATGGAATGCTTAAAGGCAACATCTAGAATTTTGTAATAATTTTTAATTCCAGTTAGTTGTATTAGCAAAAAGCTCTAACTCGAATGCACTCCCTCCTCCAATAAAAAAGGGGATAGAGAGTGAGATCATAGGTTCAAGGCCATTGGATGTATGTGTAATTTACCAATCCACAATAAAATTTCCCTCTATACAACCTTCCACTAACCAGCTTAAATGATACTCATATGGCACAAAGAAATGGAAAAAGATGCCTTGTTGGTACCCTGGGGGTCTGATTTCCACTCGGGTTCCTAGAGCCTAGTAACCAAACTATTAAAAATTTGGATAGTGATTATTGGATGTTTCCTCTCTCTCTTTCTCCCTCTAATACTTGTACACAATCCAATATGGTGAAAATAACAAGCTGAGGCAACAGGACTCTTGGAATCCAAAACAGTAGAGCAAAAACTGGAATCCAAAACAGTATGAGCAAAAACTTAGCTTACCTTATGAGCAACATAGTGTATTGATAGAATTTCAAAACATTGCTAATCCAATTTGCAATTAATTCTAAAGTTTGGAAAGCTCTTTGTGAATTGAAAACTATGAAAATTATGACTCATTTCATTAATAGTAAGATGTCTCTAAAACAAACAATTATGAAGCACATTTTCAAGCATAGGATGGTGCATCACAAACACCGTCAAACTTATTGGGTTGTAACATACTTAGAAAGAAATTGAACCCCAAAAAAAGTGAAAACCCCGCAATAATGGGATACTCCCTTTCGTTAGTTTCCAGCACAATATCAAGTGTTATAAATTGTGCTAGATATTGGGCCTAGGTCAACCCAATCAGGGAGCCATTATGAACCCAACCAAGCTGAAGGGAGCTTACTCTTCCAAGCTATTACGAGGGATTAGGAAAACCACATCATTAAAAAACATGGCAATTTCACTTCAAGAAGAATTTACTACAACAACTTGATTAACTGAGATACACATCCTAATGGTCTCCGAAGAACCTGCATTTTTACTCCCACAAAGATTATACCACATACATCCACTGCCCCCAAGATACTTGACATTAAGTCTAGTACATAAAAACCAGATCTTCAGCTTGAGATTAATACACAAAACATTATGGACAAAATAATATAAAAAGAGAGAATCAAATTAAGGCTTAAATTAGTCTAACCTCTCAAATAAAAGCTAAACTTCCTATAAGACACAACCACTCTGATCTGGAATCCAATTTCAACATCAAGATGTCAAATTGAGATATGGCAGCTCATGTACACAACAGAAAAACAATCATAGTAGTCGGAACAGAAACTTTTGTAAGTAACAAGTGAAAACTCAGTAGTATCTACGAAAACAAACTCAATACTTTCAAATAGCTCTAGTATTTCAAATATGCCGTCTTCAGCAACGCTTAAGCATAATAAAAGCAATGTAAAAGCCTACATATACTACAAACAACGTTATGGCTGTTTGTAGTGCTTTTGCTTTTGTTCCCATAGGTGTATGCATGTGTACCATTTTATTTTTATTTTGGTTTTTCATTGATGCTTAAATGAGCAAGATGATTATGCATTTTTTGTGTATTAGAGTAAAATGAAGCTAAAAAGCAATTGATCAGTGCATTGTTATCAAGGTTCTAACACTGCACTTTGTAAAGTTTGGAGAAGCTCAAATTTGAGCAATATCAATTGTAGGTTTATATTTGTTGCCTTTGTTTGCTTCAAGAACTATAATTATACTACCATTTTTTAGTGTTGAGGGTAAATTGCATTTTTGGTCCCTCAATTTTAAAAGGTTTGATTTTGGTAACAATATAAACAATATGCAACATCATTTTCAATACTATATTCTAACCAACTTCCATACTCTTTAAACCATTTAGGATTAAATCAACGCATAAGTCCACCAATTTTCGTTTGAGGAAAATTGTGTTCATGAGTTTTTGTAAATAATATCTTCTTAAGTTCATAATACTAGCAAAAGAATAAAAAATAAACTATAAGTTCATTAACATATTTTTTTCTAATACAATAAACATATTAATTATTGTTAAGTGATTTTTTTGCAATTCTTTAATTTGTTTACAATTCTTTAAATACAGTAAGAGTAAAGACACATAGAGAGTCAAAAATTCAATTTATAAGTTTACAATACAAAGCCCCGTAGAGACGCAATTCACAGTAACAATAAAGACACATAGAGACACAGCCCCCACACTATTACAATTCTTTAATCTGTTTACAATTCTTTAATTTATAAGTTTGCAATACAAACACCAGCCCCACAGGCCCCCCCACACACACACACGGTCAGAGCACAAACTCAGAGACTCCAAAAACTCAACAACAAAAAATCAAAACACTATAAACCGTATAACCACACAGCCAACCACACCCACCCCATCACACACACACACGGTCAAATACTCAAAACTCAACCAAAAAAAAAATCAAAAGACTATAACCCCCCACCCACACACACACACACACACACACATAGTGATTCAATGAAAGATAATATCAAAACACAATAAACAGTGAAAGAAAGAGAGAGCTAAAAAACCAGATGAAGCGGCGGTGGCGGCAGATCAAGGACAGTCCCGGCGGCGGCACCGCGGCAGATTCTTGGGGATACAGAGCGGCAGATTTTTTTGTGTGTGAAGCAGCCTTTTTCCTTTGGGTTTGGATAGTGAAGAAGGATCGTGGGAGATTTTGGGGGCAGCGTCTACGCAAGTAACGCAGAAGCAGATCTTAGGTTTTATAGGTCCCTTTTCTTTTTTCTTTTTTTATGATTTTTCAAATTTTGATTTATGGGCTTTTTATTTCTAAGATTAAAGACCAAAAATTTGCTGTTGGATTTTTTTTTCGAAGTTTATGCTGGGCTTAAAAAAAAAAAGGCCTGGTTCAAGTGAGGGTGTGCAAATTTGTATTGCAGGGGTTCAAAATTTTTTTTAAAAAAATATTATATATATATATATATATATATATATATATATATATATATATATATATATATATATAAAATTTCAGGTCAGGGGGTTCATTTGAACCCCCTGACTACAACGTAGCGCCGCCCCAATTCCAATACGACTTCAATTAGTAATAGGAAACCTTAATCCCAGTTCTAATTAAGTTAGGATTAGGAAATCCCAGCTAGCGGCTCCAAGTAAACATTGTTTATATATATATAGACCCATTAACTTAACCTAGCTACAAGAGTTCACGAACAAAAACAAAAACAAAAACTTACAAATACAAGCGCTCCAATTAGGCTATAGCGATCTGAGCTCCTCAACCATTTTGTCCTCCACAGAGAATCAGAAGGTACACTTAATTTACAATTTTGTTCTATTATTTTCCAAAGACAGTTTAATATTCATTGTTTACCTATAAATCCCAAAAATTGGTTATTTAATTTACTCTAAATTTCGTTTCTCGTTCTTTTGATAATATTTTTTACTATCGATTTGTTGTTTGCTTGGTTGCGCTTGTTTACGTGCTTTCTCCTAGATTTTTTATTTTACAATACTTATTTAGATTCTAATAACCAAGGGATTAATTTGTTGGTAATCGATTTTGTTTTAGAGCCAAAAACCATTAGTCAATATTTAGAGCGTTAAGGGCTATAAATATTATTAATTGCCATAGTATTTATTTTGCTTCTTGGAAATAATGATTCTATTGATCCCTTCAGTTTTATTTTTTATTTTATGAATTCTGTTTTATATGATATTCCTTGGATTGTCTTTCTGTTTTACATTTTTTTTACGTATTTGTCCTTAAATTATTTTATTAGGGTTTTTTTTTTTTTTTTTTTCCTTTAAATTCAAAATAAATAAGAAGATATTTGGGAAAAAAAAAAAAAAGTGAGATCATGGAGTAAGGAAAACAAATTCTATTAAAAAAAATTGAAAACATTTAACCAAATTATTTATCACAAAAAAAAAAAAAAAAGTGGTCCTCTTTTGTTGGCAATATTTTAGTGGGAGTTAAAAAATATAGTTTTACCAAATTATCCTTTAATTTTGTCTTTACTTAAACCTAGGGAAGTTGGGGTATTTTGGAAAAAAAAATTGGTACAAACAGGTGCAACCCTACCGTATATATAAATTCATTCTTTTAAGGGTTTTCAGATTTGTTTGGTTGCCAAGAAACCTGGAAGAAGAGAAGGTTATTGTTTTTTATTTAAATACTTCTGTTATGATGTCTTATACTTGTGATTTATGGGTTGTGATGCAGATTTACGATTGTTCTAGGTCTTATTAAAAATGGAGGGCTTAGCTTTTGCAGACTTGGGGTCGGTGACAGGCTCCCCTGCTGCTGGGGAAACTCTCAGCAAAAAGTAAGTTTCGGAAAAACAGAGGAAAAAGATGTGATGTAGGGCAAAGTCTTTGATACTGCTGTGGGTCTTTGTTTCCATCTTGGATGTGTGCTGTTTGTGTGTGATGCTATACTTTATGCATGGACATAAAATACACTCACAATACCACATTAATCTTTTCCAAAAAATATTTTTCTTAACAACTTTTGCATATAACCAAAAACAAAAAAAAAAGTGCATATTTTGTTTTCAAAATATAGTGCAAGTAGAATACTATTACTATGTAGGATAAGTTGAGGAAGATATGAATATAGCTTTCTGAAGCTTATAAATTACCCCACCAATACATGAAGAAATCAAACCAGTTTTGAGTTTTTAATTCCTTTGTATTTTGGGGAATATTTACAGTGCACTCAAGAAGGAATTGAAGAATAAGCAAAAGGAAGAAGAAAGGCGGCGCAAAGAGGAGGAGAAGGCAAAACAGGTACTTGACATTCAGACTAGCAATGAATGTTTGAATGGGAAACGAAATCTAACACGTACCCATTTTTTGTGTTAATTTGGCTATATAACCAAGCTATCTTGGATTTTAATTTTTCTTTGGAAGACGCATCTCACATGCCGGCATTCACGTATGGATGTGTTTGGTTGGATGCTGCTGTGAACATTTTTTTTTGTACACCTCAGCTTCTTACGTTAGGCTCACTGTTACGTCATGTTTAGGCATGACATGTTAGCAATCCACTAGACATGTTAGCATTTTCCGTGAGTAAGATGATGGTGAGGGCAACATTGAAATGATATTAAAAGTCCAGGTACTAAATTTACAATTGAATTTTTGAATGACCAAAATGAATCATCTCATATTTATTGGGACCTGAAGTGATTGCTTGCCGTAAAAAAAATGAAAATGAACAAACGATCATGCATATGTAAAAAATTAAGTTAATTGAATACCTAGAAAGCAATTATTTGTAGAAGTTATGATGTGGTTGCACTTTGGATGTGACTGAAGTATACAATCATCATGCCATGTGCTTCTCAACGGTGCTTTGGCTTTCACATTTGATGGAATGCTAACATTTCATTTTAATCTATAACAAAGGGGGGGAGGGGCTAAGTGATAAATTTCCTTTTATTGAAGATGAAAATTTCCTTTGGCTTTCACAATAATGAAAACAAAGTATCTTAAAAAATTACAAGATGATCAATTAATTAGAAGATCTAAAAGAGTGTTGGAATTCAAAAATAGAAGTACAATCTGAAAAACCACATGCCCAAAACTAGTCAAACAATGTATGGATCAATAATGATTTCAATTGGTCAAGAGGTCTCTCAACATCCTCAAACATATGGCTATCTTGTTTCTCTTCCACTCTAGCCACATCAAGCACGCCGGAACCAAATTCCATACATTTGAGGAGTGTTTACCAATCCTATTCCACCATCCGACTAAAAGAAATGCTACTGTTTCCAGCATCACTCACTGAATCCCAAACATCATAAACACTTCACTCCATAAAGCATAGGCAAGCTCGCAATGGAGCAAAAGATGATCCACTGTTTCCCCATCACACCTACACATACCACACCAATTTACTAGGGACAAACCCCTCTTGATTAGGTTAGGTTATCAAAAGTAAGAATCTTATCCCATGCTGCTTACCACAAAAAGAATGACACCCTCTCTTTGGGGCCTTAGCACCCCAAATGCTCTTCCAAGGGAAAGAATGAGCATTTCTGCCACTAGTAGCATTATATTAGGAGTGAATATCGAAATTACCACTTGTATTTAATTGCCATGTCATCCTATCACCCCCCTCCCCTCGGCATCTTGGAATAAATATGATCAAAGAAAGAATAAGCTGCCTGCCTCCATATCTCGATCATGAAAATCTCTGTGGAACCGCAGAATTTAATTTTCTGCAGTTCTATTTATTCTTTGTGCTCTTCCATTCTTGCTGACTATATAGTGAAATATCTATATATTTTCCTATTCTAATCTAACCTTATTATAATTTAGGCCAATGAAATAGAACTTAAGAGTTGGGATGTTATTGTTCCCTTGTAAATTTTGAGAAAAAGAATATCTTGTAGTATTAGAATGAGCAACAAATTGTTATGATTCATTGGCTACATGTTTATTTCATATATTGGCTTAAAAAACAATCCACCTCTAATAATTTTTACTATGAAAAATTTTCATATGCAAGGTGGCCATGTCTTAATTAGTCAGGACAAACTTGGAGTATTTAAAATAGTAATTAGTGTTGTTTTTTTCATATATTTGACTTCTTTTTTCTGCCAAGAGCCTTGTAGCTCAACTAATATCTCTTGGTATTTACAACTGAGACATCCAGGATTCAAATCCCTTCTCCCCCCATTGTAACTATCTAATTATTTTTAAAAAAGGACACGTTCTTTCCTAATTGTGATTAAAAAAATTTCAAAAATCCTGAAGTAATTGTAGGTGCTGGTTTCTTGAATTACTCGTTTTAATATAGACAATTTTAAATTTTGGTACCATGGAATGTATTGATGTTACTATATGAATGAATCTACATTGATCATCATGTTGTGGAGTTTGAACATGATGGAGTATGATGTGTTATTGGCTGTTATCTCTAAGGTACCTTACCACCTTGTTTTGAAATCTTATTAAGAATAAACTTGTGTTTATGTTCCAGGCTGCTTCTATGGCAGATTCCCGCAGCAAGAAATCTGCAGCAGCTGACGATGAAGATATGGATCCAACGGTATAAGTCCATTCTTGTCCTGCAATAGTTAGCATTCTTTTCCTGGATCTTTTCCACAAAGCTCTTGATTATAACCTCAATCTCCTGCTTTTAATCTTCCTCAATTGTTTTTCCTCCAGCAATACTTGGAAAATAGACTGAAACATGTTGCATCTCTGAGGGCAGCTGGTGAAGAGCCATGTCCTCACAAATTCCATGTTACAATATCTGTCCGTGAATATGTAGAGCAGCATAAAAACATAGGCAATGGGGAGCATCTTGAGGATGTTACTGTAAATTTGGCTGGTATTGAAATCAGGGCTTTTATTTATTTGGTTAGTATTTATCATGTTTCTTTTGGTAATTTTTTTTTTAATTTTCTTTCCTATGCAAGGGCGTATCATGAGCAAACGTTCATCTTCTTCAAAGCTATTCTTTTATGATTTAGATGGTGGTACTGCAGCTGCTGCTAAAGTCCAAGTTGTGGCTGATGCTAGGTATCTTATCACTGTATCTTTTCTTTTCCCTTATTCATATATGATTTTTCCTTATGATTTTAGTATTGTTATTTCTTTAGGTATGCAATGTCTTTGACAAATTATCTTTCTATTAGTTTTAATTTTTTTTTTTAATTAATTAATTTTTTTTTTGTAAGTTATTCATGCAAACCATGTGGGCCTTGAACCTATGACTTCTTCCTCCACCTTACCCTTATAAGCGGAGGTGCAATTTGAGATGCAGCTCATTGGCATCTTTCCATATTAGTAGAAGAGCGTTTGTTTTTGCTTTTGGACTCTTTCTTTGAATGGACACAAATTGCACTCTCTATTATCTTCTATAGTGGAATAAGTGATTAGTTTGGGAATTTGGATTTTCTTGTTATCAGCATTTCATGTCAAATTTCTTATCTTAAAAAGTTAATATTTTTGGGTAGTGATTCATCAATTAGTTGAATGTCAATGTTTTGCCCAAGTTCCTTGTAAGAGAAACTTTGGTTTTTATTTTTACTTTTTTATTTTATTTTATTTTTTATTGAAATTATTGCTAATTTTGTGTTTGTGAGGCCTGATTAGTTGTATGTTGAAGGCTTAGGTAGATTGGAAAAAAGAATGTAGGTCATTTTACTTTATCGCATCTTTCTGTACCACTGCCTAGTTTTCTCAACTGTGCTTAAAAAAAAAATTTATAAAGGACCTATATAAACAAGATGATGAATATGTATGAATGAGACTTTCCACTTGGTACTATTTGGGAAATTTTGGTTCAGATATGAATTAGTTTCATGGAAAATCACCCCCTCTGGCTGGGTGTCCCCCCTAAATTGCACCACCTTTAAGTTTTGCTGCATAGATACCAAATTTAATGATTGAGAGATTCTTCATTTCCATGATGCAGCAAGTCAGATTTGAATGAGGAAGAATTTTCTAGGTTCCATTCAACTGTGAAGCGTGGTGATATTGTTGGTGTCAAGGGGTTTCCAGGTTTGTGATGTTACTACAATTGGGTAGTTACTAACACCTTTTGACTTATATATATATATATATATATAGCTGCTCCTTATTGTGTTGACACTGTTGAGTTTACAGAAGAAATCACCATCAGTTTAATTACTTAATTTGGTTTCTCTCTCTCTCTCTCTCTCTCTCTCTCTCTCTCTCATTTGATGTTTGATAATGAATTAAAAATTTTGTGGCATAAGGAAAAAATTATGGAGAGTGTAGGTAGAACTTCAAAATACAAATTTAAAAGAGACCGCTTGAAAATTCCCTTAAATAGGTGCTTCATTTTGGTCTTTTTCCCTATGGTGAACTGTTTTAGTTTTCTATGCTGCATAATTGGTTTTTTTTTTTTTTTTTTATCACTATGCTGCATGATTGTTGAATGAACTGTTTTAGTTTTCTATGCTGCATAATTGGTTTTTTTTTTTTTTTTTTTTATCACTATGCTGCATGATTGTTGAAATTTTCTAGAAATGGGTCCAGTCTTTTGATATAGATGTACATTTTTTTTTTACTCATAATTACATACAGATTTAGTGGGTCTTGAACCCACAAACTCACTCCCAACCTTGTTCTTACAAGGGAAGGAGGTGCCATTTGAGCTATAGGCATAATTTTTTTTTTTGAATTTCAAAGTTGAGTTGTAGGTTTTTGAGTCATTGTTTCTTTAAATTATAAACTTCCTGGTTGACTTACATTTTGTTAGAATTATGGTCAAATGATTAAATTCACAATTTCCTAGCAGCTTAAACTTTTGGGAGAATTTGTAATTTAAATTCACTCTACCTCCCATTTAAAATGTGAAAAATCACACATGTTGGGCCCCACTTATTAAGGGGGAGGCTGGGCCCATGCGTGAGAGGGAGTGTTAGAATTATGTTCAAATTAAATTCACCATTTTCTAATGGCTTTAGTTTCTCCGTGAGAGGGAGTGTTAGAATTATGTTCAAATTAAATTCACCATTTTCTAATGGCTTTAGTTTTTAGGAGAATCGGTAATTTAACACATTTTCTTTCAATTCAGGGAAAACTAAAAGGGGGGAGCTAAGTATTTTTCCAAGATCGTTTATAGTCTTATTCCATTGTCTCCATATGATTGCAAGGCAAAAGCCTGAGGCTGGTTCTGTGTCTGACAATGCCAATTTGAAGGTGAACACGGTTTCTCTCTGAATGATTTAATGCTGGTTACAGTCTCATCCTGACTTCATTACTTTCTTATTGTTGCAGAAAGAGGAGGCTTGGGTCCCAGGACGTGCCAGGAATCTTGAAACATATATTTTGAAAGACCAGGTATTGATTAATATCCTAAAATTCAACCGAATTCCTGTTGCATTGTTTTAAACTGTATTCTTTAGCACACCCAAAATAAAAATTTAAGTACATATGATCTGGTACTGATTAATATCCTGAAGTTCAGTGAAAATGAATTGCAAACTTTCATTTTTGGGCTTGTGATAATGTGTTCTGAATACTTGTGTGGTAATCTTTGGTTGTTTTTATTTTATATAATTTATTTCTTTATATTATAAGGACCCATTCAGAGAAATACATCAGTTTAATTGTTAGCCGGAAATAGTTTCTGTTCCCTTTCGCTTGAACCTGAATGGTAAATGAATTAATTTTTTGGGTAAATGTGATTCTTTGAACAAGGTTTCTTTAGGCTTAATAAACTGAATCTTTCAAACCATTTCTTTGAAAGTAATTTGAAGCTTATATCCTGGGGCTCACACTATCGGTTGGCCTCTGGAGAAAGGCTAAAGGAACTAGCAGGCTTAAAGGCGCTGAAGTTTTGTAACAAAGCTCTCGTTACACAATTTCTAAAAGCTGGTTATGTTTTGAATTATTCCACTTAGTGCTTTTTTGGTTTTGATTTTGATTTTTTTCTTTTATTAGAAATTATCCTTTTTTACGTAGTTGTGGTGTTGCATTATTTTGAATTCAAGTAGCTAGGAGACTTACATGACCTGTATTGCTGAGGAATATTTTTCTAGTTTCTTTTATTTTTGATAGGTAAGAAAAAATATTATTGAAAAATGAATAGCATGAAAAATACACAAGGTTCACGATAGTGAACTAAGAGAAAAAAAAGGAAAAAAGAAACAAACAGACACTAAGCTATTCTAAGAGACAAAAGAAAATCCATGAGTGTAGAACAATCCGAGAGACCCCAACATCGAGACCAATCAAAGAGGGTCTGTTGGCATAAATCTAACAATTGAGCCAATGATTTCCCAGTATCCTCAAAAGAACAGTGATTCCGTTCAGTCCAGATATTCCACATTAAACAGCCCTGAACCGGATTCCAAATATTAGAATTATGTTTCCCAAGCCAATGATACCAACAAAACAATAAGTTTGCAACGGAACGCATGACCCAATCAATCCCAAACAACCGAAGCATATACATCCATAAAGAATGAGCAATTGGACAGGAAATCAGTTGGTGATCCACAGATTCCTCATTACAACAACACATACAACAACGATTTGCCAAAGTGCGACCACGGAGCATTAGATTATCCAAAGTTAGGAATTGGCCATAAGCAGTTGTCCACATAAAGAATGCTACCCTTTTAGGAACCTTTACTTTCCAAATGCCTTTCCAAGGGAAAGTAGAAAGAGTTACATTTTGAATCTTATGATAAAAAGACCGAACGTCAAACTTCCCACTTCCATTGAGACGCCAACAAAGTCTGTCACTACCTCCACCCTTAGGAACCTGAGTTTGAATGAAGTGAAGAAGGGAATAGGAAGCTACTAACTCCCAATCATTAAATTCCCTATAAAATCTTGAACTCCATACTCTATCATTATCACCAACTAGAGGACTTAACACTTTAGAAATACAAGCTTCCTTATTGGCTAAACGACAATAACTGAGGATAAAGAGTTTTAAGAGAATTATCCGCAGTCCACTTATCACGCCAAAAAAGAAATACTAGAACCATCCCCCACCACAAAAGACAAATGCTTAGAAAAACCTTCCCACCCTTCACTAATATTTTCTCTAGTTTCTTACCCTTGAATGCAGACATTTTCTCTTCACAAGTTTGTGTGATGGGCGGTTGTCATCCTACTTAATAATGGGCTAAGGACCTAAGCTTTTCTGCCCACCAGTATGGGTCATTTAATCCTAGATGGCTTATTAAAGAAATTTGCTAGTTTCATTCACATGCTTTTGGATGGTTGTAGATTTGGGTTGGAATATAACTAGGAGCAGGAAGAGAGAGAATAAGCTCTTCACAATGCATTTTTAGACCATTTACTCGGAATACAGTTACACATTTTACTGTTTAATGCTAGTTATGAATGACATTTCTAGTCCTCTAGGGGCTCTTCGGTAGTGTATTTTCAACAACAGTTTTCAATGTTTAAATAACATTACACGTATTTTCACGCACACGTATTTTTTAAAAATACAAACAACTACTATAATAACATTACCAAACGGGTCCTAATTTCTATCTTGGGTTTGTGATGTGGTAGAAGTGGCGAGTCCTTGAATTGAAAGGGGGAAACTTTGGAAGACATCAGAATAATAGATAGCTATCCAAAATATTTTATTGAAGAAAGTGAGTTCTTTTTTCACATGTACTATTCACAGCCTATTTGTAAGCTCAATAAAACTAAAACCGCTAATAGTTCCATCTTAAAATTGATTCTGAACCCCAGTCTCCTTTCAGGACCTAATTTTGACAAACAAAATTGTAAAAATTACTGAAGGATAGAAATAAAGGCTCCCTAGACCACTAAACCTTTTATGGTAATCCTTGGGTTTTAGGCCCTGCATTCACCATGAGTGGATGTAGTGGCGACTCCAGAAATTTTTTTCAGGGTGTTCCTCAATAAGCATAAATTACACAATCTAACAAAAAGAAAAAAATTTATATTGACAACAACAACAATAAAAAAACACGCAAATACATAAAGTTTACAATTGCCTTATACGTGGTTTTCTTATCAAATATTTGTTCATAATTCTAGTAAAAGAATAAACAATAAACTATAAATTCATTTGAAATATTAATAAAATTATTAATTATTGTTGTTTAGTTGTTTCATTAATTTGTTTGTCTTTTATAAACTATAATTTATTATATTGTTGTTTCATTAATTATAAAATTATTAATTATTGTTTAGCCTAACATAAATTAATTTATTTGTCTTTTATAATGTATTGTTTCATTATTGTTTAGTCTAACATAATTTAGTTGTTTAATTTGTTTATTAATTGTCTTCTATAATTTGTTATGTGTATAATTAATATGTATAATGTAATTAAAAGTTGAGTGGGCCAATCAAGTGATAAACCCAAGCCTTAAATTATACCCATGTCATAACCCAAGCCATAAACCAAGGCCCACCCTTTAATTTAATAACTTTTTTCCCTTTTCCTCTGTTTTCTCCGTCATGTCCTTTTTTTTTTCTTTTTTTTTAGTAAAAAGGAAATCACATTTAACTAAATTGAAAAAGAGAAATCAGGACAGAGCCTGAGGTAATACAGCCCATTAACATCAGAAAGAAGAGCAAATTCCAGGTCCATAGGCGGACTATGGGAATAACCTTATTTTAACTTATGTGTCATTTTTGCTTTAACCTTTTTTCTCTCCTACACACGTGCTTTATATCTTATCTCTATCCTGCCTCTTCTAGAATTTTCTTCAGATCTACTCTCCTCTTTTCTTTCTTCGTCCTTATTTCTTAGTCACAACTTTTCTCCTCTCTCAATGTTCTCCTCAAGCATCATTTTACGCCGCCTCCATGCTTCTTTCAACAAGCATTGTTCATCCCTACTAGCACCTCCATGCTCCTCTCTCAAGCCGCCTCTACCCAGCACAACGTCTCCTCACCTCCAATACTGAGCTATATCTGCTTTGTTTGGATTATAGGTTTATATTTTCATTATTTTGTATGGGAAATCAAGAGTTTTTGTTTCGGCCCAGAATCCCTTTTTGGTTGAGGGTGTTCCTAATTTTGGTTGAGAGTGTTCCTAATTTTTTTTTAAGGGTAAACAAATAAATAAAAAAATTTAATTATTATATAATTTTTTTTTTTTTTTTTCAGGTCAGGGTGTTCCTGGGAACACCCTGACCTAAATGTGGCGCCGCCACTGAGTGGATGGCTAGAAAGCTGCAAGCAACACTTTTTAAATATAAGACTGGGTGTTGGAGTCTTTGACGACCTTCATGGATACCAGACAAGAGAAGTGGCTTCAAGATTGGTACTTATTACCAACTTCTGGGTGCCCCTTCAAACACCATCATTCTTTCCCTTGGGAAATCATTTCGAGATCAAAGGCCCTGATGAGAGTAGCCTTTTTCTTATGGACTGCTGCTTTGGGTAAAATCTTGACAATTGACAACTTAAGGTTGAGGAAGGTAAGGATTACAGATTGGTGTTATATGTGCAAATGCAATGGTGAATCTGTTGATCACCTTTTGCTACATTGCTCTATTGCTTCAGACTTATGGTCCATGATATTGGGTTTGTTTGGAGAGTTGTTGAGCTTTTAGCCTGCTGGCAAGGGCAGTTTGGTAATCATCGGAATAGTCATATTTGGATAGTTATCCCCCATTGCCTGATGTGTTGCTTTTGGAGGGAAAAGAATAGCAGGAGTTTTGAAGACACTGAAAGTTCTTTGCCTGATCTCAAGTTGTTCTTTATCAGAACTTTATTGGATTGGTTATCAGCCATGAGGAACCTTTCTTTATTTTCTATTGTTGATTTATTAGATTTATGTAACTTTTGTAAATGATAGTTTACCCTAGTATACTTTCTGTATACTTGGGTGATTCATTTTTTATGATTTATATAATATTATTACTTTATAAAAAAAAACACTTTAAATATAGGAAACTAATAAAAAAAACTAAATTGAATAAAAATACAAAAATATGCGACAAAACTTTCAGACAATAATGGTTGAGCTTCATATCTTGTTTCCCATTAGTTTGGGTAGGTTTATGGTTGAACTATGCACAAGTGAATCATACTACAAGAAGATTTTGTTGCAGCACACATGCTATGTTATATTTATAAACCCAGTTAGTTAATTCAATTGCGCCACTCTACTCCCGTCATTGTCCACAAGAAATTTTGGAGATTGTAGTCATAAGTCTGCCCTTGTGATCCATATAAATGTTAGGTTCATCTTTTGAATTGGGAACACTTTGATCCTTTTTTTTAATTAAATGATTCCTTTAATCTACGTCTTATTGGTTGCTATTGATGTTGTGGGGGGTGATTTGAACCTGATGAATTGGATTATTTTTTCTTAGATGCAGATAAAAGTGAGATGGGTCCATTTATTTTATTTTCTTTCAGTTTGGACTGTGTTTTCACTTCTCCTCTTCTTTTCCTTTTCTGGTGTTTTATTTTATTGTCTTTAATGCTAGGAAACTCGTTATCGACAACGCTATTTAGATTTGATGTTGAATATGGAGGTTCGACAAATTTTTGAGACAAGAACTCGGATCATTAAATATATTCGGCGCTTTCTTGACAATCTTGATTTCTTGGAGGTTAGTTGTTTGTCTTGATTTTTTATTTATTCAATTCATTCAGGTGGTTTCTACATATGGCACCTGACTTTACTTTCTTTTCATTACCTTCAATGTTCTTTTCACTGTCAGGTGGAAACACCAATGATGAATACGATTGCTGGTGGAGCAGCTGCCCGTCCGTTTGTGACCCATCACAATGACCTGAACATGAAGCTATTCATGCGCATTGCGCCTGAGCTCTATCTTAAGCAGCTTGTTGTTGGTGGACTTGAACGTGTTTATGAGATTGGAAAGCAGTTCAGAAATGAGGGCATCGATTTGACACATAATCCTGAGTTCACCACCTGTGAGTTCTATATGGCTTATGCTGACTACAATGACTTGATGGAACTCACCGAGGCAATGTTGAGTGGTAAGGGTCATTTGGATCATGTTGCAAACAACTGCTTCATTCCACTTGGGTAGTGAAGTTATTTTTATCCTCCAAAATACTTGGATTTTTCCTGACACAGTAATGTGTAACAGGGATGGTAAAGGAACTTACAGGTGGATATAAAATTAAATATCATGCAAATGGGCTGGATGAGGATCCGATTGAGATTGACTTCACTCCACCTTTCAGGTTTGTCATCTATATAGTATCTCTCACAAATTGTATAACATTAACATGAATATGAAAATCTATGAAATTGGTTGTTTTAACTCTGGCAGAAGGATTGACATGATAGAAGAATTAGAGAAGATGGCGAACCTCAATATTCCCAAGGACTTTTCCAGTGATGAGGCCAACAAATATTTGAAAGATGCATGCACAAAGTATGAGATCAAATGTGCCCCTCCTAAAACAACAGCGCGTTTGTTGGACAAAGTCAGTTCTCTGCTTTGTCCTTTTTTTTTTTTTTTATTACTTTATTGAACATAAATTAGGTAGTTACTGGCATTGTGATCCTGTTGTATGTACTAAGTCGATACAATATCTGTGATGATGGTTCTGAGCTTTATGCTTAAGGAGGTGAATGAGAGGCTAGGTACCGTATGAGCAAGGGCTTAGGTTTTTTATTTGTGAGAGGGGGGGGTGTTGTGGCGGAAAAGCAATGGATTGGATAGCTCTTGCTGGAATACTGGTTTTTCCTTAGATGGCTCTCTGCTATTTGGAGTAATGGTTCAATAAGATTGCTTACACTGATAAGCTGTAGCAGTTGGATAAAGTAGAAATTGTAGCATTTATCAGTGGGAGAGATAATTGGAGGTTGGGAACAGTGAAAAGTGGTCGATTGGAAATGCCATTAAAAGAACAATATGCTGGGGTCCCCAATATTTTACAATAATTAAGTAATTCTGCATTAGAAAAACTGTATAGTTTCTTTTGTTCTGACAATGATGTTTTCTGACTTGATCTGATTTTGTTCCTTTTCTTTTAGTTCTGTTGTTTGCTTGGTGGGTTGTGAACCAGCAAGGTCTAGTAGAATGTTTCAACTGAATTCTTTTATGTAATATTTTAGATTTAAATTGTTTCATCATTAGTGTTAAGGTAGACTATTCTTGCTTGCATGCTCAGACAATTCATGAGAATTGGTTATATATATTTTTTCTGTTACTGCAGCTTGTAGGGCACTTCTTGGAAGAGACTTGTACAAATCCTGCTTTCATCATTAACCACCCTGAGTTAATGAGTCCTTTGGCAAAGTGGCATAGAACGAAGAAAGGCCTAACCGAGCGTTTTGAGTTATTTATTAACAAGCATGAAGTATGCTTTTCAGGATATCTTGTTTTCTTTTTCTTTCTATATTTCATTTAATTTTCAGCTTTATAAGTCATGATTCTGACTTAATTTTTCTGTAACCGCTCAGCTCTGCAATGCATACACTGAATTGAATGACCCTGTGGTACAACGCCAGCGATTTGCTGAGCAGCTCAAGGTTCAAGCATCAGTTTTTAAGTGTGCAATGGATTTAATCTTAAATAAATTCCTCTGGAACTTTTCTGAATGATATGTGGTCTGCATGCAGGATCGGCAATCTGGTGATGATGAAGCAATGGCTTTGGATGAAACCTTCTGTACGGCTCTTGAGTATGGGTTGCCTCCAACAGGTGGTTGGGGATTGGGTATTGATCGGCTAACAATGTTGTTAACTGATTCACAAAACATTAAGGTTCTCTTCTCTTCTCTCTCTCTCTCTCTCTCAGGTCTGTGCCTGTTTGCATTTGTCTCATTTACACATGTATGTGTACACTCTCTGTTCTCAATGGGCTCTCAACATATGCTATTTGGTAACAGGAGGTTATTCTCTTCCCAGCCATGAAACCTCAAGATGAGCCATCTGCTAAAGGTACTCTTCCCAGCCATGAAACCTCAAGATGAAACCTCAAGTGATAATGGTTACCCTTTTCATAACATTAAACAAAAATCATGATCTTGTTTTAGAATCTGTGTGTCTTGCCTTTGATAATGGGGTCTTTAAATTAACGGTTTTTTGTATTGGTGAATTTTAGTGAAGTTTGGCCTTCAATGGCCTAGATTTTATGAGGGTTTTTTTGTTTTGTTTTGACTCTGAAGCTTAAGCCCTCTGTTTTTGTTGTATAGTGTGTTGGTGCAAAAAAAATTTTGGTTTACGACTCAAAAATGTGGTTTATGGCTAGAGATTTGGCTTGAAAATGTGATTTATTCTGTGTAGTGGGCGGTGCTGGAGCCAGCAATGCAAGGGCGTGACATGAACCAGCAAATTGCTTCTGGAGATTTGTATGGTATTTTGGTTGCTTACAGATTGTTACAGATTTCTCCGTAAACATTGTTGATGTGTTTGGTTCGTAGAAAAGTAAAGAAATTGTGATCTTGATATAAAAATTTTTCATTTCAAAATTCATATTTTAGATTTTATTTGGGTTTTTTTGAGAAACCGAGAGAGAAAGATCTGGATTTTTCTCATTTGCTACACATTAGTACAAAGCTGCTGCTCTCCTCTCTTACATATATAGATACCTAACTTGGCTTGAGTGGGCTAGGAACGACGTCGTTCCCCACTGCCCTTTAGTTTCTGTTTTTAATTTATTTATTTATTAATTAATTTTTTTATAATTAAGAAAAAGGAAAATCCAAAACGTCGTCATAATTGACATTTGAGAATAGGCTAAATTTTTATCATTAAAAAAAAAAAAAAAAACTAATTTTAGGTCAAATTTACTGTATTGTACTCAATTTCCCTTCAATCTAAACAGACAATTAGAAGCTAAATTGTTTTTGTAATGCCTTATTGTTTCTTTTGCGTTCTAATAAAATCTTATTTATTCAAGGGGAAAAGAAAAGGCCTACATCACCCTCAAAAAAAAAAAAAAAGCCTACATTATCTGCTCGGCCCAAAACGTTATTTTTAATTTTTCTAAGGCCCAAAGTTTTATTTCAACAAAGAAAAGGGAAACAACAAGTGTGAATGGGTAGTCTCGGGAAGCCAATGCATCTCGATTTGTGTTCCTTGGGTTTAATAATTCACGTACGGGTTGGATTGGATGATATTGGATTTGAAACTATTGTCATGTGAGCTACAATTTGGAATCCAGTTTCTGGTTACTCCACAATTTGGAAATAAAATAACATAATTTCTAAATTTTCATTTCGGATGATTTTTGGTTTACATCTTTGCCGTGCAACGGTAAAAGTTCTAACATCAATTATTATGATTTGATTTGTAGAAATGCATTCACATAAATAAGAAAATAAAATATTCACAAAAGACAATAATATATAACATGGTTTCACTCTATGCCTACATCTAAGGAGAATGTCAACCAAAATATCCAATATCAGTAATATGAATTATTACAACATTAATTAACATCACAACTGACAAAAACAACACTCACAAACCTCACCAATATAACTCACAAACCCAAAGCTTTGATACACCCAATAACTTCTCACACACAAAATAAATAAACTCTCAACATACAACCACGGGTAATCTTTCAACTCCAAAAAATCTACTAAATCACTCTTTTAGGAGTTTTTCTCCTCTCCCTACATGAGAGGAACCTTGGGTAAAAGTTACCAAACCCTTTGCAATAGTGCCTATTTATAAGATTCCAAACTCATTCTTTGATAGATAAGGAGTACTCATTACTTCTTTAATAAAGAATACTTTTCATTCTATGTCAAGGAGAATTTATGTCTTTCACATTAAGTAAATTCATTGTCTTCTATACCAAAAAAAAACCTTTTGGCCTATATTAAGGAAACTCAAACCTTAACTAATTTGGAATTTGACTAATTAGGAATTTGAGGTAATATTTAGACATCTTTTTTTCTTAACTAATATAAATACAATGTTAAAGAATAAAACACTTTACATTTATTCTCATTCTAGCGTTTCAACAAAGAAAAGAAAAGTCCTGGTGCACTTTGCAAGGATTGAAAAGCTAAAAATAAAATTTGTGGCTTATCCTAAAAAGTTTTTGGTTTAAGTAGCATTATTCCCTTGCAATATACGAATTAATAAAAAGAATATGTAAATTAAAATATATTTTAATAACTTAATTAAAATTGAATAATAAAATTAAAAAACAAAAAATACTTCAAATTACATGATGAAAGTACATTGTGTAAGACAATGATTTTTTTACTAAAACCAAATATTATAATAGATTATTAAAATCATTTAAAAAAAATTAAAGTCTCTTTAAAGTATAATATCATATGAAGATATTATATATTTATGATATCATCCTCTAAGTACATTGTAAATGCATGGAATAGTCTGCTAAGAAGTTTTATTACAGTAGTTTAAAGAGGTTTAGGGAAAGAGTTAAGAGCTATGCGTATGTGTCAAAAAAAAAAAGGAGTGTATTCGTCCATGTGGAGAAAAATGTCAATACACTCCCTGAACTTTAAAGTAGTGGCCAAAACACCCCCCTAAACTTTTTTACTGACCAATTTACTCCATAAACTTTACATAACTTTACATACTTGCCAAATTAGTACCCCCAGTTAATCTACTATTAAAAAACTAACGAAATGGTCATGTATCTCACGTCAACTTTAAAAAAAAAAACACAAACTCAATCCTATTCATTGGCCACAACCACGCTGACCTCCTCTACAAGTACATGACTTACATTGTGTTTGGTTGGGATGAAAACAGGGAAGATGGAAAATAGAGGGAGAAAAATAGGGTGGAAAATGCATTTTTTCACTGTTTGGTTGGGGAAGGAAAATGGGGAGGAAGGAAAACCCGGGAGAAAGTTTTCTCTCCCGAGCCCACATTTTTTATCCTCCCAAATCAGGAAGAAAAGGCTGGAGAGAAAAGTGAACGCACAACACTTTTACACAAATGCCCTCTCTTTCCCAATGATCACAGCAACTTAGCAAAGAAGAAGAAGATAATTTTCCAACCACCAACTCAGCACAACCCAACTATCAGCATCGCAATCCAAACCCGCCGAAAAACCCATTCCAAATCCAAACCAAAATCAATAAAAACTAAATCCAATGGAAAACCCATAAGAAAAATCCAACAGAAACTTGGATTGACATGCCACTGGATCTACCTTGTTGTTGCCGCCACCGCATCTACCTTGCTGCCATCGCCAGATCCGACCTAAATGGACTTAGATTGACATGGGTTTGTGTTGAAGTGAAGATTTTTGGTTTGTTTAAGGAGTTTTCTGGTTTGTTAATGGAGTTTTCCGATGAAGAAATGGGCAAAAGAAGAAAACTTGACCGGTGAAGAAAGATGAGAGAAGGAAGAAAAAGGAAGAAGATTCATCGTGAGAGAGAGAGAGAGAGAAAGAACAGTGTTTAGAAAAGAAAAGTGAGAAGTGGGTTTGACTAGTACGTTGTTGAAATAATAAATAGTAAGTTTAATAATAAAAATAAAAATAAAATAAAATAGTGTGTATAATAGATAAATTGATGTGGGTGTTTTGGATAAAAATAATAAAAGTAATAATAAAAATTTATATATATAATGTGGTAAATTTTATATTATTTAATGAGTACAAATAAATCTATTTCTTACCTATTATGTAACAAGTGTATAATAGTCAATTTATATAAATTATATTTTCCATCTTTCCCTTTTTCTCTCCAACCAAACAAAAGATTTTTCCACCCCTCCAACCAAATATTTTTCATCCTCCCACTTTTCCATCCTCCCACTTTTCCATTCCTCCAACCAAACAGACCCTTACGCTCCTTACTCTCTCTACCCACAAGACTCAGACACCATTGCTAAGACCCTAATCCTACGTGGCTCCCACCCTCTTCCTCGTTGCCTGTGCTTCTCCAAAACCCACTTCCTCTCTTCCCCATAACCCATTCCCTTCATATCTTCTTGAACAAAATGTCCTCTGGTCTAACAAAAACTACTCTGGTAAGGCGGTAACAGTTTCATCTGTCTCATTTGCTCAAACCCAAAACTTGGTTTTGACTCATCTCATGAAATCAATAGATTCGCCTCTTACACCAATGAACTCGACCTCCCAATCTCACAACTCTTACAGATTCCGAAATTGGCCAACTCAGTACTTCGTCTCGGCTTCGATATCGGAGGTGGAACTGGGACTTTTATGGCTAGTTTGAAGGTCCACAATGTGACTGTCATCGGGTTTCAAATGAAAATGATTGAGTTTGTTTTTTTTAAACTCTCTCATGTATTCTGTTATTTTTTTAAACGGTAGACTATTTGGGTACTGATTTGGAAGGTATGTAAAGTTGATAGAGCAAATTGGCCAATAAAAAAGTTCAAGGAGTGTCGTAGTCACTATTTCAAAGTTCAGGGGGTATATGAGTATTTTTCCTGTCGTGTGCTCAAAGATTAGTAAATTTTACTCTCTTCCTTTTTTTTTCTTTAATACTAAAATTTGGGATGGAGGAAAGGTATAACAGACTTTGCAACATTTTTCATTTTATTATAGCAGTTTTAGTAGTCAACAGCACTTATAATCTATGAGAAAGTTCAATAAAATATTATTTTATTAAAAAAATGATTTTCTCTCTATTTTCTTTTCTTTTGCATATAAATATGAAACTTAATAATTATGACAATTATTAATAAATATTATTTTAATTGTATTTTCATATGAAATATTAACTATGAAATTTGGTAATTATGGTATTAATTAATAGTTATTTATTATGATAGTGCTTTTATATGGAATTATTAAATATATAATTATGATAATTGTTAATATATTTATTATGAGTGTGTTTGTATATTGAACTATTTAATCTATCATTTACTTCTTCTAAAAAATCTATCATTTAATTTAAGGTTTAAATATAAAATAAATTTTAAGTTTAATTAAAATTATTAAAATAATGATGGTTAAAATTGTGGGATAGAAAAGATTATGTAGCAATATATTATGAGGTTAACTAAAAGTCAAAAGTCTTTTTTGTATATGAATATGAAACTTGGTAATTATGATACTAATTAATTCACATTTATTTTGATTATATATGTATATGAAATTTGAAATTCTATAATTGTGGTATTTATTATTATTGTGTTTTTATATGAAACTATAATATATATAATTATGATAGTTATTAATGGATATTTATTATAATTGTGTTTGTATACTGAATTATCAACCATCTATTCTATTATATCATTTAATTGATGGTTTAATATAGAATAAAATTTAAGTTCAATTAAAAAAAAATTATATTAGAATATTGACGAGTAAAATTGTGAGGACATGGAAGTTTATGTGGCAATATAATTTGACATTAACTAAAAGACAATGTCAAATTATATATATATATATATATATAAGGTTGGGTTCAAGTTACGCTTGGTGTAACTTTATAATTCTATGCGAATTTTGACAAATCTTCCGTTAGATTATATTATCTTTGTATATTATCTATGCTTGCAAAATTTCAAGGTAATAAAAAATTAATAACTATATTATCAATCAATTGTTTAAATTCAAGTTTTTGTAGTTTAAAATTATGCATAAAAGATAAGTTTACAGATCGAATGGTAGATAGCATCTAATTGACATGAATGTTAAGAACATATAGAATATGTAATTCAATGGTGAGATTTTCAAAATATGAATTCTATAACAAATTATTGGGTGGTGTAACATTGTTTAAAGTTATATCAAGTGTAACTTGAACCCAACTCATATATATATATATATATATATATTATCGATTATAGATTATAGTAATTTAAGGATGTTTAGGAAAAAAAAAAGTAAAGAGCAAGTAAATGTGAATATTTTCATGTTTGTTTAAAGTTTAGTAAATTATAACTTTAAAAAAAATCCAAAATTTGGGATCAAAGAAGGGTATAACAGACTTTGCAACATACGTGAAAAGGTTTTCTATCTCTTCAAGTCTAGTGGCATCCTTTATTCAAAAGGAAAAAACTTAGATTTGACGATGAAAAACAATAAATTAATTTGAAGAGGATAAAGATGTAACTTGCATAAGTAACTTGGGAGTTTGGACACGGTTCAGGAGGGTGATAAATAAAGACAAGTGTGAATAACAGTGAATCAAGCTTGGCGACTTTGGGAAAATCATGATACACTTTGGGCAAAAGTTCTAAAAGCTATATATTTTCCCAATTCATCTTACCTATCTTGTAAAACTCCTAGAAATATTTCCCACATTTGGAAGGCTATTCAACATGAAAAAGGATATTTAATCCATAGTATTAGATGGTTATAGGTAATGGTATTAACAACCAAGTTTGGGAGGATAAATGGCTGCTTAATTAATGGCACATTAATGCTCTGTTTGGATGTTTAAAAAAAGGAAGGGGAGTAGAGTAAAGAGAGGGAGAGTAATTCAATTACCTTGTTTGGAAATTTTTTAAGGAAGGAGGGGAGGGACTTGGAGGGGTTTCAACTACCTCTAACCCCTCATTTTTAATTCCCCTAAATTGGAGGGATTTGAAGGGAGAGTAGAGTACATAAATTATTGACCAAAGAAATTACCTAATTTACTCTTATTATATTAACAAAATTACAATGTTTTGTAACGTTAAAAAAAAAAAAAATCCGAAACCCACAAATTTCTCTTAAGCTCTCTCAGCTCACGTTGGCTCTCTCTCTCTCTCTCTCTTATCACTTCTTCACTCTTGGACTGTCTTTCACTCTTCTCTCTCATGCCTAGCATTCTCTCACAAAGGTAAACTCTATTTTAATTTCTGTTTCATGGGTTTCTTTTGAGTTGGATCAAATGACTATGTTCTTAAAATTGTGATTTTATTGGGTAATTTCTTATTAATTGTGATTTTGTGGGGTAATAACATGTTATTTGTGGGTGGGTTTCGGATCTGAGGGCTTTTTTTCTTAAATTTTAAAGTTTCAAATTATTCCTCATAACGTGTTTGATAAAGTGCTTGAGTGAGTCTAGATTGTGAACTTGTATAAATTTGTATATTGTAGCTATATATGGATCTGTGTTTCTTGTTTATTTTATCTAAACACTTGCAATCCTTTTAGTTCGTGATATATGGATGAACTATGGTTAAACCTAGGCTTTGTGATTGTTTATTCTATGTAAGTTTGATTTTATGGTCAGGTTTTTGATTATTGGTTTGTGTTTGTGATTTTTATTAGGTAATTTCTTGTTTTTTGTGAAAGGGTTTCTGATTTGGGGTTTTTTTTTTTTTACTAGAATTTTAAAGTTTCAAGGAGTTGCTCACAATGTGTTTGATAAATTGCTTGTTTGATTGTGTATGATCAAACTCACATGAGTTTGTGCAGCATCTCACTGTGTAGTTCCCCGCATCATCATACAAAGATAGAAAGATGTTAAAAGTTTTTGTATCAGGAGATATACCCCTTTCTTCCATCTTAGTAAGCAACAATTCTGCCTCTGACATATTCCCATTGCTTCCACAAGTAAAGATCATAGTATTAAAAGTAATTGTATCCATTGCCACCCTAGACTTCAACATTTCAACAAACACCTCAGCTGCATCATTAAGTCACCCGACCTTCCTATACAAATCAATTAGAGTGTTATATGTAGATGTAAGTCTTGGCTTCCGAACAGAAATCTCCACATCTGCTGCATTCATAACTTTTGGATTAAAAACTCTCCCACCCGTCTTGAAAAGCTCAGTTAACAAAAAATGCTTGAAACTAATAGGTGCTGAGTTAGTCACATTTACAGAATCAGTAATAGAATCCAAGTGAAGATCATCCAATTCAACTCGCCCAATGCACCACTCTTTATAAAACCTATTTGATGAAGTGCAAATCAGCAGTCTTTATGAGTGTATCCGGATGGGGTTGGGTCCTCGTCTGTGTTCCTGCAAATATGGTAGACAGCCCCCTCAATGTGGTCACCGGTGTGGTGCCTGCCACAACGTCTCCGATGCCAAAGTTAGTACAAGGAAGCCTTTTAGAGAATACAAAGAATATCAGATTTACTTATGAGTACTTTTGGATGTGTGTATGTACCTTTTGTTGGCGTTGTGAGGGGTTTATATATGTTTCCACTCCTCCTAGCTATTGTGGCTGTTATTGTGGTTTTAATGCCTCTCTTGGTAACATTTTAGCTAAGTAATTTAGGCTTTGATGGGCCTTCAACGGTCTGTACAGTTGGTCATGTAACCGTTTGAGGCATTATTGGCGGCATTGAATGTCTTCCTTACCTTCGTCAGTGATGTGGACTCATTGACAGGGATATTTGATTACCTCGTCTGTGACAAAGGGTTCGTCAGTCTCATTAGCTGCCCCCCAGGCTCTGTGGTCATCCCTGTGGTGACGACCACCAAGAGGCGAAGGGTTTTTTTTTTTTGTGTCTCTTGGGATTTCCCTCCGCATTTACTGTGTAGTGGCTGCGCTTGGTGTATTGTGGCCACATGGCGTAACCTGAGGGGTGAAATTAATGCTCCACTTCGTGTGGCTCTTGGTTTTCTTGCTGTTTTTTAGTTCTCTATGCCTAGCTTTTAAACTTCTCTACTATTCACTTTCCTTCACTTCCCCCAACTCCCAATCATTACTCTGAGCTTTTTCCTCTCCAAATTTCCTGTGATTTTCTCTGAGCTAGTGCATTCAGTGGTTAAGTTCTCTGCATCTTCTTTTTGAGGTACACCTTTCTTCCCTTCTCTGTCTTTCTTCTACGGTATAGACATAGACTATGGCAAATTTCTGTTTCTTTTCTTTTTTCTTTTTTGTCTTTTGGGGGTTTTTAGGAGTCATCTCTTTCCCTCTGTTTTTCTGATTTTCCATGGTTAGTAGCTCTAAGGTTAGGATAGCTTGCCCCTCAATTTCTTTCCTTTTTGCGCGCTTAGGGGGATCTTTAGGTGTTTTTCCGTACATTGAGAACTTTGTTTTTGAGGGTAATAGTCTGGGCTTTGCATTGGCCAATTTGCTGCCTTTGCTTCGTCAATCAATTGACTGGTTTGATAGTTTGGGGAGAGAGCGAGAGATAATGTCTGAGGTGAGGTCGAGTGAACTTGAGACTAGGTTGTCTTCTAATGACGGCCAGTGGAGGCTGGGGGTGATACTGTTGTTTCTGCTTCTCAGGAGGTTAGGGCTTTCTATGCCCTTTACAAGGTGTGTGGTCTAAACAGCAACACTCTCTCTAGGTTTAAGGATAGGTTCCAGTTCCCGAATAGGGTTAGGGTTCGGCTACCCCGAGAGGAGGACCAGGCTTGCCACTTCTTCCCTGGGGAGGTATGCTTCTACGAGGCTGCCTTCTAGTGTGGGTTGAGGTTCCCCATCCATCCATTCCTTATGGAGCTATTAGATCGCTTTGGTATTGCTCCCGGGCAACTTATGCCCAATTCATGGAGGATAGTGGTCAGCTGTATAGGGATATGGCTGGTTGCTACAGACGGAGACATGATTAAAGTAGATGAGCTCGTCTATCTATACCGTTTGAAGGCGTCCAAGGAGCATGGGTATTATGAGTTGTTGCCTTTGGATGACTTTTGGGGATATACCCAGCATGTCCTCGTGACTCCATGCAAAGACATCCAGGTTCTCTTTAAGGAATTGGACGAGTTTGGTTCTCATCTCGGGACTTAGTGTCATCCCTATTTTGGTCGTCTTTGCTATCTCGCCTTTGACCAACTCCACTGTCTCCGGGGCTTCCACTTTATCTTCCTCCTTCTCCTCGATCATCCATGTATGGTTTTCTTTTGCAGCTAACACTACCTAGTAGCATTCCCTGGCCAATACTTGATCCTTTTTCACCTCGCCCACACCGTTCTCTGTTGGGAACTTCACCTTCAAGCAATAAGTAGACGTGGCTGCTTTCCAGCGGTTAAGAATGGGTCTCCCGATGATCACATTGTAAGATGAAGGGCAATCCACCACCAAAAAGTCAAGCTGACGAGTCAACTATCTCGAGTGAGCCCCTACTATCACCGTCAGCTACATTATACCTTTCGGATACACCCTGTCTCCACTGAAACTAACGAAGGGAGAGTCAAATGAGCGCAGCCTTCTTGGATCTAGCTTCAGCTATTGGAAAGCGGAGAGGTAGATAATGTCTGCCAAGCTACCATTTTCCACGAGGATTCTCCTGGTATTGAATCCTTCTATCACGAGCACTATGACCAAAGGATCATCATGAGGTTGCTTCACCCCCCTAGCATCATCTTCTGAGAAACACATGTCTTGGTCTGTCCGTCTTTGTTTAAATGAGGGCATCCTGTGGATGCTGTTCACCTGCCTTTGATACGCTTTATTGAGAGATTTGAACGACCCACCCGTGGATGGGCCACCTGTGATCGCCTTAATTTCCCCGATCACATTTGGTGGGTGCTGGGATGTGTGATCCTCGTCACTGGGTGAAAATTCGCGCTGGTTCTTGTTGTCGCCTCTGAATCTATTGGATTCCCCCTTTTTCACATACTTCTGCAGTTTCCCTTACCGTATAAGCTCCTCTATCTGTTCCTTTAGGTCCCTGCAATCCTCTGTGTAGTGGTCGTGATCCTTGTGGAACCAACAGTACTTCTTCTTATCATAGATGTTAGGGGACGAATCTAATGGCCTTGGCCATTTGAGATAATGCTCATCCTTAATTTACGCCAAAATTTTGTCAACAGGCATGATTAAAGGAGTGAATTTTACCGTTCGAGGAATTTTTTCGTCTTTCCTTTTACTCCCGTCATTGATCCGACGATATGGACGCTCCCTTTTTTGTCCTCTATGATCGTCCTCCTTCCTTCCCTTGTCTCCCGGCTTTTCTACGTCCTTTATGGCGGCTAATGCGTCTTCAGTGTTCATGTACTTCTGTGCCTTTAGGAGTATCTCTGCCATCATCTTAAGAGGATTCTTCGCGAGTGAAACCACGAACTCTCTGCACTTCAGCCCCACCTTAAAGGTCGTCAATTGCACCTTGTCGTCAGCTTCGTCTACCTCCAGGGTCTCCCGAGTAAAGCGTTTCACTTACGACCTCAGGGTTTCTTTCTCCCCTTGTCTAATGGTGAGTAAGTGGTTTGCTGGCCTCTTAGGGTATTGTCCCCCAACAAAGTGGCGCAAAAATGCGTTGCTCAACTGCTCGAAGCTGTCGATAGACGATGTTGGTAACTTTGTGAACCACTCCTTTGTAGCTCCTTTGAGAGTGGTAGGGAAGGAACGACACAGTATCTCGTCAGGAGGCTGTTGAAGGCCTAGCGTCGTCTTGAAAGTGTTGAGGTGGTCCTGGGGGTCCTTAAGTCCGTCAAATGGCTCAAGCTGAGGCAATCGAAATTTCCACAACACTGGGCATTCCAAGACCGCCATAGTGAAGGGCGAGTCTGTTGCCCTGACCATTCTATCCAAGCTTCGGTCTGTTTTCCCCTTAATGGCGTTTCTCAGCTTGTCCATCTCCTTCCTCATCTCTTGAAGAACATCTGAGTTTTGTTCATCCGGAGTAGTAGGTCCTCGACGGTCACTTCTTCTATGGCTATCTCCTTCATCATCCTGGTTGGCTTTGGACCGATTCTTCTCCTGTTGAAGCCGTAGCCTCATTTCCCGATTCTGTCTGGTGAGCTCTTCAATGGTGGCCGCAAGAGCCTGGACTTGCTGAGCTAAGGCTGCTGAATCCTGTTTAGACTCCATCTAAATGTAGAAGTTGATTGGGAACTACGCCTTCGAACTTGAGTACGAAAAAATGTCGTCCCCACAGACGGCGCCAAACTGATGAAGTACAAATCAGCAGTCTTTATGAGTGTATCCAGATGGGGTTGGGTCCTCGTTTGTGTTACTGCAAATATGGTAGACAACCCCCTCAATGTGGTCACCGGTGTGGTGCCTGCCACAACGTCTCCGATGCCAAAGTTAGTACAAGGAAGCCTTTTAGAGAATACAAAGAATATCAGATTTACTTATGAGTACTTTTGGATGTGTGTATGTACCTTTTGTTGGCGTTGTGAGGGGTTTATATATGTTTCCACTCCTCCTAGCCGTTGTGGCTGTTATTGTGGTTTTAATGCCTCTCTTGGTAACGTTTTAGTTGAGTAATTTAGGCTTTGATGGGCCTTCAACAGTCTGTACAGTTGGTCATGTAACCGTTCGAGGCATTATTGGCGGCATTGAATGTCTTCCTTACCTTCATCAGTGATGTGGACTCATTGACGGGGATATTTGATTACCTCATCTGTGACAAAGGGTTCGTCGATCTCATCACTATCCGCCCTATCAAACTCCCCTGCATCCTTTAACACTCGAACAACTGTATTCATCGTAACCTCGTTTGGAAACCCCCCCCCCCCCCTTGCCTCATGTGTTTAATCCACAAAAGTGATTCTTTCATGAGCCCATCTTTTGCATACACATCGACAAGCATCCTATACGTATTATTCATTGGCAAAACATCATTTTTCACCATTTCAACCCAACAAACTTTAGGTGGGAGTGGACTGCTTGCAAAAAAGGTCTTGTTTTGCCTTTTCTCCCATTTTCTTGTTGATAGTTCTTTAATTTTGAAGCATAAAAATTAAATTATTTCTATTTCCAAAACAGCTTGTCTCAAATTTTGCCAGTTTGTTTGTTAAGTTTTTTCATTCAATGGGCTAGCACATGACAGCAAGCTAAATCTGATGGTTTTGTTAAATATATTTATTTGCTCAAATATTTTTTTTATAGGTTCAAATATGTCAGAAAAAAGGACTATTGATGATGTGGTTAAGAAAGATAGAGAATATTGGACAGCTGTTATGGATGATGTGCTTATTGATGCACTCTTGCATCAACATCATCTAGGTAATAGAAATGGTTCAGTCTTCATCACACATGCCTATGACAATATTGTGAAGGATTTGCAAGAAAAATTTGAAAAACCAATAGACAAGCAAAAGGTGAAAAATCGCATTAAAACCATCAAGTATAATTGGTCAGAATGCTATGATGTGTTTAAGAATGGATTGAGTGGTTTTGCTTGGAGTACAATTGCCAAAATGTGGAGTGTTGAACCGGAAGTTTGGGAAAGTCTAATCCAGGTCTGTTCTAATCTTATGTTAAGCTTCCTCTTACCTATTATAAAATAATTGTGAAGGAAGTTTTTGTTAGTGACCATCCTCTGTCCAATGCTAGGCTCTGTTCTTCATATTGAGTGTGGACTAGCATTACATTATTGTGAGTTTGTTATGGTATTGGCTTAATGATGGTGATGCATCTGGTTTGGATATAGTGATTAAGTTGATTCACTAGTGACCCTAGTATTGGGGATGGGAAAGAAATTAATATTCTGGGATATTTAAAACATACTATGCATTATGTTTTGAATTATAAATGTACTTGTTTTTTACTATTTATAATATAGGGAATAAGATGATGTTTAGTAATAGCAAACATATTACTATGATACAATCACAAAAGAAGTCTTGTGAAAAAAAGGTAAATCAGTAAACGAATATCAACCAACTAATCATATGTTAACAGACCCCCTTACTAAACCCTTTTCCTGGTGGGAAAATTAGTGATACCATGAGAGATATGGAACTGTTATAGTCTTGATTGAGACATGCTCTCACACTGATGTCAATTAAGTGTAACTTTGTAAACTAAAAATTATGTGCATAAAAGTTCAAGGCAATTTAATCAAGAATTATCCAAGAAATATGAACATGAAAGTTTCATTTCCAGTATATTGCATATTTAAGGAATAGTTGAGGTAAGTCTAATCCTATTCCTACTAAACACTCATATCTAGCTAATGCACTATAATTCCATAACGAGAAAAAAAGTTGGGTACATTATCCTTGACAGAGCTCATAGCTTTTAATGTGGAGTAATAAAGTGGTTATGGATGCTCTTGATGATTTTGCCTTTACAAGTATGAACCCTTATATACTATGAACATTTATTCTTTGAATTCTCAAACTTAAGATCAATTTTTAATCCTCAAGTGAATCCACAACCTTAAGATTAAGGTTTACTACTCTTAATACTTTAGGTTCATTGAATGATATTCAACCCAAGGTCCAAGGTGTAGTCCACCTATTGGCATGTGTTATATAATACCTGAACTATTCCTTAAATATCAAGTGTTATATAATACCTTGAAACTCATGTGTTATATAACACATAAGGTGTAAAAGAGGATCGAACCTTGATATATATATATATATATATATATATAAAACCCATGGTATATAAACGGTTACATCTTGGCACCTTTGATATTGTGACTTTAGCTTTGTGTGTAATGGGCTATATATATATGTTGCTTTGTAGAAAGATATTTCTAAGGATTAATAGTTAATAGCTTTATGTGTAATGGGTTTATTTTGTTGTCATTTTTTAACAGGCTAAACCTAAAGCAAAAGAGCTTAAGAACAAACCAATTCCAAACTACAAGAAATTGGTTGAGCTTTATGGAAAAGATAGAGCAACTAGGGAACAATCTGAAACTGCATCAAAGATGATGCAACGGTGGGCTACTTCAACTGGAGAGGTCTCTATGGAGAACATTGAAGATATTGATAATTTAGTTGCTCAAAATGAAGTTACTTTGGAGAGCTGTGATAATGTGGGTGATAATAATGTGGGTGAAGCCTCCTCAAAAGCCAAAAAGAGAAAAACATCAAAAAATGAGGACATGGAACAAATTATGGGAGCAATTCAGGATGTTGTTTAGCAATGAGAGAAGAAAATTCAGCACTTAGAGAAGGAAATTTAATTTTTGAGAGGAGCTTGGCACGTCTTCCCATTCCTGAGCAAGACGTGTTCCATCTCTTGGATGAGATAGGAATTGATTCTAGATTGCGAATGAGGGCTTATCTCTATCTTATTAAGAATCCAAATATGTTGAGAGCTTTTATTGGCTATCCAGTGGAGGAGCGCAAGGAGCTATTGTTCACAATGATGTTTGATCCTTAAATTTCTCTAACAGTTAGACAAGTAAATGTTCCAAGACAATTTCAGCTTCCAAAAACCTTTTCAATTGATCATTGAACTGTAAACTCTTGGGATTAATTTTTCTTTGGCACCAGCTTGTGTTTATTTTTAGTTTTGCTTTCTGAAACAAGTCTGTTAGTAATTACAGATATGGTCATAGCTCATTGTAACACTATCCTTTTTTTAGTGGCTTGAAGACTTTGTTTGCTTAAGTTCATTTTTATGCTTTTCACATCTTAGTTGTCTAGCATGATACAATGTCGTTGACTCCACAAGCTGACTTCTTAGGTCTTGTGCTATGTCCCATGTTGTTCAATATTGTTTACTGGTATAGATGCTAGTTTAAATTGTCTTGTTATTGTACAGGAATTTTAGCCCTTGGTTTAATCTTGTTTGTAAATGATTAGGCTCTCTTTTTTGGCATGGTCTGGACTTGCCTTAGTTGCTGGACCACTTGGATCTTGATATTTTTTATTGAAAGTTTTAGACCCTGTTCTATTAAAAAAAAAAAAAATGCTTTATTAATTAGATGGGCAAGGCATTCTCAATGGGCTCTATGTTTGGCAAATTTCAGTATCTCATGTCATGATTCAAAGTGGCATTGGTTCCTAAACGGATAAGTATGGTCATGAAAAAAAATGTTTCAGTGTGTGAAATTCTACATTTTTTTGTGAAATTATTGTCATTTGTTTTGGTTGAAATTTGTGTGCTATTGCTCAGTATTTAGCAGGGATATTCTCTTGAGAATTCTGAGTTGCTTTCTTTTCTGAATAGTAAGTGGGCAAACACTTAAATTTAAATTACATAGTAGGATCCTATTTTTAGAGTTAATTCATGGAGTCACTCTCCCTAATGTTTTTGTTTTTTTGGGTCTCAATTCTTCTCCAAATCCTCAAAAAATTAAATTCACGTATTAAGCAAAATAAAAAATAATTAAAAATAATTAAAAATAATAATAAATGAAAGAAACACTCAAAATTCAATATTTTGTTGATTTTTTCAGTAAACAAACAAACCAAACATTTTTTTCTTATTTTAATTATTGTCAATTAAGGATGGTTTATTTTAGTATATTAAAAAAACAGAAAAAATATTTAATCATAGACCAATGTTGATTATCAAATTCACATCAGAAAAAAAAAAATTATCAAAAAAAATATTACACTATAGTCATAATTATTTAATCTAACAAATTAATCATAAACCAATGTTGCAAGTCCATTTTCAAATAGGGGTAAATTTGTCTATTTAAATCATTTCCTCTCCTTTCCATCCTAATTTTTAAAACATCTAAACAAGAGGAAGGACTAATTACTCCCTTCCCCCTTACTAATTTTAAAAACATCTAAACGAGGTGGAGGATAACTATTCCCTTCTACTCTCCTCCCTACTACTCTCCTCCCCTCTACTCCCCTCTACTCTCCTCCCTCTCTAAACTTTCAAACAGGCCATAAGAGCTCAAGTGGAGGGACCTTTACCAATTCCTGAATTTTCTCGAAACATAGACTCTTTATATCATCACGGCAAGTGGCATTTAGAAGATCTCCCATGTTATTAGAAATTGTCTTGGCTAAAGAATTCTGGATAAATTTACCAGGACAAAGAGAAATTTCTCTTTTTTTCACTCTCCTATGGTTATTTAGTTAAAAGCAAATCTCACCAATACAAACCTTGTAAAGTCTTCTTTTACACGTTCCATTATATTTGCTTATGGTCTTTAGCACCCCTGGCTTGCTCGTAATTGTTAAGGGTTCTTTTTACGTTTCTTGTACGTTAGACACGCGTTTTGATGTCATTGGACAACACTTAGTCTAGGCTTTTTCTAAGAAGGAAGTTGGGCTTGGCGCTCCGTGGAATGGGCTCCAAAGTACCACTCTGCCGCTGCCAGTTTGTACGCAAATACTGAGTCCAAGTCCAAGAGAAGATGCTGCAAAGTAGGCTTATCTGCTATTCCTGCTGCAGAAGGAAATTTTCTCCAGTTTTTGCCATAGTACTAACTTTTCTGCTATGCGGTAAAACTTTCTGCTATGCAGTAAAGCTTTTTGCTGTGCGATAAAACTTTCTGCCGCGCAGTAAAACCTTCTGTTGTGCAATAAAGCTGTCTGCTGCGTAGTAAAGCTTTCTGTTATGCAGTAAAGTTTTTTACAACGTGAATGACTACTCTTCATTTTTCTTACTGTAGAAATACTTTTCTATTGCCTGCACATAAACAAATCTAAAACCCAAAGAAAATACCTGGCAAAGTGGCATAGAACGAAGAGAGGCCTAACCGAGCGTTTTGAGTTATTTATTAACAAGCATGAAGTATGCTTTTTAGGATATCTTGTTTTCTTTTTCTTTCTATGTTTCATTTAATTTTCAGCTTTATGATTCATGATTCTGACTTAATTTTTCTGTTACTGCTCAGCTCTGCAATGCATACACTGAGTTGAATGACTCTGTGGTACAACGCCAGCGATTTGCTGAGCAGCTCAAGGTTCACGCTTCAGTTCTTAAGTGTGCAATGGATTTATCCTTAAATAAATTCCTCTGGAACTTTTCTGAATGATATGTGGTCTGCATGCAGGATCGGCAATCTGGTGATGATGAAGCAATGGCTTTGGATGAAACCTTCTATACGGCTCTTGAGTATGGGTTGGCTCCAACAGGTGGTTGGGGATTAGGTATTGATCGGCTAACAATGTTGTTAACTGATTCACAAAACATTAAGGTTCTCTCTCTCTCTCTCTCTCTCTCTCTCTCTCTCTCTCTCTCTCTCTCTCTCACTGGTCTGTGCTTGTTTGCATTTGTATCATTTATACATGTATGTGTACAATCTCTGTTCTCAATGGGCTCTCAACACATGTTATTTGGTAACAGGAGGTTATTCTCTTCCCAGCCATGAAACCTCAAGATGAGCCACCTACTAAAGGTACTCATTTTCAGTTTGGCCCATGTTATGCTTTTGTTTTGGTGTAAATGCACTTTTAGTCCCTACATTTTGCATCTTTTTCATTCTGGTCCCTACATTTTCATTTTACTATTTTTAGTCCCTAAATCAATTAACGCGTTCCATTTTGGCCCTTACCATTTCTCACTTAATAGAAGTTCCCTATGTGGCAAACGAAATACACAGTCAGCAATCACAATGCTTACATGGCTATTAAAATAATATAATAAATTTCAATTTTGCATTTTGCATTTTAATATTTAAAAAACCACATCATTAACAAAATTAATTTATTAATTTTAACCAAATAAAAAAATTTAAAAATAGATTATTTAAAAAGGAAATTAAATTAATTAAATTAAAACTCTGATCTAAACATGAACAAAACATCCAGATCTTTCTCTCTTGGTTTCTCAGAAAAACCGAATACTTTCACCATTCATTCCTCGCTTTCTCTCGTTGAATTTGCTACCATAGTTGATTATGAATCCGAAGCCTCATCTTCTTCGTCGCTGAAAGCTAATGAAGATTTGGAGGTCGCTAAGCTTGGAATCTCTCAGGAGATTATCTCTGCTTTGTCTAAGAGGGGTATCACCAAGCTCTTCCCTATTCAGGTTGCTTTGGCTCTTTATTAATTTTCATTAGCAAGTAACAAAAATCATTTCTTTGTAATTTCAAAAAAATTATGTCCTTGTTTGTGCAGCTAGTGATAATGGTTACCCTTTTCATAACTATAAACAAAAATTATGATCTTGTTTTAGAATCTGTGTGTCTTGCCTTTGATAATGGGGTCTTTAAATTAACGGGTTTTTATATTGGTGAATTTTAGTGAAGTTTGGCCTTCAATGGCCTAGATTTTATAAGGGTTTTTGTTTTTGTTTTGTTTTGACTCTGAAGCTTAAGCCCTCTGTTTTTGTTGTATAGTGTGTTTGTGCAAAAAAAATTTTGGTTTACGACTCAAAAATGTGGTTTATGGCTAGAGATTTGGCTTGAAAATGTGATTTATTCTGTGTAGTGGGCGGTGCTGGAACCAGCAATGCAAGTGCGTGACATGAACCAGCAAATTGCTTCTGGAGATTTGTACGGTACTTTAGTTGCTTACAGATTGTTACAGATTTCTCCGTAAACATTGTTGATGTGTTTGGTTCGTAGAAAAGTAAAGAAATTGTGATCTTGATATTAAAATTTTTCTTTTCAAAATTCATATTTCAGATTTTATTTGGGTTTTTTTGAGAAACCGAGAGAGAAAGATCTGGATGTTTTGTTCATGTTTAGATCAGAGTTTTAATTTAATTAATTTAATTTCTTTTTAAATAATCTGTTTTAATTTTTTTTATTTAGTTAAAATTAATAAATTAATTTTTTTTAATGATGTGGCTTTTTTAAATATTAAAATGTTGATGTGGCATTAATTCAATGCAAAATTAAACTTTTTTATTGTTATTTTAATAGCCATGTAAGCATTATGAGTGCAGACTATGTATCCTGTTTGCCACAGGCAATTTCTGTTGAATGAGTAACGGTAGGGACCAAAATGGAACATATTAATTGATTTAGGGACTAAAAGTAGTGAAATGAAAATGTAGGGACCAAAATGGAAAAGATGCAAAATGTAGGGACTAAAAATGCATTTACGCCTAGGCTATATTATATGACAAAATTATGTTGTACAATTTAAGTCAAATAGTGCGGGTATATGTGTGAAATACTTAAATTCACTCATTTCAGTCATATAATGCACGCACACTATAATATCTAAGTATTATTATTATTATTATTATTAAACAAAAAATAGTTTATTGTATTAAAATAATACAAAAAATAATAAACAAATTTTTATATTTCTAGAAACCTTAAAACCATTTTGAGACTTTAGTAATAAACTTTTGCATAAAGCAATTTTGTTAGTTTTTGTAACATGTTCAAAGTATGTTACATGACATAAGGATAATAAAATGAAAAGAAAACAATTTTTTTATTAAAAAATTGGTGTAGCTTCCCAATTTTGCAAACTTTAGAGTCTAAACAATTTTTAAAAGTAAAAGGCCTTTAAAAAAAAAGACGTAAATGCACTTTTAGTCCTTACTGATAATTCCTTGAAAATCAGTAGGTTAAAGTCTCGGGCGTTAATGATCTCAGAGCTGAATCCTGAAAGAACAAATACAAAATCAGAGGAGACCGGTGGAGGCCGGTCAAGAGTCCTCCGATGGTAAAGTCAGTGGATTTGTGATTCCAAGTAAAAAGGGAGCATTTTTGTAAAGAATGACTGAATACCTTACTTTTTCGGAGAAGAACCCTTATATAGTATTTATCAAAGGTAGTTATCTCTCCAATCGTTGTAGAGTTCGGAGGATCTGCAAGTAACTTCCATAACTACCAAGGAAGTTATATCTTACAAGGTTTGTCTTTCAAAACCGTTAATTGAAGGAGGAGTTTGCAGCCTTGACAGGGAAACAAAAATAGTCCAAGTATGTTTAAGACATGGTAAGCTCGTCCGACAATCTTTGTGGACGGACGAGCTTACCTTTGGACGGATAAGCTATACGCCATCCATCACTTCCTCAGGACGAACCATCTGGACGAGTTTTGGATTTGGAGCATTTTTATAACACCATCAATTGCCCCCTTATCCACATGGGTCGTCTAAAGGAATGTGTAGTTTGGCACTATTTCTTTGGATGTGTGTATTTAACATCCATAGTTGGTTATGCCACGTGTCCTAATTTTACTGGTGACCAGTCTCGTCGATTTATTTCTTCGAGGGTAAACCACGTGTCATATCCTAGTTGGTTGTGTCGTTTCAAATGCCTTGTTGGGCTGTCTATAAATAGTAGAATTCCTCCCCTACCCTTTCACACTTTCTGAAATTTCCTTCCTGACATTCCTCGTCTAGAGCCTCGTCTAGAAGCCCTTCTGCGTCTCGAGTCCTCTTCCGTCCAGAGCCAAGTATTCTCCTTTTTCTCGTCTTTAGGTTTTAAGTTTCCAAAAACTGTCTGAGACGATTCTTTCTTCGTCTAGTAATAGTATAGAGAAAGATATAGACAAGTATCACGACGATACTAGTTATAGTGGTTCTAGTGGTAGTAGTCATAGTAGTGAGGGGAGCTCTACGGATGAGGGATACACTTCAAGTGCGCCTGGGTTCCCTATAGAAGTTATCCAGGAACAACTTAGAAAGGCTTCTGGTTCTCAAGCCGATTCCTCGTCTAGTGTCCCTCCCTCTGATTCGATAGACGAGGTGGAGACCGTCTATAGTTGTGCAGTAGGTGTTCATTCTAAACGAGTGAATAGAGGCTTAACAATCTAAAAATCTGGTACCAAATCCCAGACGAGTTTAACCCTAGGTTGCCCGTCCGTGGAGAATGGTGTTGCGATCCTCGTTTTGGAATAGGCGTCTATGAGGCTTACTTCTTAGGTGGTCTTAGGTTGCCATTAAACACATTTGCTAGAGAGTTGTTAGTTAGACTAGGTTTAGGTGTATGTCAGTTTAATCCTAATGCGTGGACATTAGTTATCTCCATGCAAATTTTGTGGAGTGAAGTGTTTGGTGGGGATCGTCCTCTTACTGTGGACGAGTTCCTTTATTGTTATAAACCCTCCGAAATAAATCAATCCAATGGTTTTTACCAGTTCACAGCTAGGGGTAATGATTTTAGGTTAATCAAATCCCTAGCCTCGTCTGATAGGAATTGGAAGACGAAGTTTATCTTCGTCTCTAGTTTTTGGGTAGGGAACCCTGTGGACGTTGGCAGGGATCCTTTTGCTCCTTACATTGGGGACTTAGGGAACCTTCGTCCTGAAGGTATGTCCCTCCCCTTTTTACTTCTCCCTTTTTATTTTATTTCTTGTTTGCTTTTCTAACTTTTGTTTTCTTATTGTTTCAGCTGTAAAATGTCCGTCTTTAAGCAAGTTCCACCGTGATCGCGTCCATAGGGCTCGTCTACACGTTGACAGGAGTTTTCTCTCTCTAGTCATCTTTCGACGTCTTGCCAAGTGGAGGCTTGGTCCTGAGCCGTTAGACGAGGCTATTGCTCACGAGGTCACTGTACGCAGAAGTAAGTTTCTACTTATTGGCTATTTGAATATTCTATGTCATGTATTCCTGACTTACTATTTTACTTATTGTTGCAACTATTATTTGTTTTAGGAATGTCAACAATGAAGGAAAATAAAGGAAAAGAAATCATGGGTGAGGGGAGTCGTCCTGAGGTTCAGCCTCAAACTCGTCCATCGACTGGGGATAAAAGGAAAGTCTTATCGAAGAACCTTGATTTGGAGAGCCTTCCCAGTCGTCGAGGCAAAAAGGCCAAACATGGAAAATCTCAAGTGGTTAAGTCCAGCCTCCCCTCATCCCAGCCGTCTGTCCAGATTTTCAATGTGGACTCGTCCACACCAATTGAGACCCATACATCTAAGACTCCTCCGTCCAAGACAACTGTGCCTGCCTCGTCCTAGCCTCATGAGAAGACTCCTACAAATATCATTGAAAATGAAGATTTAGCTTGGGAGCATTTTCAGACGGCTGTTTTGGACGAGGACATAAACACTTGCTATAACATGTCCTTAAAGGAGTTTAAACATTCTGGCGTTCACGACCTCTTTAAGGTATGTTTGTATCTGTACTTTGTCTTTGTCTAAACAATCTTTCCATGTCTAACTATTTTTTTTATAGGCCATGTCAAAATTTATTGTAGCGTCCAGGCAGGCTACAGGACTGGATAAGACGAGGATCTTGTTAGAGACAAGGATTCAAGAGGTGAAGGATGACGTAAAAAATGGGCTGAGGTAGTTGCTAAAACTAAGGAGGAAGCAACTGAGCATCAAAATTTGATCGAGGAGCTGAAAGCTGATATAGTGGAGAAAGATACTCGTTTTGATCATTTACAAAAAAAGAATGACGAGTTGAGTACCTTTCTCTCCCAGGCCAAAAAAGATGTTGTGGCTGAATTCAAGACGTCCAAAGATTTTAAGGACTTGATGGATCGTAATTATGCAGCAGGCTTTGAGGATTTTCGAATGGACGCTGTAGACAACTTCCCTGAAGTTGACTTTAGCTCTATCAAGCTCAACCTGTCTGCTGCCACTAGCTCTTTTGTTCAAACTGGCTCCGAGGATGTCAACATTGAAGACGATGCAACTACTCAGCTGCCCCAGAATGATCCTAACACTAATGCCCCTTCTGCTTGAGGACGAGATTTCAATCTTTTAGTGATCCTTGTACTTTCTTTTTCTTTTTCTTTTTTAACTCAAGTACATTAAATTCGTCCATGTTTTTAAGACGAGTTGTTGAGACAATTTTCATTTCACAAGGGTGTTTGGATGTTGGTCATCCGCCCTTAATTAAATGAATGAATATCATTGCTTTCTATTATAATATGGACGAGAATTTCTGTTTCCATAGTAGGTTTAGAACTTTGGCTTGTCTATAGAAGGAATTTCCCCCTTTAACACGAACGTATACTTTTCATTCCTTGAATTTTTAAAGTATGATTTGTCTTTGTGAAATGGTAATTATCAGCCTTGCTCGTCCTTAGACTTGACTGAGTTCCACGTTTTATGAAGACAGGACCCAACCTTTTACTCGTCCATAGGTTGGATTGTTTGGTTGGGATCTTCATAGATAAAATAAACATTTGCTTATGCATTTTCCATTCATGTGTTGGACGTGCATTATGCTTTACCTCGTCCATGGGTTGGACATGCATTAAACTTGCTATGTTCTGCATAGGGAAGCTAGGTTTTTACTCCGTCCATTACTTGGACGAGCATGCCTTGCTTTGCTTTTCCCTTAGGAAAGCTTATTGACGTTACATCTTCGCGTCCAGAGAATTTTCTCGTCTTGGGCTGTTCAGCCATCTTGTGAATTAGTTTCTATGAAAAATAGCATAGGAACTGAGATTCACACAACATTATGTACATGTCATAAATATTGTTCACAAATGAAGCATATACTTAGAAGCAAATGCCTTCCATAGAGTTTAATAAGTACAAACAAACCCATAACTTTGTTCATAACCACAACATAAGTAATAAAGTAGCTACATTATTAAACATAAGTAGAACATAAATAGATAAACAGGCTCCAAGTTCATCCATAGTAATGCTTGTCCAGGATAGCACTTCTACTGATAGTACCTCTTCAGGTGCTCAGCATTCCAAGGATGTTCCAATTTTCTCCCATCCAGGGCCTCCAAGTAGTAGAATCCTTGCCTTTTATAGTTGATAACTCTGTAAGGTCCTTCCCAATTAGGCCCCAGTTTCCCATGAGCCGGGTTCTTGGTTTCCAAAGAAACCTTTTTTAGGACGAGGTCTCCTATGTTGAATTGCCTTGGCTTCACCATTGCATCATACTGCCTAACCATTAGGTTTTTATACCTTGCTGTCCTATGCTCTGCATCCGTCCTTACCTCGTGTATTAGATCGAGGTTTAAACGGAGTTGCTCCTCGTTATCCTTTTCCTGATACATCGTCACCTTGTGGTTGGCCATATGCACTTTTACAGGTATGACTGCTTCACTTCCATAGGCTAGCTTGAAAGGAGTTTCCCCCGTAGGGGTTCTCACCGTTGTCCTGTACGCCCACAGAACACCTGGTAACTCATCTGACCATACTCCCTTTGCCCCCTCAAGCCGAGTCTTGATGATTTTCAACAAGGATCGGTTTGCAACTTCAACCTGACCGTTTGCTTGTGGGTGGGCGGGTAAGGAGTAGTGATTCTGAATTCCAAAGTGCTCACAGAAGTCTTTAAAAATTGCATTATCAAATTGTCGTCCGTTGTCAGATATTAATACTCTAGGCACTCCAAACCTGCACACAATGTTTTTCCATACAAAATTTTTGACATTCTGTTGTGTAATATTTGCTAATGGTTCCGCTTCCACCCATTTGGTGAAATAATCAATGCCAACCACTAGAAACTTCATCTACCTTGTGCCCAACGGAAAGGGACCCAAAATGTCTAGTCCCCATTGTGCAAAGGGCCATGGGGCCATCATCGGGGTGAGGTACTTTAATGGTTGTCTTAGGACGTTGCTAAAATGTTGGCATTGGTCGCAGACCTTGACATATGCCTTAGCATCAGCTTGCATGTTTGGCCAATAGTATCCCACACGGACAACCTTGTGGACGAGTGACCTGGCTCCTGAGTGATTGCCACACGCTCCTTCATGAACTTCTCTCAATACATAGTTCGCCTCGTCCGGAGCCAAGCATCTAAGATAAGGCTTAGAAAAACCTCTTTTGTATAGCACCTCATCTATAAGAACGTACCTAGCCGATCTTACTCTCAGCTTTCTGGCCTCGTCTTTCTTTTCTGGAAGTTGTCCGTCCTTCAGGTATGATACAATCGGGGTCATCCAATTTCCTCTGCTCTCTACCTGTTGTACTTCTGGGATATCTATACTTGGCATATACTAAATCTCATCAAGTTCGTCCATGGATTCATTTGTTGAGGCTTCTTTCGCTATGGTGTCAGCTTCTACGTTCTCCTCCCTCGGGATTTGAACGAAGTCACTTCTTCAAATCTTTTCATAAGGCGCATCACCCTATTAAGGTACTTCCTCATCCGTTCTTCCTTAGCCTCATATATCCCATTCACTTGGCCCATAATCAACTGAGAATCTCCCAAGACGAGTATGGACTTGGCTTCCACAGACTTAGCCAATTCAAGCCCTTTGAAGAGGGCTTCATACTCAACTTCATTATTAGTTGTCTGGTACTGCAAACGAACCTTGTGTTTCAGTTTATCCCCTTCCGGGGATTGTAGAACCACAACAATCCCTCCTGCGTGCCGTGTAGACGAACCATCCACATGAACGACCCATCTTTTTCTATTTTTCGTCTCTTCTAAATCATCATAATTTGGGGTAAACTCCGTAATGAAATCTGCTAGGGCTTGAGCTTTTATGGTATGCCTTGGTTGATATCTAATGTCAAACTCACTGAGCTCGACAGCCCATTGGATCAATCGTCCTTGCAGCTTCCAGTTTGTTCATTGTCTTCTTGAGCGGATGATCCGTCATGACATTAATGACATGAGCTTGAAAATAATGCCTTAGCTTTCTGGAAGCTGTTATCAATGCAAAGGCCAATTTCTCCATTTGTGGATATCATCCTTCCGCTTCCCTCAATGCCTTACTTGTATAGTACACCAGCCTTTGCACTTTGTCTTCTTCTCTTATCAATGCTGAACTTACGGCATGCGGGGTGACTGCCAAGTATAAATACAACTCTTCTCCCAACACGGATGGACTTAGCAAAGGAGCCATGGTGAGATATACCTTCAGATCTTCGAAAGCTTTCTGACACTCATTGGTCCATTCAAATGCTTTTTTAAGAACCTTAAAAAATGGCAAACATTTATCAGTAGCTTTAGAGATAAACCTGTTAAGTGCAGCAACTCGTCCGGTGAGGGATTGGATTTCTTTAATATTTTGCGGAGGCTTCATGTCCAGTATTGCTTGAATTTTGTCAGGAATCGCTTCAATCCCTCGATGGGAGACCATAAATCCAAGGAATTTCTTTGATGCTACTCCAAAAGCACATTTGCTAAGGTTCAACTTCATGTGGTACTGCTTAAATGTATCAAATGTTTCCTGCAGGTCGTTTAGATGCCTTCCCTCGTCCTGACTCTTCACCAGCATGTCATCTACATAGACTTCCACATTCCGCCCGATCTGCAGACGAAACATGTGGTTAACCAATCTCTGATATGTTGCCCCCCCATTCTTTAAACCGAAGGGCATCACCTTATAACAGAACAAGCCTTGACTGGTGACAAAGGATGTCTTCTCTTAATCAACCTCATCCATCCTTATTTGATTGTATCCAGAGAAAGCATCCATGAAGCTAAGCAACTTGTGGCCTGCAGTGGAATCTACCAACTGGTCAATATGTCGTAGCAGGTAGCTATCCTTGGGGCAAGCCTTGTTTAGATCGGTGAAATCTACACACATTCTCCACTTACCGTTTGCCTTCTTGACCATTACTACATTGGCCAACCAATCTGGATAGTATACTTCTCGAATAAACTTCGCCATAATCAACTTTTGAACTTCGTCTTTGATAGCATCATCTCTTTCAGGAGCAAACACCCTCTTCTTTTGTCTCACTGGCTTGAAAGAAGAACATACATTCAGACGATGGGTAATGACACTAAGATCTATACCCGGCATGTCTTCATGACTCCAAGCAAACACATCAATATTTTTCTTCAAAAACTGGATGAGGCCCTTCTTAATCTTCTCTTCTAGATCTGCACCAACCCTGGTACACCTCTCAAGGTTGTTTTCATCCAAGGAAATATCTTCCAATGCTTCGGTGGGCTCTGCTACAGCTCTCTTTTCTTCAATATTCATGGCTTGAACTTGTTCGTCCATGACCAACATGGCCAGATAACATTCTCTTACTGCTAGTTGGTCTCCTTGTACTTGTCCGAACCCGTATTCTGTTGGAAACTTGACCGACAGGTGGTAGGTAGATGTAACAGCCTTCCAATTATGGCGTTGTAGGAGAATGAACAATCTACCACAAGGAAGTTCACATCCTTGGTGATTTGTTGCGGGTATGCCCCTATTACCACTGATAATGAAATAGTACCCACAGGCTGTACCTTCATTCCACCAAAACCTACAAGGGGGGAGTTCATTGGGCAGAACTGGTCTCGTCCTAACCTTATCTGCTGAAAAGCTGGATAATATAAAATGTCCGTCGAGCTTCCGTTGTCCACTAGCACTCTTCTGGCTGTGTAGTCAACAATAAGCAAGGTAATGACGATAGCATCATCATGAGGGTGGTGAATTCTCTCGGCGTCCTCGTCCGTGAAAGTGATCACTTGCTCGTCTGTGGACCTTGCCCTTGGTGATCGTCCAGAAAGTTGGACGTTCTGCACTACTTTCAGGTACGCTTTCTTTGACTTGGTCGACTGGCCTGTCAAACTTCCCCCTATGATAATTCTTATTTCTCCGAGCGATGGTCGTGATGATTCTTCTATCTTCCCTTTCAATTTCTCGTCCTTATGATCTCTTCCAACGAAATGCCTTAACTTTCCTTACCTAATAAGATTCTCAATCTGCTACTTCAAGTCATAACACTCGTCCGTGTCATGGCCATGATCTCTATGGAAGCGACAGTATTTATTCTTATTGCGCTTGTTAGGATCGCCTTTCATCTTCTCTGGCCATTTCAAGGAAGGATCATCCTTGATCTGCATGAGCACTTGGTCGAATGGGGCATTTAAGGGTGTGTAATTCTGATTCCTTGCTGGGGGGCCTGTCTTCCTATTATCTCGGTCCTTTTTATCGTCCGTCCGTCTGTCCCTTCTTTGGACGAGGGCCTTGTTCGGAGTGGTGGTTCGCTTCCATTTTCTCAGTTCTCTTCCTCTTCTTGGCTATGATTATATCTTCTGCATTCATAAAGTTTTGAGCGGAATGGACGAGTTCAGCCATAGTCTAAGGCTCTTGCTCGTAAAGCTTGTGGATGAACAAGTCTGAATTAAGTCCGCTATGGAAAGCTGCCAATAGCAACTTATCGTCCATCTCGTCCACCACCAAGGCTTCCCTATTAAAACGAGTGATGAAGGACCGCAAGCTTTCATTTTCCCCCTGTTCTATAGTCAACAGGCTGGACGAAGAACGTCTGTGTCTCTGTCCCCCGATGAAGTTATTGACAAACAGCTTACTTAATTCTTCAAAGGAACTTACTGAATTTGGGGGTATTTTGCCAAACCACACTCGTGCCGGGCCTTTGAGGGTGGTAGGGAAGGCTCTACACATTATTTCATCAGGAACCCCTTAAAGATGCATTGTGGTCTTAAAGGTGGCAATGTGATGAAAAGGGTCTCGTGTCCCATCATAGGAATCTAGAGAAGGCAACTTGAACTTTGGTGGTAGAGGGTGACCGTTGATGGAAGCCGTAAAGGGAGAATCGGTTCTGTGGACCAAATCTTCTACAGGATTCACCCTTCTCATGCTCTCTTTCATTTCTTCCATGACTTTCTTCATTTGGTCCATCTCCCGTTTCAAGTGTGGCACTGTTCGTGAAGTGGTACCTCTTAACTGACTTCCAATTTCAGCATTTTCTCTATCATCTTGACTTTGTGTTTGTCCTCCTCCTTCGCGCTCTTCATGTGTCTGTCTTCTCAAATTAATCTCCCTTCTTAATTCTTGGTTTTGGCGGGCCAACTCCGTCATTGCAGCCGCCATAGATTGTACATGTTGAACAGATGATGCCTGCATGACCGGTGTAGATTGGCAATCGCAATGGGGGTTGCTTGAAACGTCTCTGCTTTCCTGATGGCCTGGGCTAGTAGCCTTTGATTTGGTTCAAACCATTCAACCCTTTGTCACGGGAAGGAAAAAAGTTGCAAAATAATTTCTTCCCCACAAATGGCGCCAACTGATAATTCCTTGAAAATCAGTAGGTTGAAAGTCTCGGGCGTTGATGATCTCAGGGCTGAATCCTGAAAGAACAAATACAAAATCAGAGGAGACCGGTGGAGGCCGGTCAAGAGTCCTCCGATGATAAAGTCAGTGGATTTGTGATTCCAATTAAAAATGCAGTATTTTTGTAAAGAATGACTGAATACCTTGCTTTTTCGGAGAAGAACCCTTATATAGTATTTAACAGAGGTAGTTATCTCTCCAATCGTTGTAGAGTTCGGAGGATCCGCAAGTAACTTCCATAACTACCAAGGAAGTTATATCTTACAGGGTTTGTCTTTCAAAACCGTTAATTGAAGGAGGAGTTTGTAGCCTTGACAGGGAAACAAAATAGTCCAAGTATGTTTAAGACATGGTAAGCTCGTCCGACAATCTTTGTGGACGGACGAGCTTACCTTTGGACGGATGAGCTGTACGCCATCCATCACTTCCTCAGGACGAACCATCTGGACGAGTTTTGGAGTTGGAGCATTTTTATAACACCATCACTTACATTTTGCATCTTTTTCATTTTAGTCTCTACACTTTCATTTCACCATTTTTAGTCCCTAAATCAATTAACGCGTTTCATTTTAGTCCTTACCGTTACTCATTTAATAGAAATTGCTGATGTGGCAAACGGAATGCACTGTTGGCACATTAAATGCTGACGTGGCCAATAAAATAATATTAAAAAATGTCTCGTCAGCATAAAATAATGATTAAAAAAGACACATAAGCATCCACATCAACTTTTGATTTTGAAAATTAATTTATCTATTTTAACAAAATGAAAAACAAAAAACAAAAAACAAAATTATAACCTAAAATACACATGAATTCAGATCTAGTCTCATCTTAAACATGAACACGAAACCAAAATATTCATTCACATGAACACGAACCCAGAAAAAATAAATTTACTGACAAAAACATAAATTTTCCATCTCAAATCTGTAATTTGTTGCCTTATCTCGTTTCCCTAGATCTCTCCAACAACGCTCTCGCTGGACCAATCCCGCCGGAGATCGCAGATTGTAAGTTCTTGAACAGCTTGATTTTGAGTAATAAATGCCTCTCCGGTTCGATTCTGGAGCACAAACCCAGAACCAAACACAAACTCAAATTTAAACATTAACATAAGATCACAAATAACCTATGAATGTGGACGTCGAATTCATTGGGTTTTCCCATTTTTTGAGAGGAACCCATGACTTCCATACCGAAGGGTGTGTTAGTATTTGCCCCTACAGTTGATATAATTGTTGTTAACTTTTTCCGTAGCTTTATTGTTGAAACTATCTAACATGGTCAAATATTTTTGGTTCCAAAAGCATGTGACATCTTTGTTAGTCTCTCTCTCTCTCTCTCTCTCTCTCTCTCACACACACACACACATATATATATATATTTTTTTTTCCTAAAAAAAATTGACTGTTAAATATAAAACTAAAAGATTTTTTTTTCCCTTTTTTCACTATTATATAAAGATAAAAGTTGACTGTCAAGCTTTATGTTTAACATTATGCTTCTAAATGACTCATAAGGATATTTGTAACTACAAAAAGGGTAGTTTATTTTTTAACCGGTTTTTTAATAAAGGCTGAAATACACTGTTGATTCCTAAAGTTTAGGTATTGAGCACTTTTAATGTTTGAAATTCCAAATGAACACTATTAGTCTCTAAAGTTTAGAAAATTAACAATATATGGGCCCTTCCATCAACTTCCATTAGTTTCCATGCCTACATATTTAACGGGGCAGCAATCTTATATTTTTTTTAATGACATGACAACTTATGGATTACATAATCTAATTATTATATCCAAAATGGATCAAACTATCTATCTCATTCACTTAGATCTTTGATGTTCATGTTAGGGCCCACATTACATGGTAGAAACCTTGAGCCACGTAAGGTTTTCAATTTGGGTCTAAAGACTAAAACCATTTGTTACAACTTGAGGGAGCACAAGTCGCATCTGAGAATTTCTTGTGATCACTTATTTAGCCCAAATCTACCTAGTAGACTCATACCCACCCATCACACACTCATACTCCAACATGCCAATCTTTGAAATCTCATGTATAGGCCAATCTAATCCCATTCACACAATCCTATCTATCATGCCCATAGACTCAAAGAACTACTTCTACACCTTCAAATTAATAGAACATTTCAAGAACACAAAAGGATGCAAAGACCTAATCATTTCTAAAAAAATACAAGGCCGAAAGTAAAACCATTACTTTGTTGAATAATTTAAGGATAATTTTAAAGTAATCTTCCAATTAAAGAAAGTAAAATCTTAATTCAATATTGAAAATGTTTTTGTAAATGTCCACGCAATATTTTGTGTTCTTTCTTGGTCTCTTATTAAAATAGTTACAACTTTCGTCAATATAATTTCAGTGAAATATATTAGTTAATATATTTATAACTAAAAGGCGAAAATGCACTTTTGGTCCCTACATTTTGGGTCTTGTTACAATTTGGTCCCTAAATTGATTTAGGTCCTAGGTCAGTCCCTGATTTTCAAAAATCGTTTTTAAAATAGTCCTTACCGTCAACCCAGTGACAGAAAATGCTGAGGTGGCAAACGGCATGCCCTACTTGCTGACATGGCGCTGACGTGGATAATAAAATATTATTAAAAAAACCAAGTCAGCATCCATGTCAGCGTTTTAATATCAAGTCAGCATTTTAATTAATAAAAAAATAAAAATAATTTAAAAAAATTAAACTGAAAAAATTCAAAATCAAAAACAAAAAAAGAAAAAACTTTTTCAGATTCCTATTTCTCTGTATCTTTCTTCTTTCCGTTTCCTTTCTTTCTTTCTTTTTTCAGATTCTATATTTCTCATTCTATATTTCTCTGTATCTTTCTTCTTTCCGTTTCCTTTCTTTCTTTTTTTTCAGATCCTATATTTCTCTGTATCTTTCTTCTTTCCGTTTCCTTTCTTTCTTTTTTTTCAGATCCTCTCTTTTTCTGTCTCTTCCATTTTCTCATTGGCCAAGCGGACGATGTGAGAACGAACTCCGGCGAGACCATGACGGACTTGGTGGTCCCCAACGGAACCTCCAGCCGGATCGAGCAGCGGATCGCGACGATCACGCGCTTGTTGTTCGCGATGGTTATGCCGGAATCTCTGAACCTAGCCGACCTCGCTGTGGAGACCAGCGACTGAGCCGAGGCGAGGTCTTTGCACTCCACGGCGACGATGAGCGGTTCGAAGCAGAGGACGAGTTCGGACTCGGGTTCGAAGCGAGTTGGTGAGTCGGGGAAGAGGAGGGAGATGACCGAGTCGGGATCGGCCGGGTCGTGGGAGACGAAGAGCCAGGAGCCGCCTTTGGATTTTTTGTTAGGTTGGGTTTGGTGTATGGGTTGGGAGAGGATGGAGATACTGCCGGAGCATTTGGATTTTTTGTTGGGTTGGGTTTGGTGTATGGGTTGGGAGAGGATGGAGATATGGCCGGAGCAGGAGCTGGTGGTGAAGTAGCAAGGGTGGTTGTTGAGCCGGAGATACAGCCACTTTTTTCTGGGTTTCTGTAGGGGTAGGTGGTCGGTAGTGGAAGTGGAGATTGGTGTGGCCGTGGAGATCGGTGTGGCCATGTTTGTGTTTCGGAGATGGAGTTGTCTCGGTGAGTTTGGTTTCGTGCTTGTGGTTTTTTTTTTTTTTTTTTTTTTTTTTTTTTTTTTTTTTTCTGATGTGGATTTGTATATTTATTTCTTGGACTTATTGGGTTTGATTTACCAGAGGTTTATGGGTTTGATTTCTTGGATTTATTAGGTTTGATTTACTGTATGTTTATGGGTTTGATTTTTTAGATTTATTGGGTGGTTTATGAGTTTGATTTCTTGGATTTATTAGGTTTGATTTACCGGATGTTTATGGGTGTGATTTTTTGGATTTATTGGATTTGATTTGGGGAAGAACATGAAGCATGAAGTTCATGTCCTGGGGAAGAAGAAGAACAATGTTCTTCTGAAAAATAATGAAAAACAAACCCATTTTTTAAACTCAAATTTTTAAACCGAAAAAACTTTTTTTTTTCCTTAATTTAACTAAATTAATGTTTATTTATTTATTTATTTTAAAAATTCTGCCCTGGATTTTTGTTTTAATTTTTTATTAATTTAAATTTGACGTGGCATTTTAAAAATGTTAAATAAGTTTTTTTAATAATATTTTATTATCCACGTCAGCGCCATGTCAGCAAGTAGGGCACGCCGTTTGCCACCTCAGCATTTTCTGTCACTAGGTTGACGGTAAGGACTATTTTAAAAACGATTTTTGAAAATCAGGGACTGACCTAGGACCTAAATCAATTTAGGGACCAAATTGTAACAAGGCCCAAAATGTAGGGACCAAAAGTGCATTTTCGCCAAACTAAAAATATATTATTTATGAAATTATTAGTAGTCTACGGAGAATTATTTTTATTCAAAAGTTGAATATTGGACATATAATACAAACTTAATAGAAATAATTGTGTGATAATAGTGATTAAACCTAAAAACTTTTGAAGGAAAGCTCAATAGTTTATTTTGTGATAATGCCATTATTTTTTATTTATTTATAAATAATTCCACGATTGAAACAATATATTAGTGAAATATTGGACATGATTTTTATTTTCCTAATGTAAGAAGTGTAAGCTCAATTAAACATTTGGGGTCTCATTTCAACTCGATGCTCTCACTGATGTAACATTTAGGGTCCAACCCAACGTGTTTGAGTGCGGTGGAATTGGTATTGGAGCTTGCATAAAGGACTTATCCGGATATGTTCCTGATTTCGGTATCACAAAGGAGAATATAATAACGAAGACGAATGTGTTTGATGCTTCCATGATAGAAACTCTTAGAGCAAAAGATGCTAACAATAAAGGCCTTGAAAATCAGAAACAACCTTCAAGCGTTGAAACCTTATCCACCTTCATGGACATGCTTTGTTGCTGTAACTAGGGGTGAGCAAAACATTGCCGGTGCCGACCCAACAGATTGGCGCTGACGACTATCTTAACACCAGAGCCGACCGATTGAGCCAAGGCTGGTGTTCGGAGGGCGAAGCCCGTTCCGATGCCGGTGGGATGCAGTCACCAGGTCAAAGAATCCTTCACCGATCTACACCGAACTAAACCTATCCCAGTTTACCAGTTCTTCCCCAGTTTCAATACGGTGTCATTTCATAGGTTTTAATTTTAATTTTTTTTAAGGACACAGATTTCCTCTAAACATGTTTGGAGGAAATGCTGCAAATAGGGACACCTGGCAATTAAAGGAGAAGACACCTAAGCTTGGAGGCATATGCAACGCACATGACCCATTTAAAGTGAAAAGCTATTAACCTAACGTTAACAGCGTTAGCCAAACAGTCACACCTCTCACCTCTCTCTCATCAGTCACAGCAACAGCCTCGCGCCTCTCTCTCATCTCCTCCACCTCTGTTTTCTCAGCAAACTGAGACCGGCAAGAGCTTGTGAGGCGAAATCGACAGCAGCCACATGCAGCAACCTCCGTTCTCACCAGACCATATCTCCATTCCTCCTCTTCACCCGCTTCCTCCTTTGTTGATTCCGCCCCATTCAGTTTCTCACTCAGCCGATGCCGCTCCCATAAATTTGCCGCCAAGGACCACCACTCGTACCACTCCATTGTTTCTCGGCATTCTCCCTGACAGTGACAAATGCAATGGTTCTCAATTTGTTTAGGTCTAATTTTCTTTATAAAAAAAACATTGTTTTTTTAACGATAATTATTTCCTCAAATTGCATTATATTTGAAGTTTGAATATTTGTCCTTATGATTATTACCATAGCTGAGTTTTATAGCTTAAGAGCTTATGGTTTTGAATGGGTATTTATTGTTGGTGGCAAGGATTTATATGCTACTTATTTTATGGGAGTTTTTTAGTATAATTTTTGTTGAATAGGATGTTTAGGTATTTTGAGTTTTGAATATTGTTGTTGTTGTTCATCGTGACTGTTTGTAAGACTATAAGCAACTACAGTTTTTTTGCTGGGTTTATTAAAAAAATTGAATATTATTTTTCATATTGAATATTCTTAACACTATTGCTTTTTATTGGTTTTTGGATTTAGGAAGAAACTTAAGTAAAACCTATTGATGGCAGTCCAAACACCCCGAGTAAACACAATAAGGAAATTAAAGCACCAATAATTGGAATGAAATTTGATTGTGATGATAGTGCATATGAGTTTTACAAACAATATGCTCATAGAATGGGCTTCAATGTAAGGAAACAGTATGTTAGGCGAGGAAGTGCTGGACATATTAAGAGGAGAACATTTTGTTGTTCAAAAGAAGGTGAACGAGCTATCGACAAACATCGTGAACAGGTATCTTTCCATCACCCAATTTCACGAATTGGTTGTTTAGCACAAATGACTTGTCAACTTCAAAAGGATGGTATGTTAGAAGTTGTTTCTTTTCACGAATAGCATAATCATGAGTTTGCTCCTTCTCCAATGAAACACATGTTAAGATCAAATGGGAAAATTACACCTACCCAACAAGCTTTTGCGGATGATGCAGAAAAATCTAGGGTATCAATAAAACAAACCATAGATTTGTTGAGCATGCTAGTTGGTGGTTATGAAAATCTAGGGTTTTTGAATGTTGACTATAAAAATCATGTAAATTCCAAGAGGAGAGAGGCTTTAAAGAGAGGAGATGGTCATGTTGTGATGGATCACTTTAGAAAGATGCAATTAGAAGATCCATCTTATTTTTATTCTATACAACTTGATGATGATAATCAAATTTTGAATATTTTTTGGGCTAATTCTAGATCTATAGTTGATTATGGACACTTTGGGGATGTTATGTGTTTTGACACCACTTATCGAACAAATTCATATGGTCAAACCTTTGCTCCATTCATTGGGGTTAATCATCATAAACAATCAGTTATCTTTGGTGCAGCTTTACTTTTTGATGAAACTATAATGTCATTCAAGTGGTTATTTGAAACTTTTTTGAGTGCAATGTCAGGGAAACAACCAAGAACTATATTTACATATCAATCTGCTACAATGGCTAATGCAATAGAAGATGTGTTTCCTAAATCAAATCACTGTCTATGTGTGTGGCATATTTATCAGAATGCTACTAAGCATCTACATCATATATTTAATTCATCAAGCCAATTTCGAAATGATTTTAGTAATTGCGTGTATGATTTTGAAGATGAAAATGAATGGATAGTTGCTTGGAATAACATGCTTGAGACATATGATCTAACTAATAATCCATGGTTGCGTGAAATGTTTGATGTGAAAGAGAAATGGTGTATGGCATACGGTTAACATATGTTCACTGCTGATATGAAAAGCACTCAACGCAGTGAGTCAATGAATAGCTATGAAGCATGGGTGCGTTTCAGGACTCGGGTGCGGGTGCGGGACTTGGCAATTAAAAAATTATTAAAAATATTTTTATTTATATTTTCTATATATTTTTACTATTAAAATATTCTTAAAAAACACATTACTATGCTTGATTCACAAAACAAAGAAAGAAGAAGGCAAGAAACACATTATTATGCCTTTGAGGTGAGAATTTCGGCTTTTCCAGCTAGATTCAAGGCCGATTTCGGCCTGTTTCGGCCATTTCCGACCTATTTCGGCTGTTTCGGTCACCGGTCGATACGACCCGATATGGCCGATACGGCTCGATTCTGGCCGAATCAGCTCGATTCAGCGCGAATCGAGCCGCGTCAACGCGAATCGAGCTGAGTCGGTGCGAATCTGAGAAAAAAAAAAACAGACGCGACACCGACACGCGGGCAACTGCGTCAGGCCAAGTCGGACTCAAGTGCGACACCCTCCCAGCTGCGTCCGTGCTTTCTAGATGAATAGTGTGTTGAAGAAATACTTGAAGCCAAAGCATGATCTTTTGCAATTTTTTGGACGTTACTCTAGAGTATTGTTTGATAAGCGAAGTCAAGAACTATAGGCAGAGTTCAAAATGAGGCAAACAACACCAGTTTTACTATTTGATTTTGAGATGTTGAGACATGTTGGAAAGTTGTTCACTCCATAAATATTCAAAATGTTTCAACATGAATATGTGAAGATTGTGGATTGTACTATTTACAAGGCTAGTAAATTTGATTCTATCACAGAATACAGAGTGAAGTATTGAAACAAAACTCAAGAGCACTTAGTCAATTATGAAGCCTCAACAACGACAGTCGAATGCAGTTGCATGAAGTTTAGCTTTGTGAGAATTCTAGGTTCCCATGCTTTGAAAGTTCTTGACAAGAAAAATGTTAAGAGAATTCCAACCCATTATGTATTGAAAAGATGGACACAAGATGCAAATGTTGGTTCTATCAAGGACTATCATGGCATTGATATTAAAGGTAGTGCTCAAGAGTTAGAGGGAAAGCGTCTTTCTCATTTGAGTCACAAATGTCTTCAAATTAACACACTTGCAGCAGAGAGAGAGATGATGTATGAACATGTTGATAAATGTTTTGACAAATTATTGAAGGATTTGCAAGAAATGAGAATTAAATGTTGTTTGTCCTCTATGGAGGGTGAGGTCCATGGTGAAGTTGTTCCCGAGAATGTTTTACAAGGTGATGGTGGATTTAAGTCACATGTGGACATTTCTCAAGGCATATGTGGGATCAAAACAAAACCTATTTTAGGTCGTCCAAGAGGAAGGTTGAAAAGTTCATTAGAAAGGAAAAAAAAATCTCAAAGTAAGAAGGATCAACCCAAAAAGACTAGTGGAGCAAGACAAGTTCAATCACGTGGTGGCCTAAATAGAGTAAGTTCATTTACATTCCATTATAGAACATGAATTTGTAGGTTCATAAATTTGTTTTATGTGACAATTGTTTTTTCTTCCCACATAGGTCGATTCCTCAGTTAATATTAATTCTCACAAAGAACATAGTAATGTTGAACAACCATTACAATTAGTAGATAACATAACTCAGGTATGATGCTACTACTTACATATTTTTTCTAATATCCTATTAAACAATTACTACTATTAAAAAGTGACACATAAATTTATTTAAATGTCATATAGAGGAATCTTTCAGTTGTAGTAATTTGGTTGGACAAGACAATGTTGTTGGGTTAAATGGTCTGAATCAGGTATACTTATAAATTTTGTCTAATATCCTACTACCTAGTTACTTTCATTAGCATAGAAATTGAAATATTGATTTGTTTAAATGTTATATGTAGGAATCTTTTGACTCTGAATTTTTGGTTGGACAAGACAATGTTGTTGGGTTAAATGGTCTGAATTAGGTATACTTATAAATTTTGTCTAATATCCTACTACGCAGTTACTTTCATTAGCATAGAAAATAAAATATTGATTTGTCTAAATGCTATATGTGGGAATCTTTTGATTGTGAATTTTTGGTTGGACAAAATCACGTTGGGTTATATGGCTTGAATCAGGTGTGTATAGTCGTTATGAATTTTGCTACAACTTAAACTTATATTTTCCTTTTAGTTATTTTTTCCATACACTTATTTTATATTCGGTGGCATATTTTGCAGATTTCAGTAGATCCTGATATTGACAACCTTTGAAAAACACTATATTGGCTGTTTTCCTTGTGTTTTTCACAGTTTTTGGACAACATATTGGTTGTTATATAACATCTAGTGGACAGAACTTTGACAATATTTTTTGGACAGCACATCTAACTTTGACAGATTTTTGGAGAGCATATCTGACAATTTGGATAGATTTTTTGGACAACACAATTTGGACAAATTTTTTGGACATCACAATTTGGACAAATTTATTTGGACAGATTTTGGATAATTTCATATGCAATGGGAAAGTTCATTTTTATATTTTTGTATCTATGTATTTGCATATTTGAACAAAACAGCTTTAAATGAATGCAATAGAATGATATGGATGGAAATTTAAATTCAGGAACTTTAAATTTAGTAATAAATTTGTTGAGCTTTTCTTTTAATTTGGCTCTCTTTAAGATTCAGGAATTTTAAACTTAGATATTGATTTGGTTGGCAGAAAACATTCAGCTGAAACAAATATAGCTTGAATTGCAGAAGAAAGCAGCAACTTTTGCAGTAAAAAAGCAGGCTAAGTTCCCCCCCCCCCCCCCCCCTATTTTTGGAGATGGATTTGTTGAGTTCTTTTGCAGTAAAAAAGCAAGCAATAGATTTGTTGAGTTCTCCCTTTTATTTGGCTTCCTTTCAAGATTCAGGAAATTTAAACTTAGATATGGATTTGGTTGGCTGTCCTTCTCTTTGGCTTTCCTTGTCAAATATGTATTTAGACCACCAAATTCACCTTCTTGTGGAAAGGATTGCAATCCATATCATATTATTTTTTCTTCATGATCAAACTTTATCATAATATTTTGAAAATGCTCTATAAAATTCTAGTTGCAAAGCTTCTAGGTTCTTCAGTTCTGATGTTCCGTTGAAAGTACTTGACAAAATGTTAACATTGATGATTAGAACTTGTGTACTATAGGTTTTGTGTCTGTGTTCTTAAAAAATTTCTTTTACATAATTTTTTATGCTAATTTGTGTCCATTTTTTGTGTGCAACAAGAAGTCTATCTTCTTAACAAAATACCATAACTCATCACTAAAAAATAAAAAGTTCTACTGCTTTTTTCAATATCAGCACTTTGTTTAAAAAGGCTCATTTGCCTCACAATAATAACTCAACATAGCTGGAAAAATACACGATCAGTAACATTTTCCATTCATTACATCACCTAAGATAATCTGCTGAAAAACATCAATGCTACCATGCACTTTTGTACACAAATCACCATCTGAGTGCCACTGGTTACGCAAAAGAAGAAAAAAAAGCCACTTTGTAGCACTTTTTACTGAAAAAGATAGTTATACACCCCGCCCCGCTTGACCCGCCCCTCCCCGCTTCGCCCCGTGCGGGTTTTCCCCTCCCCGCAAAGGTGGTGGGGCGGGGATGGGGCGAGATTTTAGACCCGCACCACGGGGCGAGACGGGGATGGGTTTACACTTTTTAGACCCACCCCGCCCCCCCCCCCGCATTAATAAGGGTTAAAAGGTAATTTTTTATACCCTAAAACCCTACTATTTAAACAAAAATATCATCATCTTATTTTATTTAAGTGGAGATTCTTTTTGAAGAACTAGGAAATTTTTATTCTGTTATGTATTAGGAGTTTGGATTATTTTATTGTGTCATACTATGAGATTTTTGTTGTGATATTATCTTGTTAAACATTTAGATAATATTATTTAGTATTTGCTAAAAATTAGTTTGATTTGATAGGATAAATTTATTTATAATTTCAAGTATATTTTTTTATTGAAACATGTCATTTTATTTGAAAAAAATATAATAATTGTAAGGAAAATTAACAAGAAATAAAGTTTTACGGTGTAAGGCGGGGTTTCACGGGTCTTCGCGGGGCCTTAAGGGGCGGGGATGGGGTAAGAAATTTTCCCCGTCATGCGGGGCGGGGCGGGGATGGGGTAAGAAAAATCCATGTGAGGCGGGGGCGAAGATCCCATCCTTCGGCCCCGCCCCACCCCATTGCCATCCCTAATACAAACCTACAAAAAAATAATAATATTACTAAATGAGGGAAGCCAAGGCTACAATTTCCAATCAATTTTTTGCACTTCTGCTCTTAGTTTCACCTCATCTACAAGTCATGGTATACTTTACAAATTTTTCCACCTAGTGAGGCAATTGCTCAAAGTGCTAGTAGCACGAACTCAATTTGACCACAAGTATGGTGATATGCCAGAGAATTCCTTTCCTCTCTGATTCCCAGTGAAGCAAACAAACAGTAAGACCAACCAACAAACAAATAGCTCAAACCCATTTGGGCAAAAGCTAAAATGGTCAAACCAAGCACTTCCAGCTGCATTGGCAGTAAGAGAAAAACAAGCTCTTCCAGTTAAATACTATCAACTTGATGTTAGCTAGAAACTCAGGTGTCATCAACTTGCAAGTGGAAAACAAAACTTGGGAATGAAGTGGTTATCTCTCTGTCCAAGAAGAAACGGATGGATGTTAGCATCAAGAGCTTGAATTTAGAAATTATTCATGATGGAGAGGCCATCATGCTCTAAACATGACATGAGTAGTGAAATACCAGAGTCTATAATAACAAATAACATATTCGTCCCATCAGTGTGAGTTTAACAAACTAACTATTTAAAATCTAGGAACAGGAGACACCATGTAATTATCACAGCAAGCAAAAACTATAATTAAAAATGGTAATTTTAAAAAAATTAAAAACAATAAATCTAATTATCATAGTAGGAAAAATTTAGAATTAAATCATCTATATATATCACACAAAGTGTACCAAAATAATCTCAAATATAGAGGGATTTGGTAACAAACCTGGAAAAAATCGGAGCCATGAAAAGATGGGTGGTAGGATTGGTGGTCCTTGGCGGCGAAGAGATGGGTGGGGGATGGGAATGGCAAAGAGAGAGAAGGCTGTTAACGGATTGAGAGAAGGGTTAGGGCGAAATCGGTGGAGGAACGGTGTGTGTAGTGGGTGGCCGGATTCTCTTGCTGGTTTGGGAAAAGGGATAAGAGAGAAAGAGAGAGGAGAGAGGCGGGTTTGAATAGAAAAAGAGAGGCTAGCCACATGCATTGGGTGGTCGGATTCTCTTGCCAGTCTGAGGTTTTGAGAAAAACAGAGGTGAGAAGGTTGAGACGCGGGTTTAAGGAATTTGAGGAAAGAGAGAGAGGGGCTATCCAGTTTAGATGAGAGAGTAAGATCAACGGCTGTTGCATGTGGCCGCTGTTGATTTCGCCTCACAAGCTCTTGCTGGTCTGAGTTTGCTGAGAAAACAAAGGTGGAGAAGGTTAGAGAAAGGCGTGAGGCTGTTGCTGTGACTGATGAGAGAGAGGTGAGAGGTGTGACTGTTTGAAACATGGGTCATGTGCGTTGCACATGCCTCCAAGCTTAGATGTCTTCTCCTTTAGCTACCAGGTGTCCCTGTTTGCAACATTTCCTCCAAACATGTTTAGAGGAAATCCGTGTCTTTTTTTTTAAATAAATGACGTCATATAGGTGTTATTAAAAAAAAAAAAAAAAAGCAAAACGGTGCGTTTTAATTTAGGTTTTCAGATTCTTAAGGGGTACTAGCCTTTGAGCACGCACGCTCTTCTATTTTTTTGGTAAATTTTAATAATTTTTTGATCTCTTACACATAATGCACTAAAAAATTAAACATGTGAATATGGGCTTACTAAACTTAGGAAGACACTTCCCAAATCCAACTCTCACAATACATTCTAACATATATTTAGATCCAGACAACATGAAATAATTACCTCTAGAGATGATGTTGCTCTGTTAGGAATGTAGACTCTATAATGAACTTTAGCAGCCGGGTTGTCAACATAAAGGGACGTCAAAATAGTGGCATATCATTTGTAGCATGGACTTCACGTCCCTTACCCGTTGATTGCAAACTTTTATCCTGAAAACATAAAACAACGTTCATTACAAAGGCTACATACAAAAATAGTTGTTGCTATGGAGGATAGAGATGGAGGGAGAACATTATAACTACTTAATAATAATGGGTGGAAGTTTGAAGTTGTGTTTGTGAGAATTTGTAGGCAGATTTTTTTTAAAGCGATAGTTCATCATAGTTTATCTTATCTAATTGTTAACTTTTTTTTTTTTTTGCTGGGAATATACATATTTTTTTTGATAAAATATTTGCTGGGAATATTGGTGGTTAGTTAGGGAATAAGAAAGAATTTTGAACAATTAATTTTTTTTAATAAAAATAAAAGATAATGATTAGAAGTTAAGAGTAAAGCTTCAATTGAAATCAGAAAAAAAAAATTGAATTCAAATAGGAGAACGTGTACCTGGGATTTGAAGAGGTATGCTAAATTTTAGGAAGATGGGTGAACGCGGGATTTTTATTTTATTTTATTTAAAATTGGGTTATGTTAACGAGTGCCTTTAGGGCACTCATTAATAATTCATTTTAAGAAAGTTTTGATACCACTTTTATTGGAAATGAAAAAAGCTGTCAAAATATTAATTACTTTTTTTTCATTTCTCATAAAAACTTTTTTTAAATGGATTATTAACCAGTGCCCTAAGGGCAATCATTAGTATTTTCCTTTAAAATATAGGATATGTAAAAAGTGTGTGGAATATATCTAAATAGAGATAACATATGCAAATTTTTAGGAAAAAAATATGTGTCAAACTTTTGAAATTTGTTAAATCGTTTAGTGATAAAAAGTTGCAAACAGTTTTATTTTGGCAATTAGAAAAAAAGAAAAAAGAAAAAAAAAAAAAAAGAGTACGTTTATGGGAGAAAACAAAACAGTTTTATATTTATTTATTAAAAAAAAAAAAAAAGTTGTATCAGTACTTGATAACTAATGTGAAAGTGAAATGTGGAGGTGAGAGAAAAAATTGTTTTTTTTTTTAATTTAGCTAAAAATTAGGAGTTTTTAAATTATTAATTTTATAATCCGATGAATATAAATTTAAGGATATTTTAAGCATAGAAATTGAGAATTTAAGGGTATTTTAGGCATAAAAACTAAGGAATTGGAAGCCTGAAATAGTAGTATATAAATTCAATCTTCAAGGGTTTTCAGATTCTTTAGTAGTATGTAACTCTCTCTCTCGGTCTCGCCTCTAGCCTGACGAAGCGACGCTCGCGTGAGCTCCCGCCGTCGCCTGACGCAGCGACGCCTGGCCTGAGCTCTCGCCGTCACTCACCAGTCACGGCAAACTAACGGTAAGCCTGTGACAAAACTAACCCCGTTTCCATCCCTACCTCCTCTCTCTCTTGCTCTCAATATAATTATTCTCTTGGTTTCATGAAATTGTTCTTTGCTTGCTGCTAAGAGACTTGTAACGTGGTCGCATTACCTAGTCTCCTTTATAAGGAGAACCGGGCTTCAAATCCCCCTCCCCTACTTGTTGTATTAATTGAATTATCGAAAAAATATTGTTCTTTCCCCACTGTTTGGTTGCCAAGAAAACTGGAAGAAGAGAAAGTTATTATTTTTTATTTAAATATTTCTGTTATGATGTCTTATACTTGTGATTTATGGGATTGTGATGCAGATTTCCGATTGGTCCTAGGTCTTATTAAAAATGGAGGGCTTAGTTGTAGCAGACTTGGGGTCGGTGACAGGCTCCCCCACTGCTGGGGAAACTCTCAGCAAAAAGTAAGTTTCGGAAAAACAGAGGAAAAAGATGTGATGTAGGGCAAAGTCTTTGATACTGCTGTGGGTCTTTGTTTCCATCTTGGATGTGTGCTGTTTGTGTGTGATGCTATACTTTATACATGGACATAAAATACACTCACAATACCACATTAATCTTTTCCAAAAAACATTTTTCTTAACAACTTTTGCATATAACAAAAAAAAAAAAAAAAGTGCATATTTTGTTTTCAAAATATAGTGCAAGTAGAATACTATTACTATGTAGGATAAGTTGAGGAAGATATGAATATAGCTTTCTGAAGCTTATAAATTACCCCACCAATAAATGAAGAAATCAAACCAGTTTTGAGTTTTTAATTCCTTTGTATTTTGGGGAATATTTACAGTGCACTCAAGAAGGAATTGAAGAATAAGCAGAAGGAAGAAGAAAGGCGGTGCAAAGAGGAGGAGAAGGCAAAACAGGTACTTGACATTCAGACTAGATGGTTATTTGACATTTAAATTATTATACCTTTTTTGGAAAAGTTAAAGTTTACCTCCCTTGGTTGGATCTAATTTCAAATTGTCTGCCCCCCCTTCCCCCCCACCTTGAGCTTATTTTGTATTGCCTAGCTTTGTTGTGGCCATGGATTCAAGTGTATTCTTAACTAATCTGTTAGATCCACAGTTGAAGTGCACATTGGGGAATGTGGTCAACAATCTGGCTGGATCTTCAAGCCACCAACAGCTGTCAGTCACTGTCTTTGCACCTTGGCCAGTCTCACACAAATCTCACACAAAATTTGCACACACTTGTGATTTGTTGGTGATGGTGAGTGGGTCAAATGAGAAGCCTCTTGCCAAAAATCCCCAAAAAGCAGTAGAAACCCAGTTCATGAATTCACACCAAAAGGCAAAACTAACAATGAATGTTTGAATGGGAAACGAAATCTAACATGTACCCATTTTTTTGTGTTAATTTGGCTATATACCCAAGCTATCTTGGATTTTAATTTTTCTTTAGAAGACGCATCTCACATGCCGGCATTCTCGTATGGATGTGTTTGGTTGGATGCTGCTGTGAACATTTTTTTTGTACACCTCAGCTTCTTATGTTAGGCTCACTGTTACGTCATGTTTAGGCATGACATGTTAGCAATCCACTAGACATTTTAGCATTTTCCGTGAGTAAGATGATGGTGAGGGCAACATTGAAATGATATTAAAAGTCCAGGTACTAAATTTACAATTGAGTTTTTGAATGACCAAAATGAATCATCTCATATTTATTGGGACCTGAAGTGATTGCTTGCCTTAAAAAAAATGAAAATGAACAAACGATCAAGCATATGTAAAAAATTAAGTTAATTGAATACCTAGAAAGCAATTATTTGTAGAAGTTATGATGTGGTTGCACTTTGGATGTGACTGAAGTATACAATCATCATGCCATGTGCTTCTCAACGGTGCTTTGGCTTTCACATTTGATGGAATGCTAACATTTCATTTTAATCTATAACAAAGGGGGGGAGGGGCTAAGTGATAAATTTCCTTTTATTGAAGATGAAAATTTCCTTTGGATTTCACAATAATGAAAACAAAGTATCTTAAAAAATTACAAGATGATCAATTAGAAGATCTAAAAGAGTGTTGGAATTCAAAAATAGAAGTACAATCTGAAAAACCACATGCCCGAAACTAGTCAAACAATGTATGGATCAATAATGATTTCAATTGGTCAAGAGGTCTCTCAACGTCTTCAATCATATGGCTATCTTGTTTCTCTTCCACTCTAGCCACATCAAGCATGCCGGAACCAAATTCCATACATTTGAGGAGTGTTTACCAATCCTATTCCGCCATCCAACTAAAAGAAATGCTACTGTCCCCAGCATCACTCACTGAATCCCAAACATCATAAACACTTCACTCCATAAAGCATAGGCAAGTTCGCAATGGAGCAAAAGATGATCCACTGTTTCCCCATTACACCTACACATACCACACCAATTTACTAGGGACAAACCCCTCTTGATTAGGTTAGGTTATCAAAAGTAAGAATCTTATCCCATGCTGCTTACCACAAAAAGAATGACACCCTCTCATTGGGGCCTTTGCACCCCAAATGCTCTTCCAAGGGAAAGAATGAGCATTTCTGCCACTAGTAGCATTATATTAGGAGTGAATATCGAAATTACCACTTGTATTCAATTGCCATGTCATCCTATCACCCCCCTCCCCTCGGCATCTTGGAATAAATATGATCAAAGAAAGAATAAGCTGCCTGCCTCCATATCTCAATCATGAAAATCTCCGTGGAACTGCAGAATTTAATTTTCTGCAGTTCTATTTATTCTTTGTGCTCTTCCATTCTTGCTGTCTATATAGTGAAATATCTATATATTTTCCTATTCTAATCTAACCTTATTATAATTTAGGCCAATGAAATAGAACTTAAGAGTTGGGATGTTATTGTTCCCTTGTAAATTTTGAGAAAAAGAATATCTTGTAGTATTAGAATGAGCAACAAATTATTATGATTCATTGGCTACATGTTTATCTCATATATTGGCTTAAAAAACAATCCACCTCTAATAATTTTTATTATGAAAAATTTTCATATGCAAGGTGGCCATGTCTTAATTAGTCAGGACAAACTTGGAGTATTTAAAATAGTAATTAGTGTTGTTTTTTCATATATTTGACTTCTTTTTTCTGCCAAGAGCCTTGTAGCTCAACTAACATCTCTTGTTATTTACAACTGAGACATCCAGGGTTCAAATCCCTTCTCCCCCCATTGTAACTATCTAATTATTTTTTTAAAAGGACACGTTCTTTCCTAATTGTGATAAAAAAAATTTCAAAAATCCTGAAGTAATTGTAGGTGCTGGTTTCTTGGATTACTCGTTTTAATATAGAGAATTTTAAATTTTGGTACCATGGAATGTATTGATGTTACTATATGAATGAATCTACATTGATCATCATGTTGTGGAGTTTGAACATGATGGAGTATGATGTGTTATTGGCTGTTATCTCTAAGGTACCTTACCACCTTGTTTTGAAATCTTATTAAGAATAAACTTGTGTTTATGTTCCAGGCTGCTTCTATGGCAGATTCCCGCAGCAAGAAATCTGCAGCAGCTGATGATGAAGATATGGATCCAATGGTATAAGTCCATTCTTGTCCTGCAATAGTTAGCATTCTTTTCCTGGATCTTTTCCACAAAGCTCTTGATTATAACCTCAATCTCCTGCTTTTAATCTTCCTCATTTGTTTTTCCTCCAGCAATACTTTGAAAATAAACTGAAACATGCTGTATCTCTGAGGGCAGCTGGTGAAGAGCCATATCCTCACAAATTCCATGTTACAATGTCTATCCCTAAATATGTAAAGCAGTATAAAAACATAGGCAATGGGGAGCATCTTGAGGATGTTACTGTAAATTTGGCTGGTATTGAAATCAGGGCTTTTATTTATTTGGTTAGTATTTATCATGTTTCTTTTGGTAATTTTTTTAAAATTTTCTTTCCTATGCAAGGGCGTATCATGAGCAAACGTTCATCTTCTTCAAAGCTATTGTTTAATGATTTACATGGTGGTGCTGCTAAAGTCCAAGTTATGGCTGATGCTAGGTATCTTATCACTATCTTTTCTTTTCCCTTATTCATATTTGATTTTTCCTTATGATTTTAGTATTGTTATTTCTTTAGGTATGCAATGTCTTTGACAAATTATCATTCTATTAGTTTTAATCTTTTTTTTAATTAAATTTTTTTTTGGTAAGTTATTCATGCAACCATGTGGGCCTTGAACCTATGACTTCTTACTCCGCCTTACCCTTATAAGCGGAGGTGCAATTTGAGATGCACCTCATTGGCATCTTTCCATATTAGTAGAAGAGTCTTTGTTTTTGCTTTTGGACTCTTTCTTTGAATGGACACAAATTGCTCTCTCTGATATCTTCTATTGTGGAATAAGTGATTAGTTTGGGAATTTGGATTTTCTTGTTATCAGCATTTCATGTCAAATATCTTATCTTAAAAAGTTAATATTTTTGGGTAGTGATTCATCAATTAGTTGAATGTCAATGTTTTGCCCAAGTTCCTTGTAAGAGAAACTTTGTTTTTTTTTATTGAAATTATTGCTAATTTCGTGTTTGTGAGGCCTGATTAGTTGTATGTTGAAGGCTTAGGTAGATTGGAAAAAAGAATGATGTAGGTCATTTTACTTTATCGCATCTTCCTATATCACTGCCTAGTTTTCTCAACTGTGCTTAAAAAAAAAAAATTATGAAGGACCTATATAAACAAGATGATGAATATGTATGAATGAGACTTTCCACTTGGTACTATTTGGGAAATTTTGGTTCAGATATGAATTAGTTTCATGGACAATCACCCCCCCACCCCACCCCCTGGCTGGGTGTCCCCCCTAAATTGCACCACCTTTAAGTTTTGCTGCACAGATACCAAATTTAATGATTGAGAGATTTTTCATTTCCATGATGCAGCAAGTCAAATTTTAACGAGGAAGAATTTTCTAGGTTCCATTCAACTGTGAAGCGTGGTGATATTGTTGGTGTCAAGGGGTTTCCAGGTTTGTGATGTTACTACAATTGGGTAGTTACTAACACCTTTTGACTTATATATATATATATATATAGCTGCTCCTTACTGTGTTGGCACTGTTGAGTTGACAGAAGAAATCACCATCAGTTCAATTACTTAATTTGGTTTCTCTCTCTCTCTCTCTCTCTCTTTCTCTCTCTCTCTCTCTCTCTCTCACATTTGATGTTTGATAATGAATTAAAAATTTTGTGGCATAAGGAAAAAATTATGGAGAGTGTAGGTAGAACATCAAAATACAAATTTAAAAGAGACCGCTTGAAAATTCCCTTAAATAGGTGCTTCATTTTGGTCTTTTTCCCTATGGTGAACTGTTTTAGTTTTCTATGCTGCATAATTGGTTTTTTTTTTTTTTTTTTATCAATATGCCACATGATTGTTGAAATTTTCTAGAAATGGGTCCAGTCTTGTGATATAGATGTGCATTTTTTTTTTTTACTCATAATTACATACAGATTTAGTGGGTCTTGAACTCACAAACTCACTCCCAACCTTGCTCTTACAAGGGAAGGAGGTGCCATTTGAGCTAGAGGCATAATTTTTTTTTTTTTGAATTTCAAAGTTGAGTTGTAGGTTTTGGAGTCATTGTTTCTTTAAATTATAAACTTCCTAGTTGACTTACATTTTGTTAGAATTATGGTCAAATGATTAAATTCACTATTTCCTAGCAACTTAAACTTTTGGGAGAATTTGTAATTTAAATTCACTCTACCTCCCATTTAAAATGTGAAAAATCACACATGTTGGGCCCCACTTATTAAGGGGGAGGTTGGGCCCATGCCTGAGATGGAGTGTTAGAATTATGTTCAAATTAAATTCACCATTTTCTAATGGCTTTAGTTTCTGGGAGAATCGGTAATTTAACACATTTTCTTTCAATTCAAGGAAAACTAAAAGGGGGGAGCTAAGTATTTTTCCAAGATCGTTTATAGTCTTATGCCATTGTCTCCATATGATGCCAAGGCAAAAGCCTAAGGCTGGTTCTGTGTCTGACAATGCCAATTTGAAGGTGAACATGGTTTCTCCCTGAATGATTTAGTGCTGGTTACAGTCTCATCCTGACTTCATTACTTTCTTATTGTTGCAGAAAGAGGAGGCTTGGGTCCCAGGATGTATCAGGAATCCTGAAACATATATTTTGAAAGACCAGGTATTGATTAATATCCTAAAATTCAACCGAATTCCTGTTGCACTGTTTTAAACTGTATTCTTTAGCACACCCAAAATAAAAATTTAAGTACATATGATCTGGTACTGATTAATATCCTGAAGTTCAGTGAAAATGAATTGCAAACCTTCATTTTTGGGCTTGTGATAATATGTTCCGAATACTTGTGTGGTAATCTTTGGTTGTTTTTATTTTATATAATTTATTTCTTTATATTATAAGGACCCAATAAGAGAAATACATCAATTTAAGAGTCAGCCGGAAATAGTTTCTATTCCCTTTTGCTTGAACCTGAATGGTAAATGAATTAATGTTTTGGGTAAATGTGATTCTTTGAACAAGGTTTCTTTAGGCTTAATAAACTGAATCTTTCAAACCATTTCTTTGAAAGTAATTTGAAGCTTATATCCTGGGGCTCACACTATCGGTTGGCCTCTAGAGAAAGCCTAAAGGAACTAGCAGGCTTAAAGGCGCTGAAGTTTTGTAACAAAGCTCTCGTTACACAATTTCTAAAAGCTGGTTATGTTTTGAATGATTCCACTTAGTGCTTTTTTGGTTTTAATTTTTTCCTTTTATTAGAAATTATCCTTTTCTACGTAGTTGTGGTGTTGCATTATTTTGAATTCAAGTAGCTAGGAGACTTACATGACCTATATTGCTGGTAAATGAATTAATGTTTTGGGTAAATGTGATTCTTTGAACAAGGTTTCTTTAGGCTTAATAAACTGAATCTTTCAAACCATTTCTTTGAAAGTAATTTGAAGCTTATATCCTGGGGCTCACACTATCGGTTGGCCTCTAGAGAAAGCCTAAAGGAACTAGCAGGCTTAAAGGCGCTGAAGTTTTGTAACAAAGCTCTCGTTACACAATTTCTAAAAGCTGGTTATGTTTTGAATGATTCCACTTAGTGCTTTTTTGGTTTTAATTTTTTCCTTTTATTAGAAATTATCCTTTTCTACGTAGTTGTGGTGTTGCATTATTTTGAATTCAAGTAGCTAGGAGACTTACATGACCTATATTGCTGAGGAATATTTTTCTAGTTTCTTTTATTTTTTTATAGGTAAGAAAAAATATTATTGAAAAATGAATAGCATGAAAAATACACAAGGTTCACGATAGTGAACTAAGAGAAAAAAGAGGAAAAAAGAAACAAACAGACACTAAGCTATTCTAAGAGACAAAAGAAAATCCATGAGTGTAGAACAATCCGAGAGACCCCAACATCGAGACCAATCAAAGAGGGTCCGTTGGCATAAATCTAACAACTGAGCCAATGATTTCCCAGTATCCTCAAAAGAACAGCGATTCCGTTCAGTCCATATATTCCACATTAAACAGCCAGGAACCAGATTCCAAATATTAGAATTATGTTTCCCAAGCCAATGATACCAACAGAACAATAAGTCTGCAAAGGAACGCATGACCCAATCAATCCCAAACAACCGAAGCATATACATCCACAAAGAATGAGCAACTAGACAGGAAATCAATAGGTGATCCACAGATTCCTCATTACAACAACACATACAACAACGATTTGCCAAAGTGCAACCACGGAGCATTAGATTATCCAAAGTTAAGATTTGGCCATAAGCAGTTGTCCACATAAAGAATGCTACCCTTTTAGGAACCTTTACTTTCCAAATGCCTTTCCAAGGGAAAGTAGAAAGAGTTACATTTCGAATCTTATGATAAAAAGACCAAACGTCAAACTTCCCACGTCCATTGAGACGCCAACAAAGTCTGTCACTACCTCCACCCTTAGGAACCCGAGTTTGAATGAAGTGAAGAAGGGAATAGAAAGCTGCTAACTCCCAATCATTAAATTCCCTATAAAATCTTGAACTCCATACTCTATCATTATCACCAACTGGAGGACTTAACACTTCAGAAATACAAGCTTCCTTATTGGCTAAATACAAATAACTGAGGATAAAGAGTTTTAAGAGAATTATCCGCAGTCCACTTATCATGCCAAAAAAGAATACTAGAACCATCCCCCACCACAAAAGACAAATGCTTAGAAAAACCTTCCCATCCTTCACTAATATTTATTCAATTCATTCAGGTGGTTTCTACATATGGCACTTGGCTTTACTTTCTTTTCATTACCTTCAATGTTCTTTTCACTATCAGGTTGAAACACCAATGATGAATAGGATTGCTGGTGGAGCAGCTGCCCGTCCATTTGTGACCCATCACAATGACCTGAACATGAAGCTATTCATGCACATTGCGCCTGAGCTCTATCTTAAGCAGCTTGTTGTTGGTGGATATGACCGTGTTTATGAGATTGGAAAGCAGTTCAGAAATGAGGGCATCGATTTGACACATAATCCTGAGTTCACCACCTGTGAGTTCTATATGGCTTATGCTGACTACAATGACTTGATGTAACTCACCGAGACAATGTTGAGTGGTAAGGGTCATTTGGATCATGTTGCAAACAACTGCTTCATTCCACTTGGGTAGTGAAGTTATTTTTATCCTCCAATATACTTGGATTTTTCCTGACACAGTAATGTGTAACAGGGATGGTAAAGGAACTTACAGGTGGATATAAAATTAAATATCATGCAAATGGGCTGGATGAGGATCCAATTGAGATTGACTTCACTCCACCTTTCAGGTTTGTCATCTATATAGTATCTCTCACAAATTGTATTACATTAGCATGAATATGAAAATCTATGAAATTGGTTGTTTTAACTCTGGCAGAAGGATTGACATGATAGAAGAATTAGAGAAGATGGCGAACCTCAATATTTCCAAGGACTTTTCCAGTGATGAGGCCAACAAATATTTGAAAGATGCAAGCACAAAGTATGAGATCAAATGTGCCCCTCCTGAAACAACAGCGCATTTGTTGGACAAAGTCTGTTCTCTGCTTTGTCCTTTTTATTTTTATTTTTTTTATTACTTTATTGAACATAAATTAGGTAGTTACTGGCATTGTGATCCTGTGTTATGTACTAAGTAGATACAATATCTGTAATGAAGGTTCAGATCTTTCTCTCTCGATTTCTCAAAAAAACCCAAATAAAATCTGAAATATGAATTTTGAAAGGAAAAATTTTAATATCAAGATCACAATTTCTTTACTTTTCTACTAACCAAACACATCAACAATGTTTACATAGAAATTTGTAACAATCTGTAAGCAACCAAAGTACCATACAAATCTCCAAAAGCAATTTGCTGGTTCATGTCACGCCCTTGCAGTGCTCCGATTTGCTGGTTCATGTCACGCCCTTGCAGTGCTCCAATTTGCTGGTTCATGTCACACCCTTGCAGTGCTCCAGCACTGCAAGGGTGTGACATGAACCAGCAAATTGCTTTTGGAGATTTGTATGGTACTTTGGTTGCTTACAGATTGTTACAAATTTCTATGTAAACATTGTTGATGTGTTTGGTTAGTAGAAAAGTAAAGAAATTGTGATCTTGATATTAAAATTTTTCTTTTCAAAATTCATATTTCAGATTTTATTTGGGTTTTTTTGAGAAATCGAGAGAGAAAGATCTGGATATTTTTTTTTTTTTTTTGATGATAAAATCTGGATGTTTTGTTCATGTTTAGATCAGAGTTTTAATTTAATTTCTTTTTAAATAATCTGTTTTTAAATTTTTTTTTATTTAGTTAAAATTAATTTTTTTAATGATGTGGCTTTTTTAAATATTAAAATGCTGATGTGGCATTACTTAAATGCAAAATTAAAATTTATTATTATTTTAATAGCCATGTAAGCATTAGAGCATTCTCATCAGCTCTCTCATAAAAAATGTTATTTTGACACACCAAAAGTTTACTTTACTATTTTACAATACACCATTTATCAAATATTTTATTCTTTTATTCTAAACATTAAAATAATATATACAACACATTAAAATAATATATTTACTCAAAACCCAACAATATACAAACACATAGTCCCGGCAGTCACCAAGAACCACCGTCACAAACTACAACCACTGCCACAACAACTACTGCTACAACCACCATCACAAACTACAACCACAATCACCGGTCTTCCAACAAATTCTAAATCCAAAAACCTCAAAAAAAAAAAAAAAAAAAAAAAAAAAAAAAAAAACCTCAAAACCTTCAACAAAATCCCACCATACACAGCATAGATCGCAACCAACACCCATAGGTAAAACCAACCACCACCAACAAAAATCCACCAATTGCCATCACCACTAACAAAAATCCACCAGTTGCCACCACCACCCAATACTACTTTTTAAAAAATCCCCAAAATCAACACAAAACTATCCCAAAAAAAAGAGCTTGAAAAAGAATCAACTCACCCATAATCACAATCACATGGAATCCACAACCGAAGGAAAAAAAAAAGGGAGATCAGAATCAAAGATCTCCACAGCGACAGCCTCATCGGCAAGGTTGAACTCCACGGTGATGGCCGATCTCAATGGCAACGGCCTTGGCGGAGGAAAAAAAAAGATAGAGGGAGAGTGACAGGGAAAAAAAAAAAAAGATAGAGAAGGCGCAAAGAAAGTGACAACAAAGAAAAAAGGGGGAAAAAAAAAGCAAGAAAAAGGGAGAGGTGGAGGTTCTGGAGAAAGAAAGAAGAAGAAGAAAAAAAAGGAAGAGAGGTGAGAACTGAGAAGATGAAGTGAGGCGGAGAAAAAAAGAAGAAAAAGAAAGAGAGAGATGGAATAAAAAAGTAATTTTTTTATAGCATATCTGTCCATACTGTTTCAAAAATGGAACGGTACTGTTCACATGTCAAAATTTATAAGATATAGAACACCTCATGAGAAGGGTTTTTTGGTGTTTGATGTTTGGCATTTGGCACACTTGATGAGAATGCTCTTATGAGTGCAGACTATGTATTCCGTTTGCCACATAGGTAATTCCTATTAAGTGAGTAACGGTAGGGACCAAAATGGAATGCGTTAATTGATTTAGGGACTAAAAGTAGTGAAATGAAAATGTAGGACCAAAATGGAAAAAATGCAAAATATAAAGACTAAAAGTGCATTTACGCCTAGGCTATATTATATGACAAAATTATGTTGTACAATTTAAGTCATATAGTTCGGGTATATGTGTGAAATACTTAAATTCACTCATTTCAATTATATAATGCATGCACACTATAATGTCTAATTATTATTATTATTAAACAAAAAATAGTTTATTGTATTAAAATAATACAAAAAATAATAAACAAATTTTTAAATTTCTAGAAACCTTAAAACCATTTTGAGACTTTAGTAATAAACTTTTTCTTAAAGCAATTTTTTTAGTTTTTGTAACATATTCAAAGTATGTTACATGATATAAGGATAATAAAATGAAAAGAAAACAATTTTTTTATTAAAAAATTGGTGTAGCTTCCCAATTTTGCAAACTTTAGAGTCTAAACAATTTTTAAAAGTAAAAGGCCTTAAAAAAAAAAAAAAGGCGTAAATACACTTTCAATCCTTACATTTTGCATCTTTTTCATTTTAGTCTCTATATTTTCATTTCACCACTTTTAGTCCCTAAATCAATTAACACGTTTCATTTTGGTCTTACCGTTACTCATTTAACAAAAATTGCTGATATGGCAAACGAAGCGCACTGTTGGCACATTAAATACTGACGTGTCCAATAAAATAATATTAAAAAATGCCATGTCAGCATAAAACAATGATTAAAAAAGACACATAAGCATCCACATGAACTTTTGATTTTGAAAATTAATTTATCTATTTTAACAAAATGAAAAAAAAAAAAAAAAAAAAAAACAAAACAAAACAAAATTAGAACCTACAATACACATGAATTTAGATCTGGTCTCATCTTAAACATGAAAAAGAAAAAGAACATGAAACCAAAATATTCAATCACATAAACACGACCCCAGAAAAAATAAATTTACCAACAAAAACATAAATTTCCCATCTCAAATCTGTAACTGGTTGCCTTATCTCGTTTCCCTAGATCTCTCCAACAACACTCTCGCTGGACCAATCCCGCCGAAGATCGTAGACTGTAAGTTCTTGAACAGCTTGATTTTGAGTAATAAATGCCTCCCCAGTTTGATTTCAGAGCACAAACCCAGAACCAAACACAAATAACCTATGGCTGTGGACGTCGGATTCATCGGATTTTCCCATTTGTTGAGAGGAACCCATGACTTACATACTGAAGGGTGCATTAGTCTTTGCCCCTACAGTTGATATAATTGTTGTTAACTTTTCCTGTAGCTTTATTGTTGAAACTATCTAACGTGGTCAAATATTTTTGGTTCCAAAAGCATGTAACATCTTTGATACTCTCTCTCTCTCTCTCACATATATATATTTCCTAAAAAAAATTGACTGTTAAATATAAAACTACAAGATTTTTTTTTTCCCTTTTTTCACTATTATATAAAGATAAAAGTTGACTGTCAAGCTTTATGTTTAACATTATGCTTCTAAATGACTCATAAAAATATTTGTAACTACAAAAATGGTAGTTTATTTTTTAACCAATTTTTTAATAAAGGCTGAAATACACTTTTGATTCCTAAAGTTTAGGTATTGAGCACTTTTAATATTTGAAATTCCAAATGAACACTATTAGTCTCCAAAGTTTAGAAAATTAACAATATATCAGCCCTTCCATCAACTTCCATTAGTTTCCATGCCTACATATTTAACGGGGCAACAATCTTATATTTTTTTTAATGACATGACAACTTATGGATTACATAATCTAATTATTATATCCAAAATGGATCAAACTATCTATCTCATTCACTTAGATCTTTGATGTTCACGTTAGGGCCCACATTACATGGTAGAAACCTCGAGCCAAGTAAGGTTTTCAATTTGGGTCTACAGACAAAAACCATTTGTTACAACTTGAGGGAGCACGAGTCGCATCTAAGAATTTCTTGTGATCACTTATTTAGCCAAATCTACCTAGTAGACTCATACCCACCCATCACACACCCGTACTCCAACATGCCAATCTTTGAAATCTCATGTATAGGCCAATCTAATCCCATTCACACAATCCTATCTATCATGCCCATAGACTCAAAGAACTACTTCTACACCTTCAAATTAATAGAACATTTCAAGAACACAAAAGGATGCAAAGACCTAATCATTTCTAAACAAATACAAGGCCGAAAGTAAAACCATTACTTTGTTGAATAATTTAAGGATAATTTTAAAGTAATCTTCCAATTAAAGAAAGTAAAATCTTAATTCAATATTGAAAATGTTTTTGTAAATGTCCACGCAATATTTTTTGTGTTCTTTCTTGGTCTCTTACTAAAATAGTTACAACTTTCGTCTAATTTTAGTGAAATATATTAGTTAATATATTTATAACTAAAAAAATATTATTTATGAAATTATTAGTAGTCTATGGAGAATTTTTTATATTCAAAAGTTGAATATTGGACATATAATACAGACTTAATAGAAATAATTGTGTGATAATGGTGATTAAACCTACAAACTTTTGAAGGAAAGTTCAATAGTTTATTTTGTGATAATGCCATTATTTTTTTTTTATTTATAAATAATTCCACGATTGAAACAATATATTAGTGATATATTGGACATGATTTTTATTTTCCTAATGTAAGAAGTGTAAGCTCAATTAAACATTTGGGGTCCCATTTCAACTCGAAGCTCTCACTGATGTAACATTTGGGGTCCAACCCAACGTGTTTGAGTGCGGTGCAATTGGTATTGGAGCTTGCACAAAGGACTTATCTGGATATGTTCCTGATTTAGGTATCACAAAGGAGAATATAATAACAAAGAGGAATGTGTTTGATGCTTCCATGATAGAAACTCTTAGAGCAAAAGGTGCTGACAATAAAGGCCTTGAGAATCAGAAACAACCTTCAAGCGTTGAAACCTTATCAACCTTCATGGACACGCTTTGTTGCTGTAAGTTCACAGTGCCACATACTCTTGGATTGTTATGTGCTAGACCACAATTTTATGATTTAAGAACGCGTGAGTGATCGAGCTAGTTACCAAATTCCGCAATTAGAGATCCATTCATGAAAACAAGCAGTAATTGAGTCAGAAATTAGAACCCAAGTCTTTGTTTCAGTTTAGAGTGAAACTAGTCACGGCCCACACTGGTTTTATTATTATTAATATTTGTCATGTTATTACGACTCAAGTAGTTGTGTTATGGTAAGGACATATACCAAATGTTAAGAATCCATTGGTAGAACTCACTCTTGAAAACCAACTGCTTGCAAGGGGAGGGTGTCCAAAAGCTTATAAACACATGTTAAGCTTATACTTAATTCATGTGGGACAATAGAATCATAACAAATAAATTGAAAAAAAAAGTTAAGAGACTAAAATAAAAATAAATAACATTTTAAGAATTAAATTAATAAACTAGTCAAAATTAAAGAGTGTAATTTATGATTTAGCAAAAAAGTTAATAATAATACTATAACACAAGTATAAATGCTTGTAGAGTGGGGGGTAAGGGCCGAAGTTTAAGTCTCCAGAAGGGAGTTTTACACACATATACACTTAGATTAGACTAAAGTAGAAATTCTATCTTTTATAAAATAAAAAACAAATACTATAACACATTCTTGGAATGTTTTGCCTATCTCTATTTCTTGCAATATTAATTTTTATACTCCAAAAGTTATCTTGAGTCCACCAAATACCCTAAATTTTACTTGCCCAAATATATATATATATATATATATATATATATATATATATATATATATATATATATATATATATATATATATATATATATATATTTTCCTTTCGTGATACATGTTAATGTTCCCGTGACATATTAAAAGAGATATAATACTTGTCTCGAATTCAGCAACAAAAATCTCGATTTCGGAACATAAGGTGAACGCCAAAAAAAAAAAAAAAAAAACCTTCTTTATTCTTTAGTTGTAGTACTCGAGTCTTGAGTACAGTGAAAGAGGATATTAAAGCTTACACAGCTTGGTGTACATGCAATCAAACAACATAACAAGTATCTTGGTCTGCCCTCGTAGATCAAAAGAAGATGACATTTTCAGGCTTTGAACTATCAAAATCCAAGATGTGAAATAAAGTTGAGTAAGGTTGTGGCTTAATCCCTCCCAACATTCACTACTAGTTGCTTTAGGCTTTTGGATTCCTTGTGTGACGAACTATATGGATTGATTAGAAAGTTTTGGTGGGTTCAAAGGGCCAATGAGCATAAGAGCAGCTGGATATCATGGGAAAAGATGTGTTTGTCTAGGTTTTATGGTGGGATGGGCTTCAAAGACTTAAAAAGGTGTATATAACAAGGCCCTATTGGTTAAATAAGGATGAACTTTTATTCATGATACTAGCTCATTGGTCTATAGGGTATTCCAAGTAAAGTACTTTGCAAATTTTTCTTTTTTGGATGCCACTTTGAGGCCAGATTATTTGTATGCACAGAAAATTATTGAGGGCTCCAGAGAATTAATTGTGCAAGGATTGAAAATGCAGGGTGGGTAATGGTTACATCATTTATTTTTGGAAGATTAGATGGTTACCTCAAGCTAGCTGTCCCAAGGTGATTTCTCCTCATCAAAGGCTACCTAAAGATCGATGCAGGTGTGACTTCCTTAATTGATTCTAATAAGTAGGGTATATGGAACACTGCATTGGTACATAAATACTTTTCTCCCATTTAAAGCGAAAATGATAACAAGAATTCCATGTAGTCCCATACTTTCGAGGGAAAATTAATTTCGGTGAGCAATAACACAATGAATTTTCTCTGTAAAAACTAAAAAGTGCTTACCATATATGGCTACGTTTATGAGAAAAAGGGTTGGGCTTGGTATTTCTTCTGATACTGCTACTGTGAGACAATACGCTTAGTATTTATATTTATACTAATTAATAACCAGAGTAGTGACTAGTGAGTGCATTATTACAATTTTTTCCCTAACATGTAAGTTGTAAATACTACTTTCCCTTCTATTTTTTTTTTCTTTTTCCCTTAAGTAGCTTGTGAATTCTACTCAAATCATAAAACTATACACTATATTTTAATACTATATTTTAATAATCTTCACCCTTCAATTACAACAAACACAAGGACAAAGGAAAGCTAAAGGTTTATTATTTGTTGCTTCCTTTACAAAAGAGTGTGTAACTATTTATAACAAAAGTTGTCTTATAAGAAGAAAATATAAAATATAAGAATGAAAGTTCACAATCCGAATGGGAATAACAATATTGTTGTTGATTGTAGAGAAGGAATGACCAGAACCCCGAGAGTACACATTCAGCATTGTTATAGGGAGACAAACAAAAGTGCGGATGCACTAGCTAGGAGGGGAGCTTTGCTTCCTTGTGATTTTTTTGTATTTGATTCCCCACCAGCAGACGTCGCTTTGCTATTGAGCTTAGACACTGCTAGAACGCTGTATGAGCGTAGCATAGCTTCTGTATCTGGTTCTTAGCTCAAAAAATATTTCCTTTTCACCAAAAAAAATAAAAAAGAATGAAAGTTACGTGCATAGTTGTCAGTATCATACGATACACGATACGTATCGTATGATACATAGACAAATGTTTTAAATTGAAATTTTTTGTTAAAATTTGTACTTTTATTTGAATCTAACAAGTTGTTAAACTTGTTTTCAGCAAAAAATTATTAGTTTACTTAATTTCGCCTACTAAAATAACATATTCATAAGTATTTTCCCTTCTCTCCTATAATTGGACTACACAGTACATATTTACCTTTCACTTTAATATTTAAAAATTTATTTTAAATTTATTTTATTTTTATCGTTATTGTTATAAATCCAAGAAACTATAATTCCAAAAAAAATTTATAAAAAACTTATTAAAATAAAAAGAACAAGAAGAGATAGTAAATGTTAATAACGAATAACAATGAAGAAAATTTTAATGAAGAAATAAATTTACAAAATTATAAATATGATGATAGTATTGACTTAGATGGGGTTGATTAGGCAATTTGATGAATATGATGAAAATAAATTATTATTTTTGGGTCATTTGTAATATATTATCACTTTTGAATTTAAGTAATTTGAATGTGTATATTATAAACACATGCTAGTTTGATTTATTTAGTTAGCTTGTTAAATATTATTACATAAGTAATGAATAAATTAGTCATTAGTTGAATATATTCAAAATTTATAATGAATATACCCTTTATATATGTATATTTATAATTTTTTATAAATTTTATTAAGTGTTTGTATATCTTACGATACACGATACGATACAATACACAATACGGAAAAATTAAAAATCGATTCATGATACGATTCACGTTTTGACAACTATGGTTACATGTCCTTGTTTACAAAGTAGTCATCTTACCAAAGATCCAATATCATAAATGGAAAGTTGTTATTAATTCTTTTTTTTTGGGAGAACCTTTATTAATTCTAATTTGAATCTACCATTTAAATTACTTTTGGCCTACCCATAAAAACCAATAACAACCTACCACTTAAAATTTGTTGTGAAAATATTATGAGTATAATGTTTCTCTAAGTTTTATGCCAACCCCATTTTGGAATCTGGCGCAAGAGAAACAAAATAACATCAAAATTGCCGAGGAAAGCTTGACCGGATATCAGTGATAATGGAGTGACATCCTATTCAGCATTATTTAAAGAGTCAATTACTCTCTACTATAATGCAAAGTGATGGCAACTATTTGTTATCTGTACTATTTTTGTGATCATTAATGCTTAATTACTTTTACAGGAAACAATACCTCCAAATGTATTGGTTCCTCACTTACTTTCTAGTAAAACAACAGCAGTGCTACACTGCTTCCTGAGTTACAATCCACCTCAAACACAATGAATCATGGTTTTTTATTTATTTTTTTAACATAGTTGAACTTCATGATAGCCGCAGTTCATGTAATTGATGATGTTGGTATTAATTTAAAATTTCCTAAATTGTTAGAGGCATGACAAGTGGCACAATAAGGGAATTACATTGGTAAGAATTCTAAAAAGACATGGAGCAAAGATGAGAATTCTCATGATATTTATCGGTGCATGTAAAGAAGACCAGTGTCAACAAGGTAGTTTACAAGTAGTATATCACTTTGCGACAAGTGTCATTCAAGCCCAACAAGAGAGAGATATTGGAATGAACAATTGCAAATAACCATTGAGCCTCAAGTATAAATAGAGGAGTCATTCTCAAGAAAAATACAAACGCACATCTAAAAAACTTCCTCTACATAGAGATCATTGTAACTCTAGTTCCTTAGGAAATTCTCTTATAATTCATAAGGCTTTATGATTTGTACATACTTTGTAAGTGCTTCTTTGCAACCTTGTAACTTATAGTTTAATCCAATTTATATAAATTTATCTCAATTTGATCAATAATGCACCTTCAATCTAGTTTGAAATTTAGCTTTAGGCTTGTATCTGTTTATTATGCACCTTTAATTTAATTGAATTCTTAGTTTGATTATTTAGGCTTCAGATTGCTAGATTTGGGGTGATCATGAATGACTAAGTTTCTAAAAGTTCCCCTAAAAAAAAAAGGTTTCTAAATTCTAAAAGTATTCTGGCATTAGACTTCACTTAGAAATTAGCTTGATAACTTAAGGCTTAATTACTTGCTTTCCATATTCTATTGTTATTTGCATCTTTTCCATTGAACCTCAAAAGGGCTCTTAATTGAGAGGACATTTGAACTACATCCTTTTAACCACAAAGTTAGATTTTACTTTGAAACTTTAAAAAACGGATCAAATCATAACACATGGGATAGCTAAAAATTAAAATACTCTCAAACATATTAGGTGGTTTTAAGCAATCATGGTTTAGATATTGTGTGCATTTGATATCAACTTATTTAGCTTTTTTGTTAATTATTTTTAATTGAAAGTGTGCTAAAGTATACTTGTATCTTAAAAAAGTGGGAAAAAAAAAAAAAAAAAGTTAAGAAAAAATGCTGGACCCAAACGAACACATCTTTTTCAATATTTAGACAAACAAGTTATGAAGTTGGTTGACCTTTCCCCCTCTCCCCACGGGCCAACCCAAAACAAAAAAGCACAGCCCATCTTGATTGTACTTTTTGTTATTGTGTTTTTTTTTCCCGCCAAGACTGTACATAATTGTTCTTAAAACCACTTTTGCTGACTCATTTATGTCATGGATTGCTCTTTCACATGCATGTCTTGATGCACTTTTATATTATCTATGATAATGGGGCCATAATAATTGCTATTCGGCTAATCTTGACAGCCTCCATATGTCTCGATGAAACAATAAAGTGGAAATAATAAAAGCTATTACACTCAGATTAAAAAACAATTGAAACAATTTTGATGAAAATTGTGATTTCAAGTCATAGTTTTAATTGTTTTTTAACTTGCATAATAAACACTACTCTAATAAAAATAATATGCAAGGATTGAAGAATCTTGTTTTGCCATCACGAATTATTGAAAATTTTGTACAAAGTGATAGCGACGCAATTAGTTTCGTCGGTAACGTTTAAATAAAAAATGTGTCATCAAAACTTTTATTACAGTAACGTGTAAAGTGACTCTTCTTGTCTTAGCAATAGTATGAGATTTTTGTTTTTTGTTTTTTTATATATATAAATTTGATAGTTATAATGGGTGGGAGGGATTTGAACACTAGACAGTTCCTTTGGCAACACCAAAAATTGCTAATTGAGTTACAAAACTCTTGACTTAGCAATAATATGAGCTGTTTGATTTGTAATGGTTATATGAATGGCTATTAATTCAGAGACAATGATACTCAGCTTTGACACATTGATTCAAGATTCATGAAACAAAAGGGTAATTGGCGTGAAGATAAATTTCCGCCACAGAGAGATTACGTTCAATAATTGTAACGCCATTTGCAAGACATGTATGATTCCATAACATTAAATTTTGCAGCAACACCACGCACCTTTTCAAACAGAAGGGTCCTTCAATAATGATCCAACAAAATCATCCCTCTTTATATATATATTCAAAATTAGCAATGGCAGCTGGATCATCATGTAAAGAAGCCGTGTCTATGCCAATTGATAACGAAATGACACCTACATCATCTATGATATGTTTGGTCTATTGCATCAAGAATATCTGGCTTGTAGCCATTTGCACCCTGAGTGACCCCTGGCTTGTAGCCATTTGCACCCTGAGTGACCCCTAGTGTCTTGTAATTAAGAAGGGAAAAAGGAACTAATAAGTCTAGAGTCACGAAAAAAGTTGTAAACGATAAATAATAAAGTGATGTCAGTGTATATGAAAACCAATAAACAACTAAAGCATTACGGAATTTATTGCGAAAAATGTTGTGTACTCGAAAAGGAAGGAACTAGGAAAGATAATAAAAAAAAAAAGAGAGTAAAGGAGCTTTAGAATTGCCCAGCAGTACTCACTACTCATAGCTATGCCCTTAAAAGAGATTCCGGGACAAGACTTGTCACCACTATAGGACTTCTCACTACATATTTACCATCATCATTCACCCAACTAAGAGAGCCATGGACCACCACCTCTTTCAAAGGCTTTGGTCCCTCTAAACTAAGCTTGTAGCTTTGTTTCTCATACTTCTGCTTGAATACCAGCTTCTCTGGCTCCACCTTCACATTAATTAAACCATTCATTCCTGTTACATTTGCAGTATAAGTCCACCTTCCCTCTCTCACATTAGTCACTGTCCTCCGAAATTCATGCACAACCTTTGCCTTGGAATTGGAATCATATTCATTAAAAAAAACTATAAAAGATGGGTAGTTAAGATCCAAAGACCGGTTCTCACAGTTGTATGTAGACTTTGTAATGATTCTGATTTGTGCTGCCGTGTAATTCATTGCACAAAGAAGCTTTACATAGTCCTCTGCTGTTGCATCATAGACAAGTCCAGGATCAAGTGCCTTGTTGGGATTAATGTGGCCAGCTCCTATGTCTAGAGGGCTGGCTTGCCTCTTGTTATATGCTCTATCCTTTATGGGGCTCAAAGTGTTGTCTAGTGAACTTGCTGTTGTCATAAGGGCAGACCTAATGGCTGCAGGGCTCCAATCTGGGTGCACTTCTTTAATAAGTGCAGCTACACCAGCCACATGAGGGGCAGACATTGATGTACCTGACTCAAGATTGAATTTGCTAAACAAAGGGTGTGATCGAACCTCAGCAACTGGACTAGTTGGGCACCATGATGCGAGGATTGATGACCCAGGTGCCAAAAGGTCTGGCTTTAGGACAGATGGGCAACTTGGAAATGGTCCCCTTGAGCTATAGATATCCACCATTGGTGCTGGCTTTGTACCAATAACTGTCTTATGATATATCAAGCTTCCTCTTGGAATACTGTTATTCCTCTTTATGTAATCTATTACAGTTTGGCCTTCATGCAGACCAAGAAATGCTGTTGGAAATGAGCTTTTAGTGGCGAATTCCGGTAATGAATAATTGGAAATGAATATAGCTCCATAAACTCTTGCGGACTTGGCATTGTAAACTTGAGTGCTTAAACTAAGATTGTCTTTGCACACAACAATCTTGTTTTTGTTTTTCTTCATTTCCTCTACACTCTTGCAGCCATTCAAGAAAACAAGGGACACCTGGGTTAGAGAAGAATTCCCTGGATACATGGACACAAATGTGATTTGCATACCATTTCCCAAAGTTAAAATTCCGTGAAATTCACGATCAATAGTACCCGCACCAACTGTTAGCACCCATGGAGCTCCATTGCTTAAGGTACCATACAAAGGCCCCTCATTTCCTGCTGAAGCAACAACCATTACACCCTTTTCCATGGCTGCAAAACTGGCTATTGCAATAGGATCATCTTGTAAGACATTCTCATCCAAGCTAAAACCCAAGGACAAGGACAATATATCAATCCCATCTTGAATTGCCTGGTCTATTGCGGCGAGAACATCAGATGAATAGACCCCATATCTCCAACCTGCTTTGTACATGGCTATTCTAGCCCGTGGTGCCATGCCTTTAGAAGTACCAGTGGCATAGCCAAAATAAGTTGCGCCTTTTACAAAGTTGCCTGCAGCTGTGGATGAAGTATGTGTTCCATGCCCACTTGTATCACGAGGAGAGTTCATTGTAATATTTACCTTAGGATTCTTAGCGAGTAGACCCTTGTTGAAATAGCGAGCACCGATAAGTTTCTTGTTGCACAAGGAAGAATTAAATTGGGTGCCAGACTCACATTTTCCTTTCCATCTAGATGGAATTTGAGTCATTCCATCATCTTTAAAACTCTCGCTCTCAGGCCAAATTCCAGTGTCAACTAAACCAATTATGACATCATGACCATGACTAGATGCTGACCATGCACCAGAGGCAGAACTTAGACCAAGGAATTGAGAAGTGTGGGTTGTGTGCATGGTAAGAGGACGATCTGGGGTAAAGGAAATATAGCCAGGGGTCTTTTGTAGGGTCTCAAGCTCGGAAGGAGTGAGAGATGCACTAAAGCCATGAATAGAACCTGTGTAAGCATAAATAAGACTAGAGGTGGCTGCTTTAGAATTGTCCGATACAGAAGAAAGGGTGGCTGAGTACCAGCTATGGTGGTCAGAGAAGGCTTTGGGTATGGCTGATGAATCCATGTGAATGATATATGTGTCATGTTGTGCCAAATTGGAGGAGAGGTAGGAGAAAGTGAATAGAATTGAACATAGAACTTGCAGGGTTAGAGTGGCCATGGGTGAAAAATTAATGGATCGATCACATTCACATGTGGAACATAAATACTCAAAAATATTCACTTTGTTGTGTCTGGACCACCAGATTAAAGTGACAAGACTATGATTGTTTGCCAGTTGCAAAAAAAAAATTCCACCTTCATTGTCTTATCCTTTTGCTTTTTATCCATTTTATCTCTTTTTGTCAGGTAAAATGGGAAGGGAATCAAAGATGGCATTGTTCCTACTTTTAAGATGGAAGAGAGCCTAAAATTGAGCACCTCTAGGCTCCAGCTCCAGGCGCTAAGATATTTTATTAGTATATACCTGTGGCATACCACTCTCCCTTCTCTCCTTTCCTACTTTTCCTTAAAATATATATATCATTTGTCCTTTGCCATAAATTTAATATCAAATTGTTAGCAGTGCCTTACTGAGTTGAGTTAAAAATTTGGAAAATTCTTAATTTACATTGTATACAGGCAAATGTGATAAATATCGTACACATTTGCAAAAAAATGTACAATATTGTGTCTACAATGTAAGTTTACATGGCTAGTATTATGTAAACCTATAAAAATCCTATAAATTTTTATATATTAGCCTTTTATCAGCACCAATTATTTATTTAAATAAAATAAATTTAAAAGATGGACAAATAGTACCTACGGGGCGCAACACAAAAAAAGTTTTTAAAGGAAAAATACTTCAACAACTCATTAAGCATGTCACGAATGACGTGGCAGCTATTTAATGGCCAACATGACAGCCAATGTGACACTCACAAATTATGGAAACTAGTCATAAACTCACGCTTGCGAATAAATAATTATTTTGTATTGTAATATAATGTATAATTTTTTCTCCAAATTTTTTGAAGATAATTTGTTCTCCTTAAAAATCAAACAATTTGTATTTGGTTCAATTAGGTCTACTTCGGTCCAATTTGTTCTACTCAGTCTAATTCAGTCCACTCGATTAATTTCAATCCCCGTTGATCAGTCCATTTTAGAGTAATTGGGCTTTAAATTGATTCTTTTTGTAGGTTTTCTTTTCAAGTTTAGCTCTCTTTTTTTCATTTTGGGTTGAAAAGTATGAAATTTCATTATATTTGGGCTAAACTCTATAGTTTTGAGTTAAAAAGTACAAGGAAATTACTAAAATAGACATTAGACATTAGAAATATGAGCCCTAAAAATGCAATAAAAATGATAAATATTCAAAAGTCTTATTCGGTCCACATTGGTTCTATTCAGTCCAATTTGGTCCTATTCTGTCCTATTTAGTTTATTTTGTCCGCTAAAGTTCTATTCGGTCCAATTCTGTTCATTCGGTCCACAGTGGTCCTATGCTGTCCACTTCGGTCCATTCTGTCCACTTTAGTCCTATTCGGCCCATTCTATCTACTTAGGTTCTATTTGGTCCTATCCGGTTCACATTGGTCCTATTCGGTCCATTCTGTCCACTTTGATCTACTTCAGTCATATTTGGGCCATTCGGTCCACTTAGGTCCTATTCGGTCCATGTCAGTCCAGTTTGTTTACTTCGGTCCTATTTGGTCCATTATGGTCCAATTAGGTCCTATTCGGTCCATTCATTCCTATTCGGTCCATTCGGTCCTATTCTGTCAACTTTGTTCCATTTGGTCCAATTCGATCCACTTTGTTCTATTTGGTCCAATTCTTTTTTGGTCCATTTGGTCCTAGTCTGTTCACTTTGTTCCATTTTAACATCTATAGAGCAAGATTAAGCCTCAATTGTAGTCAGCATGTTACTCTAATGCAAGTGAATTTTTCTTTCAATGCAAGTTACTATTGGTAGTCTTTAGTCTCCAAGTTATTTTGTTGCAATTCCATTACCTCGAAGTTGCTTAATTTCAATTCAATTTAGCCTCTAGATAACTTAGTTTTGATTCGCCTAGCTTCAAAACTCTCAGTCATGGTAATTTAGTTCTTAATCATTTTGTATCAAGAAATTTATTTTACTTCCCATCAATTTGACAAAAACAAATTTGTTTTGACAAAGACCTCTTAGTTGAGGTGATTCCAAACCCAAAACCCTTAAGACAAAAAGAAAATTTTCAATCTTGACGTCATCTCGAGGTCAAAAGTGAGAGGCCTCAAAACTACTCAGAGTGTAATTTTAAAAAGAAACAAATTTAGTGGCAACCGTAGTTGGAGAGGCCAAGGAAAACAAGACATAAAGAAAATATTGAGATTACAAGAACTGGAATAATTTTAGGTACTTTCAGAGTATGGAGAATGATACTCCATTCTCTCATATTCATAGGGAATTTAATCATTAAAATTATGATAAAGTTCACTACGAATGTGAGAGAATGGAGCACAATTTCTCTATACTCCGAGGTACCTAAGAATTTTCGCAAGAAATGAGGCTCTGAATTAACTAAGAGGAAGGATAGTTTGACCTCCTCCATCGGATGTCACACCTAAATGTGTTAGCAGACAATTAGTTTGTATAAAAATAAAATTTAAAAGATGGACAAATGGCATTAGAGGGAGCAACATAAATAAAGTCTTTTAAAGGATCCTAATATTAAAATTAAAAAAAAAATATATATATATATATCTGTTAAAGGAAAAGGCCGCAACAAATTAAACAATTGACAAATGATGTGACAGTTAATGGCCAGCACCAATGGCAGATCAAAATTATGAAATTGGAATGAAAAGGAGTAAGTGCCTGATTATGGATCGAGGCTAGGTGACATGTTGTTTAGAGCAATTACTAGTAACCGTTGAAGTCTTTAATAAGTGTGTTTGATACGATGCACATTATGATGATGATATATTAAAAAAAAATTTTTTTTTTTTTTCTAACATTAACATAATCTAAAATTACAAAATATATCACATCACTTTAATTTTATCACCTTCCTAAATAATATCATATTATATATAATAAAAGTTGGGCTTAGACGCCGTAGTTGCGCCATGTGGCTTCACCAAATTGCAGAAATTTTAATAAATTTTTAGATTTTAAGAATAGATATATACATTTTTTTGGATAAATATGAAAGAAAGTAGTATTTCATTTACAACTATAACAATTGTATCTATCTAAAATGTTATCTACAAAGCCTAAAATCAATAAAATAGAATTACCTAAGGATAGAATTTAAATAAAAAAGAGAGATAGAAAAACGTAAAAGAAAAAAGAGGTCGAATTTGTATTTTTTTTTTGTCCTACGTTTCTTTAAAAAACGTAAAAGGAAAAAAAGATAGAATTTGCATTTTTTTTTTCTTGCGTTTTTTTTTGGTGGATAAATTTGCATTTTATGTCATCTTTTTCCTAATAATAAAGTAAAAAAAAAAAAAAAAGTATTTGAGTTTCACCTAAACTACTACTTCTTCACACATAGTTTTTTGGTGTTTCATTATTTCTACTACGTACTTTACAATTATTTGTTATACTCTTCCTTTCTCAAGAAAATTGATGTGATTTGTTTTTCATCATTTTGTTGGCGCCTTCAAATAAACAGCACGGAGAATAGGTCAGTGCTTCATGTAGCTCTCTGTGCTTCAAGGGATGCAGTTATACAAAGTGATGGAAAGAATATGGTCCCCGAGGTCTGGAGTGTTTTGGACAAGATCAAGGACTTCTCTGAGAGAGTCCGTAGTGGTTCTTGGGTAATATAAAGCTGATATTAGTATCTAATTTGGGCATGAAATATGTGAAGTTTTGGTAATTGGAAAATTTTGGTAGGTTGGAGCCACAGGAAAAGTACTGAAGGATGTTGTTGCCATTGGTATTGGTGGCAGCTTCTTAGGACCTCTATTTATGCACACTGCTCTTCAAACAGGTTGGGTGTTGCAATCCCTTATGTGCACCACCTTTATCCTGTCCTTTTTTTGTGATAATGTTATTATTTTACTATTAAAATATTTGAAGCCTGTCGTACAAAAAAGCTCAATCGACATGTTCATAGTTTAGTGGTTGCATCTTACAAATCCAGAGGCTATCAAATCTGTAAGGGGATGCCAGCTATGTTTGTGAGTGTTAATATTTCATTATGATACCATAAGTAATGAAGTATTCAAATCCTAGATGTAGATCTTCCTTTTGAGGTCTTACTTTTGTATATATAACTTTTAGTTTTCAGTTTTTTTTTTTCATCAAATTGAATAGATTTTGTGTATTTGTTGCCTTTTTATTATATATAATATGATATGATTTTTATCAACAAGTTTTATAGATAGGTTGAAATTCTATGTTTGATCACACCTTTTAGTGTTTTTTTTAGAAGTCAATAGAGCAAGCAATATATTTATATTTTTTAATTTCTTATTACATAATTATTTGTTATTGACATCAATATTTTATAATGGATTTAATTTGTTATGGCTTTTTTTTGGTGCTTTGTTCCATGTAATCTGTGGGGGCAAGCTTTGTCAGTCAACAGTGGGCCTTAGGACCATGATGAAGCCCAGCCATGGTGGGAAGCGAAAACAGGGTCGGGAGACTTTTAGCCCAATCCTGTTGGGCCAGGCCGGGTTTGTTTAAGGGTCGTCCGAGGAGGAGTGTCTCCTCGGACGCACTAAATGGACGTCCAGCGCATGCCCTGTCCATGGTGAGGAATCCTTCTAAATGAAGGAAAATGCTAAACGGGCAGGGAGCAACTACTACTGCCGCATTAAATGCAAGGAAACTACTTTTCCAGCCGCATTAATGTGGATTGGACAGGAAAATAGTATTATCTCGGCCATTGCAACTCACAGAAAAAGGGGGAGGATGTCCTTTGGGACAGGCACTCAAGTAGAGGCCTAGATGGTGAACAAGTGTAAGGTCATTATCAACTGAAGGAGGATATATAAGAGCAGAAAGTCCCCATGAGAAGGGGAGGAAGAAAGAAGGAGAAATGAGAGACTTTCTAAAAAGAGAGCAGTAGGAACACTAAAGCAGCCCCATGGACTGTTATCTCATGAAACTGAACAAAACATTCTCACGTTCTATTTGTTGCATGGTTCACCATTAATCACGTCCACTCTGTCTAGACCTAGCTCTGAGTCCCACTCTCTACAAATTCATTGTTGAGGGTCTTTTGGGCCAAAATCGCTTGCTTGCTGGGCCTGGGCCCCAAAAACCGCCCTTACAATTGGCGCCGTCTGTGGGAAGAACTTGTGTCTCGACAAGTGAAACCGCGAGAAATGGAAGGATCAGGTCCACGCCAAATAGGACGTGCAGATTCTCAACGACAGGACAATGTTATGAATCCTGAACGAGAGAAGGACCAAAATAAACAGCGAGAGGGAAGTGTGAACACCTCTCACACAGGAGAAAGCCGTTCAAAGGGGAAGGGTCGCGCATCCCCTGAGCAAAACGATCGAAGGATCCTGCTGCAAGAGATTGATGCCTTAAAGAAAGAGTTGCGCCGAGCGCAGCTAAAACGTCCTCTACTCCGCTCGGACAGTAGCAGTGATGGGGACAACGAATACAAGCAAACATCAAGAACTCCTCCGAGCGAGACCTTTTCTTACGAGGAAGAGCGGCCTTACAAGCGCGGCCACAAGAGTCCATCTTACCACGGCACAGCCAATGACGCCATGAGCCGTGCTTTGGATCGCATATCCCAATCGCCTTTCACGCGAAGGATAGAGAGGGCAGTGCTTCCTCGGTGGTTCAATCAACCGGCATTCGCCATATACAATGGTCGGACCGACCCAGTAGAGCATGTGAGCCAATTTAATCAGAGGATGGCCGTCCATTCCAGGGATGAGGCGCTAATGTGTAAGGTGTTTCCGTCCAGCTTGGGACCTATGGCCATGAGATGGTTTGATTCCCTCCCACCAAACTCCATTGACTCCTTTAAACAGCTGACACAGGCTTTCGGATCCCGCTTCATAACCAGCAGTAGAGTTCCTCGGCCCCTGGATTCCCTCCTATCCTTGTCCATGCGAGAAGGTGAGACGTTGAAAGCCTATTCAGATAGGTACTGGGAGATGTATAACGAGATAGAAGGGAATTATGATGATGTCGCCATCAGCACGTTCAAGAGGGGCCTGCCGACAGATCATGGCCTTAGAAAGTCCCTCACTGGGAAGCCGGTCACCAGCGTGCGTCAACTCATGGACAGGATTGACAAGTACAAAAGGGTCGAGGAAGACCAGCAGATGGGGAAGGGTAAGGCGAAGGTTGTCCCTCAGGAGAGGCGGGACTTCAGGTCGGATCGTTTTAACAATAGTAACAGGCCGAGAGGAGATTATATAGGGCATCACGGATCTACTGGGGCACAGGCGGTCCATGCTGTATTCCGAGAACCGCTTCATAAAATCCTAGAGAAAGTGAAGTATGAACCTTTCTTTCAGTGGCCGAACAAGATGGCTGGTGATCTGTTGAGGCGCAATCAGAACCTGTATTGCGCGTACCATCAGGAGCCAGGTCACACCACGGACGATTGCAGAAGTCTGAAGAGCCTTTTAGATCGGCTCGTCCGAGAAGGGAAGCTGAGGCATCTGCTGCATCGCCCTGAAGGAGGACAGGAACCGCCGAACAATGAAACCAGACAAAGCACGTTGAGGCCGCCCATCGGCACAATTAATGTCATCCTCGCCGCACCTGGAAGGACAGGTTCTGCCCCTTTCAGGGTAATGTCAGTGAGCGGTATCCCAACTGAGCCAGACAGCAGAGTATCTAAAAGGGCCAAGGTGGATGCCGCTCCCTTAATCGGATTCTCGGAGGATGATAAGCGGGGTACCATTCAACCCCATGATGATGCCTTGGTCGTCACGCTCAGAATCGGAGGTTATGACGTGAAAAGGGTGCTAGTTGATCAAGGTAGCGCTGTGGAAATAATGTACCCCGACCTATACAAGGGGCTGAATTTAAGGCCGGAAGACCTTTCACCGTACGATTCTCTTCTGGTTAGCTTCGAAGGAGCAATCGTCACCCCGAAGGGCATGATCAGGTTGCCTGTGCAAACGGACTCGGAAGTGGTGGAAGTGGACTTCATTGTAGTAGATGCGTACTCCCCCTACACAGCTATCGTGGCCCGGCCGTGGCTTCATGCGTTAGGGGCTGTACCATCAACCCTGCACCAAAAAGTGAAATACCCGTCAGAAGGTCAAATAAAAGAAATAATGGGGAACCAGGGCATGGCCAGGCAGTGCATGGTGTCGGCGATTTCACGACGGCAAAGTGGTGAGCCTTCCACATCAGCCGAGAAGGGATTATAGCAATTAATGAACTTGACCCCAACCGCGGGTGAGGAAAAACCAGCCCCGGAGGTAAGTTGTGAGGATCTGGAGAAAGTACTCGTCGGATCAGACCCTGAGAGGTTCTTTCAAATTGGTTCAGAACTGCCGCCCCAGGAGAGGTCAGCACTGATTGCTTTTCTCCGACAGAATGTAGATGTGTTTGCGAGGGACCCCTATGAGGCCCCCGGGGTCGACCCAGGTTTCATCTGCCATCACCTTAATGTGAATCCGGCTATAACACCTAAAATGCAGCCTCCTCGGCGACCGTCAAAAGAACATACCGACGCCGTAAGAGAAGAGGTCGCAAAACTGAAGAAAGCAGGGGCTATCAAAGAGGTCTTCTATCCCGAGTGGCTAGCCAACACGGTCGTGGTAAGAAAGAAGAGTGGGAAATGGCGGGTCTGCGTAGACTTCACAGACCTAAACAAGGCCTGCCCAAAAGATCCCTTCCCTATGCCCCGGATAGACCGGTTGGTAGATTCGACTGTCGGACACCCCAGAATGAGTTTTCTAGACGCCTTTCAGGGCTATCACCAAATACCCTTGGCCGCTGAAGACCAGGAGAAGACTGCTTTCGTCACGCCGGTTGGGAATTATCATTATAAGGTGATGCCTTTTGGCCTGAAGAACGCCGGCTCAACTTATCAAAGGATGATGACCAGGATGTTCGAACAGCAGATGGGTAAGAGCGTTAAAGTGTACATAGACGACATGGTGGTTAAAAGCAAGTTAGTGCCCGACCATATTGAAGACCTCGGCAACGTTTTTCAAATTCTGAGAAAGTACAAGCTACGGCTCAATGCAACTAAGTGTTCATTTGGAGTGGGATCTGGGAAGTTCCTGGGTTATATGGTCACTCACAGAGGCATAGAGGTTAACCCTGACCAGATAAGAGCCATCCATAGCTTGCAGCCTCCTCGGAATCCTAAAGAGGTCCAAAAGCTTACTGGTATGATAGCTGCTTTAAACCGTTTCATCTCGCGCTCAGCAGACAGATGTAGGCCATTCTTTCTCCTATTACACAAGTGGAAGGGATTTGAGTGGAATGAGGAGTGCGTTACAGCTTTCCAACAGCTAAAAGAATACCTTGCCCGACCACCTATTATGTCCAGCCTCGATGCTGACGAGGTCTTGTTCGCCTACATCGCCGTCGCCCCTCATGCTGTCAGCCTGGTGTTGATCCGAGAAGACAACGGCACGCAGCGACCAGTCTATTACATGAGAAAATGACTACGGGAGGCAGAAACCCGCTATCTCCCCCTCGAAAAAGCTGTTTTGGCCGTCGTACAAGCCACGCGAAAGCTTCCCCACTACTTTCAAGCACACACTGTAGTGGTGCTAACGCAACTCCCCTTAAAGGCCATTCTACGCAGTGCGGACTACACCAGCCGAATCGCAAAGTGGGGGACGATCCTGGGTGCCTTCGATATCAGATACATGCCTCGCACTGCTATAAAGGGCCAGGTCCTCGCCGACCTCGTGGCAGAGTTTGCGGAACCCACGCTAGAAGTCATGCTAGGGGCTGATAGGAAGATGATCAGCACAATTTCTCAACATGAACACACTTGCTGGAGAGCGCACGTCGATGGCGCAGCGAATCAAAGGGGCTCAGGAGTAGGACTCGTTCTGCTCTCCCCCGAAGGCATAACCATAGAGAAGTCATTGAGACTCGGATTTCTAGCCACGAACAACGAAGCCGAGTATGAGGCGCTACTGGAGGGAATGTTGATGATTCTGAAAATGGGGGGGAAATCCGCGGACATACTCTCGGATTCGAGGCTCATTGTGGGGCAAGTAAACGGAGATTTGGAAGCTAAGGACGAAAGGATGCAAGACTATTTGGATCGGGTTAGACACCTGCAGACCCACTTCCATCGTTTCCGCCTGACGCACGTGCCCAGAAATGGAAACACTCATGCTGACTCCCTCGCGACGTTGGCTACCTCCTCGGCCCAGCCCCTTCCTCGGGTCATTCTAGTAGAGGACCTCACCCATCCCTTAGCAGGGAAGGCCAGCGAAGTTCGAGTACATACCGTCAGGACAGGGCCGAGCTGGATGGATCCTCTAGTACTGTACTTAAAGCACGACACCTTGCCGGACGATAAGATGGAAGCCGACAAAATCAGGAGAAAGGCTACTCGATTCTGGTTGTCCGAGGACTCCAAGCTCTACAGACGCTCGTTTTCGGGGCCCTACTTGCTGTGTGTGCACCCAGAGGCCGCTGAACTCATCCTGGAGGAGTTACATGAGGGAATTTGCGGAAGTCATACAGGGGGTAGGTCTTTGTCCCACCAGGCCCTAACGCTCGGTTACTGGTGGCCGGGCATGCACAAGGAAGCCCTGGAGTATGTGAAGAAGTGCGATCAGTGCCAGAGGTTCGCCCCAAATATACACCAGCCTGGCGGAGTGTTGAACCCGTTGTCCAGTCCCTGGCCATTCGCACAATGGGGCCTAGACATACTTGGTCCGTTTCCCAAGGCAACAGGGAACAGGAGATTCCTCCTCGTCGGCACTGACTACTTCACCAAATGGGTGGAAGCCGAAGCTCTGGCAAACATTAGGGACGTCGATGTCAAGAAATTTCTTTGGAAGAACATTGTCACCAGGTTCGGCACCCCACACACCTTGGTGTCCGACAATGGACTCCAGTTTGACAGCAAAGCCTTCAGAAGATATTACAGTGAGCTAGGAATTATTAACCGGTATTCCACGCCAGCTTACCCACAGGGTAACGGACAAGCAGAAGCTGTCAACAAAACAATACTGAACGGACTTAAGAAGAGATTGGATGACGCAAAGGGAAGGTGGGCCGAAGAGCTAGCCCATGTCTTATGGACATACCGCACCACACCCCGTAGGTCTACCGGGGAAACCCCTTTTTCTATGACCTACGGAGCCGAGGCTGTCATCCCACTGGAAGTGAACTTCCCCACCCAGAGAACTGCCGCTTTCTGCCCCACTGCCAATGACAAACTTCTGGAAAAGAGCTTGGATCTCATCGATGAAAGAAGGGAAAGCGCTTCGGTCCATCTAGCTCACTATCAGCAGAAGCTCAAGCGAGGTTACGACACCAAGATAAAGCCCAGACCGCTGGCGCCTGGAGACCTAGTATTGAGGAAGGTCTTGGGCACCGCAAAGAACCCTGCGTGGGGAAAGCTCGGACCAAACTGGGAGGGACCGTACCGTATCACTTCCGTAGCCGGCATAGGAGCCTACTTCTTGGAAGACTTGGACGAACGTGTAGTGCCACGCCCTTGGAATGTAAATAACCTCAAAAGGTATCACTATTAATAAAAGTATCTTTTCATTTGAATTCTGGGTTCCTTGTGATTTTCTGCCTTGTATCCTGTTTTTTTTTCCTTTAAGTACTAGACAGAACCAAGGTTTTGCATGGTCCTCGGACTCAAGCCTATGGGGAAACTAGCTACGTTAAGAAAACCAAAGCGTTAAACAGAACCTAAGTCCTGCCTGGCTCTTCGGACCACAGACTTAGGGGAAATTAGCCACATACATTTAAGTACTAGACAGAACCAAGATTTTGCATGGTCCTCGAACTCAAACCTATGGGGAAATTAGCTACGTTAAGAAAACCTTAGCGTTAAACAGAACCTAAGTCCTGCCTGGCTCCTCGGACCACAGACTTGGGGGAAATTAACTGCTAAGCCATTCTCAATAAGCGTTAAACAGAACCTAAGTCCTGCCTGGCTCTTCGGACCACAGACTTAGGGGAAATTAGCCACATACATTTAAGTACTAGACAGAACCAAGGTTTTGCATGGTCCTCGGACTCAAGCCTATGGGGAAACTAGCTACGTTAAGAAAACCTTAGCGTTAAACAGAACCTAAGTCCTGCCTGGCTCCTCGGACCACAGACTAGGGGGAAATTAACTGCTAAGCCGTTCTCAATAAGCGTTAAACAGAACCTAAGTCCTGCCTGGCTCTTCGGACCACAGACTTGGGGGAAATTAGCCACATACGTTTAAGTACTAGATAGAACCAAGGTTTTGCATGGTCCTCGGACTCAAACCTATGGGGAAACTAGCTACGTTAAGAAAACCTTAGCGTTAAACAGAACCTAAGTCCTGCCTGGCTCCTCGGACCACAGACTTGAGGGAAATTAACTGCTAAGCCGTTCTCAATAAGCGTTAAACAGAACCTAAGTCCTGCCTGGCGCTTCGAACCACAGACTTAGGGGAAGTTAGCCACATGCATTTAAGTACTAGACAGAACCAAGGTTTCGCATGGTCCTCGGACTCAAGCCTATGGGGAAACTAGCTACGTTAAGAAAACCTAAGCGTTAAACAGAACCTAAGTCCTGCTTGGCTCTTCGGACCACAAACTTGAGGGAAATTGACCACATGTATCTAAGTGGTGGAAGGAACCCAAGTCTTTCTTCTTCCCCTCGGACCACAGCCTTGGTGAAAATAACTACTACTTTATTAGCTCATACTTAATCGCATTGTTTAAGTTACGACTAATGGCTCAACCTCGGGAGTCTACTGACATAGTCAAGATTCATTCATAACAAAAGCAAAATGCAAGCAGCAAAACGAAACGAAACGAAGTTATATCATTCATTAAGTCCCAAAATATTTCGTTTTACACATATTTGCGAAGCCTAAGCAAACAAAAAGCAAAAAGCAAAACCTACTACAAGCGAACCCCTACACTAATGCTTTAAACTTTGTCCTGGGCCGAGCTCTTCTCGGGGACAGCGGCTACGGGGTTTTCCTCCTCGGTCATTGGTTTAGGCCCGGCTTCCTTAGCCTGTGCAACGACGTCCCTTATGGTAAGGGCGTCTTCCGGAGACTTGCCCCTGGCTGACGGCTGCACCTCCGCGTTTCCATTCTTGCCCTCTGGGATGTCGGCGCCGAGAGGAACGGTTTGGGCAGAGGCGAGATCCCCTGGGGAATCCGAGCCAGGGATCTCGCGAATATCCTTTGGGAAGAAGATACTCTCGAGCCTCCTAAGGTCGGAATCCACAGGGACTACTGCTCGGTCCATGGCGACTCCCCAGGACTCAATAACGTAGTCCCTGCAAACCACAGCTACCTCTTCGGCCAGCCTGGTTTCAGTGTCCACCACTCCCCGTTCATAAGAGGCCGCCACCGCAGCCTCAGCTGCCTCCCTGGCCAATCTGGCCCCTTCTTTCACTTGCAGCAGCTGCGCCTTAAGATCCAGGACCATTTGCCTCTCGGTCGCGAGGTTTATCTCTGATGTATGAAGCTGTTGGCGCATGTCTTCGGCCTGCTTCATTTTGCTCTCAAGGCCCGCATTGGCGCTGTCCCGGTCCCTTATAGCCTCTTTAAGTTTTTCTTTTAGGCTCTCTTTTTCCAGCTTGAGGACAGCAGCAGTTTTCTCCGCGGCTACGCGGGATTGAACCTCGCCATTAACCTCGTCCCGTGCACTTTTCGCCCGCTCTTCGGCGACGTAAATTTGCTGGGTGATCTGCATAGAGTTAATAAAAGTGTCGTTAAAAAGAAAACAACGGCTAGGTGAAGGTGGAGCAAGGTGTCCAATCTAGCTAAGACTTGTTGCTTACCATAGCGAGATCCCTCTTCAAAGACTTGAAGAGGTCTGGTTGCCCAGTTTTCCTGAGCCCGTCCATGTCGCGGGGCAAGAGCAGAGGTTGCTGCAGGGCCTCGGCGAGGTTAGTCGCCTGCCCCCGTGTGGACTCCCAAATTGTGGCATCCCAGGGAATGGGAGCACCGTCCAGTTCCAGCCGCGGGCTCCACGTACGTTGCGCCCTCCTCAGCGCCGCTTCGTCTCGGCTGTCAGTGGACTTGGCCCGCTTATCCTTGGGCTCCTTTCCTTTCTTTTGGTGCTTGGGTTGCTGAGGGCCGACCTCACCTTCCTCCAGTTCTTCCACTGGCCTCTTCCGCCTCAGATTGGGCATAGGCTGAAGTGGGGGGTCGGTGGATGAAGCAGGAGGAGGGGGAAGCTTAGCCGGAGCCTGCTCCTTGGGGGCGTCCTTAGAGGACTGTCCCTTGTTCCTATTAGATAGAAGGCCCCTGAGGCCAGACCTGGGCTTCAAGTCCATCCCTTCTTCCTCAACCTCTTGGCTAGTATCAACTTGTGCGACGACTAGACCGAGGGCAGGGGCTGCTGAAGCACGGTCTAAATCTGTGTCAGAGTCCGAGAGCTCTACAACTCTGGCCGACACCTCCCCTTCCTCGGCGAATTGGAAACGGTCTATTTGTTCCTCTAGGGAAGAATGCGAAGAACCAGCCTCCTCCTCCGGGACAATCGCTGCGGGAATGGGGCGGTGATCAGGCAGTTGAACAGGAGGCAAATCTGACGAAGCGAGAAACCCTGGTATGGAAACGTTTATACGTGCCAATCTCGGACTTCCAGCCCTGATAGCTTGACCAGCTTCCACCAAGGATCGAGTAAGGGGAACAAAATCCAAAATCAACGGAGCCGACCGTAACTGTCCGTCCTCGCTTACGAAAATCTCAGATCTCAAGAGGTAATTTAGAGCAGGAACGTTGACCAAGCTCAGCCAAAGGGTTGTGTGCTCTTTGTCTGCAAAGATCGTTAAGTGAGTTATGTTAGTCCGAGGAGACATGCAGCCATAAAAAAGAAAAACACAAAACAAACAAAGCAAAACAAAGGGGGAAAACTCAAGCTAGGGTCCTCTCCGCGGAACCTAATGTTATGGCACCCCACCTGGCTTTCCTGCCCTGGTCGGACAGTGAATGCCGTCATGCCATGGTCCGGAGACGATCAAATGGTCGTCCTTCAAGCCTTTGCTGGACTTGGGGAGGCAGGATATCAACCTCACTTCATCGGACCTGGACTTTAGGTAGTATGAGTCACCGAGCTTGTGGCATTCATAGAGATGAACCACGTCGCGCCAAGTTAGGCCGAGGTTCATCTGGTCGTTTAATACATCGGTACACCCCAAGATCCGGAGCAGGTTTGCGGTGCACTGATAGGGGGTCAATCTATGACCATGCAGGTAGTCCCTAGTTATTCCCCCCATGGGGATCGTCATTCCTCCCTCCACGAAGGCTATCATTGGAATCACGACCTGCCCTGACTTCCTTTTGAAGAAAATTTCCTCCTCGTGGCAGTACTCTAAACCTACCTCCGGTGGAATACGATACTTCGCCCTGAAGCCCGCCATACCGGCCGGAGAGTCTACCAATTTTGAAAGCCTACCCATTCCCCCTAACCCTAGGTAACGCGAAGGCAGTTTGCCTAAAGAAGAGTAATGAAGAAGAAACGCGCACTTACGGGTAAGAAACTTGACGGAATCTTCAATAAAATGATGGCGAAGATAAGAGCGTACTGAAGAAGAATGCACTAAGGTCTTCTGAGTACTGGCGTTTTCGTCGAAAATGGGGAGTAAACGCCTTCAAAACCTTATATACTCAGAGGAAGTTGGACAGACATACTCCCGCCTAGAGTAAATAAAACGTTGTCCGCCGTTGATCTGGTCTCCAACCGTTGGATTGAAAAGGTGTAAAACTCCAAAAGCTGCAGTTAACTCCCCCCGGGGCATTAAATGCCTTCAGCATTAATGAGGCACGTGGGGACACACGCTCGCCCGGATAAAGTAGGGAACCACAATGGACTGTCCAGCAATTATCAAAATCCCGTTTTTCCTCCTCGGATCAAGAAGAAAGAACCGGAATTTTGAGGGGCTATTGTGGGGGCAAGCTTTGTCTGTCAACAGTGGGCCTTAGGACCATGATGAAGCCCAGCCATGGTGGGAAGCGAAAACAGGGTCGGGAGACTTTTAGCCCAATCCTGTTGGGCCAGGCCGGGTTTGTTTAAGGGTCGTCCGAGGAGGAGTGTCTCCTCGGACGCACTAAATGGACGTCCAGCGCATGCCCTGTCCATGGTGAGGAATCCTTCTAAATGAAGGAAAATGCTAAACGGGCAGAGAGCAACCACTACTGCCGCATTAAATGCAAGGAAACTACTTTTCCAGCCGCATTAATGTGAATTGGACAGGAAAATAGTATTATCTCGGCCATTGCAACTCACAGAAAAAGGGGGAGGATGTCCTTTGGGACAGGCACTCAAGTAGAGGCCTAGATGGTGAACAAGTGTAAGGTCATTATCAACTGAAGGAGGATATATAAAAGCAGAAAGTCCCCATGAGAAGGGGAGGAAGAAAGAAGGAGAAAGGAGAGACTTTCTAAAAAGAGAGCAGTAGGAACACTAAAGCAGCCCCATGGACTGTTATCTCGTGAAACTGAACAAAACATTCTCACGTTCTATTTGTTGCATGGTTCACCATTAATCACGTCCACTCTGTCTAGACCTAGCTCTGAGTCCCACTCTCTACAAATTCATTGTTGAGGGTCTTTTGGGCCAGAATCGCTTGCTTGCTGGGCCTGGGCCCCAAAAACCGCCCTTACATAATCTATATTCTTTAATTGAAAGCAAAATTTGCTGTCAAACATGAAATTAGATACGAGAGAATCCATCCGTCCAAATTTCTATATAAGTCTATCTTTACTTATCTCCTTTTTTTTTTTTAAGCTAAAAAATTTGGATATTTTTTCATTACTGAATTGAGGTTTTGGCTTAATTTTGTTTTCAACCGTTTCAATTATTGAATTCATTATTTTTTCATGTGTAATATTAATATCTGTGTTTTTTTTTTTATGATTAAAAAAAAAATGTGTTCTTAAAGGTTAAAACACAATACAATTACAAACATTAGTTTAAGTTAGGGTGTTATATTTATTTATTAGTAAGTTAGAATGTTACATTAAGTTAGAGTATTATATTTTTATTTATTATTAATTTAGAATGTTACATATGGATACATATGCTGGTTTAGGGTTGATATAACTTATAACCATTTGAATGAAATCAACACTAAAACAAATGATTTAAATATCAAAATAAGAAATAAAAATTAAATTTCTTTTAAGTGTACAAGTACAATTTATTTTTTAATCTTAAATTTTGAATTAATTATTTTTTTCATTTTATTTGTTATTAAATTTAATTATATTATCAAAATATTTTTTAATTAGTTCTATCTCTTAAAAGTGGCCAATTTTTTTAATACTATATCCAAAGATTTTAATAAAGAACAATGACAAAGAAGAATAAGGATACTCTAAAAACATAGTGTACAAATAAGTATTCAAATATATTCCAAATGAAAAAAAACACTTCAAACATTTTTTAATCATTGATATTATTTTTAACAATACTTCAAGTCACTAACAAATTAGTACCTATTTTGTTATAATAATTATTTATACATATATTTTATAAATTTTTTCATAAAACCGTGCAACGCACGGACCTATAACTAATAATATTATATTTTTGTATTGAGATTATATTAATGTAATATTACGATATAATGTAAAATCACGGTGAAGCAAACGCTACTAAGTATAAATAATTCTTTTACATTCTGGGCATCCAATACTCAATTATATTTCAACCTGCTTATCCTTATAGTGTTCCTTTTGTATGTTAGGACTAAGTCTCAATTGTAATTTCCTCTCCAAAAATTTAAAAAATAAAATATAAATAAATAAAAAATAAAAAAGAGTTCTCCACTGCAATTCTTCTATAAAAAATTAAAATTTTTAAAAAAGAAACCCTCTATTGTAATTAGCTAGCTAGTTACTTCAATGCAAGTACAATTCACTAACGTTAGTATTTAAGTCTCGAAGTCTTTTTATACCATTGCCCAAACTTGCTTAATTTAAATTTAGTTTGACCTCAAACTAACTTAATTAGCTGTGATTGAAGAGGAAGGTTGCACACCCTTCTTCTAATGCATCTCTAAAGTGTTGTTATATTAATTCCTGCCTTAATCTAGATCATGTCTGATGATATTCTAAAGGGTTTATATTGACTTAAAAACTTTTTTTCATGGTAGTTTAGTTTATAATCATTTCATTTTGCAAAATTTATTTTGCTGCTTTCAAATTTGCCAAACCCAAAAGAAGATGACTGTCACTGAAGTAGTGTAATACTATTGGATTCAATTCTGGTGTGCCTTTATTTTAAAATCACATTCTCTATCCTTATGTGTGTGCGCACTTTTTTTATCAAAATAAATAAATAAACTTAGGCATAATGGAAACCTAGAAAAATACAACTTGGTTTTCAAAGCGACAACCGATTTTAAATTTAAACACAAAAGGCAAGCCATATGTCATAACATAAAAAAAAAAAAAATTAGAACCACCACAGGTCCACATGCTGACATGCATATAAGTCTACTTAATCAATTTTTTTAAAATATTTCATGTCACTTTATTATTTTATTTTTTTCCACTTTCTAGTTTCTACAGCTCCAGTCTTTGTCATTGTATCATGCAATTGAATACTCCGATTTGTCATAATACGATTAATTGCAATCAAGCTTAAAATAAAATTAAAAAATTTATAAATTGCAGTCCTACTCAACTTGGTTGCAGTTGGCTCCTAAAAAGAAAAGAAAAATAATGATTAGTCTTATTTTATCTAAGAAGTTGGTATATATTCTAGAAACTGTCTATAATTAATCCCAGATACCCTAGTTTACATGGGGCCTGAGAGAAGTTTTGTTTTCTTTGACTAAGATATGAAGAAGAATAGGTAAAATTAAAATGAAACAATAAAATCAAAGAGAGACAGCTTTTTTTTTTAGTTTAAGCAACTCGGTCATAGGAGACTGCAAATACAATGTTGTATAATTTGGTCGTAGTATTAACGTAAGGGAAAGTTTCTCCTTGTTTGTGATGGGCTGAAAATATCGAAGATCATTTGGATTTGAAAATTATTCTTATAAGACGAATAGTCGACTCCTTTGGAAGTTTCTTTGCGCCTGTTTTTAGTCTTTCTAGAAGGTGGATTTCGTTAATTTTGGAATGGGTTGAACAAAAAATTATGCATGTTTATAGAGTCACAATCTATAATGCAATTTAATAGTAAATTTGTCAAAATTTATGTTTAATTAAAAAATATAGGGAAAATTTGTAGCCATTGCTACTAACTAGTTTGTAGGCAAACTTTATTAAGTATTTGTTACTCAGTATATGTTTTATTGGGAGATATTTCAACCTTTTTTTTTTTTTTTTTTTTTTATGAACGAAAAATGAGTAAGGGATGACTTGAGTTGGCGTCTTCCATCTGAGCGCATCCATAATAACACTCTATCTGTTGGTTGGACATGTAAATTTTGTTTTTTGTTTTTTTTTTTTTTTTTTTTTTGAAGTATCAAGATTTGCTGATTGAGCTAAGAAGCTCTTTAAAATATATTTTGTTTCAATATTTTTCATAATTATTCCTTTACTTTTTTTTCTTTTCTTTTTTTATAGAATCTCGTAAAGAAAAATCTTTGGCCAAAATGAAAATTTATAAAAGCCAATTAATTAAATAGTGTGAAGAATAAAGATAAATAATAGTTGTAATACAAAAGACAGAGAAGATGTGAATTTCAGTTAGTTTAACTGGTAAAATCTTTAATAGTTAAATAAAAAATCTGATAGTTCAATTTTCGCCTAAATCAAAAATCAATTGACATTTTCATGACACTCCCAATAAGAGAAAGAAGAGTAGAGGACACGGTTCCCTCTCGTTATGTTATGAACCAAACGCATACGTTCTCATTCACTTTTCTTTTAACAGAGCCAAAGTCAATTCTTAAACCACTCCTGGGGCCCTCGCAACCTTAGATTTAAAAAGCTTAAAACCTCCAGAGACAGATAGACATAACCATCACCCTCTCTCTCAAATCCCCAGATGAAGGCATGCAATTACAATCTCCTTAATCACATTCTTATCCATTTTTCTTTCTTGGGTTATCATAAGCTCTAACACACAATTTTTTTTTTGTTTTTGTTTTTGTTTTTGGATTAATTCAGAGAACAAACTTCATCACCATGAACATCAAAATCCAAGTTGTGTTCATCTTCATCACAGTTTGTCTCTTCGCCTGTTCCTCCAGTCTCCAGGTACACACGCATGTTTCCCTTTTATTAGTTTTTCCCTTCAAATTCCCATTTTCAAGATTCATTCTTTTTATAAACCAAATATAGCAATACCAAGATAGAGTAAGTTGTGATGACGATGATGATGATGATTTTGATTTCCTTGCTGTACGTACTGGTTCTCAAAACAGATTGGAGAGACTTGTTCAGCCAACACTCAATGTGACGCCGGCTTACTCTGCGAAACCTGCGCTGCAAATGGGAACACCCGCTCCAGATGTGTTCGGATCCAACCACTCAGCCCCACATCAAAAGTTGGCTCTTTTTCTCTCTTTTTTTTTTTAAGGACTGATTAAAAAATAGTACTGATATTACAGTTTTTTTTTTTTTCTTAATTTTTTTTATGTTTTATGTTTTGTTTTGCATGAGGCATCATGTGGGTTTTGGTTTTTTTTAGAGAATGGGTTTTTGGTTTATGAATTAAGAATTTTATGATGAATATGAATAGGTGAAAGGTTTGGCATTTAACAACTATACCTGGCTGACCACACATAACTCGTACGCTCTCAATAGTGCAAAGCCGGCCACGGGTTCGCCTCTAATCACTGAATTCAACCAGGAAGACACGGTTACCAATCAACTCAAAGTGAGTTTAGTTTCTCTGTATTTAGTTCATGTAATTTTCTAGCTCTGCATTTAGCCCACTTATTTTGATTGTTTTTTTTTTCCCAAACTCTAAATAAAATAGTTTCAAAGAAGGTTTTTTTTTTTTTTTTTTAAATGCTGTTTTCTATTTTTATAAATTTAAATATAAAAAACTGTTTTTATAAAAAGGCAACTTAACAGCCTTTTCCCAATAAAAGATACCATCCATACTTAACTGATTGAAAATTTGTTTTGTTTTCTGACGTGGCACATGGTTATTGGCTGGAAGCCCAGACTTTTTCGCTGTTCTGGCCGGCTTGGCCAAAAATAGAACAGAAAGACTACAATGCCCTCTGTTATAGTTTAGATTTAATTATGTCAGTAAATAGTAACATTACATTACACATTGTTTTGCTCTTGTGGTAAAAATTATTTGTCTCATTTTTAGCGTTTTCCTTTATACTTCACAATGCTACTTTCTTATTTTGTGAACCAAAATTGCTCGAGGAATAAGATTGTGATCTGGTGTGTGTTGTTGTGTGAGTTATACCAAGTTACCAACTAGTTGATTAAAAAATAAACACACCAACTACCCCACCAAAATCATGTAACTGCTTTCATTTAATTATGCTTGGTATCTAGTTCAAAAAAAATTATGCTTGGTATCTTCTCAAAAAAAAAAAAATTTATGCTTGCTAAGAACTAAGAACCTACCACATTATTTTAATGTTTATGTTTGTGCTACAATTTATTTTGTTGTTTAGGTGAATTTTCAACTAACACGTGTGTACACACTCTAATCCCCTTGTAGAATGGCATTCGAGGGCTCATGCTAGATATGTATGACTTCGAGAATGACATCTGGTTATGTCACTCTTTTAACGCCAAATGTCTCAATTTTACTGCATTTGTAAGTACGTCTTGTAATGGTACTTAAATTACATTGTTCTTGCATTTGTATACTTAATATTTGATGCTTTGCGAAGGTTAATTTATCCTCCTCTAATTGATTAATTGTGCACTTTATTGATTTCCAGCAACCTGCCATTAACGTCCTCAAAGAGATCCAAGTGTTTTTGGAGGCAAACCCATCAGAGATTGTCACCATTTTTATTGAGGATTATGTGACATCTACACAAGGCTTGACAAAGATCTTTAATGCCTCTGGCCTGAGTAATTACTGGTTCCCAGTGTCCCGGATGCCCAAAAATGGCGGAGATTGGCCAACAGTGGATGATATGGTCCAGAAGAATCAGAGATTGGTGGTATTCACCTCAATATCATCCAAGGAGGCCACTGAGGGGATTGCTTATCAGTGGAGATATGTTGTTGAAAATCAGTGTAAGTTTTATCTTTTCTTAATGAAACCTGTTAAAGTTGTTTACAAATGCTTACTGAAAAGAATGGTTAATGTCTCTTAGTTTTGGACCCTAAGCATTAGTTAGAATTTGAGCAATAGTGCTTAGTCAGGCAGATTAAGTTCTAAAAATCAAACATTCAGTGAGAGTATAATTTAATCTAGCATAAGGAAAAAAGAAACATCTTGTAAATTGCATATGGGAAAAAATCATATGGTCCAAAATCATATATTTGTCTCTCTTTTTTTTCCTTTGGTTGATAGTTGATACTTGAGTTTGTTGCCAGGGTTTAAGTTTTAACTTGCAAGCTAAATTAACATAGAATAAATATGTGCTTGCAAAGGTTTCCCTCTTAATAAAAATTTCTTGTTTACTAAAGGGTAAGAATCAATTTTGATGGTGTACTTGAATTGCAGATGGAGATGATGGCATGAAAGCTGGTTCATGTCCAAACCGTGCTGAATCGCCACCCATGAACACATTAAATATATCCCTGGTTCTTCAGAATTATTTTCATACCAATCCCAATGAATCCCAGTCTTGTGCAGACAATTCAGCTCCATTAATTAGCATGATGGAAACTTGTTATCAAGCAGATGGCAAAAGGTGGCCAAACTTCATTGCTGTAGATTTTTACCAGGTATTGGCTTATGTGGGGGTATACATGCTTTCAATAAATCATATACCATAAACTAGCTTAGGAAAAAGAACACATTTGAGGAATATTTGATAAATATATTGACTTGTTGTGGCAGAGGAGTGATGGTGGAGGAGCCCCTGAAGCTGTAGATGAAGCAAATGGTCATTTGACTTGTGGGTGTGACAATATTGCCTACTGCAAGGTTTGCAACCATTACTTTTTTCCTTAGTTTTCTCTCTTTTATCTTATACCATTACATGACTAGATAGATTGAATTTTAAGGGGAGGCTAAATTAAAAGTGTTACTAGTAATTTGACCCTTGTTACATATGAGCAGGCAAATGCTACATTTGGAACGTGTGATGTACCTCCCATTTCTCCCCCTCCGCCTGCTTCCGCGGGATCCGGAACACCAGGAACCACACAAAATCCAACTTCCAACACTGCTTTCTTGGGTGGTAGACCATTGCAACTGCGGTGGTTGTTGGGGGCAATCTTGGCCTTATGGTTGTAAATTGCAATTTAGAGCATCTTGCTTGTTAACTTTCCTCACCTATTTTTTTGAACCACATGTGGGTAATTTTTGGATGAGATTGATGGCTCTTTCATTTGGGATTTAGACTGAAAATGACATTAGAATTATATACGCACGACACTACTTGTTCCCATTGTAATATACGTTGCTCAATTGAGTTATTTTTTTATATATGCAGGACTCCATGTTCTTTTTTCTTTTTCTTCTTTTTAATCTAATCCTTTTTGTTGCGTATTTGACCCTCAAAAGCTAATCTCATGCGCAAAGTTGTCAAATATGCAGAATGGAGGAAAGTGGAGATATACTTTTATCCCCCCAACGCACCTTTCTAAATTGTTCTTACACTTAGCCCATTTTGGTTTGGTACGCATCACAAGTTTCTAGTCTTCACTTCTTTTACCATGATAATTTTCTCGGCAACCATAAGAGGATTTATAAAACCAAAATTATGCTTTTTCTTTTTCTTTTTTCTGGGATAAGATTCCTTCCATTTGAATACTTAAATTCCCTCCAATTTTTATTAACATGTAAGACGTGTTGCATTTAAGAATCAAATAAATACCATATTTTATATATCCTGCTAAAAATTAGAGGGAATTAGAGCGTATTAAGTTGAAGTGGATATTTTTAAGGTGAGAACTTTCTAAATTGTTTTTCTTATAAGCTAAGTACTTACTCAAAGTATTCACATTGGGTGATAAAACTCCAGAAAATGCAAAATGCATAACACCATTCACACAAATGCACTCCATCCCGTGAGGCATTTTGTATCTTAATTTTACAATTTGCTACAGTGTCATGTAGAATTACATGACCACTTAAGAAACATGCAAATCGTTTTCATTTTTTTTTTATTCTCCATCATCCACTCTCTGTCTCTGCCCCTCTCCCTCCTTTCTTGCACTCTCTCTCCTCTTTAAATACTTTGCGAAACGCCAGCATTTCAGTTGTTGTGGTGGTCCTTGGCATCAATGTGTACTGTGTAGTAGATCTAGGTTCTTTTGATATGCTGTTGCATGTTGTTGGCGGTTGTTGGCATGGACGTGGATTGTTGTTGGGTTGGGGTGGGTTTGGTTTTGGGTTTTGGTGCATAAATCAACCTAGGATTTCAAGCTAAGGGACTGAAGTATAAGTAAAAAATATATAAATAACTCCAAACAAGTATTCATATAATAATAACAAACTATTAACCAAGACAAATACACAACTAACTCTCTAAGTCCCTCTCTAATTTTTCTTTTTTTTCTTTTTTTACTTTGGTTTTTATTTTGTTTTGTTTTTAAATAAAATTTGTTATGTTTTGAACTGAGGATTTACATGGGTTTCGATTGGACTGGGTTGGGCACTTGGGCTAATGATTTTGGAGAGGAGGGGGCCAAGCTACTTGGAAAAAGTGGCCTAAATATAATTTTTTTTTTTTGCTGAAAATATACCTACCATTTTTTTTTCATAAGGCCAAGGGGGCCCAAGCTCATTTTGGCCCACTCCTAGGTCTGTCCCTGTTTTGGTGATAGCAATGGTGACTGATTTTGCAATGAGGCATGAGTTATTATTGGTGTGGGTAGAAAATGTATTAATCTAATGTGAGGAAATGCAAAATAAAGAATATGATGTAAGGTGTGTAGTAAAGGTGATCATGTAATATAGACAAAGTCGCTTTTTGATTTTTTTTTTTTTTTTTTTTGATGAGAATGCTCTTATTATTTATGATTTTAGTTGCGGGTTCCAGTTAACTCAACTGGTAAAGCCTCTGATGGGTGAATAAGAGATCTGAGGTTCAATTTTTGCCTAAACCCAAAACCGATTGGTGTCTTAAACCCAAAAAATTAAAAAAAGCTATTATTAGGAGCGGACGCTATAGGTTGAAACTCTCTAAATATATATATATGATTTTAGTTTATTTGACATAAACGTAGTGATTATTTGAGCCCAAATTGCTTGGCAAGTGTTTTAGAGCCAGATTTTTTAGTCCTAGCATGAATTTGAAATAATCATATTCTATGAGTCAAGCACTTGCATAGATTAATTATATCAGGGAACCTTCCATTCCAGGTGAGAATTAGCATATCTGATAGGCCAAGAATGTATTGACCCATTTGGTAACTTAATCAATTAATTTAGCCAAGTGAAATTAATTAGATTCAATTACATGCAACAAGCGTGGTAGTACAAACAAATCACCAACTAAGTTAAATGCAACGGAAAATAAATTTGACACAGGTGATTTGTTTATGAATGAGGAAAACCACCGAGACAAAACTCTATCGGGTGAATTTAGGTCACCCTTCCCGAGAATCCACTATTATCAAAACAAGCAGTTACAAGTAAAAGAAATCTCAGTACCTAATACCAACTTACAGTTAAACCCTTATCCCAATACCCAATTGGACTTGTAATGTAGTGACAATCTCTCTTTTCAATGCACAGCTCTCAGTATGTGATTAACCAATTGATGCACGAATCCAAGTACGTGACTAACACACCAACTTGAGGAAGATGTTAGCTGCAAAGTTCTTCAGCTCATCCAACAATGAAGATCAAGAAGCTCCTTGGTTACAAAACCCTTGGCGCAAAGACGCAGCAGCTTCGACAAGGAATATGATGAATTAGGGCAAATTCTGTCTCCGGTCACAATTTGCATGCATAATCAATTTGCATTGAGTTGCATCACTTTGCATCTCTTTGACGGCCCTTAAAATAATCCTTATATATGTTTAGGGTTATGAGAAAAGAAACCCTACACAAATACACATGGATATGCTTAAAATTAGATCTGGAAATCTGAATTTCCTAATTCTCGTCAAATACAACTTCTGTCGAGCTGCTATTGAGCATCAGCATTAAACCTCGATGGATATGGATCTGTTGAGCTATCTGTCAATCTTTAATGAACAGCACTTCTTCACTTGTTTCTTAAACAGATTTGCATGACTTCAATACTAAACTTGAACTCTTATTCCTTGAAGTAATAAACTCATCCTAGATCTACCCAATTACAAGTAAAGTATGTTTTGTCAAAGAATTAGTCAATTTACATAATAAATATCTCTGACAATATCCACATATGTTCTAACAATACCTACTATTGTGTTGTGGGAAACTTGGGTCAGTATATAGATCAAAATTGCATCAATGAACATGTGCATGTGCCCGGTGGCCCAGACCCAGTGAGAGAGGAAATCCTAGTTTCTTTCTTAGCATGTGCGCTGTCCAGCGAATAACACCCCTTTTCTCAATAACATTTTTTTTTTTTTCCTTTCTTTAGGTTCCATGAGATTTCACACAAAAAAATGTCGTCATCATTGATATATCACTTACTAGATTGATTCACAAGAAAACCCTATTGATTTCAGTATCAGAGCAATTAGGACAGTGCCACATCAGTGCCCCTGCAAGCTCTTTTTTGTGTTTGCAAGTATTCACTCGCTTAGTCAACCATTCAATCAAATGATTCATCACAAGTAGCTTCACCTTGTAGCTCTTGACAAGAAAACTACTGATTGGGATATTTCATTTATTCTCTTGTTTGTGGGTATAATAGGAATGAATGAAATGACTATGAGAGATTGTCCATTCCACTCTATTCGTGAGTAAGCATTTCTCTCAAAAGTGGAAGACGCGCTTCCTTTAATAACGTAGAGATGAAATATCAATTATATTTATATTTGAGTGGGAAAAAATCTCAACAATAAAGAAAAGGGACATACACATCAATATCAATTCTTCTTTGCAGTCATGATTATTACATAGACCTATAGAAATTGAGGGCAAGTATTATCACATTTATGATATTCAAACCGTGAAAAATTTCCAAAGGGCCCATCTAGCTCTATGTTTGGGGTGTTAAAAGAGCTTTAAGACTCCTTGAAGTTTTTTAATCTATAAAATAATTCTAATCTAAATCTATATATGCTTTAGCATTAAAGCTCTTCTTTTTTTCTTCTTTTTTTATACAAGATAAAAATTCTACTCTAACTTAATCTAAGTGTATATGTGTGTGAAGCCCCCTCTTGGAAACTTTAATCCTAGTCCTTGCCTCCCCACACTCCACAAGCACTTACACTTGTGAAGTGACCATTACACCAAAGATGTGCGGTGGTAGCATTAAAGCTCTTTAGTGTACTGTGACAATTTTTAATAGAATTAGTAAATTACAAAATTGCCCATGTTTATTTTTCAAAATGAGTCCTGATGCCCACACATTGAAAGAGATGGAGAGAGCGTCCAATAAGTGCTAATAATATAGAGTAATACTAATAATAATTAAATAAACATTGTCATTTGCTTAAAATAATTGGATTTAATTATGAAAATACAAACAATTTTTAAAAAAATTTACTCAATTTAATTACCAAATGACTGTAAATCTTTTGAAACACTTTACCACTACAATTTGCCAAACATCTAAAATATTGAAGAGCCTTTTAATTATAACTCTTTATTACAAAATCTCTACAAATTAAAGTTTTACTTCCTATAGCAACCCAATGAGCCCTAAGCCTCGAGGAATAAACAAAATCTTGTGCATTGTGTAAGTATACGAGGGTGACTAAACCATACATAACTTGGTGCACCCTCATATGTACTTTATTCTACTCATAAAGAATTATTAGTTCCACGATATGGTTGTATTGTTTGGTGATGTTAGAATTAGAATTGTGACTCTATGGAAGGGTGCATAGGCACATCCATTTATAAATGGATTTGGCTTACCTCCAGTATTTTTTTAACTGAAATCTCATTTTGTTTTAATGAGAAACTGTCATATTGTACTAGAAGTACTAGAAGTAAGTCAAACCCTTTATAAATAAGGTAAATGTGAAATCATTATTAATTAGACTATTTTATTTGTAATAATTATTTAAAATGAGATTTTTGTTCCCTTTTTGCTTAAGCATAAATAGAAGGGATCAAATCCTTGGTACAAATCCCATAAAAGAGATGACGTGTCAAAAAGCCATTCTATTTGTAAAATAAGACCCAGAATTGGTTATTGACAGTCTTATGAATACAATTAGATGTCTTCGAAGATGTTTCTCAACCAAAAAAAAAAAAAAAAAGAGGAGGATGTCTTGGAAGATTGCCATTATAGCTGTATAAGTATTTCTTGTGATATTAATGAATATTTACCAATATATCATATAAATAGAAGAGTTTTATAACCCTCAATTTTCCTCCCTCACTTGTTGTAATTACTATCAAGTAAATATATAAATAAATATTCAAATCAAGCCATTGATTTTGTAGCTTCATCGAGATAGTCCCTCATCAACACATTAGTAAAATAAATCCAAATTAGTTACTCCTCTCCTTGAACAAAAAAGAAATGTTATATTCATAACATTTTCACAACAAATCTTAAGTGACGAATTATTATTGACTATTATAGGTTGACAAAAAGTAATTTAAATTGTGAATTCAAATTATAACTAATAATAATTTACCACTTATAATTTGTTGCGAAGGACTTATAAAAATATTGTGAACATAACATTCTCTAAAATCTAAACAAAAAAGCAAAGCAAAAAAAAAAAAAACTGTGTCCTTGCATTGACCCACTGTGGGCCTGTAGCAAATGTACCCAAAGACTCATAGTCGACCATTCCTGGACCCCTAAGGGCCCCAACTACCTACAAGCCCAAGACACAAATCCAAACTGACCCATTTCCGGAATGGGATCTGAGTCCAACACCCAGAATCAAAAGACAGGAACTGCTTCCACGGTTCCACCCACGGAGGACAAGAGCATATGGGTCATGGGTGTAACCATAGGATTCGTAGCCTGAATGATTCTTCTTCACATGGAATTGAGCAGGGTTGTGGCTTTGATGGTACCTGTTGTTCCACACTTTTGGGGGACAATACCCAGTTTACCGACAAGAATTTGTTCAATAATAGGCACTTCTTGCTACTTTCATCTATTTATTGCTATTAAAATTCACTGTTTTTGTTTAGATATTTTGTGGTACCTTTCTTTTTTTGGCTTACAACAAGGCAGGTTTCGAACCCAACCAGGAATGCCATTGAGTCACAAGGCTCTTGGCATTTGTGGTACAATTTTTGGTGTAATAAGAATTTGAGGTTTAATTCAACTATAGACAACATGTGCAATCAATTATAAACAAAATCGGCATATCTTTACAGTTTGTCTTCTTGATGCTTCCATCTTGCCTCATTTTGATTCCCTACGCTTTCGCGTTCGCTACTGTCTCCGGGTTCCATCACCTGCTTCTCTTTCAACATATCCTTTGCACTGTCACCATTTGCACGTCCTGCATCCCTTCCAGCTCTACGATCCTGAAACAAGACAACCAGAACATGATTAGCAAATATCTACATGAAAGAAGTGGTAACATCAAATTGATATGTCTACTCTATTGACTAGAAAAACAAAGAAGTTGTTATATTCTTTGATATCTCATTCTAAAATTTACTCGTTTCAAACTGACCTAACTATAAAGGGTGGAGGAGATGAAAGGGAGTGATGCTAACCAGACCGTGAGGGATGAAATGCCATGAAAGGGAAATGGTAAACTAATTTTAGTGTCATAAAGACCAAACCAAAGAAATGGAAGTTGTGGTAACAGTAATGGATTACAATTTCTGGTCAAAAGACCAAAAAAATAAAAAGGTATTAAAAATTTACTGCCTCAGAAGTTATACATTAGCTGAATTTTATTAAATTTTGTTGCTGTTTGATCATATGCATTAGGAGTTATTGTTTCTGTTTGAGACATAAGAAGAGTTAACCAGCATTTAATACTTGTTTTTCAAACTTGATAATTGCTTACTAATTGTATAATTTATAGTGGTCCAAATGCCTTAAGCATCATTTCCTAATTACTCTGTTGAGATATAGATTATTTGTTGAGAGGACTAATTGATGACATATAATATGATCTGATAAATTGTTTCTGAACAAATGAGAGTACATTGAACTTGAATTTTGAGCAGGACTGCATACATACTTCTTTGAAGGGGGAGTCTTCAGCTTCCAGCATATGTATAACATGTCCCATTTTTGGTCGCTTCTGTGCATTGGGATCCACACAACGTAAACCAACAAGAAGAGCCCTCTTCAATGCCCTTGAAGTAGGCTTCTCAGGCAGCTTTGGATCCAATACTCCTTCTGCATTCCTGTTTGCGACCATCTTCTTAAGCCACTCAACTAAGTTGACCTGAAAATTCAAGGCTTTTTAGTTCAAAGCAAACATAGAAGAGGAAAGATGTAAAAGAAATCTAGAAGAGGAAAGATGTACTCGAAGCAAATTGATATCAGTAATATTGTGCAAACCTCTTCTGGAGGTCGGCTATAATCAACCGGGTTCCTCCCAGTAATTATTTCCATTACAAGAATCCCAAAGCTGTACACGTCGCTTCTTTCATTAAGCATTCCCGTGCTTGCATATTCGGGAGCTACATAGCTACAAAAACATAAACAAGATTGTCATTACCTCTTTTGCACACACAGAAACACAAACACATACAAATACACATACACAGCCCTACATACCCAAATGTTCCCATGACACGAGTTGTAATGTAGCTACTCTCTGAGCCTAGGAGCTTAGCAAGGCCAAAATCTGAAACCTTTGAATTCCACTGCTTGTCAAGTAAAATGTTGCTTGATTTTATATCTCGGTGAACAACTTTGGGTTCCAGCCCCTCATGAAGGTAAGTTAGCCTACATTATTAGTCCAGTTATGGTAAATAAGCATGCTTTATTCAAGCGACCGATAAATCAATGCCATGGATGAGATGCAGTGAAAGGAATGAATATCATAAAATAAAGCTCAAATGTGAGTGATTTGGATCATACCCTTTTGCTGTTCCAAGGATGATATTCATCCGAATCTCCCAAGTAAGAGGGCTGCAAGGCCCTACATCCCCATGAAGCCATTGTTCCAAATTCCCATTGTTTACATACTCATATACAAGCATCCTATCATTTAAGGGAACAGTCAATTATCTCTACGGACTTAAAGATGATATATTTAACACCCTTTACAAAAGTACATAATCAACTTAAAATCGTTTTCAATTGGGCATTAATAAACTCTAGCCAGCAAATGCAATAACATAGAACAAAGTCCAAAGAAGGAAGTTGGGGTAATTAGGCAAGAACAAAGTAAGTACCTATGAGCTCCTTCAGCACAGTAACCAAGCAATCTCACCAAATTCTTATGCCGAACCCGACCAATTGCCTCAACTTCAACCTTAAACTCCTTCTCAGCTTGTCCCCTACCAAATACCAAATATCTAATTCATCAATTCTTTAACACAAACCAATTGGTTAAATAATAATCTAACACGAATTAAACAGCAAATTGCACCACAATTAATATCTCAAGAACAGAGTAAATTCTAATGGCAATAAATGAATAAACAAAAAGCTAGCAAGAAAGCACCTATTATTGAGCAAATTCTTGACAGCAATCTGACTATTGTCCTGCAAAACACCATGATATACAATCCCATACCCACCTTCACCAATTACATTATCGTCAGCAAAACCATTTGTGGCAGCCTCAAGCTCTCTCAAAGTATACCAATGCCCCCACCCCAAGTGTGAAACTTCAGGAACCACTATAGCTACCTGATCAACACCGCCACGAGCTTCCCCACTGCCATGCGAAGAAGAAGACCTGCAGAAACGCTCAGGGTAAGAAATCCTATGATCCTTCCCAATCTCAATGTGAATCCTTTGGTGGTACCCCATTGGGCTCTCTTCCTCTGGAGGTGGAAGCAGTGCTTGTCTTTCAACTATTGCGGAAACTGGGTCGGATTCGGGAGATGGGTCGGGTTCAAGTTGAGACCTTGTTGTTGGCTTCGGCTCTTGGTGGTGGGTGTGGTGGTTTCGACCATGGTCGACTCTGATCTCCTGGATCTCTTTGGAGACAAGTGGGATTGTGGGTCTTTGAGAGTTCTTGGATTTGGAGCGCTTTGAGACCAGCCATAGAGAAATGAGGAAGAGAAGGAGCACAAACCCAGCTCCAACACAAACACCAAGAATCACCCACAGTTTAAGCCCGAAGATTGATGTCGGTTTGGAGAGCTGGTCGTTTGCTTTGTGATCAGACATATTAAAAATGTCGTCTTTTTGTTTGTGTTTCAATGGAAGCTAAGTTAAAGAAGGTAGCTTTAACTTATAAATGCACTGCAATGCACAATGCTCTGCACTGAGAGTGGATCAGTTGGTGCATATACAGTAACATTAAAAAAAGGGCAAGAAAGAGTGAGAGAGAGAGATAGAGAGTGAAAGAGAAAGAGAGAGCAATGGAGGGCATGGCAGCTGGCAATGATGGGACTTCTTAAGGGATCGTTTGGGAATACGTGGGACCTTTTTTGAAGAAAAGAAAATAGTTTATGTAAAGTATTCTATAAGCTTTGTCCAAAAATTTTTGTCTATTACTCTTCAAAACTTTTAGTTATATTATCTATTTTAGACTATATTTAATTAAAATATCAACTCTTTTTTAATTTTTTTAATTGTTTATTTTTCTTCACCATCAATAATTATTATCCATTTTCTTCTTTTATTTTTGTAAAAAGTAAATAAAAAATAAAAAATTAAATGTAAAATGAATAGTTCAAGTAAAAGTTATTATAGTAACTATATATTTTTACATAATTTTATATAAACTAATGTAGGTAATTTTTATTACTTGATTAGCTAAAATGTGATACTTTTGCAGTTTAATGTGAGCGCTCTAAAACAATATCTAGAATTTAAATGTAAAATTTCACTAGAAAGTATAAACAATTTACAATATCTAGATGTAAAATTTCACTATAAAGTAGAAACAATTATAAATGGCAGAGTATTCTTTTTAAGGTGGGCCTGGGGACTAAAATACCTAACTTTATCCATCCTTCTCCTTCTCTTTTCTTACTTTTTTTAAAAAAAAATTATAATAAAATAATTTTCTCACAAAAAATAAATAAATAAAATAATAATAAAGTATATTCTACATATGCTATAATACGAGAAGTTTGTCTTTTAGAGCATCTTCTTTGGCACCGTTGTCAGCAGAAACGGACCCTCGTAGATGCTTTATAATGTTTGTTTTTTGGACTGAGATTGAAAAAGACCACTGACCTAGTAAAACCTTCAGCTATGCATTGGGTAAGGCCGGCGTGCGAATATATAAAAAATTAAGGCTATGTTTGGTTTAGTGGAAGGAGAGGCAAGAGAAGAGAGAGGAAAAGAAAAAAGAGTAGGGAAAGAAGGTATTTCCTCAAGTGTGTATGGATATGAAGAGGAAAAGAAATGAAAGATGTGAGGTATTTTACATTTTTATCTTTTTAAATTATAAATTAATAAGGATATAAATGTCATTTCACAAAAATAGAAAAGATCTTTTAAGGGTATAAGAGCAATTTTAAAAGAAAAAAATAATGAATTCCACAAAATCCTTTTCGTTTCCATTCTTCCTTCTTTTTGTTTTCCTTTCTAACCAAACAAACGAAAGTCATTCATTTCTTTTCTTTTTCTTCCTCTTCCATCAAACCAATCAAAGAGTAAATGCCACAAGATAGACACATGAGGACCATGTATCAAACCACCAACTTGACTCGATTTAACTCAATCTGACATCTTGGGTCGATTTTCATGAGTTAGGTTGAAATTTTATTTTAAGGCTGTGTTTGGCAACTTGTAAAATGATTTCCGAGTGTAAAATATTTTCAGTTGAAAGTATTTTTGGTGTTTGGTTCTCCAACGTCAAACATTTTCCAAAAAAAAAAAAGGTCAAAAAATACCTATAATACAATTAGATTTCTCAAACTACCTATACACATCACACATGCACATCCATTAATTCCAATCTCAAAATATTTACATATATATATATATATATATATATATATATATATCCAAGTTTTGTGTACATAACAATTACATAGGTATCTGCATACAAAAATCCCAACACAACACAAAATAAAATCAACTACCACAGCCTTCATGGTCATTCACCCAAATTTAGATGTGTCATTTGATTGAGTTCATTGTTCCTCTAGACTTGGGATGCCACTACGTTTAGCATTTTGGCATTCATTTTTGCATTCTTCATTGCATGGTTCTCCTGCTCAATTGCAATATCTAATTGATATTTCAATAATTCATATTTAACATTTTCTAGGCAATAAGGGATCTCTTCAATTGAAGGAGTACTGGAATGAGCAAGAATGAGTAGGATATGTACAGGATAAAGATCCTTCTTGCACATTCCCACCATCAATCTACCAAAATTTCATAAAAGCAACTTCCGCATCCCTTTTATTCTTGAATGCCCTATGACCGGCACTAGAAAATTGATGAACTTGGACATGGGCTTCTTCCCATGTGTCGTACACACCAAGCACACGGCCAATGAATACCACGTATGTCTTACCCTTTAGGTGGTCAATGGGATAAACAATTTAAAAACCAAAATTGGCCTTATGACATACATATTTAGCATAGGAAATTATTTGACATACCATTCAATCAAATGTGTAAGCAACGAGATGATATACAAGAAACGTGACTGCAACACAAGACAGTGTGGAAAAGTTCAGCAATCCCAGCACAACACAAATACAGTACAGAACAGTTGAACATCACAACTGCACAATAATCATACAACCAAATAGAACAACTATATCTCATTTGAACAAAAAATACACAAATCCACAATTTTTGAAATGAACAAGTATATAAATTTCAACCCAAGCAAATAAAACAAGATGTTACAAATATTCATGGATATTCTTATATACTCATAGAAATTCATTTACATATTGATTGATCAAATCAATGGATCAATTGTAATTTTCAATTTCTGACATACTAAGATAAATTAGTCGCAACCCAAGAACAAATCATTGTTATTACCTCAACCAAATCATGAAAGCAAAAAATAAAAAAATAAAAAACTACCTTATAAATGGGAACAACCCCATAAAAGCCTAGACCTCAATTAGAGGATGTGTGTCTCGAGGGAAAATAAAGGAGGAAGATGGAGGAAGATGGGTCGAGGGAGGAAGAGGGATGGGTTGAGGGAGGAAAAGGGATGGGTTGGTGGAGGAAGAGGGATGGATCAAAGGAGTGAAGAGAGAGGAGGGATAGAGAAATGCTGAAACTACCTTCACCGGGGGTAGGGCTTGCAGACACAACAGCAAGACCATACGTTAGGGGCTAGTTTTAGGATTCACCGACAGTGCCTCTCTCATTCCTTCAGCTTGGGCTTGGTGTGAGTAAGGAGATGATTTTTGTGAGGATTGGAAATGCTTTGAAGGTAAACACCATCAATGGTATAAAACATTTTCCAAAGATCAATTACTACAAAATCGAACACAGCCTAAGTCTTTGGTCAGATGGGTTGATAATTTTTTCAACCTATCTTACTCAACTTGACCCTTCATGAATATAAATTTATTTTATTATTCTTATTTTAAAATTATAGTTTAATTGATTTTGGTATTTTGATGAATTTAGAAAATTTGAATATAATTTAAGCATATTATATAAATTGAAATAATTTATTGAAAAAAGTTTTTAAATAATTGATGAATGTCAATTTTTTTACAAAGTATAAATATGCATGCACAACCCACTGACCCAACCTGTGGGGTAGGGGGCCGGATCACATATTGGGCATTGGGCCCTGTCCGAGGAGGTAAGTAATCCAAGAACAAGCAAGCAGTGCAAATCGTTTTGAGTCAGACTTTACGAGCAGAGCATGGAACGGTAAGGTTGTCTGAGGAGGAGTGTCTCCTCGAACCGACTCGGAATGGGTCAAACACCAGATCTAATGATCAAAGCTACCCACCAGGATGCATCGGTGACAAGGACGTACCCCCAAAACGTGCAAAAGAGAAGAAGACCCCAAAAGAAAAATATAATATATCTGAAGGAAAGCTGCTACCACCGCATTAAATGTACCGCAACTACTTTTCTAGTTGCATTTATGTGGAGAAGACCCCTGAACAATAATGCCTTGGCAATCGCAACTCACAGAAAGCCAAAGACGGTGCCAAATGGGACAGGTACTCAAGTAAGGGTTCAGATGGCCAATAAGTGTAAGATCAAGATGGTCCGGGGAGGACTATATAACAGGAAAAACCCTCCATGAAGAGGGGGAGAGAAAAAAAACTGTAATCAAATCTGTAATAGAGCTTTAAGTGAAAAATACTTAAGAATCAGCGTCCTCAGAGCAGTCCGAGAGCATTATTCCTTAACAAACTCCTGTTATCTTTTTCTTTTTGGCATCAAAACCTGTTCTTCTACTATTTGGTTCATGTAAGCCTAGTCGCCCAATCCATTTTCTACAAATTTATTGTTTTGGGCTGTTTTGGGCTAGCAGTCCAAATCCGGTCCCTACACAACCCAATCCAACCTGGCCAATGTGAGTTGAGTTGGGTTAAGAATTAAAAAAATATATATATTAAGCAATTAAGCAAATGTCAACTCCTTTGATAATTTTAGTGTTATTGACAAAAAAGATTATGTTTTAACATCATTTTTTTCTTCTTAGAAATATTTCATAATAATTAAAATATTATTAATATGTAGATTGCAAAATAATTATTATTATTATTATCATTCAAAGCAAAATTATTAAAAAGTCATTTTGTAGATTGCAAATTTGTGTGGGTGTGCAGATCTAATAATAGTGTAGCGCGCATTGGGTAAATGCGCAGCCAATATGAATTTGTTATAGTACTTTGTTTTCCCATTCCCTTTTGAGAGGGATTTTTTCAAATAGTTTTTTTTTTTTAAATTTTATAAATGATTTTTTTCAAATAGTTGAGAGAAGGGAAATTAAACCCTACAAGACTCTTGACCAGAGATTGTGTTAGTTGCTCTGGATAAAGACCTTTGTACTTAATTTTGGCTTGAATGAAATGCTCTTTCAGATAGCAATAATATTAGCAATAATAAGCTGTATAAGATAGCAATAAAAATAACAACAGCAACAACAAGTGTTATAAGCTGTATAAGGCTTTATTATTAGACAACGAATCGATAGCGAGTTTATTGAATGGTCATCTGGTAACTGCAACGAGTTGTTAAACTCGATGGTGTTATTATATCTTCCCTATTAGCTGAATTTTGGCTCAAACCCACTAGGGAAAAAAAAAAGAAAAAAAAAAAAAGAAAAAAAAAGAGAGAGAATTATTAATATGTTGTGTTCAAAATGCATTGGTGTTAGATAATATATCCATGAAGGGATACACATCAAAAGGTTCATCAATTTGCACATCCATTATACCACAATATGAGACTAAATCTAATAATCCATCCATATATAAGTAAGTCATGTGACTATGCCACTACAATTAATCATTAAACCTAACCTTGATTTTTGTCCATTTGTAATTATGATGGGCAGGGCATGAAGAGCTAGCTCTATAAGAAGATAAATGAGTGGGGGATGAAAAGCTCGTAGCTGCTATTTAAGAAGAAAGTAGCATTGACATTTGACATTTGTTAATGATCATAGATGTCTTAATTTGTTTATCGTGTGCTTTCAATGAAGGTACTCATTAAAATGCAAATCATGCAACCTAATAATTAAGAACAAACAATAAGAGTCATGAAAAAAATAGTGTAAGCCATGCGAGGTGGGGTGTACAAGCCATATCAACAGTGGTGACCAGTTGGTGTGCAACAGCTATAAAACAAATAGGCAGGTTTTAATTAGCTGCGTTTTATGAAATTCATGGTCGTTAATATAGGTCATTTACATGGGTTTTAGTCAGCTCAACTCGTAAAATCTCTTATATATAAGAGATCTAGAGTTTAAACATTGTCTATATAAAAAACCAATTAGTGTCTTGGGTTTGATAATAAAGAGAAATTATCATAATTCATACAGCGAGAAATTCTATTATGTGTGTGCATATATATCATCTATTATAATTTGCTTTCACAATTTCTAAATAATATCTGATTTATTTAAATGGCCAAGGCATTTGTTGAATGTCATGGCATTTTGATATTTCATACTGCCTTAATTGGTACCGTATAGCATAACTTGTAGTATGGTGGTGGTTAGATTTTGGAGTAATGGATTACTTCAACTTGTTTGTTGTTGTACGTCCAAAAATAAATAGCATTGTCCATAGTGTCTTGTTTGTCGATAGATCTTGGAACCATGCTTTTGTTCTATACGTTAGGTGGTAAATGAATCCAGCACAGGGTGTTTCTATGTTAATGCTATAATATAAATTCATAGTGGGGTCAAACTGTCACCTTTTGTATTTTTTTTCTTTGTTTGTTTGAAGTGAATGTGTTTGTAATAAATAATGTCGAATGCTACCTTTTGTATTAGTATCATCGTGATTTCCCATTTCAACAGGCTATATCATGATTAGTCCATATATCAATTATCATATCCCTTTTATTTCCTTATGAAAAAGTGTATATTATATTAACCCAAAAGATTAAGTCAAGGACTTTGATGTTAAGTATGCATGTGTAGGTGAAGTCTCCTATTAAATAATAATAACAAGAGTGACTGATTAAATAACATAATAAGGTCAAAAGTCATAAGTTTAAGCTTTTTGATCAAGTGGTGTCACAACATGGTGGCAAAGTTTACAAGGGTCTGTTTTGCAATTCGAGTGAGAACAAGACAAGCCCATAAAGCCTACATGGAGATGATCTAGGAAAAAGGTTCAGTATTGTATCTCTACATGTTATATTAATTACTCAATAGGGTATGGCACGAGGTTCCTATGGATGAGTGTGCAAGGTTTAAATGCAATACGTTCTCATAGATGGCGTACCAGAGGTCATGGATGATGCATTGGTGAAGGAAAAATCTCATAGGCAAGTAGAATCTAATAAGATTTGTTTAAGGCCCATAAAGAGGCAATGACTCAACCGTGAGGGGGAAGACTTAGTGTAGAACTTTATTCACACGTGCATTCCCAACATTTGTTTTTTCATTGCATAACAAGGCTGGTTTAATTTTCATGGAGATGGAGTACCCTCTTCCCCACCCCCATCCCTTTTCTTTAAGGCAAGGGTAGCTTTTATATAATTGAGTATTTAACAACTATTCACCGCAGGATTAATACTTAAAACTAAAACTAAATATCATATTAATATATCTTTCTCAATCTCAGCAGCAAGGAGTGTGCCTAAATCAACACCCATATTTTATGATGGAGTATCCCTTGGTGGGATTTTAAAGATTAGAGTATGTAAGATATTAATTAGCCCTTTACTTTGTTGCCAGACCAATTATATATAGCTGCTTTATCAACCTTTATTAGATGCTTTCTTAGTGAGATTGGTACTGCTTTTTTACTAATCTTCTTTGCGAAATGGCTTGGAAGAAATTATAGGGAAGAAAGGTTCAAAATAAGCATAAAGTATTCCAAAATTCACAATTGTTTAATTGTATGAACATGGGACGTGTATTCTTGTTCAATTATGGATACAGCAGGCATTGAAAGGATTGGAATCTAATCCAATTGTTCAAGTGAACTGTCGTATTGATTACCAGGCCAGAAGTTTGTTTTTTTTTTTTTTGGGTGTTGCTAAATGCTAATACGTATTAATGGAATTTGCATGCAGATAAGATATTGGAAATACGTATTGGAATTTGCATGTAGAGAATATATTGGAACATGCAAATTAATTCCAATACGATCTATGCAAGATTAATTAAACACCAAGCCACCAAGGTTGATCATAATTTAATTAGCACGTAACTGATCTATTTGACTGTTTGAACTGGATGCTTAAGCTAAAGGCTTGCATGGAATTAAGAGGATTTAACTATAAATACAAAAATGTAGAAACCAATATCTTATACATGTTTAGCGATTACTACTTGTCTACTTGTTATAAACTGCTATTTATCTGTAAAAGTCTACAGTAAACAAAACCAAACAGATTAAGCAATTTTTGCTCTTAATCTATTGCAAATTTCTCATCTCATGAGGCTCTCAAGAAATGACATGTAAATCAATTCCCTTATAATAAAACACTAGAAACAAACGATGAGATCATCCAACTAAAACATTTGGCAGCTTGTTTGGGAGAACTTGGTTCTGAATATCTTTCTCTCTTTAATTAGTTGATTATGGTGAGTATGAGTTCTTAGCATAATCAATTTAGTCTCTTCTCTTTTTTTCTCCAGATATCAGATCTGGCCTATCCCAACAAAAATTGGGATTTTTTTTTAAAATTTCTTTAGGCATTTTATTTTTAATAAATCGTGTCCAAAATAATTATTCAAATTTATTGCATTTGCTTCCTTTGATATCTAATGGATCCTGTCACTTTTTGGGTCAGATGACATTGATTTTCAAGTGCAAATACTACATTTTACAACTTTAGAAAAATCATTTTCATTAAAACTTAGAGAGGGGTAAAATGATCACTTAACATACCCAAGGGAAAAAAAAAACATATCCTACATGTTTTTAAAATTTTAAAATTTGACATATGACAAAATTTACATGAAAATAGATCACCTTGGAATCTAAAGGTAAAGTTGATATTATTTGGATAAAATTTGAAAGTTGTCATCAAGTAAGTAGTGACTTTAAAAGTGGACATTAATGAATATGATCAATGTTAATTGAGTTTGATTGGCCATTAAAAATAATAATTATAATCAATTAATGTCATGATTTTCAATGATTCAGTTCAAAATGATTGTGAACATGCATACATTTGATAAGCTTTACAATATTGTAGGGTCTCGTTTTTCAACCTCTGGGCCACATGATGTGTGGGATCTTGGACTGGCGGGCCCGATACAATGAATTTGTAGAGAGTGGGCTAAAAAGCTGGGCCTTAGTGGATGAATAATCGTTGGTCATGGTGTTCGTGATGATCGCACAGAAGTGAACTGAGCTTATCCAAGGAAATCTCCTCCTTGGCACAGTTTGGGTGACCCCTCTCCTTCGATCCCACCAAAGGGTCCTCCTTTTGGGATTGCTTCTTCCTCCTTTTATACTAGCTTCCACTCTCCCTTGAATGTCCATGTGTAGGTCGAGATTCATAGGGCTGATACTTGTCCCATCAGCCCATACCCAAAGTGGTTGGGAGTGGTTGTAAAGACTAAAAAGCATGGCTCTATCAGGTGCAGAGTACTTAATGCATAAATGACAACTTTTCCCTTGGATATTTCCATTCCTTCCCTTGTCCTTTGCTGTTTTAGTACTTTCCCTATTCCGTAAAATGACCCGGGGTGTCATTACCAGCAGCAGGTTGCTCCTCTTGTCCTCGGCTATATTCATGGCCAAGGAGGGTCTTTTCCGTGGCCGAGGAGGGTCTTTTCCTTGGGTTGGGCCCTTGGCCCAACGTAGATGTTGACATGGGCTTCCTGGTCTTGTACCCCCCACAAATATAATTATGATTTTTTACAAAATGGTATTTACGGCTAAAATTAATTAGTTGTTTTCAAAACATGTATAACTTTCGAACTTATTATTAAAAGAAACATATATCATTGATTCGATTTTTTATAAGATAAATATATTTTTTTATCATTTAAAAAAAATGAAGTTCCGTAACTTTTAAAGTCTACGAACTTTAAGAAAATTTTCTCTATAAATTAAGAAACTCACACCCACGTGAGTCTTTTTATCTTTCCCTCAATTATAGCCACCTTGCAAAACATTCATTCATTCTCTAAATTAAGCTAGCTAAAACATGAAAATTCATGGTCAAAACCTAATTTTCAAGGCATCAACATATCAATCCATTACAAATCACCACATTAATACATCAACTCAATGTTGAAGCTCAAACACTACATTTCCAGGTACTTGTTGTCACAAGCTTCAATACCAACATACATTAATGGCCACAACACATAAGCCCCGTACAATTTTTATTTTTTTTTAGTAATTTGATAGTTAAAACGGGAAGGATAAATTTGAACCCTAAATGTTTTATTTGAAAATATTAAGAGATGTCAATTAATTGAGTTACAAAGTTTTTGACATACCTTACACAAACTAATGTAGAAAAACTCGTAAATCTCCATATTGTGCTATGCTTGTTTGAGTTTTATGGTTCTTTGCATGATGATAGAGTTTTTTCACAAAATTATTAAATGAAACTATGAATGGAAGTAGTTAACCGAATTGAGATAGGCAAGTCGATTTGTATAATTCTAAAATCTTAGGAGTCAATAAATAAAAAAATTGGCAAATTACAATTTACCCACCTGTGGTTTGACCAAAATTTAAATTGCCTACTTGTGGTTTGAAATTTGACACTTTACTCACTTGAAGTTAACTCAACTAGAGTTCCGTAACTCACTTCTGTTAAAAATAGGGTTAAATATGTAATTTTGCTCCACTTTTATATCTCTCTTTTCCCAAAACAAAAAACACACAAAAACAAGATAAAAAAGGGAGGGTTTTGCAAAAATTAAGAACCATCGTAATCTATTCTCCCCCACATCCCATTCATTAAAGCTCCGGCCAAAAGAAATTCTTTCTTTATGTTGGAGATGAATCTTTCTACAAGCACTGTTCTCCACTGCCAAGCCTTCCACTCCAAATTAAAAAACAAACAAATAAATGCACACAAAACCCACCAAAACAAAGGGGAGATAAAGTCAAGCTTTAGTCAAAAGTTGCTAATGAACCTTAAACAAAGAACTTCAAATCAGATAAACCCACAACTGGGAACCTCAAACAAAGAAAAAAGGAAAGAAACCCACGAAGCAAAATGAGAAAGAAGGGTTCAATAACAAAGAAAAAAGTCAACATTCAAATCTCTTGGATAAAGGGCATCCTACTTATGGAAGACAACAATTTAAGTTAATATTCCTAACGAAAATAAATTATGAAAAATAGCTAAGGCAATGGTACTAATTTAAGGAGCAAGCAACTTCAACAGGATGCAAGGGATCAATTAGGTGAAAAAGCAGATGTCTTAGCATTAAAAAATAATAAGAGTAAAGTTTTCATAATAAAATTCCTATGACTTACTTAATACTGGTTACCACCATTCGCTACACTACGCTCTATTAAAAACACCTTAATCCATTGCAAAAGGAGGTAATTTACATACTCCAAGCATGGATTCAATTCCACAGTCTTTGGAGGTCAATAAGCTTTCTTTGTCTTCAAATCCACTTCAACCATCCACAGCAATCACTCCAAGCAAGAGAGAGAAAGGTAATATGAGATTTGTGGAGTTGAATTGGGTTTTATTTTTTTGGGTGTTTGTTCTTCTTGTTCAACATCTATGTGAGTTAAGAGAGAGACCAATACCACATTTTTATTGCTAAGTGCTCAGATTTATTATTGGTTTTTTTGTTTGATTTGTTACATTTTTGCAATTGTCGTTAGGAGTTTTGAATATGAGTTCCAAATATTAATTTTTACAAAACCCTCCATTTTTTAGATTGTTTTGTCTTGTTTTTGTATGTGTTTTTTGTTTTGGGAAGAGAGAGGCATAAAATTGGAGCAAAATTACATATTTAACTTTATTTTTAACAGAGGTGGGTTATGGAACTCTAACTGAGTTAACCTCATATGGGTAAAGTGTTAAATTTCAAACCACAAGTAGGCAACTTGAATTTTAGTCAAATCATAAGTGGGTAAGTTGTAATTTGCCCATAAAAAAATTGATAGCCCTGTGGTTAGTTTGTAACCGGTCCTACTTGAGGGTCTTTTCACATTGGGGGGGGGGGGGGGAGGGAGGGATTATAGACTCCAAATATTCTTGGTAATTGTGTGTGAAGTTATTACATACAAAAAAATATTGTTACACACAACTTATCACACAATGCTAGTATACACTCACTTAAAATGTTATAATCATGTTTTGAAAACACAATTTCAAATAAAATTGTGAATGGTGAAATTGTGTTTTGAAAGAAACAAATTTATAATTTTTTTCAAAACACAATTTCAACTTGTGTGGCATAGTGTGTATGTACATGGTAGTATACTATGTGTGATAATCATTATCTTATTATGTATATCAAAAGGGTCCTATTAAATATTGTTCTAAGGGCACATGTTAAGGATTAATAGATGTTCAATTATGAGTTATAATACATTTTTTTAGGAAAAATTACGCTTGTTATTAATAATTTATTGGCTTATATGCAAAAATTTCATTGTGCGTGTGTCTGTGTGTTTTTTTTTTTTTACATGTGTATAGTTTGACTTTATTTTTTTTAAAAAAATTATTTGATAAAGTATTAAATGCACCTTAACCAATACTATTATTAACACTTTGTTTGTGTTGAAGTAAAATATTTTACAGGCAAAAAATTTGACATGTAAACATTTTTAGTGAAACAAATTTCAGGTGTAGTATAACAAGTAAAATTGTTCAAGTAAGCTACTGGAGTTGCTAGTGCCGGAGATTTGGTGACCAAACTGTCGGAACAGTGGCTCCTATGACTGCTGCCTAAGCAGTGTATTCGACAACCAAATCGGCAACATCGGTCACCAGAACGGTGTCATAGATAATTGGAACTACAACTTAAGTTATGACCTATGATACTAGTTGTTGGAATAGTGTTTCAAGTGATCAGACCGCCATAATGGTTGTTAGAACGATGACTCCAATGACTGGGCCCCTAGCACTGATTGTGAGAGCAGCGACTCCGACCACCAAATTGCCTAGTCCACGAGGTCATTAACCTAGTGACCAAATGGAGTGAAAGAAGGCACTTTTTTTTTGTAAAATGTTCTTATTAAATTTGTAATAGTAAAATATTTTACAACTTTATTAAGAGATTGTATAGCTTACGGAAAGTATTTTACAAATTTAACCCTATTTTACTTACAAATAAACGCATAAAAATGATTTTTTTTTAATAAATATTTTGATTCCAAACAAAAAAGGGTTAACAAAATCATATAAAAATCCCATAAGTTTGAGTTGAAAAAGTAGGGTTGACCCCAAATTGAGAGGGTACTATGTGAGTCCAATTCCCAATGTCAGCCATTGTTTTAGCTCAAAAGCAAGAAAAAAAAAAAAAAGAAAAAAAAGAAAAAGAAAAAACGAAAAAAGTCATCCATTGCCCATTAAAAACATTCGCGCCCAAAACCACAAAATTTTCCCGCCATTTTACACCCATTGAAGTCCATTTCCCATTTCGCCCCAACGATTTCAGAAAGAAAGAGAGCGAGAAAAGGAAAAGAAAGTGCCTCTCAGTCTCAGATTCGAAGAGAGAAACACACTCACACTCACAAAACCAGAGTAGACAATGGCGGACGAGCAATCCGCAGCTTCCGCTCGACGCCGGGCCCGAGGCCCAGAGGCGACGGCGCGCCACGAAGCTCTAGAGCGTCTGAAAGCCCTTCGTCAGGGCGGATCCCGCCGATCAGAGTCCGGCGCCGGCGTAGAGTTCCAGATCAAGCTGGAGAAACCGATTTACGACACCGTCGAAGAGGACGAGTACGATGCACTCGTGGCCAAGCGGCGAGAGGAGGCTAGGGCTTTTATTGTCGACGACGACGGCCTCGGCTATGGCGACGAGGGCGAGGAAGAGGACTGGTCTAAGTCCAGCCTCCCTTTATCGTCCGGTGAGTCGGACGGCGAACCGGAGAGGCCGAGGCGGAAGAAGGCAGAGAAGAGGGAGCCACAGCCGAAGAAACCCTCCGCTTCTTCTGCTTCTTTATCGGCCGCCGCAGCTATGATGGGGAAACAGAGGCTCTCGTCGATGTTCACATCGTCAGTGTTCAAAAAGGGCAAGGATGAGAAGGCGAAAGGGTTTTCGGGTTGTGATAGTATTGTTGATGATGTGATTGCAGAGTTTGCACCGGATGAGAACGATAGAGAGAGGCGTAGAAGGTCGCAACCGCAACCGCAATTGCAATTGCATTCGGGTTCGGTGCCGGTTTCCAAGAGTTTTGCTCCGGTTAGTGGTGTTAAGAGCGAGAATTTATATGTTGGAGGAGCTGATTTTGTAGATAGGAGTGAATTGGCAAGTGGGGTTGTTGCCAATGGTGATTCTGTGTTGAATTTGGAGCGAAATCGTGAGGAGGATGAGAAGGTGGGTTTGATTGAGGAATCTGAAGGTGGGGGAGGATTGAAATGTGAGGATCCAATTGTGGAATTGGATAAATTTTCAAGTAAAGAAGGTTTAATTGAGGAGAAGATGGAGAATGGTGTTGAAATGAATGCGGAAACGGTGGTGAAGAAGGAAGAGAATAAGGGTTATGCTTTGAATGCAAAGATTAAAAAAGAAGAGAACAATCCGGCCTTGAGCGCGACTGCAGGATGGCAGGCAGTGAGGAGTGGAGGAAATGGGAGCATTGATGGTGGTGTTGCAAAGGAGGTCAGTAATGGTTCAAGCTGTGAAGAGAAGACGGATTTTGATCTGGACTCAGATGGTTCAATGCCTTTCTACATTCTTGATGCACACGAGGAGTTTTATGGTGCTAATATGGGCGTCGTATATCTGTTTGGGAAGGTAACACAATGGTGATGTTGGTATTTTGTCATATAATATTGAAAGCATTCTATGTGAATTATATCATTGTGCATTACATGAAATTATGGTGATAGAAGATTGTGACTTTTTTGATGTTGAACAAAGTGAGCAAAACAAAGGCAATGACTTGGGGTTTTTTTATATATTTTATTTTGGGTGTATTTATTGTTACTTAGCTTTGTTAAAAGTCTTTGCTTGATTACTATCCCTAAGGATTGATGAGTTCTTTTCCAAGGCAAGTGATGCATATTTAAATACTTCAGTTTGCTGATTTTTTTGGTCCCATGGCATTTTGTAGAATTTGAAAATTGTGTAAGTTGAGTATTGCACAATTCAAAATTGGAGTGATGTTTGCACTTTTTTATGGAATATTTATCTTTTTTACTCCCTAGTTTGTGACTCAGCATGTTCTATCCATTTGGTGTTTGCTCTATTTTGCTATTGTTGCAGATTGGGATCTCTTCTGTAAGCTTGAATTTAGGCATATGTTATTTCATTAAGCTCTAAGGTCAACGGAGACTGCTGTTCATTTGTTGAAGAACATGAAGGAATGTAATCATACATTTTCATTTGGTTCCTAGTTTTGTATTTATTTGGTAATAAAGCTTGAAAAGTTGATACTTTAGCCTGTCATATGTATCATTTGAGATTTCTAGTGCTTGTTGGTTTACTTTGCCTTTTTCTCATTCAAGCATCTTTCATCATGGACGTTATATATATAGACAAGCTTTGTTGCTTCAATGTATGACTCTTATAAATATAGATGAAACAATGAACTAGACTGTAAATACCTTTTGCTGCCATTTAGGTCAAAGCAGGAAGTACATACCATAGTTGCTGTGTTGTTGTTAAGAACATGCAAAGATGTGTCTATGCAATTCCAAATGGCTCTTTGTTTCACAGTGAAGAGATGATAAAGCTTGAGAAAGATTTGGCAGAATCTCGGGTTTCTCCCACAGATTTCCATACAAGGCTGCAAGTAAGATATATTTTTGTAAATAATATAGAATTGTATATATATTTGTTTTCCTCTTTGGTCCTTTATGATTTCTTTTTATTTTCCTTGTTTGCTACCATTGAAGTCGTTATTTATTCAAGTTTTTTTTTTCTTCATATTTGTAGCATTTGGCTTCAGGATTAAAGAGTGAAATTGCAAAGAAGTTGTTAGATATCAATGTCTCAACTTTTAGCATGGCACCGGTTAAGGTCTGCAAATTGAATCATTCTGACGTGCATTGTCAAATTTATATACAACAATTGTCTTACAAAAAAAAATTTATTTCCTTTTCTTCATTCTGTTTTGTCGCTTGTTTTGTGTCATGTATACATGTTACAGAGGAAATATGCATTTGAGCGATCTGACATACCTATGGGGGAGAATTATGTACTTAAGATCAATTATCCATTCAAGGTATATTACTCAAAACCTTTGAATCAAATCAGCAATATGGTTTAGAACATTGACATGCATGTTGGTTTTTTCATATGTCAATGGTATATGTATTGTTTTCTTTCTTTCTTTAGATAATTTTTTAATTTATTTTGTGATTCTTTCTAATTAGTCATGAGTTTGGGAGATTACTGCTGTATTTTACAAAGTAATGCTTTTCTTTTATTCTTCCAGGACCCGCCACTTCCAGTGGATTTAAAAGGGGAATCTTTCTCTGCTCTGCTAGGAACTCATTGCAGGTATAATATAAGTATGCTGAGCTGGTTCCTCATTCCTAGTGTCTCATGTATGCTTCTCAGATGGATTTTGATGTAGGCAGCAAAACTTTTTTTTTTTTTTTTTTCAAATCAGCAATTTGATTCCTCATGTCTGTCCGTTTGGCTTTAGCTTATAAGGTCAATTTTTAACTTTTAGTTTTTATGTACAGCTTTTTAAAATCTCACTTTTTCGAAGTACAAATATACTTTAGCATACTTTTAGCAAAAAGTCTTAATTAAAAAGCTAGATAAGCTGTTCCCAAACAGACACTGGTGTCTCATGTATGCTTCTTAGATGATTTTGATGCTTATTATTTTAGTGCATGATGGTTATGTTAGAAGCATTTTACTTTTGATGGATGTCAAGATCCATTGATCTTCAGTGATTGGTTATATGAGATAGACCGATTCTTTGAGCAAGTAGGTTTATTGGGTGATAAGAAGGTTAGGTTTGCTATAATGAAACTCATAGGTTGAGCTAACAATTACTGGTATCGCATTGAGAGCTTTAAATTTAGAAAAAATAAGCCTAAATGATTGGGTAGAAATGAAAGAAAAAGTTAGAGAGAAATATGTTTTTTAATCCCATAAAGAGAAATACAAGTCCTGATTCTATTAGGGCGATTTTTCAAATCAATGAAACAGTCAAAGTCAGGGGAACATGCCTTTTATTGGCTATGTCACACAATTTGAAAAAGACAGTTTCTTGTCTTAAGCCCACTTTGGTATCAATGGAAGCTATACTGAAAGTCATCCAAGACTTGACTGAAAATATCAAGTCAGTGGCTCCTTCCTTCCAAAGTATGACCTTCAGCAATGAAACCACAACCTCACATATGGGAGACAATACAATAGTGTTGGTAATGAAATTCTGGTGATAAAGGAACATTAAGAACCACCAAAACTTATTGCTGAAAAAGAAATATAAATGCCAACAGATTAGACTTAAGAAAACCTAGACCAAGTGTGGCAGACCTAAAACAGCCTGTTGAAGAATCACTACTTGATGAGGAGAAAATAAAACAAGAAAGCCAATAATTATAGGGTGCACAGGTTGTGAATAATGAGTTTGGTGCATTTGCTTCTCATCTTTCCTCCGTGGTGTGTGAAGTGAAAAGGCCTGATACTAACAGTGCGTTTGGTTGGAGTTTTTTAAGGGAGGATGGAAAATGGAGGAGGGAAAAGAGGAGAGAAAATGCTATTTCCTCTTGTTTGGTAAGGGGAGAAAATAGGGTGAATGGAAAATGGGGGTGGGGGAGTTTTCTCTCCTGGCCCACAAATGTTCTCTCCAAAATGGAGAGAAAACTTGAGGAGGGTAAAATGTCAAGATTACCTGCACTCTTTAAAAATAATATGGGTATAATAGTAATTAACTCGCCATGCTTCCACTTTTTTATCCTCTCTACTAAACACACATGGTAGAAAACACAAATATTTTCTATCCTCTTTCTCCCAACCAAGCATATTGTAATAGAGGATCAAGATAAGGTTCTGACATTTGCAATACTAACTCCACACATCGACTTCATTATTCTAGATGAATTTAATGAGTTGGTGGAGTAAAAGGTTTCTTTCTTTTTAGTGCTGTCATAAGTGTTTCAAGAGTTGGTGAAAGTGTCAAGTGCAAAGTTTTTATCCTTTAGCATTTCAAAACTCAAGGTCGAGTTTTCTCTAACAAAGGGAGAATGACACAGAGCACCACCAAAATTATTTTAGAGTTTGTTATTTTGAGATACCATATTTTATTTTAGAAATTTGAAGCAAATTTCTTTTTAAATTTTGAATTTGGCTTTTACTTTGATTGAGAATTTCTTCAGATGTAATTGTGCTTTAATGTAATCCTTGAAGCCTATTTAAAATTTAATAAGCTTCAAAAATGGTTTGAGATAGTACATTTAATAAAAAATTTGATTAGAGATGTTCCTCTATAGCTTGGTGGTGATTCCATGCAACCTTAGGTGGTGAAATCTTGGGTTCTCTGTTTCTTTCTGTTGTTTCTTGTTGTTGCAAACCCATTCTATGACAGATTTTCTTTCTTCTGTTTATTGTTCACAAGTTAACTTGAAGTTCACTACTAATGTTGAATTATCTTAATTATCATCAAAATTCATTATTTTTGGTAAAATTTTTCTATAATTATATTTTTATAATAGTTGTGGTCTACTTAAGAATTAATGCACCCATGAAATAGTGAACTGACTATATCCCCATATGCAGTGCTTTGGAGCTTTTTCTTATTAAAAGGAAGATTAAGGGGCCTTCCTGGTTATCAGTTTCAAAATTTTCCAGTTGTCCAACTCCTCAACGGGTGAGATTTCTAAGTCGTGGTACTTAACTTTTAAGTTGTTTAGTTAATGCTTATGAAGTCTGTCTGTCTGTCTGTCTCTTTCTCTCTCTCATGCATATGTGTGTGTGTGTGCTCTCATTTTCAGCTGTAACAGCTTGGTTATAACTTACACAGGTGAGCTGGTGCAAATTTGAGGTGTCTGTTGACTCTCCAAAAGACATACAGATGTCATCTTCATCAAAGGAGATTCCTCCAGTGGTTGTTACAGCAATAAATTTGAAAACTATTATCAATGAAAAGCAGAACATAAATGAAATTGTCTCCGCATCTGTTGTTTGCTGTCACAAGGCCAAGGTTTGTTCTTGAGCCTTTGTTTGTAAGCAGTACTATTGTTGATGTTAGTTGATGTGCTAAATTGAGTCAGAATTTGGGCTCACAGAGATAATGAAATTAATTACTTCTTGCACTTGTATTTCTGGTAATATGGTCTTACACATGGCCAAGAACCTCATGGCTCAATTGGCATATATTGAAGTCCTCTCACCCCCAACTGTCGATATATCAACAAAAAAAAAGTCTCTGAGGGTTGTATAAGAGATCTGAGGTTCAATCCCCACCTATACCAAAAACTGATTGGTGTCTTGGTCTGATGATAAAGAGCTATCATCAAGAGCGGACGCCATAAGTTGAAATTCTTTCTAAAAAAAAAAAAGTCTTACACAATATAAACAAATAATAATCACTTATGTGTGATGGAGTAGTCAGTATTTAATGTTATGTTGAGTGGTGCGAATTTTGTACGAAAAAGTTGACACGTTGATGCCTGAGTTTACTTATCCACAAAAAAAGAAAAAGGATAAAAGTATTGGTGGTTTTTTGGTTAAGGCTATTGAGTAATTTTTATGAAGTGTTACACTTACAGCTTGAAAAATAAATTTTACTATCAGAAAGACCAAAATTTTGGAGGAAATTTCTTTATAATTGATGTTCATAAAGTTCCATTGACATGTTCCTCTTCTATTGTCAGCAAAATTTTGACTGAAGTTGAGGTTCAGTTTCAATTATTCTTATACTCAAACTGCTAATAGTATTGTGAAGTTACTGAGTATGTTGATTCTAATTTATCTTAAATAAGCTGTTGCGATGTGATAATATAATCTACTACTTGTGCTGTTTGACCATACAGATTGACACTCCAATGTTGGCCTCAGAATGGAAGAGACCTGGTATGCTTAGCCATTTTACTGTTGTCCGCAAGCTTGATGGGGACATATTTCCAATGGGATTTGCTAAAGAGGCTACTGATAGAAACTCAAAGGCTGGATCAAATGTTATAAGCTCTGAAAGCAGGTAGGTTTTACCTGCATGATGTGTTTTCAATTAATTTCTCTGTGTCCTCTTAAAAGGTATGGTGTTTTGCTACTAAAATTAAATTTTAGTTCCTGTAGTTATGGTATTTTCATTTTTCTGTTGTGCAGTGAAAGGGCTTTGTTAAATAGGCTGATGATTGAATTATACAAGTTGGATAGTGATGTTCTGGTTGGACATAATATATCGGGGTTTGATCTGGATGTACTTCTCCACAGAGCTCAGGTGGGAACTTTTTTTCAATGTTTTTTTTTTTAATAAAAAGAATTTAATCATATCCATAATACATGTCTTATATTAGTGTTCAAATAAGTATAGGAGAAATGATGACCATGTCATTTTTGTAGTTTATAACAAGGAATATGATATTTACTGTCAAATTGCATCTTCAAGAATGCCCAGCGAAACCAACCACTGGCCAGATGCAGTTTCATTGAAATATTAAGGTTCATATATCATAATTTTTTGATTGGTAATTCACACATTCACCCAAAGGGGTTTGAACCCACAACCTTACCCTCCATCCCATAACATTATCAAGGAAGTGTCATTTGAGCTAGAGCTCACTGGTTTGCATGTATCATAATTTTACCATCATGTAAAGATGCCCTTATGAGTTTCTTTAGAATGCAAATTCTGCTGCTATGTCCATGTGATACATATATAATGAGCTGCCATTTTCAAAAAAGGAAAAAAGAAAAAAAGCTCATATTTGAATTACAGACTTGCAGAGTACCTAGCAGTATGTGGTCCAAAATAGGTCGCCTCAAGCGTTCTGTGATGCCTAGGCTTGTAAAAAGAAGCAACATGTTTGGGTCTGGGGCAAGTCCAGGAATCATGTCTTGCATTGCTGGTCGGCTCTTATGTGATACATATTTGTGTTCCCGTGACCTATTAAAAGAGGTATGATGCTTGTCTTGGAAATCATAACATGTGGTAATGCTGGTTATTATTTCATATATGCAACCTTGATTCTTCCAGGTCAGTTATTCTTTGACACAACTTGCAAAGACTCAGCTGAACAAAGATCGGAAGGAGATCACTCCACATGATATTCCTAGAATGCTTCAAACTTCAGAATCTCTCATGGAACTCGTAGGTTCTAAATTTTTACTTTAAATACTTGTTCTTTTTGTCATGTTTGATTAAAGACCAATATTGATTGCTTTTTTTTTTTCTTGGAAAAAAGATCAGGGTTGTTAGTAACAGGCAAGTCAGGTCCGTAGTTTGACCTTGCGTGGTGCTTGGTCACCTTGTTTTGCAAATGAGAGAGTTTTTGTGGTTATGTGATTCACTAAATAACTATTATCTGATAAGCTTGATTGCAGTTCCTGTTCCTGTATCTTTTTGTTAACCACTATAGGACTTTGACAGATCATAATGTTTGATAGTGATGTTAGAGCCTTGTCTCTTGGTGGGTGTGCAATCCACTTGTTCAATTGAGGATCTAGCCTAGCTAAGTGAGATGAGTTCTTAGAATCCAGATAATGGTTCTACGGTAGCTTTGTCTAACTGGAAAATTTTGATCCCTTTGTGCTGGTTCTCATAGTATTAGGTCTCTCTATTTTAACTTTTAATTATTTTATTTAAATACATACAGATTGAATACGGTGAGACAGATGCTTGGCTGTCTATGGAACTCATGTTTCACTTGAGTGTTCTGCCCCTCACACGTCAGCTGACTAGTATCAGTGGTAATCTCTGGGGAAAAACTCTTCAGGTGAGTCCTCACAATGTGTTTCCTTGCACAATCTGACCAATGACATTTTCTGACAATACATTTTCTTTACATCTCAATTGTACTTTTTTCAGGGTGCTAGAGCACAGAGAGTAGAATATCTTTTATTGCATGCATTTCATGCAAAGAAATATATTGTCCCAGACAAGATGTCATATCCTATGAAGGAGACAAAATTAACAAAACGAAGAATTAACCATGGTGTTGAGGATGGAAATTTTGATGAATTGGAAGTGGATGATGCAAATATTGATAATGATGTCCCCCATATTGATCATGGAAAAGGCAAAAAAGGTCCAGCCTATGCAGGTGGCTTGGTCTTGGAGCCAAAGAAGGGTTTATATGACAAGTATATATTACTTCTGGATTTCAATAGTCTTTACCCTTCTATCATTCAGGTTTGCATCCATTCCCCCACTTTATGCCTTCCACTTGTCTACTATAATATCTTCTCTCTCTCTCTCTCTCTCTCTCTCTCTCTCTAAGTGATGAAAATTGTTTCTGATCTGTGTTATTTTGTTATCTTTCACTTATTTAATAGGAATACAATATCTGCTTCACAACAGTTGAGAGATCTTTGGATGGATTAGTTCCCCGCTTACCATCTAGTAAAACGACAGGAGTGCTACCTGAGGTACAATCACATCAGACAATGAATCATCAGTCTGTTTATTATTTTCTCAGCATAGTTGAACTTCGTGATATGATGTTTCACTCACTAGATGTGGTTTCGTGCTATCATGATTTGGATGTCAATATGATTTTAAACTGAATTTCCCAATTTCTGCATATGATGGTACTTACAACCACATCTAGTGACTTGTTTCTCTTTTGATTTGTTCTTTCACATTTCTTCATGTACTTTCTAAGATTTAGAGCACTCACATCAATGGGTGTATAATAGAAAAATGTGTAAAATTTGAACAGTTTTGCCTAAAAATGACCTACATCAGTCAGTGTATAATTGTGTAAATTTACATTTATATTATTCATTTTGCATTTAGTTTTTTATTCTTTCTTTACGTATCTTGAGGACGAAGGAAGTGAGTGGATGGTAGTTGTTATGTGTGAAGAAAAAGAAACAATTTTAAAAATCAAGAAAAATTGATATTTTAATGAAATATAGTGTAAAATAGATAATCTGATATGGGGTGTTTTGAAAAGTGAGTATGTAAAATAGAAAAAGTAAGTTCTTATGCTAAAATATACAGAAATTTTTGCACGAGCTGGTGCAAATGCTCTTAATGGGACTAGAAAAATTGCTATTCGGCTTATTTTGAGAGGCTCAATATGCATTGTTGGAACAATATAATGTGATTAGTATGTGACCAGCCTGATTTAAGGAGCGAAGGAACCTGTTTTACCATCATTTGAGGTTTGTATTATATTAGAATGAATTTGGAGTATCTAGAATATTAGAATGGATTTTTGAACTTCTGATGCTGTGAACAGGAGGGTGAGTAAAGAGTATTTGGACCCTTTTTTAGAACTTATGTCCTGCTGTACCAAATGCAGTCATTGATATTGTGGAAAATAAATCCTTTTGAATATTGTGGATAGATATGATATTTTCTGGATTTCAAGTATGGATTTATCCTTTTTTAAAGATAAATTCTTAAATAATTATCATAATGCTTGTTTATAAGAATTTGCGTGTGTAAACAGTTGAATAAAACAAGGGGACTTTATTCTGGTTCATTAACAGTTACACTGTAACCAAGCTCACTGTTTGTAGTGGCATTGGACTTTGATATAGTATGGAGTGGAAGTGTACTGTACTTTGCTTCCTTTTATCATCTAAAATAGTAGGTGCAGATTGTTTATCTCATTTGCGTTTTTGTAGTTGCTGAAATATCTGGTAGGAAGGAGGAAAAGGGTGAAGCAATTGATGAGGACTGAATCTGGTCTCAAAGTACAGCAACTAGACATTCTGCAACAAGCATTAAAGCTCACTGCAAACAGGTTTGTATTTTTTTGTTGCACCTTTCATGTTCTAATTCTCCCATTAATACCTTCAAGACTTGACTCTCTTATTCATTCTTTTTCACTTTATTTGGTCAACTATGTTCGGCAGTATGTATGGGTGCCTGGGGTTTTCCAATTCACGATTTTATGCGAAGCCACTGGCAGAGCTTATAACACTACAAGTAAGAGAGATACTTGTAGCAAATACATAAATTGCAACTTCTCTCAATTAAACAGAGATTTTATCTTCTATATTTAGTGCTTCTATTAAGTATTGAGCAATTCAAATAATTGTTGTGCAGGGAAGGGAGATTCTGCAGAGTACAGTTGATCTTGTTCAGAATAATTTGAACTTGGAGGTCATTTCTTGTATTGAAATTTAGAAGTTGACTGTTGTCCTCTAATGTTCAGATCTGCGTTTTATCAATTAAATGTTAAACATAGCTCTTAAAAGATGTTTTGCTTTGTATCTGTCAGGTAATATATGGTGATACAGATTCCATTATGATTTACAGTGGGCTTGATGATATTCCAAAAGCAAAAGCAATTGCAGAGAAAGTCATCCAAGAGGTGAAACTTTATTTTTGAACCTGGAACCAGTAGGATATTAGCTTAGTATCTTATGGTTAAAAACTTATACTTGTGGCCCACTTGATATATTCTTGATGATACTAGATTCAATATAACTACCCTTTTGCTATCCTGTGCTATAAACATGTTGGAGCAGGATAGGAGACCTACAATTTAAATATTTCTTTGGGAAATGTTCGCTCTTCAAATGACTTGGATAGAGAATTAGAAACTGAATATAAGAGAATTATTTTCATTTTTTTTCCTGTCTGTTTTTGTCTTGTGTTCTATTAAGGTGTGTTTTCTCTGTCTCTTTCTCTCTAGGTTAACAAGAAGTATAGGTGTTTAGAAATTGATCTTGATGGTTTGTACAAGAGAATGCTGCTCCTCAAGAAAAAGAAATATGCAGCTGTCAAAGTGCAGCAGCTTAAGGATGGGTCTCCATATGAGGTTATAAAACAATGCCCTTTGGGTTTTAGTTGTTCTGTTTAGGAAAATGCGGCAATGGGTTTATATTGTTGGTGCAGGTTATTGAACGCAAGGGTCTTGATATGGTTCGTCGTGACTGGAGCTTACTATCAAAGGAGTTGGGGGATTTTTGCCTAAGTCAAATTTTGTCGGGAGGGTAAAATGAAATTATGATTATTATTTTTAAATTGTTCTGAGCTAGCAATCCAAGATAATATCTGGTTTACTTACCTGTTTTGTTACATGTTTTGGCTCTTACGCTCCCAGGTCATGTGAGGATGTTGTTGAATCAATACATAACTCTCTAATGAAGGTATAGTCATTTTTATTCTCCCATTGCAATGACTATTTTTTTCTGGTGAACTTCTTGGGAGAGGTGGAATGTAGAGTCAATGATTGCACTTCTATGATACTTGAGCCGAAGCCTAGATTATGTCATTTGACTACCATCGAACCCAAATCTTAAGACTGCCACAAATTGTTATCGAACCAATTTAAATTCTTTAATAGGACAGGCTCATCCCAGTAAGCTTGTGACATGTCAATCATTGATTGTATTTGGAATAGAAGAACTTTGATATGACATTTTATTTTTGAACTTATCTCTTCCTTAGGAATTGTAACTGTCCATCCTTTGACATTTTGGCTGATGTGGGTTTGATTGTGGCCGAGGTGCTTGAAGTTTTTAAGGGATCTTACACAAGTGAAGTTATCATTAACTCAACTTCTTTGGAAGATGGAAATACCCTCTAATTTCACGTTGAGATGATCATTGGGTTGAACTGACCAGTGTCTTCATGCTTTAAAACCATTGTCATTCTTAAATTGATCATATAGTCTATGTTAAACAGGTACAAGAAGATATGAGAAATGGACAAGTGTCACTTGAGAAATACATCATCACAAAGACATTGACTAAACCCCCTGAAGCCTACCCAGATGCCAAAAACCAACCACATGTTCAAGTGAGTTCAGTCCAACATTCCACAATTAATTGAAAATTTCTTATCCTATTTATTTAATGCATTCCACCTATCTAGGTGGCACAACGGTTGAAGCAAAGTGGTTACACTGCAGGCTGCAGTGTTGGTGATACAGTCCCTTATATAATATGCTGTGAGCAGGTTTGAGATGCATTGATTTGTGTTTTTTGTTGTTGAATGAGCAGTAGCTGACCTCTGAGAAAATACTGCTCTTGCGTTTTAGTATTTATTTTTCTATAATTTCTCCTTCTGTGTGGACAGGGGACTAGTTCAGGTAGTTCAACAGGGATTGCTCAGCGTGCTAGACATCCTGATGAACTGAAAATAGAAGATGGGAAATGGATGATTGACATTGATTACTACTTATCACAGCAGGTTTTATTTTCTTTGGCAGATTCCCATGTCAAACAATTATGGTCATTTTTCACTTCCATTCAAAGGTTTGATTGAAGGCTTGGTTTCCCCTTGCAGATTCATCCTGTGGTATCACGGCTTTGTGCTTCAATTCAAGGTACAAGCCCAGAACGCTTGGCTGACTGCTTAGGGCTGGACTCATCTAAGGTAAACCATTCAGCTTGACATCTGGTGGCCAGATATGTTTTATTTTCTCTTCATTGTATTCCTGACATGTGAACTATGCTTTCTTCTAGTTTCAAAACAAATCAAGTGAAGCTGTCAACAATGATCCTTCCAGCTCACTCTCATTCACCATAGATGATGAGGAGAGGTGTGTCATGTGTTATTATTCTCAATTTGTTGAACTACTTATTTTAATGCTTATATTTTGTTCAAGATCGTGCTTGTTACCATGTTCATCACATTAAGTTGGGAATTATTCTTGAATATTGCAGATGTAATACATCATTAGAGAACATGCATTAGTTTTACCCCATTCTGGTTCATCCTTATTTCTTCTTCTTCTCCTCCTCTCTCTCTTCCCCCCTAATTTTGAATATTTCCATTTTCATTATTTAAAGTTGTCTGCTGTCTCCCTGACCTTTCATGATGTTTACTAATTTCTAGGTTACGATTCAAAACCGAGCAGAACTTCTGAAAATGAAAACTATTGAATGTATGCTTATGGTGAATTTAATTTAATTGACTTGCAGATATCGGGGTTGTGAGCCTTTGATCTTGTCATGTCCCAGTTGCTCTGGTACTTTTGACTGTCCAGCTGTCTTCAGTTCCATTTGTATGTCAATCAGTGATAAGCCAGCAAAGCCACAAGTAGAGGACCCCCCCTGCAATTTTTGGCAAAGGTTGCACTGCCCCAAATGCCCAGAAGAAGGCACAGTGGGTAGAATATCTCCTGCACTGATTGCCAACCAGGTATTTACGTTAACTGTAGAATCTTGAACTAAAAATTAATGAGAACCTCATATCTTGTGCGCTTGCTTTGAAACTCTAGATTGCCTGATTTTAGTTTAACCTTGGAGTGTGTATAGTCTAAACATTTATCTATACACGTTAGATTGTATAAATTTATTTTTGTCCAATATTTACACTACTTGAGAGCCCATGCTTGAGTTTTGGAATTTGGATGCCCTTGTGGAATATTTACTGAAAATATGCTTAACTGCCAGGTCAAAAGGCAAGCAGAGGGGTTTGTGTCAAAGTACTACAAGGGCGTAATGACAGTAAGCTACTGCTTGCAGATTACTACGGAAAACATTGGACTATGTAGTAGTGATAATTTTTGTTATTGCTAATGAGCTCTTATTATAGGTTAATTTTTTTATTTTTTAGTGTGATGATGAAACTTGCAAATACACCACACGCAGTCTCAACCTCCAGCTGGTTGGTGATTCTGAGAAAGGAACAGTTTGTCCAAACTATCCTCGCTGTAATGGACGTCTCATTAGAAAGGTATCTATCCATCACAAACTTAGTGAACAATGTTAAGGGCATATTTTGTTATGGCCACGACAATGTAAAACATTGCATGCCTGAAGTTGCTTTGGGCAATAACAAAAAATGCTCTAGCAATAATCTTCTCTCTTTTATTTATTTTTATTTTTTCCTATCTAATGATTAGACAACACCATTACTAATTTCTACTGTATTTTTGGGTGTAAAATATACCTTCACTAGTACACTGAAGCAGATTTGTACAAGCAGCTGGCATATTTCTGCCATTTGTTAGACACTTTACGCTGCATAGAAAAGGTTATTTCCTTTTGCACTCCATTTTTATAATTTCACTATTATTAATTTATGCGTCAAGTAATTTTTATTGCTATTTGGCCTTGCAGATGGAGGGTAGCACTAGACTACCGCTTGAGAGAGAGTTGGCCAAAATTCGGCCGATGGTCCAGTTGGCTGCATCAACTGTTCAAGGGATACGGGATCGTTGTGCCTATGGGTGGGTGCAGCTGCAGGATTTTATCATCACAGTCTGAATTTCTAAATGATGCAGATTTTGGCGCGTTAATGTTAGTTTAGATTATTCTTCTTTTACCTTCTGCTTTGTATATATTGGATATAAATTTATACAATATAGGGCCTGGAAAATCAAAGAGGGCTTGTAAAACTCAACAAGTTTGGTGAATTAAAAATCATTTGTATACTGTTGATATTAATAAGCACATGGCACATAGTTTTAATCGTAGTGACACTTTTTATTAAATATCGTTGATAGTAAAGGAAGTTCTGAGCTGCAATATAATCTTATGACTATTAGCTCAAGCTATAAACCTGAACTAGGCGCAGAGCTGCTCGATTTTTGGAAAAATTTGATGATTTGTTATTTTTAGTCAAGTGAAAAATAAAAATAGTAGATGAGATGAGACTTGAAAATGTTAGTTCCAACCTCCAAACTATTCTTAGGCGAAAATGCACTTTTGGTCTTTACATTTTGAGCCTATTGTCAATTTGGTCCCTAAATTGATTTAGCTCCTAGGTCAGTTCTTGATTTTTAAAAATCGTTTTTAAAATAGTCCCTATCGTTAATCTAGTGACAGAAAATGTTGAGGTGGTAAACGGAATGCACTGTTTGCTGACGTGGCTAATTAAAAAATATATATATATTTAACATTTTTTAAATGCCACATCAGCATTTAAATTAATAAAAAAAAACCAACTCAGAAATTTTTTTAAAAAAAATTAAATTAAATTTAAAAAAACCTTAAATCTAATTTAAACTAAAATTTCTTAAAAAAATCAGAAATCATTATCTTTTTAATTCTTTTTTATTTTATTTTTATTTTTCTTTAACCTCATCAACCTTTAAAAAAACCCTACAGACTAATCTCAAATTCTCTCACTCTCTTCACCCTCAATGGATAGAATCTCTCACTCTCCACTGTCCATGGCTGGAGCTCACTCGCCCTTCATCTTGAGGTAGAAGACCTTCGAGTTGCCGGTGGCGACAAAGGGGATGAGTCTAGTGTCAAGGAGCTTGAGGATTCCGTCGCAGATGTTGGAGAGCTCCGACAGTCCCGGATCATGGGCACATGGTCCTCGTTGCCGCGGCTCTCCTCCTTCTGCTCAATTGAGGAGATGATGCGCCACGATGCTCGCCTCTCGTTGATCTTGTTCTTGTACGCCATGGAGAGAAGGTTTCGCTCCTCGCTCTCCACCACCGCTGAGACCTTCTCCATAAACTCCACCATCGCCTCGTACCGCTAGGCTTGCTCGGAAAGCTTCACCATCTCCTCTTTGATTGGTGGTCTGATCTGATCATGTGGGTTTCGGCTTGCAAGATCGGTGGCTTGATGTGGCTCGATCGGTGGGTTTCTGATCTGTTCACTTGTTGCTGGGTTTGTCCTTTTTCATGTGGATTTGATGATTTTTCTGGGTTTATGGGTTTGATTTGTTGGAGGTTTCGGTGGAGGATAGAGATTTTGTATGTATTTTAAGCATCGGTTTATTAAATGTGAGTTATTTTAGTGTTTGGTTTGAAAGAAAATCTTGATTTTCTGGGGAAAATGTTGATGATTGTTTAAGGAAAATTTATGAGGTTGGTTGGGTTTGTTGTTATTGTGAGCCGAATTGGCTAGGTTTGTGTGTGATTGTTTCATAAGAAAATTTCTGGTTTTGGGTGGAAAGAAAATGTTGTGATGAAAATCTTAGGCATCAGCTTTTTAGATGTGAATTTTTTCAGTGTTTGGTGAAATTTTCTGGGAAAGATGTTGAATGCCCAGGAACTTTGTGTTCTTGAGTTCTTGTGAATTCCCGTTCAAATCCGAAACTATGTATTTTTATGTTTTTAATTATGTTTTTATGTTTTTTTAAATTCATAAATTAATTTTTTTAAATTAGACGATGACATGGCATGCTGAGGTAGTTTTTTATTATTATTTTATTAGATATGTCAGCAAATAGTGAATTCCGTTTGTCACGTATGCATTTTCTGTTACTAGGGTGACGGCAAGGACCAAAATAAAAAAGATTTTCTGAAATCAGGGACCGACCTAGGAGCTAAATCAATTTAGGAACCAAAGACAATAGGCCCAAAATGTAGAGACAAAAAGTGCATTTTCGCCTTCTTAAAATGATGCGATTATTTTTTAATAAAGTATAGTTGATACAATATATTAGATATTCCCGATTAAGTTATTTATATTTGTTATTTGAAACTGTTTTAAAATTTGTTTGTTTGTTTTTTTTAGAGAAACTTAAAGCATTTACATTCAATTATCTATTATGCATTTCATTGTAGCACCAAATGCATAAAAAGATCCCCACACCCGGTAATGCAACGTTGTTAATACTTTTGCATTTTGCTACAGTAACATCTCAAAATAATTATCCACGGTAGCAACATCTATATCTTAAATAAATACTAGTATTATTTATTCTACCCCCAATTATTTTAATCTCATAAAACATTCTCTCTTTAGACTTTTCATGTTCCCTCCACTATAGCAATCTCTCATTTTTCTCTTATCAGAATAAGAATAATAATATTTTGAAAAAAATTACAACTTACTCTTCTAAACTATACTCCTTTTTACACTTACCCTTCTAAATTATGAGAATGCACATATTACCCCTTAAACTATACCTTTTTTATACTTATTCTCTTAAACTATGAGAATGCATGTTTGCTTCCCTAAATTATTATCCATAGGATGGGGTGCAAAGTGTTACATGAGTAATAATTTAGGGGGGAAGTGTGCACTCTCATAGTTTAACGGAACAAGTGTTATGTGGGTAATAGTTTAGGAAATAAGTGTGTATTCTCATAGTTTAGTAAGTAAACGTAAAAATGGTATAATTTAGGGGGTATAGTGTATTTTCTCCTAATATTTAAATAAAATAGTAAGATAATGTAGTAATGTAGGGTGTATTGTTAATGTGATAATGTAAAATAGATAAAGTAGATTTTTGTAGTATAATTTTTTTTTGGAGTATCACTGGATGTCTTAGGCAATCTCTCTCTCTCTCATTTTTTGGGATTCGGAGTTCGGCTACATGAAGAATGAAACCGAAGTTCACACTTCAGCCCACCAAGTTTCTGGGCCACATCCACTTTGAATTACAGCTCCCACTTGCAATGGTTTGAGTTAACGACGAGGCTCACAAAGTGCTTTGTATGAGAGAGATGGGAGCTAGAAAACAATTATTTTAGTAACTTTTCTCTTACAAGCAAGAAAGAAAAAAAAAAACCCAATTATTTTATTAAATAAAACAAAAGAACAGAGAATTGTTTCTCAATCTCATGTACATATGTAATATGGACATGTGTATGGGCTGACTATTTAAAATTTCTTCAAACTTATTGGAATAATTAGTTTCCCTGCAATTGTACCCTACTTCATGCAATCCATCTTGATATCCTTACTGTAGCTCCCCAACAGGTGCCTCGTTGAGCCATAGGAAGTGAATGAAGTCATACAATTTTGCACTTACACTCACCTGCTAAGCAGCAAAGGTCAAAAGTTTCAAACCTTTTTTCTAAGAAGCAGTTAATAGTAGCAATAGTATAAAAATTGATATATGCGAAAAATCTAAGTATGTACTACCTTGTATGGTGTTGGGTTCAGTCTCCTCATGTGGTCGGGACGCATTTGCTCGAGTTGTTCCATGCACCGTTTCCTGATGTCCTTAAGAGGTGGTAAATCTTCTTTTGCTTTATCTTCAAGAAACAAATTATAAATTGTTTAGACACTAAACAAAATGCATTATCAGTCACAGGCTGCATCCAAAGTATGTAGCTGATAAAATACTGATGACCCTTTCTTGTCCTCCAAAGACAATTTGCAAGTCACTAAATAGTAAATACCAAGACTACAAACCTAATATTTTGATGAAGTCCTGAAGATGTAAAACATTATTTGCACAAGAAAAATGGTTTTCGACCAGTTGGATGTCAGAGCAAGATCAGTGGGTGGATACAATTCTAGGAAACTTTCCCAATAAAAAGATGCACATGTGTATGCATGCACATAACTTTGTGAAGAAAAATAGGGTAAGGACTCAAAAGTCAAAATCATTTATTTGATGCTGTTTATCATTAAAGATCATCACATATTCCTAGGCACCCACCTGACGTTCCAGGCCAGTAACACTTCAGAAGCTCCTCAACACGCTGTGGCACCACATATGCTCTCTTAGATTCATTGAAAGGGTGACGACAAAGGATCCTTTCTCCAACCTGTATATTAGACACAAAATGAAACCTTCCTGCTTACAAGATTCAATATGGGGTGAGCTGTAAACTCTTATATAGAATTGAAAAGGCAAGCAATAAAGAGGGTACATAAGAAAACAAGTTGCAATCAGGCTATATAGTAGTCAATGCGTTGGTAACTCTGACCAAATAACTCAATTAGTTGAGCCTTAAATCTAAATTAATTGAACATGGCTATATGTCAATCCTATACAAGGACATATACTCAGGAACATCTTCAAAATGATTCAAGATCATAAGATGTGACTATGTTTACATTTTCCATCAACCTACTGCAACCCTTCTCTATCCCAGATTGGAGCTAGCAGTTTAAAAATTAAGATACAAAGCATGACACAAGTGGAGTCAAGATTGAGTTTTATACTTTTGACTGCCACCAGGAGAGAAGTTCAAAAAGGGAAAAAAATCAGTGAAAATATTTATTATTAGAACAGATTTAAAAATGAGGCAGCCATAGAACATTTTCATTATTCCATCCCCTGTAATATAGGTAACACTAATGCTTCATAAAGGAAAGTGTAGCTGGATGCAGTATTCCTCATCAAAAGTTCAAAATTATTTATATTTGATAAAAGGATTCAAATCATAAAATATGCATGAGGGTGTATTTTAGCCACTCTTATCAGGAGGAGAATCAAGATAAAACATATATGTAAGCACCATCAGAACAACTACCCCAGAGCATGGCATGGTAGATTAATTCTTCCAATTTTTTTCCACACCAAAATAAAAAATTGAATTACTTGTTTGAAAAGGAAATGAAAAAGAGGCCTTTCTTATTGCATTCCATTCTGTTACTCCATAACACCCAATGCAGCCAAAATCCGCAAGTTGACATGGTGATTAAAAAATATTCTCAGGCTGCCTAATCCTAATTACAGCTCATATGAATCATGATAAAAGAGTACGTGTATATGCACGGCAAAACCAACATCTATTTACCAAGAAGAGTTGGAATGTATACAATATAATTAATAGGATAAAAACACACACACACACACACAGGATGATTAATGGGAAGACCAAGTTGACAAGATACCTTTGGGGATGGTTCATTTTCCCCCGTCATTATGTCTACTAGGGGATAACCTTCTTTCCCATACAACCTGAAACACCGTTTCTTACATGGAATAGAGACCTAGAATCAAATAAGAAAAACATTAACAGATGAAGTAGATGTTCTCTTGAGATTTCTTGACAGCATGATCAAACCTTTGAGACATCTTCAGAAAGTTTGATGCGTGGTTGATCATTTATCTCAACGAGCTTGAAAACACAACCTAAAGCAGGTTGAGCAAAGCATGTAACCAGATGGGTTCCTATTCCAAATGCATCAACCTCATGACCCTGCACAGGGAACACAATTCAATTTTGATATAATTTGAATCTAGATATAACATCCTAATTCAGCAAACACTTAGGATGCATAAACTTTTGGGAAAATATTTTATTCTTTTTATTTATGAGAAAGGAGGTGAAAAGAAAATATAGACAAGAAGAAACATAAGAGATAGAAAGGAGTAGAATCTGAGATAGAAATAAATAGAGATATCCTGGGAAAGATTGAGACATGAGAAAGAAATATACAACATCCTAAGCTGAATTACATGACATTCACTTGAGCAAGCTATGAACTATTGAAAGAACTTACATGTGGAATGTGGGAGTATCAAGTAACTACCTGCTCAGGTGAATATCATGTATACACGCATTATGAGCAGTTAAAAAAACTCTCCCTGCAATGTTTTTCTATGGGAATTGAGCTTTTTGAGAAAGTATAGAAGTGATCAATTTGTCAGGTAACTACAATCTTGGTTTAAAAAGAGATTACAACTGTAACATTTCTCTAGGACTTTCAGGATCTAAGACAGCTTTCTGCATACTTATAACATAATGGGATAAATAAGAAAGCCCAGAAAAACCAGAGCTATGGGTGAGTATATTATAATGAAATCAGCAGAGGACAACAGCTAAATGTATCATTTACTCAGCATGCTAGCTGAATGAGATAACTTCCTTGCAACACTCTTGTCAATGGAGAGATCTCTGTTGCTTAGTAGCATATCATAATCTAATTTGGTCATCCTACTTGGAGCAAAGATGAAATACAGAAAATTCTAAACAGTTGAAGACTTCTATCATACAAACTCTCTCAGGGTTTTGCATGCATTTGGTACAATAAGTGAATAAAATTTACTTAAACCAAATTGTTTTAAAATCAATACCTGTTTGTTTAAAGCATCTAAAGTTTCCTCATTGAGGTCATTACTAGCTGTTATAGCTGTCTTTCCAAAACCAGGCACTCCAAAGTCGTTCTCAATGGCAACAAAAAACTTCCGGGCCTCGCAAGACAAATATGCTAGGTCACCAGAGTCCAACCTAATCCCTGTTGCTTTGTACCTGCACAGCACATCAACCAAATTCATACTGGAAATAGAAATATTTTACTATTCACAAGGATCAAATCACTGAAGCAAGGAGTCTTCAAGATTTTATGCACATGAAGTCCTTAAAACTGCAAAACAATACAATGTCAGGAAAAAACAGAGAGAGAGAGAGAGAGAGAGATAATAGAAATATGGAAAAAAAAACTTGATTTGAAAATAAATTGGCTCATCAGAAGCATAAGTATAGGCAGCTTGCTTGAAGGAAAACTGTAATTTGCAATGGACAAGCAAAAGTGCATTACTTTCATCCCAAAAAAATTGTTAATTAAAGACTACACAATGGTTAAGAATGACAAATGGTGAACCAGTAACCATTTGTTTAATGGTGCTGCCAATAAAGTACACCCCACAAAAAAGTAGTCTTTCCCTGGGGGAGTCTAGATTTTTCTGAGGGGAAGGGTGCATGTTTGAAAATAAAGTTGTAAACTAGACAGTTAACTCACCTTGAGATAAAAGGAATGAACAGTTTTTACATGCTTAATGTTTTCAGCACTACATTTTGTCTTTAACCCCTTGGAAGGATATGCACTACCACATTGTCTTCTAAGATTAAGCCATTTTCTTGTTTCCTTCCTCATTTTGCATTGAAACGAGATTACACAAAAAATTCAACATTTATTTCTTTGTAATTACCCACCCAACCAGCGGGTCTTGAACCCACGACCTTACCCTCCACCTTACTCATATAAGAGGAGGAAGTGCCATTTGTGCTAGATCTCACTGGCCAAATTTTACATTTGAACTATGGAAGTCTGACCATAATCTTTGAAACAATTGTTGTTGTAGTCATCATCATCTTTTGTTATTGTTCTCATTGCTGTTACACTACTATTTGATCTCATTTGTTATTGTACTGATGGTTCCAGTTCACCAATTGATTTGTTCAATTTTTAAAGCAACAAAAACATTACTCCTCAACTAAAAGGGGATGGATGGAGTGACAACTGATAAATGAAAGATATTGTTCATTGATCATGCTCACATCAAGAGATTTAATATGTGAATGCACATCAAAACCTTTCAGACATACCCCAGATCACTAAGTGCTAAAGCAACTGCACAAAAGTTTGGGATCCCACTCCTGATAACCTGGCACAATATATGTCAATGACATGAATTAAATAATGGAATTTTAAACAAGTATATACAGGTTGCAACTAAATGAAGTATAGCTGATAAAAGAGCGGAAATTGTAGTCTTTTGACATGAAAAACAAAAGAACATATAGCACATATTGACCAGTATTACTATCCACAAACAATAGTACAACCAAGAACTGAGAAGTAGCACTTCATTGTAACATATAAAGATTCAATGTAGTGACTTTTTTGAAAAATAAGTTAGAAAAAAAAAAACTTAAATATTAACAAATATATAGTTGTCCATGCAAAACTTGGTGAACCATTGAAGTCCATTTAGTTGGGAGGATTTTAGAGGATGGAAAATGGGAAAGAGATTAAAATTTTTGTAGGTTCTGTATGAAGGAAAACTTGGAGAGTGGAAAAGGGATGGGAGGCATTTTCCATGTGGGCCCAAAAAATTTAATCTTCCCAAAAATGGAGAGAAAAGAGGAAGGAAATTAGGGAGAGAGAGAAAATTACAGTTTTCCCCTCATGTGAATACAATATATTGTCGTAATAAATTTTAAATACTATGAAAATAATATAAAAAACAGTTTCTTACATAATAGGGGTATTATAGTAATCAACTCAATTATTATTTCTTTCATTCATTCCCCCCCCCCCCCCCCCAAAAAAAAAAAAAAAACCAAACAAGGGAAAGTTATATGCATTTTCTCTCCTCCAGTGTTTCTATCCCCTCTAACCAACACTCATGAAGGAAAACAACAATCTTTACTTTCCTTCTTTTCAATCCTTCTAGTTTCCAATCCTCCCTATATTTTCCATCCTCCCTAACAAACATGACCTTAAGATTTCACACACCATAGTCATCAGACTAGTGTGTGGGACACAAAAAGTTCAAGATCTCCTTCAAAAGATTGGGACCAAGTTATAGAGCGCCTTTGTTTTTTTTTTTTTTTTTTTTTTAAGAAGAAGAAGGTTGTGGAGGGGGGGGGGGGGGGGGGGGGGAGTGATTTAGCTCTTACAGACAAATGCAACATAGTCCATATCTTTAAACAAAAAATGACCAGCCTGAGCACCCAGTCCAGCCAAATTTGATAATGAGAGAGAGAGAGAGAGAGAGAGAGAGAGAGAGATGGAATGAGTAAGGTTAAGATTCTAGGTCGATCATCATATACAACACATAAAACTTTGAAAGCAGATGCTAAAACATGATGAGGAAACAAGGCAAGATAGGTAGATCTCATCCACATTATTTAAACATCTGAAGGTAATTAGCAAAATTTTCACTTACATCATATGTGTCTACAAGAGCTAAAAAGTTATTAGGGAATGCCAAGGCATATGATGTGAAAGCTGCTAGCTCGCTTTGATTTGTCTCACCAAATGCACCATGTGATGAACCTGACCACTGCAAAGCAAGCACAGATTTTAGTGTTATCATGATTTTAATGAATTCATAAGGACAAAACAAAAACATTACTAGCAATATAAGTTAGTATAAAATTCATGCATTACAAACTATACATGCATGCATGTGCAAATATGGGACATCATCTAAAAGAAAAACCATAGCATATACTTTTCTAATAAGTAAAGAGAAATAAAAAGAAAAGCATCATAAAACCAAAGTTTATACACTCTAAACTCAACAAAGCATTACATCCCAGCTGCACTAATCCTATTTTTGCCACACAACTCTTTCAAGTTCACATCCTTTACTCAACCATATCTCATCAGCGTTTTCTCATCACCTCAAGGGCTCACCTCCCCCCCCCCCCCCCCCTTCTTTCAGTAGTCTACAAATTGCATCTTAAGCTAAATCTATTAGACGCATTTGGTATGTATTGAAAAGTAAATGATCATGCCCAAGTTTAATGCTCTTACAAGTAATAGCTTAGGTGGTAGTTCAAAATAGTAGTATATAAACTGAGCTCTTCCTAACTAAGCAAGAATAACATGGACACATATTGATAAACCATATATTACACAACGATGAAATTTGATGGCCAAAAACAATACCTGAATTTTGCTTAACCATTTCTGGACTAGACTTACAAAATCCTCACAGATACTTGACCCATCACTGCTATGAAGTGATTTATCAATGATCTCATCAGGGCTCTGCAAATCACTGAATTAATCAGACAAAGAATGGCGCTTCATGTGCAAGGGTAGACATAAATCTACGGCAAGGTAATATCATTTTTAATTGGGGAAAAAAAATCTACCGCAAAGTAAACATATTTCTCAAAGCACAAACTTAGTATAATCAAGTTTATGTACATCACATCAAAGTTTACTCTTTACAAATGGCTTTGAGAAATACACATCAAGTTTATGTACATCACATCAAGTTTATGTAATGAAATCCTCTGCAAGAAATACAAACCATAAATGAGCTAACAAAGGCATGGGAATGTGTTCCACGAAGTGGTATTCCAAATAACTTCCCAGCTGCAACATTGCTGTCAATAAATAATACAGAAACAGAGAAAAGCTGTATCAAACATTAACTCAGGTCAACAGCAAAAGCACTGAAGAAAATAAAGTGAATGAAGCTCTAGTAATCCCCAAACTGAGCAAAAAAGGGACAGTTATATCTTTTCTTTTCTTCATGTCAATCTAGCCAGATGAGATTTAACAGTCAAATAAAAACATTTAGTGAGCTAAGTCAAAAAACACGATGATTCAAAAGAGATTACTGTTATCCCTTATTCAACTCTATGAATTTCAGTGAACAATTTACAACAACACATTTTACTTGTGAGTTTACATAGATGCATTAATTTCGGGATCAATTAAATTTAATTATACAAATGCACTTCATCATTTGAAGAAATGCAAACACTGTTAAAATAAACACAAATTATGATGTTTGAGACATGCATTGTTTAACCAAATTTATCATCCAAAAATTTAGGAGTTGATTTGGAATACAGAGGTGCTACATCAAATCAAACTTAGCATAGACAAGCAACACTAAAACAGTGTATCATTTGTCATATACCATAGAAAGTATGTAAATTCTGCCGAACTCCAGCTATAGGAAACATATATTGATGAAAAATATTGCAGTTAAAAATGCAAGTAGTGATTCATCTGATACTACCTTGTTGCATCAAACCCTCCAAGGTAGCAATATTTTGATGCCCCTATTCCACCATCAGGTCCCTACATACAAAATTTTGACATCCTTCTGATTAACATAAACACAGATAAGCACTTCAAAACAAATAAAAACAAATCAGCAACCTGAGCTCGTCGAAGCCCAAACTCAAGAAGTATTTTTGATTTTCCAGCAACAAATCGATGCCTTGCAGCATTGGTAGCAACTAATGACGCATAATTAATAAGATTTAAAAATGGAGTTTCCAGCAATTGAACCACCTGAAAAAGCAGTATTATGTAAGACATATGTTGTCTTGAGACGAAATTAGCATTGGAACATTTTTAATTAGTAAAACATCTTGTACTTAAATTCCTATTTTACCCTTGTGAAATTAGCATTGAAGCATGACATGAATTTTATGAAAAATGTAAAAATGTGGAGAAAACCAGTTTCATGGTACTTACAGCAACAGGCCCTTCAACTCTTAGCAATGGTACTTTTGGGAAAACAACTGATCCCTCTGAAACAGCATATACTTCAACATCAGAACAGTCAATTTCTCTAAGATAGTCGAAGAATCCATCCTATAGTTTATAAAATAAAAAGGATTAGTCAGCCACTTATGTTGTTGCTAGGATTCATGGACTAAATACACCACCAAAATATCTCAAAATTGCATTTTGAGACTACCGCCAAAAAGAGATCATGAGTTTCAAATCTTCATTTTGAGTTCTTTCTTATCAATCTGGAGATTCACCTGATTTTATATTACTACTGAGGGGAACAAAAAATGTAATAAAATGATGTGCAAAGGTGAAGAACAGAAAACAATTGGAAAACTAAGATAATGCATGGTAAGCTCCTCCCAACCATTGTTCACATCCAAAGCACTTAGAATCTCCAGATAGCGGCACCTATTAGGTATTATGCAATTAACATGCTTCACAAACTATGATAGCCTAGTAGCACAATCCAATAACATTTATGTTGAATGATGCACTGCTTTGCATGCTTTCAGAACTTTTAGCACTACCAGGAAGACACTGTTGTTCTTTCTTGCAACAATTCTGGGAGAAACATTAACTAACAATTATGTTGTTCTACTCAATTTTAATTATGCATAACTTTTGGCATTTCTCCTTTATCTATACATAAATATATGTAAGACTCACCTGTTGTTCTTAGTATGTCAATAACATGAAAAAGAGAAAAGATTAACTCAGCTCATTTCATACGTATCGTAAAGGTAAAAAATGCCAGTCTTATATGTAGTCTATAATACTAATAATAGATTGGTATATTATTGAAAGACCCATATAGTTACCTCTACTGAATTAAAATCAGAATATTATACCACCAAGGAGTTAAATAATGTAGTTTACCTCACATGAAGGAGGTAAGGATTCCCGGACAAAAGCAATCTCCTCCTCTGTGAATTTGAAGGTAGAAATGAATCTTATGCATTCTTCTAAACCAGCAAAGATCGTATATTCACCGCCAAAGGGGTTTCTCCGAAAATATAAGTCAAACCTGAAGGCGATAGCCACACCATATGGAAGCAACAACAGAATTATCGGCTCAGGGACAAAGAATATGAGATGCTAATAGTAAAGTGGGGCTTCTTGAAAGCTCCCAATAACTAACTGATTAAAACTCAAATTTTCAATTGAAAAAACCCTTCTTTGAAAATCAATCCGGAATCCAGTCAAGTGGGGTAAATACAAACCATTGATTTTAGCAAGAAATTAGACATGTGTTATTCAATTGGAAAAGAAAGATTCGTTACTTAACGATAATTGACAAATTTTCCACACCCAAAAACCAAAAAATTAAGTTACTATGTACATAGTTAAATTATAAGACTTTTCAACATAGCGGTGGAAATGCTCAGTGTCTCTCATTCTAAATAGTCAACCCGCAACTTAAATTTAAATAATCAATTAATAAAATCTCTATCTTTAAAAAAAAAAAAAAAAAAAAAAAAAAAAAAAAAACACTAAAGCAAGGTTTAAAAATGATGGATTAACTAACGGCGAATTTCAAATTTATAAATTAGTTTGTACAATACTGAATAGAATTAATCCACTCAAACAAACACATTAACAACTTTCTCTCCGTTTGGCGGCTTAAGCAGTTCGAGAATTCAAAATTTCAAATCTTGGAACCTAAACTTAATAAATATGTCTTCTTCTTTCTTTTTTTTCCTAGGAACCAAACAGAGCATAAGAAAAGAAAGAACTTACACGGCTCGCTCGTTGTGTTTCCCGGCTTTCCAATAAGCGTAGAACATGGTGAACTGGTATTGATCTGTGAGGAGAGGCGTGACCATCGGGTTGGTGGGTCCAACCCGACCCGAGTGCGCTCCGTTCGGACCGTTCGCTGTCGCTCTCTCCATTTCTCTCTCTCTCAACGATTCCTAGGGCTTGTTCTTCTCCTTCGTAGCAGTTGTTGTTTCTTGCTCCTTGGTCTTGGTTTTTTTTTTGTGGGCTTTAAGGTTTATGCGATTTATCTATGTATTTATATACATGTGACTTTGTGAACGACTTAGACTGTGAAACGCGAACGTGAAAATCACGGAGACACGAACCATAGAATAGACGAAAAGAAAAACATAGGTTTGTGCCTTGAGGTTCACGGTGCGAGTTGTTGGGAGAGACAGTTAAGAACCAAAAACATAAATTTAAAAATAAAAAAAGCTTTTTTTTTTTGTTTTCCTTAAATTTTGTTTGGTAAGAACAAAAATGGTAGTACAAGGTCTGATGTGGCTGAGAGTGATCCTAGTCGCTCACGTCATCTTCTGCGTGTGATGCACAGCCTGCCGTATCTCTCTCGTGGACCATACATTGCATAGAGTAAGTCTCTCGTGAGACAGGCACATGCGCCCAATGTCTAACATGTGGGTTGACTCATATGTCAGGGAAAGACACATGGATCGACCCATATGTCAGTGAGACATTAGGCGTATGCGTCTGTCTCATATAAGATTTTCGCACATTACATTGTTGTTTTTAATTATTTATTGACTTTACTTGTTTCCTTTTTTCCTTTTTTGAAAAGTACAAAAGTATATTTATTTAGCCATAGGTTCAATGTACATCAACTTGCTTTTAAACCAACTTCCTTAACCAATGATGATAATTTATAATTTATAATATCACTTTTGAATATTCTTAGCTTACCAACTAGTAGTGAGTCAATGCGATGTACAAATTAATTAAATATTTTAATATAAAGAAAAATAATTTTTGCAATTTTTTTTGAAAGGCTCATAACTTTATTAAGATAAAGATAAATTTAATACATCATAAGTCAATGCTGATTCAATAATAATTGGATCCTCCTCTACTCAAGCTACCTTATTATCTAATCATTTGGCATATTAACCTAAAATATGCGCCGGTGTATTTTCTTCTCTTCTCACATGGTACACTTAACACATAAGACTATAAGAGTTTTATCCTATTAAAAAAAAATGATAAATAAACTCATTAAAATAAATAATTTTTAAAATTCTTGAAATTTGTTGTAATATAATTTTAGTTGGTGTGGAATTTTAAATTTCTTGAAACTCTAATAATATAATTCCACTTAAATTTTTATTTTATATTTAAAGTCTCTAATATTATTTTGTCATAATTAAAATAAAAACTATTAATAACTACCTTAATTACCTATTAATAACTACAATGATAATTAACTTTCATATTTAGAAAATAAATAAAAGACTATTAATAAATAATAACTATCATAATTATCACATTTTATATATAACAAATAATAATTAAAAAAGAAGAGAAAATTTATACCAAAATCCACCACAGCTCAAAAACAATGTGGTTGTGAAAATTTTGTCGTGTCTCTAATTTTCTCAATCATATTTCTAATCATTAATTTTTGGGATGATATTTGAATGTGCACAATACAACTATAAATTTCGGAAGAGGCTTTCATATCAGGATTACAGAATTAACTTATCAATTTTTTTTTTTTTTTTTTTTTTTTTGAGTGGAAGCAAAGGATTGGTAAATATGTTTCAGCATTTTTTTTTTGTTGTTGATATTTTGGTGTGTCAAATCCTGGCCAGGTACCATTGGCATTTTTGTTCTTTGTATCCGTTTGATACGCATTTTGAAAATGTAAGCCCGTTAGACACGTTTTGACTCCCTTGGTATATCTTCCTGGACAATTACCTTAGATTCCACAGTTTTGAATCAGACTAATTTGCTTTTGATTCGGAATTTCTTTCTTCTTTCTTTGGTCGACAACTCAATTGAATTTGACTAAGCTTATGACTTCAAAGATTTCGAAACATTGAATTTCAACAACATTTTGGTGTACACTTTATTCCATAATGGACTTTATTATTTTGATTTTTTCTCTCTTAAAAGCAAAGACCTCGTTTTTATTTTATTTTTTTATTTTATTACAAATAAACAAAAACAGGTTAGACGAATCAAACAAGCTTTTCCAAAAAGTCGTGTATCTATCCCACCTTGGGGTAGAAAGACGAGTTCTAAGACAGTAATCCTAAAGATTTGGAAATTGGCAAGAATCGAGGAGATTATGGCAATCCACAATAGAAATTAGTGAGAAATATTAGGAAGCCAGCACATCAAAAAGATAACATTCCTTTTTTTAAAGAGATTTGGATAAGTGACAATTAAGAATATCATATCCATCTTCAGCTGAAATTAAGACAACAATTAAGAAGATCGTATTATCTCAAGTCAAAATAAAAAAGAGAGAAGATCATATCTATCTTCAGCAAAAGTCAAAACAACAATTAAGAAGATCGTATCTATCTTCAGCCGAAGTCAAAACATATGAGGGTATATTTTAAGATAATACTTCTAAGTAGTAGTTATTTCCTACACATAAACCATCCTCCTTGATTTGTGGGTAGTTATTGAAGGAAAATAACCATAGTTGTCAGTCTCGTACGATACGCGATACATATCGTACGATACGCGATACATATCGTACGATACGTATCGTATCGTGTGTAAAACGTTCTGTATCGTATCGGCGTATCGTAAGTGCTCATGAATCGTACGATACAGTGTGCGTATCGTATGAATCGTATTGTATCGTAAAATCTTACGTATCGTACGATACATGGACAAATGCTTTAAAATGAGATTTTTTGTTAAAATTTTGTACATTTATTTGAATCTAACAAGTTGTTAGACTTGTTTTCAACAAAAAATTATTAATTTACTTAGTTTATCCTACTAAAATAACATATTCATAAGTTTTTTTTGTTCTCTCTCCTACAATTAGACTACATAGTACACACTTAGCCTTCACTTTAATATTTACAAATTTATTTTATATACTATGAATAAAATATTAATTGACAATATAAATTTTTTATTTTTATTATTATTGTTATAAGTCCAAGAAACTAGAATGCCAATTTTTTTTTTTATAAAAATATTATTAAAATAAAAAGAACAAGAAGAGATTGTAAATGTTAATGACAAATGACGATGAAGAAAATTTTAATGAAGAAATAAGTTTGCAAAATTATAAACATGATGATAGCATTGACTTAGATGGGATTGATTAGGCAATATGATGAAAATAAATTATTATTTTTGGGTTATTTGTAATATATTATCACTTTTGAATTTAGGAAATTTGAATGCGTATGTTATAAACACATGCTAGTTTGATTTATTTAGTTAGCTGGTTAAATATTATTACATAAGTGATGAATAAATTAGTCATTAGTTGAATATATTCAAAATTTATAATGAATATACCCTTTATATATGTATATTTATAATTTTTTATAAATTTTATTAAGTGTTTGTGTATCTTACGATACACGATACGATACGATACACGATACAGAAAAATTAAAAATCGATTCACGATACGATTCACATTTTGACAACTATGAAAATAACTACCACCTATTGCCTACTAATGAAAGATTAAAGTCTACAAACAAATTCTTTCCAACAAATCTTTCAACAGTGTAATCCTCTAATTAAGGGAGATCAATCCATGTTCATAGGGAACTCCTACTATCTAGGAGTAGGTTCTTGTAACTTAATTTAGTAGGCTTATCAATCAGGAGTAGGCTTTGTACTCTAATCTTTGTCAAATTCAATTTGTACTTGTGTCATATCGCTTTGTGTTCTATTATAATCAAGTGACATTGTACTTGTGGGTTTCAGTTAGCTCAATTGGTAAAGTCTCTGATGGTTGTATAAGAGATTTGAAGTTCAATCTCCGCCTACACTAAAAACTGATTGGTGTCTTGGACTGATGATAAAGAGCTATCATTAGGAGCGGAGGCCATAAGTTGAAACTCTCTAAAAAAAAAAAAAAAGAAGAAGTGACATTGTACTTATGTTATTATAATATCAAGTGAGTTGTATTATTTGATAGACTAAAATGCATATTGCATTCTTTATGTTTGACTGAAATTCATTTAAGTCCTCTAACTTTACTTTCATTTAATTGAGTTATCTCTAAATTTCAAATTTATTCAATTAAGGTCTTTCATCCAATTTTGTTAAAAAATTTCCATTAAAAAAAAAAATCTCACATGAAACAAATCTATAAAAAATATAATAAAAATATTTTATAGTTTTTTATGTGAGAATTTTTTTTCCATAAAATATATTTTCATTAGTTAATTGCATACTTAACAACATTTTTTTAACGGAATTGAATGAAAAGCTTGAATTAAATTTAAAACTTAGAGAGGACTCAATTGAATGAAAGTAAAGTTAAAGGACTAAAATGATTTTTATTCAAATTTAGAGAGTGCAATTTGCATTTAAGCCTATTTAATATTTCTTGTTTGATCATTTGTGCACTTGATTCGGTTTAATTCTCTCACTCCCTTTGATAACTTTTGTGCATGTTTAAATCTGTTGGGAAATTTAGACCTTGGTTGATAGAATTAACAAGTTTTAAACCCAAGTTGTTAATTAGATTTATTATGAATAAACTTTGTTAAAACAAACTAACATCAACATCATGTCAAAATCATGCAGCAAAAAAGTAAATAAGACAAGATATGATGACCCAGGAAAACCAATGAAACAAACTAGTTTCATAGTAAAAAACCTGGGGGGAAACCTTCCCGAAAGGCAATCCACTATAGTAAAGAGAAGTTTCAGATCTAGTACAAAACCTTTGTCCCTCGATTCTACAATCTCCGTAAATGAACTTACAGCAGAAACCTTTTACCGCTTCAGAACCTCTGAACTTTTCAATATATGAACACCACCTTTTTCTTGCATGGATCCCAGTACGTGACTAACACACCAACTTGAAGAGGATGTTGGCTGCAAAGTTCTTCACTTCATCAACAATGAAGATCAAGAAGCACTTGGTTACAAAACCATAAAGCGCAAAAGACGCAGTAGCTTCCTTCAGAGAGAATAAGGCATCAGTCATCTTTTTCATGTGTTCTCCTTGTATTCTCTTATATGACGGCCTTTAAAATAAGTTTTATATATGTTTAGGGTTGTGAGAAAAGAAACCTTACACAAATACATAAGCATGAGCCTAAAATCATATGTGAAAAACTGATTTTCGTATCTGTTGCTAGCTATCGAGAGTTATCGAGATTTAATGAATCAGCACTTCTTCACTTGCGAGCTATCGAGAGCTGTCGAGAGCTATTGAGCTTTAATGAATTAGCACTTCTTGAATCAACACTTCTTCACTTGTTTCTTGGACAAATTTGCATGGCTTCAATACTAGACTTGAACTCTTGTTCCTTGAAGTACTAAATCCATCCTAGATCTACCAAAAAATAAGTAAAATGCGTTTTGTCAAATGATTAGCCAATTCCATAATGACATATGTTCCTAACATGATTTACATATGTCCTAACAATTTCCCCCTTTGGCAATCCGTGAAAAAACCACAACAAACAAATGAACATATGAGAGAAGTCATAAATCACTCAACTCATACTCACTTGTTGAATACAATAAAATCTATTCTAACACAAACTCTTAAAAAACTTTGCAAGAAGAGAGTTTATGACAAGAAGACTTTGACAACCTGTATTTTTGAAATACTTTAAATAAAACTCATCATGGCATCTTAGTGTGAAACAGAAATAATAGATTGCATACAGTAAATAAGAAACATGTGTATAAAGAAAGAAGAAAAACAACACATGTAGAGATAGATGAAGAAGACATACATCATATATATATATATCAAAGATAAGTACAATGTATGTAAACATGGTCACAAGACCGGTGTACAAGAAGAAGGAAGTAAGCACTCCCCCTAATAAGATGAAACACATCTCCCCCTTACAAGGGCATGTATTTCTCCCCCTAACATGTAGAATCTTAAAAAGAAATCACATATTCTTTACAATTTCTCCCCCTTTTTGTCATGATTGACAAAGGGTACAAGAAGCTACAAAGTTTCACCTGAGAAACATAAAGATGATCAAGGGGGTACAAAGAATTCATATAAATGCATGAATGTAATGAAACAAGATGCTATGGATGACAAGACAACAGAAAGATGCAAAACATGTGAAAAACAATGCATGTAAGAGGATCTCGATAGATCGAGAAACTATTGAGCAGCTATCGAGTAGAAGCCAACCTTGATGGATGAAACAGCTATCGAGCATCTATCGAGCAGACAGAAAGTTTCTCGATGGATCGAGAATCTGTCGAGAAGCTGTCGAGCTTGATAAAAAAATAAAAATAAATAAATAAATAAATAAATAAAAACAGTTTTTCAAAGAGAAGAAAAACATACAGAAAAGAATGCAATCAAGTAAGCTACTCAACCAAAGATCCAAACAACATTTTAAGCTCTCAAAAACATCTCTCAATAAGAAAAATGTCAAGCATTTAAATCCAAAACACACACACACACACACACTAAACAAGTCTAACCAATTTTATATTTCAAAAACAAGTCAAGACAGTTTAGTGAGCATACATTAACACATGTATTCCTTGTGATGGCCAAATCACATTGTACCTGCACATGTATCAAAAGTAGCAAAGAATATTGTGTGTTGTGTGTGAAAAACATTACCAGATTGCATAAATGTCTTCATGTTATGATGATTTGAGATATGAGAAAATCACTTTAACTCACACACAATCATAACTGTTTGATAGGGACTATCACCTTCGAGGTACATCCTATAACTCTCACATCTCCTAGAACATATGCTTGCAATTATATATAAAGCATTTGATTCTTTTTGTTTTTTATTTTCCTTTGCATATTTTTCTTTTAAGCAAACCATGCATGGACATATAAGAGAGAGAAAAGAAATACCCAATGATGTTAAGCATTTGACATTCCACTTTTGCTATGCCAAAACATACAGATGTCATTTCATGATTGGCGAGCAACAGTGGTGAAATGGTTATTTATGCCTTTCTCGTAGAATGTTCTAGTCCTTCCCGTTAAAAAGAGTGATATGAGTGTTAAGTACAAAAGATTACTTAATCTTACTCATCACAAACACGAGCCACAAAACTCACTTGCTTAGTTCTGCATAGAGATGCTCATCTAAGTTACAAAAGATACAAAGTTTATAAACTTTGTTTCAATGGCCATCCAAGATACATAAATATCAATGTACACAAAACACACACTGTTTTTGTATTTTTCTGATTTTTTTTTATTATTTTGAAAACAAAACAAAATAAAAACTAAACAACCAAACAAAAACAGACACAACATGAAAGCATGAAAGAAAGATGCAAATGCATGAAGACATGATAGAAAGGTGCAGATGCATGAAAGCATGATTCCAAAAGCAGATAAGAAATCAAGCAAAGAGAGTCCTACTTTAGATGGAAAGAATTAAAGCAGAGGACAAACAGAAAAGACAATTAAGTCTTAGGCTCCTTTCTCACTCACATAGCACGAGTCTTTAGCCGTAAAGATGAAAAGACACGTGTCCCAGTATGTCTACTAAAGGACATAGAAGAATTATAATTTTCCTGAAATTGAGTTAAAAAGTTTAAGACTTTTAATAACTCTTCAAACAAAGGTGTAGGTCCTTGAGAGGAAACCTGTGACCGTTTAGACACTTGCTTTTGAGGATACAACATAAAGCAATTAGGACGAATGTGTCTAGAAATACCACAATGGTGACAAACATGAGGTCTAACAAAGGATTTAAATTTAGCCAAATTAGTTTTGGATTTCATACTATTATCACTTTTCTCAGATTAGGGCATAAAGACAATCCTTGATCTAGAAGCTGTGGAAGAGGAAGGGTTGGAGGAGACTGCATATCCTAAGCCAGTCTTGTTAGAGCTAGGCTTTTGAGCACTCAATACCTCATCAAGCTTTGCACTAGACATCCTCTTTATTTGAGTTCTAGCTTGACTAAGCTCAACCTTAAAATTCTTAACCTTCTCTTCTAATGAGGTGTTCTCCACAACAAGAGTCTCAACCAACCTTATAGTCTCATCTAATTTGACCAATAGATCAGCTTTTTCAATTTTTGCCTCACTAAGCTCTTTTCTACAGCGATGAAAAGTCTTTTTAGATTTTATGAATTCAGTGTATAGCTTATCATAGGCTTCCTGAAGGGTCAACTTCTTGGATACTTTATCATTAGAAGAATCCTCACTGTCACTAGCACTCTCCACAATCACCTTATCGGTTGTGGCAGCAAAATCCATAAAATGACCACATTCATCCACATACTCATCAGAAGAGTCATTCTCAGTATCATTCCAAGTAGTAACCAACCATTTATCTTTTGACTTCTTGATCTTTTCCTTCATAAGGTTGTTTGGGCTCTCTATCCTCATATGACCAAAACCTTTGCACTCATGGCATTGGATGAGGGGTTTCTCATTCTTGCCCTTCCTAGAGGATTTAGATTTCCTAGGAAGTTTGCCCTTATCCTTTTTCCTAAATTGAAGAAGCTTGATAATCTCATCAGTTAATGAAGGTTAGATCCTCATCCTCATCATCATCTTCATCTTCATCTTCACTTTCATCTTTATCTTCAGAGTCCTCAATCTCTTCCTCTATACCCTTAAGAGCCAAGTTTCTACTCTTTCCACCTTTTCCCATTAAACCTAATTCCATCTCATAGGTTTGAAGATTCCCTATAAGCTCAGTTAAAGGAATTTGATCAATGTCCTTCACTTCTTCAATGGCAATGATCTTGGCATGGAATCTCTCAGGTAAGGACCTAAGGATTTTCCTCACAATTTTGGATTCTGCTATAGATTCTCCAAGATTGAAGGCAAAATTCATAATATCCTTGAGTTTAGCATAAAACTCATCAAAGGTCTCATCCTCCTCCATCCTTATTTCTTCAAAACTACTAGTTAGTCTTTGAAACTTCATAATCTTTACTGCCTTGGTACCTTCATAGGTGGTCTCAAGAATAGTCCATGCTTCCTTGGCAACTTCCATGGAAGATATTTTCTTGAATTCCTCATTGGTCACCCCACGAAACAAAGCATTCAAAGCCCTACTGTTGAAATTTGCCACTATAATTGTTGCTTCATCCCAATCCACTGGCGCTTCCTTTGGCTTAATCCAACCAACTTCAACAGCTTGCCATACCTGTTCACCTAGAGCCTACACAAAAACTTTCATACGAACTTTCTAGTACGCATAATTAGTGCCATCAAATAAAGGAAGAATCAAAAGAAATTGTCCACGATCCATACAACGGGGGTCAAGGATCACACTTAGGAAATTAATCCAATCAGAGTGTACCCACTCTGATACCACTTATTGGGAAATTTAGACCCCGATTGATAGAATTAACAAGTTTTAAACTCAAGTTGTTAATTAGATTTATTATGAATAAACTTCGTTAAAACAAACTAACATCAATATCATGTCAAAATCATGCAGCAGAAAAGTAAATAAGACAAGATATGATTACCTAGGAAAACTAATGAAACAAACTAGTTTCACAGTAAAAAACCTGGGGGGAAACCCTCCCGAAAGGCAATTCACTATAGTAAAAAAAAGTTTCAGATCTAATACAAAACCTTTGTCCCTAGACTCTACAATCCCCGTAGATGAACTTACTGCAGAAACTTTCTACCGCTTCAGAACCTTTGAACTCTTCAATATATGAACACTACCTTTTTCTTGCACGGATCCTAGTACGTGACTAACCAAAGATGCACGGCCCAGTACGTGACTAACACACCAACTTGAAAAGGATGTTGGCTGCAAAGTTCTTCACTTCATCAACAATGAAGATCAAGAAGTACTTGGTTACAAAACCCTAAGGGGCAAAAGACGCAGTAGCTTCCTTTAGAGAGAATAAGGCATTGGTCACCTTTTTTATGTGTTCTCCTTGTATTCTCTTATGTGACGGCCTTTAAAATAAGCCTTATTTATGTCTAGGGTTGTGAGAAAAGAAACCCTACACAAATACATAAGCATGGGCCGAAAATCAGATCTGAAAAACTGATTTTCGTATCTGTTGCGAGCTATCGAGAGGTATTGAGAGCTATTGAGCTTTAATGAATCAGCACTTCTTCACTTGCGAGCTTTCAAGCTTTAATGAATCAACACTTCTTGAATCAACACTTCTTCACTTTTTCTTGGACAGATTTTTATGGCTTCAATACTAGACTTGAACTCTTGTTCCTTGAAGTACTAAACCTATCCTAGATCTACCCAAATACAAGTAAAGTGCATTTTGTCAAAGGATTAGTCAATTCCATAATGACATATGTTCCTAACATGACTTACATATGTCCTAACAAAATCCTATTAAATTAGGCAACAACTACCGAACCCAACCATTTTGATCGAATTATAATTGTTCTTGAGCAATTTCCAAACAAGAACAACATCCTTAAAATTGGTTTGCACTTCAAACACTAGTTTTTTTGTTGATTAAGAGTCTTAGTTGAAGTTGAATTCAAATTAGGATGTTTAGATTGATTTCCTTTCTGATAAGGATATTTTAGCCATAAATTTAATACCCCCTAAACATCGCGCAAGAAGGTTGTTGGCACCCACATACCTGTTAGCTTTACGGAAACTAACAGAAGAGTCAGGTCGACGACACCATACCGGACGACCCCACAAAGGATGACACCATACCGGAATGCTAGGACGGAGCAGATGGCTGACAGATGTGGAAAGGCTGATGGGGTTAAAGAGGCCGATGGGTCCAACCTGGCTTAACTTGACCCGCATGGATATCTATGTAAGGAAATTTCTTGTATCCCATAGTTAACCCTAATCGAAGGAATCCCTACAAGGAAAGGATCCCACAAAGTATGTGCATTAATGAGGATCTTCCCTACAAGGAAAGATCTTCTCCACCAAGAAACGAAGGTCAGCTCTACACCACTATAAAAATCTCAAATCCCTCACAAATCAAGATACGCATAATTTACCCCAGCTCTGACACTCTAGAGTTGTGAAAGTTTTCTAACTTAACCTTTGGAGGGTATTTAGACGGTATCACACCAGTACTCTCTGCAAGGTTTTCTTTGTTTCTGTTTCGCAGGTTCTATCTAGAGCACATGGGGACTGTGCGACTTACTGATGATTTTTGACATCATTAGTTGGCGCCGTCTGTGGGAAACGTAGAGAGTAAAACAATAATAGCCATATTACCACTTCTCAGACAAAGAGTTGTATGGTACTCACTCACTCGATGGCAACTAATAACCATACTGGAGAAGAACCACACACTGCTGCCCTCAAAAGACAGTTACAAACCCTAGCCACGGTAGTGGAACACCTTACCAAGCAGAACCATGACCTGGAAGAACAGCTGCGCCAAAGGAATGCTGGGCCCAACAGTCACAAGGAGGAGCAAAAGGGCACCAGCGCCGAAAGGAGGGACTGAGAAAGACCGGATGGCAGCCATGCCCCAAGTAGGTAAGAGCAACAAGATACCAGTCATCTGTCGGTCACAGATATAGCACCACCATATATGGTTGTGGAGATGCAGATGATGAAGGAAAGGATTGTTAGGACATATGTGTTACACATGTTAAGAACATATGTCATGATTTTATGTAATTGACTTATCCTTTGACAAAACGCACTTTACTTGTATTTGGGTAGATTTAGGATGTGTTTAAATACTTCAAGAAATCATGTTTCAAAATCAAGTGTTGAAGCCTTCAAGTCTGTCCAAGAAAACAAGTTGATAATACAAAATCATTAAAGCTCGACAGCTGGCTCGACAGTTGTATCTATCGAGCTTAAGAAAGCTGTTCTAAGTTCGGTGTGCTCGACACCTGCTCGACACCTTCTATCTGTTGAGGTTTAAGATTTTCAGAATTCCAATATGATTTTCTTGGGATCCGTGAATTTGTCTTTGGGCCTTCTTTTCTCCTAACCCTAGACATATAAAAGGATCAGTTTAAGGGCCGTCAAACAGTTCACAAGTTGCACAAGTTTTAAGCAAACTCTGTTCAAGCAAATTGTGACCGGAGACGAAGTTCTTGCCCTAGTTCATCTCTTTCTCTTGAAGAAGTTGCTGTGTATGTGCACCGTAGGGTTTTGTGACCAAGCATCTACTTGATCTTCATCGTGTGGATGAATTGAAGAACTTTGCAGCTAACAACCTTCATAGTTGGTGATTGAAGTCGCGTACTGGGATCCGCGCAATTGGTTAGTCATGTACTTGGGAGTCGTGCATCAGAAAGGGGAACTGTCACTATAGAACAAGTCCAATTGGGTATTGGGGTAAGGGTTCAACTGTAGGTTGGTAAGGTACTTAGATTCCTTTACTTGTAACTGCTTGTTGTGATAATAATGGAGTTTCGGGAGTGGTGACCTGAAAATCACCCGGTGGGATTTTTGTCGTTAGGTTTTCCCCGTTCGTAAACAAATCACTGTGTTATTTATTTTCCACTGCTTAATTAGTTTATTGGTGATTTGTTTATGCTACCACATGTTTGCATGATAAATTGATTAATTAATAACTTGGCTAATTAATTAAATAATTTCCATCACAAGGGGTTGTTCGGGGGCCTTTTTCGAATGCCCAGCCACGTGTGGTTCATTGGAGGGATGACCTTACTAGGCCCGGGTTCTTTTTGGGGAGTTGCATTCGGAACTCAACATTGGGCCACGTGGTCCAACGGCTACCAGCGTATTTTTTTAAGCCTATAAAATCATTAAAACCAAAGTCTAAGAATCGCAATAATGGTTGAGTAAATATGTAATATGTGTTTGATATGATAACTTTGATTAGTAGTTGTAATAACAGTTGAAATAAAGTAGTATTTATTTAGAGGTAAAGTAATAATGTACTCAATGATGTAAATTTAAAGATATAGAAGCAAAGTCACTTATCTTTGTATGGTTTATAGCCCAGCTGTGTAGCATCAGTGAGCTGATAGGATTCCAGCAGAATGCCAGTGGTAAAGGCTAGTTTATCATGCATTTAAATGAATTTAAGCTTTGGTTAATAGTTGTAATGGCAGTTGGAATAAAGTAATATGTATTTAAATGTGAAGTAATCATATACTCAATAATGTAAATTTAAAGATAAGGAAGCAAGGTCACTTATCTCTGATGATTTATAGCCCAGCTGTACAGCTTCTGTGAGCTGATGGGATTCCAGCAGAATGACCCCAGCGGTAGAGAGGCAGTTTGCCATGATAACTTTGAGATTGAGGGGGGAAAATGGGTGCAACTGGAGGGAGAGAGAGTATGTCCAGCTATGTGTAGGGGCTGGTTAAGCTTGCCCCTCTTATCATGCACTTAAATGAGTTTCCCCTTTAACAATGCTCTTTTAATTGTTGTGAAGTTATGAATAGAGTTGCCTTCCATGAGAAGGGCTTTTGTATGGAGTATATGTGCCTTGTAAGAGAAGGGTTTTGATATGAGATCTTAGTGCCTTCTAAGAGAAGGACTTTAGTAATAGAAGTTCATGCCTTCTGTGAGAAGGGCTTTGATATGAGATCTTGGTGCCTTCTAGGAGAAGGGCTTTAGTAATAGAAGTTCATGCCTTCCATGAGAAGGGTTTTTAGTATGAGTGTTTGGCATCTTTTGAGAAGTGTGGAGATGGTAAAGACATAGATGTTTTGTGGGATGTAGAAGAGTATTGAGATGTGTTTATGGGTAGCAAAACAATAAAATTTCAAAGTGAGATAATGAGTATATGAGAGTAATAGTATTGTAGTGTGTTTTGCAAAGCTGCTGGGATTTTCTGCTGGGATTGTATGAAGGCTTATGAAGACATTTATGAGCTAAGGGCTGAAGAGTTTAGTTCCTAATCTAGAAGCTAAAAACTCAGAAGCTCAGTACTTCATTAAGAGCTTCAGAAAATTATTAGAGGGAGAAAGAATAGGGAAGTGTATGTGAGAGTTCTCTTCCATTGGTGTCCCCCTTTGAGGTGTTGATGAAGGGTCCCATTTAGAGCTGAGTTTAAAGGGGTATTTTAGCAAAGAATATCAGCCAAAACCTGTCCTAACTAGCAATGAATCTTCAGAAAATCCATTTTAAGATTTGGCCAAAAATGGTATGTTTAGCTTTAAGATATTCTTGCTATTTCGGGTAAGAGTTGCTGGGGGAAAAGTAACAGAAAAAGAGGGTATTTTGGGAAGGAAAAGGTAGTTACAATAGTTGGTTTTGGTTTTAGCCAAATATGGAAAAATCAATGATGTTCAGGCTGCTGGGTCAGTTGTCATAGCTGTTCTGAAAAGGCTGTTCCAGCTGTCAGGAAAAGCTGTGATAGCTATCATGAAAAAGGCTGTCCCAGCTGTTAGGAAAAGTTGTGACAACTATCATGAAAAAGCTGTCCCAGCTGTCAGGAAAAGTTGTTTGCTTTGGGAAGAAGTCAAAGAGGTCAGGTGGGTGATTTCAAACTGCTGGAGAGGTCATTCAGCATTTATTGGATGGATTTGGCTAAAAAATGGTAAGATCTCTTTGAAGGGTATCTTGCTATTTTGGGTATAACAGTTGGTTGCTGGGATTCCAGTATTAAATGGCTGATGATATCACTTCCAACCAGGTGTCAAGTACTGAATGCACTGCTAGGGTTCAGTTGGAAATGTTTCCTTTTCGGGTGTTTGTGTTTTTGGTCCAAGGTTCCATTACAACACATTTCTAGCAAGTAATAGAAGGATTGGTTGAAGGCTAAGGAAGCTTTAGAGATTTGGTCAAGGTTTCATTGGGTTGTGATAGAATCTTGGTGAGCAAGAAGTGTATTTAATGCTCTGCTCTGACAGCTGGCAGAGACATATATAGTCTGATTGTGGCAGACAGCAGTTGGGTATAAAAGATACCATGAATATTTTGTATATAGTTGGAGATAAAAGATAGCCAATCAAATTAGGCCATGAGTTTGAGTTGGATTTTAGCTGAAAGAAGTAATGGGATTTATGTAAAATAATATAATGAAGTTTCTAAATTTGTATAGCAACAACTGGGGATTGAATGAACAGTTACCCAGCAGTTAGATAGCTGGAGATATTGAATATTTGTCACATGATGAATATTAAGCTTTAGGAAAAGAGTAATGAGAAATTTTATCATTTAAAGTGCTATGTGATAAGAGATGCTTACCATATGTTACCCGCTACACACGAACTTGTCAAAGTTTAGGGAGTTGGAGAAGACACGCCAAGCAACATGTTTCTTTTATTAACTTTAAACCGTTGGAGTTTTACTAAACATACCTCTTGGCCCTCCAAATCACGACTCCCAAAGTTTCCCCAAAGAGACTTATGAGCTTGGGTCATAAGCCGAAAATGAGATAACGTACCTCGGGTTTTGTTGTCATTTCGTGTAAATATGAGCTCTTGTTGAAGAAGCCGCTTGCCATGAGTGTAAGAGAGGTAATATGGGTCGTGAGCTTTGATTCATTGCTTAAGCCCAATCCATATGTTGATGTTGATAATGTTGTGGGGTTATGATCCCAATTGATGAAGAGGAAATGTGGACCATGAATCCGTCTCTTGAAGTAAGGATCTTGCGGGCCATGTGAGCCCAATCCATGTAGTTGAATGAGATATGAGCTTATTTTGGGTTTTAAATAGATTTACCCAAAAAATCAATAATATGTTGATGTGGCATGGGGTGCCAATGAAGTAATGCCACGTGGGTCGAAAAAACAGTCCTCAACAGGGGTCATTCAGTTTGTGGCCTATCAAGGATGAACTTCATGATGAATGCCCTCAAGGGGCTGGTGTCAAATGACCTTGATGAGTTGGTCCATCAGACAGACTCGCCTTTCATAGCACCTGTCACTTCGTTCCCTCTTCCTGCAAAGTTCTGTATGCCGCAGATAGAAGCCTATGACGGGTCAAAGGATCCCTTGGATCACCTGGAGTCATTTAAAACCCTCATGCATTTACAAGATGTGGCAGATGAGATCATATGTCGAGCCTTCCCAACTACGCTGAAGGGTCCCATAAGGATGTGGTTTAGCAGATTGACGCCCAACTCTATCGGTACCTTTAAGGAGTTAAGCGTACAGTTTGCCTTGCACTTTATCGGGAGACACAGGTATAAGAAGTCCACTACATGCTTGATGAGCATCAAGCAACGGGAGGACGAGACACTAAGGCCTTACATAACCCGTTTCAACAAGAAAGCTCTCTTGATAGACAAAGCTTATGACAAGATACCGGTTGCTGCATTCAACAATGGTCTGTAGAAGGGGAAGTTTATGTTCTCTATATACAAGAACGACCCAAAGACTATGACAGATGTGCTTTATCGAGCTACTAAATACATGAACGCAGAGGACGCGCTGCTAGCCCGAGAGGAGAAACCCAAGAAGAGGGAAAGGCAAGAAGATACCTAGCAGGAGAGGGGACGAAAGATGACTAGAACTGAAGACCGACGGGAGGACAGGCACTCTAAACCCCCCACTAGAAGGTTCACTAACTTCACCCCGTTAACTGCCCCGATTGATCAGGTGTTGATGCAAATTAAGGACGACACGACCTTGACATGGCTTGGCAAGTAAAAGGGAGATCCCAGCAAGAGGTCCAAGGACAAATATTGTCATTTTTATTGGGACCACAGTCATGACACGTTTGAATGCCATGACCTGAAGCAGTAGATTGAAGCCCTTGTTAGACAAGGAAAACAACAGTGATTTGTCAGCAAAGAAATGACAGATCCACCACAAGAGCAGGTTGCTAGAAGGGATAACGAGCACCCCAAGCCACCCATAGGGGACATAAGGATGATTGTAGGGGGTATTACAGCTTCAGGTTTATCCAAGAAGGCTCGTAAGACTTACCTTAGGATGGTTTAGAACGTCCAGCTAATAGGCTTCATCCCGAAAATGGTGCGGGTCAACAACCCTATAATTGGATTCTCGGAAGAAGACACTCGACGCCTTCACCACCCACACGACGATGCACTCGTTGTTAGTATTCGGGTAAGGGACTACAACACTCATCGGGTCTTGGTTGATAATGGAAGCTCTGTTGATATCCTTTACTACCCGGTATTTTAGTAGATGAGGATCGAGATAGAGGGACTCATACCAGCTAACGCGCCGCTCGTTGGATTCCGAGGAACAAGGGTATACCCCCTCGGTGCGGTCACATTGCCCATGACGGTTGGTGACTACCCTCAGCAAATTACTAAGGATGTTACATTCCTTGTTGTTGACTGCTCGTCTATTTACAATGCCATACTAGGACGACCTACCCTCAACTCATGGAAGGCTGTGACTTCAACCTATTACTTGATGATCAAATTCCTCATCGAGTATGGAGTAGGAGAGGTACGTGGGGATTAAGTGGTAGCACGAGAGTGCTACATAGCAATGCTGGAGATGGACGACCATTTGCAGACCATGAACATTAAAGAACAGAGGGTGGTCGCAGAGCCCGTTGAAGGATTGGAGGAGATACTTCTCGATAACTCTAGGCCCGAGCGAATGACTAGGATCGGCACCTTCGCCAGTCCGCTAGTCCGTCAGGCGCTCACAGTATTCCTAAGAGAAAACCAGGACATCTTTGCTTGGAGTCATGAAGACATGCCCGGGATCGACCCTTCAGTCATAGTGCACATGTTGAATGTGTCACCCTTTTTTCTACCTATCCGTCAAAAGAAACGAGTGTTTGCCTAAGAGTAAGACAGGGCTATAGTGGAAGAAGTTCGCAAATTACAAGATGCAGAGTTCATTAGGGAGGTGTACTACCCCGACAGACTGGCCAATGTAGTAATGGTTAAGAAAGCCAACGAGAATTGGAGGATGTGTGTAGATTTCAAGGACTTGAACAAGGCGTGCCTCAAGGATAGCTACCCCTCCCGCGGGTTGACATCCTAGTAGACTCGATAGCAAGACACCAATTATTGAGCTTCATGGACGCATTTTTCGGTTACAATCAGATCAAATTGGACGAAGCTAATCAAGAGAAAACTTCGTTCGTCACTAGTCAAGGCCTCTTCTGCTATAAGGTGATGCCGTTCGGTCTCAAGAATGCGGGTGCGACGTATCAGAGGCTCATGAACAAAATGTTTATGCATCAAATTGTAAGAAACGTCCAAGTTTACGTAGACAACATGCTGGTAAAAAGCCGAAGGGAGGATGACCGTTTGGACGACTTCAGGGAGACCTTCGACACCCTCTACTTTTACAAAATGAAGCTCAACTCGAGCAAGTGTGCATTCGGGGTGGCGGCTAGAAAGTTCCTGAGGTTCATGGTGTCTCAGAGAGGTATCAAAGTCAACCCAAATAAGATCCGAGCCATAATGGAGATGGCACCACCAAGGAACGTGAAAGAAGTACAAAACCTCAAAAGCAAGGTGGCCGCGCTGAATAGGTTCGTATCAAGGGCAACAGACAAGTGCCTACCTTTCTTCCACACGCTGAAGAAGTCTTTTGAATGGACAGCCGAGTGTCAACAAGCATTTGAGGATCTAAAGGCCTGCCTTTCTTCCCCGCCATTGCTAAGTCCCTCCAAACTAAGGGAAGAACTGTTCCTCTACTTGGTTGTATCCCCAGTTGCCGTCAGTGCGGTCTTAGTCAGAGAAGAAGATAAGGTGCAAAAGCTCGTGTACTACACTAGCTGGGCACTCCGTGGTGCAGAGGAGAGGTACCCCTCAATGGAAAAGCACGCCTTCGCTTTAGTTATAGCAGCCCGTAAGCTCAAACCATAATTCCAGGCCTAAATTGTGGTCGTTTTGACAGACAAGCCTTTACGGTGGGCAATGAGTAACCCTGAAGCGGCTGGACGGATGACACTATGGGCAATAGAGTTAAGCAAATTCGACGTGCAGTACCGACCGCATACTGCCATAAAGTTACAGGTGGTCGTTGACTTCATTGCGGAATTCACCAACATGGAAAGCCAGGGGGCAGGAGAACATCCCAATGGAGTATTCACATGGATAGATCGTCTAACAAGCAGGCTGATAGAGCAGGTATAGTGCTTCGTTCTCCAGAAGGCGACGAGATCGAATGTATGGTTTGTCTCGACTTCCCTGAGACCAATAGTGAAGTGGAATACGAGGCCCTAGTGGCAGGACTGGATCTCACCAAAGCAGCAGGGGCCACGAGTGTGGTTGTATACTGTGATTCTTAGGTGGTCACAAGCTAGTTGAACGGTGACTACAAATGCAAAGGGGAAAGAATGAAGAAATACCTGGAGCAAGTAAGGAAACAAATAGGCGAGTTTCAAACCAAGTTTGTTCAAATCCCCAGGGAAGAGAACGAGCAAGCCGACCGTCTTGCGAAAGCCGCATTAGCAAAACACATGATCATCCCTAGTAAGTACTTTCTTTTGTTCAACTCTTACGTTTGATAGATGGCGTCGGAGTGCAGGAAATAGATTCAGGAAGCAACTGGACCACACCAATGGTTTCTTATTTGAAAGACGGCACACTACCTGACGGTAAGGAGGCCGCAAGAAAGCTGAAGGTACAAGCAGCACGTTTTGTCTTGAAAAAGGATGTCTTGTACAAAAAAGGCTTCTCCCGCCTGTACCTAAGGTGCTTAGGCCCCGAAGAAGCAAACTATGTCATGAAAGAAGTCCATGGGGGGATCTGCGGGAACCATTCTGGGTCACGGTCGTTAGTGTACAAGTTGATTCAAGCTGGATATTATTGGCTTACCATGCAGAAGGATGCCCAAGCCTATGTCAAAGCATGCGATAAATGTCAAAGGTTCAGCCACGTCATCAAACAACCCTCAGAAGAGCTCACTCCAATGACGGCCCCGTGGCCTTTTGCTTAATGGGATTTGGACATCATGGGCTCATTCCCAATAGCGATGAGATAGCTGAAGTTCCTAATGGTTGGCATAGATTACTTTACCAAATGGGTGGAAATTGAAGCCCTGGCCATTATCACAAAGAAGAACATACGAAGCTTTGTATGAAGGAACATCATCTGCAGGTATGGCATACCTCGAGTACTGATCTCAGACAATGGGAAGCAATTTGACAAAGACTCGTTCAGAGATTTTTGCTCGCAGTTGGGGATCAAGAATCACTATTCTTCACCCGCCCACCTTTAGGCCAACGGATAGGTCGAGGTAACGAACTGATCCTTGCTCAAAATCATCAAGACTCGGCTTGAGGGGGCAAAGGGTATATGGTCGGAAGAATTGCCAAGCATTCTATGGGCGTACAGGACGAGGGCGAGGATGCCTACAGGAGAGATACCGTTTTGACTAGTATACGGAAGCGAGGCTGCCATCCTAACTAAGGTCGGATCACAAGCTACAGAGTGGGAAACCATGATGAGAGCAAGAATGATAAAGCTATGCATTTGCAACTTGACTGGGTGGATGAGGTTAGAGCAGCGGCTGAATAAAGATTAGCATGGTACTAGAACCTCATGGCCAAGCACTACAACTTAAGAGTCAGGCACAGAAACTTTCAGGTTGGAGATCTCGTCTTAAGAAAGGTGACAGACACTACAAGAGATCCCTTATAGGGAAAGGTAGGACCTAATTGGGAAGGACCTTACAGAATCGCTTCATGGAAGAGGAAGGGAACCTACCACCTGAAAACGCTAGACGGACAAAAGTTGCACCATCTGTGGAACACAGAGCACTTGAAGAAATACTACTGGTAGACAACGACACAAAGAATAACACTCCCCATTTCCAATTTACTTCCTTTTAGTTAATTTTTACTATCTATAGTACTTTCTAAGCCCAAAAGGCAGCTTTTTATTCTTTCAAGAACAATTTTTCACTTATGCACGCATCTATCATAATAGGAGGAGTTATTCAAATATAACCTGTGTGTATATGTATACGAAACTACATCTGTGACTAAAGTCCACAAATGGACGAGCTCATCCCATAGGGATACCTTGAAATTATCAAGTCCACAAGTGGACGAGTTAATTATTAAGTCCACAAGTGGACGAGTTCATCCCATGGGGATGCCTTGAAATTATTAAGTCCATAAGTGGACGAATTTATTATTAAGTCCACAAGTGGACGAGTTCATCCCATAGGGATACCTTGAAATTATTAAATCCAAAAGTGGACGAGTTTATGATTAATTCCACTAGTGGACGAGTTCATCCTATGGGGATACCTTGAATTATTAAGTCCACAAGTGGACGAGTTTATTATTAAGTCCACAAGTGGACGAATTCATCCCATAGGGATACCTTGAAATTATCAAGTTCACAATTGGACGAGTTCATTATTAAGTCCATAAGGGGACGAGTTCATCCTATGGGGATGCCTTAAAATTATCAAGTTCACAAGTGGACGAGTTCATTATTAAGTCCACAAGGGGACAAGTTCATCATATGGGGATGCCTTGAAATTATTAAGTCCACAAGTGGACGAGTTTATTATAAAGTCCACCAAAAGGCAAATTCACTATTAAGTCCACAAGTAGACGTGTTTATTATTAAGTCCACTAAAGGATGAATTTATCATCAAGTCCCCAAGTGGACAAGTCCATCATTAGATGCCCAAGTGGATGAGTTTATCATTAGGTCTACAAATGGACGAGTTCATCGTTAAGTCTATAGGTGGACAAGTACGCCAAAGTGGACTGGTTCATGCTAATTATTCACCAAGTCCTTTAGAGGACAAGTACATCCTAAAAGATGAATGGACATACGCATATCTCAAAGTAAAGATCAACATATAGTAAAAAATACTAAAAGTGATGGATGTAAAATGTTAAATAGACGCCATAGATAAAAAGTGGTTACAACAAAGTCCAAAAACAAGGGCATTTACTATTGTTTGGAAATAAGAATGGATACATAAAAAACTAAGAATTAAAGCTAAACGTTCGGGGCGTCCTGGGCAGTTGGGTTCTAGGCGTCTTGAGCAGAGGAGTTCAGGGCGTCCTGGGCAGCGAAATTTAGGGCGTCATGAGTAGGAGGGTCCTTAGCAGACAAGACCAAAGGAGTGACGGGCTTCTCAAGGGCAGGTTGAGCAAGGACTACATCGTTGTCTTTCGGGTCCTGCTCTGTATGAGTGGAATTGTCAGTCTCCTCGCTGACGGTGTCGCCAAATGCAGGAGTCGTCAACATCGAGTCATCCATAGTGACCTTAGATAAGTCCAGGTTTGGGTAGACGAACCTAACCTGCTTTAGGCAATCTTCAAACCCGTCACCTTAGTACACCGCGCATGCATCGATAAAAGGCTGGGAAGCCTTGAACTCTGCTATGGCATCAGCCTTGGCCGTCTTGACCTACCCGTAAATGGCCGTCAGCTCTGCCTCCAGATTTACCTTGGCCTCCTGCGCCTTATCTCGGAGAATGGATTCTTGCTTCAGTTTTTCAGTAACGGCCGTCAGCTCCTTGTTAAGGGTATGGATGGCCTCCTTGTACTGACCCATCTCCTTATTTTGGATATCTTGATGCTTTCGGAGTCGACGGATCTCCTTGTACTGACCCATCTCCTTATTTTGGATATCTTGATGCTTTTGGAGTTGACGGATCACTCCCTCACCAATGACACACCTGTCCTGGAGCGCCTTCATGTACACCAACGCCTAGAAGCAAAAACAACTGTTAGCAAGAGAAGAAAATACGAAATAGAAAAAAGTATGAGAAAAACATACCTTGGCTAGGTCGAAGAGACCGACGCCCCTAGGTCCTCCGTCAACTACTCAGCACAAGGGTCCAAGTTGGTCTCCTTGATGATTGACTCAATCATCTCAACAACATGATCCTTATGCTTGAGAAGATGACGTTCAATTCCCTGGGTGATGGGACTAGCCGACATCATTAGACCTTTACCAGCTCCATGGCTGGACTTAGGGGACAATGGCTGCTTTGGCTGTTTTTCAACAGTAGGAACGCCCAATCCTTTCTTAAGCGAATGGTCATCCTTCCCATCGCTCTTCCGCTTGGACGTTCCCTTGCTGATGCCCTTAGGAGCCAACAAGGAGGCCCCCTCTTTCTTGCGCGCCGTAACTGACGCCCTTACCAAGGCTTTTTACCTCGCTACCTCCATTTCTACCAAAGGTAAGAGACGAACGATAGATTAGCAGACGAAAATAAGAAAAAGGGAAGAAAGAAGCTAGGGAATAGGAACTTACGCCATCGGCACAGGACCATCGCAATAGGCGTGCAGTGTATCAAGGGTAATCAGGTTCCTGCACTTCCTCTCGTCAAAGGGTATCTCAAGCACTCGATGGAAGAAAGCCTCCTGCTCGTCGGTTATACGTGGACAAACGCTAGCTGAAAAGAGAAAAAGTAGATGACGTTAAAAACTTAGACAAATAAATAAAGAAAAAGTGAAAGGACGGACGGTGCAAGACCTGAATCCTTGACAATACCCCAAGTATTGTCAAAACCATGAGGCATCGTCACCCACTCTTCCCGAAGGCATACCTAGTCCATCCCTTGAACAAAAAAGTATCTACCCTTCTAATTTCTATTGGAGTCGGGCATGTCCAACATTAGCCTAAGTGTCTTCTTCCTTACTGCAAAATGATATATCCCCTGAGACGAGGAGATATGTTGGGGTCTGTAGCACCAAAAGAACTCGTCCAGAGTAAGCTGACGGTTCCCCCCACTAAGACGACCCTAGAGGATTTTAGCCCCTATGAATATCCTCCAAGCATTTGGGGCAATTGGCTGATGGATAGACCAAAGAAAATGGCTAACTGATGGTGTAGCGCCGTCAAAGGCAATCTCAATCCTGCCCTAAACATGGCGTCATACATGCCGACGTCCACGGTCTTCCCAGAGTAGCATTTTTCATACTTCCCAGGCAAACAGATTGGAATGTTATCAGGGATTTGGTAACTATCCCTTAAGTTATTAAAAATTTTGGTCATCATCGTCGACTTAAAATCATTGACGGTCTATATTGCAGGAAAGATGAAGGGACGATTATGACCATCCCCTGGGCTTCCTGAACTTTCCCCCATAGAAGCTCACCCATTGTTCTCGTCCTCATCTTCTTCCTCGAACTCCCCTTCATTCTCTCCTTCACCCTTATCGTACTCATCCTCATCTCCCTCTCTTTCCTCTACTTCCTCTCCGTCAAAGTCTTCCTCCTCGTTAACAGGAGAATAGGCAAACGGTTCCCTCTCTGACGACCACGAAAAGCCGTCCTTGGGCCCATGACCTGACAGGAAGACTTCGTCGTAGCTCGCTCCCTCACGGACTGACGACGACTGCTCATTCATCGCTTCACTATCTCCTGATATCTATTCACCTACAAGCGATAGAGGTATTCTAAGAACCTAGTTGACGGGTCTTTCTACAAAAGTAACCACCAACTAGAAAAATGGAAATAAAAAAGGAATGAAAAAGAGAAGAGGACTTACAAGGTTAATAGATGAGTTTGTAGAGGTGATGGGATCAACAAATTGACTTTAGCAAAAATGACGAAATGACAACTCTCTCTCTCTCTCTCAAGATTTGCAAAGATGAAATAAGGAAAAATGAAAAGAGGTGGTGAACTATTTATAGAGCAAAGAGGCATGACAAACGAAGTGATGCTTATGATTGGAAACAAGGCCAACCAGCGAGTGCCACGTGTCTCCTGGCATTTAAGCTTAAGGATGCCTACACCATTTAATGACACACTCGTCGATAAAACACCTAATTAATGGTTATAAATACTCTAATACTCTATGGCTCGTCAGCCAAAGCTGACGGTACCACGAAGTAAGGGGCAGCCGATAGAGATATTTTAGCCATAAATTTAATACCCCTAAAACATCGCGCAAGAAGGTCGTCAGCACCTACATACCTGTCAGCTTCACGGAAACTAACGGAAGAGTTAGGCCGACGACACCATATGGGACGACCCCACAAAGGAGACTCGACAGGCGTCTCCATAGGCCGACGGGAATGCTAGGACGGAGCAGATGGCTGATGGATGTGGAGAGGCTGACGGGATTAAAGAGGCCGACGAGTCCAGCCTGGCTTAACTTAATCCCCATGGATATCTATGTAAGGAAATTTCTTGTATCCCACAGGTAACCCTAATCGAAGGAATCCCTACAAGGAAAGGATCCCGCAAAGTACGTGCATTAATGAGGATTTTCCCTACAAGGAAAGATCTTTTCTACCAAGAAACGAAGATCAGCTTTACACCACTATAAAAAAACCCCCCCAAAACCCTCACAAATCAAGGTACGCATAATTTACCCCAGATCTGGCACTCTAGAATTGTGAAAGTTTTCTAATTTAACCTTCGGAAAGTATTTGGCCGGTACCATACCGATACTCTCTGCAAGGTCTTTTTTGTTTCTATTTCGCAGGTTCTGTCTAGAGCACGTGAGGACCGCGTGACTCACTGACAATTTTTGACATCATCACTTTCCATGTTTATCTTCATCATTATTATTAGCCTTTTTCTCCAAGTCTACAGTAAATGGGCTTTTACCATAGAAGTGTGTAAGGGGACCTTGGGAAGACATTGAGTTTTGTATTATCCCTTTCATTATTATAATGAAACTTGTAAGTTTTCATTAGGAATTGTTGTAGTACTCTTTTATTCCATTCTCTTCGTCTTTATCGTGGCTTGATAACCCATAGATCAGATAGAGCTGTATCGCTGAATTTATTCCGCTACATCATTATGCTAAAATTGAACAAAACGAAACCAATGAATCGGTAACCTTTCATCGTGACGAAGAGACTAAATTTTAGAGAAGTTGATTGTTTTTCAATTTTTTTTTTTAAATTATTTTATTTATCCTCTGGTCTGATAGAGATAGACGAGTTGGAAGTAATGGTTGTCTCTTGGGATGAAAGTTGAAACACAAAAAATGGTCAATATCTCAGAAGCAATCTTTCAATTTATTGTCAAGGAATTTACTGATCTTGCATTGTACAAAGGGTATATGCCCTCTTGCTCAGAGCTGTGCTTAACTGAAAATAATGGATATATTCGCCACATAGCATAGCAGCAACCACTAACATTTAAGACAAAAACCATATTCTTTTTCTGCTTTATTCTTGTTTTAGTGGCTCTTGCACTATAAAATGCTCATGCTGTCTTCTATGTATTATAATTGTACTTGACTATAAGGATTCTAAACAAAACTGATACAAATTCTTCCATTTGTGCCTCACTGACTTCACTTTCAAGCACCAATAATAGTGTCTTTTTTAAACTCCATGAAATTGAAAAGTGAAACACAATAAGACCTGCTTGCCATGGCCATTCTCAAAATCAAATTTGGCAAAGCTACCCAGTCAAGGGTCACCTTCTAAGTCAATGATTTATAAATCCTATGTGACAAGAATCACAAGCATATTCCACAAAAGTTTGGATAGCACTGAACTGCGTGCTGCTTTTGGCTTTTTTTTTTTTTTCCCGGTACTGTTCATGAGACTACCAAACTCAGCAAAATGCACATACTCATACATTTTTGGATCCTATAGCACTATTCACAGTTTTAAAAATTCTTTTGTTATAATATTTTCAACAATAAATTTTCAGTTTTCATCAAATAAGCAATATCTAAATAGATCTTAGTTGCATTTTTAATATTCTGTTGTGCCATACGCACATCACTCAAGAGGGTGCATGAAAAAACATATGCCCCTACAAATATATTAGCCTATCCCTTCTAAAAACTCTTATAAAAGCAAAAGCCGCCACTTTCCTTTTTAGGCGTTTACCTTTTTTTTTCTTTTTTTAAGGAAATACCTAACTTTCATTAAGAAGAAGAGAAATTCAATATATCTTGAGCCAACAAGGACTGGATCATGTTAAGATTTTCCTCTATCCAAGTTACAAAATTAGCAACACTCTTGACATATTGAGCCAATACATGTGCTAGTTTGTTTGTTTGTCGCCTAACATGGCATACTTGTGCTATAAAGTTAATTTATAAAAGATTATATCTATCGTAAAAGTCATAAAAAGATTATTTTGATATAAATTTTACTATATATAAGAAATATTAACATGGGTTCTTTCATGGTAGCCTCTAATGTTTTTAAGGGTATGATACATGGAATTATTGTTTTATATGACATGAGTTATCAACAGATGTGAAAAAGTTACAATCATATATAACCATGTTACTAGTCGTCCAAAATGACAATAAATAGAAATAAAAAAACAAAAAATGCATGTTCATGCAACATGCGAAATCCACATGAAAAAAAATAATAATTAAAAGATTGATTGAATCATGGAGTTACTTTTTAATGTGACATGAAGTTATGAATGAATGAATATAACAAAATATCCATGAACCTAGTACTGCCTGACAAAAAATAAATGAAAATTAAAAACTCATTGAATTTGACATGAAATAATAATGAAACAAAACCATGAAGATAGGACTCAAAAAAAAAAAAAAAAAAAAAACCATGAAGTTACTCCTCGGTGTAACATAACTTACTAACATACATAACAAGGGTTTTGGCTTACCTCCAGTACTTTTTTAATTTGACATCTCTTGTTGTTTTAAATATACATTAGCAAGTGGTTGTGGATTTTAATCTCTATTTTTTATTTAATTAGTGGATGATGTAACAGTTTCTCATTAAAATAGAATGAAATTCCAGTTAAAAAAAATACCGGAGGTAAGCCAAAGTGCCAGACCCTATAACAAATTATAAATTATTGTCAAGTCATTATCTCTAAAACAAATCATAAAGATACCATAAAACTATTCATAATTAACACGTTGAATTGTGTTAAAAGGCATACTTACACACAATTTAATAATTTTTTTTTTCACTCAAAGATTTTTGTTATATTTTAGCTGGGCCCTTTATAAGGAAATTAAATTTCTAGCTCCTACACTGGTTATATGACCTCTAAAACAATTGATCTTGAAAGTGTAAGAGGGAAAACAGTTATTATTCGACTCCCAACCTCTAACAAAAGTTAAGAATACCAATTGGACCACCTATGTAACCCATGGCAACATAGCCTCAATAGGGCTGCATTCGTCTTAAGATCCAGTGAACCACCATGTCTTCAACAAATAAAAATTAAAAAGATTAATTATGCAAATTTAAGAATCCCCAAACACATCCAAGAAAAGCCATAAAAGATTAGTAATACAAATTCAATACACGCAGGGTCTTAGAAAATCATCCCACTGATAATGGCAATAGCAAGGGGTAGTTGGTGCCTAGATGACACCGCCTAGTTAGGTTTTTGCTATTGTCATTGACAGGTTTACCCAACTACAAGTACAACGGAATGGCAATAATCATGCATCATTTTCAGCTTAAAGGCTAAAACCAATAGCTTTAACATTTTTTCATATACCTATATCCTCATAGATGGACACAATTCTCAGCTTGAGGATAACTTTATATATGGCTCATCTCCCATTTTGTACCATTAGTTCTACAAGCATTGCTCAACCCCAATGCATTGAAGAGACAGACAAATTCTGCTCAATCGCAGCTCAGCTTAAGATAAGTTAAAAATACCAGTCTCTCTTAAGCAAATATGAAGAATTACAGAAGCTAGGCTAGCTAAACCATATTCAAAAAGTTAAGGAGTGACACACAGTTTAGCAAACTTCAAAACTCTCATTTTTCCATCTTCACATCGTCATTGGAGGCACTTCTTCCTGTGTTCATGCTGGTAAAAAGTACACATGAACAAAAGTTAAGGCATGCATATCATGAAGAAAACATAAGATACCATGCTTCAAAGTATACTTACCTCAAATGTGGCGTAAGTATAAGGTTGTGCTCTATATTCCTTAGAAGCAAACCTTCTGACTGCTCTCTTCCCGAAATGCACGTTTGGAAAGAGCCACTGTCCTTTAGATTAGATGCTTGTGTATTAAAGGGAAGTGATACTGATGCTGGGGCTCCCATGTCAATTTCTTTCAACAAACAAACACATTTCAGACACCCAAAAAGTTTACATGTCAGACCAAGGGCATAAGAATACTGCAAGCATGAAAATATATATATGTCACCCCTTGGATCTAGCTCCTATATGCAGCAAGCAAATCTTTCAACTACACAAAAGAAATGAGACCTGGAGACCCACCTACTGGATTGGTATCAGGATGGTTCACAATTGATTGCTGATGCCGCAAAATGTCTTCCCTGCAAAGATCCTTCACATTTAACAAATGTAAGATGGCTAGCATCATTTCCCTGATTGCATGCTATATTCAAGGAGGTTTTAACTTACCTCAGATGAGGTGTGCAGTTGAAAGGGTCCTAAATGAGCCTGAATAGGCCCAAATGAGGTTTCTGAATTTATTATATTTGACATATTAGATACTGATGGCTGGTTTGATGCAGTGCATTGGTTGTGTAGAGTGAATGCATCATGCAATGGGGTTTCTTTGTTCAAAGGATTTGTGCCTGTCATGTCCAAATGCAGGGGCCTATATTCCTCACCAAAGTCCATTCTCATCTGGGAGAACTGGATGGGCTGCAGTGCTCCTGGTAAGCACATAGGATGCAAACTCAACCCGTTTCTCATTGATAACATCTGAAATGTGAATCACAATGAAAACAAATTAGAATTAACTTAGTATGTTTTCAAAAGCGTGTTTGTTTTGGCATTTCTATGCAGAGGAACAAGCCTTAACTGAGATATTCAGCATTCAAGGTAAGAAACAAAACAACACCTAACTCAAACGGCATTAGAGCTCAGCAATTAAGCATACATGTCTTTTGATACAGACCCCACAGAATTGGGAGCCTGGTGCACTGGGGTACAACCTTTTTCCCACTAGCTTCCTCTGATAATTTTTTAACACAGATTTCTCAGTTGGCTTCAGTTATTGTAAAATTGGAAAAACTGCATAATGCACAAATAACTTCCAGATGTAATTATTGATATTTTTTACAATGAAGAAAAAAATATTTTGGTGTAGAAATCTGCAAGCTATTGAGAGAACTGTGTTGGACATAGCACAGAGCCTAAAAAATTCAATCTATCTACGCTTCAGATGGAAATAAGTGGCAGGACTAGGAATGTACTCAGCTTACGAGAGGAAGATAATTAAGTGCTATGCCAACAGGGCTGAAATAGGGAGTCAAAGAGTTTGTAATACTGCAATTGGATGTAAGGATTCATTGTCTGATATTTCATCACTTTCAAAGTTGATCATCAATTGACTACATCATCCAACCTAGCAAGGGGCAATAGTCTAGATGTTGTCCTTATCAACCCTCTGAAGAAATTGGTACAGATAATTAAAAAGTTATTACCGAGAGAAAGGGGTGGCATGCAAGAGCTTCTCACATTGACTCCATTCTTTCAGCTTCAACAAAAACTCTTTGAAAACGATTAGCTCCCAGTCTTTCCAATTTAAGTAAGGAGATTTGAGAGTGATGAAGACTTGAATATTGAGAGGTTAAATGCTTATTTTCTTTAGCAGATGTCCATAATGCTATTGGAAACTTTTAAATTGGGTTATAAAAAACTGAGCAGTGAGTCTCTGTGACAGTGTGACCCGTTTCACTTGTATATGGGTTCTTTTACGCCCTTCTAAGGGCGTAAGAACATAAATCATGTCACTTGTGTTGTTGTATGACTTATTTCGACTAATGGTTCAGATACTGCAAAAGACCTACAAATTGATGGGGCTGCTGAATTGTCAAGTCACAATAACACACTTACACCCAAACCCCCCGCCCCCTGGCAATTGTGGAGAGCACAACAGTTGAGTACCACGAACACACAATTTTTCACAAGTTACTAAAGTGGAAAGTTATATATACTGGGTACTACCTTTTTACTAAGGAGTTAAGTTTTGATTGAGGAACATCACTTTCACATTGGTCCACCATTAACACCACTTTGTACCACTCGCAACCAGCCATGTCAATAGGTTGTGAAAAGTTTTGTATTACCGAATTTATTAGTACCACAAAATACATCACAAATATTTTTATTAAAAAAAGGATAAAATATATTAATTAACAAAGGTGCTACAGGCTTTACAGCATTCAAAGTTCTCATGGTACAGTTACCCTCTGTATCTGAGGTAAAAAAAAATTGCATCCTCCCCTGGGGGTTGTAAAATCTTCTAGCATCACTCTTATTATTATATTATTATTTGAAGCTTTTGCGATCAGATTACATTTTTTTCCCCATAAAAATCTTGGATTATGACCCTTACATTAAGAAAGTTACACAGAAATTTTTCCACTATAAAATCATATGAAATGGGTGCAAACCGGTATGCAGCAATTCACATATGTGCTCAACATTAAATTATAAGATATCCATGAAATAATAAGAAGGCTAGAAAGACATTATGAATGCTTTTGTTGCCAAAGGATGCAAGTTTTAGAGAAAGCGCCACAAACCTGTACTTGGAGCTGAAGCTGCTTTAGGTATTCAATAGCTTCATCAAGCATCGAAGCCTTATCTGTCTGCCGACATTTAAAAAATAAAAAAATAAAAATCAATCCTAATAAATTGGAACCAATCAAACTTTGTAAAGACCAAAGTTGGTAGCGTATGTATTTGTGTACCTTATTAGAATTTGGAATCAGATTTTGCAATGCCTTCATTTTCTCATTAATCCTGCTCCTCCTCCTCTGCCCAACAACCCCACACATAAAAACCCAAAAACATAAACATAGGGAAAATGAACAAAATTAAAACTACACCCTATCACAAATTTAAAAGGAAAAAAAGAAGAAGCTCAAAATGCAAGACAACCTTTTCAGACAAATTATGAACTTCTGCAGCTCTGCTTCTCTTTGATGAACCACGAGGATAAACTGGTTTGTCAGGCACATCTTCCACCAACGCTTCAAGACCCTCCTGCGCTCAGAAATCACCATTGGCTTAGAACAAAAATTAATTTTAGTTCACTGTCTGATAGCAGAGGAACCCAAGTAAAGTTCTATATATAACACTATGAATTTTATGATCTCTTGGTTAAAATTTTCTACAAACTAAAAACCTTGGTCAACTATACCAATTTTGAGCTATACACTTTTCCCGGGTCCCAAAATATAAAAATGAACAAGAATTTCTAATTCCTTTGCTTTTCACATATTTTCCCAGAGACCAAACGGAGGACTAACCGAAATACAAACTCCATCACCACGACAACATGGTATTCCTAGAAAGTTGAGAAACTCTACAAAACCCAATTACAATAACACGCAAAACACATGTTTAAGCGATCAAAGAGTCAACTTTTTTCTTTTCCTCAAGCCCGCCAAAGAAAGAGACACATCAAATTTTTTCTTAGCAACCAAACAAAAAACAGACAGACAGACAGAAAGCTCCAAACTTTAAGAAGTACAAAGTAAAGTACTATACCTCGCTTTCACAATCATACTCATCAGTCTCATTCTCACTCGCTCCTCCAAGTGAAGAGGTTGACACATTGGAGAGAAAAACACCACCAGAGCCAGCGCTGACACCACTTAGAGACTCAACGGCCGAGATCCCATCTTGGAGAAGAGCTGATCGGCAAGTACGGTCAGGATTTACATTCGATGTCCCCTGTTTAACTGCGTTGGCCATGAGAGAAGATGAAGAAGAAGGAGATGAACGAAGAAGGATTTGATGAAGAAAAAGCGAGATTTCATCTGGAGCACTTGCAGAAGTTGAAGGAAGCTGCTGAAGCTGAGGCTGAGGAGCTGAAGTTGAAGATGAACAGGAAGACTTTTTGGCATACTCGTACATATCCCCCATTATTACTTTACAGAGAGATAGAGAGAGAGAAAAAAAATTGCTTATGGTTATGGGCTTGTTTCAGTTTTTTGCTTTATTGGGTTTGTTGCGTCTGTTGCGTGTCTTTATAGAACCAAAGTGATGTAGTACTTTGGCTTTGAAACTGAGAGAGAGAGAGAGTTTGTACTGTGTATGACTTGGGAAATTGTGGGCGGGGTTTGTAGTTTACAATTGAAAATGATGAGAGGCAAAAGCCACGCGCCATTAGAGAGGGTGAGGAAAGAGAAGGAGTGTTGGAGATTCGAACCAAAATTCTGACAGTGCTCTTTTACGGGATGGAATGGATGGTTGGGTCTGAGGTTGGGACTGTCAAAATGTTAAAAAAAAACACTGAAGATTATTAAAAATGATTACATAGGTAAACAATTAACAAAAGCAAATGCGAGAACACAATTAATTATATAATTTTTGTCATAATTTTGTCGTAACTAATGAATGTGACAAATTATAAATAGTATAAGTGTGGATTCAAGCGAGACCACTGCTTTTTCTTTATTTATTTTTCATATATTTTCGTGATGTATTGCGGTAAAAATTGTACAATTATTTATATTCCTTAACAAAAGCTCTGATTGCTTTTTTGTCAGAGGAGTCCACTCCCATGTCGCACGTGAGGCCACAACCAGCATTTTTTGCTGTGCCGGTAAGCTTTATTCTTTAACTACATTTTTGGAGGTTTGACCCTTCCTCAGTAATCCGTACCATTTTCTAACTATGTTTACATCGTCATAAAGAGTATTTGCTTCATATTTTCATGGAATCCGTACTACATAAAGAGATTTTGTTCCAAGTTTGAAATTGATAAGCGGGTTCTGGTTTGTTGAGTTTGGCAAACTTTTTTTTTACACCTATTAAAGGCACTTCAAAAGAAACCAATTAATATCTTAACTAACTAACATTAAAGAATGATCATTATTAAGTAAAAGTCATAAGCTACTTTAATTCATTTCATATTGCCTTTTAATATTTCAAATTTTTTATTTTTATAATGGCAAAATAAAAAATGAAATTAAAGTTACAAACTTAGAAAATGTTTAACTATAAATGGCCAATATGAAAGCTTTAAAATATATATAGCCAATATGAAAACAAAATTAAACACGAAAAGTTAAAATGAAAATTTTGAAACATAAATGTCTAAATAGAAACATTAAGTACCAAAAGTGTACTTTAGTCTATTTTATTTGTTAAAGTTACAAACTTAGAAAATGTTTAAATTTTCATTTTGTCTTGCAAAATGTATTCAGTGAAAAAATACTAGTAATAAACAATATTGAAAACTATCTTATTACTTAATAATATCGATAAAATTTTCTTTCAAACCAATTCAGAATCCTTAAAATTTTACATGTCAATTTGATGATCATACACGTATATTTTTAATCATAGAACTTATTTAATAGGTTTGTGATTTATTTATATAACTTAATAATAAGTTATATGATTAAAATACACACAAATGATTATTAGAATTGTCGCGTTAGTAGCTTGAAGGAGATTTATCAAGCTAAAATGCTTCCATCGTGACTTTTTCCACAATTGCTGAAGTGATCAATTATAAGTGATGGGGCGAAAATGTAGTGAGTCTATCTGTCTATGTAAAAAAATGTGTCTACCACTTCACAAGTGTGAAGAATGTTGTAAAAAAGGCTTGTCTCTATGTAGTATTACCATTTTTCAAATCAGATTTGAGAAAAACTTCATCCTTAAAAAAAAAAAAAAAAAAAAAAAAAAAAAAGAAAAAGAAAAAAAGAAGCCCTTGTTTTTTATTTTAAAAAGTAAGAATATCTTTTTCTAAAATTAAATAAATAAGAACTTCCACTTTTTAAAGAATGGAAATAACTTTTAGACATTCCAAAAAATAATTTAATAGACAAATAAACAGCATATTTAAGTTGAAACGAAAGAATAGTTTATCTTAAGGTATCTTTTCATTTTAATATTGGAGTCATGATGGTATCTTACGAAGTATACTTCCCCTTTCTATCTTCTTATTTTTTTATTTTCCTTTCCCTTATATGCAATTTAAGGTATGAAAAAGGTTATAGTATCATTTGTATGTGATTCAAATGTTTTTCAATGGTTTATAACAACGATATCTTTATTATTATTATTATTATTTGGGTCAAAGGGGAGGGGGAGACGAGTTTTTTTTTTTTTGATACAAGATAGAAATTTTACTCTAACATAATCTATGTGTATATGTGTGTGAAGCTCTCTTCTGGAAACTTGAACCCTGGCCCTTGCCCTCCACACTCCACAAACACTTATACTTGTGGAGTGACCATCGCATCAAGAGTGTGCGGTGGTGGAAGGGGGAGACGAGTTGAACCCGCAACATGAGGATTGGGGACAATTGTGGGTATAATAATGATATCAAAATTACACATTTGGTTAGTTTAATGGTCATTTAAAGTAACAAACAGTTACAATAACATAAAATTAGGTACAATTTTTTTTTTTTTTTTTTTTTTTTTTTTTTTTTTTTTTTTTTTTTTTTTTATAAAGAGAGTTTCAATTGCATAGATAGAGCATGTTAGATTTTTCAATTAAATTGAAACACTTAGAAGGATTGATTGTAACTATTCTTCGGAAAAAAACAACACAATTTGTAATTTGTATGTCAATGCATCCAAGTATTTAAATTTAATTGGGATACTTAATGTACTGCATATAAAATACTGTGTATAAATTTTAACTATTACAATTTACACATAAAGGGAAGTAATGTCTAGGCCCTCTAGGGAACTTTAGTGGGTGATTGGTGTTAGGCATTTCCTTATAAGATAAATGTGCAAAGTGGACTACTAGTTGTGGGTTAAGTAAACTCAACCGGTAGAGTTTCTTATTGTCAATAAGAGATATGAGCTCGAATCCATTTACACTAAAAATTAATTAATATCTTAAGTTAGTAATAATAATAAAAAAAATTATTATGTAACAATTTGATATAGAACGTAATATAGAGTCTATTTTTATCATTTGTTAATTTTTTATATTTGCATATAATTTTTGGAGTTTTATAATTTAAGGTTTTATTTTCTTAATTTTTGTTGTAAAGACTTTCGTAGTCAAACTAGAATTATATTAGGATATGTTTAGGGTTATCTTTACTTGAAAAATAAGGTGTTTTTTAGCCTTTAAATAGGCTGAAAATATGTCAAATAAAAAAGAAACATTTTTTTATTATATATAATTCAATAGCTACAATGAGGGAAAATTTAAACTTTGGTTTTTTTGGTAAAGAAGAGCACGTTATGTCGATGAGTTACAAGACTCTTGACCAAAAAGGAACAATTCAATTTCAAAAAAGTAAAGGTTTTCTTTATTTTTCTGCAGATTCCAAAAGGTTCTTTCTTGTGAATTCAATAAAATCGAAGTTTTCTTTATTTTCACTATTTTTATTTACATATTAATTAAATAATATTTATATAACTTTCTATATATAATATTTTTAAAAATTTTAAGATCCATTATTCTTGCTTTTGAAATGCAAAACTACTAATTAAGTTTCTATATTTAATGTGGTGATCCTGTCCCAACAACCTTGGGCTTTTGGGCCTGGACCCCTAATTTATTTGTACTTTGGGTTGGGCTTATCCCATAGTGAGAGATCTAAGAGGTGCTTCTCTATGTATCAGAGAGAATTAACGTTTCCTTTACACCAAACTCCCTAATTTCTAGTTTGGCCAAGATGCTCACTAAACCGCCGAGGTTCTACGCTGGAATCCGAGTAGGATTCCCTTCTCCCCAAGTTCAATCTTTTTCTCACTACTCTCGTGTTTCACCCCCCAAAATGTTCCCTCTCCCAAAGATCTCCCTCTTCCTTTTCCTCTCTCTCCCTTTATAGCCTTCCTCTAGTGGGGTAGTCATAATGAAGAGAGTTTTTCCATGTAAGTGAGTCCCTTTTCCCCATATTCCTGACCAAATGAGACCCACAGCCTATTGCTGATGTGACTTCCTGGTAACTTGTGCTTGACGCTAGTTACTACTCGGCGGGCTGATTCCCCTAAGACATCATTCATACCTCATGGCAAACACTTGGGGTATGTGGACTACAGATGCGGTACGCCACTCTCGACTCAGCCTGCGAGCCAAGACAGGCTGAGCAAGTCATTGCATGGGCCTACATCTCGAGGATGGGCCAACGTACTAGGTCCGTACATTTAATTGTTGCTAAAATATTTTTAATTGATGATACAGCTAATCCATTTTGACATTATTGATCTCAAGTAGGATTTTATCAATTTTAATTTTAATTTTTTATTACAAATAGTTGTAAAAAATCTTGTTAGAAAAATATTGTAAGTGATACATGCATTTAAAAAATTATGTAACTTTTTTATATTACACGTTTATCATTACAAATATTTCATTGCTATCTTTCTATTGTATTTTGTTAAGGAGAGATAAAATCTAATTTCCAATTTTGGTTTTGATGTTGAGAAAGAGAATGAGAGATTGTTTAGCGTGTGGTCATGTGGGAAATTGGGTGGCTAATGTGAACAATAAATTATGTAAAAAATTAACTTATAAAAATTAAAACCTAAAGCTATTATGGGAAATTGATCATCGAATCATCAACGATTCGACATTGTGTGAAATTACTTGGAATTTCAATTATGATAGATTTCTATTAACTCATAATTTTGGAGCCTTGGGTTGAGAAAAAAAGAGCACAACCCAATAATGCTTTTTTTTTTTTAAAGACCAATCATTAAACCATAATGTTGCGAACTTTTTTCTTACAGGGGCCTTAAGCATGCAATGGCCTCACATTGCTTAAGAGAGTGTGTTGTGTGTAGTATAACTTGCCCCACCCTCCCTTAAAAGTTACCATGGCTTTTGAGTGGAGTTGTGGTGTGCCTTTGTGTTAGAACCCCTTTCCCTCTCCCTTGTGTGTGTGTGTGTTTGTTTCTCAAAAAAAAAAAAGCATGCAATGGCCTGAATTGCTTATGCCTAAAGTTGCCTCGGTCTAAATTATGAAAAGAACTATCTTAATTACCATAATTATAAATATATAGAAATGAGAATAGTACTTTTCTTGCTTATAATAAGCATAAGGGATTAAAATGTTTTTTTTTTTTTGGAGAAATTAAGGGACTAAAAGGTTATATTTACATTAAAAAAAAAAAAAAAACAATATCACCAAATTATAAAAGTACGACAAATTAACTAGAGTAGCACTTAAAAGTGACTTTTTCAATCATTCTTAAATGTTTATGCTAAGTAATTCTCATAAACTTCTTTTCCTTTAATTTCTCCAATTTTATGTTTTTTGTCATCATCTTTAGGTTACGAACATTGCTTTTATCTTAAAAGCAAGGATAGATTGATGGTTGTTGAGGACTCTTTTTTCGGCTCACATGGCATTACTTCATTGGCAACTCATGTCACATCAACATATTATTGATTTTTTGAGTAAATCTCTTTAAAGCCCAAAATAGGCTCATATCTCATTCAACTACATGGATTGGGCTCACATGGCCCACAAGATCCTTACTTTAAGAGGCGGATTCATGGTCCACATTTCCTCTTCATGAATTGGGATCATAACCCCACGACATCATCAACATCAACATATGGGTTGGGCTCAAGTAATGAATTAAAGCTCACGGCCCATATTACCTCTCTTATACTCATGACAAGCAGCTTCTTCAACAAAAGCTCATATTTACACAAAATGACAACAAAACCCAAGGTATGTCATCTCATCTTTGGCTTATGATCCAAGCTCATGAGTCTCTTTGGGGAAACTTTGGGAGTCGTGGTTTGGAGGGCCAAGAGATATGTTCAGTAAAGCTTCAGCGGTTTAAAGTTGATAAAAGAAATATGTTACTTGGTGTGTCTTCTCCAACTCCCTAAACTCTGACGAGTCCGTGTGTAGCGAGTAAGCCTCTCTTATCACATAGCAATTAACATGATAAAACTCTCTATTGCTCTTTTCCTAAAACTTAATATTCATCATATGACAAATACTTAATATCCCTAGCCATCTAAATGCTGAGAAAATAACTATTTGTTCATCCTCCAACTATTCCTATACAAATTTAGAAACTTCATTATATTATTCTACATAAACTATATTACTACTTTCAGCTAAAATCCAACTCAAACATATGGCCTAATCTAATTGGTTATCTTTAATCTCCAAATATATAAAATATTCATGATATCTCTAATATCCAGCTGCTATCTGCCACAATCAGACCAAATATTTCTCCGCTAGCTGTTAGAGCAGAGCATTAAATGCTCTTCTTGCTCACCAAGATTAAATCACAACACAATGAGACCTTAACTAAACCTCTAAAGTTTCATTAACTTTCAACCAATCCTTCTATTACTTACTAAAAATATGTTGTAATGGAACCTTGGACCAAAAATACAAACACCCAAAAAAGGAAACATTTCCAACAGAACTCCAGCAGTGTGTTCAGCATTTGACACCTGGTTGGAAGTGATATCATCAGCCTTTTAATGCTCAAATCCCATCAGCCTGACATCTGACCTCATTTGCTTCTGCCCCAAGCAATAGCTATCTTATGACAGCTGTCTCATGATAGCTGTCACAGCTTTTCTTAACAGTTAGGACAGCCTTTTCAGAACAGATGTAACAGCTGAACCAGCAGCCTAGAAATTACAAATTTTTCCACATTTGGATAAAAACTAAAACCAACTAAAGAAACTATCTTTTTCTTATTAAAATACTTTCATTTTCTACTACTCTTTCCCTAGCAGTTATTACCCAAAACAGCAAGAACACCTTAAAGCTAAACATACCATTTTTTGGCCAAATCTTAAGATAGATTTTCTGAATATTTATTGCTAATTGAGACAGATTTCGGCTGAGATTCTTTGTTAAAATACCCCCTTAAACTCAGCTATAAACAGAACCCTTCATCAACACCTCAAGGGGACACCAATGGAGAAGAACTCTCTCATAAACTTCCTTATTCTTTCTCCCTTTAATGATCTTCTTAACCTCTTAATGAAGTTCTGAGCTTTTGATTTTTTAGTTTTTAAATTAGGAACTAAACTCTTCAGCCTTTAGCTTATAAATGCCTTCATAAGCCCTCATCCATCCTCTAGCAAAAAATCCTAGCAGCATTACTAAATACACTACAACACCATTACTCTTCTCATACTCATTCTCTCACTCTCCATGTTCAAAAAATACATCTATCTTACTACTCCTATCTCCAAATACCTAAACACATCTCCATACTCTTCTCTTACAAAATCTTTCCTCTTGGAAAGCAACCTTTACAACTTTTCCAGCAGTTATAATCTCATATTTTTACTATCTTTAACCTCCATACCTCTCATACTTCCATATATTATACATATTACAAATACTACATCCCACAAAACATCTATATCTATTACCATCTCCACACTTCTCAAAAGATATCAAACACTCATACTAAAAGCCCTTCTCATGGAAGGTATAAACTTCTATTACTAAAGCCTTTCTCCTAGAAGGCACCAAGATCTCATATCAAAGCCCTTCTCATGGAAGGCACAAATCTATCTTACATAAAGCCATTTTCTTAGAAGGCGAAAATACTTCATACAAAAGCCCTTCTCATGGAAGGCAACACAATTGATAACTTCATAACAACTAAAAGAGCATTGTCAAGGGGGAAACTCATTTAAGTGCATGATAAGAGGGGTAAGCTTAACTAGTCTCTACACATAGCTGGACATACTCTCTCTCCCTCCAGTTGCACCCATTTTCCCTTCAATATTGAAGTTATCATGGCAAACTGCCTCTCCACCGCTGGAGTCATTCTGCTGGAATCCTATCAACTCACAAATGCTACACAGCTGGAGCTACAAACCATACAAAGATAAGTGACTTCGCCTTCATATCCTTAAATTTACATCATTGAGTACATGATTACTTCACCTTTAAATACATATTACTTTATTCCAACTACTATTATAACTATTAATCAAAACTTAAACTCTTTTAAGTGCATGATAAGAGGGGCAAGCTTAACTAGTCTCTACACACAGCTGGACATACTCTCTCTCCCTCAAGTTGCACCAATTTTCCCCCTTCAATATTGAAGTTATCAGGGAAAATCTCTACCGCTAGAGTCATTCTACTGGAATACTATCAGCGTACAGATGCTGTACAGCTGAAGCTACAAACCATAAAAAGATAAGTGACTTTACTTCCATATCTTTAAATATACATCATTGAGTACATGATTACTTCACATTTAAATACATATTACTTCATTTCAACTACTATTATAACTACTAATCGAAGCTATTATATCAAACGCATATTATATATTTATTCGACCATTATCATAATTCTTAGACTTTGGCTTTAATGGTTTTGTAGGCTTAAAAGTATGCCGATAGCCATTGGACCACGTGGCCCAATGTTGAGTTTCGAACGCAACTCCCCAAACAGAACCCGGGCCTAGTAAGGTCACTAATCCAATGGATAACACGTAACCGAACAACTAAAAAAGGCCCCCGAACATTTGGCAACTCCATTGGGGAGTTGCACATATTGCCGTATCATGCCCCCAAAGTCTAGAATCACATATCATAAAAGGAGAACTCGACTCCAAATACTCAAAATCTCTTGATCCAGCAGCTCACAGCACTGAGTCACAACAATATTACCTTATATTTATATAAGGAGATGCTATTCCACATGTCTCTCTACCATCTGAGCAGCTCCAATGCTACAACATGCTTATTACGAGCTTATTGACCCCATAAAAGAAGCTCTTTCATCATTCCAGCTGCAGAGGGCCTCAACGGCAGAAACCCCTCTTACCGCTGGAGATCTTTCCTATTATCTGTCATTCCAATCACAGAGGGCCTCAACGGTAGAAACCTCTCTTGCCGTTGGAGATACTCACTGTTACAGCCACAGAGGGTCTCAGTTGCAGAAACCCCTCTTACCGCTGGAGATTTTCGCTATTATCAGTCATTCCAGCTATAGAGGGCCTCAATAGCAGAAACCCCTCTTACTGCTGGAGATCTTACCATTAGAGATCAGTTTATTTATGGATTTTAGTTAACTCAATCAGTAAAGTATCTTATTGTCAAATAAAAGATTTAAGATTCAATCCTCGCTACACAAATAACCAACTAGTATTTGGATCTGATGATATACAAATTAAAACTATCTATCATCTTTCAACATATGTGACAATTGAATAGATTATTTATGTGTAAATTTGGTAATGATAATTGAAGAGACTATTTATATGTAGTTTTGATTTTAGTAATAACTCCAAAACAAATTAGAACTAAGATTGTGTTTGGATTGAGAGGAGAGGATGGAAAAGAAAAGAAAGTGAGTCTTTTCCATTGTTTGGATGATATGAGAGAAGAGAAAGAAGCCAAGAGTGAGGGAAACCAAATCCCTCTGGACCCACAATTTGTGTCCGCCCAAAATAGAGAGAAATAGCCATTAGCGGCAAATGTTGACTTTTTGGTACTCTAAAAATTACTTTTGTGCCCATGGATTTTTGTTACTTTCTCTAAAATATAAAACAATTTTCTTTTCATTTATCTTCTATTTGCAAACCACAAAAAAAATAAAAAAGAAAAAAAAAAGAAGTTAAGCATTTTCTATTTTTTTCTTTTCTCCTTCCCTCATTGTTACCTAAATATATCTCCTTCCCTCCTTACCTAACATAGATGAGGGAAACTTTTTTTTTTTTCCTTTATTTTCCTTTGCTTGTCTTTTCTTTTCTCATCCCCTACTTGTAATCAATTACAGCGTAAAATTTGTACTCTTCCTTTCCTATCACCATTTGATTCTAAGATTTTCTCTTGAACATGAAATAATTCAATGACTTGACCCTAATTTACTATAGGTTTAATTAACGTGTACTCTTATGACATACGTTAGTAAACTAATTTAAACAATTTTTATAAAAAAATACAAAAAGTGACTAACTTTTCTTACGGCCTTTTTAATTTTCAATAAAAAACTTCATATAATAAATGATAATGTATATCCTAACAGGATCCATTTACTATACTCAACTACCACACCAACTAGAAGGTTATGTGATAGGATGTCTTGTTGTTTTTTTTTTTTTATTAAGAGAAAAAATGTCTTTGTTATTCTTAGGGTGTATTTGAATACTACTTATTTTGTTGAAAAATTATTGTTAAAAATATTGTAAATAAAGATAAAAATTAGATGAAATAATACCATATGACCTATAAATAATAACAAAAATAAATTAAATAGTTAAATAATTTTAATTTTTAATTCTGACCTAAACACAAATCTAACCCGGTAAATTGTAATTATTCAAACCACAGCATAGAACCGTATAGAATTGGTCCTCCATATTATTAGTTGGTCAGAGGATCAGACTTCACACCATCTTATCATCCCCTATCACTGTCTTGTCCGACCAAACGTCACCTTAATCAGACACACAAATAATAATATCAGCAAAATAATTTTATTTCATTTATAATAACTTTTGTCAGAACGATTACGTGTCCACAATTGATTGGAATATGAGATCTCGTATCGTATCAAACCCCGCTCTGCTAACCTACTGACGGGACCACCATAGTATCCGTGTCAACATCATCGACGTCACACAAACGTCCATCAATATCCACACACGGCAAGTAAATAAACACAATCACTTTGCCCTGATTAATTTGTGTGTGTCTGATTGAGGGTCCAGATTTTTCTGATGTGGACGTGGCAAGAGGATAGGGTTAGATTTTGCTTTTTTTCTTGAGATGTGAGCCATCACATTATTTCTGTTCCTGATCGACGGCTAGGAATTGCTTGCAAGTCAAATTATATATGTGAGTGACTGAGTGACGGATTGGATTGGATTGGATTGTTGGGTCGTGAATTTTAGGAGATCATGAATTCCCAAGGTATTGGGATGATGAAAAAAGTCAAACAATCAAGTGGTTTTTGTTGTTTTCTCCAAAAAAAAAAGAAAAAGTGGTTTTTTTGTTGCAGGTGTCATGTTCTTATTTGTGTGCTCAGTGTTTTGATGTGATTACGACAAGATTCAACGGTTATGATTAAAGGAGGACGTACTCTCGTGTTAGGTACTTTTTTTTTACTCTGACTCTCACGGGGGAAAATAAGTTGCATCACGCGCGTTTCGTGAGCGTTAACTAAATTTAAACACAGTTTTAGACTTAAATATTAATATAAATATTCAAATAATATAATTTTAAGTTTTTTTTTTTTTTCTGAAATATATAATTTTAAGTTTTAACTTCTCAACTGCGCGTATATAATTGGGTCTGGTTAATGTACACATTAATCATCTATTTTAAGAAATATTTTGTGAGAAATTGAAAAAATTGTTAAAATAGTCAATCACTTTTACATTTTTTCATAAATTTTTTTCTAAAATGATTTATTAATGTATAACCTAAAAACATACGTTAGTAAAATCCCATATAATATATATAAAAAAGAGAATTTTAGATAAAAATAATGAGTTTAAAATATTACTAGGTTGGTGGTTTGGTGGCTGTGTGGGGGTAGAAGTGGAGGTTTGGTTAATGAATTTTGCGTAAAGGGGAAAATGAAATGATCACAAATGAAAGTTTAAAATATTTTTTTACTACAAATGTATTTACTTTACAGTCAACTGAAAAACAATTTTTAGTTAGTTAACAATCTCAATTGCTTGAAACACCGACAGATGTTTAAAATATTTCTCAAAAATCAATTTCTATCGAAACAATCAGTCTTAATCACAAACTTTATTAGCATGGAAAAAGAAGAATGATGCAAATTGTTATAATAATGAAAGGAAATTGCATTAGAGTCGCCATAAGAATGATGCAAATTGTAATAATGAAGGGAAATTTCCTCACCAATCACCCGCCACAATCATCAATGATTGGGCTCAACAAGTTGTTAGTTGATTTTGGCCGTATTAATGATTGCACTGCATTCGTTGCATCCAATTCTATTTTAGTCGTCTCTATCCCAAAGTTTGACGGCAATTTCAAAACCTTCTAGAGGGCCCAATTTTCAACTATATAGAATTGGTCACTGTGCCCAATGATATTGAAAATCTTTTTGACCTATTGAATGAAGATCCATCCATCTAAATTAAGTTTGAAACATCCTATAGGGGGTCTGTTCCGCTTGATTTTTTTGATAACGAAGGTGAGTTTGATGAGAATGTCACACAAAGGTCAAGGCTCTTAATTTTTTTAATTTTTAAATTATTAGGATATTTGTAACATGGACCATAAATTTTAAAGTTTTGTAACAACTCTTTAAAAAAAATTGGATACAAGGTCTTGGCGAGGTTGGCATGGATCAAAAACAATATGGTTTTGGTTTAACCGAAGGGTCCAAATGGCAAAAGGAAGCACAATAGTTTAAGAGGAGGCTAAACTCATGGAATTGAATTAGGGATTGATTATTAGATTTCAGCCTATCATTAGTGGAGCAACATGTTTATAAAACCAGTGTAGCTAAATGAGAATGTTAAGGTGGATAAGTGAAAATACAATAAAAGCTATAATTCAAAATGAGAAAAGTGAGCTTAAAGATAGGGTGAAAATATAAGAGAGAGTTCTTTGAGATAGTTTGAGAATATTCAAAGAAGAACAATTAATGCACTAGTGTGAAAAAATAATTTAATTCAAATTAAGGGAACAATAAAAATATAGAGGAAAACAAAAAATAACATAAGCAAAAATAGTAAAAACAGACATGTTAATTAAGGAAGTAATAGGACTAAATGGCCTCTAATCTTTGGAAAACTCAGTTCTAAGGATTTCTAGCCTCTAATTTTGGATCAATGTATTTGTGCTATCAAAGAAGGTTGTCAAAGAAATTGCAAAATCTGTTCTGTTTTCTATGAAGGGGTTGATGGGGTTGGTGCTGGTGCTAAAGTAGCTTGGGCTGATTTGTGTTGTCCTAAGAAGGAATGGGTTTTGGTTCGAAATGAATGGAAGATTGGAATAAGGTTTCCTTGATGTGATGAAACTGTATTACAACTTCCATAATATGGACTACGCTACACGTTTTGAGTGTTTGACCAAACGATTAAACTGCGATCGAGTTCAAAAGGCAGTTTGAAAGTCAACCTTGCAGAATTCTTAATGTTGGGAAGCAGTGATGCACCATATCTTTGGTAAAGGTCATTTCATTGTGAATATCATTAGGCCTCATCTTAATTTGGTAACAGTCATTTCATTGGCCTTTTAACCAAATTGAGCAATAATTTAACAACGTCAAAAGGAATCGGATTTTTTTTTATAAGAAAAAATAAATTTGATAAATATGTGGGATATAAGAAAGAAAGTAATATATAGGAGAGTAAACCACGGATGCATAACCTCAAACGCTAGAACTGAGTATCAAGTAATCCAGGGAAACTTTTAGTGGAGATTTGAACCTAGAATGTCTAGGTCTATGGCTCATTCCAAGCCTCCCACTACTAGGCTGCACTCTGGCGGGTTTGTTTTTTGGCATAATTATAAAGCGAAAAGAGAAGGCAAAGCCTTTGTCCAAGAATTGGGATTGTTTCCAGCACATCCAATACAATTTCTTTCTGGAATTTTAACCATTTTCTTGCTTTCTTTACATCCCTTTATAGACTGCCTATAGATATACTTTCTCCTGTTCTCAGTCCAACGTGTGTTGGTTAATGGTTACATGTGGGGAGCTTGATGACCTCATAAATTGCTAAGAAATAGGGTACTTTCTACCTTTGAATGTATTTGCTGAGAGTGACCAGCAATGGTTGACAGTGTCTCTATACCTTGAATCATTTGCTGTTTAGTTCTGGTGCCAACATTTTACTTGATTATTAATAGTTAAAAATAAAATAAAATTATGATGAGTAATCCATGATCCCCTTTGGCCCTGGTAATCCCCAGATGCTGAACACCACCATTATTGGTAGGTTCTTTTGGAAAATGAGAATCTGTGAATGATGATTAAGTGATTAAAGGTTCATTCGTTGGCCCCCCATATATTCCAATCTATTTATAATTTTTCAAACACAATCAACTTTATCTTCTATATGAGCAGGGATAAGCCCAATATCCAAAATTTTCCTTCTCCTTAAGAATAAATTAGAAACAGATTTTCTAACACCAACTCAACATAAAAATATAAATGTGACTGTAATAAATAGAATGAAGTAAATGTGACTGATAGGGGTAAATTCCAGGGTAGACGGATTGAATTAACGGAGTCAGACTTTAGAGACGAGGTAACTCGAAGAGACGGTATAGTTGGTCTAACAAAGTTGGCAAATGGATTCGCGACCCAGACGGAAAAGTAAGGAGACGGACAGACACTTTTGAGTGAACGGATAAAAAGGAGACAGTCTGTTGAAGCCACGTGTCACCCTTATGGCATCTATATGGTGCCCACGTGGCATGGGTAGTCTCCAAGGATTCTGATATGGAAATGTCTTGCACTCCACGCCCCACCATAATTATAGGAGTCCCTATAAGGAAATAATCTCGTAAATTGCGAATATTAATGAAAATCTTCCCTACAGGAAATACCCTCTCTACCAAGAAATTAAAGTCGACTTTACACTACTATAAAAACCCCAAAACCCTCACAAATCAAGGTACACGTAATTTTCCTACCTTTGACACTCTAGAGTTGTAGAAATTCTCTCTAACTTAACCTTCAGAGGGTATTTGGTCAGTACTACACCGGTTCTCTCTGCAAGGTCTTCTTTGTTTATGTTTCGCAGGTTCTGTCTAGAGCACATGAGGATTGTGCAGCTTATTGACGATTTTTGGCATCATCAGTTGGCGCCGTCTGTGGGATAACGTTCAGAAAACAATAGTAACCATATTAACACTTCCCAAACAAAGAGTTGTATGTTACTCACTTGCTCGATAGCAACCAACAACAATAACGGAGATGAACCATGCACTACTGCCCTCGAAAGACAGGTACAAACTCTAGCCACGGTTGTGGAATGCCTTACTAAGCAAAACCACGACCTGGAGGAACAACTGTGCTAAAGGGATGCTGGGCCCAACACTCACGAAGAGGAGCAAAAGGGCATTGGCGTCGAAAGGAGGGATCAAGAAGGATTAGAAGGCAGCAATGCCCCGAGCAGACAAGAGTGACAAGATACCAGCTGTCCATCCGTCACAGATATGGCATCGCCGCATATGGTTGCAGAGATGCAGATGATGAAGGAGAGGATGGACTTCATGATGAACACCCTCAAGGGGCGGGTGTCAAACGACCTTGATGAGCTGGTCCACTGGACGGACTCCCCATTTACAGCACCCGTCACATCGTTCCCCCTTCCAGCAAAGTTCCGTATGCCACAGATAGAAGCCTATGACGGGTCAAAGGATCCCTTGGATCACTTAGAATCGTTCAAAACCCTTATGCACTTACAAGGTGTTCCGGATGAGATTATATGCCGAGCTTTCCCAACTACATTGAAAGGTCCTGCCTAGATATGGTTTAGCAGATTGACACCCAACTCCATCGGTACCTTCAAAAAGCTAAGTACGCAGTTTTCATCGCACTTTATAGGGGGGCACAGGTACAAGAAATCCACTGCGTGCTTGATGAGTATCAAGCAACGAGAAGACGAGACGCTGAGGTCCTACATAACACGTTTCAACAAAGAAGCTCTTTCGATAGACGAAGCTGATGACAAGATACTTGTTGTTGCATTCACCAATGGCCTGCGAAAGGGGAAGTCTTTGTTCTCCTCATATAAGAACGACCCAAAGACCATGTCAGATGTACTTTATCGAGCTACTAAGTACATGAACGCAGAGGATGCGCTACTGGCCCGAGAAGAGAAACCTAAGAATAAGGAAATGTAAGAAGATGCACGGTAGGACAGGGGACGAAAGATGACTAGAACCGAAGACCGACGGGAGGATAAGTGCTCCAAACCCCCCACTGAAAGGTTCACCAACTTCACCCCGCTAACTGCCTCGATTGATTGGGTATTGATGCAGATCAAGGACAATACGACCTTGACGTGGCTTGGCAAGTTAAAAGGAGACCCCAGCAAGAGGTCTAGAGACAAGTATTGCCGTTTTTATCGGGATCACGGTCACGACACATCTAAGTGCTATGACTTGAAGCAGCAGATTGAAGCCCTTATCAGACAAGGGAAACTACAACGATTCATCAGCAAAGAAAGGGCAGACCCACCATAGGAGCAAGCTGCTATAAGGGATAACGAGTGCCCTAGGCCACCCTTTAGGGGACATAAGGGTGATTGTAGGAGGCACCACAGCTTCTGGTTCATCTAGAAAGGCTCGAAAGACTTGCCTTAGGATGGTTTAGAACGTCCAACTTATGGGTTTCATTCTAAAGTTGTCACGGGTTGACAACCCCATAATTGGGTTCTCGGAGGAAGATGCTCGATGTCTCCACCACCCCCACGATGATGCGCTTGTTGATAATGGAAGCTCTTTTGATATCCTCTATTACCCGGCATTCCAACAGATGAGAATCGAGAGGGAACGACTCGTACCAACCAATGCACCGCTTGTTGGGTTCGGAGGAACAAGAGTATACCCCCTCGATGCAGTCACATTACCTGTGACGGTTAGTGATTACCCTCAACATATTACTAAGGATGTTACATTCCTTGTCGTTGATTATTCGTCCACTTACAATGCCATACTGGGCCGACCTACCCTCAATTCGTGGAAGGCCGTGACTTCAACCTACCACCTGATGATCAAGTTCTCCACCGAATACGGCGTGGGAGAGGTACGTGGAGACCAAGTGGCAGCACGCGAGTGCTACATAGCAATGTTAGAAATGGACGACCACTTACAGACTATGAGCATAGAAGAGCAACGGATGGTTGCAGAGCTCGTTGAGGGGTTGGAGGAGATACTTCTCGATAACTCTAGACCTAAGAGAATGACCAGGTTCGACACCCTCGCCAGTTCACTAGTCTGTCAAGCACTCATAACATTCCTGAGAGAGAACCAAGATGTCTTTGCCTGGAGCCACGAAGACAAGCCTAGGATCGACCCTTTAATCATGGTTCACAGGTTGAATGTATCACCCTCTTTTCCCCTTATTCGTCAAAAGAAGTGAGTGTTTGCCTAAGAACGAGACAAGGCTATAGTGGAAGAAGTTCGCCAATTGCAAAATGTAGAATTCATCAGGGAGGTATACTATCCTGACTAGCTGGCCAATGTAGTGATGGTCAAGAAAGCCAACGGAAAGTGGAGGATGTATGTAGACTTCACGAACTTAAACAAGGCGTGCCCTAACGATAGCTACCCACTCCCATGGATCGACGTCTTGGTAGACGCAATAGCAAGACACCAGTTGTTGAGCTTCATGGATACTTTTTCTAGTTACAACCAAATCAAGCTGGACGAGGCTGATCAGGAAAAAAGTTCATTCATCACTAGCCAAGGACTTTTCTATTACAAAGTGATGTCGTTCGGTCTCAAGAACGTGGGTGCAACATATCAGAGGCTTATGAACAAAATGTTTGCACATCAGATTGGGAGGAATTTCCAAGTATACGTGGACGACATGCTAGTTAAAATTCGACAAGAAGACGACCATTTGGACGACCTCAAGGAAACCTTCAATACCCTCCACTCTTATAACATGAAGCTCAATCCAAGTAAGTGCGCATTCGGGGTAACGGCTGGAAAATTCCTAGGGTTCATGGTGTCTCAGAGGGACATTGAAGTCAATCCAGACAAGATCTAGGCCATAATGGAGATGGCACCACCAAGGAACATAAAAGAAGTGCAAAGCCTTAATGGCAAGGTAGCAGCGCTGAATAGGTTTATGTCGAGGGCAATGGACAAATACTTGACTTTCTTTCGCACATTGAAGAAGTCCTTTGAGTGGATGGCCAAGTGTCAACAAGCATTTGAGGACTTAAAGGCATACCTCTCTTCCCCATCGTTGCTAAGTCCTTCCAAACTTGGGGAAGAGCTATTTCTCTACCTAGTTGTTTCCCTCGCTACTGTCAGTGCAGCCCTAATCAGAGAAGAAGATAGGGTGCAGAAACCTGTATACTACACTAGCCTGGTACTCCGAGGCACAGAGGAGAAGTACCCTCAAATGGAAAAGCTAGCCTTCGCCTTAGTGACTGCAGCTTGCAAGCTCAAACCATATTTCTAGGCCCACACTGTGGTTGTTCTGACAGACAAACCTCTACGAAGAGCAATGAGTAATCTTGAAGCCACTAGACGGATGGTGTTATGGGCAATTGAGTTGAGCGAATTCGACGTACAATACCACTCGTGCACAGCCATGAAGGGACAGGTGGTTGTTGACTTCATTGCAGAATTCACCAATATGGAAGGCTAGGGGGCAAAGGAGCATCCTCAATGGATTATCCATACGGACGGGTCATCCAACAGGCAGGCTGGTGGAGCAGGGATAGTGATACACTCGCTAGAAGGGGATGAGATTGAGTGCATAATTCGTCTCGACTTTCCTACGACTAACAATGAGGCAAAGTACGAAGCCTTAGTGGCGGGACTAAATCTCGCCAAAGCAGCAGGGGCCACAAGTATGATGGTGTATTGCGACTCATAGGTGGTCACGAGCCAGGTAAATGGTACGAATGCAAGGGAGAAAGGATGAAGAAGTACCTAAAGTAAGTAAGGAAGCGGGTAGGCGACAACCTTCAGGCCAAGTTTGTTCAAATCCTAAGGGAGGAGAACAAGCAAATAGACTAACTTGCCAAGACCACATCAGCAGAATACATGCCTGTCTTCAGTAAGGTACTTTCTTTTGTTTAGCTTTCACCCTTGATAGATCGCGTAGGTGTGTAGGAAATAGGCTCGGAAAGCAATTGGACTGCATAGATAGTGTCGTACTTGAAAGACGGCACGCTACCCGAAGGTAAGGAGGCTGTAAGAAAACTAAAGGTCCAAGAGGCACGATTCGTCCAAATAAAAGATGTCTTGTGCAAGAAAGGCTTCTCCTGACCGTACCTAAGATGCCTAGGCCTCAAGGAAGCAGATTATGTTATGAGGGAAGTTCATGAAGGAATCTGCGAGAACTATTTAGGGTCATGATAGCTAGTGCATAAGCTGATTCTGGCAGGATACTATTGGCCTACCATGCAGAAGGATGCCCAAGCCTATGTCAAAGCTTGCAACAAGTGTTAGAGGTTCAGTGATATCATCAGACAGCCAACAGGAGAGCTCACTCCGATGACAGCCTCGTGACCTTTTGCTCAATAGGGGTTAGACATCATAGGCCCATTCCTAACAGCAATAAGGCAACTAAAGTTCTTACTGGTCGGCATAAATTACTTTACCAAATGGGTGGAAGCTGAAGCCTTGGCCACCATCACGGAGAAAAACGTACGAAATTTCGTTTGGAGAAACATCATCTGCAAGTACGGGATCCTTAGAGTCTTGGTCTCGGACAACGAAAAGCAGTTTGACAATGAGTCGTTCAGGCATTTTTGCTTACAATTGAGAATCAAGAATCACTACTCCTCACCCGCCCACCCTCAGGCCAACAGACAAGCTAAGGTCACGAATCGATCCTTACTCAAAATCATTAAGACTCGGCTTGATGGGGCAAAGGGTATATTGTTGGACGAGCTGCCAAGTGTACTGTGGACATACAGGACGACGGCCAGAACACCTACAGGAGAAACACCCTTTCGACTAGCATACGGGGAGCAAGGCCATTATCCCCGCTGAGGTCAGACTCACAAGTTACAGGGTGGAGAAACATGATGAGAGCAGAAACGACGAAGCCATGCACCTACAACTGGATCTAGTGGACAAGGTCAGAGTAACAACTGAACAAAGGTTAGCACGATACCAAGACCTCATGGCCAAGCACTACAATTCCAAAGTTAGACATAGGGACTTTCAAGTTAGAGATCTCATCTTAAGGAAGGTGACAGGCGCTACAAGAGATCCCTCCCAAGGGAAGCTAGGACCCAATTGGGAAGGACCTTACAAAATCACTTCGTGGCAGAGAAAAGACACCTATCACCTGGAAACACTCGACGGACAAAAGTTGCACCATCCATGGAACACCGAGCACCTAAAGAAATACTACTAGTAGACAACGGCATGCAGAGCACCACTCCTCATTTCCAGTTTATTTATTTTCAGTTAATTTTTATTATCTACAGTACTTTTTAAGCCCAAAGGGCAGCTTTTTATTTTTTCAAAGAACAATTTTTGGCTTATGCACGTATTTACCATAATAAGAGGAGTTATTTAGATATGTCGTGTATATATACATCTCTAAAAAAATGCATCTATTACAAAGTCCTTAAGTGGACAAATACCTCCCAAGGGATGCCTTCAAATTTGCAAAGTCCTTAAGTGGACGGATACGTCTCAAGAGATGCCTTGAAATTTACGAAGTCCTTAAGTGGACGGATACGTCCCAAGAGATGCCTTGAAATTTACGAAGTCCTTAAGTGGACAGATGCATCACAAAGGATACTTACTAAGTCCTTATGAGGACGGATGCATCCCAAGGGGTGTATTTAAATCCTTAAGACGATGGATGCATCCCAAGGGATGCCTTGAAATTTTCTAGTCACCTAACAGACGGATGCATCACAAGGGATGCCTTAAAACTTTTTAACCCATATAATAGATGGGTACGACTGATATTCAAAAATTTATTAAGTCCATAGGGTGAACGGACACCAACAAGCGATATAAGTTCCCCCAACGGACAGATATAAACCAACGTTCAAAGATTGCTAAGTCTATGGATGGACGAATAAAAGATACAAAGGATCCAACATCTCTAAGTCCATAAAACGGACAAGTAAAAATTATCCTACACACGATGGATCCCAAAAGGGAACGGGCAGGTGTGTTTGATCCCACCTAACCTTTATGTGGACATTGAAATGTAATGATAAACATGTTCAAACAAACAAGTAAAGTGACGGATAAAAAAAAAAAGAAAAGAGATAAAGGATAAAAAGCCCATGGAAGGCAAATGTTTACATCCAAAGCCCAAAAATAGTAGGCAATGTTAAAAATTGCATAAATATTGTTCTCCCAAAGATTTTTACAATAAAAACATCAAAATAGAAAAAAGAAAAAAACAAGACAAATAACAAAACTTCAAAATCTATGGCTGGTCAACGGGGGCCTCCTCGTCCACAACCTTCTCATGGTCAACCGTCTTGGCCTCCTCAAGAGGACAGCTCTCATCCTCGACAGATTTAACCCGTTCATCTTGAACAATAGCCTCCCTATCACTTTGAGCGTCGAGAGTGGGGTCGTCTACGAATAACTCATTAATGGCTTCAGGATTGATAAATCTGGCTGGGGTCTGGGCCGCGGCATCAATGGAGATTTGAGACAAGTCCAGATCGGGGAAGGAAGCCTTGACCTGACGAAAGTAGTCGTTGAAGCCGTCGGCAAAGCAATCGCCGAGCTCATAAAGGAAGGCGTCAAAGTTACGAAACTCCATTTTCCCGTCCTCCTTCGCCCGAAGGACTTGCTTCCTTAATGAGGAGATCTCCCCCTCCTTGTCCTTAAGCACATTTTTCAGCACCTCGACTTGTCCCTTTGACTCCTCTAGGGCTTTCTTCGTTAGGTCAAGCTTCTTAATTTGGACCTCCCTCCAAGCCTCAAGCTCATGCAGCCCCGTCTCCACGGCCTCAGCCCTTTCTTTCAAACGGTCCACCAACTTCTCTCGGGCCATGCAACGGTCCATCAGGCCCTTCATCATAAGCACCCCCTACAAAAATCAAAACAAAGGTTTAGAAACAAGGGTAACAAAGAGATGGGAATGAAAGAGAGACGGATACACACCTGTGCCAAGCTGAAAAGGCCCGTCTCCTTCATAGCCTCAGTTGCATGGTTGCCCAAGTTCTCATAATCATCGTCCTTGATGATGAACGAGAGCTGCCTGATGGCGTTCCGCGAATCCTCGCGGAGGAGGACGGGGTGCTTCTCAGAGATGGGACCTTGGGCCGTCATCAAGCCTTTCCCTTTCCCAGGACGGGGCGGAGGAGGCAAATTGGTAGTCTGAGGTGTCTCCCCAACGGTTGAGCCAGTCACAACCTTTGGCTTCTTGGAAGGACGGTCAACTTTGTCCGTCATTTTTCTCTTAATGAACGGATTCAGTGGACCCGTTCCCTTGGGGGGCACACCCTCTCCCTGCTTCTTCTTCGCCTACACGACAGCTTGTTAATGGATGTATGCCCTCCTCTTACCGTCTTCCATTTCTGCACCAAAGGGGACGGAAAGAAAGAGTTAGACAGAAATTACTGAAAAAATAAACAAAGTTAAACAAGGAATAGGCAACAGACTCACGTTTGCGTGCTTGTTTTTCGTAATGACGAGCAACAGCTGTTAGCTCGGGACTCTCGTAGTACCAGTGCAGGGTGTCCAAGGTGACGAGCTTTTGTCACGTCCTCTCTTTTAAGGAGATTTTGAAGATCCTCTCCAAAAAGCTCCACTATTCAAGGTTAACCTCTGGACGGTCCTGAGCTGCAACAAGAAACGGTTATATTAACAAGTAAAACGGACAAAATAAATAAACGGGCAAATTTAAACAAGTAAAAGCCTACTAGACGGAGGCATTATATCCTAAGTTCTATCAACAAGGGGCATGTTCTCCCGTTCATTTGGATGACACATCCAGTTGTCCTCCTGGATGAAGAAGTATCGGCTCTTCCAATTCCTGTTAGTGTCAAGAGTCTCGTACACTAGCCTAAGCAACGGCTTCCTTGGCAGGAAGCTGTAAATGCCCCTGGACTTGACAATTTCGGAGGGATGGTAACAATGGAAGAACTCCTCCACAGTTAGTTGATGTCTCCCTTTAGTGAGAACCCTATATAGCACCTCCGCACCAAGGAAGATCTTCAAGCATTCGGAGCAATCTGGGTGACGGCTAGTCCTAAGTATTGGAGTAAGCGACGGTGGAGAGTGCTCAAAGGCAGTCTAAATCCCGCCTTGAACATTTGCTCATACACCTCGACATCGTCAGCGCCACAGTAATAGCACTTTTCAAACTTAAAGGATAGACGGATGGGGATGTCATCGGGGATCTAATATCTTTCCCGTATGGTGTCAAAATGTTTTCTTTTAATGGTTAAGTTAAAGTCGTTGACCGTCCACATGAGGGGAAGAATGAACTTCCTAAGACTATCAGGGCCAATGACAGATTTAATAGGAGATTTAACGTTCTCAACGTTCTCCTCGCCGTCTGAGTCTTCACTTGTACCACTCTCTGACTCGTCCACGTTCGAATCCTCCTTGGAAGGTGAGTTAGCAGACGGGACCCTTTTCGAATAAGAGGCACCAGGGTTGTCTTAACCTGAAGGGTACACCTCATCGTAGCCCGCTCCTTTGCGGACACACGATTGTTCACTCGATGCTTCACTAGACATTATTACACCTACAAGTGATGGGTAAACTCCTAAGACTCTACAGGTCTATATACGTGACAGACATATAACACTTAAAAAAGAAAGAAAATAAAACATATGAGTACAGGATGGAGAGCACTTACAGGTGTACGATGTAGAAAAGAGACGGAAGCAATGTGGTGAATAGACGCGCTAAGGTGATGGAGTACTAAATTCTTGCAGATGACGTTGACGCTCTGACACTAGGAAATGGTTGCAAAGAGTAGAAATGAAGGGGAAAGGTGACATATATATAAAGGAAACAGTGCAGAAGACGAAGCAACGCTTTGATCCGAGTAACCAGCCACTAAAATTTCACCATATGTCCCATTGCATTTATGACTCTCAACCACCCTGTTAATCAAAGCACGATTCCCAAGAACTAGTTGAGGTCGTCACCCCATGTGTCCGTCTGTCGTATCAAGCGATAGACCCATGGAGTGGGGGGCAACTGATAGGGGTAAATTCCAGGGTAGACGGATTGAATTAATGGAGTCAGACTTTAGAGACGAGGTAATCAGAAGAGACGGTATAGTTGGTTTAACAAAGCTGGTAGACGGATTTGTGACCCAGAAGGAAAAGTAAGGAGACGGACAAACACTTTTGAGTGAACGGATAAAAAGGAGACAGTCTGTTGAAGCCACGTGTCACCCTTATGGCATCTACATGGCACCCACGTGGCATGGGTAGTCTCCAAGGATTCTAGTATGGAAATGTCTTGCGCTCCACACCCCACCATAATTATAGGAGTCCCTGTAAGGAAATAATCCCATAAATTGCGAATATTAATGAAAATCTTCCCTACAAGGAAATACCCTCTCTACCAAAAAATTAAGGTCGGCTCTACACTACTATAAAACCCCAAAACCCTCACAAATCAAGGTACGCGTAATTCTCCCAGCTCTAGCACTCTAGAGTTGTAGAAATTTTCTCTAACTTAACCTTCAGAGGGTATTTGGCCTGTATTGGTACTCTCTACAAGGTCTTCTTTGTTTCTGTTTCACAGGTTCTGTCTAGAGCATGTGAGGACTGTGCAGCTCATTGACAATTTTTGGCATCATCAGTGACGAATACCAATGAAGGTCATGACTCATGGCCTCTTGGCCGTAATGCCTCTCCTTCTTCTCTTTCAAAATTATTATTTTTAAAATAAACACATTTGAGACAAAATTTAGGTATAATTTCTTAGGATATTACTTTAGATCTTAGAATTGAATTTAATTAAATGATTGTATTAAAAGAAAAAAGGTTGTGTTATCTTTTCCAATGATAAATAAATTCAACAATATGATTTATTAGCCAATGCAATAACATGGTGAAATTTAATTAGGAAACTAAGACACTACACCTAAATTTTATTCATACCTAAGTTTTTCTTGTGTGCTTATTAATATTTGAAGTTTGGTCTCTTTAAGAATTCAATTGGTCTAAAGAGGATAAGAAAAATAATGTTCGGCTAACCTATAACTTGTGACCCTATCCCCTAAAAGAAAAACATTTTAAAATAAATCATTTGTAAAAATTGTGTATATGTGTGTTGGTATGGATTAACAAATCAATAACATATATAGAATGGTTGTATTTGTGCTTACTCTTCTTGTTTATATTGCACCTACAAGATAAGTATTGTAGGGATCAGGGCCCAAAATTATATATTGGGCCTTGGGCCTTGGACGAGGACGTTGGTTGTTCCGAGAACGAGTAAACAGTAGTGAGGGTGTTAAGCTTGAAGTCCCATGAATATGTTGCAAATGGAAAGGTTGGGGAAGGCGATTCGAGGAGGAGTATCTCCTCGGATAAACAAAGCACAGACCAAATGTATATCCTATCGTTCAAAGTGACCTTCTAGGAAGTTCCATTGATAGGGACGTGAGTTATGAACATACAGGAGGAAGGGAAGCTCAGAAATATCTAAGAGAAAGCTGCTATTACCGCATTAAATGCTCTGTAGCTAACCCTCTGTCCGCATTAATTAGGAAGTGATCTCTGAACAATATTTTTCAGCCTTACAGCTATCCCTGAAGGCTTCAAAAGGGTGCTGATAGGACAAGAATCAACATGAGCAATCTGCTATCCACGTGTAGGGTAAAGATGAGAAGAAATAGATAGTATAAATTAGAGGGAAGACCCTAAGAAGAAAGGATCGGAAATTTGTAAGATAAAGCACTGTAGCAGCTTGAACCATATCTGTAATCATTTTCAATCAATATATACTAGAACGTACCTTCTCAGATTGTGCCGAGGACAAATTTACTTAGATAAATTCAGTTTATTTCTGTTTGATTATCTTTAAAATCCATTTTAATTGTTATCTCATTCATTAAAATCTAGTTTTCCAACCCACTCTCTACAAATTCATTGTATTAGGCTTATTGGGCTTAGATCCAATCATACCTTGGGCCAGGATCCCAATCGCGTCCTTACAATTGGCGCCATCTGTGGGGAATAATTTGTGTAATAGTGAGTGCAACGGTTAACTATGATAGGATCAGGTCCCCATCAGCAAGAGTCCATAGGGTCCCAACGACAATATGATTTCCTTAATCTTAAACACAGGAGAGATCGAGAGGGTAGCGTGCACACTACACGTACAAGTAGAAGCCATTCTCAAGTTGGAAGTCACGTCTCTCAAGAGCAGAATAATAGAGCCATGCAACTGGAGATTGGCCATTTAAAGAAGGAGCTGCGCCATGCACGGCGAAAGCAAATCCCCTTTAACTCGGACGTTTCCTCTGATGATGGAGAGGATGCTAGTTATAGACGAAGGTCAAAAACCCCACCTAGTGAGTCTTTCTCCTCCGATGAGGAGCACCATCACAAACGTAGGTATAAGTGCTCGCTTCGCAAAGGCCTGGGAAAAGACGCTATGAGCAAGGCGTTGAACCAGATTTCCAAGTCGCCCTTCAAGCGAAAGATTGAAGGGGCAAGACTTCCTCGGGGATTCAATCAGCCAACATCCACCATCTACAATGGTCGAACGGATCCTGTGGAGTATGTGAGTCATTTCAACTAGAGAATGGTTGTCCATCCCAAAAACGAGGCCTTGATGTGTAAGGTGTTCCCATCTAGTCTGGGACCCGTGGCGATGAGATGGTTGGATAGCCTGGGGCAGGTTCCATAAATTCCTTTAAGGGACTCACCCAAGCATTTGGCTCTCATTTTATTACTTGTAGCAGGGTTCCTCGGTCCTTGGATTCTCTACTGTCCTTATCCATGTGAGAGGAAGAGACCTTGAAAACATACTCGGATAGATATTGGGAGATGTTCAATGAGATAGATGGTGACTTTGATGACGTGGCTATCAGTACTTTCAAGGTCGGCCTCCCAGCCGAGCACGGTTAAAGGAAGTCTTTGACAGGAAAACCTGTCACCAGTGTGTGCCAACTCATGGACCAGATTGATAAGTATAAGAGGGTTGAAGAAGACCAGCAATAGGGGAAAGGAAAGGCTAAGGTTATCCCTCAAGAGAGGAGGGATTTCAGGTCGGACCGGTACAACAGCAACCGACCTCGGAGAGACTTTACTAGGCAGTCAGGGCCTGCCAGCACTCAGGTGGTTAATGCGGTGTTTTGAGAACCAGTGCAGCGGGTTCTGGAGAAGATTAAGAATGAGCCGTTCTTCAAATGGACAAATAAGATGGCAGGAAACCCTTTGAGGCCCAATCAGAGCCTTTATTGCCAGTACCACTAGGACCAGGGACACACCACAGAGGACTGTAGAAATTTGTGGGATCATTTAGATCAGCTGGTCCGAGAAGGAAAGTTGAAGCAGTTTTTGCATCATTTCAGTGGTCAGCAAGGCCAAGAAAATTCAGAACCCCAGAGAGATGCTTCTTCAAGACCTCCCTTGGGCACGATAAATGTCATCTTTGCTGCTCCAGGGAGGACCGGTTCTTGCCCTTCTAGAGTGATGTCTGTGGCTCGGCTATCCACCGAGGACTCTAATTCAGAGCCGAAGAGGGCTAGAGTGCATATCCAACCGGCACTAAGCTTTTCGGACGAGGACAAGATTGGAACCATTCAGTCACACGACGATGCTTTGGTGGTCACGCTCAGCTTCATGCCCTAGGAGCCGTCTCTTCTACTCTGTACCAAAAAGTGAAATATCCATCGAAGGGCCAGATTATAGAGATTGTTGAAAGTCAGTCCACGGCTAGGCAGTGCCTGGTGGCTGCCATCTTACATCAGCTTAAAGCTGAGTCCTTGGCCTCTGCTGAAAGAGGCTTATAGTAATCAAAAACTCCGGTGTTGCTTGTCAATGGACCAGCTGAGGAGGCGAAATGCGAAGACTTGGAAAAAGTTGTTGTAGGCGACAATCTGGAGAAGTTTTTTCAGGTCGGGGCTCAGCTGCCTCCTCAAGAAAAGGAGGAGTTGATAGAATCTCTCAGGGAAAATGCTGATGTGTTCGAATGGAACGCTTACGAGACTCCGGGGATGGATCCGAACTTCATCTGTCATCATCTGAATGTTAGTCCATTTGTTACCCCCAAAAAGAAACCACCTCAGTGCTCTTCCAAGGAGCATTCTGATGCTATCAAAGACGAGGTGACAAAGCTTAAGCAAGTTGGGGCCATCAAGGAGGTGTTCTACCCTGAATGGCTAGCCAATACTGTGGTGGTGAAGAAGAAGAATGGGAAGTGGTGAGTATGTGTAGACTTCACAGATTTGAACAAAGCCTGTCCAAAAGACCCTTTTCCCATGCCTCGAATAGACCAATTAGTAGATGCAACAGTAGGCCATCCTCGGATGAGTTTCTTAGACGCCTTCTAGGGTTATCATCAAATACCTTTGGCCTTAGGTGATCAGGAGAAGACAACTTTTGTCACTCCCACTAGAAACTACCACTACAAAGTAATGCCTTTTGGTTTGAAAAACGCAGGATCTACCTATCAGAAGATGATGACTAGGATGTTTGAGCCGCAATTAAGCAAGAGTATTGAAGTCTACATAGATGATATGGTGGTGAAGAGTAAGGTGGTGTCCAAGCATGTGAGAGACCTCAGGAACATTTTTGAGATACTGAGGAAACACAAGCTGCGCCTTAATGCTTCTAAGTGCTGTTTTGGAGTGGGATCAGGCAGATTTCTAGACTATATGGTCACTCATTGTGGAATTGAGGTCAATCCTGACTAGATTAAGGCAATTAACAGTCTACAACCATCTCAGAATCCCAAGGAGGTCCATAAACTAACAGGAATGACTACTGCCTTGAACCGGTTCGTTTCTCGGTTGGCAGATAGATGCAAACCCTTCTTCCTGTTGATGAATAAATGGAAAGGATTTGAGTGGTCCAAGGAGTGTGCTTTGGCTTTTCAACAACTTAAGGAATATCTCTCTCAGCCACCTATAATGTCCAGCCCTGAGGTGGACGAGGTCCTGTTTACTTACATTGCTGTGGCCCTTCATGCTGTAAGCTTGGTGCTGGTGCAAGTTGATAGTGGTGTACAAAGGCCAGTTTATTATATGAGCAAGTCACTACATGAGGCCGACGTCCATTATCTGCCATTGGAGAAAACCATTTTAGCAGTAGTACAGGTTACACGTAAGTTCCCCTACTATTTCCAATCACACACAGTCATTGTCTTAACCCAACTTCTGCTAAGATCTCTACTTCGAAGTACTGATTACACGGGAAGGATTGCCAAGTGGGGTACGATCCTAGGGGCTTTTGACATTAAATACATGCCTCGTACCTCTGTCAAGGGTCAAGTCCTCGTAAATTTGGTGGCTGAGTTCGCTGAATCCCCGTTGGAGAAAGAGGTAGAGACATCGTACATGGATGGAAAATCAGTTGGCACAATCTCCCTGCAAGAACCTTTATTCTGGAAGGTATATGTGGATGATACAGCGAATCAAAAGGGATCCGAAGTGGGGCTGGTCCTAGTCTCTCCTGAAGAAATCACCATTGAGAAATCACTAAGGTTGGGCTTCTCAGCCACAAACAACGAGGCTGAATATGAAGCTTTACTGGTGGGAATGGCCATGGTTCAAAAAATGGGCAGAAAGGCAGTGGAGATGTTCTCGGATTTAAGATTGGTCGTAGGCCAAGTAAGGGGAGAGTTAGAAGCAAGAGATGTGAGAATGCAAGGGTACTTGAGTCAAGTTAGGCGTTTGCAATCCGAGTTTGAATCTTTCAGCCTATTGCATGTCTCTAGAAGCGGAAACACACACGCTGATTCCCTAGCCACACTTGCAACCTCTCTGGCGCAGAACTTACCTTGGGTCATCCTTGTAGAAGACTTGTGCAAACCTACTGAGGTGAAGAGGGAGGTGATCCACATTCACCAAGTTAGAGTAGGGCCTAGCTGGATGGACCTCATGGTACTATTCTTAAAGGAAGATATCCTGCCCAAGGAGAAATCAGAAGTTGACAAGGTACGGAGAAAGGCTCCTCAGTTCTGGCTATCCGAGGACCAAAAATTGTACAAATGCTCCTTTTCTGGGCCCTACCTACTATGCATACATCCTGAGGCATCAGAACTACTCCCTGAGGAGTTACATGAAGGGATTTGCGGAAGCCATACTGGGGGCAGATCTTTGTCTCACTGAGCTATCACTTAGGGCTACTGGTGGCCAAACATGCAGAAAGAAGCACAAGAGTATGTGAAGAAGTGTGACCAATGCCAAAGATTTGCACCAAACATACACCAACCAGGGGAAGTCCTTAACCCCCTATCCAGCCCTTGGCCATTTGCTCAGTGGGGCTTAGACATTGTTGGCCCTTTCCCCAAGATAGCAGGGAATAAGAGATACTTGCTAGTCGGCACAGACTACTTCACTAAATGGGTCGAGACTGAACCCTTGGCGAATCAAGGATGTAGATGTTAAGAAATTTGTTTGGAAAAACATTGTCACTCGATTCGGAGTCTCTCGCACCCTCATCTCTAATAATGGCCTTCAATTTGATAGCAAATCCTTCAGGAGATACTGCTATGACCTAGGAATTACAAATAGATATTCCACCCCAGCTTATCCCCAAGGAAATGGACAAGCCGAGGCTGTTAAAAAAGTTATAGTGAATGGACTCAAGAAGAGGTTGGATGATGCAAAGGGAAGATGGGTGGAAGAGCTATCCCATGTCCTCTAGACGTATCGAACCATACCTCGCAAGTCAACAAGGAAGACCCCCTTTTCAATGACTTATGGAGCTGAGGCTGTTATTCCTCTGAAGACTGGCTTCCCAATGCTAAGAACAAGTTCTTTCAATTCGAGTGATAACAACGAATTGCTAGAGAAGAGCCTAGACTTGATTGAAGAAAGAAGAGAAAATGCCATGGTCCAATTGGCATATTACCAACACAAGCTCGAGTAAGGGTATGATGCCAATGTGAGGCTGAGACCATTAGCACTCGGCGACTTGGTTTTAAGAAAGGTTCTAGGTACTGCAAAGAACCCAGCATGGGGGAAGTTGGGGCCCAATTGGGAAGGGTCATATCGCATCACCTCGGTAACTAGCATAGGAGCGTATTTTCTTGAAGGCCTAGATGAAAATGTAATACCATGCCCTTGGAACGTAAACAACCTAAAAATGTATTATTATTAATAAAAGCTTCTTTTGTCATATTCTTGTTTATTATGTAATGCATTGCGTTTCCCAATGACATCTTTCTAAGTATTAAACAAAACTTTAGTCATGTCTGACTCCCTGGACCATATACTTTGGATAAATTAATACTTAATGACATCTTTCTAAATGTTAAACAGAACCTTAGTTATGCCTGACTCCTCGGACCACATGCTTTGAGTAAATTAACACTCTATGACATCTTCCTAAGTGTTAAATAGAACCTTAGTCATGTTTGGCTCCTCAGACTAGATGCTTTGGGTAAATTAACACTCTATAACATCTTCTTAAGTGTTAAACAGAACTTTAGTCATGCCTGACTCCTCGGACCATGTGCTTTAGGTAAATTAACACTCTATGACATCTTCCTAAGTGTTAAACAGAACCTTAGTCATGCCTGGCTCCTTGAACAACATACTTTGGGTAAATTAACACTCTATGACATCTTCCTAAGTGTTAAACAGAACCTTAGTCATGCCTGGCTCCCTGGATCACATACTTTGGATAAATTAATACTTAATGACATCTTTCTAAGTATTAAATAGAACCTTAGTCATGCCTAGCTCCCCGGACCACGTGCTTTGGATAAATTAATACTTAATGACATCTTCCTAAGTGTTAAACAAAATCTTAGTCATGCCTGGCTCCTCGGACCACATGCTTTGGGTAAATTAACACTCTATGACATCTTCCTAAGTGTTAAACAGAACTTTAGTCATGCCTAGCTCCTCGAACTAGATGCTTTGGGTAAATTAACGCTTTGGGTAAATTAACACTTTATGATATCCTTCTAAGTATTAAACAGGTTGTAAGTATTAAATCAATACAACCTATTTATTTTTCTAAATGTCAAAATAGATCCCAAGTTGTACCTAACTCCTCGAATCAGTGGCTTTAAGTAAGTTAATGTTCTTGGATACTTATATGAATGTTGGGCAAAATAGGGGTTGTCTACCCTACTTATTTTTTATAAGATATATTGTTCATCTCCCTAAAATTTAGCCTTCCTTGTAGAAGGCCCAACTCTCAATACAAGTATGCAATAATTCTCTTTATTGCTGGCACTTGTTCAATTTGTTTGAATTAGCAGTAATGCACTACTATTAGCTTTTGTTAAAATATGAGTAATAACGATCTGCTATTATTAGCAATCTTATCAATCCCAAGTCTCATTAAGGGGCAGAACAATATCAACACCAGTAAGAAATAAAGGTTACAAGGAAAAAGAAAGGTTCATAAAGTAAAAAGTAAAGTCTTTTCATTGATCCAAAAGAAGGTACAATATAATTAGTGGCCAACAACCATAAAAAGAAAAAGAAAAAGGATAATACAGAGATGAAGCACGAAAGTCCCCTTTAGGTTCAACTGCCTTTGGATTTGGTGTCCTCGGCCTTAGACTTGGACTTAATTTCCTTAGCCTTGGAGACCACATCCCTAATCGTAAGGGCATCCTCGGAGTGGTTGGCCTTGGTCGGTGGCTGGACCTCCTTGTCCTTGCCTTTATCCTCGGGCTGAGTGCCCCCCTTAACATCCTCCTTACTCTTGCTAGCCCCTGTTAGGACTTCAGCATCAAGAGAAGGAGCTTGGATGGTGGAGAGTTGCTCAAGAGGAGGGGGATGAAGAATGACGGGAGGGAAAAGCGTCACTGGAGTTTCTCGGATGTCCTTTGGAAAGAAAATGTTCTATGCGCTCCTCAGCTCGGAGGTAGCAGGGACTCTTGCTCGGTTGAGTGCTTCTGCCCATACCTCGGCACAGTAATCCCTGCACACTCCTGCCACCTCTTTTGCTAACCGCATCTCCGTTTCTAGCACCCCACGTTCATAGGATGCCGTCTCCGCAGCCTTAGAAGCTTCCCTGACCACCCGAGCTGCATCCTTAGCTTTTTGCAGCTCAGCCTTAAGATCCAGGACTAGCTATCTCTGGGTAGCCAGCTTTATCTCAGTCATATGAAGCTATTTACGTTGGTCCTCAGCTTGCGCCTCCACGCTCTTCAAACCAGCTTCGGTACTCAGACGTGCCCTCTCTGAAGCAGTCAACTTGTTAGCCAGCTCCGTTTGTTCTTGCTTGAGGGCTCCCATGGACTTCTCGATCTCAGCGCAGGAGTGGGCCTCAGCCTTAGCCTTATTACGGGCATCCCAGACCCACTCATCGACCACAAAAATTTGCTGGGTAACCTGCATAAAAATAATGAAAGAATCACATATATATATATATATATATATAAATGAAAGCGCAGCTTAGCATCTAATTCAAAGATGCGTTGGTTAACTTACCCTGGCAAAGTCCCTCTTCAGAGACAGGAAAAGGTTAGGCTACCTCATGCGCCTGAGAGCGTCCATATCTTTAGGGAGGAGAAGAGGCTGCTTTAGGGCTTCAGCAATGTAGGTTGAATGCCCCCTTTGGAACTCTCGGACTGAAGCGTCCCATGGGATGGCAGCGCCATCCAACTCCAGTCGAGGAGCCCAAGTGCACTATTGTCAGCGTACCTCGGCCTCAACAGGGTCCTCCCTGCTATCCACAGAGGAAGCCTGTCTATCTCTGGCGTTTTTGGGCTGTTTTGCCCCCTTTGGAGGAACCACCTCGCCCTCCTCCACCTCTGGCACTTTCCTCTTCTTCTTCAAGTTAGGACAAGGGAGCAGTCCGATTGTAGTTACAGGGAAAGGAGGAGGAGGAGGGAGATTGGCAGGAACTTGGGACTTGGGGACCTCCTTGGATGACCCCCATTTGTTCCTCCCAGCAAGGAGGCCCTTCAGTCCTTTCCTCGGGTTGATGTCCATTTCCTTTTCCTCCTCGGAACTAGGGTCTATGCGGGCAACTATGAGCCTGGGAGAGTGGGCGGTAGAGTGCCTGTCTAACTGGTCCTCGGAATCTGGCAATTGGATTATAGGATCTGCCCGTTCCTCCCTGTCCTCCTCAAAGTGAAATTGATGAATCTCAACCTCAAGCGATAGGCGTGAGGAGGCAGTCTCCTCTCTCGAGACTGCTGCTTTAGGCAGAACACGTTGGAGGGGTAGTTCGACTAGAGGAAGGTCTTCTCGGGCTAGGAAACCGGGCTGTGATACATCAATCCGGGCTAGTCGAGGGTCACTTGCTCTTATCGCATTGTCTACTTCTTGAAATGCATCTGAGAAGGGCACAAAGTCCAAGATCAGATGGACGGCTCGTAACTGTTTGTTTTCACTTATGAAGATCTCAGACCTTAGTACCTTGTTGAGACCCAGAACGTTGACGAGGCTGAGTTTGGGAGCAACGTGCTTTTTATCTGCAAAGACACTTGAGGAGAAAAACCTTGGCCAGTATGATGTAATCATCATTGGAAATGAACGAAATACAAAAAGAATGAAGGAACATAAAGCCGAGGGGCTATTGCCCATGCTTCAAGAGAACAAAAAGAATAGAGTGGACCTAAACCTAGGGTACCTCACCTGGCTCTCCCTCTCGGACTGGGCAGTGAAGACCATTATGCCATGCCCCTGAGGCAATCAGGAAGTCGTCCTTCATACCCTTATTGGATTTGGGTAGGCACGAGATGAGCCTAACAACAGGCAATCTGGACTTGAGATAATACCCCGAGTTAGCGAACGAGTGGTACTCGTACATGTGGACAACATCATGCCAAGTGAGTCCTAAACTTATATGCTCGTTGAGAGCATCAACACAACCTAAAACTCTAAACAGGTGGGGAGCGCACTAGTGGGGACATAACCTATGGTTGATTAGGTAGTCTCGGGTCACCCTACCCATGGGAAATGTCATTCCTCCTTTTATAAAAGCGATCATAGGAATGACAACCTCCCCTTCTTTCCAGTCAAAGTCTATTCGGTTTGGGGGACAATACTGCAGGGCTACTCCCTGCGGAATGTGGTACTTGGTCCTGAAACCCTTCATACCGGCATCAGTGTCTACAAGGTTTTTGAACCTACCCATTGGATTAAGCTAAAGAGGAATGAATGAAGTTTTCAAGGGAAAGAAATAAAGGATGATTGGCCGAGGAGACAGGCCAAGAAGAAAATAACCTAGGAAATAAAGAACTTACAAGAATGAACACATTAGTTGCTTCTGATACTTCTTAAAGATTTGAATTTTTCAGAGAGAAAGACTTGGAGACTTTAGAAATTTGGGAAGCTTTGAAGGTTTGAGAGTTATGAATCTCTGGAAAGCTTGAAGACTTGTGAAATAAGGAAAAATGATTTCCCCGGGTGCCTTATATAGAATGTGGAATTGAGTGAGAGTTATCCCGCTCAAAATTTGAGGGGAAATGTCAATGGTAGGATCAGCGTCTCATCGTTGGATGTGGGGAACAAAGCGCCGCCTGGAGCAATTAATGACGCATCGCGGGCTCCGAAGCGTCAGTAACAGTTATGGGGCGCACAAAACAATGCTCCTACGTGTGTAAACCAAAGAGATGAATGGTCTTAACTCTTAAAAATCAAAACCCCACTTTTTCTCCTCGGATAAGAGGGAAAAACTGGAGTTTTGAGGGGCTATTGTAGGGATCAGGGCCCAAAATTATATATTGAGCGTTGAGCCTTAACCAAGGACATTGGTTGTTCCGAGGACGAGTAGACAGTAGTGAGAGTGTTAAGCTTAAAGTCCCATGAATATGTTGCAAATGGAAAGGTTGGGGAAGGCGGTCCGAGGAGGAGTATCTCCTCGGATAAACGAAGCACAGACCAAATGTATATCCAATCGTTCAAAGTGACCTTCCAAGAAGTTCCACTGATAGGGACGTGAGTTATGAACGTATGGGAGGGAGGGAGGGAAGTTCAGAAATATCTAAGAGAAAGTTACTACCATCACATTAAATACTTTGTAACTAACCCTCTGGCCGCATTAATTCGAAAGTGATCTCTGAATAGTGTTTTCTACCTTACAGCTACCCCCGAAGGCTTCAAAAGGGTGCTGATGGGACAAGGATCAATATGAGCAATCTGCTGTCCACGTGTAGGGTAAAGATGAGAAGAAAGAGATAGTATAAATTAAAGGGAAGACCCTAAGAAGAAGGGATCGAAAATTTGTAAGAGAAAGCACTGTAGCAGCTTGAACCATATCTGTAACCATTTTCAATCAATATATACTAGAACGTACCTCCTCGGATTATGCCGAGGATAAATTTACTTAGATAACTTCAGTCCATTTCTAGTTTTCCAACCCACTCTCTACAAATTCATTGTATTGGGTTTATTGGGCTTGGATCCAATCACACCTTGGGCCAAGGATCCCAATCGCGTCCTTACAAGTATTATTAGTCATTAATATTGTCAAAGCTAAATTTCATAATAAAAAGGAAGACTTTCTGTACATACTTAATCATAAATTATTTTCGGGATTTAAAAGAATGGTGAAATATATTTTGATAAATAATTGATTTGAAATGTATTGAGAAACAATTATTTTGTGTCTTTTCTTTTGTTTATATTGATTTAACACCAAATGGATGCTTACAGTATTTTTTTTTCTTGAAATTTAATATAATTTTCGTTCTTAAATTCTATTTTTGGTTCATGCTACAATTTCTCAAGAAGAGAGAAATGGGAGGAAAATGTCAATGAAAACATACCCAAGGGCTAGGGGTGAATGAAATGGAAATGAAAAGCAGATGAAATAGTTTGGTGAACATGAAGCAAAATGTAATAACTAATAAACACATGTCGAATGCATATTTCCTATTGCTTTTGTCCTGTCTAATACGATCTTTTCAGATTGACCCAGAGTCGTATCCACAACTTTTCCAAGGAAATTAGGAAACTAATAATGCATGTGTGGATAGATTAGATAAAGAATTAACGGAGCAAGACAAATAGAAGAGTTAAGGATTTATCATTTTCCTCCATCTGACAATTATTATTATTATTATGTTGTTTCTACAGAGAGATCCCACTGTTGTACTACTCTAGAATTGCTTATGTTTCTTTCTTTATTTATTTATTTATTTATAGGAATTGCTTATGTTTCTGTTCAGCTTTTAATAAATGTTAGTTTTTTTAAAATATTTTTTAGTAAGATATTATTAAAAGATCAAATAATTATAATTAAAATGATTGAAGTTGTATTGTATTTTAAAAAAAAAATCATAATTAAAATAATTTTTTGTTTATTAAATATATTATATGATAATAAGATCTAATCATTCAAAATATGGATAAAAAATTCAAGATTCTAATAAAATGAATTGTAGCATTTTTTTTTCTTTCCAAATATAAGTATAATGCCTATATTATTAAAACTTGAATTTTAAGGTAATCTATTGAATATTTATCATATTTATTGTTTTTTTAGGACTCGTATCTCTAACTATAATGTTTATTTTGTTTGTATTTTTAGCCCAAAATTAAAGAATTTGGCCCAAATAGAATAAATTTTGATAATTTTCAACCCAAAAAATTAAGAAAAATAAAATAAAATTTTGAGCCCAAAACTAAAAAGGCACCCTACCAAAAAATCATTTTAAGGCCAAGTGGACCAAAGTGTACTAAATGGACCAAAATGCTACGCTTATATGGTTCAAAAAAAGTATAGCAACAATAAATGCTATATTTTAACTTTGAATAATGATCATATTTATTGTTTTTTTGGGCTCATATCTCAAATTTCAAATGCATATTTTGTTTGTATTTTTTAGCCCAAAATTAAAGAGTTTGGCCTAAATAGAATAAAATTTCATACTTTTCAACTCAAAATTTAAGAAAAAAGAAAAAGAAAAAGAAAAAGAAAATTTGAGTCTAAAACTAAAAAGGCAACATATAAAAAAAAAAAATCAATTTAAGGTCTAATTGGTCCAAAATGGTCTAAAATAGATTGAATTGGACCAAATGGACCTGAGTGGATTGAATGGACATAAAGTAGACTAAAAATGACCAAATAGACCTAAGTGAACCGAAGTAAACTAAAATACTATGCTAATGTGGCTCAAAAGAAACGTAGCAATAACAAATACTACACTTCAACTTTTATATATTACATGTAATAAAATTTGTACTAAATACAATATCACAAAAAATAACTAGGAATTTGTTTATTATGTTTTTGATGTGAAACTAATCAGTCATGTTACTTTGTAAGTTTTTTAGTTAGTAAACAATATCGTTAAAATATTGTTTTTATATTTAAATAAAAACATTCATAAGATGCATTATTTAAAAGATCTCATTATTTGATTAATATTAATATAAAAAATTCTTAAATAACTTCATGTAGTAATATATTTGGACAAAATAATTAAATTAACTCATTTAGTTATTTACTAAAAAAAATTATTTACTAATAGATCTTACAATTAAAATTGGTGGAAGTGAATCAAAACGCTACGTTGATGTAACTCAACAAAAGCGTAATAACAATAAATACTATACTTAAACTTTTAGATATTATATAGATATAAATTAGTTTAAGTAGTCGAATGTGAGTGGTGAAAAAAGAAAATTTTGGATCAATATGAAAGTAGTTGTTTACCATTCGCAATCAACCATTGAAGCAAATTGTGACCAAAATGTGGCAAGAGCTGTGCCCATTGAAGAAGTGTTATACAATTAGTAACATTCTTTATTTATTTATTTTTTCTGACTAGACCATTAGTAACATTCAATCTACCAAGCTAGCAAAATTTACTAACCTCATCAGAACTCAAAAGATATATGTTATCTTAATTGGTAATTTTTTTTATCGTTAAATAAGATATTTAGGGTTTGATCATTGTTTACACAAAAAATCAATTGGTGTTTTAACTTGATAATAAAGAGTAATTATCATGGAGTAACGTCATATGTTTGAAATACTATCTTATCTATCAACCAAAAAAAATTAAAAAAAAAAAACTCAAAAGTGAAAAGACACAAAACAGTCAAACCAAAAATTTTCCAAATGAACCAACATAGCAACATCAAGGAGGAAGATTAAAAACAGCTTTAATTCCAGCAAATGAGAGCCTAGTCAACAAGGCAGCCTTCTTATGAAATATTGTCTATAAAGTCATAAAAGTTCCCTAATTTTCCATGGGAGAGGTTCCATTCATTAACCTGCTATTTGACCATTAGATATAGTGGAGCCCATTGGACCAGACACGTTACAAAGCCCAAACCTGCACTTTTAGGGCAAGCAATCCTAGTCCTACTAGGATTTGATTAGGATTAGGCTAGGCTCTCCCCCTCTTTCTCAATATATGTATATATATGCTCCAATATGTAAATTTTGTACATTGAAATCAATTCAACTTTAATCTATTTTCACATTGACAAACTGTTGCTTACTGTATCCATGAACCCAATAGTACACAGAAGTTTGGAAAATTTTGTTCTATATACCACATCCCCACTAGCAGGCCAATGCCCTAGCATGTCACCCCAGCCATAGAAACTATTGCCTTCTGCAAGGAAAAGGCAAGACCATGAGGCACCAAGGCATCTAATGGGCTTGCACATTGTTGCAAATGGAAAACTGTGTTATATTTAAAATTAATAAAAAAAAAAAAAATTATGATGTCTATAAAGATACTAAAGATGCCATCCATGCGCAGGAAAGAACTTTTCTCTGGTTTTATCTCTAGTTTGCAAAAGTAGCTCAGAAATTAATTGTGTCTCTAACAGCCAGTGCTGTCTTTTTGCAAATGGGGCAGGAATTCTTCTGCACTAGCCACTGTTTAATACAGGCATGGTGAAAGTCATGCCCACAATCCAGCTTCCCAAGGCCATCTCCATGAACATATTCCTCCTGCAAAGCATTTCCATAAGTGGAAGACAGATCATATTAAATAGCGAAAACAAGAAACAATAAGATAGAATGAAAAGCTGCAGGTAAGAATCAATTCAGTAATCTAACAAGGACTAAGCAGGCTACAGTAAAAATAGGAAAAAACAAAACTATGATCTCCATCCCATTTTGATGGTTATCTATTTAATTTTGGGATGTCCCAAAATATAGTTCTCTTTGAAAAGTCAATGAATACAAATACCAATAACTTTCCTACTTACCCTTTACTTAAAATGTTGATACCTTCTTTTACTAAAGTTTGAATTAAGGAGGATAGTTACCTACCTATCAAAAAAATTGAGGATAATTTTGGAAACTTGTATCTTTATATTTAAAATAACAACGTAATAAATTATGTTTCCTTAAAAGTTTAGATTTTCTAAACATGACCAACAAAATGACGGACGAGATTTTATTTCATACACCTCACTCACATAAATGTGGTCCCATGTGCAGGACCCACAAGTGGGCTCTAACTTTATATGAGAAGAAGGTATGCGCATCAGGGGCACTAAATTATTTCACAGAATAGAGGTAGTATCAATATCAAAATCAAGAATTACTTTATGAACCACATTGTCTTCTAGTATTCTTCTTTCTAACTACCACTGGAAGGGAGGACAAAAGAATGGCACTTACCTGACAGATGCAGCATGATTCATTCTCCACTGGAGACCCTAATGCGATGGGCTCATATTTTTGCCACCTCAAATTTGCCAAAATAGCTTCGTCGCTAAGTCCAGTGCAAACATTCCCAATTTGCTCTTCCAAGCCCAGTAATTCCTAAGCCAAAAATTGTTATTTCAAGCTGTTTTCTATAATGAATGGCCAGAAGATTGAAGGTAAAATAATTTATTTTTCAAAAAATGCTAAGTTGTAAGGTAACAATTTATTTTAGTGTTACCTCATAAGACATGTTATCTACATCAAGACGCATGTTCTCATGCATATCATCCTCCTCGGGTACGGCATATAAAACTGAACGGTTAATAACCAGAACATTCTGGAAAATCACCATCAGGTATCAGAACTTGATGAAATCAAAACAAACTGGAACTATTTTGGTAGTGAAAACCCATTCTTGCAACAACTAATAATTATTTTGAGGAAGTGTACAAATATGACATGTTGATAACATCCCTATCAATTTTCCGCTCATACCACCACTAATGATTCTAGCATTTATAACATGAAGAAAAATAATACAATGTTTAGCATTATTGGAGCAATATGGAACTTGATAGCAACATGTAAAGAGATAGCTAATACCTACCCGAAATCGGAAGGTAACACCCCTACGAACAAGTGCCAAGGCATTTAGAACCTGTTACGTAAAAAATAGAGGAACTCAAACATCTGATTAAGTGATAATACACTAAGACTGAAAAGGAAAACCAGTTGATGGTGAATAAACTGTTTGCTTATGCTTATAGGGTACAAGATATTTGTTTTCTTTTTCTGGCCAGATATTTACAAGTATGCTTAAAACTACATAGGTGTAAGCACAAATATTATTACTATAACAGCAAGAAAATTGCAAACAGTAAGTGTAATGAGTGTTAAAGGAAATCTCTTCAAAGGTTGAACGTGATAAAACCAGCTACCCATTCCTTACATCATAAATACCAATCTGCAATTAGAATTCAGAATAAACTGCAAAGCCAGTCTTCCATTGACAAAATTCTGTTGAGTTGGTAATAAAAATCTGTTTCTAATTTATTCTGAAGGAGAAGGAAAATTTTGGATATTGGGCTTATCCCTGCTCATATAGAAGCTAAAGTTGATTGTGTTTGAAAAATCATAAATAGATTGAAATATATGTGGGGCCAATGAATGAACCTTTAATCACTTAACCATCATTCACAGATTCTCATTTTCCAAAAGAACCTACAAATAATGGTGGTGTTCAGCATCTGAGGATTACCAAGGCCAGAGGGGATCATGGATTACTCATCATAATTTTTTTTTAAACTATTAATAATTAAATAAAATGTTGGCACCAGAACTAAACAGCAAATGTTTCAAGGTATAGAGACACTGTCAACCATTGCTGGTCACTCGCAGAAAATACATTCAAAGGTAGAAAGTACCCTATTTCTTAGCAATGTTTGACGTCATAAAGCTCCCCACATGTAACCATTAACCAGCACACGTTCGACTGAGAACAGGAACAAGTATATCTATAGGCAGTCTATAAAGGGATGTAAAGAAAGCAAGAAAAAATTCCAGAAAGAAAAAACAATCCCAATTCTTAGACAAAGGCTTTGCCTTCTATTTTGGCTTTATAATTATGCCAAAAAAAACCCGCCAGAGTGCAGCCTAGTGGTGGGAGGCTTGGGATGAGCTATAGACCCAAACATTCTAGGTTTTAATCCCCACTAGGAATTCCCCTGGATTACTTGATACACAGTTCTAGCGTGTGGGGTCGTATATACGTGGTTTACTCCCCAAGGATGGGTCCAAAGAGCCCTGCCTTGGCGAGGTTCCACGTCATAAAAAAAAGCCTTAAAAAAAATAGAAAAAATTAAAAATGAAACAATATTTAAAGTTTTCCCTATAATAGGATGTGCCAACCAAGAAAATATTCGCCGTAGATGCTCCGAATATTCTCTAGACACATAAGGAAGGTTGCTTGGATAGCTAGGGTTTCCTACCTCCTATAAAAGGTCATATTCCCTTCTATCTTGAAGGTGTGGAGGAATGTGCAGTTTTCATCACAAAAGTTCTTTTGTAGACTCTTAAAGTAGTGAGCCTCCTCCCCATTGGCAGCAGACATCTACTGAGCCTTTGACTTCAGATTCATATGGAGTTACATCATTCTTTATTTGGAGAAGATCATGGTATGACTCCACTCTTATTCTGCCAATTTTTCCATTTCTTCTTCCAATTTGTTTTAGATCCATTTTCTCTCTAATTTCCAATCTTTGAAATCCACCAATAGCCCTATATCAGAGCACCTTCTCAACAGCCTTTGTAACTAGATAGTATTTGTCCCCCTTTCAAAGGAGGGCTTTGGTTCAACACAATATCGTGTTGACTTGTGGTATTAGGAGTTTTCTATATCAAAAGGAGGGTGATTCTTCCTTTCCCATCTATATTAAATTTTCAAGTTTTTAAAAGATTAAAAAAAGTCCCTTTCTTGTGCAAAGTTTGTGCTCCAATAGAAATTATACCAAAAACCTGGTGTGCTACATCTCCTTGTCATATAAATGTAGTCCAATGTGCAGTTGGGTCTGCCTTCATGTGAGAGGAAGGTGTAGTATGCTAGATGCATTGGATAATTTAACGTGTTTTGCAATCTCCCAACACAAGAAAGAAATTAGATTTGGGTTGGCTTCACCCAATTCTGCATTATCTACTAATCAATTTCTTTTCAATGAGATCTCATCTATATGATTTCCAGAAAAATTATCAAATAGCTGCAACTTTTTGAAAAATTTTAAGTTCTACTATATATATATGTCTGTATTGAACATACCTCAGCTACCAGTCTACTACTGCTTTGAGAGGCACTGATGGACTGTAAGGCAGGGGGATTTTCAGGATGACCACTAGCTTGTCTCCCAAGTCTTGCTGCTATCAGTTCTGACCTCAGACGTATTTGAGGAGGTCTCACATGACCAGCTCTTGTTGAAAGCTCCATTCCCCTCAATGCTGGAGAAGTCCCTAAATTTAGCGGGTAGTAACCACCCTGCCCACTAGATTCAGCCATGTTGGGTTCAAGAACCCTGGTAGGAGCAACTGTGAAAGGAGCGACCGAAAGAGTTCCATTTCTAGAACCATTAGCAATGGTTCTAGGAAAGTTTGAATTCCTATTGACATTGCTAAAATATCTGGGATTCTGTCCCACATTTCCCCTTTCAGTTTCAGGAGTAAGTAGGGTGTTCCATGGAATGTTCATTGAGTTCAGTTCTTGCTGCAAAGTGTCACCACCATTGACAGCATGAACAGGAGGCATGGATCCCACACCATGTCTTAACCTCATCAAATCACTCCATGGGGAAGGCTGAAGATGTTGCAACGCACTAGGAACATGCGCAGAAGGGTGCACTGGATAAGTTGCATTAACTTGTGATGTTGCTGCTGAGCCTGAGTTCGTAGATCGATCAAACGGAAAAAACACGTATGGCTGAGCGGATGAATGCAAATGAGAATTTCTTGGGGTCCCACTCACCACCATACTAGGTGGTACAAAATCTTGTATATTTGCACCTCTCCTCAGACGGATATTTCTCTGGGAACCTTGTGCTTGTCCTGCCCCACTTGAAGTTCGGTGCACACCAGAAAATGCTCCCGTTAGGCCAATGTCAAGTCTATTCTCCAAATGTTCTGTTTGACTTAAATTTGGAGGAATAATCAAAGGAGTTGATATATTCAAGCTGCTGTTGGCATTTCCTCGAGTGGGAACAGCTTGCCATTCAGAATTTCCAGAACCTTGTGCAGTGCTTGAACTTTCACCCAAAGACATTAGTCCAGGAGCATCTTGAGGTGCTCTTCTTTTGCAGGGTAGCCGCCTACCTTCTAATGATAGACTCTCTCTGCCATCATTTTCTTCCAACATATGTCCTGCAAGTCCAGAAGATATAATGTGTGGGATAGAAGAATTGCTGGAATGTGTATTCTGATCAGCTTCTAGTCCATCAGGTTTAAATAGGTGCAGGCTTAAACCTTCCCCCATATCCTGGTTGACATCTCTGTTATTGCTCTCATTAAAGGCATTCAAGTCTATGTTCCAAGGGAGAGCACCAGAATTGGCCCCTTGCATAATTGATAGCCTATTTGTGACCTGATCATTATTTGGGATTATATTTGCAACCTCTTGAAAAGGAGCAACATTTAGCTCAGAATGCCTTCCTTGAAACCTTTGACCAGTTCGATCAGAGGCACTAGCAGAAGAAAGCCATCCATGTCTGCCGAGCAACTCCTGAGCACTGCTCTGGTATTGGGCGTTCAAACTGGAACTAGATTGGCCCACATGGCCTATAACAGAATGCCTATCATGAACTGAAGCATCAGTTGCAAACACATTATTCTGAAGAAACCCAAGATTGTTGACATCCGGCCCATGGTCAACGTAAAACATTTGAGGAAATGAGTTGGAGGTGCTTCCTTGACCATTCATCTTGGCCTACAATAGTCACTTCAGAGGTCAACAGATTGCCAGAGGGAGTTTAAACAGAAAGTCTTCTCCACAGACCTGAAATCACAGCACCTGGAATAGAGTTAGATCTGGATATTTATTTTTTGATAATTCGATAGTTGCAATGGGGGAGGGGGGTTTGAATTATGTACGTTTCTGTTGGAAACACTAGGAGGTGCTAGTTTAGCTACAAGGCTCATGGCTAGATCTGGAATAATTTAAATCTACTAGTTTCATATCTACAAAGCTACACAAATGAAAAGATTTACAATTTGAGACATCAAGAGCATAACTTTCTGCAACTGAATCACATTTACAAAACTGGAGAGAGAGAGAGAGAGAGTTTTCTTAGAAAAGTCAAGAGAGTATCAACTTTCCATTTCTTATCATAGAACTTTCAGGATTTTCCAGATGCATATATTTTAAATTTTATCTTACTAAGTTTTTTTTCCTTTTTATTTTTGTATCTTGTTTCTCTAGTCATTCATCAAAATATCCCTCCAATCCACATCTCAACTAAATTTAGTTACCAACATATTGTCTCTTCATTTTCTACAATATACTCTCCAAACATCCAGAAGTTGCTGAATATAAATCTGTTTTCCTCCATCTCATTAATATTTGAATGTCAAAGAAACCTCCAAAGCACATCTCTGCTTCAGCTATTCATCTCCTCATTTTCCTAGTCTCTACCCAACGAGAATTTTAACAAAACACTGGAAAGAGATCTCTGTAAAGTAACTATCTATCTTCAATTCATTATTCTCATCAGCAGCCCACCTTGATTCATGTTCCTACTAACGTAGCATTGTCTTGAGTCTTTCTGGTCCAAGTTATAGTGAGAACTTTAATGTCACTGCTACAAAACCTCATCTTGAATAGACTAAAACTACAAGATAACCCTCCCTAGAAACCAGTGATAACAAGCCAAAGTAACTGACAGATATTTCACCAAACTACCCCCTTATAACTTGTTCTGTTTGGGTAAGTTTTATAGATGATTTATTCTCTATAAACAGTCCAAACTCTAATTTTCTCACACATAGGCAAATTAACCATGTATACCCTTTCAAGCAAGTAGCTTTAAAAAAATCTTAAATTTCTAATAAATTTACTTGACTAACCAAACAAACTGGTTTTTGGCAAACATTCACCCTAATAAAAATGAAATGGTATCTAGGCTGACAATATAACTAGTCAATAATTTCACAGCCCTTCCCATAACTTCTCCAATTTCACCAAAATGTGATGAATTGCCAAGTTTCCTGTAAGTTATCATCTTCCTACCATTTTTCCAAATGAAATGGTATCTGTGTTGAAAGTACTAATGAGTTGAAATGGCAGGTGTCCCCCAAGTTATTGTCTTCAACAATTTCATCAAAGTGGATTAAAAAAAAAACACCCTACTTAAGTACATTCCTTCCCTTACTCGGTTTCTAACATCCTCCAAATGTGTCAATTGAAGTCTAGATGTTAGTCTGCAAGTAAAAGTGTAAAAATAATTTATCAAATGATGAGTTAAAGAAAAGAAGGAATGCCATTTATTGACCTTCAAACTGGTTTCATTCAACCCGATCAGTAACAAACACAGAAATACATAAATCTCCTAGACTAACAAATTGTTTTAGCAAAATAGGTCGAAGGGTCTTAATAGGTAATTATAATTTATAAATTAATTGATCATGTTATATCATCCAAAATGAATCATGAAGAATTCTCATTGGTCCAATGATCTAGCCATAAACCCCTAACAGCAGTGCAGATATCAGCAAGAATACATGCTTTACAGTTGCTAAATAGCTACCATACTATGAGACCAATCAAGGAGGGAAAAATACTTAAAATAGAGTTTTTATGAGGGAAAGAGCAAGGAAAAAGAAGATTGAAGAACAAACCCTCTCCAATCAATATTGTCAACAATAAAGAATGAGTTGATCTACTGAATAGGCCATATGAAACATATAATAATTATAAATAAAAAAACACTAAATTGAGATCTAGTTGAGTTTCAATAACCATTGGAGCATATGAATTCGAAGCCTTAGATCACAAATGTCACCTAAATTAAAATTTTCAAAAAAAGTTTCAAGCTTCTAGATTTTCACTATAAAAAATTAAATTGAATAATTATTTCTTATTTCATTAGTCATTACAAACAAAAAGTTTCAATCTTCAAGATTTGTACCACAAAAATTAAATTGATCATGAAAAATTAATTTAACATTAAAACAACTTGCAAAGACCTTCTCAAAGAACCACGTTTCATCCCAAAACCAACATATAAAAATAGTTCTCTCTCTCTCTCTCTCTCTCTCTCACACACACACACACCCATATCAATTGATTTTAAACAAACCATAAATGATAAATCAAATTGAATAAAATTAAGTCCCCACTTCAAAAACACGAACCTTAGAAAAAAGAAAAAGAAACCATCAGATAAACAGGCACTAGATTATAATTCACTAATCTCACATATAACCACTATAAAGAAAAGGGTTTATAGCTATTATACCCAGTATAGCTGAGAGTCGGTGGACACAGGAAATGAAGCTTAGGCCACAACCCACCACTAGTTTCTTCTTCTTCTTCTTCTTCTCCTTTTCTCTCTATCTCTCACTTTCTGTGTCACCCTTTTGCTTTTGTGTGAACAAACTGAAGGGAAAGGGAGCAGCTTTATAGATTGGATTGGAGGGGTGGGAAAGTAGTAAGAATTGGAGTGTATCTAAGGAGGATAATAATGTGGAAATAGTGAAATTATCAAAGGAGGATGGTATGGAATCATTATTGCATTTTTCAAAAACAGACAATTTTGGTGGTAAGGTGGCATTTGTGACTGCTAACCAATTGTTTGCAGTTTCAGTTTTGAGACCTCACTCACTAAGCCTCGTGTCACTTTGCTGCATGTCTCTCTTTCTCTCTCTCTCTCTCTGAAAATACATGGAAAGTGGAAACAGCTCAGGTCTCCACCAAGTGTCCGTTCTATACTCTTCTTGAACGCTTTGTTTTCTTTTTCTCTCCTATGGATTTTGATTTTTTCCCTCCTCATGTCTATCTGGGTTGGATTCAAAGTCCCAACTTTCCTTGATAGAAAAGCTTCACAAGCCTCTCTCTCTCCCTCTCTCTCTCTCTCTCTTCACATGTTTAATCCAATTATGACCTTTTTTTTGGGTTTATTTTTGCTCACTTTTTATTTTTTTGCCTTTTTTTAAATTGACCCTGGATTTTTTTAATGTTTTTTGTCAAACCAAAAATTTAACATAATTGTTTCTCCAAATTTTTTTTTTTAACATAATATATAATTACAAAAGCTTTTTTTTAGATAAATTACAAAAGCTAGTATTATTTATTCATTAATGTTAATTAATTGGATTTTAATTTTAATTTTAATTATGTTTTTGTTTTCTGATAATAATAAATTTTACCAATTGAACTAATTAGAATTTATAATTTAAAGTTTAAGTTAATAATTGTTATATGATATTTTAGATACTGTAGATAAAATGACTTCTATTTAGTTATTCAATAATGATAGTTTTTTTGTAGTAGTTTATTACAAAACAATTAAAAAGACGTTATTCTGTTAATTTCATTAATAATTAATAATTTCGAACTACTAAATCAAGCTAGACTTCCTTAATAATTAAAATTTTACCCAAAAAAAAAATGCTTACAATTTACACACTTCATTGGCAATGGAATCTTCAAAATCAAGGAATATGAGGTTTATTTATATTTAAACACAATAATTAAAGCAACAAAAAAAAAGGTTCATAGCCAATTATTTAAATTTTTGAATATTAGAATTATGTAAATTTGTTTCCATGACAAATATTATTGTTATCATTCTTTAAAAAATAATACAAATCCTCTGTTTCACTTTATACTTAGCCAATCACAATTTGACACGTAGTTTTTTTTTTTTTCATACTTAATTTTAGTTATTTTATATATATATATATATAAAGTCAAATGAATATATGATAAGTTATGATTAGTAAAGTATAAAGTGAAATACAAAAATGATAAGGAAGGATTTGAGTATTAATGATAAAGAAATAATAATTGACCACTACACACCCTTGGTGTGATGGTCACTCCACAAGTATAAATGCTTGTGGGGTATAGGGGGTAAGAGTCGGGGTTTAAGTCTCCAAGAGAGAGCTTCACACACATATACACTTATATTAGATTAGAAATTCTATCTTGTATAAAATAATAATAATAATAATGACAGCAATAATAATCAATTACAATATGTGACTGTCTCTTTTAATTTCTTACCATCTTTGTCCAACAAAAATGCATTAAAGTCAAACTATTCAAGTACTAATAAAAATATTGATGATCTTACCATCTTAAAAAAGGTGCAAATTTATGGAATAGATACACTTTCAAGGGTTCAATAAATAGCAATAAATACAGTTCATAATGATCTTCTAGTTGTATAAATTAAAGGATTTTGTTAATGAATACCTGAGAGTAATTGTTAAAATACATTCAATTTTTTATTAAATAATATTTTTATACATTTTTTCTTAAAAATACCATCAAATTTAACACATAAATGATATATCCCCCCCCAAAAAAAAAAAACACATAACTAAAATGAATTGTGTGTGTAAAGTGATATATCATTAACAAGTGTATTTCTTTTTTGGTAAAGGTTATTTTGACGAAGGTCTCTTTGTTGCTCTAGACCTTTCAAAATGAATCATTTTGCATGGACTTTCCAGTTATCTATCATCAGGGACGGACCCAAGTGGGGGCCCAAGGGAGCCGAGCCCCATTAGGTTCGTCCTTGGTGATAGATAAAATTTTTTTTTGTTAGTTTTTATATATTTCATTTTTATAATTAGACCCTGTAGAGAGGGAAAATTCTCGACCTATCACAAGCTGACACATCACATTACCAAGTCCACAAAATACAGCCAATTACAAAGCACCACGTATTGTTGCTAGGTTTTGCTATCACTATTCAGAAACCAATAAAAATTTGCCAAGTGTCATGCAAAAACCAATCACACATCAGCGCGTGTAAGCGTTGACACAAGCAGTCCAGCACGTGCAAGCGATGACACAAGTAGTCCAGCATGTGTAAGCGATGACATAAGCGGACCAATCAGGCTGTGACATGTGTCACCAATCAGACTCCGCCACGTGTCGCTCACCCAACCCCAGACTCCTATAAATAGAAGCCTTCATAAGACATTTAAGGGGACCAAGATTTAGAAGTGAAAAAGCTCTACAAGAATCAAGCCTCAAAGCCTTCAAGAACTTCAACCCCAAAATCGGAGAACATTCGAAACAGAATCATCCAAATCATCTGCCTAGATCCTAAAGTTTGCGGGAATCAAGCTCAAAGTGTCCAAAAACATCAACAAATCACAAATCAGTGAAGCTCTACGGATCCAAGCTTCTAAAGCCCCGAAGAACTTCCACCACAAACCTTCGAAGACGAAGAACACACGAAGAACATGAAGAACGTGAAGAACAAAGGATTTCTAACAAGCTCATAGCCAGAGATTCATTGTAATTCCATTTCAACAATCTTCGATCCATCCCTCAACCAAATTGAAGGATATTTTGTGTTCAAGTCAAAATCACATTACCACAAATCCAATCAATAAGTCTTGCAAGGAGATCGAATCAGAGGATCACTCTTTTGTAATTTCAGAGAATTGTACCACACAATCATCAATACAAATTCGTATTTGTGAAACTATTTTACTCGTTTGATTTATTTCAAATTAGAAATTTAGTTGTCTACAAATTCTGGCACACTTAGTGGGACCTCTCTGCCTCTCATCTCCTTCTCCTTCAAAGAAAGAAATCTTCATCATCTTGCTATCAACTTCAATGGCCTCTAGCAAGAACATTCAAGCTTCAACAATAGCTACTTCAATTAGACCTGGGTCGGCTACCACCAACAATTGCATTGTTGCAATCAATTGTAGCCAACCTAAAGCTCATAATCAACTTCAAGCTCATTCAACAAAGGAAGCCAAGGTCCAAACAACCATCTCGTTAGACCCTCTTACAAGAAACAAGGTCATCAACAAGGACATCTCCACCTTGGAACACCTTAAATATGGGGGCAAATCCCCTTCTTCCTTCACAAGAAGTTGGTCGCACGATTTCTCTCCCACCGAAGGGAACCCAAAAAATGAGATTTCACGGGCTCACATCAATTCACTTTCTTCTCCATCGTCTTGGGAAGTTGTGTCAGTCATGATGACTAACACCTCTACCATGGAAGAAAAGATGGCTGAAATGGAACAAAGGGTTGTCCTTCTCACAAAAGCACTTGAAGATAAGGACCTCCAAATTGCAACTCTAATGAACAGGCTGGAGGTACAAGATTCGGGTGAATCAAGTCTTGGCCCTGAGCACCCACCTGGCTTTACCTTGAAAGGAGAAAACGTCAGGGTTGATAAAGGAAAAGGAGGTGAAGGCACTTCTCAACATGAACATTCCACCTCAATGGCCTCGATATCTGTCAAACAACTGCAAGACATGATAACAAATACCATTCGAGCACAATATGGAGGTTCTTCTACAAGTTCTCTCACATATTCAAAACCCTACACAGAGCGCATCGACAACATGAGAATGCCAAATGGGTATCAACCCCCTAAGTTCTTACAATTTGATGGCAAAGGAAATCCTAAGCAACACATTGCTCACTTTATAGAAACTTGTGAGAACGCAGGGACTCAAGGAGGCCTCCTTGTAAAGCAATTTGTTTGTTCGCTCAAGGGAAATGCCTTTGATTGGTATACAGACTTAGAACCTGAGTCAATCGACAATTGGGAACAACTAGAAAGAGAATTTCTCAACCGATTCTACAGCACACAGCGCACGGTAGGCATGATGGAGCTTACCAATACTAAACAGTGGAAGAATGAGCCCGTCGTTGATTATATCAATCGGTGGCGTTCTTTGCGTCTAGATTGCAAGGATAGACTTTCTGAAATATCTGCCGTAGAGATGTGCGTCCAAGGCATGCATTGGGGACTTCTTTACATCCTTCAAGGGATAAAGCCCCGAACATTTGAAGAGTTAGCAACTCGTGCGCATGACATGGAATTGAGTATCTCTAACCATGGATGTACAAACCCTCCCATACTTGAGGAAAGCAAAAAGGAAGTAAGGAAGAATGATAGGAATGCAAAAGCCAACCTCAAAGACCCAATGGTTGTTAACACAGTCGAAGTCAAGGTTCCAAGAAGAGGAGCAAATGCAAATGAAAAACAGCTTGAAGGATGGCAAAAGAACGAGGTGCATCATCTGACTTTTAAAGAACGTGAGCAAAAAGTATATCCTTTCCCTGATGAAGATGTGCCAAACATCTTAGAACAACTATTGCAGTTAAAGCTAATTGAACTGCCGGAATGCAAGCAACCAGAAGACATGGGGAAAGTTGATGACCCTAACTACTGCAAATATCATCGCATCATTGGCCACCCAATCCAAAAATGTTTTGTCTTCAAAGAACAGATCATGAAGCTTGCCAAAGAAAACAAGATTGATCTAAACTTTGATGAAGTTGTTGGGTCAAACCATGTGACCGTTGCTTGTGATGTACTTCCAACTCTCAGGCAGGGGGCAAACACCATTGGAGCTTACAAATTGATTGACAATAATGGCGTAAGGATCGGCCCCATCAATGGGAAGTTCCTTAAACACTTCTACACTTGAAAATCAAGGATTGCTCCTTGGTAAGAGTTTAAACTGCCCACTGTAGCGTTGCAAGAGTACATGATGTCTTCCTATTACCCTTGAAAGCGTACCAATAAGGAGAAATTAATCTCACTCTATGTCACCAATTGCGAGTGTAGTGTAGTGGTTGGATGCCTATGTCACCCTTGAGGCTGAGGTCTCGGGTTCGATCAGTGGTGATACCCACTATTATATACTGCGCCCCCCTTTTTGCAAAAACACATAAGAAAAAGAGAAAAAAAATATAATAAAAAAAAAACAAAACAAAAAAAAAAATCTTTTGAACTACGTGATGACTTGATCCCTCTCGAGGGTACATAGGCAACTTAGTATCTTTTGCTAAGTTCAGTTACGCACTAAAAAATAAATTATTTTAAAAAAAAAAGAAAAAAAAATCATCCAAAAAGAAATTATCAAAAAAAAAAAATCATAAAAAAAAAAAGAAAAAAAAATCTGTTGAACTACGTGATAACTTGATTCCTCTCCGGGGTACGTAGGCAGCTTAGTACTTGTCACTAAGTTCAATCACATGAAAAGAAGAAGGATTGCCAGTCTAGCTTGAAGAGTTTTCCAACGGTCATCAATATGCTTTTAAGGTCCCTTTCGTTGGCAAGGCATTGCTTAAAGACAGTCAATTGCTCAATAGGATGATCAAAGGTCGTTGTAGTAGAAAATGAAGACTGTAAGGAGTTGACGTTGCTTACCTTTCCTTGAAATGATGATGAACATAAGTTGATGCTTGGTTGTGGAGTAATACAAAATCTCCAACTTCTTTTGCAAGAAATGAAGTCTTCATGGTATTGCCCATCTTCTATGGATATTCTCCCACATTTCTGAAGTATGCTTTGCATCACTTATCTTCTGGGGGCATCTTCTTGTACCTTGCAAGTCTAAGCTACATCGTCTCTCTTCTAGGTGGTAACGCTTCATAGCTTTCAAATTTGAACCACATCATCTTCCTTCTGAGTGGTGTTGTTTCACATCATGTCTCTGAAATCTGGACGACATCAACTTCCTCTAGAATGATGATAGATTATATATCTGAAGTCAGTGTTGCATCATCTCCTCTATGGGCATGTTCGTGCAATGTCAAAATTCTTGGTGGCATGTTTCGACATCTTCAAAGTCTTCGCAGCATACTCTGGCGTCTTCAAAGTATTGGCGTCATTTTTCCCCGCATCTTCAAGGTTTTGTTGGCATTTTCTTACATCTTCAAAATCTTGATAGGGACTCCTTGCATCTTCAAAATCTTGTTGGCATCTCTGAAATCTTGATGTTTGGCTACAGTGCTATGCACCCTCGATGTCTGAGCTATATTGCCTCTAAAAATTGGTGCTGTTATAGCTTTATTATAAAGGTCAATATTGGTGCAACTTCAATGCAAGTGCAAGTGCTAATGTGGAGTATTGTCGTGGCTTCATGACAAAGATAAACGTTGGCACGGCTTTGGTGCGAATAAAGTGTTGTCATGGCTTTATGATAAAGATGAATGTGGCACAGCTTTGGTGCGAATGAAGTGTTGACGTGGCTTCATGGCAAAGATGAATGATGACACGGCTTCGGTATGAATGAAGAGCTAATGTGGCTTCATGGAAAATATGAATGTGGCACAACTTTGGTGTGAATGAAGTGTAGATGTGGCCTCAATGCAAATAAAATGTCGAGACAGCTTTATGGCAAAAGAAGAGTGCTAGTGCAGCTTCATTGCAAAGACAAATGATGGTGCGACTTCATAGCAGATGCAAGTGCAAATATTGCTTCACGGCAAAGATGAATGTTGGCATAGCTTCAATAAAAGGACAAATGCTGGCACGGTTTCGTGGCAAAAACTCTTGAGATGGCTGCGTTGAAAAAACAAGTATTGGTTTAGCTTAATTGCCAAGACAAAGGCCAGTACAACTTCAAAGTCATGTACTAGTAATAGCATCACTGTATCAGGAACACCGGTGATAACATTGTTGCCTAAATGACTGCCGCTATGAGAACATCAAGGATGATATGCTGCATAACAAAAACAAGCAACAACAAAGAACTTGTCATAAGAAAATCTCATGGCACGTCTAAAAAAATTAAAATATAAAATATTAAAAAAAAAAATCGATAAAGAGAGAGAGAGATTCAATTTTAATCTCCAGTCTGTCAAAAAAAAAAGGAGTTAGTACAAACCAAGCATGCAAAAAAAAAAAAAAGAGAGCGTAATTTCTCTACGTATCATGCTACCCACTGGAGACTGCTTGTACAGATTAGTGCATGCCCCGGGTGGCTTTATATAGGAATCTTCAGAAGCTAACAGACAAAAAAGAAAAATGGTGAGTAAGCAAGCCATTAAATGCTACCACTTAAAGTCAGACTTTGCAACTTAAATGCACTCAAAGTCAAAAAAAACTGCACCCAACCTTGAAAAAAAGGGGGTAAATGCCCGTAAATGGATCCTGTTGTTAGAAGAGACAATTGCACTTGTATGAAAGACAAAACCGACATCACAGAAATCTTCTAAGGACTTCGAACAACAAGACCCAGAAAAGACATCCACGATTGAGCCATAACGCGCCGCCACGCACCGCCACAAATTCCCAACGACCCGCGGGTTTCTCATTTAAATTTGCGTAAATCTGAGAAGAATTTTACAAAACCAATGCCACCACTAGAGACATCAGCCCATGATCTACAAAACTTAAAAATTTCAAGACCAAAAACGGCTGCACGCGCCCCCACGAGAAGCCACGATCTTTCAAACGACCCGCAGCCTAGTCCTTCAAATTTGTGCAAATCTGCCCACAATTTTAGAACATGGACAATGCTAGGAGATTCTACTGCCTCCGATCTACAGGACCCAAAAATTTCAGGCCCAAACATTAAGCCACGCGCCTCCAGCGACATCGGCGTTCACAGCCTCAGTTCACTCACCACCTCACCAAGCCACGCGCTTACACGTGCCCTCCAGCGCCATGACGTCACTGATGACATCATCCTCCACTAACCGGTTTAACTGACCTGGAATCTGACCCAGTTCGAACCGCCTGCAAAAAAGAAGAAGAAAAAGTGAGAAAGAAAATGCTTTGACCAAGTGGACCTTTAACTTTGACCAAAAAGTCAACATTTTCAAAAAGGGCCTGTCCCACTCAGTTTTTAGCGTACATTCCAAATTTTGGAATCCGTTTCTTTGTTCGAGATTCGGAAATTGTGCAAACCGTCCAATTTCTAGAAAGTTGACTTTTGCACAAATCCTGACCAAAAGTCAAAATTTTCAAGAAGGACCTGTCTTGCCCAATTTTTCGCGTAGATTCTGATTTTGGGGTTTATTTCTTCATTTGAGAGTCTGAAATAGTGTGATTCTACAACTGTTGGCTTTAATGTAAACTTTGACCAAGAATCAAGATGTCTGAGCAAAGCTCGTCCTAAACAGATTTTCACATAGGTTCTAATTGTGAAATCCGCTTATTTGTTTTGGACTTGGAAACCACCTATGTGACACACTTCTCCGAAGTACTAGCAGTGTCCAAAACTTAAGCTCCCAAGATCAAAATTTGAGATTCATCCACTTGGTCTGGATTCCTTTAGGGTTATTCTCCAGACTTCATCAAGGCTTCCCTTCCAAAGTACAAATGAACTCTCACAAGTGTGTCTTGAACTTGAAATTACACTGCGTCGCTAGTTCAACCTACCATTTCCATTCGGTGCCTACCAGTCCCCAACCTACCATTCCCGTTCGGTGCCCACCGTTCCCATCTACCAGTCTCACCAAAAATTCTCAACTGTTACTCTCAACTACCCATCTACCATTCTTCGTCTCTCTACTATAAATAGAAGGGCCGGGTTCATCAAAAACTCATCAAAAAAAAAAAAACACACTGAATCATGAAATGAAGATTTGCTTCTTTCAAATTTTCAAGTCCTTCTCATAGCCATTTCTTTCTATAGCCTCATCATTCTCAACACCTAGCAACCGATATTGCTTCATGATCCGTTTGAGACCCTCTTCACAACATCATTGTAGTTTTGAGATCCAAACAAATTTTGTTTCTCCCCTTAACAGCCATATTTGTTCATAAAATTACTCATAACAAGGTCTGCATTGTGGTTCCATTCTTCCTCGGACTTGGTTGGCCAGGAAATCCAAGTCCAGCAGAGACACCTGTTCCTAACCTCAGGGCTTCTGTAGTCTCTCTCCAATTGCTTGGTCTTCCAGCAGAAGTAGTGGTTCGGAACAAACAACAACTTGACTGGTTTCTAAAACCAGAATCACAAGTTAGCTCCACCTTTCATTTTTCTATGCTTTTCCTACAAGTGGCATTAGGTGAAGGTGATAAAAAGTGTTGGGGTATCTTACAAATTGTCTTTCATCCAACACTTACAATAACCTCCAAGGGACCAGCTCATCAGAATTCAGCCTTTGGTGTCAGTAAATGGTCGCCAAAGCTTCATTCCATGTTCATACAAGCATGGGACCCAAAGGTCATCGTTACTGATACCTCAAAACTCACTTTCTGGAATTACTCCAACTTAAAATCAGCTTGAAGAATTTCAGAAAATATACTTCTAAAATTACTTCAACTTAACGTCCGTCGGCATGGTCCCATCACACAGGCACATTCAATGACTTGCCGTTGGACCTCATTCAGCATGCAGCCAGTCTCAATCCTAAGCTGTACTTCCCAGAGACATCTAGACCAGAGGGTCCCCAACATACAGGGCTAGCACCATGGTGGCGTATGTTTCACCCATTCACTTTGCTTCATTTTCATCTTCTTCACACCAACATCAACATCCCTAGAATCCATAAGCTTCTGAAATCACCTCAACTTAACCTGAGTGATACAATTACACATGCGCATTCAACCACTTTCTCACATGTCCTCACCGTAATCCAAAGCATGTTCTTCTGAGATAACTTCACCAGAAGTTCTTAAAAACACGAGGCTAGCCCCATGACTCTGCATGCTGTACCCAGCCACCATTCTCTCATTTTCCCCATCTTCTACACCCTGTGATCGCCGCCAATGATCCAAAATATTCTTCTGAAATTACCTCAACTTAATCTTTGCTGAAATGATTCAATCTTGCAAGTATATCCAACTTCTTGCAAACAACTTTCAGCCTCACCAACCCACTTCAAATACCATAGAACACTCTTTTGAAATTACTTCAACTTAAACTATGCTGAGAAGGCTCGGTCACACAAGTACATTCAAATACTGGTAGACCCCTTTTCGGTCTCATCAAAGTCTTTCATATGGGTGGGTCTATTTCTCGGAAATTATCTCATCCTGCTGAAAGCTCCACCACCTTCAACTACTTCACTTAAAGAGTCAAGTGTAAAAATCCATTTTTCGGAACTCATTCCCACACCACACTCCGAAACTGTGTGCGTGAACGAGTCTCGAGGGGGCATTTGTAGAGAGGGAAAATTCCTGACCTATCACAAGTTGACACGTCACATTACCAAGTCCACAAAATACAGCCAATTACAAAGCACCGCGTATTGCTGCTAGGTTTTGCTATCACTATTCAGAAACCAACAAAAATTTGCCAAGTGTCATGCAAAAACCAATCACACATCAGCGCGTGTAAGCGATGACACAAGCAGTCCAACACATGTAAGCGATGACACAAGCAGTCCAGCACGTGTAAGCGATGACATAAGCGGACCAATCAGGCTGTGACATGTGTCACCAATTAGACTCCGCCACGTGTCGCTCACCCACCCCCAAACTTCTATAAATAGAAGTCTTCTTAAGACATTTAAGGGGACCAAGATTCAGAAGTGAAAAGGCTCTGCAAGAATCAAGCCTTCAAGAACTTCAAGAACTTCAACCCCAAAATCGGAGAACATTCGAAACAGAATCATCCAAACCATCTGCCTAGATCCTAAAGTTTGCGGGAATCAAGCTCAAAGTGTCTGAAAACATCAACAAATCACAAATCAGTGAAGCTCTACGGATCCAAGCTTCTAAAGCCCCGAAGAACTTCCACCACAAACCTTCGAAGACGAAGAACACGAAGAACGTGAAGAACAAAGGATTTCTAACAAGCTCATAGCCAGAGATTCATTATAATTCCGTTTCAACAATCTTCGATCTATCCCTCAACCAAATTGAAGGATATTTTGTGTTCAAGTCAAAATCACATTACCACAAATCCAATCAATAAGTCTTGCAAGGAAATCGAATCAGAGGATCACTCTTTTGTAATTTCAGAGAATTGTACCACACAATCATCAATACAAATTCGTATTTGTGAAACTATTTTACTCGTTTGATTTATTTCAAACTAGAAATTTAGTCGTCTACAGACCCCCTTTCCAAAACTTTAGGCCCCCTTCTTCTCAATAAGCATGACTAGTTTCACTCAAATAGCAACTATACAATCCAAAAACTTAACAAAAACAATAAAAACATTCACAATGGTGATTGTATTTTAGCAAAAAAAAAAAAAAAAAACTATTTTACCACCAACAGACCAAAAAAATCATGTGTTATTGGAGTAATTAAAACTAAATTTTTTGCAACTACAGTAAATTGGTATAAATACCAGTTGACTGTAGCAAATTGTTAAAAATAAAATACAATATTTTATTAAGATTATATCTCTTCCTTCAATTAAAAAAATCAAATTCTCTCGCTTCTTTTATTATTTTAATGAGTTGTTTATATTATTTTAAATGAAGTGATAAAAAAAAAAAATAGAACATTTGATATTAGGTGTATTGTAAAATTAAGTGATAAAATAGATAAAGTAGTTTTTTGAGGTGCTAAAAGCTAAAATTTTTAGCAGTACCACTGTGAATGCTCTAACTTCAACAAAAAAAAAAAAAATCCTAGCCAGCCTAGTATTAAAAAAAAAAAAAAAAATATATATATATATATATATATATATATATATATATCATTTTGTTTTTGTTTTTTATTGGTAAATGATTTCATCTTAATGTATTTAGAAATAAAAAATTTGAGTATTTATAATTTTTTAATACTATACGAATGTCTTTTTGAAGTTTTTTTTTTCTTTATACTCCGGCCCTTGCAAGCTTAAAATCTTGGGTCTGTCCCTATTTATGACTCATGCAATTTTGAGACCATTTGACCAATATTTGGACAAAGTCAAAATTAAGTAAAATTTCATGATTAATTTTGTGAAATTTTTTGTGTTTTCGTGATATCACTCGATTTATATTCAGTTTTCATGATCAATCACTCGTTTTGAAAGGAATTGAAATTTCTTAGCATTGGTGTAAAGATCGTTCAATTAGTCGGTGGGATTTTTTGGTCAAAGCAGGTCAAACCTTCTAGTTTGCTATAAAACTCCCAGATTTGTCGTAGTTTAATAGATTTTGACCAATTTGAGGTGTTCGGAGGGATTCGTGGTCCAAATTATTATTTTTATATTAAAATTAGGGTTTCATTGGTTTTCATATCTAGGTAGTAAAACACCACTTTTGACTACCATCACAACCACAACCACATTCTACTCTTCTTTTATCATTTATCATTTATATATCTAGGTAGTAAAACACTGGTACGAGGGCAAAACAGGGTAGGGCAGCGACACTTGTTGTAAGCAAGCTGTTAATTTAATATTATATATATATATATATATATATATATATATATATATATATATATTTACACTGAAAATATTTTGTTTTATATGTTGATTAAGATCATGCCTAAGGAGAAGTTTGAACTTTGTGCTGAAATAGTTGGCATGAATTTTAATTAAAGGATTGGATTGTAGCATTTTTCCTTAATGAACTGAACTACTATAGGGGATTGTTGAGGGTACTTAGCAACTTATGGGTCTAGTCTACACTACTGAACCAAACCCATTTAGTGCGTATTGTGTTGAGGTTGGCTATGAATTCTACTTGGTTCGGGAAGCCTCGTAGGATTTGGAGCGGTGAGAAAATGAGATTGTAAAGATTAGACAACATTCTTACATAAACTCGAGTAGTATGTCTGTGTGTGTGTGTGTGTTTTTTTTTTCGGTAAAACAGAGAATTCAATTAAAACTAAAGCTTAACAAGAGTCTCAGGGCAGTGCCATTTAAGATACAATCCTGATAAATCAAAATCAACAAAAGACTAAATGTGTTTTTTGCTGCATGCTTATTGTAACCATGTACGGCAGGTTGTTCATTCCTCATGAAAATTCTGGTGAGGCTGAGGCATGAGGTTAACCGGGCAAAAATGGGAAAATAACCCCTTTTTAAATTATTATATAGCAAAATACTATATTATATTGTTATGAATTTGGAACTCGATATCAACATGGCAAAATAACACATTTTTTAAATTATGTAGCAAAATACTACTGTTTTGAATTTGGAATATCGAGTTCCAAGTAGAATTCGACATTAACAATATTGAGTTCTATGCATATTTTGCCACTTAAATTTTTTTGAAAATTTTGCAAAGTCAAGTTCCATTTTAAAATGTGTATAAAATTTAACATTACTAATATCGAGTTCCAAAAGAATGGTATTTTGTTAGATAGTTTAAAAATGGATTGTTTGGCTACATTTTCCCCGGTTAACTGTAAAAGATTAAAGATGTGATTTTTTTTTTTTTTTTGGGATGAAAAAAGATGTGATTTTTTGTACATTAGTTTTACCTGTCTACATAGAACGAGGAAACCGAATGTTTTCCAACTGCTGTTCTATTCTTTGTCAGAAACAAAATCTCTGAAACCCTATGGCTCCCATCACAATCAAGAAACCTGATAAACTTCCTTTGCCAATTGAAGTCACAATAACCAACGAAACGAACAAAACCCAACTACCAAATGATCACAAAGAAAAAGATTGAGCAACGAAAATTAGATTAGTTTGTTAGCATGTTTTTATGTCCTGGGGTAGGATAGTAATTGTCTTAAGTATTTAATAAAATATGGATTAGTTGGAGTATATTTTAGTTTTGTTAGACCCAATAGTAAATAGTGATTACCACATATTGTTAATATTAGGTATTTTTTAGTGCACCTTATTGTTAATGGTATTATTATTAATGGTATGGATTTAATATTGTGTAATTTATTTGGTTTTTATTTATTTATTTATTTATTTATTTATTTAAGTTTCAATCTATGGCGTCTGCTCCTGATAATAGCTCTTTATCATCAAACCAAGACACCAATCAATTTTTGGTATAGGCGGAGATTGAACTCCAGATCTCTTATACAACCGTCAGAGACTTTATCAGTTGAGCTAACTGGAACCCACATAATTTAATTTATTTGGTTAAAGACAGCCTTTAATAAGATAGGCTTGCATTTTAAGTACTCACGATGGAAATGTTCCTAACCTTTACTTGTTAAGGTATTAGTTTGGCCCATTAAAACCAATACATCGTGATACCTCTCGTTCTCCTCATTTATATAGATTTCATATATTGTATTTGTTAAATATTAGTTATGATATATTCTATGTTGAATATGCTTGAATAGATGCGGAAGAAGGAAGCATAAAATAGGAATACAAGAACATGAGTTACGTGGTTTAGTCTTACGGCCTATGTTCATGGAGGAAATCCTTAAAAGTTACATCTTTATTTTATAAGCAGTGGCGGAGCCACGTTGGGGTTGAGGGGGGCCATGCCCCCCCCCCCCCTAATTTTGAAAAAAAAAAAGTAGATATATTGAAATATGAGTTATTCCAACCAATTAAACAATTTTCAAGACTAAATATGCTTCCCCCCCCCCCCCCCCCCGCCCAAAAATTCCGAACAAATATTTAGACATTCACCAATCACCATTATTTCAACAAATAAAAAGAAAAAAAAATTCTAGTTAAAAAATAGTTTTAAGGCTTACTACAGCCAACTTCACAATGTGAGGCTGTGATTTGCCTCTAAAATCTTCATAGGAAGGGTACCTATTTGCACCACCACGCAGTTGCAAACACCACCAGGTTCTTTTGGCATAGGTGATTCTTTGACATTTTATCTCCCTCTGTCTCCTATGTGTCAACTAAACTGATCTACTTTTTAATTTACTCTGTTTCCTCTTTGCTTCTTCCGTTATTTACGAAGCAAGTGGTGTGTTACACTTGCAGTTTTAATCCAACCATTCAATTAGTTAATATCTCCAAGGCTCTACCACGTGTATGTTAAAGAGGAAATGTATACAAAAGTAAGTGCACAAGTTTAGAATCCCAAGGTTTTTTTTTTTTTTCCTTTACATCTTCTTCTTATTGGAGTTTTCTTCTCCTGTGTGTGTATATATATATAAAATTGTTATTAAAATAATAAATAAATTATATAACATTAGAAATACAATATAATGAATTATTAGTAAACATGATAAAAATATACTACTATATATCATATAATTTATATATATATAATAATATAACATGTAATTAGTTGTTTTTTATTAGTATTTTTTAGAATTGAAATTTGAGTGATTGTTTGTCTACTATTTAACATTTTTTGATCTACTATTATTTTTTATCTTAATCATTATACTTTATTATGTTGATAATTTATTTTGAAAATTTAGGTTTATGGGCAAATTAAAAACTATTGACTCATTCTTTTTGTAAATATTGTCTCTTTGACTGTTTGATTTTAATAAATACATATTTTTAGCACACATTGAGTTATAAAATATTTAACTTGTATACTGAAATGTACTTACATTACTAGTTGAGACTATTATACATAATATAAATATAATTAATATATACAAAGAAAAAAAAATTTGTTTGGCCCCCTAAAGATAAATTCCTGACTCCGCCTCTGTTTATAAGAGTGTAGTATAAAACTTGTGTTACAATGAACTATAATATGGGTATACATAGTAGACTAAACCCTACACTAATAGACTTCTAATACAAATAGGAGATTCGGCTTGCATACAAAGTAAAATTAGGCTTAGGCCTATGTTAATGGGCTAATACATATCTAACAGTATTAGTGTCTTCATGGTTGCTTTACTCAAATATGGAGAGAGGAGTAAGGGAAGAGGTGTAGTAGCTCTCCTTACACACACATGGCCATTCTTGACCTTGCATGAACTTTGGCTTCTTCCTCTCGTTCTCATTGCTCCTCGTCAGTCAGGTGCCTTCTTGCTTTTGCTCTCATGGAGGACCTCTAATACGGTGTAGTCTACTCCTTTATACTGTTTACAAATATATGCTAATGATTCTAGAGAGTATTAAAGATCCTTTGCTCATTTGGTTTTGTGGATCTTGAATCAAGTTATTTTTAACATAGTTTACCAAAAGTCAAAAGGCTTTCTGAAACTAACAATTGAGTGTTATCCTACCCCAAGATGACAGAAAAAAAGTTTAAGCTAGGCTGGCTTAATAAACGTTCTCAACCTTAAAAAAAGAACATGTATGAAAACTAAACTTGTACGAAAGAATGGGTTTGAACCAGTTTGAATGGTGATCACATAGAGAGTAGAGCATAATTGTTGTTCAAGAAAGAGAAAGACTGATTAAACAAAAGGATTAAAATATCCCACAAACCCCGGGTTCTAGAAAATGTTGACATTCTATATAATAATGATTTTTTTTAGCCTCTTGTAATCATAATCATTAAGAAGGGCAAAATGGGTAAATACCATTCATTTTAAAACTGCGTAGCATAATACCTCTCTTTCTAAAGTATTTAACAAAATGCCTCTATTTTTAGAACTCAACATTAACAATGTTGAGTTGTATGCATATTTTACTACTTAAAAATACACATAGAACTCAATTTTGAGGATATCGAGTTTTACACATAACTCGATTTTGTTTCAAAACAGGGACATTTTGTTAAATACTTTGAAAAAATGGGTATTTTGCTACATAGTTTTAAAATTGAAGGTATTGACCCATTTTGCCCCATTAAGAACGTGCAATACAATTACACACATTATGCACTGTATATATTGTTATTACTAAACTAGTCGCAGATCTACGCGATGCATGAAAATAGATAATTATTTTGTAATTGTAGTCTAATGTATAAATTGTTTTCTAAAATTTGTTGAAGATAATTTGTTCTCCCTAAAAATTAAACAATTTTTATAATTATTTTTCATCTTTCTATCTTTACAAATATATCATTCTATTATTTGGGGTGTGTTTAATTGATATTATTCATTTATAAGGTGGTCCATATTCTTCGAAATTATGGTATAGTATGCTATATTTTTCTAATTTCTTTTGTACAACTAATTTTTTTAAGTTTCAAATAAATTATTCAAATTCTTCATTCTCTTAAAGGAGATTATCATGATAATCAAAACTCACAACAAACTTATACTGAATATGTATAATTTATTCTCTAAATTTTATTGTAGATAATTTTCCCTCTCTAAAAATTAATTTTCATCATTATATTTTTACAAATATATAATTTTTGATGTTTTTGGTTGATATTATTCTTTTTTTAAATGGTCCATATTCTTCTAACTTTTCCTAATTTCTGTTGGTACAACTAAAATTTTTAAGTTTTAAAGTTATAATTCAAATTCTTATTCTCTTAAGAAGATTATTATGATAACAAAAACTTTTCTTATAATTAAAGTTGATATTACTAAAATAATTGATAGTACTATCAACCCAAACTTTTATTTTCTCATTCTTAAGTAAGTACACCAAATTAGACCGAAGTAAACTGAAATGAACAAAATGGACCAAATAGACCGAATTGGACCGATGTGGACCAAATGGACTGAATAGACAGAAGAGGACTAAATGGACCAAATTGGACTGAATGGACCAAAGTGAAACCAATGGACCGAAGTAGACCGAAGTGGGCCGAACTAACTGAAGTAGATCAAATGGACCGAATTTGATTGAATTGGACCGAAGTGAACCGAATGGACCTAATTGGATTGAAGTAGACCGCAATGGACCAAAGCGAACCAAATGGACCGAATGTTAATATGTAATTAACATAGCCAAGATTGTGTTTTGATATAAATTCAAATTCTTACTTCCAAAATACAACACCAAACATATGAATCCAAAATAGAGTTTTAAAAATCACAATGATTCATCAACCTAAAGTAGAGCTACGAGAGAGAGAGAGAGAGAGAATAACCACTTTTTCCGGAGAGAATGTGAGAGAGAATAATAATAAATTTATATTAAAAAAATGAGATTAGAAGAAAAAGAATATAAAATAATAATAATAATAATAATAAACACCAAATTATCTAAGTCATGTTATGTAATAAAATAACATTATATTCTTATATACTATCTTTATAATGCAATAGGATAACATATATGAAATCAAAGAAAAGAAAAAAGATGACTTAAAAATACAAAATTTAATCACATCAACCAAAGTAGAGTCCAAATAATACAAAAATCCACCAACTTAAAGTAGAGATGCAAGAAAAATAAAATAAAAAATCCACCAAAAAATTTGAGAGAGAGAAACAACCTTTTGTGAGTAGGAAAACTATGCATAAAATGAGAGAGAGAGTTGTAAATTTATAGCAAAAGGATGAGAATAAGAAAAGCCAAAAATAGAAGAAAATAAAGGAACGGAAGAAAAGTGATATTAAGGTAGACAGTAGTGGGTGAGATGGAAAGGTAAAAGGGGAGGGAAGAGAACGGAAAAGTTGGAGAAAATGTAACAAAAAGTTGGGAAATTAATAAGAAGAAAAAGAGTTAAAAATAAGAGATATGGTTGAAAATAGGTGGATGATGTGACTCAACAAAAATATAGCAATAATAAATGTTACGCTTCATCTTTTTTATATATATAAAATTCATAATGAAACTTGGATTGAAGAATTTTTAAAAAAAATTTATCTAAAATTTAGAAATTTTAAAATGAATAAGGGATTGAAGGAATTTGAGATTGTGAGCCGTGTAAATATCTTTTTGTCCCTAAGTTGACCGTTTGACCAAATGGTTGTAAACTAATTTTTAGAGATAAAGTTGCAAATAAGAAAAAATGGACTCGCTGTATATGACGGGTACAAGATTCCCTTACGTGGCGTTTGGTACAAGGTAATATTTTAGAATTTCCAAGAATGTTTAAAAATTATCATATTTGGTTGCAAATTATACTAGGAAATCAAATGCCAGAGAAATCTAGATTCCCCCTTAAAACCCCTCTCAGTAGGAATGTAGATTCCCTTTAAAATAGGTGGGTATCCCCCTTTAAAAATTCTCATATTTGGTTGCAAATTACGCTAGGGAATCAAATGCTAGAGGAATCTAGATTCCCCCTTGAAACCCCTCTCAAAAGGAATGTAGATTCCCTTTAAAATAGGTGAGCATCCAGATTCCCAAGTTTAAAGGAAATTGTGTTTTTATAAATTGACAATTTTAACCCTTTTTCCTTATCATTTAAGCAATTAAAATAAAATATAAAACAAATCATCAATATCTTTTCTCTTGTCTTATAAACCTAAACGTTGTTAGGTTGTTTTGTTATGGATTAAGCTCTTTTAAAAATTCTTATTAAGAATAAAACATTTGAGAATTTAAATAGTTATTTTTGTATTGTACTTGTCATTTTAAAATGTTAGACTACAGTTTTAATGAATTTGTCATAATTAATAGTTTATATTTTGTTTTTCATTATTTATTTAAAGGAAGATTTTTTTTAAAAAAGGACTTGATAGTTCACATTTAAATCTAAGGATAGAATAGGAAAAATAAATAATTCATTTAAGACTCATAGGAATAAACTCAATACTACCATCTTACATTCCTAGGAATCTTAAGAGATTCCCAATTAAACCAACCATAGAAATAGCTACATTCCTAGACATCCAGATTGCAAGGAATCACATTTCTAAGAATCTGGATGCCAAGAGTAATGTGAGTTCCTTTGTACCAAACGCCAAATTATGGATAAGAAAATATTATAAAAGTGAGTTTTTTTTTTTTTTTTTTTCCTCTTCTTATAGATGAGTAATTCTTAGGTATTCTCGGAATTCGAAGAATGATGCTCCCTTCTCTCACATTCATAGTGGAGTCCATTCATTAAATTCATGGTGGAGTTCACTATTAATGTGAAACGAGGGAATACCATTTTTCCATCCTCTGAGAGTATCTAAGAATTCTTCCTTACAGAGACACACTAGAAAGATAAAAGGAAAGTTACACGAAGAAAAATTAGAGATTTTTTCTATGAGATGCTTTTGGTATTGCAAATTTGCAACCATAAAATGGTTGTAATATTCCGAAGGGAGATCTTGCTGCGGTGTTGATTTTTTCAATGTTTTATTTTTTATGCTATGATTGTACTTGTTCTTTTAGAGATGATATTTTTTGATTTTGTCAAATTTGTTAGAGTCAAGTTTTGGATCATATAAACTAGAGTGTGAAAAAAAGGGAATACCATTTTTCCATCCCCTGAGAGTACCTAAGAATTCTCCCTTACAGAGGCACACTAGAAGGATAAAAGGAAAGTTACACAAAGAAAAATTAGAGATTTTTTCTATGAGATGCTTTTGGTATTGCAAATTTGCAGCCATAAAATGGTTGTAATATTCCGAAGGGAGATCTTGTTGCAGTGTTGATTTTTTCAAAGTTTTATTTTTTATGCTATGATTGTACTTGTTCTTTTAGAGATGATATTTTTTGATTTTGTCAAATTATTTAGAGTCAAGTTTTGGATCATATAAACTTGAGTGTGAAATGAGAGAATACCATTTTTCTATTCTCTGAGAGTACCTAAGAATTCTCCCTTACAGAAACACACCAAAAAGATAAAAGGAAAGCTACACGAAGAAAATTAGAGATTTTTTCTATGAGATGCTTTTGGTATTACAAATTTGCAACCATAAAATGGTTGTATTATTCCGAAGGGAGATCAGTGTTGATTTTTTCAAAGTTTTATTTTTTATGCTATGATTGTACTTGTTCTTCTAGAGATGATATTTTTTTATTTTGTCAAATTTGTTAGAGTCAATTTTTGGATCATATAAACTTGAATGTTATTAATTCTATATAATTATAATGAATTAATTTGATTTGCCCTAAGGATGCTTCCTCAACTGGATCTGGATGTGTCGTTATATATGTGGTTAATTTCTTGATGATACTTGTTAATTTCTTATGTGATTTTTGATTAAAAACCTAATATGATTGAATTGCATATAGATTCCTCGACTGGTTTATCCTTATCCATTTTAAAAGCTACAAAAAGACCCCCAAAATGTTGAAAGATAGTAGCATTTTGTACAATTTATTGTTGTTTTTGTTATGGCTTGGACGGCGTTGAATTTGAAGGGTCCAAATAGATGGGCTGGGGTTGGCGTGCGGGCTTCGAAGTCCCAACTCCCAAAAACTAGTGGTAAGTAGGACTGCATCTGCATGGGTCAAATCACAGAGTTGGTCACTGCTGGAGGCTAAAGGATTAAATAAACCAATATCACCACTCACCAAACCCCTTACTTGTTGGGCAATCAAATCATCCTCTAAAGAATTTGATACGTTTCAAGTTGACAAATTTTTTCACCATAATTTTTTTTTTTTTTTTCACCATAATTTGTAATGAGGGGAAAAATTTTACTTAATCTCTTTATCTATTTTATTTTTATTAGTCCTAATCACAACATATCATATTAATAATCATTAAAAAACACATGTAATTTTTTTGAAGAATGATAAATCAACTATCAATTTTACTACAGAAGCACTTATAAATGACAATGAATACAACTGATGCTATCAATACTATAATAAATAAATTCATTAATTATTTTTCTATTGTACTATATGTTTAAAAACTAAACACCTTAGTTTATAAAACTTAGTAAGTAATTTTTTTTTTATTGTTATAATTTGATAGTTGGAGAGGGATATTTGAATCCCAAATATCTCCATTAGAAATATCCATAGGTGATAGTTGAGCTATAAACTATAAGACTTTTAATAGTAAAATTTGTAATTATTTTTTATGAAAAATATTATACCCCATATCATATCACTCAAAACTTTTTTATCTCTAAACTTAATTAAAAAATTTCACACCAACCCCAACTACCCCATATTGAGAAAAATGAATTTCATAATAATAGACAATAGTGTTCTGACCAACCCCCAGGGCCCCAACCCTTCATATATATATAGACTCTTTCTCAATGAGGAAAAGCAGGGAACTAACCAAAAGTCCTTCAAGCCTCAAAAGAAAAAAGAAAAGAAAAGAAGTCAGATATAGAAAGAAAGAAAGAAATGGCTCCCACTCAGGAAGAGCAGCAAAACGAAGCTGGCAGGCACCAAGAAGTTGGCCACAAGAGTCTCTTACAGAGCGATGCTCTTTACCAGGTACACAAACACAAACACAAACACAAACACAATCCCAATTCCACTCTTTTCTTCTATTCTATCATCAAAATTTATTTATTTTTAAAAAAAAATTTATTGTTCATTGCAGTATATCCTTGAAACCAGTGTATATCCAAAAGAGCCAGAGCCTATGAAGGAGCTCCGGGAATTGACAGCAAGACATCCATGGTAAGTGCATTTCAAAAATTTTCTTTTGATCTATTACGTTGAAGTGTGTATATATATATATATATATAGTCTTGCATTGATTTGCTTAATTAGTTTATTTACGTATTCATGGTTTGACAACTATATATATATATATGTGTGTGTGTGTGTGTGTATGATTTTCATTTTGCAATGACATGTATAAACAGGAACATCATGACCACCTCAGCCGATGAAGGACAATTCTTGAACATGATCCTAAAGCTCATCAACGCCAAGAACACCATGGAAATCGGCGTCTACACTGGTTACTCGCTACTTGCCACCGCCCTCGCCCTACCGGAGGATGGAAAGGTTCATTAATCTTAATCATTTCTAAAAATCCAAAATCCAATTGAACAAAGAAAACAGAACAACTATTTTTTTTTTGGATGAACAACTTTAACGTAGCTCTATGCATATGCAAATAGGAGTAACTCACACTATGCAAATAGCTACATGCCCTTGCTTATTTTTAGTTTATTCGGTCTATATACAACTTTTTAAAACTTTAATTTTTTATTAAATTACAAAATATAACTTTTAATTTTGACTTGTTTTCAATTCAACTTTTTTTTAAATTTATTTATTTTTTCATTTCAAATCCTTAATTTCCAATTGTTTCCAATATAGTCATTCTGTTCACTTTCATCCATTTCACACCATTAAGTCCACTAAAACGACATTGTTTTGAAAAGCTAAAGACTAACAAAATAAAACTAGAGAAATAAAGAGAAGTACTAGATTGAAAAAAAAAATTAAAATTAAAGGATTAAAATGAAATAAAAATGATACTCAAAGGATTGAATTAAGCCCCAAATAATTTACTAGATTATAATTATTTCATTTAATTGGCAAAATATGTTACCAATTAAGCCATGAATGAAAGGAATAATAAATTTTAGGAATGTTGCAGATATTGGCAATGGACATTAACCGTGAAAATTACGAACTGGGTTTACCTGTAATTCAAAAAGCTGGCGTGGCTCACAAGATTGATTTCAGAGAAGGCCCTGCTCTTCCAGTTCTTGACCAAATGATTGAGTCTGTAAGTCTATCTAAAACCATTTTAAACAACACTAATTATTGTTATACACGCTGAGTTACACACTGTCATACACACTTTGATTAAAAATGTGTTTTTAAAACACAATTTTAACGGTGTGTTCCGAACACACAAAGTGTATATATAGTCACTTTTAAATGCTATATGACCCTTAATTAAAAGCTGTACAATGTTGTCATGTAATTGAAATGGTATAATTTTCACAGGGAACGTACCATGGAACATTCGATTTTATTTTTGTGGACGCAGACAAGGATAACTATTTGAACTACCATGAGAGGCTAATTGAGCTTGTGAAGGTTGGTGGACTAATCGGCTACGACAACACCCTATGGAATGGTTCTGTGGTGGCCCCACCCGATGCACCTCTTAGAAAGTACGTTCGATTTTATAGAGACTATGTGTTGGAGCTCAACAGGGCTTTGGCCTCTGATCGAAGGATTGAGATTTGCCAGCTTCCCGTGGGTGATGGCATTACTCTGTGCCGCCGCATCAGCTGATTATCAGCCCCATTTGTGGTCTAGGATTATATACATTTATTTATAATCGTTCATTTTACAATGTTAATTTGCTATTTTATCATCGAGTTTTATTTATTGTATTGTAATTCCGTTCTTAATAAAATTCCTAATAAATTTGCTTCTGGGATGTTTAATTTGTAAATTTATTATGTTTTCCTCTTCAAAGCTGATGAAAATCTATATCAAGCAACAAAAAAAAAAAAAAAAGAAGAAGAAGAAGCTGATGATGAAAATCTATAATGTCTTCCTTCTTCGGTACCTTTTAATTTTTTTTTTTAGAAGGAACCTTTTACTAATATGTAATATCAACCAAAAAAAAAAAATGGGTCGATTATGATGCATGGAATAATGATTACTATATTATTAATTCTTTCTCTCCTTTTTTTTTTCTTACAATTACGGCATTTCAAAATTTTATTATTTGACAAACTCCTCGTGGTAGTCGAAAAGACAATGTGTTAAGAAGATCAACCAAAAGAATAAACCTGAAGCAGTGATGAGTAAAGGAAGACTGACTCGTGTAAGAAAGACCAAAGAACAAAAGAAGAAAAGGGGATTAAACGACAGTAGCATTAGTATATTACTGAGAAAGCTACTTGTAGCATTAAAAGGAGTAAGTTAAGCACGAGAGTTGCACATGGGAGTATCTATGGAGCTGTTAGTGTACAGATGGCTAAAGGTTATTGGAGGAGTATAATTTGGGAAGCTGTTATAGGTAGTTAAAGGAGGTTGTTAGATTTCCCGCTCTTTTCATCTTCTGGTACAGTAGCGATTTGTAGTATAAATGTAAAGGTATACATTGTAATTCATTTCAATCTTTGTAATCACAATTCAGAGCAATAAAATCTCTCTCTCATTCAGAAAATTTTCTCTCTTCATTGTTGAAGATTCTCATAGTTTCTTTGATATTTTGCTTGATTGTGATACTCTGTTTTTCATTTCTGATTTTTAACATGGTATCAGAGCGATAATCAGGATCAGATCGTTTTCTTTTGTTGTTTTTGGTTATTTTTCTTTTGAATTCTCTGAGAATTCATCTAATCTTCTTCAAGGTTCGAAGCTCCAACAATGGCGACCGCTGAAGAAACTTCAAACAATCATTCATCAAGCAACAATCAAACTACCACAGCTGCGAATGGTGATTCTGTAAATCCATTCTATCTCAGCAGTAGTGATAACAACACTATTCAACTCGTTTCTCAAAAGTTGATTGGAGGTAGAAATTACTTTCCATGGGCGAGATCAATGGTCATCGCACTCACTTCTAGGCACAAGACTGGCTTTGTCGATGGCACCATAGCAGAGCCAAGTCCAGATTCACCACAATTCATTTTGTGGACTCGGTGTAATATGACAGTGCTCAGTTGGATTATTAATTCAGTATCACCAAACATTGCTTCTAGCATTATGTACACTGACAATGCTAAAACAATTTGGCTGGATCTTCGCCATAGGTTTTCTCAGAAAAGTGGCCCTAGAATTTTTGAACTTCAGAAGGAATCAGCTTACCTTGTTCAGGGGCAATTGTCTGTGGAAGATTATTACACGAAGTTCAAAGCCTTGGTTGATGAATTGGCTAACTATCAAACTGTGCCTGTGTGTAAATGTCCCTGTAATTGTGGAGCTCAAAGAACCACTTCAGACTTATATGATTGTGATCAAGTGATGCGATTCCTGATAGGACTGAATGACTCATATTCAGCTATCAGAGGTCAAATCTTGCTGTATGAACCTCTACCTGATATCAATCGAGTTCTTTCCTTGATATTGCAAGAAGAAAAGCAAAGGAGTTTCAAGAATGGTGAATTCACTGGTTCCACACATCCAATTGAAGCCACAGCATTGTACTCAAATGCTGGTTCTGGCTTCAAACACAACCACAATAACAAAGGAAATTTCAAAAGGGAAGGTCCTATTTGTACTCATTGTGGGAAGACAGGGCATACAGTGGATAAATGCTACAGGTTACATGGATTTCCTCCAGGGTTCAAATTCAAGAACAAGTCCATGGCCAATCAAGTAGCTGGTTTTGGAACTACCAATCCTAATCAGTCTGTTGAGGAAGTTATGATTTCAACTCCACAGTGTCCAATCTCTAAATCTCAATGTGAATAGCTTTTAGCCTTTCTGAATTCACAGTCAGTTGGAGGAATAGCTCAGCCCTCAACTTCACAGCAGTTAGCTTGCTTGAACACTGGAGGAACTAGCACTTCTCAGCCTTTGGCATTAAGTGCATCTACTTCCAATTACATCAACAACTTCTCAGGTAAAATTTCTGGTCATTCCTCGTTTGCCATTTCAAATCCTATTCCACATTCAACTGTTTTTTCAGCTAAAACAGTAAACAAATCAGCTTACATTGAAATAGATTGGATCATTGATACAGGTGCTACTGATCATATGGTCCACTCTGAATCTGTTTTAGATTCTTTTACTTGTGTTTCTAATTCGTATGTCTACTTACCAAATGGTGAAAAGGTCTTAGTGACTTACATAGGAACTGTGCATATCAATGACACTTTAACACTTACTGATGTGTTGTGTGTTCCTTCCTTTACTTTCAACCTCATTTCTGTCAGTAAATTGAACAAATCACAATGCTGTTGTCTTATATTTCTTGGATCATTTTGCTTTATTCAGGATCTTGCTCATTGGAGCACGATTGGTCTGGGTAGAGAACAAAATGGATTGTTTCTGCTGGATAACAAATACCAGGATTTGTCTTCTACTCCAGCCTCTACCTATTGTAATTCTGTTGCTTCTCATTTTGATTTTTGGCATGCTAGATTAGGGCACCCTTCAAGTGGTAAACTTGAACTTGTGAATAAGATCGTACCTTTTGTACAGTGTAATAAAACCACTCATTGTGACATTTGTCCAATAGCAAAGCAAAAAAGATTGCCATTTTCAGCTAGTACTCATATTTCTGATCATCCTTTTGATTTGGTACATTGTGATTTGTGGGGTCCCTTTTCCATTCCTACTATTGATGGTTACAAGTATTTCCTTACAATTGTTGATGATTTTTCTAGATGTACATGGATTTATTTGTTAAAGGCTAAATCAGAAACTCAAGTTCTTTTGCCACAGTTCTATGTTTATGTTGAAACTCAGTTTAACAAGAAAATTAAGTGCATTAGAACTGATAATGGCACTGAGTTTTTGTTAAAAGATGTTTTCAAGTCCAAAGGCATTATCCATCAATTGAGTTGTGTTGAAACCCCTCAACAAAACTCAATTGTGGAAAGAAAACATCAACATATTCTAAATGTGGCTAGAGCACTTAAGTTCCAATCCAATGTTCCTTTGAATTTTTGGGGAGATTGTGTGCTCACAGCTGTGTACCTCATCAATAAGTTGCCTAATTCTGCTATTAACAATAAAACACCCTATGAGGTCCTTTTTGGTAAGCTGCCTACCTTTTCACATCTTAGAGTGTTTGGTTGTTTATGTTATGCATCCACACTTGCACATAACAGACATAAGTTTTTACCTAGAGCTACTAAATGTGTGTTTCTTGGTTATCCATTTGGTGTTAAAGGTTACAAAGTAATGGATTTAACCACACATTCAGTTTTTATTTCAAGAGATGTGCACTTCTATGAGTCACTATTTCCTTTTCAATCTTCTGATCTTCCTCAATACCTTGATCCCTTTGATTCCAACACTTTGTCCTCACCTGTTCCTTTAAACCCTATTCCCTTGCCTACTATCTCAAATGAACCTATTCTGCCTGACTTTCCAGATTATGCAGCAAGCACTTCTGTTACAGCAGAATGTGTTCCATTGGATTGTTCCATTGATACTTCTAGTTTTTCATCCCCTGCATCTGACACTGTCACTGTTACAGCCTTACCTCATCCTTCTCCACCTCAAATTAGGAAGTCTACTAGGACGCATAGACTACCTACCTATTTACAAGATTACTCTTGTTCCTTGCTTACCACCAAACCTTCACCAGGTAGTCCCTATGATATCCATAATCATCTTTCTTATGCTAACCTTAGTTCTTCCTATCAAGTTTTTGCTCTTGCTGCTAGTGCTGAAGTTGAACCTGAGTATTACCATCAGGCTGTGCTTTCAAAGGCTTGGCAGGGAGCAATGGACAAGGAGATTGGTGCTTTGGAACTTAATCATACTTGGGATGTAGTTCCTTTACCTCATGGGAAGTTTCCAATAGGTTCCAAGTGGGTTTATAGGATTAAATATAATCCGGATGGCTCTGTGGAGAGATACAAAGCCAGATTAGTAGCTAAAGGGTATACACAGCAGGAGGGGCTGGACTATTCTGAGACATTCTCACCAGTTGCCAAATCAGTGTCTGTGAGGGTGTTGCTGTGTATTGCTGCTATCAAGGGTTGGCCTTTACATCAGTTGGATGTTAATAATGCCTTCCTCCATGATGATTTAGAGGAGGAAGTGTACATGTCCTTACCACAGGGCTATCACAGCAAGGGGGGCTGTTCAATAGATGCTAGACCTCTTGTATGCAAGTTGAGAAAGTCACTTTATGGATTGAAGCAGGCCAGCAGGCAATGGCATGCTAAACTATCCACAACAATCACTGAAATGGGTTTTGTTCAATCAAAATCTGATTATGCCCTATTTGTACATTCAAAAGGCTCTAATTTTACTGCCCTTTTGGTCTATGTAGATGACATATTGATCACAGGTAATGATGCTCAATGTGTAGCAGATTTAAAAGAACTCTTGGATGCTAAGTTTGGGATAAAATACTTAGGAACATTGAAGTATTTTATGGGGTTAGAAGTGGCAAGGAGTGACAAGGGCATTACTCTTAATCAGAGAAAATATGCCTTAGAAGTGTTGACAGATTCAGGTATGATGGGCTGCCAGCCTATGAAAACTCCTATGGAGCAGCACCTTAGATTGTCAAAGGATGAAGGAGAGTTAATTGATGATCCTTCACAGTACAGAAGGCTTATAGGCAGGTTGATGTATTTAACCTTGACAAGACCAGACATTTGTTATGCAGTGAATAGGCTAAGTCAATTTTTGAGCAAGCCTAGGCATCCTCACATGATGGCAGCACTAAGGGTTTTACAATACATCAAGGGTGCTCCAGGGCAGGGGTTGTTTTTCTCAGCCAACTCAGATTTTCAATTGAAGGCATTTTGTGATGCGGACTGGGCAGGATGCCCTGACACTAGGAGATCTTTGACAGGATATTGCATTTTCCTTGGTGAGACTTTGATATCCTGGAGGTCCAAGAAACAAAACACTGTATCAAGATCCTCAGCAGAGGCTGAGTACAGATCAATGGCTTCAACATGCTGTGAAATTACTTGGCTGCTATATCTACTTGAAGACTTCAAGATTGAGCACTCCAAGGCTGCACTACTCTACTGTGACAACAAGGCAGCCTTACACATAGCTGCAAACCCAGTGTTCCATGAGAGAACAAAACATATAGAGGTAGATTGTCATTTAGTCTGGGAAAAAATACAGGCAGGTATGGTTAAGACTTTCCATGTCAGGACCAATTTACAACTAGCTGATGTGTTTACTAAAGCACTTGGTGCACCTGCATTCCTGGATTTGATTAGTAGATTAGGATTACTCAACATTTTCAGTCCCAACATTACTTATCCACAACCATGGCAAGACTCAGAAGCTATTTCCACAGCAGAAGCAGCTCTGGTCTTGAGGGGGGCTGTTAAGAAGATCAACCAAAAGAATAAACCTGAAGCAGTGATGAGTAAAGGAAGACTGACTCATGTAAGAAAGACCAAAGAACAAAAGAAGAAAAGGGGATTAAACGACAGTAGCATTAGTATATTACTGAGAAAGCTACTTGTAGCATTAAAAGGAGTAAGTTAAGCACGAGAGTTGCACATGGGAGTATCTGTGGAGCTGTTAGTGTACAGATGGCTAAAGGTTATTGGAGGAGTATAATTTGGGAAGCTGTTATAGGTAGTTAGAGGAGGTTGTTAGATTTCCCGCTCTTTTCATCTTCTGGTACAGTAGCGATTTGTAGTATAAATGTAAAGGTATACATTGTAATTCATTTCAATCTTTGTAATCACAATTCAGAGCAATAAAATCTCTCTCTCATTCAGAAAATTTTCTCTCTTCATTGTTGAAGATTCTCATAGTTTCTTTGATATTTTGCTTGATTGTGATACTCTGTTTTTCATTTCTGATCTTTAACACAATGGCATAGGGTAGTTGTCATTTCTATTTGTTAGTGTAGATTGGTTTCAAGACGTGCAAGCAATATAAATCATTGAAGAAATCTTCAATTTTTCTGGGTCTCTTCGGCTGACAATGATCTTAGATGGGTTGAATGGAGAAGCTTGCATATTGGTAAGCCATATTTTAAACCCTGTCTTTGTATGAAGCAACAGATTTTATTTTTTATTTTTTATTTTTATATAATTCAATTGTGACAATAAATAGGGAGATAATACCAATAAGTTACAAGACTTTTAGAATAACAAATTGATAGGGCGAAATTGGATAAATTTTAATACTCAACAATTCTGGACAGCATGGCTAAATACCATAACTATAGATCACCATTTTTTTTTTCCATTTAGATTCCCCTTTTTTTTTTTGTTGAATAAAAAAAAAAAATAGGGTCTTTGGTGTGGGCTTATCGATCCCACATCATGTGACGATAATGAGTAATACCATGTGTACCACACGGGCCTTACTGGGATTATCGCTTGAATTATTCCTCTCTGGATGCTGGGATAAGAACTCCTACCATCAAGTCATACCCCATGCATTTTAGTCCCTATTGTTTCTACAACCAGAAAAGGGGGAAAGAAATATAAGAGCAAGCAATTTCATCTTTGTTCGCCATATGGCCATATGTGGTAGACTCTTTTTTTTTTTTTTTTTTTTTTTTTTTTTGAGAACATGTATGGGGTAGATTTGATCAATCATAAGGGATCAAATAACCCTAGTGTGGGGGTCTAGTGGTCCAGCACCTTATCCACCTTGCCAAGATATTTGGGTTCGAGTAGTGTGAGACTCATTAGCACCAAGATAGTAGACCAATATGGGAATCCTATGGTATATTATGGCCAATAGAATGTGATTTACCTCCATGATCCTACATTTTTTTTTTCATTCAAAAAAAAAAAATATATATATATATATATATATTGTGGGGGCCAGTTAGCCAGAAAGTACTGTTAAAACTGTACGTATTAGGCCTATGGCCCAGTCCGAGGATATTTACTAGTCCGAGGATGGTCAAATAAGGCTATTATGGGAATGGTAGAAGAAGAAGAAATAAGGATTGTATATGATAGTCCAAAATATGTCCGAGGATAAAAGTCATATCGGAAATGTAGATCCGAGGTCAGTAGAAATATCCTATCATCCTGAACATCCTTCAATGTTGCATCACTGTTAGAAGTCAGACATTGGATAAGAGGGGAGTAGAGGGAGGCAACAAATATCTACAAAAGCTGCTACCTCTACATTAAATGCGTCCTATCTAACTCTCTGGCCGCATTAATGTGGAGGTGATACCTGAACAGTGGTGAAGCAGCCTTACAGCTACTAGTTGAGGATTCTGGAAGGTGTTGGATGGGACAAGAAGGAGTTCCTAGAACCTAACCTACACATATATGGTGGGGATGATACCAAAATTATAGTATATAGTATGGAAAGGTGACCTAAAAGAAAAAGATCGAGAAAAAAGAGATCTAGGGAATAATCCTTTAAATTCTTTTAACCTTGATCATCAACTGGACCTTATAACAGAGCTCCTCGGACTATGCCGAGGACAAATTTTCTTATATTACTTGTGTTGGATTCTCTTAAATAAACAACGGTTACTGTCTTTCTTACTCAATAGAACTAGTTCTTTCACCCACGCTCTATAAATTCATTGTTTGGGCTCATTGGGCCAAAACTCAATCATATATTGGGTCAAATCCAAATTCAGTCCTCACAATTGGCGCCGTCTGTGGGGAGAACTTGGTCTATTCTAAAAGTATTTCGGGTGCAACGTTTAAGATGGAAGAAGCAGGACCACACCAAGCAGCGACAAGTCCACACCAGGTAGCGACAGGTCCACACCAAGTGGATGCGAATCTACACCAAGCAGAATAAAGGGGGTCTCAACATAGCAATCCATTTGTGAACCTCGAACGGAGAGGAGATCGAGAAAAAAGAGATCTAGGGAATAATCCTTTAAATTCTTGTAACCTTGATCATCAACTGGACCTTATAACAAAGCTCCTCGGACTGTGCCGATGACAAATTTTCTTATATTACTTGTGTTAGATTCTCTTAAATAAACAACTGTTACTGTCTTTCTTACTCAATAGAACTAGTTCTTTCACCTACGCTCTATAAATTCATTATTTAGGCTCATTGGGCCAAAACCCAATCATATATTGGGTCAAATCCAAATTCAGTCCTTACATATATCATAAGGGATCAAATGAAACATGTGGTGGGAGTGTCATCCACAACATTTGATTTATTGCTTTTGGACCTTTGCAAATCACAAGTCAATACGTGATATTGTCATATTGAATTATTATTATTATTATTATTATTATTATTATTATTATTTATAATTGTTGATTTCATATGTTGTAATTAGTGTATAATAAAAGTGATGGCAATGATGTGTCTAGATGAAAGTTGTGAAAAAATTATCATTATTTATGTTATCACCTTAAAAAAATTATGAAAAAAAGAAGAAGAAGTTATGTTTGCTCAAAGAATAAATGTGATGGAAAATTCAATCTTATACGGACAAGAAAAAAAAAATTGCACCTTTCTTTTAAAATTGTGTGATGACCATATGGAGCAACAAGGATGGAAAAAAATATAGAAAGTGATAAATGTTGTACATATTTATAAATGTCACATTTAATGCATCTATAATATAAATTTATTTATTTATTTTTTTGATGAAATAAATTTACAATGTTAGTACAATATAAATTAAGAATTTTTCATAATATAAATCTAGATTAAATAGGTGCTGTAGTGTAAAGTCTAAACATCTTAAAGTCAAAACATCTATGTGGCATTATAATTAAAAAAAAAAAAAACGTGTGTAAAGTGTAAACATCTATCCCAAATTCAATTGAAGTGGAAATTGTGCTAAGTGTTCACGTGGTGGGATTTCCATCAATTCACGTTTCATCCTTTTTTCAAAACACGTAACGTGCCTTCAAGGAATTGACACCTAAGGCATAGATCAGATTATTGCCCAAAAAAAGAAAAATAGCCAAAAACAAAAAAGAAAAGGTAAGGTAGAGAAAAAGATGCAACTGTAATGATTCAGAATGGGGAGAAATTATTTTGTGCGGCAATAATCGCTTGTGTGTATATATGGTCATATACTCATATGCATAAAACGAGTCAACCTTAAAAAAAGAAGAAGTTAAGATTCAAATTATTTCTTGTGTTATAGTTTTTCACAATATTATACATTATTTAATAAATTTTTATTAGATATATATATATATATATGAACTTACGATTTAAATACATTGCTTCTCTAGAGTCTATACGCTCTATACTTCCAAAATATTCCGTTTGGTTCAATATAATTTTTTTTTTCTAAAAAATGAGTTATTTTTCAAAAAAAAAAAAAATCAAGAAAACTATCTTTTTTTTTCTTTTTTCTTTTTTGTATTTGGTAGCGATCTTGAAAATGAAATGAAAAAGATTTTATGGCATTCGATAAAGAAAATCTATATTATAATGGAAATATTTTAAAAATAATAATCTTATACAAAATCATCAAGTGGTATAATATTTAAAAAATTATCTAAATACAATTCAATCCTAACACATTTAATATATATAAATAAAATTAAAGATGTTTGACTTTTAGTTGATTTTATAATATTTTGCTATCTAAGTTTTTGAAATTTTACAATTTTTCACTATATATATATATCAAACTTACCCCTAACGATTCATGCTTGCATATAAATATTCTCAAATAGTCATACAGACCTTTAAAGAATTCCATACATGCAAGGTGTATAGTGTCTACAGTAGTTTTTTTTTTTTGGGTTGGTTAAAAGGATAATGCATTAGAAATTAACAGGCAAAAAGAGACATTGTTATGCCTGAAAGCCTTAAGGAGTACAAACCAGTAGCGATGTCCACAGTCTTAACTTATCACATTCGTTCTCCCTTTGCTTGTTTTATATTAGATTCTTAAATTTAAAAAAAAAAAAAAAAAAAAAAACTACAATACATTAAGTTCCCAAATTAAAATTTTAGATTCAATTATTAGTTCAAGTCCTACAAATTAATTTTTCTAATTAAATTCAAACACATGAATTTCCCCATAGAATGTTTTGGCTAGTAGTAATATTTTGCTATTATTATTATTATTTAATTTCAGTTTTGGAGTTTTTATTGTCCAATGGATGAGGATGGAGGAGCATGAAGAGCTAACATGACAACACCAACATTGTATAAAATCCCAAACGGACAAGGGACACAAACTCTGAACGTAGATTCTTGACCTTTACAAATACTAAAATAAAAAGTAATAATATTCTTACCCAAATAATAATAATAATAATAGTACGAAGGCGTAGATTCTTCATTATTGAAAGTTGAAACAGGGGATGACGAAAACATGAGCACATTTTTTCACCCTTTACTTGTTTTTCAGAGCTTTCTTTTTCCTTAAAGCTACCGTACGAGTTTCGACCACTTCCACAACGTAGTACCACAGGCAAAATTCTCTCTCTCTCTCTCTCTCTCTCTCTCTCTGCGCGCATGTGTGTGAAGAAGATGGGGGAAGAGGCAGAGATTGATCGTTTACCCATAGACCTTCTGGCTCATATCTTTGTTCTCATCACTTCCTTCACTGATTTGGCTCAGTACGTGTATATATATGTGTGTGTGTGTTGGTATATCTTCTTGTTTTGTACCATTTGAAATTGAATTTTATTAGTGTTATTGTTATTGAACTCTCAGGGCGAGAAGTGTGTGCAAGAAATGGAAGCAGGGGGTGAAGCAGTCTCTGGCTCGGAGGGAGACTCTGAGCTTTGCTGGTTGGAGGATGGACGATGACTCCACAGCCCGCCTTGTTCGCCATGCCTACAACCTCAAAGAGCTTGACATGTACGCTACACTCTCTCTCTCTCTCTCTCTCTCTCTCTCTCTCTCTCTCTCTCTTTATCTATCTCTGATACTTTTCCTTGCTTTCTAAATTGTGTCCCTTTTGTGTTCTTGATTTATTATGAATTTGTAAGGATGGTAGTCAATACTGTTAAGATAAGTGTTTAACATGAAAAAATGAGAATTGGGTTCTTAATAGATGAGGAAATTTGAATTAGAGGATTGATCCTTATCTAAAATTAGGCATGGGTTCTTTATGTGAATATCCATAGAGTATGCAGGGAAGTCATATGGGATTGAAATTAGGTGTAAAAGGAATAGGCTTTTTTTTCCCCCAGGACATTCCCTGCATAAATGACATTACTTTTCTATGATCATACTGGCCACATTTGCCCCTTCCAGTTAATTAGTTTATGTAATTGGACCAATTCCAGTTATTGGTAGCTTCCTTCACTTTGTGGCTCTGTATTGTTGTTCAAATATTTTTTCGTGTGCCCAGTTGCTTAATTCTTTGACTCAGACTAGATTTAGATTTTGGTACAGAAAGATCAAGCTTATCTGGCATTAGGCCAATTGGGTAGTTTGTATGGTGATCTGTGTTCTACAATTCTCCACCTTAGTCCAACTCCTAATCCATGAATTCGTGCCTAATTAACATCAAGCAAGAGGTCTTATTGAATTGACAATCGTAACTGAGTTAATCAATGAGCACTTTTGCCAAGTCCAGAACATGGTTTTATTGCATTGCAAAAGGACTAGAGACTTATTCAATGGCCTTTATTAGCTGAGACAGCTTTAATCCTTGCCAAATGATACTCCAGAGGTCTTTTGATAGATCTTCAATTTTCTGATCTGCAGTTTCTTGTTATAAACTTATACAGTGAATATCATCGTTTTAGATTAGACTTGAGTGGTAAAAGAGAATCCATTTAGCTGATCTGAATTACTATGTAAAAGTGTTCTTATACTTGACACAAATTGATTGAGTTAAAGCATAATTGAGTTGAGCATGGATGCAATTTTTGTGCTTATTTTGATAAAATAGTTTTAGAAAAGTAACATAAAGCATGGTCATTTAATCTTTAACGTTGAATATGAAATTTGTGAGTTTTACATGAATCCTTATACAGGAAACTAGCACCAGCTAATTCATTGATATATTGAGTGCAACTAACTGTCATTTACCTATATCAAAGACTTGAAAAGGCAGCAATTTGATTCCTGAGTTTTTGAATTCCTGATTTATCTTATCATGCTTTCAGTTCAAGGAGCCGTTGGGGTTGCCAAATCAGTGACAATGGACTATGTCAAATATCTTTGGCAAAATGTGTCGGCAACCTGACTTCCATATCTCTATGGGGTATGACAGGGATCACAGACAAAGGTGTTGTTCAACTGGTATGTGATATAGTTCTACAAATTTTCTTTAATGTTGCAACTGAGGATAATGCTTTCACAGTTTTGGTGTCTGAATAGATCTCGTGGTAATCTGGCTTTAAGAAGTTCGTCATCAGTTTAAATGACTTCACAGATTCTGTATATTTTCATTGTCTAAATCATTCCAGAATTGATACCTTGCAGGCATCTGATGAGATGCTTAACTTAGATGCATTTTGTTCTATTTTTCTCAGTTGATTCTTGATTGTTTTGTACAGATATCCAGAGCTAATTCCTTGCAACACCTCAATATTGGAGGTACATTTATCACAGATGAATCTTTATTCGCCATTGCAAATAGCTGTCCACATTTAAAGGTGAGTTGCCTGTGGACTAACACTTTATAAGTCCGTCCCCCCACCCCCTTCCCCTCCTTTTTTTGAAGGTCGTAACACCGGATGCCTCCTCCTCTTCTTTCTCCTAAAATTTCTTGGTTAAAGATTTTGTATTTCCAATTTGAATCAATCTCAATGGATCCCTCGTGAATGCCCAAAACTCACCATTCTTGGTATGACAAGGATTTTAATTATTGACTGCTCTTTATTAAAGCATGGACTGTCATTTAAAATAAATCAAGAATTATTTTTGTTTGTCAATTTTCATCACTGCATCACATACCTATATCTCTTTTGGTCTTTCTATGAAGAAACAAAAGTTTGTATTTGTCAGTAACCTAATGCTCTTTCCAGACTATAGTCCTGTGGAGCTGCCGTCATGTAACCGAGAGTGGTCTTCTTGTTCTTGTAAATAAATGTCGAAAGCTTGAATCTATCAATGTATGGGGGACCAGAGTTCCTGTTGACTGCTTCCTTGGTTTGCTTACCATTAGTCCAGCCCTTCAGATAAAATCCAGACTGATGTTAGATGTTGGAAGCGCTTCTCTATGGCCCGTTGTATAAGTTTCCCCATGTTGTGGTTGCTTTTCCAATTGCTCTAATGTACAGGTTGTTTTTATTTTTTATTTTTTTAAGACCAGGTTGTTTTTATTTGTTTCTTCATCATAATGATAAATGTATCAGCAAAATAAGACACAGGTACCTTATTGTCTCTGCGTCTGCATTGTACAGTACACACGCAATTGTATTCTTTTGCGCTTGCCATAATTGGTAAATTAAGTTCATGATTCTATTTTACATTTCCATTTTTTTTTTTTTTACTTGGTGGGTTCTATAGTTCATAATCAACAGGTTTCACAATCTGATTGGATAGAGAAGGTAATTATCTTACAAAACGGCTCCATGAAACCCACTCTCACAGCATGTAGGATCGACACATCTTTGGATCAAACATGCAGTGAGAGGATTTCATGGAGCCACTCCATTAGATACCTCATCATATGTTCGGCATATGCACATATCTAGCATCAATCTAGTGCAATACAACCAAACTTTCATCTCCTGAGAGCGTCCACATAACTCAACTCGAAAACATAATTCTGTTGAGGGCCACCAACTTATTAATTTAATTTCCACTCCCAAAATGAGAAACTGCAAACAATATATCATTTCTAATAACGCAGCCTCGAATATAGCTCTTTTGTGATACCGTGCATGTTCCAAAGTCAAATGAAAACATAAGAAAATAACCTGAGTGTAGGAAGCACAAGTAAACCAAAAGAAGACTGTAGAACAATGGAAGTAGTACACAACTATTTAGAAAATCTAGTAACATAATGGAACCACTTCTACACATGCTATGCCATACATTCCACTACTTCATGCTATGCCCCGGACCTGAAGAAAAACGAAAAGAAAATGTTAAATTGAGTACAAGGAAACACGATGAGATTAATTAAATGGGTATAGAAGATATTGCAGTTCTACAACTTAAAAATTCAGCAATAGCTCACACATTTTTGCCACGGAGTGGACAACATATTATTTGCAATAGTATAAATTTAACTTGTTCTTTCTCCAAAAAAAGGATCTCTATGGTTAAAGTTTGTTAGATTTGACGGTCATCCAAATATATAATGGTTTTGTAGTTTCACAAAAATGTAATGTGCGTCACTAACCTAATTAATCAACATAGCAACAAAGTATCAGTGAGAGTGACTCTCTCTCTCTCTCTCTCTCTCTCATCAACATCATTACTACAGATGGCAACATCTTGCAAGGAATAAAACAAGAATGAACAACCAGCTATCCTGGTCAATACAACGTATACATGAAGAAACAATTGCCAGAGGGAAATTATGGATTAAACAGTTGGTAATCCTCTGATGGCCAAGTGATTTCCCCCCTGCCTTGACAGCATTTACTTGTCACTAGTTAGTTCTTTGTATAACTAAAGTTGACTGTTGCTACTCAAAGATTGAGTGGTTGTCTTATTCAATTACAAAATTTTGCTATTGATTTTGAGAAAAACATGTAAAATGAGAAACCTTCTTGAGGAAAGGACCTTCATCTTATGAACTGATAATCCCAGTATGAGCAACTTTTATTATTTCCATGGTCAACCAACGCCTTTTCTTCTAACTCTAATGCCTATGGGAGCTGCCTGTTCTCTGACAGTCCATGGCCACTATCCCTAGGCAAATTTTAAGCCATTACCCTCTCAACATTACACAAGTGTAAAGTTCATACTCTACTATATCTTAATTCAATGTGTAGTGACACATAAATTTAGAAGTCCTATAAATTTAGACCTCATTGTCAAATATTATCAGAAACAAACTAAGAAGTGCAAATGAGGTGCACTTCTTCATTGAATATAGAGGTTTTGCATGGCAGAAAAGAGAAACATGATAAAAGGCAAGTAATATACCAATTTCTGCAGTTAAGATTTAAGAAATAAACTGCATACCTGAATAACTTCTTGGTACACTGGTTCTCTCTAGGTCACCATCTACGTTAGCTTCCTATGCAACCCCCTTACTTTTTGGCCTCCATAAAAGACCAAGTTCCTCCTTTACAATCAAATTTCACAGCACTAGCATGCATTTCTTGCCCCCACAACATAAAAGGCAGGGGTAGAGTATACCTGTTTTGACTATAAAATATACGTACTAACACACTAAACCTCTCTGCAAGAAGTAGCTCATCAACTGCCTAGTCCCATAATTAGCAATGGTAATCATAACAAAAACTTCATCAATGGAAAACAAAAAAAGAAAAGAATCAAGCAACTTGGAGAAAGGACTGTGGAGGCAGAGCTTGAGAACTGAACAGATCCAGTGAAACTTCCAGCAGTATTGGTTACTGGACTTGTATTAGGTACAGTAACATTCTTGCATGATCCAAAAGGTGCTCCAGCCTGCAAAATCCCATCTAGTCTTTCAGATAAAGCTCCATAACATAAAACAATTTGTAAGAAGAGCACAGAGAAAAGCACAACACAAATTAAGTCCCAAGAGTCCAAATTGCTCCCGTTATATATTTGCCCAAATTATGGAAAAACATAACATCCAGAATAGCTGTAAACAATTGGGCCTCTGCCATATGATCATATAAAGGTCTCTACAGTAGAGACAAAACAGGAAAATATGACATAATGTTGAATCAATTTGAAGCTGGCTAAAAATCTTTTGCTCCAACAGAAAATTCCATTACAACGATTAAAACTTCTTCCTATCAGCCCATCTTGGCACATGAATATTCTTGCATGCATAAGAAAGAAAAACAAAGAGCATGGTTCTATAATTTGGTGACCTACCAATTGCATCATTTGGCCCACTATAGACTTACTGATGCAGGACAAAATCAAAACAATGCAACAAAAATTAAAGAACAGAAAAGTAAAGGTTTGCTAAACCAAAATGACGCAACACGAAAAATTAAAGGACTGAAAAAAAATGTTAGGTAACCTAGGAGTTAGCACCTAGGTTTTCTTGGAATCAACACCAAGTAGTAGAGAAACTCTAGGAGGCTGCACCCATGATTGCTTGGAGTCACCATCAGGCCATTGGAAGAACTCTAAGAGAAATTTTATTATCAATCAAACTGTATCTCTCTCCATAGGTATACAATATTGTGCTTATATATACTTACTAAGACTAAACCCTAATAGGGAAACCCCAATTCTAATTGGCTAAGGAAACTGGATTCTAAATGACTAGGGGAATCCCAATTATTGGATTAAAAAAATACCCTTAACGCTAGGAAATTAAATAAAATACTAATAACCTAATTAACTACTAAGGCCTAGAATAAAAATACAATAGACTCCAAAATTAAATAAGATTAAATTAAAATAAATATTTTCTCGCGCTTCCCCATCACTCAGACACCTTGAGTTGGAGCAAATTTCAGGACATCCATTAAGAAATTTTCTAAAAGTATCCAAAATTTTCTGATATTCTTTATAAACTCTGCTCAAAATTGACAAATATTCAGGAAGATCAAGGACATCTAGTGACATTGAACAGATAGTTTTAGTCAGAGCAAAGTCAGCCGAATATTTTGCAATCACGAAGAAGTAGAATTCAGGTCAAAAAGAGTTTCAAAAACCAGCTCTAGCTGCTGAGGGTGAAGTCTGGGATTCAAACCCATTGGATTAGCCAAAATTGTTAATAACCAACTAAGAAAAATGTATTCAGCAAAAAAGAAAGGGAAAACAAAAAAACAAAACACAACAACCACCACCACCTAATAAAAATGTGGAATTGGAGCAAGTAGTACTAAGTTAAAGTAAACAAACCTGGCAGGCAGTCACGGTGCTACACCCACATACTGTTGGACCATTCATTCTATCCACCACATCAAACACACCTCCTCCATCACTCCTCTGCATTAGTTTAATTTCCAGTAAGGATATTTAAAGGGAATCCATTTCTGTATGTTTCTTTTCTATGAATCAAATTTACATTACCATGTAAAAGTTGACCGCCACGAAGTTAGGCATCAAATTCCCTGCTGCTTTGTAACAGGTACCGACCATCTCAGCCAGTGGATTTGAATGCTCCTTGCAAGCTTCAGACTGAACTGGATATGTTGGGAAGTAATTCTGAAAGAAAAGAGATGCACTTCTTGAATTCAACCGCTTTGATTCTTTTCTATTTGGGCATGAACCTTTTACCACCCCAGGATCTCCAGCTGAAACCCAATCCAGTATGAGGCTGTTATTGGACACTGCTTATAAAATAACAAAGTCATAAAAACACGACATTCATGCAATACTTACCCTCATTTTCCACCATGTACTTCCATTGGTAAGCAACTCCTTCTTCTGCTTCCTTTGATGCGACAGAAGTGAAAACCACAAGCCGATGGTTATCTTGTACCATCTGAGTCACAGTGGGCCAGTCTTCACCCTTTGTGGGCATCTTGGATACTGGAAACCAATACTTGTCCAAACCAGCGTTGGTGAACAGCTTTGTCAACCCTTTAGGAGTATGCACATAGTCCTCAATTATAATGGTCACAATCTCCGTTGGGTTATCATTCAAGAATGCCTCCACTTCCTTCAAAGTGTTTATAGCAGGTTGCTGGAAGATCACAGTGGACTCATTGTAAAATTGCTTGACACAATCAAATTATAAAACAAAACTTCAAAAGCCAGAAGTTAAGGAAAAGGAGAGAATAGATTACAAATGCAGTGAAATTGAAACATTGCCCTCGAAATGAATGGCAGAGCCAGATATCGTTATCAAAATCGTACATGTCCAACATCAATCCCCTCACTCCATTCTGAACATCACCATCAAACAAAAACACATAAATTAATCCAACGAAAAGGTCTTAAAAGAGATATAAAAAAAAAAAAAATTATCTTGTACTTTGATTTATGGGCTAGAATACTAATTGAAAGAATACTAAATAAAATGTCACAACTCACAAGTGTAGAGGACATAATTAAGCTGATCACATTGTTTATTAGCATCAAGAACACTAAGATATGTAATGATCAATTGTCCCTTTCTTATTCTTTCCACCAAATTCCCAGAAACCAAACAGAACAGCACATCACAGGGCATCAATGAAATAAAAACTTAGGCACTAAGAAAAAGAAAAGCACATACTCTGAGCTGATTGGTCACAGTGTCTTCTTGATTGTAAAATGTGAGTCTCTGAACACCGGGCAAAGGTGGTGCATCAACAATACTAAACGAATTATGAGTCACCACCCATGTATACTTATTGAAGGGAAGCCCATTAATCTACATTCCAAAGAATTTACATCACAGTTCAAAGTTCAAACCCACCACCAAATTCACACAAACCATAAATAAAAGACAACAGATTCATGCAATTTAGCTCAAACCCAGAACCAAAAAAAAAGAAAAAAAAAAAAAAGAAAGCTTACAATAGAAGTGGGTATGTTAGCTTGGCCTCTGACGCAGAAGGGTTGGGTCTTGCCCAAAGCAGGGCAATTGCCACAGTAGAGACCTGTTCCACAGTCAGTGGCAGCCGAACAAGCTTCCAAAACCTGAGAAAATATTTTGAAAGTGCACAGATCTTACACAAAAGAAAGAGAATTGGTGAGGAAGAGAGCGGAGTAAAGAGAAAAACCTGGCAGTTTCCATTGGAGCAAGCAGTGGAAGTGGTGAAGAAAAGAGTGAAGAGTGAGAGAAAAGCAATAGCAGAAACTCTGCACACGCTACGGTGCTCTGCAGAACACGCCAACATGGCAGCTTCCTATGCAAAGCTTTCAAGAAGCTACCAGTGAAACTGTGAAGAGAAAAAGCAGTCTCTCTCACAGTCTCTCAGGTCAGTTAGGTACAAAGCAAAAGAAACAATTTTACTGTGCGTTGAGAAGGGACAAGGTGACACGGTCTTTTTCTTTCTTTGGAGATTAAACGCGGGGTTCTTTATCACCTTTTGTTTATTTATTCTCCTTTTTTAAGGTAACCCCACTCTTTTTAGTTTTTGTTTTTGTCAAGGGTGGTTGGGACTTTAATTAAAGTCGGAGAGTCATGACGACATCGTTTTAGACGTTATTGATGCTTTTTTTGCCTTGGTAAGATTGGTTTTATTATGCTTCTTATTAATTCCTAATCTTTGGTTTTGGTATTCTCTAAGCTTTTGATTTTTGGGCCCCACTTTTTGCAGGTTACTTTTCGGTGCTTCTCACGTGGTGGGGTAGGTTTGCTTCTGCTTATACTTTTCTTTTGCCAATTCAGAGGGAGGACATTGAACCAAAAATTGGAAGGGATCGATGTCACAAATCAATATCTAGGATTTTTTTTTTTTTTTTTTTTTTTTTTTTTTGAGGAATCATATCTAGAATTTTGCAGTCAAAATTGGGACAGTTTTTCTTGCTTTTTTGGTATTTGGTGAGAAATGCCTCCCCACTATAATGTTAGTTTGGACATTTTCAACCTTTTCTCAAGCGATCGGATTAAATGTTGGGGGAGCTGTAGGCCTTGACAACTTATGGTGTGTTCAGATGTAGCAAGATGACAACATTCTAGATGCAAAAGTGTTTTTTTTTTTTTCCTTGGTAAAAAGAGGACTAGCATATAGAATAAATAGCAACATTTAATAGCAATTTACATCATGCTTGATGCTAAAATTGTGCTTGGTTGGATTACTGAAGAATTTAATACTAGCAATTTACATCATGCTTTTCATATCTTTAGGATCCTTGTCAACCAAATTCCTCAAGCGAGAATGAAGCATTGTTTTCGTAAAGCAAACAAATGTGCGAATGCTTTAGCTAGAATGGAATTACATTTAAGTCAAGACTTAATGTTTTTTGATAGTCTGCCTGTGGACTTATGTATGCTATCATTTTATGACACTTTTGGTCTGTATTATGAGATGCATTTTAGTTTTACCAAAAAAAAAAAAAAAAATTTGCTAAAGCACGAATTAGGACAAAGTCTCTCATAGTACATAGCAACATTGTCTTAGTAAAGCAAAATACAAATGTCCACAAGGGGGACTATTTAAAACAACTAATTCTTGCAGAAGATCAATTCTTGTTTTTTTTCTAGCCAAGGCATTAGCACATTGGCTTGCCTCATGGAAGCAGTGTCTCATTTTCACCCAATGTATTTGTGTAATCCAATATAAGAGATGTATGGTGTAATAATTATTAAGAGTAGTATTAATCCAATCATGAACTACTTTAGCATCAACTTCTATTTCTACTGCCTGCAGATTCAGATTAATGCACATTTTAAGTTTATCTGACCATCTCTTAGTGCCCAAAGCTCTGCATCGACATTAGTGATCACGCCAATGGATCTAGTGAAGCCTACAATCCACAGCCCTCTATGATCTGGAATAACACCCCCAGCACTAGCATGGCCAAGGTTGCCCAAGTAATGACCATCAGTGTTAAGTTTGAATCAGCCTTCCCCAAGTTTAGTCCATCTTGCGCTAACTACATGCTTCTTTTTGTTCGTTCTAGACCGAGCAGCGTGGAAAAAATATTCAGAGGTATAGCGGTTAACTTCTCTAAGAAGATCCAGGTTTACTGGAGATTTCTTAAAAATCACCTTGATTCTATGGAGCCAAATGCTCCAAATAGCAAAAGACAGTAAAGTTTTCAATGAATAACTTCCCTGGCAGCCAGCATTACAATGGACATTAGCTTTTAGCCAACAACATAAATCCATACCAATTATCAAAGAATTCATGGATAACATTACTAGCATTCATATTGTTCCAAAAAAGTTTTAGCATAATCACAATCCCTAAGAAGGATCTACAACAAACCCTCGTGCAAACGTGTATTGTAACTCGGTTTGTTTGATAGTATTTGAGAAGTAATACCTAGCTTCATTTGGACCTTTTTATCCTTTTCGATGCAATCGGATTAAATATTGGTGGGCTCTGGCTGTGGGCTATGACAACTTAATCAGATGACCACTACCCCACCTAATTTCTCTAGGCTTGTTCTTTGTAACAGTGACAACAAATCCCAGCTCCCTCCCAACCCCCCCAATTCTGGGATGAGAACCACCCAGAGACCAAAATCAGTTGAGAAGCCGAGCCCCTCCTATAAAAGCTCTGTACAACTTGGGCTTAAGGGTTTCACTTGAAAGTAATAACAATTGGTAATAGAATTATAGAACGTAGAAAATGAAGTTCATGAGATTGTATCCAATTGTCGTTTTATATAAAATTAATCACTACGCTTCTGGGTTTTTTTCATTTCTTTTTTGTCAATACAATTAGCTCTGAAATAAACATGAATTGTTAGATGATACATAGTTCTCTATGGAGAGGGCAATGGCCCCTCTCAAAACAAAATGATCAAGAATACTAGTTTCCTCTCTGGTCAACGAGAATGATGCCTCTACCTGTAAAAGAACAATAAAAAAAATTTGAATTGACAAATAAATCCTCGGATTAAGCAAGCTTCTTAGCACGACCACTTGAAGGAGCACCATCCTCTTTTTTTGATCCAGATGTCTCAGGCTTTCGAGCCCAAGCAGGGGCTTTGTCTGGCTCATAACGATAATCATAAAAGAGCTCCTCTCCGGAACAAATTCGTTCCTTGGCAAATATGCCCACTCTGTGATCCCCTGCAACCATAATAACCTGCCTCGGAATTTTTTTAGTGAATGCAAGTTAGTAATTGGAGACAACCTATTTGTAATGCCAATGTTTCTAGTCATTGAGCTCAAAAGCCAAAATTTTAAAGAATCTGATAATAGGGCAACCACAACCAACGTTAGTCAAAATGGTACCTTTGCATAACAATTTGGATCTGGTGAATGGTTGGCAAACTTCAATTTGTCACCCTTTCGATATGCATCAAGAACAAACTGCAGAAAATGTTTCAACATCCATATTCACATTTGGAATGTAAACACAAAAAAGATATTCAACTTTCATACAAAGCCCTACAACATGCCTGATCATTCAGATTGAAGAGAAACGATGAATTTTCACGGTCATAAATCTTTCCACGCTTATCTGCTTCTCGATGTGAAATTAGCTCCCCAGTGTACTCACCAAGGTATTCATGTTTGCCCACACTATTCTGGAGGGTCGCAAAAAAATTTCAGAAGCAAGAACAAAATGGAGCACACAACAACATCAGATTTATATATTACCTTTAGGAAAGCCCCCCAGCCAGATACATCAGATCTACCAAGCAAAACCTACACACATGACAATAAAGTAAAAGCTTTAAACATAGCAAGGAGAAACCAGGAAAAAAAAAATAAAACAAAATGCCATGACAAGTATCTACCACCAAGGCACATATAAGTAGAAGGAAAATAATATCATATTCAACATAATATCAAGAATAGTTTAATGATGTAAAAGTTCACTGCAACCACACATCAACTTCCTCAATAAGTCTAATGAAAACCTGTAGTCCTCCTTAAAGGAGACCTACTGAGGGCATATAGGAAATAGGAATAAGATAATTGGACCCGCTGGTCCTCATTTGCAAAAGAAAGAGACATTGCCCAACTTTGATATTTCTTCCTACAACTAATAGAATTATTACAAGAAAAGCTTCAGATAACCAACTGCAGCAAATAGATTAGAAAAGGAAGAAACATATCAGAAGAACAGTATGATGCGATTACCCTTTGTTGCTGTTTGAGAAGAAGCTTCATATTTCTACATTCATAATTATCACCTCTTTGGCTAGGAACCCCAAAAGTACCATCTCCACAGCTGCAAAGCCAATTTTAAAAACTCAAAACAGTTTAAAAAATATAATAATAAATAAATTGATACGACAAAACATTTAAAAGTTTATGTAAGAGATTCATTAAAAAAATGGCTTTCGTTGACAAATGCCCTAAGGGTAGTAGTTAAGGAGCATTAAATGCTTCATTAAGTAAAATTTTTATAAATTTTTCAAAAAATAAAGGCAAACTATACACATATATCCAAAATAGCACACATAATCACAATGAATTAGTTTATCTCTGTTTACGAAAATTTATTTATCACTTTAAAAATTTTCAAAAAAAATATTACCATATGAGAAGCACTAAATCTTCAAACCCCATTATATTTAAACCCCAAAAAGATAAATGCCTACTTTTGACAAGCTGAAATAGCTTTTAGCAAAATTCCAAATCCTTCATTAGGTCCAGTAATAGGTGAAGCTATAATTCAATTTCAACAAATTAAATTAGCAAATCAAAATTTGAAAAGTATGGGCAGTTTCTTTTTTTTTTCTTTTCCTTTGGTTTTTTTTTTTTTTGGGTGAAGCAAATTGTACTTACTTTTAATTTAAAAGGCAACCTCCAAGAAGTTTCAAACATTTACTTGTTCAATTACTTTTGCTAGTTAACGATTATTATCTAATTTCAAGAGCAAATATTAACATGTCTCCAATTATATAAGAGCACATAAACTTGCCTAGTCACTAACTCTCAGTGATGTGTCCATGATTGAGAAGAGCAAATTAGAATATGTCACCTACTTGGCTAAATTAATTGTTTTTCTAGATACAAAAGTTTCGTTGAAAATAATTTCAATCTTAAGGTGCCATAAGTATTTATTTATATTTTGGCAATCTTAAACATAGAAACTAGCATCTTCACATGCACTACGTGCATGTTCAGAAACTCTTATTTTCTATCAATTATTTCCATTCATCCCAATAAAGCTAAAACAATGATATATTAGCCTCTTCACATCGTTATGCACATGTTATGTTCAGAGACTTCTTTTCTGTCAAATATTTCCATTCATCCGAATTCGGGGTTCATGCATTTGACCAACGAGTTAATTTCATCAAAACATGCCCATAAATTAAAATTATTTAGAACATCAATATGTATGTAGAGAATTACAGCCAGCCAAATTGTAAAATGTTTTCAGTCCATTATAGATATAGTACATATTGTAATGCAACATTAATTGATTGTTCAATGTCTTTCATTGGCCATTTCAATTGTTTTCTAGTAACATTTTGATGCAGTGTAGGCGTGTAGAAGCAAAATCTATGACACACAATTACTACAACTCTTCCAAAAAACCTAAATTCTACAAGAACACTAGGCTAGTAAGCAAAATAATAGAGAAAACCTCTCAAAACGAACTTTTATTAATAACCACATAATAATAATTCACCTCCCTATAAAGAGTATTTATAGATAGAGAATTTCTCCTACTCCTTTTAGGAAAAGAAATAATAAACCTACTCTACTTGAGAAAGGAAAAACAATTTAACTAGGAAAATAAAAACAAATAAAATCCTAATTCAACTAGGAAAAGGATCTTAACTCAACTTGGAAAAGCAAATAAATCCTAATTCCACTAGGAAAGAGAAAACAACATAAAATATTAAAAATATATTCTTCTTCCTTAACCAATTTGCATCACATTTGCTATTAACATATTTGAAAATTCAAAATTTGATAAATAAATTCACAAAATTAAACTCATCTTTAAACAAAGTTAAGTAAGACCCACATTTGCATTCCTGCAAGTTTCACTTTCAACTGCATTACTCTAGGATGCACGGACACTCATTTGAGGTGATGTACTCGTGTCGTACCAATGTCATATATCGATGTCTAGGGCTGTAAATGAACCAAGTTGTTTATGAATAGCTCGAGCTCGACTCCATAAAAGATTTGTTTGTGTTTGTTTGTTTAGAAAACAAGCCAAGTTCAAGCCTTAAGTTTAGGCTCAATTATTAAACGAGCCAAACTTAAACATAATAATGTGTTTGTGAACAAGCTCATAAACATTAAGGCTCAATTTAACTATATATAATATAATATTTTTATATTTATATAGACTTGAAATCGGATTGTGTGAATTTGTCAATAGGTTCATATTATATTAAATTATTATTTGTAGCTTATTGATGATATAAATAGTCTATTCGTAGTAAAAATTTCATAGAATTGTGAAGAGACTAAAACATTTTAGTCATGGTTTCACAACAAATAGAAAAAGAATAAGTTAATCAAGTAGCTTGTGAACAAACTCAAGCTTGCTCGACAAGAAAATGAGCCAAGATTGAACATAAAATCTTGTTCAATGATGGGCTCAAGCTCAGCTCATGTTCAGAAAAAAATTAAATGAACAAGCTTTAACTTTTAATATTCGGCTTGGCTCGTTTACAGCCCTATCGGTGTCGTACCGCCCTTGTCATGTTATAATTTTTCAAAAATTGCTAGTGTCGCCGTGTTGTACCCGTAACCATGTCCATGCTTCCTAGGCATTACTCATTGACAAACTTCTCTAGAAGTTTGCATTTGATTATTTTGGAAACCCATCTAAAAGAAAAGAGAACTCATGCACCAATTATTCATCAAAAGGGGACCATCGTTGTGGTGTTTTCCCCAAAGTGTCAATGCTTATTACACATAAACAAACAAATAGCAAAAAAAGGCTCAAACATAATCAATAAATAATAGTATCCAGGTCTTATTGAAGTTTCAGGAGTGGTAGTTGGATTGGTCTATCCAAACAACCAATCACCTAAGAGAAACAAATGCACAGTAATAATCTCGCAGAGAGGAGAGAGGGAAACAACCCAAATTTGGAAAACTTTCAAATCAGGAATTTTCACAGAGAAATGATTCAGATGCACACAAATAATCAGAGAGCTGAAACATTTGGAGAAGTCATGGAAATGAATTGCATTACCTAAAAACCTTAACTCTGCTTAGAAAATGGAAGTCCAAAATAAGACTCAATAACCAGAGAAAAATCAGTACTTCATTGCAGGGGTTCAATTTCAAATCTGATTTGCTAGTATAACCCATTATGGCTTGGCTTTGTTGGACAATATCCTGGGAGTTATTGATTGTTTGAATTTTGAAATTTACAAGAATGGTTTTGAAAGATTGGTAACTACCATGCATGTGTTTATGGGTGAGAAGATACGCATGGGAAGTTGGAAACATGCTTTAATTAGGAGTTAATTTATTTATATGCTCTCAAAATCTAATTTTGTTAGAAAATTTGTGTCATAAAATGAGGTATTTTGGAGACTACATAAAAGTGGACACTAAACAATTCTATTCTTTTAATATACAGAGATAAATCTCATATCGAAGTCCCTCATTTTCATTGCACTCACAATGGTCGAAAGTGGTGAAATGTAAAATGAAAATATCAATTATTATGATTCACCTGACCCAACAATTTTATTTTATTTATAAGTAACTCACCTGACCCAACAATTCCTACAAACATCTGGGTCACATTCTCTGTCAGCAGCAAAGCATGGGCATTGACGACTTCGACATTGACTTTTAGCACAATGGCAGCCTCTAAATCGGTTCTTGCAACTCTTTGGGCATCTGGCTCAGAAGAAATTATCAGTTGTCAACATCCATACATCATCAATATCATCAACACAAACACACAAACCAAAAATCAAAATTAATAAACCCTTTAATCGCTCATCTAGTGAGAAGAGAAACCTCTACAAGTGTAGTAACTTGACAACGGGGGAGGAGAACAATATAAAACTACAACTATACAAGAAAAGCCTTTTGATTTCTGTGATAATAAAACAAAATATAAAAACTCACCCACAGTACTTTTCGCAGCAGGTCCCATTTTGAAGACAAGAACACTGCTTTCCACAAGCAGTTTGGCAACCACAAGGATTGTACTGTCGGCATGGCTGATCTTTTCTCTCAGTAATCCGTTTCCTAATCGAATGGTAGGCAGCAGACTTCCACGTATACTTCAAGCGTCGAACTCTACCCCTCCTACGTACAAATCTTGATCTTCTTCTCAGTTCATTATTACCCTAAAGTTCATTTCACCCCAGGACAAAAACGTAATCACTTGTTAGGGAAGGGAGGGTTCCATGCAAGATACCAACAAGCACAATAAAGCACTAACCATAGTTCCATTTAAGTCAACCTTAGAATAGCCTTCAACATGAGAATTTGCACCATCACCAGCTTGGCAAGACAGCTTACTTTCGGAGCAATTCATGTATTGAAAAACCTCCCAACATGTCTTCATACCATTTAGAAGGTTCCTTGCAATTAAACAGCTGTCATGACAGATAAAGAAAAAACTTTAATTGGAAAAAAAATCAATAAGCAGTCAGAAAGGAAATAATAACAATGTCCAAAAGCAGCCAGAGTAAAGTTCTGCAGGGAGAATACGGAGGTAAAAATATGTTGTATCATTTACAAACCATATTGCTACTCTCAAACATATAAACACATATCTAGAAGAGGTTTACGCATTTATTTCTTGACAGTAGCACTCTTATCTTTTCCATGAACCAAATCTCAAAAATATATCCAGACTAGCAAATATAAGAAAGTTAAAGTTTTGGCCTTGTAAGAGAAAGCAAATTGATATTAGCAAACCTCAATGTTGTAATTACTTCAAAAAAAGAAAAACAAGGAATATGTGGAAATGATTGATTTACAGATACCATCATAGTTGTTAAAACGTGAATCGTATCATGAATTGATTTTTGATTTTTTTGTATCGTGTATCATAAAATATACAAAAACTTAATAAAATTTATACAAAAATTATAGATATTATATAAAAGGTATATTCATTATAAATTTGGAATATATTCAACTAATAACTAATTTAATATCACTTATTCAATTAAATAAATCAAATTTAAACGTGTTTATAATATACATATTTGAATTGATTAAACTCAAAAATAATAATCCATCACAAATAACCCAAAATAATAATTTATTTTTATCATATTCATCATCTTGCCCAATCAACTCCATCCAAATCAGTGTTATCATCATGTTCATCATCTTGCAAATTTATTTATTGAAATTTTCTTTATCATCATCAACATTTACCATCTCTTCTTGTTCTTTTATTTAAATATTTCTTCTTGGCATTCTAGCTCCTTAGACTTATAACAATAATAAAGAAAAAATTAATTATATTGTCAATTAATACCTTATTCATAATATAGAAAAGAAATTTGCAAATATGAAAGTGAAGTATAAGTGTGTAGTCCAAATTTTGTATGAGAAAGAGAGGAAAAAAAAAAACTTATGGACTTGTTATTTTATTGGGCTAAATTAAGTAACCTAATATTTTTGTGTTAAAAATAAGTCTAACAACAATATATGTGTTAAAAACAAGTCTAACAACTTGGTAAATTCAAATAAAAGCACAAATTTTAACCCAAAAAAAAAAAAAAAAACTCATTTTAAAACATGTCTATGTATCGTACGATACATACGATACGATTTTACGATTCATACGATATGTACTATTGTATTGTGAGATTTATAAGCACTTACAGTATGTCCTTATCATACAAAACTTTTTGTACATGTATCGTACGATGCTAACAACTATGGATACCATTAAGATCAACGATGATTCTCTATTAGTAATAACTACTTATATCCACATTTTGAACCAAAAATTGAACACTTCAATAATTCAACAAATTCCTCGTCCAGCAAAGTTCAGTAGATTTTCAATAAAGTGGTCACATCAATTATCTTACATATTTAAATCATGTTAAGAAACATATTTATAAAATGAGTGTAGCTAAAATGAGTCTTCAAATGAATAAGTGGAAATACACGAAGGATAATATTCGAAATGAGGATATTAGTTTAAAGAAGGTGATCCCTATTGATGAAAAGATAAGGGAGAGTCGCTTGAGATGGTTTGATCATGTTTAGAGAGCACTTAACATACTGGTAATAAAGAGTGAGTTTACTCAAGTTGAAGGAACCAAAAAAAGGTAGAAAAAGACCAAAATTAACGTTAGTAGAAGTTACCAAAAAGGACATGTAAATTAAGAAAGTAACAAAGAGTATGACTTAAAATATGACTTCGGATAAAATAGAATGGAGGAAAATAATGTGTGGCCAACCCAGACTATCTATTGAGGATTCATAACCAACCCTAGTTTGGAGACTAAGGCTTTGTTGTTAATTGTTGTTGTAGTATTTAAATCATGTCCAACCTTATTACCAACCTAAATCAACATAGAATGGAAAAATCTATACAATCAAATACAATTATCTCCACTGACCTGTTTCTGCCAAAAATTTCGACACCTTTCTCAAAAATACCCTTTTCAAAAGCTTTCCAAGATTTATTATCACTCAGTTCTTGTTTGTAGACATTTTCATCTACAAATTCTTCTTTCCTCAAGTTGTCATCACTACTAGTGGCAGGTGGATCAGTAATCATCTCATTAGACAAACCATTAGGAACTTCACCCTGCAGATATTTGTGACCGTCCTGAATTGATGGCTCTTTCCTTCTAGACCTTCCACTAGTTGGAGATTTCAAATTCTTATGTGAAGAGGAGCTAGTTTCTTCATTTTCTTTGCATGAATTAGACTTAGGCTTCATATCACCTGGACAAAGACCTCCACTCACAAAGGAATCGCAATCATCAGAAGCTGCCAGTTTCTTCTGCCTTTTCTGCAAGCAAACTAGAACACGTTCAGCAACTCGCTTGCTGTTCCGCTTACTAATTGCACATTTTCCGGCAAGCTTAGTTTTGGAAGGTGATGAATAGTGGGTAGAAGTGGTGTCCTGCCGGGAGCCATTCTCGGAGTCGCTGCTTTCCGAGATGTTCTTAGCATTTGATGAAGCACTTTCACTTTGGCAGGACTTCAGCCTCTTTCTAGCAGATGGACCAGAAGATTTCTTCCTAGATGATATCTGAGCCCCAGCACAACTGGATGAAGGGACAATTTTTTCTTCAAAATCACCATTCACGCTAGCATTTTTTTCTGACTTCAGTACCTGACATGAGCCAATATTAAGCTACTTATATAGTTTGTTTGACACTTATCTTCAAAAGTCTTCTGAGCAACACATTTCTATGTAATAATAAACCAAACACTTACAGATCGATAACAATGTGGGCCACATGGTCTGTTTTCCTCATCCGTGGGGCACCAGGGAGATTGTTTCTCAGCCTGAAAATATTTATTAACAAAGAATATAAGACTTTGGTGAGATATTCAAACAAACACTTAAGAATTAATTAAAACAAATAAACTTACAGGAAAAATAAGATCCTGTGAACATCCATGTAACCTGCAATCAAAAACCTTCACAAAGAAAAGGAAGAAAAAAAATTAAACAGAATTATATATAGAATGATAGCACAACACAGCATGAATTGAATGGAGCACAAGAACAATGCTTACAAGACATCGACGACAAAATAAGTTGTCAAAAGAATCAAGAGCTGCATCAAGATCCTTATCAAGAAAAGAATTCCCATTTTGTAAAACATCTTCATTATCCCCATTCTTAGAAGCTCCCACAGCCTTCTCTTCCTTAATAATAATTTCGTGTCTTGCCTGTATAAGATGTTTGATCGTGTTTCATATCTCTGTAAAGCCAGCACAAACCAAATGGGAAACGGCTGGACCAAAGCTTACACTATGACCAGTTTTAATCAGAAAATAAAGAGGATAGAAGCATGAAGAAGAGATAAAAATGTTTCCTAAAACAGAAAACAACAAACTAAAATCCAAACCTTGACTTCAGAAGGGCTTCTAGAAAAACACTGTGCCAGTGATTCCAACACGGGATCAGATAAACCAACTTCTTTGACGGTCATACTGGCAATTTCATAACAGAATACCACATACTAATAAGTTTTATTTCATACAAAAACATATGGATCACATTAGTTAATTTGGTTATACCAACCGAAGTATAAAATCTTCAGATTCCACAAATTCTCTCTTATCCTCTTCATCCTCAACTAATTCCTCCTCACTGTCACTGCAAATTAGTGCTTCGCCACCATTTTGATCATAATAGATTCGCCGTCGACCAACCACTGACTGATCCTCTTTCATTCTTTGATTTCTGCATCATAATTATCATAAAGTCACTAAAATCTCAAGCTAGATATATATTAAATGCAATTCGAGATGGAATATGAATTTGACATCAGTAAATTACTTTTTTTTATATAGATAAGTAAGCTTTACTAAAATTAGAAACACCACCCTGCACACAAGCTGTATACACAGGTAATAAAATCATGGGAAATTACAGCTATCAGTAAATTCAAACAAGTTAGAACTTAAATGTCATGATAAAACAGCCATCCAATCAAACAAGGCACACAATATGAGCAGATTTAGATCCATCATGGACCGTTCAAACCCTTCAAAGGCTCTGTTGTTCCACTCTTTCCAAATAGACCACATAAGACCTAAAGGTACAGCTTTCCGAATTCCTCCCCCCACTGTGGCAAACCTCCCCCATTCAACATGCCAACAAATCCACAACCCTTCAAGGCATAACCTTCAGTGTTGTTTGAGACAAACTCACCAGTCTTAACCATGTGCTTCCAACATCTCCTTTTTGCTGCTTTCGGCAAATAACTTCCATTTGGTTTAGAGTTTCATTTTGCCTGATTTGTCAAAGAAAAGTGCAGAAGGAGACAGACAAGTCCTGCTGCTAGTTCATATAATGCGACATATCTGGTCATTCACATATAGACCATGCCTTCAGTCCCATTCCCCATTATCCCACTACTAAATATGTTGGGAAACTGTCATGTGATGCATGGAAGTTTTCAGTTAAGAAAACCCATTGCACTCAAAATACGCACAATGCTAGAGACTATTGCTCTCTATCATAATGACAATGAAGCAACAAGTGATTGACACTCTCCCCGGCCCTCTTACACATAGCACCATTCAACAACAGATACTCTCCTACAATGTCAGAATCTTCCCCAAACCAACGGTCCAATTAAAGAATGCAACTTTAAGAGGGGACTTTAACCTGCCAAATACATTTCAAGGGAAATGATGCACCCCTCCAGCATGAAGCAGCTTGTAGAAAGATCTCACCTCAAATGATCTACTCTTTTTTTTATAAGTAGAATATATCTGGTCCTCTTCATAACTCTGAATTTTTGTGGAATAAATCAGGCCCATGAAATTTGCCAACAAACACAGTTTACATATTCCCAATTGCAATGAGCTATATCTCAAATGACACCTTCTTTAGCAATAAGAAGAGGATGATGGTCATGAGTTCAAAACCTACCAGGTGCTTGAATAACTTGCAATCATGAAAAAAAAATGAAGGGGGGAGGGGGGATGGGAGGATTATATCCTCAGTCTAGTAAATGCCACATTCAAGGATTACTAAAACTGGGAAATCAGAATCCACAAACTACCGGTGATTAACACTGGGCACAGAACAAAAATGATAAATAGAACAATTCAGGTCTTATATACATTTACATGAGTAGATGATTGAAATATTTTGTAAATATGTAAATAATCAACATGGGCGAGCAAGTCTTTCTTAAAACTAAATAAATAAATAAATAAAATAAAAGGAAATCTTAACACACCTGTCCAAAAAAATCCATGTAGTATAGGGAGGTAATCTTTTTAATTCTACAAGCTTAATGGGACGAACAGCATTCTTGACTGGAACATTAGATCCGAGAAGAACTGCTGTACAAGCATGGTCATCTTCTTGGGAGCTACTACTATCCCCATCCCCATTACTTGCGTCGACACTATTATGCATATCAATTGCATCTTTCTGCCTTTTAGTCAGTAGATCTATACTTCTATCAGTATTGTTAGTCCTACTGCTCCTTTCATTAGACAAATTAAACAGATGGTTTGTCACACCAACCATTTTAAGCCTGTTTTCTTCCATTCTTTTCTGATGATTAAAAAAAAAAAAAAAAAAAAAAAAAAAAAAAGATTAACAACGACCAAACCCAAAAGAGTGATATCAAAATTATAAGATTAAATATTATCTAAGGTAAGGTAACAACGCACCTTTATGAAAACAGACCGGTCAGCAGCAACTTGCTTCTTTAGAGATTCAATGACCACCGAAATGTCCTTTTGAGCTGGACTTGTTTCTTGCGGCCCCGTCATCTGTAAACAATCAACATGTGAGCAAACCTAAGTGCACCATTTGAGGATGGACATTTTGTTTAACAACAACCACAAAAGCAGCAACAACATTAACGTAACATAAAGCAACTTCAGCTGACAACCTAAACCGTAATGCATTGTACACCAGACACTAGTTTAGTAGATGACTGCACCAAATTTAACGTGTGAACACTTTACAACAACAAGTTTATCATCAAAAATTCTAAATTACTCCATGCGCTTCCACAACATGAACGTCGTACATTATGTGCTGCAACAAAATTGTCAAAACAACATAGTTTGACCACATAGTTTGACCTAAAATTGATTACAAATTTTGACAATGCAGCTAATTATCTCAGCCTTAGTTAACCTAAACTAACGAAAATCAAACATTTATATAATTCAGATGAAAAATACAAAGGAAAAAGAGAAATGAATAACGTAATTGAAAGCTAATACCGAAGAGTCTTTGGGAGGGTCGGATCTGCAAGGCGAAGCCGAATTCGGTGAGGCCTTGGACGCCATTGGAGCTTGTGGAGCTTGTCCGGACCCGAGTCGGCAATGGCGGTTCGGATCTGGATCCGGTTCATGCAGAGAATATGGAATTGCCGGAGATAAGTGATAAGTAATAAATGGGGTTAGGGTTTGGTTTTGTTTTGTTTTATTAGGGAGGGAGATTTGGCGGGTCGGGGGTTCAACGAAACCCTAGGCGCGTCTCACGCTCAAATTTTGGGGGTTTGGGGGCTCAGGCGCCTCAAACCCAAGTTATGGGGTTTTTTTAAATTCAATACTCCTATATATTATGGTTTTATTATAATCCTATTTTGTGTGGCACGTGGTGTTTTTGGTCAGTATATTTTTATTCATTTTTGTTTGGTTGTATTTTTGGTCAATTTTTTATTTATTTATTTTTGGTCATTATCTATAAATTTATTTTTAAAAGAGGAGTTTTTGGTCGATATGGTTATTATTTTAGATACAATTTGGTAGATAGGATAGCACATAAAATTATTCTAAGGTTTCGTTTGTTTTGAAGTTAAATATTTTCAAATGTAAAATATTTTCAGGTAAAAAATTTTGTATGTAAAATATTTTCAGTCAAATATTTTTCGGATGTTTGGTATGACAAGTAACATTTTTCAAGTAAACCACCAAAACTAGTGACTGAGCCATTGGTACTAAAGGTTCGGTGACCAAATTATTGGAACCGATAGCTGAAATAGTGGCTCCAACACCAGACTGTCAGTCACCATTGTCGGAGTGATGTCTTCAATGACTAGATTGTCATCACCAGTGATTGAAACAATGTTTCTGGCCACCAAGACGATTTTTGGCAATCGGACCTTTGTCACTGATCGTTAGAACAGTGTCTTTGATAATAGAATCCCCGAAACTGGTTGTTAGAGCAGCAACTTTGGTAATTGGACCTTGACATAGGTCACTAGTAGGGCTGTCTAGACCTGACCGGAGCTCGAAAACCTGACCAAATCGCTTGACGTCGACTCAATTCTAGCCCAAACCGAAGGTCCAGTAGGTCGGCGGCGGGTCGAGTGGTGGGTTTCCTTCTCCAAAACCCGAGCCACCCAAACCCGACCAGAGTTATATATGAAATTCGACCAAATCCGGTGAGATCTCAACTAGATCTGGTGAGATTTAGCTAGATCTGGCCAAATCACAACAATTTTTAGCGAAAATTTATAAATTTTGGCGACGATTTGTAGTTCCTAACAAACTTTAGCACCAACCAAATTGACTCGAGCTCCACTCGAACCCGAAACTGACTCGACCGATTGATGTCAGTGGTCGGTTTCAGGTCCCTTTGCCTTCCACCCGACGTCGAAAGGTCAAGTCCAGGCTGGGTCTAAAACCGACCCAGCCCGACCCGTGAACAAGCCTAGTCACCGAAGCAACAACTCTAGCAACCAAACCACCAGCATTCATCATTGGAACAATGACTCTTGCCACAGGACCAAAATCCTACTAACTCAACCATAGAAGGTCATTGGCACCAGTCGTCAAAACAACATCTCCAGTGACCAAATCGCCAACACTAGTTGCCCAGCCCATCAAACCAATGGCCTAGCCATCGTATAGAGTGAAGGAAGTCATTGTATGTTTTTTGTAAAATGTTTTACCAAAGGTAATTTACAACTTTTTGTAAAATATTTGATGGTCAACGAAAAATATTTTACAAGTTTGACTAAATTTTACTTGCAAGCAAACACCTGAAAATAAAAAAACATTTTCCAAAAAATGATTTACTTCAAAATAAATGGAGTGTAAAAAACATGTTGGGGCATAAAAGATTGTCGCTACGAGAATATTATTCTCAATATATATATATATATATAAAAAATATTTTGCGGGGGAAAGGAAGGCGGTGCTCTATTTTTGTATTATATATAGTTTAAATTAATAAATTATACACACTACATGCCCTCTTTCTTTCCAAGAGTTTTGACATTATATAAAACTAGTTTGTAACCCATCCATACACATTGATGCATTTAAAAATAAACACATTTTTTATAATAAAAATATATATAAGCAGGTGAATTATTAAAAGAATAAATTATATGCATGTTAAAATTCCTACTTAAGTTTAATACTACTTATGATCATTTTTATTCTTTTTTTTTTTAAGATAAGTTTTATTCTAATTTTAAATAAGACAGAATGTGCAGTTACTTTTCAGTGGATATATGATTGGTTTATATATATATATATATATATATATATATATATATATGTTCATTAATATTGATATCTTAATATTTTGCACTCATTAACATACTTGACACAATGATTAAAAAATTTAAGCGAACAAGTGACACAAAATTGATCCACAAATTGAAATCTAATGTGGAATATGATTAAATTTTATTTGAGTTTTAGTTTTTAATATATACTAGCTTGTAATCCCATGCATATGCATGGATACACTTAAAGATATACAATAAGATGCATAATATAATTTCTATATATATAATTTAAATACTATTGATATTTATTTTTATATTTTGTTAACTCTTTGAAAAATTTTGTAAGGATATTATTAAGTATAAAATGTAAATTGTCCGTTTAAAAAAAAAAAATTTATTGTGAAGCACTTTTTTTTTTTTTTTTACAATTCATTTATCCTAGACTCTTTGGCTTTTGTACTTAATAACTTACTTGGATCAATATTTATTGTGTGGTCCCACATTTGATTCAAAAATTAAGAAATAAAACTCTTTAAGAATAAATAATTTAGGACACATGACGCAAAATTGAAACTCTAATTTGAAATTTTAATTTGAGTTTCTCTCAACATCACCTATTATTATTATTATTATTATTATTATATACACACACACATCATATCATATTATATATAATAAAAGTTGGGCTTAGACGCCGTGGTTGCGCCACATGGCTTCACCAAATTGCAGAAATTTTGATAAATTTTTAGATTTTAAGAATAGATATATACATCATATTATATATAATAAAAGTTGGGCTTAGACGCCGTGGTTGCGCCACATGGCTTCACCAAATTGCAGAAATTTTGATAAATTTTTAGATTTTAAGAATAGATATATACATATTTTTTGGATAAATATGACAAATTAAGTAATGAAAGAAAGTAGTATTTTATTTACAACTATAACAGTTGTGTCTATCTAAAAGAATTATCTAATGATATAATTTAAACAAAAAAAGAGAGGAAAACAAAAAATTGACAGTGTTTGCTTATTTTATTAAATTTTTAGACTTTTAAAGAACTAAAAATATTTCATTTACAACTATAACAGTTGTGTCTATCTAAAAGAATTACCTAATGATATAATTTAAACAAAAAAAGAGAGGAAAACAAAAAATTGACAATGTTTGCTTATTTTATTAAATTTTTAGACTTTTAAAGAACTAAAAATAATATTATTCTACTATGACTCTAATTCATTTTTATCATTAAATAGTTTAGTTCCATAAGTACAACAAGTAACTTGCAATGCCTTATCTCCTCCTTTAGATAAACTCTTATCCTAGAGATACTAATCTTAACTACACATTTAGGAATTAGATTCCTTGACCAGCCCTGTAAAAGAAGACTTTGATTCCACCGACTGGAATTAGGTCCAAAGAAGGACGACTTTGCCGTACCATCAGGTGAATTTCTCTCTCTATCTTCTTCTTTTTTATCAGCCGCAATTTTTATATGAAAAACCATCTCGGGAATTTTTCATTGAACTTCTAAGCGCAAATGTATTTGAATAATTGTATTGATATGCTTTGACGTCTATATATATACTTGGTTTTACGTTTCAGTGCCATCTTTCTTTGTTCTTTCTTTTTTTCTTTTTTTCTTTTATTGTATTAACTTTAACGTAAATTTAAAAAAAAAAAAAAAATCTAATAACAATCTAGCTACTGACGTTTACTATTTTTTTGGGATAAAGTATTAAAAAAAAAACTAATATGTAATCAACCTAAACTTCTTGATTAGGTAACTTCAAGGAGTTTAGAGTATTTGATTTTTACTTGGACTCATTATCTAGGTGGAGTATGTATATATATACACCGATAGTTGGTGTAGTTTTTCATTTTCCAACTTATTGTACAGTTTTTTTTTTATTTAGGCTTCCATTTTTCTACCTACAATCATGTAGGTATGTATTTTTTACTCCAATTTTTTATTATAATCAATTAAATACATTTTATGTATTTGTTGCCTTTTGTTTAAGCTAATTTCCTTATGTTTTTCTTTATTTGAGGGGGTAATTTCCTTATGTTTGATCTAATTCATATTTTAATGGTTTGATCCAATTTAATTATTTTGTTGTCCAATATTATATATGTAAGTTGTTGTAGTAAATTCCAATCATAGACTATTAAATTTACATACAATTTTGCAATCTATATGGTACTTTGTTTTTTTAACTCTGTTTAAATTTCTTCTTGATTTTTTTATTTTTTTAAAATTTTCAGGTTTGTCAAAAAAGATTTCAAGCATCCTAAGAAAGGTTTGTAATCTAGATGTAGAACTTTGCAATTTTTTTTTAATTAGAACAAAGGTTTTATTCCTTGAATAGTTCTATCTTTAAAAAGTGGACATTTTTTATATTACTTTGTTTAAAGATTTTAATCATTAATATTATTGTTAACAATACTAAAAATCACTTATATTGTAGATTCATTAGATATAAAACTCATATGCGAATAGTTTGATACATGTAACTACAAATGATATTACAGCACAATAGGTATGTTAGTAGATAATTTTGTATTAATGTGCTATCATTTTATATTTGATGGTTGTTATACCAATGCAATTTATTCCTTTCATTATAATAATTACTTATTTGGTTATAATAATTATATATATTTTACAAGTTTTAACATAAAATAATTACTTATTTGGTTATAATAATTATATATATTTTACAAGTTTTAACATAAAACCATGCAACGCACGGGTCTTCAACTAGTTAACATGTAATTTTATGTATATGCATGGCTAAATTTATTTATTTCTTTTCGAAACTTAAAAAATATATAATTAGATACATAGTTTTTTTCAAAAAAAAAAAATTCATAGTTTAATTACCACGTAAGTTAAATACTATTAATGATCATTCTTATATTTTGTTAATTCTTAAAAAAAAAACACTGTAAGAATATTTTTAATATAAAATTAACAAACTTCTCGATTATTGCAATGAGTAATAAATACCTTCACCAAAATTAAGAAATTCTTATAAAATTCTTATATTTTAAAAATAAATAATTCTCCTTAAATGTAGTGCTGCCTTTAATATGAAAATTAACAAACTTCTCGATTTTTTAAATGAGTAGTAAATGTCTTTACCAAAATTAAGAAATTGAATTGACACATGTCACAAAATTATAGCTTAATTGAAATCCAATTTAGTAAATATAATTGGATTTTCTCTCAATTTTGATTTTTTATACATATGATATGACTAGGGGCGGAGCCAGGAATTTTTATTTAGGGGGCCAAGTTGCAATACTAATATATTTATCAAGAAAACCCCACACATATATACACACGCTTTTTTATTATATACACACACACACTTTTTATTTGATAAGTTATATATATATATATACACACACCAAAAAAAAAAAAAAACTTAGTATTTTCAATCAAAATTATCTTTGATGACGATCTTTCATAAAATGAAATTCATTTTTACCATTTTTATAGTGAAATTCTTAAAAAGTTTCATTTTTGATACAAATTATCATATTTTATACTAAAGTAAGAAAAACATCTTTCAATTGAACTAATGAAATTTTCAAAAACATGAATGATTCAAAACTTGGAGGAACAAGTTAGGTTCCAAACATATTTGAAACTATTTTGTTTTAACCCATTACATGGCAACTAAAGAGACATTTCATGTGTAGTTTTAGTGACAAGATTTTTTTAATGAGTCAATGGTTTGTTGATCACCACATAACGGGTTGAAAAAGATAGATTCAAACATGTTTGATGCCAAACTTTATCAAATATTTAATAGATATAATAGCACATTTTACAATAAAAAATAGAATTGCGAAAAATAAAGTTATGTTTCTATAACTATTAGACCAATTATTATTTTTAAAAGCATCATTGAACTCATTCAAATACTTGGGGGGCTTACTCTTATTTTTATAGACTAAATTTTGAAGATATTAAAATAATTATATATATATATATATTTTAAAAATTTTTAAAGTTTTCCCCTTCAACATATCTCCACCCCTGGATATGACTATCTTGTAAATCATAGTTATTAGTTTTTTTTTTATAAAAATAATTATTACTTTCAATCTTCTTTTGGTAGTCTGGGTCTATGACTCCTAAGCCACTAGGATACAGTGAATCTAGAACTATAGGATTTTTTCCATGTTGCACAAAACCCTAATCAAACCAAAAAATGTCTCCAGCTCACCAAAGGGTTTTAATATTACTCAATATATGTCAGACCTCACGACTAAAGTAATGTTATGTGATCTAATATTTTTTCTTGAACTTAACAATAAGTAATGTTAAGTTTAATCTTTTTTTTTTTTTTTTGAAATTAGTTTAGTCTTTTTTCAATCAAGCAAAATAAAATAAATAAATAGATGGGTTTCAAACGAGTTTGGATTCACTAATGAAATTTGAATTTAGGATTCACTAATAAAATAAATGAGTTTGGATTCATGAATAAATATATGTCGAAGAAACTTGAGATTAAATTGCTAAAATTCAATAGAATTTTGAACGAGTTTGGTATCTATATTTTTAAATAAATTTGAATTTAGGATAGGTATTCTCAACCCAAACTTGCCTTTTTCTATTTTTAAGTAAGTGTATCAAAATGGACCGAATAGACTAAAGTGGACCAAATGAATCAAGTGGACCAAATTTTTTTTTTTAGGAGTGCTACTTCAACAACATTTTCACAACAAATCCTAGGTAGTAAGTTGTGAAAATCAAGTTTCATTTGAGTTTTCAAAAGTTGAGTTCCAGGTGGGACTAATGCCACATCACTCGTGCCACATTTAGTAATAGCTACTTGAAACTCGAGTTTTGAAAAATCAAGTTGTGCTGAAAAATCGATTTTCACAAAGTCAAGATCCAAATGAGGCTATTTAATCAAATAACTTTCAAAAGAGTCTTTTAGTCAAATAATTTGAAAAAAAAAAAAACATTAGTTAGCCAAAAAAAATAAACCCACAACTTACAGTGGTTAGTGATCTGATATACTCCATCATGTGAATAATGGATATCATCATAAATTTAATTAGTAAAAACTACTAATATATTTTAAAAAATAAAAAATAAAAAACTCCCAAAATATTGATTTAATTTATTATTATTTTTTTTAAAGTAGGTTCATTAGACTCATAGCTGATACCGTTTTTTATAGTGGCTAAAAAATGAGTTGTCATTGGATTTGTTATTTTTATTTCTCCAAAAGTGGACAAAATCCATCTGATGGTTAAGTAGCACTATATTTAAAATTCTATTTGAAGGAATGATAGAAGCTCTCTCAAATGAGGTGGTGTTAAATTTATTTTTTTAAAATTTTTTGTGTACAATTTTGTTCATAAAATGTACTCTCTCCATTTCAGAGTAACTATTTGTTGTGTACAATTTTGTTCATAAAATGTACTCTCTCCATTTCAGAGTAACTAGTAAGTTGCCCATGTGATGCACGAATAATGTTATAATATTTTATGTAAGATGGTTTTGGAGAATGTTGTACATATATTATAATATAATTGTTATAGAATTTTGTTAGTAATGAGTTCATCATAAGAAGAAACAATTATAAATTGCACACACATATCCATTATAATTATTCAGTTCCAGTAATGAAAAAAAAAAAAAAACTTTTGAGGAATATTATAGAATAAAAGTTGATATAAAATGTGTCTTTCTCTTTCTCTTTAATTTTAAAACAAAATATACATTCCAAATACCCACAATCAATCACATCATTTACAAAATTCACAAATTTACAACGTTTGACCTTAACATCAAAATCGTAATTGCCGCCGTCACTCAATATAAAATGCATACCCCTTTCTTGGTTGTAGCAAACTCATAGGGGTTAGGATTAGATGAGATAACAATATTATAGCTAAGTAGGTGTTATCGAAAAATTGAAGGTAAATGAAATTATTTTTGGTTGTTGTATTTGATATGAGATGGCATAAAGAGCTATAGGTAGGTATATATATAGGAATAGAATAGAAGTGCAAGAGGTGAAAATGGTGAATTGAAATGCAAAGAATTTTGTGTGTGTGTGAGGGAGGAAAAATCTTGAAACATTTAACCAAATGATACAAAGAATATTTACTTTTTAATTAGAAAAGTCTTGAAACATTGACGCAAATTTTTTTTTTTTAATATTTAATTTTTTTTTTGTCTCTAATGTGGCACTTGAGATTATTTCAATTCTCTTTGCCAAGAATGCGCCACTTGGTAGAATTTTATACTTTCTCATATGAAATCTCTGCATTTATATATATATTGATATTGATATTGATATTGATTGGAGATGATCCTTTTCCCAACGTTTAACTGATAACAAGTTGCAGCTCAGTATGATTTGAAGCACGAAATGATTTAAGCTAGTCAATGGGATTTAAAACTGTTTTCAAATACAACATAGGTACATTAATATCTGCAGCTAATTGTTGCAGATTCAACCCACCCCATGAAAAAGAATAAGCGGGCAATCAACTCATCTCAAAGAATGTTGTCATGTAAAATAGTATCCACAACCCGATGACCAATTCAAGGTTTCAAACTATATAATGAATTTCCATCTTACCTTTCTACCTCAACACAAGAATCACTAAACTATTTTTATTTTTATTATTTTTTTAAGAAAACACTTTTTGCATGATTTCTTATGCTATTTTTTGAAATGTCCACTTTCACTATACACAATTTAAAAAAAAGTATAATGTATTACCTTTTGTTTTATTTAAAAGGGACATGATGGTAAATTTATACAATCTTTATTTTCAACCAAACCAAAATTTTTTTCATCCCTCCACTTCTCCACCCTCTCAACCAACACAAATGAGAAAAACTAAAAACTTTTCTATTCTCCCACTTTTCCATCATTCCAACCAAACGGACTCTAAGGGTATGTTTAGGATGGGGGGAGGAGAGAGGGAAAGATGGCTGGAATATACTAAACCCGTCTCCATCCGCCCAAACATAGAGTAAGAGTACTGAAGCATTATTCCCGCCCATTTGCAGGATTTTATACTGGATGCACACTGTCACTTGTATGATTTCTCCCCCACTATGGTCAATTTCTCCAGCACTTGAGATTACAAAAGCTAAAAGATTTGCTTCCACTTCTCTTGAATCGTTTGCAGCCAATTAGCAGGGATTCTAGAGATTGATTCTTCCTTACAAGCCTGTCTTCTCTGTTTAGGTAGGATGCATGGACACGGACACGGGTACAGATATAGGTACGGGTACGATACGGCGACACGAGTGATTTTTGAAAAATTATAACATGATATGGCAGATTAGACACCGTTACGACACGGGTATGATATGGGTACAAAACCCCAAATGAAGTGTCCGTGATCCTAGCTGTTTAGTGGCTGCAACATGGGAATTTCATAGACCTCTACAAAGTTCTGGACCATCATTCTTATTAGATTCCGCTAGAGGAGACTTAATTAGTTTCCCAAGCTTTGATTTATCTTTGATTCTTGCAATTTCAAGAGCCTTTGCACACACAGGAAAACCCCTAACCATCCCAAGACTCCAAAATTATGCCAGAGCCCGAGCATGTTCTTCCCTGACAGAAGGCTGCAAACTACCCAGCTGCCAGGCCCTGATCATCTTCAGAAAAGTGGACAACCGCAACGTCTTCACACCAATCTTGACCAAGTTCCATTTCCAAACTGCAGTTGTAAAAACCAGGACCTGAAAAATTATAGAGACATGTGAGTTTGAGTTACTAGGATTATGGACTTGGAACTCTGCAAGGGAATTTCAAACGACATAGTAGGATTCACAGCATGCCTATTAGTATGTGATGGGCATTCTTTAGAGGACTATTATTCACTAAGCGAGTCATGCATAGCGTCTGCTTGGGAACATTTTATATCAGGGAGTAGTGAGGAAATAAGGCTTATGGTATGTTCAGAACTAAATTAATGAAAAATCACCGCAATAGAAGTTGGACACTTCTACCTAGCACTAGAGCTGATATTACTGATTTGGAGGCAACCCACTACGGCATTTTAAGGAGCCAACATGAAATATGCGTCTTCTTTTGTCAAATGAGAAGAAATTTCTTGACACAAAAGCACATTTTTTTTAACATCCTTCTCAACAACATACCTGCATGAGAGATACCATGAGGAAGAATTCTTTGGTAAGGGAAGGCAAGGTCGGAGTAAACAAGAATGGTCTCATCTGAAATGAACTAAGGTTGAACACAGCTATTAGAGGAATCAATACTTTAGCGCACTCCAGTGTATAAAGTATCATAAGTTCATTACAAGTATTTGATAATAGCCAATTTTCACATCATCAAATTATACAGGAATATATCTTACTAAAACAACAAAAGCTATGGTTAATGGGAAAGAAATGTTATAGCAGCCACTCTGCTTCTTTTACGTATCCTATACAACACTTCAATAGTGACTAAAATGTATTGAGCATGTTCAACTAAAAGCAAGAAAAAAGGATTTACTTTATTTTAATTGGTATGCTTGTATCACTAAACAGAACTCATAAATGAATGAAATGGAATTTATGAGCCAATATCAGAAACAATTGCTGGCATTTTTATTATTATTTGATAAGTGAATTCATTAAAACATGAAAATTGGGTTCTTCTGCTCAAGTACACGAAGTGTACAAGAGAAGAGCATCTCAAAGAAAACACAACATAACTAAGAAGCATAAAGAACCGTTGAAGCCCAGAAAGGAGATAGTGGAGGAACCAGTAATCCAAACAAAGGACTGAAGAAAGGATGCCAGAAATAAATAATGAGAGTGCATACCAGGGTCCTCAAGGGAGACGTAGACCTTGGTGTTGACCAATTGTGCAGAACCAAAAACCTTGATGTTTGCCAAGGAAATCTCCTGTCTCAGCTTCCAATATTACACCTTCCATCTCCCCAATATGTCTAGTGACAAATTCACTGAACTTTATCTGTATCCCCAAAAAAAGGGAGATGAAAGGTTTCAAGATGAATGTATTCCCCACTCATAACCTCATGATAAAACCACTCATAAGAAACCAAAATGAAAATTAACTTTAAACAGCCACTCAAAATAAATTCATAACAGATAATTTCAGGATGAATGAATCACATGACAAAAAGAATAATTATATGTTATTTCTGTTGCTTAGCAAAGTATATTATTCTGACTCTTTCCTATTAACTTCACCATCCAAAATGATAGAATGAAGTTTAAAGCAAACAAAACCTAACAGAAGACGATTGAGATTTAAGGATGATCTGCTTCACTTTCCTATACCATTCAAGTAAACAAATAAATGCTGGCACCGGGAGATAATTTCTTGGACGGACGAATACTGGAAATAAATAAATCCTGTCCGAAAGAGCTGCTTAATAGACAGACCTTCCTAAGGAAGCATATTCCTTGTTAATCCTTTCTATCTTTGTTAGGTAAATAAAATCTTGTAGCAAGTTTACGGACTTTTCCTGCAGGTAATTGGGAAAAGAGAAGGGAATCAGAATAGCAAGACACGAATTCAAGTGCTCTACAAAGTGACAATTAAAGTTACCTAGAATGAGCAAGTATTAGTATAAATTGCTTCAGCAAACAAGTAATTAGTTTAAAAAAATCAGAGATTGTATTAACCATACACGATTGTGGATGTTTCGGACCTTTCGGTTCCCATTAACTATGAGAAACACTATGAATAAAGGCAAAATATTCATGGCTGCATCTATGTAACTAAATTTACACTGTAATTATATCACAAATAAATTGAGTGAGATCAATCCTTTTTGATAATACGTATGCAGTACCTGGTATCTTTTAGCAACTACAATCTATAATTCCCATCTAAAGTTTTCAAGGACTCCAAAATATTCAGCAAATGTTGTTCATAAATTAGATAATGTGAAACAGAACGAAAATAATTAAACACAATCTTTTCAAGTAAAGTTCTGCCTTTACAGTAAAACTAGTCCCAACTAACCTTTGAAATATAACCAAGTGGAAGTAAAAGTCGCTTGAGCTGAGCCTGCGAGAGATGCGAAAGGAAGTATGTTTGATCCCTGGCCTAAAAATTCAAAGTTAGAATGCGTTAAAACCAGACAATATGCTTGAGAACTTAAATTTTTTTTTTTTTTTTTTAATTTAAAAAAAAATTGTGCTCCTTTGCAAACTGAGATCTGTGTACATATGGCAAAAGAAACCAATAAAATCACTCCTGTGTTTTCTTCCCTCGTATAGGAATTTAGGGAACTACAAGCACCCACTTGCAAGCTCAAAACTCAATGACTGTAAAGATTCTCATCTTAAAGTAACATTAAAACCTGCGGGACATGATCATAAAAATTACATATATGGCACCTATAATGGACTGTGAAACTCCTCCCCACTGGTCAATTGATATAATTTTGGAAAGACATTTTAGCAATAGCTAGTAAGTTCGATGACATTCATTTTTCTTTTGTTAGACCTTAGAAGAGAAGGGAATTCCTTGGCCCATCTCCTTGCCCTTTGGGCAGCTTTTTGTAATAGCTGTGGGCCATCTCCATCTCTAGCCCGCCTGCTCTGGTCTCTCAGGCTCTGGTCAGAGATGGGCAGGGGCCCAAGCTTTCTCTTTTGTAAGCCTTCCTTGGCCTTTTTTTTTTTGTGTGGAATAATAGAGGTTTATAATTCAGCAAAAAAAGAAGAAGCACGAGTAGCAATCTAAAGCATCTGATTATAAATTAAGCTCATATTTAAGAAGGCAAAATTCTTTGGACACATCTATGATATATAAAGAATAGCAATAAACCCAAAAAGGACAGGAAATAATAGAAGGCAGTAATGTGTATCTCATGAAGATACCATGTCTTTCGATAGTTCTAAAACAGAAGGTGATCTGTAGAGGAGTGAATGATATTTGCATAATGTCTGGAAGCAACATAGTCAAAACTCCATATTCCTGATGGCATCCATGAATGCACCTGGAAAAATGACATATGCTTAAGAGAGAAGAATAATATATGTAATTTTGCAACGGTGAAAGGTATAATTTTTAAATTCAGTTGACAACATACAAAACTTTATTCTTGTATTGCAAAGAACATACGGCCACATCGATACTCTTCAATAATGTAAGACACCTGAAAAGTTGACCATTAATTCTCAGCACTTAAATGGCCACATTAAGTCTGTCATGATTTCCTCCAGTAAAAAAACAAGAATGCAAGCAATGAAAAAGACTGACCTAAAATATTATGATAATTGAATTCACAGACACGAAGGAACATCAAACAGTTGTAAGTTTAAAATATATAGTTAACAAGCATTAGAAATTGAGCTGAAGGTAAAGTGAGAAGTCAGTGCTAATTGAACATTATCCAAGAAGATACACTCAGAGGAGCAATGCATACCACATTCCTCCAATATTCATCTATCAGATACACAACCTTCAATGGAACATCAACCCGAAGAAAGAGATAAATTAATTTAAGTTGTAAGACCCCTCTTCTGCATAAACCACACAATAAAATTAAGCTAAGGTTGTATCTATGAAATGTAAGAGCAAAAGCCTTTCATTGAAATCATGCAGGTGGGTGCAATTCATCTAAACAAATGTAATATCTGGATTAGCAAATGTGACTACAGAAATTCAAGAAATTGAAGTAACTTCAAGGGGTATCAATTTATGACTTAGTCCAAAGGAAAAGGGGGTATAGAATCGTGACAAGATGTAAAATCATTAGACACTAGTGTGCTCGAGCTCAAATGATACCTCCTCCCTTTGTAAAAGCAAAACAGAGGGTAACCAGATATCCAAAGTACAGTCCCTACTAGGAGTTCCCACACGGTTCTGGCAGGTGGAGTCATGTATTTGTGGTTTACTCTTCAGGAGTACGTCCAAAGGGCCCTGCCTTAGTGAGGTTCCATGTCCAAAAAAAAAAAGAAACAGAAGGCAAAGGGTAAGGTTGTGGGTTCATGAGTCATGACCCGCTAGGTGCATGTGTAAATACTACCACAACAACAACCAAGCCTTAGCCCTAAAATTTTAGGTTTGTCCATGAATCCTGAATAGACTAATAAGGCCTAGTGCAAGTGTAATTACCTATAAAATGGCATTTCGGTTTTCCAACGGAGACATCTAAGTTTTGAATCTCCCCTCCCCCACATAAAATGTATTTAAAAAATGTAATTCATCATACTGAAACTTTATTGGACAACAAAAAGATTAAGAGTAAAGTAGAGTTAGTAATCTAATTACAAACAGCTTTAGCATACTTCAAATCTTCTTCCCATGAGTAGTCTGACCAGAAGTACTCAAAGTAATATGATACATTCATTCACGAGAACACCTTTAAATTCCAAGCACACGAAGGATAAATATACTATTCTTTTTCCAGCATTAACAAGCATGGGAATTTGAAAGAGAAAGTTCAAGAGTTTGTACAAAATAATGGCAAGAAGGCAGACAGTACATTTAATTCATACAGTCATGCACCATACCTGTCCATCAACAATAAATATACAAATGCTTCTTCCACAGCTGCAATAGCTTGTCTCTCAATCATTGAGGGCATTCTGGCAACAGTTGCCTCCAGCTATGGAGGCCAGTGGAATCCCATCAATACCAATGGTTGTGGTAATAACCAAGTCTTCCATAACATCAGCCTGTGACTTTGCAATATTGAGAACACCTCTAGTATCAACCACCATAATTTCATACTCTCCCCAAAAGGATCTACCACACAAGCGATCCCTATTCCCTAGTAACTCCCGGTTCATCCACCACAATTGCCCTGCTCCCCTTATTAATCAAAAAAGAAAGTCAACTTTCACTATGTGAAAACACACATGGAAGTTTCAATTTGCAGATACCAATGGTCAGGTATCTGCACATTGAATTTATGAATTTTAGCTAGCAACAACACTATTCCCTTTTTATTTTCAAAAGAGAAAGCACCCATCAAACGCTATCAAGAAATATCAGTTTATTACATCACTGAACTTAAAAATTAAATAATGGGTTTAATTTTAAAAAGCAACGAGGCTATCTGCCTAGACCTCAAGTCTTGCAAAAATGGTCCTCTTTTTTTTTTTTTTTTTTTTTTTTTTTCCAAAAATTAAAAGTAAAATAAAATAAAAACGAACCCAATGACCGAGGCTCTCCATATTTCTACGGAAAATTCTAATATCACGTAATTTTTCACAACTAACTGTGACGTGATAGAGTGTAATTGGTAAAGAAAAAATAGTGGGTCTATATGTAAGTGATAGTTAACCACTCACAATCTATCACGTCAAGGTTATGACAAAAAAATTATGAAATAATTTGTGGTCCAAAACTACTCTATTTCTATGGGTTTGGGAGAAGTGCTGCTAAGTCCTCTTACTCCCAAAATCATACAAAAATAGTCTTAGATACTTTCATTGAAAACCTTGAGACAAAGAAATGAGTTTCTCCATGAAAATCAATCTCAATTGTTACTACATTTCCTAGACACAAATCATGAGAAAACCATTTCCTTGTGTACTGATTTCAATAATTGCAATGTTAAGCTTTCTGGGGTTTGGGAGAAGTGTTGGTAAGTAGTCTTACTCCCAAACCCAAAATCATACAAAAATAGTCTTAGATACCTTCAGTCTCAAAGTAATGAGCTTTTCCATTAAAATCAATCACAATGGTCACTACATTTCCTAGGCACAGATCAAGAGAAAAACATTTCTTTGTGTACTGATTTCAATAAATGCAATGTTAGCTTTCTGGGTACTCCTTTTATGTCTTGTAAAGATTATTTATTTATCAACTGGACAAGAATTACTCATTCTTAGCTCCAATTACGAGTTAATTTGTTTTTGGCACAACATTAGTAATAAACTACTACCTTATTCACACATTAAGTTATCAACGTAAACAAGAGAGAAATTGTTACCGAGATTTATAAAGTTAATTTTACGTTCGCTCTTCTTTCGATTCTAACATTAACCAGGTGACTTAATTGAATACAATAGCATAGGATTAATGGAATGGAAGAGGAGGTTTAGGAATTGGAAATGAGGAGAGAAAGGAAAGGGTTTTTGGAGAGAGTGGAAGAGTAGAAGAAGCGCACACCTTGCATTTTTAGCGTGTAAACAAGAGTGTGGAGGTTTTATTTATTTATTTTAATTTTTACCTTTTTATTTTATGGTAGTGTAATATATATTTTTTCTTTCCATTTCACGAACAAAATCTTTCAAAAAATGCACATGATTTTGTATATTTAATATACACAAATTTTTAAACAATGTACATAATTTTATGCATTCAACAACCATAATTTTTTAAATAATGTACAAAGTTTTATACATTCAATGTGCACATTTTATCATACTTTTGTATATTCTACCTATACAATTTGTCAAAGAATTTATACAATTATATATATTCGATATATACAATTTTTCAAGGAATATACACAATTCTACATATTTAATGTGCATAATTTTTTGATGTGTGAAAATTTTTCTTCTCAAATTACTAATAGTTAGGGGTGTTTACCAAACTGCATAAACCGCACAAACCGTAAAAACCGCACCAAAACCGCCCACAAAATGTCATAACCGCACCGCACTGCAAGTAATAGTGCACTGCACCGCACCATACCGCATGGTGCAGTGCGGTTTGCGGTTTTATAATAAGAAAACCGCACAAACGGCACCGCACCACACCCTCTTTATATATTAATATATTTATTTATTTTTAATATTAAATATATTATTAATAGTTTAATAACCCTAGTTTTCAAAAAAAAAAAAAAAGTTTAATAACCCTAGCAAGTATTGACTAGAAAGCCAACCCAAAATAAAGAAAAACTAGCTCAATAATTTAAAACTTGGCCCAAAAGAAGGGAAAAAATAGTTTTGGGCTGAGTAGGAAAAGCCCAAAATTTGAAAAATATACCGACTTCAAACCGCATTTTATACATAGTATCGCACATATAACCGCAAAAATGAGTTGCGGTGCGGTTATGATTTTGGCTAAACTCTAAACCGCACCACACCGCACCGCATCGCACATGTGACCGCAAAAACAAGGTGCGGTGCAGTTATGATTTTAGCTAAACCGCACCGTAAAGTGCGGTGCTAAAAATGGCCCAAAACCGCATTGCACCGCATTGCAAACACTCCTTCTAATAGTGTTAAGGTTTATACATGCAATATCTAAACTTTTAAAGAATGTACATAATTATGTATATTACACATACATATCTTTCAAAAGAATGTACACAATTTTGTACATTCATTGTACACAATTTTTCAAAAACCGTAAGAAATTATATTTTTCCACGTACATAGATTTTCAAAAAATGTATAGAAACGTGCACAGGCCAAACTATGATAGTACAACAACACAAAAAAAAGTGATTTTTTAAAAATGAAATAGTAATTTTAATAAACTAATGTAGGACATAATCTACCATTAGAGTTTTATTATTTATTAGTTTTAGTATTAATTTGTAAGTTTCAAAATTTTAGGTTTCCTTATTTTTAGGTGCTTTTAATATTTTTTAGTTTAATTTGGCTCCTATTATGGTTATGTTTTAAATGAGCTTCAATTTGTGTTAAGTGTCATTCCACCTCATTTGCAAATTTTTGAATGTATAATACTTCCAACCTATTTAAAACTATTTTAAGTCCATCTAAAATTACTTAATCTAAAACTACTTATAGCTTATTCTATTTAAGTCCGATTTAAAATTACTTCCAATTGTGGGTTCCAGTTAGCTCAACTAGTAAAGTTTCGGATGATTGAATAAGAGATTTAGAGTTTAATTTCTGCCTACACCAAAAATCGATTGATGTCTTAGTCTAATAATAAATAATTATTATCAGGAGCGAATGCCATAGTTTGAAACTAAAAAAAAAAAAAAAAAAATTCCAATCTATTTAAAACCTAATTTTTCTTACAACAACTTATTATTTTTGAATATAAAATTTCAATGAAAAAGTATATAATTTTTTAGAAATTAATTTTTCAAGTCTTATTTTAAAAATGCACACATAAAGTAAATTTAAATTTAAATTAAGTCAGTTCCTCAAAAAAAAAAAAAAAAAAAAAAAAATTTAAGTCAAGAAGTAAAATAATTATAGTGAATTTTGGTTGGCTAACCCCGGAGGTAGACTTGAATTTAGGCTAATTAACCGCATTAATTTGGTGCTTGCTATTTTGTGTTATGGTGCTTGCTATATTACTATTATTTTGCTTGTATTTTCACAACATAAAATTTAACATGGTTCGCTTCCTATCCACCAGTACCATCCGAGCAACGAGTCACAATGACTCAACTAGAAGAGTCGAGTTAACTCCATGGGATCTCCGACACCTCATAGTTGGGTATATTCAGAGGGGCCTCCTCTTTGTCAAACCTACATCTTCACAAGAAAAACAACTTGATGAAGAAAACAATGTGATTGATCACCTAGCATCCTCCCTCTCTCGCACATTGGATATATTCTAATCCCTTGCTGGCCGACTTGCCATGATTGAAAACAGTGAAGATGACACCACCTCCTTCTTCATTGACTGCAATAACCAAGGAGCCCAATTTGTCCATGCAGTTGCAGATGGTATCACTGTGGCTGATATCCTTGAGCCTATCTATATCCCTGATCACATTGTTGATTCCTTGTTGCTTATGAACAGTGTTCCGAACTATGAAGGCGTTTCCAAACCATTGCTCGCCGTGCAAGTAACTGAGCTTGTTGACGGCATCTTCATCGGTTGCTCTCTAAACCATGCCGTTGCTGATGCAACCACATTCTGGCATTTCTTTAATACTTGGTCTGAGATTTCTCGAGGCAACTGTGACAGTTTGCAACCGTACCCCATATTTGAACGTAGTGGTTTTGACGGTATCATCAACTTTCCCATTCACATACCAAGCCCTCTAAAAGTAAAAGCTGAGAAATTCATTCCTGATCAACAGCTGCAACGAAGGTATTTTCACTTTACAAAGGGAAAAAATTGCAGAACTTAAAGCAAAGGCCAACAAAGAAATGGACACTGACAGGATCTCATCTCTGCAAGCAGTCGTGGGTCATTTTTGGCGATCCACAACTCGCTGTCGGTGTCTAGATTCTGGCGAAAAGGTTATCTGCATTGTAGCTCTGGGGACGAGGCATAGAATGCAACCTCCATTGCCAAAACAGTACTTTGGGAACGCAGTGCATGGGGAGATAGTCATAAGCACAGCAGGGGACTTGATAGAACACGGAATCGGCTGGGCGGCTTGGCGTATAAACAATATGATTGCTTCAAAGACAACACAAGAAGTGAGAAAGTACTTGGATGAGTGGGTGAAAAATCCTTGGGTGGTGAACACTACCAGCAGCCCAGCCATAAGTAATAAAGTGCTCTTAGGAAGCTCGCCATGGTTCAACGTGTATGGTAATGACTTTGGTTGGGGAAAACCCATCGCGTTGCGAGGCGGTTTTGGGGCTAAATTTGATGGGTCGTTACTTGTGTTTCCTGGGAAAGAAGAGGGTAGCTTTGATTTTGAAGTTTGCCTTTTGCCTGAGACTCTAGTTGCTATGGGAGAGGATGCAGAGTTTATGGAGGCTGTGGCCACATGAACTTATAAGGACGGTTTAGTTTGAAGAAGAGTAAAGTAGAATGGACTGAAAATTCTCAATCCAAACCGAACAATAATTACTTATGGCCAATAATTAATGGGTGGCTTTTCTTGGGTTAGTCCAAATTGGATTGTAAGAACTGGATGCTTTTTTAATCATTCGCTGTCTCACTACTACGATCAATTTACTTTCTTGGGATCTTTTGTTCGATCGAACATTTTATTATTTTTTGTTTGCATTTATTTCTTGCAAATTTCTTAGCCATCATGTTTGTCAAACTTATTCAGTTCAAAGGTTAATTCCCTTGTACTTAGGAGAACAAAGAAATTTGCAGTAAATGGAGACTATCTATAGACTTTCTCTTAATTAGGTCTTGTAAGCCCTCTATTTAGAATAATGAACAGGCGTTTTGCTTTATGTTTGATGTCATGTCAGCTAATTGTTGTACTCTGTTGCTGTTTTTCAGCTGTACCCTTTGTTGCTGTGTGGCAATTTGTTCTCAATAAAGATTTCCCTTGATTATAATAATTTAAAAAAAAAAAAATGTTGCTTCGTTCATGGATATGCCACTAGTCCCAGTCATTTTTTTCACATTTATTATGTGCAATGCTTTTCAAAACAATGAACAGATGACAAGAACAATGCTAGTCATGGTGCATCCCTAGTTTAGCAAAACTTATATTGCTTCATTAAACTGTTTGGGCATGTCAATTTGTTAGCAGCAGCAACAGATAAAGAAATCTAAGAGAGATGGTGGGGAGAGGAAAACAATAAGTCTAGAGTCGCAAATTTTTTTTCACTACTGTTTGATGTGTTGAGTTTAAATTAGTAATTGTGAAAAAAAAAAATACATTTTTTTGAGAAGTTATTGTGAAAAAAAAATTATTTCACTAACAAGAATTTTTAAAGATTCTTTGCCAATAATCACGTAAAACATGGCAGGAATTATGATCATATCTCATGTTGGCAAAAGATATTAAAAAGATTATTGTCAATGAAACCCCAGCTAGTTTTTGATTAATTAAGAAGGCTGATTACTCTAGCTTGATTTTTGTCAATGAAACCCCACCAATTCTCCACCGAAGCCGTGTCCAACTGGAGGGAGGAGAGAGAGAGAGATATTAATATATATATATATATATATTTTTTTTTTTTGATGATGGTGTTAATTAAGGTACTGTTCATTTATTATTTTTGCTTAATAGAGTGTTGAGCCAAATGCCGGTGGGTGATCTCCTCCTTCAAAACCCGTGAAACTTGACCTGATCGAAATACAAAAATTCCACTGATTTTTCAAGATTTTCAATGAAGTTCATCAGTTCTTTGCACAATTTGGTGGAAATCTCTCAAGATCCAATGAGATCTCAACAAGATCTTGTTGAATCTAATGAGATCTTGCCACTTTTTGGTGGTTTTTGGTTTCACCTAAAACCAATCACCACCTTATGGAGACTTGAACTAAATACTATTATAGGTTGGCTGCGGGTTTGGACCCACCCAATCTAATCGGGTCGGTTGCGGGTTGGGCGCAAACCCAACCCAAATCGACCCCTAGACAACCCTAGTTGGAATGCAGGATGTTATGAGATGTGTTGTAGCTCCATATATTGTGATATGATTAAGAAATTGATGTGTTTGAATGTTCGAAACTGAGGGTCTGTTTGAGATCCGCATATTTTGCTGAAACTGAAATTTTTTTGCTGAAAGTACTGTAAATAAAGGTAAAAGTTAGCTGAAATAGTATAGTGGGACCCATGAATAGTACCAAAAAGTGTAATGAGACCTATAAATAACAACAAAAATAAATTGAATAGTAAAATAAGTTGATAAAATTAATTTGGGTAAATTCCAGAAACCTCCCCTGAGGTTTGAGGAAATACCAAACACGTCCAACAGTTGTTAAAAATGACCAATTTGCTCCTAAAATGCAAATGGCGTGTGACGCCGTTTAAGCACCGTATATCAAACTATATTATGTAATTTCTTTCTTCTTCCCGAATCACACAGAAAATCTCTCTCCTTCACGCCCAGAAAATCTCTCTCTTTTTCTTCACGTCAAAAAATATCTCTCTCAAGCTCAAGTCTGAAATTTCAGACTCGGGACCAACAACTCCTCCACAGGAATGGTTTCAAAGCCGGTTTAACCACAAATCTCAAGCTATACTCTGCCGTTAAAAGCTTTGTGGTTGGGTTGCGAATCACGATGAATTGTAGATGGCGATTGCTGGGTCACGATGAGTGGAGACGGCGGTTCCAAGGTCAGTTCGGTGAGCTGCCGTTGTGGGTATGGGTATTTTTTTTAATTTTTTGATTTGGGTTCTGTTTGGGTCTGAGGTGTGATGTTTGATAGTTGGAACGGTTTGGGTTCGAGGAAGATGTGTGGGTAGTGATGGGTGGTGCCGTGGTGGACAGGGGTTGCTGGGTCACACGATGCTCGACGGTGGGTCTTTTTTTTTTTTTTTTTTTTTATAAATAATTTGGGTTTTGTTTGGGTTTGAGGTGTGAATAATGTGATGTTTGATGGTGGGAGTGGTTTGGGTTTGAAATCGATGGGTGGGTAGTGATGGGTGGTGCCGTGGTGGCCGGCGGTTGCTCGGTCACACGATGCTCACCAATGGGTCTGGGTTTTGTTTTGAAATTTTTTTTTTTTTTTTTTTTGATCTGGTTGAGCTGATCTATGTTTGATTGCCTTGTGTGATATTGGATCTAATTGGGTTGATCTTGGTTTGATGGAGGGAGGATTTTTGTTTTTGGAATGTAATGTAAATTTTTATTTTTCCAAATGAGAATGTATGGTTTTGATTTGAAAAATGGGTACTAGCTGAGTGATTTTTTTTCTGTAATCTTTCTCAAAATACATGTGGTTTGAGCTTTCAGAGAGAAGCGTTTATGTTATGGCGCGAAGAAGAAAGTGAACAGAGAACATGGAAAAAAATCGTTTGGAGAGAGTAACAGCAGTACACGCCGTCTACTTTTTAGGAGTAAATTGGTCATTTTCAACAACTGTTGGATGTGTTTGGTATTTCCTCAAACCTCAGGGGAGGTTTCTGGAATTTACCCAATTAATTTTTGCCAAACGAATACTGAATGTGTTAAAGATCTATGAGAGCTAATACTTTCTCTCATAATTTTTGTAGCATCTCACCACTCTTAAATTTTTAATAAAACTCTTAAGTTGCAAAAAGTTGGAATCCTCTAATTTGGTGGTGGGGGTGTGCTATTTATAGAGGAAAATGTATTACAAAGCTTGAATTTTCCTCATTTCCATTCCTGCAAGAGTTTTTGAAGTTGTTTTTATCCTCATGCACATTTAGTGTTCGTTTGACATGATCAATTTTGCCAACTTATTTTACTATTCAGCTTATTTTTGCTACTATTCATGGGTCTCACTGCACTTTTGGTACTATTTATAGGTCCCACTGTACTATTTCATCTAATTTTTACCTTTATCTACAGTACTTTTAACAAAAGGTTTTCAGTTTCAGCAAAATAAATGGATCCCAAACAAACCCTTAAACTATGTTTCAAGTTGATAAAGTGTGCCAAAACTCGAATTTGCCAGCAATTAGGACATGAGTGCCAATTGGCACCAATGTCTGGGCATATTTTTACTCCAACTTTGATTTTTGGCTGGTTTCGCTCGATTTTCAAATTTTAATTTAAGGATAATTACAAGTTTTCAAGTCATTTTAAAGCCACTTCATAATCAGAATATTTTATTAATGATTTCAATTTTCAATTGTCCCTCTCCTTTCAAGGAGGGAAAATTAAAAATGGTTTAATTTATCTCATAACTTTTTTGATTTTCCGTAATTACATCATTGTCTTAAAATTAAAACGAATGAAATTTTGACATGAAATTAATTGTAATTGATCCAATTAAGGGCCAATTAGAGTTAAACACTCATAATCACATGGTTTATATTATACTAACTTGTAACCCTATGCATATGCGTGGATACACTTAAAAATATATAATAAGATGCATAATATAAATTCCTATATATATAATTTAAATATTATTGATAGTCATTTTTATATTTTGTTAACTCTTTAAAAAAATTTGTAGGGATATTATTAGGTATAAAATGTAAATTGTCCATTTTTTTATAATTATTATTGTGAAGCACTTGGATGAATATTTAAGACCTCACTTGGATATATTTATGATGTGGTCCCACATTTGATTCTAAAATTAAGAAATAAAACTCTTTAAGATTAAATAATTTAAGACACATGGCACAAAATTGGAACTCTAATTTGGAATTTTAATTTGAGTTTCTCTTAGCTTTACCTATTATTATATATATAGATATATAGACTAGTGTGTAACCCCGTGTACATGCACGGGTACATTTTAAAAAAAATCATAATTTTATATATATGTGTGTGTGTGTGTGTGTGTGTGAGACCGGAAAATTAGGTGCTCTCAAAAAAGATATTTTTGGGTGCTTTTTCAAGACACCTCTCTTTTTGGGTAAGTGGTGTGGAGTCGCCACTTATTTTTTATACAAAAAAAAGAAAAAATTAAATACAAATTTACATGACTGAATTGTTCCATTCTCATTGATTGAATAAAAATGCAAACTTAATAAATTGAGTATTACATGGCGTTGGGTCCTAGTTACAAACTACCAAAGAATTACATGGCTCTTTGTCCTAGTTACAATCTACCCAAAATAATAAAAAACAAAGATAAAGCCTAGGTCTACCTATCCAAAGACACTAAATTCGTAGGCTAGGTTATGGAATGAAAATGTGTTAGACACTCATTCCGCCCAGACAGAGTCTGGTCTTCTAGACTCTCATGACCAATGTACCCCTTTATGCATGCTATGAATAATATGTTGTACACATGAAACACTTTAACTAAACTAAGTCACATGAGTCTATTTATGAGTGGATCCTCTTATTTTGAAAAGAAAATTAATTTGGTTTAAAAAAAAAATCAGATCTGTTTTGGGAACTAAAGAAAAAAATTGGTTTTTAGTTTGTATGTAAAAAAAATCAGATCTGTTTTGTAATAAAAAAAATCAAGATTTGTAGAGAATAAAAAAATCAGACCTTTTTTTTATGTAAAATAAAAATCTTTTTTCTTTTTTAAGAAGAGAAATACATTCATGAAATAAACCTATGCCACTTGCATCAAACAAGACAAAACATCACTATTCATGACCTTTTTTTTTTTATTTCAAAATCTGCTATGTTTAAAAAAATTCAGATCTATATTTAAAGAAGATATAGATCTGTTTTTTGTGTTGAAAAATCCAGATTGTATCTAAGGAAGCCACAAATTTGTTTTTGATTTGAAAAAAATTCAGATTTGCATCTAAGGAAGATGCAAATCAGTTTTTGATTTTGAAAAATTCAGATCTGTATCTAAGGAAGATACAAATCTGTTTTTTTGATTTGAAAAAAGTCAGATCTGCATCTAAGGAAGATGCAAATCAATTTTTGATTAAAAAATTTCAGATCTATATCTAAGGAAGATACAAATTTGTTTTTGATTAAAAAAATTCAGATTTGCATTTAAGGAAGCTACAAATCAGTTTTTTGATTTTGAAAAAGATGTGATGACAAGCAGATTTTTGAAACTAAAAAAATAGATCATAACAATAAAGACATTAGGAACATATTTCAACAAAAAAAATATTGACCACACATGATATGAACATTTAGAAATTAAAACTAAAAAACATTTAATCATACATTACCAAATTAAAAGAGACAGAAGAAAAAAAAATTAAAGAAAAACTACCTCTTGCATGGACGTACTCTTCTTATTGAGGGAATATTTTAGGGTTCAAAAAAAGAAATTCTTAAGGTTAGAGCCTCCAGAACTTCTTTAACATAAGAGTAAGAATAATAGAAAGGAGAGTCAGAAAGATAAGAAATCTGAGAGCATGAAAAAGTGTGCTGAATTCTGAGATGCAGCCTCTATTTATAGAGGTTGGGAGGCTCGAAAAAATTGCTAAATGATCAGAATACGAACTGGGACGTGTCCTTATCTCTAAAAAATTGAAAAGGATGAGTTTTATTTCGATCTAAGTGCCCTCGGGCCGAGGCCTGAATTTGTGCCAATCGGCACTCTCCAAAAGTGCCGAACTCTCGTTTGAATTTTAGTCCATTTTGGACTCATTTTTTGAGATTTTTTGAGCCGGGACTTGTATTTAGACGTGTTTTTAATCCACATTCTAAAAATTAAACTCTTTTCTAGATAATTTAGGTCTTTTCAGCAACAATTATCTTGTAGATAAATACTCTAAAAGTCTTGATTATCCACAATTTTATTGTTATCCAATTATCTTCTTCATTCCCATGCAAGCAAGCCTATTTTTGACACTAACTAACAACCAATCACAAAATCATTTAATTAATTTTAATTGTTTAGTTAATCAGAATTAATTTAAATTAATCATGCGTGGTTGATTCTACCCAAACACAATGCATGCTGACCGTGCAAACTTGATCATGTGATATCATTCGATCTGACGGTCCGATTTGGAAACTGGGCATACCATTGCGAACGTTAGAATTTCAAGATCATTTTTATGATATGCAATGAACAAATTAATGCATGAAATGCAATCATGAATTTTGGGTACATGAATGATTACTCTAGTCATCTTCCTTGATTAAATTATGAGTACAAAATTGAGTGTCTACAATATAAATATAAATATATATATATATATAATTTAGAATTTAATTGGATCTAGACTCTTTGGTTTTTGCACCCAATAATTTACTTGTAACAAAAATTAAAAAAATTAGATAAGACACATGATGCAAAATTGAATTTAGACTCTTTGATTTTTGCACCTAATAATTCACTTGACACACAAATTTAAACATTAGATGAGCCACGTGGCGTAAAAATAGACTCCAACTTAGAATTTAATTGAATTTTTTTCTTAGTTTTGCCTATTAGGCTAATTTCTATTCAACTCCCCTCAACTCCCTCTCCCTTCTCTCAATCCAAACAGGCCATTAGGGTTGTGGATAACTTTTAAGAGACAATCACTTGCTTAGGGTTGGTCCTTTTTCTTTTTCTTTTTTTTTTAATTAAAGAAAAAAATGCTAATTTAGAAAGTTGTGTTTAAACTTTAAACCAAATTTGTATCCTTGGCCCAAAAAAAAAAAAAGAAAAAAAAAAGAAGAAAGAAAGGGATTTAATCATATAATTTCTTGGTATCACATACACACACATATATTGTTAAACTTCTCCATATATTATTGCCCGAATTTCTTTTAGTATACAATAAAATATGAAACCTTACTACATAAAATAGTTATTGACTTATTGCAAAAGTTGTGATTTAGTTTATATGTGGTACTACAATTACTTATAATTATTAGCTCTACTTTAATTTGACCTATATATATTTTATTCTCGTGTTTCTCAAATCTCCCCTTCCTCTTGAACCCAGCATCTCTATATATGTTATACTTGTCCTGTATCCCTAGCTATAGTACTATAACTTGTACTTGTCAAATTCTCTTTTGATCTAATTCTCACTCTCTCCCTCCATCCCTGCATCACTACTAGTTTATAGCTTATACTAGTTTAGTGGAAAAGCAAATTGTAACATGGTTCGCTTCCTATCCACCAGTACCATCCGAACTACAACGGGTCACAATGACTCAATTAGACGAATTGAGTTAACTCCATGGGATCTGCGACATCTCATGGTTGGTTACATTCAGAAGGGCCTCCTCTTTGTCAAACCTACATCTTCACAAGAAAAACAACTTGATGAAGAAAACAATATGATTGATCACCTAGCATCCTCCTTCTCTCGCGCATTGGATATATTCTATCCCCTAGCTGGCCGACTTGCCATGATTGAAAACAATGAAGATGATACCTCCTCCTTCTTCATTGACTGCAATAACCAAGGAGCCCAGTTTGTCCACGCAGCTGCATATGGTATCACTATGGCTGATATCCTTGAGCCTATCGATGATCCCCAGATTGTCGATTCCTTGTTACTTATGAACAATGTTCTGAACTACGAAGGCATTTCCAACCCATTGCTGGCCGTGCAAGTAACTGAGCTTGTTGACGGCATCTTCATTCTTTGCTCTCTAAACCATGCTGTTGCTGACGCTACCACGTTCTAGCATTTCTTTAATACTTGGTCTGAGATTTCTCGAGGCAACTGTGACAATTTACGACCGTATCCCATATTTGAACGTAATTTTTTTGATGGTATCATCAACTTTCCCATTCAAGTACCAAGCCCCCTAAAAGTAAAAGCTGAGAGATTCATTCCTCAACCGCTGCAACGAAGGTATTTTCACTTTACAAAGGAAAAAAAAGCAGAACTTAAAGCAAAGGCCAACAGTGAAATGGGCACTGACAGGATCTCATCTCTGCAAGCAGTGGTGGGTCATTTTTGGCGATCCATGACTCGCAGTCGGTGTCTAGATTCTGACGAAAAGGTTTGGTGCATTATAGGTCTGGGGACAAGGCATAGAATGCAACCTCCATTGCCAAAACAGAACTTTGGGAATGCAGTGCATGGAGAGCTAGTCACAAGCACAGCAAGGGAACTTATAGAGCACGGTCTCGGCTGGGCAGCTTGGCGTATAAACAATACGATTGCTTCAAAGACAGCACAAGAAGTGAGAAAGTACTTGGATGATTGGGTGAAAAATCCTAAGGTGGTGAACCAAAGCCCCCTCACATCTGCTTCATTATTGATCTTAGGAAGCTCGCCATGGTTCGACATGTACGGTAATGACTTTGGCTGGGGAAAACCCGTGGCGCAACGTGGTTCTGGGCATGAATTTGATGGGATGTTAGTTGTGTGTCCTGGGAAGGAAGAAGGTAGTATTGATTTTGAATTTAGCATGTTGCTTGAGACACTAGATGCTATGAGAGAGGATGCAGAGTTTAAGGAGGCTGTGGCCACATGAACCTATAGTTACTTCTAATTAACTAGCACTGTGTGACTTTTGTTGGAAGTGGTAGACCAAATCGTGTCATTTGATTTTTTATGACAATTTTATGTCTTTGTATTTTTCACGTTCTAGATTTTTTTTTTAGGTTATGAATTGAAAAGTCATTTGAATAAAGACAACTCTTGTAATCTCATTTGGTTGAAACTCTATAAAAGGAGAAGAGGCGTGGTATGAAAGAGTGAGGGAAAAAAAATGTAGAGTTCTCAAGGTAACAACCTAATGTCTTCTAGTATGTGTGAGATAATTTTTTGGAGACTGCTTAAGGCAGTAACCTTATTTGTGAAAGTTCTGTTCAAGGCAGTAGCCATATTTGTGGAGAATTATGTAACCTGATTTCTCATTGTTTGTGAGTTTGAGCTTTGAAGTACTCTAATAAAAACTATCATTTTCCCTCTTTCTTGTGAGTGTTTATTTTTCAGTAGGCTTTGCAAAGCTAATAAAGTGGTATCAAAGCTTTCGCCCATTCCAACAGCTTTACTATATGGATGCTTTTTGATTAATTTACGTTCTTGGGATGTTTAATTGGTCAAATTAGACCATCTTGTTTGTGAAACTTATTGGTATATTAGAATCTAGTGATGTTCAGTTTATGCCCTTCTTGTTGCTTGGTTGATGGATGTGCCAGTACTAGTCTTGGTTTTTTACACATTTATGTACAATGCTTTTAAAAACAAAGAATTGAGATGACAAGAAGACATGGGGAATATGTCCCCAGTTTAGCAAAACCTATGGCTTGATTAAACTGTTTAGGGCATGTGAAAGTGTCAATTGTTAGCAGCAACAGCAGGAAAAGAAGAAAATGAGAATTACAATTTGTTAACAGCAATTTTAATTTTGTTGAATTACAATTTTAACCTTATTTTTTTATTTTTTAAGAATAAGAATTATCTAATTAGATTAGGGGTATTTTTTTTACATTTTTTGCAGGCATAACTAACTTTCTAAATCTTCTTTATATATATATATATATATAAGCAGAGATTTCATATCTAAAAAAAAAAGCAGAGATCTCATGTGGGAAAGCATGAGATTCTGCGAAGTGGCACATTCTATGTAAAAAGAATTGAAATATTCTCATGTGCAACATAAGAGATAAGAACAAATTAAATATTGACTTTTTGTTTCATTTGGTTCAATATTTCAAAACTTTTTTAATTAAAAAATAAATATTTTTTGTATCATCAATATATATATATAAAAGAAGAGACCTCATGCAGAAATGCATGAAGCCCTGCCATGTGGCACTCTAAACTTCCATTTAGTCATTTTAACCTTTTTTACATTAAATTTTTTAACTGTAACCCAATAATTTATAGTAACTTATTTTTACTGTCACATATATGGCCTAAGGTTGACAATGACCAAACAATTGTAATCTTCTAAAAAAAAATAACTATGATGTCAAACATGTAGCTGAAAGGCTACAACCTTTCACCCACCCCAACTTTGAACCCCCACCAACGTGTAGCTCAAAGGATAACCCACGTTGAACACCCCACCAACGTGTAACTCTAAGGCTAACCCACGCCAAGGCTGACCCACCCCACAGTTCAGTAGATGAAAGCCTAAATATTTAGACACAAACCCTCTTCTTCCTTCCCACCTGTAGATGAAACCCATACAAGAATTTCAGTCACAGCGAACCTCTGTTTCTCTATACAAAAACTCTTCAACTTCTAAGAAAACAATGGTTTCCATTCCAACTCAGTGATTATCTGTACAAACACTCTTCAACTTCTAAAAAAAACAACGGTTTTCACTCCGACTCGGTGATTATTTGAAGACATAAATGCAGGAGCTTAAAAGATTTCAGCGTTTAGTATTTTGGGCTTCAATGCAGCCACTTCCAACCAATTATACAATGCAGTTAACACTAGGTAAATGCCACCTGATTTATGAAATTGAAGAGTTAGTTTCATTTAATGTTTGTTTTGCATGTTGTAAAATTTGTTCTTTTATATATCTTCGTCTCCTTATGCCTCAAAACTTATGCCCCTATAATTTATCACAATTCATTTCAGAGAGGTATGTTTACTTTCTTAATTTTATGTTCCTCTTAAATAGTTCGTTTATTAATTTATTTTTGAATCCCAAAATACTATGTTCGTTGTTAAGCCACTATAATCTTACATCTCATCTCACATTCGTTGTTAATTTCATGTTTCTCTTCAATAGTTTGTTTATTGATTTGTTGTTTATTTAGTTTAGCCATCTTTGAAAACTATTTATAATTCAATAGTTGTTAACCCATAGAAACAATGTTGATTTGTTTGTTGAACCAAAAAAAGAAAACACAAATAAAACAAAACAAAGGAAGTATTTACAATTAATTTCAAAGTCCTTTTCAAAAACCATGTTTCTCTTCAATAATTTGTTTACTGATTTGTTGTTTATTTAGTTTAGCCATCTTTGAAAACTATTTATAATTCAATAGTTGTTAACCCACAAAAACAATATTGATTTGTTTGTTGAACCAAAAAAAAAAAAAAACACACACACACAAATAAAACAGAACAAAGTATTTACAATTAATTTCAAATTCCTTTTCAAAAACCACAAGGTCCCTTAACAGTTTTGAGTAGAGGAATTTATTGGGGGAAATGGAGGTTACAAGACTTGCGCGCCAAAGAAGGCGTATGATCATGTACAAGAAAAGGATGGCCAAGATGCATTCCACAAACATAGTGTCATCAAAGAAATTTGGAGGTGGAAGCCATAGGAGTAAAAACCATAAAAACATAGCAATGATCCATGATACAAATAGTTGTAAGCAATCAAGACTTAACAGGCGAATGGTACTCAACCTTAACCGTACTCGGGAAAGTAGTTCAAATGCTCAATGTTTGCGGCGATCAACCCCTTCAGTTATAAATGTTTTTTCTCACTCGGTTGTTGGGCTTAATGGTGATGTTGCTACTACAACTATTGTGCAAGAATTTGGGATACATCTGCCTACAAATGCCAGTGCCTTGGATAAGCATCTGCCTACAACTGAGCTTACAGGTACTAATTTCATAATTTGGAATAATTGTACTGATATAGTAATTAACTTGGTTTGAGTATTTCTTTGGTTGTCACTTGCCTAAAAGTCTATTGAATCTTCGCTTAGGCTTTTTATTGCATGATTAATTGTCTTCTGGGTAGTGTAAATGGCCTAAATTATTTTGTGATTTAGTAGGGATCTATTAAAATGAAAGCTACCATGTTATAGGTTTCACTGTAAAGGACTGCTGCCTTTTATAAAACCAGCTCACGTTGTGATCTATTATTCATGCCATGGATCGATTTCCCTTGATAATGTTCATTGTTTTTGCTTGCTATTTTTATTTAAATGATAAAGGACTAAAACACATTTTATATATGTATATATATATATATATATATTTTTATTTTATTTTATTTGAAACACGTTTTAGATTAAATGGTGATGGAGTTATCCCAGCCATAGTAAAATGTAATTTAAACAACTTTTACAGCCATCAAATATTTTGGTCTATTATTCATGCATTGGATTGTCTGTAATACTGTTAATAGTAAGTGATGGGGAACTTGAAGTTTTGGATATTGAGAAAATTCAAAATCAAACTTTGCTTTACTCTGTCTCATCCATATTTTTACTTACTTTGAATAGTTTCATGTCTTAAAATTTAAAATCAATGATAATTAAATAGGAAGATTGATTAGTAGTTGTACTATAACTGCTGAAATTCGTATTTGAATACACTACTTAACCTCACCTACAGCAGCCATACATAATAGAAGCTTCACACTTAACTTGCTTATTTTTTATACTGTCAATCCTCATGTTTTCTTAACTCTGTTTTAGTGTAAGGATTAGTATTGTATATTAGTAAGTTGAATATATCATCTTTTATGTTTCATTGTCCGTAATACTGTTAATAGTAAGTGATGGAGAATTTGAAGTTTTGGATATTGAGAAAATTCAAAATCAAACTTTGGTTTACTTTGTCTCATCCATATCTTTACTTACTTTGAATAGTTTCATGTCTTAAAGTTTATATTTATAATCAATGATAATTAGATAATTAAATAGGAATATTTATTAATAGTTGTGCTATGACTGCTGAAATTCGCATTTGAATACACTACTTTACCTCACCTACAACAGCCATACATAATAGAAGCATCACACTTAACTTGGTTTATTATTATTATTATTATTTTTTTTGGGGGGCAGTTATGGTGTGTAGTTATATATGACTGTGTAGTATTAACTTTGGGAATTGGTTGTTGTTGCTCTATATATTACAAACTATGAATATTAGGCCCATAAAGGTTATAGATTTCACCGCAAAGGCCCGCTACCTTTTATAGAACCAGCTCATGTTGTAGTCTATTATTCATGCCATGATTTCCCTTGACAATGTTGATTGTTGTTGCTTGCTATTTTTATTTAAATGATAAACAACTGAAACACATTTATATATGTATATATTTTTTTTTAGCCTCGAAACTTATTTTATATTAAATAGTGATGGAGTTATCCCAATCATATAGAAGTGTAATTTTTAAACAGCTTCTACAGCCGGCAATTTTTTTGGTCTATTGTTCATGCCTTACATTGTCCTTACACTGTTAACTATAAGTGATGAAGAATTTGAAATTTTGGATATTCAGAAAATTCAAAGTCAAACCTTGCTTTACTCTATGAATATTAGACCCATAAAGGTATTGTAACATGGAAAACCACCTTCAGAAGCTTTGAAGTATAACCTGTTCATTTGATTTGTGGAATTTGTCTGAGCCACCAATTATAGACTGAGTCTACTTAACTTCCATCTGCAGTTAGATAGAAGTTTTTATAGCTGTCAATCCTCATGTTTCCTTAATTCTCTTGAAGTGTTAGGATTAGTATTGTATATTAATAAGTTGAATATATCATCTTTTATATTTCAGGTTTGGGAATGCGAAATAGAAAACCCATTAACATAGACTTGAGTAAAAGGTCAAACAACACACAAAGTAAGTGCAAAAACTACTATTTTGGAATTTTATATTCATCGTTATTTTCCATTTTTCTCATTTTCATGCTTGCAAAATCACATTAAATTACTGTTATTTGTAATTTTAAATATTAAAAACAACAATTAAATACTTTTAAATAATTAAAATACTATTTTAAGATAGCATCAATGACAATATACCAACAATAGGTTCAAAATTGTGTCTCCATGTATATTAAATACTTTATTAATTGTGTCTACATTTTCTAAAAGTTACTTTGATAAAAGTCCTTCATATATTTTTAACCTACCTTATTTCTATTTCTCTTCAAAATTTGCTTTAAAATCCATTTTTTACAACATTACTTGGGACTATTTTTCCCTTTGGTTGGCTTCAGCACCTATGTTTCAAATAAAACTATTGCTAAATTGGGTTGTCAATGAATTGAAAATAATATTAATCTTTTACATATGCTTTTATAGAACTAGCTTATGTTGTGGTCTATTATTCATGCCATGATTTTCCTTGACAATGTTGATTGTTGTTGCTTGCTATTTTTATTTAAATGATAAACAACTAAAACACATTTATATATGTATATATTTTTTTTAGCCTCGAAACTCATTTTATATTAAATAGTGATGGAGTTATCCCAATCGTAGAAAAGTTTAATTTTTAAACAGCTTCTACAGCCGGCAATTTTTTTGGTCTCCTTGCATTGTCCTTAACATTGTTAACTATAAGTGATGAAGAATTTGAAATTTTGGATATTCAGAAAATTCAAAATCAAATCTTGCTTTACTCTATGAATATTAGACCCATAAAGGTATTGTAACATGGAAAACCACCTTCAGAAGCTTTGAAGTATAACCTGTTCATTTGATTTGTGGAATTTTTCTGAGCCACCAATTATGGATTGAGTCTACTTAACTTCCATCTGCAGTTAGACAAAAGTTTTTATAGCTGTCAATCCTCATGTTTCCTTAATTCTCTTGAAGTGTTAGGATTAGTATTGTATATTAATAAGTTGAATATATCATCTTTTATATTTCAGGTTTGGGAATGCGAAATAGAAAACCCATTGACATAGACCTGAGTAAAAGGTCAAGCAGCACACAAAGTAAGTGCACAAACTACTATTTTGGAATTTTATATTCATCGTTATTTTCCATTTTTCTCATTTTCATGCATGCAAAATCACATTAAAGTAATGTTATTTGTAATTTTAAATATTAAAAACAACAATTAAATACTTTCAAATAATTAAAATACTATTTCAAGATAGCATCATTGACAATATACCGACAATAGGTTCAAAATTGTGTCTCCATGTATATTAAATACTTTATTAATTGTGTATCCATTTTCTAAAAGTTACTTTGATAAAGTCCTTCATATATTTTCAACCTACCTTATTTCTATTTCTCTTCAAAATTTGCTTTAAAATCCATTTTTTACAACATTACTTGGGACTATTTTTCCCTTTGGTCGGCTTCAGCACCTATGTTTCAAATAAAACTATTGCTAAACTGGGTTGTCAACGAATTGAAAATAATATTAATCTTTTACATATGATTTTGCATTTTCTATATTTCCATTACATAATTTCATCTAATTATGCTTCATTTTTCCCTATCATCTAGGAAAATTTACAGAGCTGTGGAATTTTGGCCCACCAAGCTGTGTGTGTGAATATTGTAATGCAATATTATGGTACGAAGAGAGGAATCGTAAATCCAAAAACACAAAGAATCCTAAATTCTCAATATGTTGTCGAGGGGGTAGGGTGAAGCTACCTTCGTTGAAATCACCACCTCCTGAGCTTCAAGAACTCCTACAACGTTCAGAACATTACAAGGCTAATATAAGGAGGTTCAACTCCATGTTTGCAATGACTTCTATGAGAGGAAATGTTGATGTCCATGCTAATGAAGGAGAGGAAATGTTGATGTCCATGCTAATGAAGGACGAGGCCCTTACATCTTTCGATTGAATGGGCAAAACCACCACAGAATTGGGTCGTTACTTCCAGTTGTTGGAAAAGACCCATCTTTTGCACAGCTATATATACACGACACAAAAAAAGAGATTCATTATAGACTAAGTGCTTTGCCTGGATAGGAATCAGAGTATGACCTTGACATTGCTATAGTTCAAATATTATTGAAGATGCTTGATGAGAACAATGTCTTGGTAAAGACATTCTGTATGGCAAGGGATAGGTTCAAGGACTCTGATATGCACAATGTACACTTGCGATTAATTGGATCGCGATCAAGTGATGGTAGGGAACAAAACATGCCTACTTGCTCTGAAGTTGCTGCTATAATTGCAGGTGATTTGAGCGATGAAAATATCCATCGTGATATTATTGTTGAGAAAAGAAGTGGATTGTTACAACGAATAAATGAACTACACCCAAAATTCATGGCCATGCAATATCCATTGTTATTTCCGTATGGTGAGGATGGATTTCGAAATGAAATACTTAAAAAAGGTCTTGGTGGTGCTGCGCCTTTGACAGAAGAATATGTCACTATGCAAGAATATTATGCATATCAATTACAACAGCGTGAGAATGAAGGTGAAACATTGATTCTTGGTCGTAGGCTGCGACAACAATTTTTAGTAGATGCTTACACATGTGTTGAGGAGTACCGACTAATTTGGGTCAGGAATCATCAACTTCAATTGAGATCAGAGGTGTACTTTGGAATAAAGGATGTTGTTGTTAGGTTCTAAAGACTTAGGATTTTATGTATTTAGAACTCTAATGTGTATTGTTGGCAAACCATGATCAAAACAATATGTTTAGTCGCGTTTAGACTTGCTCAAAGTTGATTCATTTATGTAAAGTTGGAATAAGCTGATGCAGAAGGCATTTATGCTTCTCGACCTAATTCAATCGATCGAAGCTTAGGCTCGATCAATCGAAAATCGGGTCAGAGGCGTTTTCTGCATAATTCCAACTCAGCCCTAGTTTTGTTTTAAAACGTTTAGGGTTTTCTAATTTGCCCTAGGTATGAAAGGCAAACCCTAGCCACATTTTAGTGCTGCTCATGTTGCTCATATTGCTGTTTGTGTAAATCTCTTGTAAGATCTGTGAGGAGCTTTCCTTTACACAAGCTTAGGATTATCAAGAAGAAGATTCGTTCAAGAGCTTGATGATCATTCAGTTGCTGCCATAAGAACTTAAAGAAACACAAGCTGGTGTGCTTGTACTTGCTGGAGAATCCAAGAAAGAAGGAGTCCGTGGATTCGGAGCTTGTACGTGGTCGTGTCAGTAAGTTCTACTGGTGGGTAGCAATAAGAAGTCGAGCATGGGGGCTTGTAAGTCTTATTGTATGAACTTCGATTCTTTCAAGATAGTGGATTCAGGTTTACCTTGAAGATAACTAGGTTAAATCCTCCCCAGGTTTTTACCGGTTTGGTTTCCTGGGTGATCATATCATTGTGTTATTTATCTTTCCGCTGCTTTGCATGATATGATTGTTTGATTGTGAAAACCTAGACTTGGAATTTGGACTAAGTAACAACTTGGCTAATTAACTAGGTTAATCCAATTGTGTTTTAAGGGGTCTAAAAACTATCAAGTGGTATCAGAGCGGGTTGCTCTCTTGTTGTTGATCTTTTGATCACTGAGCTGATCCTTGACCCCTATTGTCATGGAACACGGACATTCTCTAGTTATTCCTCCTCACTTTGATGGGAATAACCATGCTTATTGGAAAGTAAGGATGAAAGCATTCTTGAAATCTATTGATGAGAGAGTCTGGAACTCTGTCGAGTACGGATGGGAAAAGCCCACTACTCCTGTTAGTGAGTGGCAAACTTCTCAAAAAGAAGCAGCCGCGTTCAATAGCAAGGCTATGAATGCTATCTTTAACGCTGTTTCTATGGAGGAATTTAAGAGAATCTCTAATATTGAGGTTGCTCATACTGCTTGGAATATCCTCCAGACTGTGCATGAAGGCACAAAGGCTGTCAAAATCAACAAATTGCAGTAGTTAACTTCTAAATTTGAAAGCATTAGAATGTCTGATGATGAATCTTTTGATGAATTCTATGCTAAACTTAATGATATTGTTAATTCTGCATATAACTTGGGTGAAATCTATGATCAACCTAAAATTGTTAGGAAGATTCTTAGATCTTTAACTGAAGACTTTAGACCCAAAGTGACTGCCATCATTGAGAGCAAGGATGTGGACTTTATCCCTGTTGATGAACTTGTAGGATCACTTCAATCCTATGAGTTGGACCTACCCAAAACTAGCAAATCCAAATCAATGGCTCTTAAGTCAGTTGATGATGTTGAGGTTGGTGGATTTGATGATGAGCTCTCTGCTATAGAGATTGCTTATCTTGCTAAGAACTTTAAAAACTTTCTCAGGAATAGTAATAGAAGGGCAAGAGATACGAACACTGTTGAACCTAGAAACTTTAGGAAGAATGATCCCATTAAGGTTAACAATAATGATAAACCTAGAGAAAAAGTAGGACAATCTTCAAATAATTCTATGGGTCCTCAGTGTTTTGGATGTCAAGGGTATGGTCACATGAAATTTGAATGTCCTATCTATTTGAAGTCTAAGGGTAAGGCTATGGCTGTAACCCTTAGTGATGGTGAAGTTTCTGATGATGAGTCTGGATGTGACGAGGATGGAAACCTCATTGCTTTCACTGCTACTGCTGTAGTCAATGAAAGCATATCTGTTGAAGAGAACCCTTCTGATGGGGAACTCTCTGAGGATGCAGATCTTCAAGAGGCCTACAATAAACTTTGCAAAGTTGCTGCAAAGGATGCTATGAATGTTGAACTTGGCTTGAAAAAAATTGAATCTCTTGAGCTTGATAAGAAGAATTTGCTTGTAAAATTGTTTGATGCTAATGAACTTTTGAACAATGTGAAAACTGAGAATATGCTATTGCTTGATAAAGTTAAATCTTTGAAACTTGATTTATCTGTTGCTAGATCTGTTAGTTCTAAACTTGATCAAATGCTGAGTGTTCAAAAGTCTCCTTCTGACAAATCTGGATTAGGTTTTGTTGAAAGCATTTTTGTATCTGCTCCCCATTCCACAAACTTTGTACCTTCATCTTATTCTGAACCTTCTGTGAGTGAGATTGTGAGTGAAACTGTCAAACCCCCTGTGAGTGAGGTTGTCAAACCCATAGAAGTTTCACCATCTAGGAAGATTAGGGTTGATCTGAAAGAGTCTAAACCTAAGCACCCTATCCTTTCTAAGGACAAGTCACATGATAAGCCTGCATGGGTTTGTCATTTTTGTGGAAAGTCTGGACACATTCGTCCAAACTGTTACAAGCTGTAATCTGCTAAGAGAGCAAACAAACCAAAAGTACCTGTGCCTCAAGCACAAGATCCTATGGTATTCATTAGTGAATTGGTAAAGGCTCTCAACCTTTATTCCAATCCTGGAGTTGGTAATCATTCTCATGTGAATAAGAACTCCAATGCTCGTGATGCATCTAAAAGATTTTGGATGCAAAAGACTCGAACTAATTGAGTCTTTCTGACATAGTCCTTGTGCTTCATTGCTTTACCCTTTGTGACTATTGTTCTTTGGTTTTTGTTTTCTCTGTTTCTAGGATTTGCATTGCATAACATTCATGCATTTCATTCTAGGTTGTTTTTGTTTATTTTTTTTCAAATAAAAAAAAAAAAAAAAAGGAAAAGGGAAGAAAAAGGAAGCAAATTGTGTTTTTCACTATTTTCTTGGTTTTTGGAAAATAAGGTTGATCGATTTATTTTCACATATCATGTCTTTTGTACCTTGTTTAGCTTTGATGAGCTTATTTATTGCACTTTACTAGTTGAAACTTTGTAGTGCATGTTGTGTGGGAAAGATGTTTATGGTTTTGATCACTTTGTCTTAATCTTGAAATCACATGTCTTTGACTGTCGGACTTGAACCTTTAGAGAAAGGCATAAATAACCATCTCACCACTGTTCACTAGCCAATCATGAACACCTTAGTGCATATCGTAAGATTTTGTGCTTGAGAAAGTGTAGCACATGCACAAAAAGAACATAAGGTGTAGCCTCGGTTTAAATGCTAAAATTGGTGTGTACATTATTGGACTTAATGTTAAATCTATTAAATAAAATTGGTGTGTACATTATCCCGGCTATTTTACTAAGTTTCTGAATAAATAAAATTTGTGTGTACAATATGAGGCAAAATCAAGAAACTTACATGATTGCAAGCTTATGATCTACGAGATGTGGGAGTTATATGATGTAACTCTTTAGGTGATAGTCTTTTTCAAATTCTATGTGATGAATTTTGTAGACTTTGTGTTTAATTGCTATACACATATCACCTCACATGTAACTCAAGCTTTTGCTAGTTGCACTCACTACACAAGTTACTCTTTGCTAAACATTGTACGTGTTATTGTGTGTGTCTTTGGTCTGACCAACCAAGTTTGCAAATACTTTGAGTTTTGTGCAAAACTGAATTGATGCTTGAAAATTTATGGAGAATGTAAGAAATTTTAACTTTGGGAAAATTGGGCTTAAATCCTTGTTTTGAAAATCATATCATCACATACTCATGCATTTTGTTCATCAATTTCAATGCTCTGAGATGGTTCTAAATTTTTTTTCAAAAACTATGTTTTTCCTTAAAATTTTTGTAAGCCTTTGTCTGATTCGATTGATCCAATCTGTTTTTCGATCAATCGAAATTGGTTCAAAAAATTAGGTGAGCCTCTGGTTGTTTCGATCGATCGAACCTAAGATTTCGATCAATCGAAAATCGTATGAGAAGTTTTTTAAAAACTGATTTTCAGTTGTGTCAAACACTTTTTCAAAAAGTTCTTTAACTTTTCTCTCTCCATACGACTCGGTCAAGGCTCAATCTCAAATTTTTGTCGTTTTCGACCATTCTTTTTGCAAGGTTTTTCTATCTATAAGCCGGTAAGACTTTTATAACCTTCCTTTTGCATTTATTTTCATGTTTTCATGCATAAACTCATGGATTTCATTGGTATTTTCGGAACTTTTCATAATTTGGGATTTTTGATGAATCAAACCCTACTTTGTGAAATTGATCAATGGGTTTTGTTGCAACAATGATATATTCATAATCTATGCTGGTTAATTTGATCAATTTGGGGATTTGTGAAAAATTAAAATTCTAGGGCTTGTATTGAACTCGAATTGGGGATTATGTTCAAATTGGTTTCAATTGATGAAATTGGCTTGTTGAAATGATGTAAATGATCATTATTTTATGTAATCTATCTTGTGTAATGATCAATTCGTCAATTTATTAAAAATTGATCAAGTGGTTTTTTCAAATTTTTAGGGTTTTTGTTAGAAACTCTATGCTCAAGCCAATTTTGTGAACTTGAACTTAATTTGAATTTAATTGCACTGCATTAGGATATGCATCACTACATTTAACTTGTTCATGCATCACATAGATTTTTGTTCTATTTTTTTTTTGTGCTAACTTGTAGTCTGCCCTTGGTTTTTGTTTTTTTTTGCTTTGTGTCTTGGTCTTTATCCTAGCACCATGCCTAGGAAGACTAGAGCCCATAGGACCCCCTCCACTTCCTCTGAGTCTCCCTCTAGGAGTGAGGTGTTTAGGAATGACAAAAGCAGAGAGGCCTTTGAAAAACTTAACTGTAAGCGTAAGATTTGGGCTGAGCGTTCTGTGGTTTTAGATGAGGTTGATCCGGCCATTAGGGCGAACCTTGAGTCTAGAGGTTGGTTGTCCCTGTTAGAGATAGATCATCCACCCCCGACCGCCCTGATTAGAGAGTTCTTCTCGAATCTCTCTTGCCACGTCTATGATTCCAACACTCTAGTTAGGAGTTGGATACGAGGTTTAGAGTTCACCATTACCCCTCGGATAGTGGCTAAAGCTCTTGGGGTTCCGGTCGTTAGGGAGCCTGTTTATCCCTATGATGAGTCTCCACCCTTAGATGACGTCATGTCATACATTACTGGGTCTTCTATCCAGTAGGGTTCTGATCCTCGTATCACGTCTGTTGAGCTTACCGAGACTGCCTATCTTTTCTTTAGGATAGCGTGTCATTCTTTGTGGCCTATTTCTCATCTCCACACCATCCCTCTAGAGCGATGTGTGTTTTTGTACGCTTTTGTGTCCGGTGCGTCTATCAGCTTTCCACATCTGTTCCTTCGTTCTTTGAACGAGGTTCATAGGAGTTCTGTCGTAGGGCATGCGCTTATCCACCCTATTTTCATTCATAGGATTTTGTTGTTTCTTAGTCTAGCTGATTTCCTTTCCGGTGAGCCCGTTCATGTTGTAGCTCCCATAAGTGCCACCTTCCTTAGGCAGAGGGCTACTCACTTGAGAGCTGATCCTATGCGTCCTAGAGGTGCATCATCTGGTGTTGTTCCCCCTCCTTCCTCTTCTACAGGTGTTGATACTGCTGAGGCGTCTGGTGTTGCTGCTGCTGATGCTAATGTTCCTCCATTGACTACTTCGGATGATTCAGACATTCGACGTACGTTGGATCATGTCTTGACCATTCAGGCGGCTCATGGACAGATTTTGGTGGACGTGCTCGATGAGATCCACGCTTTGCGCATAGAGTTGGCACAGTTTCGACGATCTTCACCGCCACCTCCCTTTTGATGATGGTTTTTTATTGCCCTTTGGCATTCCGTCACAAAAAGGGGGAGTACATATTTGAGCTCTTGTAGAATTTTGTTTTCAGGGGGAGAGTATTTTCTGTTGGTTGGAGCTTGTGGAGTTTAGATTGTATCTAGGTGCTTCACATTGTATTTTACCTTTTTAGCTCTTGCCACTTTTTTGTTGTTTTGTTGGGCTATTCATGTTAGGGGGAGATATTTTTATTATATGTTTCTTGTTTCAACTACTTATTGATTTATATTTATGAGTTTTTTCATTGATATATGTCTTTATTGTGTGTTGGTTGAAATCAAGAATTTATTTTGTTTACTTGTATTTTCCACACATGCGGTTATGCATTTTGTTTAGTGTTTCAGGAAATATACAGGTTGATTCAATTGAGCTGCTGTCTACACTTGCAATTGATGGATAGTAGTTAGGATTGAATTTGTTTTTATGAGCATTATTTTTGTAAAGGGCTTTTATTTGTAAACTTTGAGCGTTTAGTTGTGTTTTGTCATGGATTGCCAAAGGGGGAGTTTGTTAGGTTCTAAAGACTTAGGATTTTATGTATTTAGAACTCTAATGTGTATTGTTGGCAAACCATGATCAAAACAATATGTTTAGTCGCGTTTAGACTTGCTCAAAGTTGATTCATTTATGTAAAGTTGGAATAAGCTGATGTAGAAGGCATTTATGCTTCTTGACCTGGTTCGATCGATCGAAGCTTAGGCTCGATCAATCGAAAATCGGGTCAGAGGCGCTTTCTGCATAATTCCAACTCAGCCCTAGTTTTGTTTTAAAACGTTTAGGGTTTTCTAATTTGCCCTAGGTATAAAAGGCAAACCCTAGCCACGTTTTAGTGCTGTTCATGTTGCTTATATTGCTGTTTGTGTAAATCTCTTGTGAGATCTGTGAGGAGCTTTCCTTTACACAAGCTTAGGATTATCAAGAAGGAGATTCGTTCAAGAGCTTGATGATCATTCAATTGCTGCCATAAGAACTTAAAGAAACACAAGCGGGTGTGCTTGTACTTGCTGGAGAATCCAAGAAAGAAGGAGTCCGTGGATTCGGAACTTGCACGTGGTCGTGTTAGTAAGTTCTACTGGTGGGTAGCAATAAGAAGTCGAGCGTTGGGGCTTGTAAGTCTTATTGTATGAACTTTGATTCTTTCAAGATAGTGGATTTAGGTTTACCTTGAGGATAGCTAGATTAAATCCTCCCCAGGTTTTTACCGGTTTGGTTTCCTGGGTGATCATATCATTTTGTTATTTATCTTTCCACTGCTTTGCATGATATGATTGTTTGATTGTGATAACCTAGACTTGGAATTTGGACTAAGTAACAACTTGGCTAATTAACTAGGTTAATCCAATTGTATTTTAAGGGGTCTAAAAACTATTAGTTGTATTTAGAGGAGACACTACTCCTTCATCTATTGGGAAAAGAGTTGTTCTTCCTTCAAGCTTTACTGGAAGCCCGAGATATATGATTCAAAATTATCAAGATGCTATGTCAATTTATAGATAAGCTGGGTACCCAGATTTGTTTATAACTTTTACATGCAACCCTAAATGGCCAGAAATTGAAAGTTTCCTTTCCTTAATTCCAGCTCAACGGCCTGAAGATAGACCAGATATCATTGCAAGAGTTTTTAAGATCAAATTGGATCAACTACTACGTGATTTAAAACATGGCAAGCATTTTGGAAAAGTAATTGTAGGTATAAAATACAATTCATTACTGTTTGATTGTTGTTCTTAATGGTTAAATCTATTTAATTATTGTAACATTTTTTTTGTGTGAATACAGTTAACTACACAGTTGAATGGCAAAAAAGAGGCCTCCCCCATGCTCACATTCTTTTTTACCTATACCCAGATGCAAACACCCCACGCCTGCGGATATAGACAAGATAATTTTTACTGAAATACTAGATAAGATTACAAATCCAGGGGATTATGAAGTCATTTCACAATACATGATTCATGGACCTTGTGGTTTTGCCAACCCAAAATCTCCATGCATGGTTGACAATAAATGTAGGAAGCATTTTCCAAAAAAGTTTTATAGTGACACTGTGATAGATGAAGATGGTTACGCAATTTATAGGAAAAGAGATAATGGGATGACAGTTGAGAAGAATGATGTTATGCTTGATAACAGATTTGTGGTGCCATACAACATTGACCTGTTAGTTAAATACCAAGCTCACATTAATGTTGAGTGGTGCAACCGTTCCAAGTCCATCAAATACTTATTCAAGTATGTTAACAAGGGTTTTGATCGAGCAACATTTGTTTTGTATGAAAACTTACACACAGGTGCTACAAGTGAAGCACAGCATATAACAAACATTGATGAGATCAAAACATATCTAGATTGTAGATATATCTCAGCTTCTGAAGCATGCTAGAGACTTTTTGAGTTTGATATCCAATATAGAGAGCCTACTGTACAGAGATTAAGCTTCCATATTGAGAATGAGCAGAATGTTACATTCAAAGATTCAGAATACTTGGATAATGTTTTGGAAAGACCAGATATAACAAAAATAATGTTCACTGAATGGATGAAGGCAAACGAAATGTATGATACAGCAAGAAATTTGACATATTGTGATTTCCCTACGAAATGGGTTTGGCATATAAAACAAAGAGAATGGCGCCCAAGGAAATCTGGTCGATGTATAGTGAGGATATTTCATGCTTATCCTGCAAGTGGTGACCGCTTCTATCTTCGAATGCTCCTTAATGTTGTCAAAGGTGCAAGGTCTTTTGAGGAAATTAGGACTATTGATCATGTTGTGTATCCAACATACAGAGCAGCATGCTATGCTCATGGCCTTTTAGATGATGACAAGGAATGGGATGATGCTATCAAAGAAGCCTCTAATTGGGCTTCAGGAAGGCAGCTACGAGAATTGTTCGCAACGCTATTGTTATTTTGTGAAGTGACAAACCCACATGCACTATGGATGGCTAATTGGGAGTTGTTGTCTGATGATATACTATATAGGCAAAAGCGTCTCCTAATGTATGACAACTTACATTTGACAGAAGAACAAATACAGAACCATGCTCTTTTTGAAATTGAACAAATATTAGTAAAAAGTGGAAGATCTCTGAAAGAATTTGATGGCATCAAATATCCAAATGTGTCGACAATTAGAGAAAACAACAACCGATTGTTACAAGAAGAGTTGGATTTTGATAGGCTTGAATTGGCTACAGAACATAAAAAACTTTTAAATGAGTTAAATGTTGACCAAAGAAAAATATATGATGTTGTAATTCAAGATCTGGCATGCAATAGCGATGGTTTATACTTTGTCTATGGTCATGGAGGAACTGGTAAAACATATCTTTGGAAAACATTAATTGCTTGCCTCCGTTCACAAGGGAAAATTGTGCTTGCTGTAGCTTCTTCTGGCATAGCAGCTTTGCTACTCCCTGGTGGTAGGACTGCTCACTCCAGATTTCAAATCCCTATCATTGTGACAGAGGAATCAACTTGTGGTATAAAACAAGGAACACATGCTGCTGAGTTAATGACAAAGGTGAGTCTTATTATATGGGATGAAGCACCTATGGCACATCGTAATTGTTTTGAGGCTGTAGACCGTTCATTGAGAGATCTACTTCGATTTACCGACATAAACAGTGTCGATAAAACTTTTGGAGGAAAGACAGTTGTATTAGGTGGTGATTTTCGACAAATACTGCCAGTTATTGCTAAAGGCCATAGAGAAGATATTGTTGACGCATCAGTGAATAGATCTTATTTATGGAACTTTTGCAAGGTATTTGTACTAACACAGAATATGCGTCTCCAACAACCTAATGCTGATTCCAACAACTTTGCAGAATGGATACTCAAATTAGGTAACGGAGAGCTTGGTGAAGTTGATAGCCAATCAAATATAGTCATACCCTCTGACCTATTAATTGATGTTGGAGATGATCCAATACAAAGCATTGTGACTGCAACATATCCAAATCTTCACAGCAACTATGCAGATGGAAAATACTTAGAAGAGCGATCTATTCTAGCTCCAACAAATGATGTAGTCAATGAAATAAATGACTATATCATAGACTTGCTTGCTTCAAATGAGGAGACATATCTCAGTGCAGATTCAATTTGCAAGGCTTCAATATACATTCAGAATGAAGATGTACTTTACCCAGTTGAATTCTTAAACTCCTTGAAATTCCCTGGCATACCAAATCACAGACTACGTCTTAAAGTTGGTCTTCCAGTAATGTTGCTCCGAAATATTAATCAATCAGCTAACCTATGTAATGGGACTCGATTAGTAGTTACTCAATTATCCAAATGGGTGATCGAAGCTAAAGTTATAATTGGATCACATGTGGGAAACAAAGTCTTCATCCCAAGAATAGTACTCTCTCCATCAGACACAAAATGGTCGTTTGTTTTAAAGGGAAGACAATTCCCAATTCCTGTTTGCTTTGCCATGACTATAAACAAGAGTCAAGGGCAATCACTAAAACATGTTGGACTTTTCTTGCCTAAACCAGTTTTCAGTCATGGGCAATTATACGTTGCTATTTCTAGAGTTACTACTAGGAATGGTCTTAAACTCTTGATAATTGGTGACGATGGCAAAACCTCTTCAACAACTAAAAATATAGTCTATAAAGAGGTCTTTAGAAATATACATATAAATATGTGAAACTTCATTGAAGAAAGTTCATCATTCATTGCTAAGTTTCTAACCGCATTTAATTATTACTTTATACTTTTTGTAAAACAAAAATATCATGTTCCAAGCTTCTTTAAAAAACAAACATTTAAATTTGATAATGCAAAACGTAGTCAATTCTGCATTTTACCAAAATAAATTATTTTATTGATGATTATTATAATTTTACTTACTTTTATATATATTTTTTATGACAACTTCTCTATTCAACTGTGGAAATAGCTGCAGAACTACTGATACTAAGTCAAAATGGCAATGTGTTGGACTCCTTTGAGCAAGATTTCAACGGATAGAGACAATTGGACAATCAAGGTCAGAGTACTTCGTATGTGGGATGCAATCAACACAAAAAACAATGAGTTCATAAGCCTTGATTTGATATTTATTGATGAAGAGGTAAGTATAGAACTCAATTTATATTGTGCTGATTCAATTTATTATATAGATTCAATTCTTTTAAAAATAATTATTTTACCAACTCATCATATAATTCAACATCCATGGCTATTATATATATTCACAAGAAGAATAATGGAAGATACTAACATTTTCCATTATTCTAGGGCTCAACAATACATGCAATTGTTCGGAAAAATCAAGCACGAACTTTTAGACCACAATTGCTTGAAGGTCGTGTTTATACCATCAAGAATTTTAGGGTGGAGAGTACTAAAGGCGAGTTTCGACCCGTGCACAATGATATCTGAATTTGGTTCATGACCATTACTACAATCATGGAGTCCAACAAAGATATGAACTCAATCCAAAAATACTGCTTTGAGTTTGCTGACTATGACCAAATACAGAACCAATGTTACAACTACACATATTTAATAGGTAAATACAAATCTCCAACTATTTCACAATTCCTCTAATATAGTTGTATCCTAAATTAATGATTCAAAATAATCTAACTAGATAATTGCATATAAATAGATGTTGTTGGAAAGTTGGTAGCAGTTGGAAATGTCGAAGAGCCTCAAGTTAATGGCGCATCAAGAAAATTGCGCAATCTGCAATTGCTTTTGAAAGAGTAAGACAAAATTTGTTGATGTGATATTGATGTCATTATATGTTTATATAGAAAAATCAATTATAAATAAAAAAAAATTACTAATAACAAAAAAATCCTCAATGATTTTAACTATACCAGGGGAAAAGAAATTAGGCTTTCACTATGGGGAACAAGTGTCTGGCAAATCGATGAAGATGTATATAAGAAAAATCCAGGACCTTTTGTCTTAATTGCAACTTCGACTATTGTCAAATCATTTGGAGGTAAGTATAACTAAATAATGTTACCAACTATCAATTTTAATGTACTTAGTACTGCTATCAAGTTAATAAGTATATTGATTACTAATCTTAGGCCATAAATTTTACAATGAGAAATGTAATCACTAATTATAAATTTTTTATACTCAAACTTATTCATTTTCAAAACAATCTAATGATACTTTTAGAGAATTTCATTCTCATTAAAACATGTCTTCCTTTTTCTCAATTTCAATTCAATACGATTTGGTTTATTATAATGTATTCTGCAATTTTTGCAGGCAAATTGTCTTTGTCATCAACCAGTGCAACAAAAGTCTAAATCTTGAGATTCCAGAGGTTGCTGAAATAATTGACAAGTGCATATTTTAAAAATTATTAATAACAAAAAAATGTGATAAATAACATTTTTTATCTCACAAAATACCATTTACATTCTTTTTTCCTTTTTAAAAATTCAATGATAGGAATGGTAAAAAACATGATCCTATACAAGAAATACCAAAAATACATGCAAAACAGTTTTCAGAGGAGGATTTTTCTTCAAACAATATGAAGACAATACCAGAGCTCAAATGCATTGAATGGGATCCTACAAAACAAGTTTGTTAATCATTTCAAAGTAGAGTCATCATTTACATGAAAATATAATAATACATCATTTACTTAAAAAAAAACATATTTACTTCAAAATTCATTGCAGCATGTTAACTGCTATTGTGTTGCAACAATAAGCAACATTGATACAACAATGGGTTGGTATTATATTTTATGCGTGTTATGTGGAAAGAAGGTCAAACCACAATCAGGATCGTTTTGGTGCGCAAAATGTGAAACGAAAACAAATCTGCCTATCCCAAGGTTAGAGGCACACACATTAACTACAAAGTTTGAAATTTTTTTTATAAACATATTCCTCTTACTATAATTACTATACAATTGCAAAATACTTCAGATATAGGATTCAAATTGAAGTTTTTGATTCAACTAACAAGACAACTTTTGTCATATTTGATCGAGATGCTGAGAAAATCCTAAATAAATCTGCAAAAGATCTTGCTGAAAAACAAATTGAGGTACAACTTATTTAAATTATTAAATTTATTGTAAAACTATAGATTATAATATAAATTAAAATTCCTAATATGCAGATTGATATTGAAGAAGGAATCCCACTTGATCTTAAAAAAATTTTAGGAAGACAATACATTTTTCTACTGCGCTTGAATGAATTCAATCTGAAGGATGGTTTTGAAAATTACACAGTTGCTAAGATTTTTGATGCACCTTCAAATGAGAAAAAGGTATGGAACAAAAAAAAAAAAAAAAAAAAAGCCAGTATGCTATATTATTTCTTTCTCTACGCTATACTGATGTAAATAACGTGCTCAAATTTAATATGAATGCAACACAAACTTTGTAAGATCCAGCCAAGTATCTTCCAGTGCCATTTCATCAATGATCAACACAAATGATGCAACAAAAGAAGAAAATGATAAAAGCTCACAAATTGAACAAATAAGGATAGACCAAACTTCAAACGCTGAAGATGAAGAAACAAATGATGATAACATACCCCTCGACATGCTTTACAAGCGTTGACATACTTCAAAAAACAAAGCATTCAAGAAACAAAAAAACAAAATTTCGCAATAAAGCTCTTTATTACATCACAAAATAAATATCAATAATATGGAATGAATTACCATGCTTTTATCAACTTTTATAAAGCTCTTTATTACATCACAAAATAAATATCAATAATATGGAATGTTACCATGCTTTTATCAACTTTTATTATACAATATTACTCTAAAGTTGATTCTTTTTTGCTGATTACTTCAACAAAATAATTATAATGAATATGTGTTTGCAATTTATAATTGTTACTATGTTATAATATATATACAGTATTCTTCATAAAAAAATTGCATAAACTATTACAACATTATCTGTGCATTGCATGGGCAACTTACTAGTTTGGTTTAATGTTTCAAGCCTTTTCATCCCTCATACATACGCATAAGCCTCTTTGCATTTTAATTCACCATTTTCACCATTTTCACCATTTTCAAATACACACAAACCAAAAACAATGTCATTTACCTTCAATTTTTAATCTTTCATGTCTCACTGCCACGTTCAATTTACTTTCCTGGGATCTTTTGTCAAACATTTTTTTACTTTGTGTTTGCATTTATTTCTTGCAGATTTTAATTAGACCATCTTGTTTGTCAAACTTATTGTTTAATTATACAAGGATCTACTGCTATTTGTGCCTTCTACGTTGCTTGGTTGATGGATGAGCCATTAGTCATGGTTTTTGCCACATATACGTTCAAAAAAAACAAAGAATTGAGATGTCAAGGAGTAATGCTACTTGTAGCTTACAGAACAATAGCTTTTCCCACATAGGTAGGTAGACAAGGCGCAATAGAGTAGATCATGCCTTGGCTAGACGTGAGAGGTAAGTATTCTTTGTCATTGTTAGTTTGGATGAAATCTATTCCTGGTGATAATTGATATTCAAATCTCTCTTGAAAAATGTTAGGTTCTAAATGTTTAGAACAACTGGCAAATCGTGAACACAAACTTGTCTAGATATAGATTTTAGAGTCTATAGATTTTATTAGACAATGCTCAAGGTGATTCAAGTCAAGATTCAAGAATATACAAGCTGCAGGAAGAAGACTTCATATTCTGCCTGGTTCGATCGATCGAAGAACAGGCTCGATCGATCGAAAGTCGTATCTGCAGAATTTTAATTAAGCCCAAATAGCAGTTCAAGCCCATTTAGGATTAGGGTTTCTAATCTACTTCTCCCAGTATATAAAGGAAACCCTAAGCATGTTTTTATGTGGCTTTTTAGAGAGAAAAGAGTGTGCCTCTTTTGTAGATCTAGGGTTTTATACCCAAAAGCTCTCTTATGTCTTCTACCGGTGTTATTACTTGAAGAATCTCAAGATCCGATGTTGTAGAAGTTGCTGCCTTCTCTAGTCATCAAAGGTGTTGATGACCTAAACCTTCAAGGGTGGTCTTGGAGTCACAAACAGGAGAGTTTGTGTTGCTAAACCTTTGAGTGGGATCTCAAAGTCACAAACGTGGGTGTTTGTGTTTTGCAAAGGCCAAAGAAATAAGGAGTCCGTGGATTCGGAGCTTACACGTGGTCGTGTCAGTAAGTTCTACTGGTTGGTAACGATAAGAAGTCGAGCGGGGGGGCTTGTAAGTCTTATTGTATGAACTTCGATTCTTTCTAGTGGATTTGCTTTTCACCTTGAGGATAGCTAGGTCAAATCCTCCCCAGGTTTTTACCGGTTTGGTTTCCTGGGTGATCATATCATTGTCTTATTTATTTTCCGCTGCTTTGCATGTTATGATCTTTGTGATTGTGATAACCTAGATTTGTTAAATTGGACTAAGTAACAACTTGGCTAATTACCTAGGTTAAATCAATTGTGTTTTAAGGGGTCTAAAAACTAACAAAAAAGATTGTATTTCATAGTTGGATAAAGTTTGTTGTGCTGACACCCCCACCTCCCCCAAAAAAAATTACAATTCAAAAATCTACATCAAATTTATAACGCAAAACTCGCTCTACTTTTTGTTTGGTTCCAGATCTTAGCTACATGTCTCACTCCTTAACTCAAAATTTTGGAAACATCCTAAATGCTGAACTCAGTTTCCATGAGTCTAATTTTGGATTTTGAATTATGAAACACAACTCAAAAACTAAACCGAACAACTTACATTTTAGTAGGGCCTACATTTTTTGAGTCCTGGATGATGAAAATTGAGTATGTAACTCAAAACTTATCAAACCAAACATGCTAGCTTGTAAAGTCATAAAATTGGAGTGTCGTGTTTGACAAAAAAAATCCACAAGATCGATCTTCCTCAAAAACTTGGATTTTAGTGTGAACCCCTCCTCTTATGAGAGAGGGAAAGGGCATTGATTGATGAGTTTTAGAATTTCCAATTATTAAGTCAGATAATGATGGATTCATCAAGGGAAAAAAATTAAATGATAATAGGCTGAAAATTCGCGCATGGAGCAACAAGTGTCGAATTGTTGACTATGCGCCAATTGGCTCTTGTTTGGGGCTCCGAATCCCAATTCACAAGATCGATCTTCCTCAAAAACTTGGATTTTAGTGTGAACCCCTCCTCTTATGAGAGAGGGAAAGGGCATTGATTGATGAGTTTTAGAATTTCCAATTATTAAGTCAGATAATGATGGATTCATCAAGGGAAAAAAATTAAATGATAACAGGCTGAAAATTCGCGCATGGAGCAACAAGTGTCGAATTGTTGACTATGCGCCGATTGGCTCCTGTTTGGGGCTCCGAGTCCCAATTCACTTCTATATTTTTATTATTATTTGCAGCTTCAAAGATTTTTCTTCTTGTTTTTGGGACCTAATTTTTAGCCGTTTTAAGGTTAAATGTTACCGGTGGATATTTCAATTAAAATAATAATTTCTAAGATAATAATTTTAAAAAAAATCCAATCATCTATTAAAATACTAATCTTATGTTTATTGATACACCCTTATCCTAAACCTAGACCATCATTGATTATAATTAAACCTTTAGGCCCGTTGATTGGAGCAATTTTAATTAGGAGGGATGGAAAAAAAGAGCAGAGAAAATGAGAAATTGGTGTGTTTGATTGGACAAGAAAATAGGGTGGAAAACTGGTGGAGATCAGATATTTTCTTCCTGAATTCACCAAAATGCTATCTTCTCAATTTGAGGAGAAAATGAAGATTAAAAAACACTTGAGACTTAACTAAGACCAAAATAGTCCTAGCTAGGCTGTGCACAAAGTTTCCATTTGCTTCACGTTTCTTCATCCTTCTGTCCTTTTCTATTACTTTTCTTTGGTTTGTATTTCTTTTATTTTTTGTCTTTCCTCATTTATCTTGGCTTTTAAAAAAAAAAATTCATCCTTTTTTTCCCTTTTTTTTTTAATGAAGTGCACATTCATAGTTTCATACACAAAATTTTAATAAAAATATAATTTGTTACTTTTTTTTTCAATAGGAGCATGAGAGTAAATTTATACAAATTATATTTTTCATTATCTCAATTTTCTTCTCAACCAAATAAAAGATTTTTTCATCCGCTCAACCAAACACACATGAGAAAAAATTAAATCACTTCTACAATTCCACTTTTCTATCTCTTCCCCTTTTCTATCCCTCTATTTTTCCATCCTCCCAACCAAATGCCTTTATGAGAAAACTAAAATCTATTTTATCCTCTCACTTTTCATTCCTCTCAACCAAATAGACCCTTAAAGAACCAATCATAATTAGTTAGCTATAATCACACGTGTCTAGTCTTAGTTGTAGAAAGGTATGTATGTTTACTGTTAAATCTTAATTCAACTTTTAACTTTTAATTTGATGATCCACTTACGCACATGGCATATTGTTTTAGTTATTAGAACTTTTAGATTTGTTTTTAATGGAGTATTGGAAAATCTAATGACCAAAATTACAACTTTACTCGTATATATGTCATGAAGTAAAGAAATTACTCCTTGAAGTGAGATAGAACGGAGATTGCAAAATATGACATCCACAATCTTTTATAAACTTAATTTGAACTTATCTCATTTGATAAATAAATAAATAAACAAAAGCAATTTTTTTTTAGAAAAATCCAAACTCTAGAACCCAACAGGCAACAACTCTCGTCGTATTCAATTTTGTACTGTTGTGAGAAATCAATCACGTGATTCACGTCACTGGTGAGAATCTAGTCCATCAATTAATAGACCAATTGACGGTCAAAATGGCAAAATATCCCCTTCACGCAAACTTCTTAGTAAAATGCTCATACAAATTTTTCAGTAAAATACTTATGTTTTGAAACCATCTAGGAAAATGCCTCTGTTTGAAAATCGAGTTTTTAAAACTCGAGTTCCAATGAAAAACTCGATTTGTCGAGTTTTTCATTGGAACTCGAGTTTTAAAAACTCAATTTTCAAAATAAGAACATTTCCTTAAATAGTTTCAAAACATTGGTATTTTACTGAAAAGTTTGCACGAAAGGGACAAAGGCCAATTTTCCCCGCCAATTGACTGGTTCCAAAAACTGGCAATATGTACCGATTGCTTGATAAGCATTAAACAATCACTGTCCATGGAAAATATAAAGTTTGCTTCGTTAAAAAAAAAATTCAAACCAAAATTCTTTTTGGAAATTCACTGTACATGTAGAGAGTTTGTTTCGTTAAAAAAAAAAATACAAACCAATTTTTTTTTTTTTTGGGAAATTCACTGTCCATGGAAATTTTAAGAAAATGTTTTGCTTGAAAAATATTCAAGTCAGTTTTTTTAGTTGGAGTAGACGCTAGAGTGGGACTCACGAAGTCGTTTTTATTTTTAATATTGTTTAATTTTTAATTTTATAAAAATGCCACTCATCTCAATTTTTTGTATATTAAAAAACCAAAAACTGAAAATAAAAATCACACCCAAACATGTTTTTATTTGGTGAGAGTGAGACACAAGAAATGAAAACAGAAAAAACCTGGTTTCAAAAAAAATGAAAACAGTAAAAACCTGTTCAATGTGCCGTGTGGTACCACTATTTTGTGATTTTTTTTAGGAGGAGGATAGAATGGATTTATTTAAGAGAAATGTTAATGGATACTCCATCAGAATTAGTTGAGCAACTATTTTAAAAAATATTTTATTGAAAAATGATAAAATAATGAATTTTTTTGACAATTTTTATATTTCTCATTAAAGTTGTGTTAAAACTTTCCTGAATATGATTTAGGGTAAGTTTAGTTAAGCCTTTTCAAATTGTGCTTTTTGAAAAAGTGACGGTTTTAAAAAATGCGGTATGAAATTGAGTTTTTTAAAAAAGTAGAGCGTTTGGTAAAAACCATCAAAAAGTGCTTTTTGAAAAATTTGAGTGTTTATATAGCACTTATAAAAGTGGTGGTTTGAGTTGTAAATTACCAAAAAGGACAAGATATATATATATATATATATATATATATATAAATATATATATATATATATATAAATATATATATATATAAGAGAATTTTTTTTTTTTTTTTGAAAACTCAAATTTGTGTAAAAGCACAAGAACTTGTTTAGACCCCAAATTAAAAATTACGGCTCGGTTGATTTTATTCTAACTTAACTAAGTGTGGAATAAGAGTAAATGCGAGCGAACACACAATAAAACTACTCTAAGCCATTTTCATCAAATAACAGCAATAAAATGAAAGCTAAAAAAAAGTAGGGAAGATGATGCAAACACAAGATAACACCGCAATGTGTTATCGAAAAGGAAACCAAAGAACTTGGGGAAAAACCTCTTTGATGCCCTCCAAGCAGTAAATCAATCCCCTAAAAAATAAGTTAGAGTACACAAATAACAAAAGACCCTCCAAACCTAATCTACCCCACATACTTGAGCCTTCCAAGCTCCTACTACCAACTGACTTGACAAAACCTTGTCTTCTTTAGCTCTCCAAATCACGCAATTTAGCTCGATTGCATCCGCCAAACGATTGGTTTCTTCTAATGCTTCCCAGCAACACCAAAACCTCACTTTATACTCAGAATGAGTATAGTAAGTGTTTGAACTATCAACCTTTCAGGGATTTGGATATGGAGAGGTAGGAGTTGAGAAAAACCACAAAGGATTGTATAGAGGATTGTGGGTATAGCAATCTCTAACTCTCAAGGGTAATATCTAGGGTTTTCTCTCTGAAAAGCACTCCTTACAATATGTGGGTAATGTGGGTATATATAGTGTGGTTGAAGACATGGAGTAGTAGGTAAGCCAAAATAGCAAAATAGAATATTTCGCAAGTATTTCGTGGAAAGGCCTTACCCGCAAATTACTCGCGAAAACCAGCTATCATGACTTTTCGCATTCCAATCATGTGCTCTACATGTGACACACTTCGTGGGATATCTTCTCGCGAATCTTCTCGCGAAATCCACTTTGTCTTCAATAGGCGCTTGAGTCTTCACACTCTCTCTCTCACACAACCCATACAATAAAATTCCACATAAAATACAGGGTACATATGATTGAAGAAAAATACAATCAAATTTGACACGGAATTAAAACCAACACAAAATAGTTGTAAATAACAACTTTACAATTTTAATTACTTCCTTCTTTTTATTATTAATAATAAGAATAATAATAATAATAATAATATTATTATTATTATTAATGACTTCTCAATAGTAATTGACTCTTTTAACTTTTCTTAGAATGGAATACATCATCATTATCTTAAAACTTAATAACTTTAGTTGTATAAATCTTTGTAATAAGTTTTTATTGAGACTTATATTTTTCTTTTAGTAATTATTATACTCATTATTATTAATACTAATGAACTCTTTTAAAATTATTTTTTTCCCTTAATAAAAGTTATGCACACAACATTTTCACAAAAAATTCACAATAAAGCCTATGTGACAAATTGTTAATGGTAGATAAAAAAAAAAAATTAATGTCAATAGTAGGTCCAGATGAGAATCAATAACAACTTGCTACGAAAAGTTTTTTATGAAATTATTATGAAAATATTGTGTGAATAGCACTATCTTTTTTTCTAAAGAAAAATAACACCAATTTAAAAAATTTAGGGAGACAATAAAATGTCACAATATTTTTACAATATTCTTTGTTTTTAGTTCTGATCAATCCTAGTATAATATTTTATTAATTAATTATTATTTTTTTTATTTTACATATGAAATATTTGACACCTCAACTGTTGTGAAAAATTTTGTAATAATTTATTGTGTCCTAATTTTATAAATCTCCTTACACGTATCCCACTCAACCCACTTTTTATTTTTCTTTCTATTTTTTTTTTCTTCTCTTTTTTTCTCATCCACCCATTTCTTCCCAATTCCCATCAAATATCTTTTCTTTCCTCCACCCACCAATGTCTCTATTCTTCAGCTCGGCTTCTTCACCCAAAACAGAAGAAGAAGAAGAAGAAAGAGAAGAAAAAGAAGCCAGAAGCTAGTAGCAGTCTGAACTCTGAAGTCGAGATGGTATTTTTTTTGTTAGAGATTTTTTTTGGCTTAGAGATCTCAGTAAAATTGGGATTTCAAAATAAAAACAAGGGTAATTTGGGGATAATATGCAGAACTAGCAATGATAACAATGCAAGCTTGGAGTGCGTTTTCGTATTCCATCTCAGATGGTACATTATCAAAATGTGCTTTTGGGTCGATTGCAATTTCAAACACACAATTTGGAAATCTTACCAAATGCCAAAAAATGAAAAAATCCCGATTTAAAATCGCAATCATGTGTTTTGGCCCAAAAACGCTGAACCAAACGGGCACTTATTAACAATTACCTTAAGAGTACCTGTTAACATGACCCTTTATTCAATAGTGAAAGTGTTATGATCCTAGTGTCCCACATGGGTTAAGAATAAGCTTAATCATGTGTTTATAAGCTCTTGAGCACCCTCCCCTTGCAAGTCGATTTTCACGGGTGAGTTCTACCCATGGGTTGTAACATTTGATATAAGAGCCAATCACCACCCCGATTAATCGGGCATAGCTCATTGAGTACGGGATTAAATGAGTTGCAGCTTTGTGGTCGAATCTCGAAAGGGGCAACCTAGAGGCTAAATTAAAATTACTGATAGTTGAGTGGAGCCACCAAAAAGAGAAAGAATAAGTTTAATCATGTGTTTATAAGCTCTTGGGCACCCTCCCCTTGTAAGCCGATTTTCAAGGATGAGTTCTACCCATGGGTTGTAATAGAAAGGAGTTGCATCAGATTTTAGAGCATACGGAGAACTACCCTAAGCTTCAAAGAAACGCAAACAAATCACAAAATAGTGGTTTTCTCGATGAAGACATGTATTGTACAAATAATTGTAGGGTTTTATTGATATATATCCTTAGGGCATCTATTAATAAATTATTTTTTAAAAAAAAATTATAGGAAAATAAAAAACTAACTACTTTTTTCAATTTTTAATAAAATTTTTATTAAAATGAATGATTAATGTAGGCAAATATTAACTAACCCATAGTAATAAAGAGAGCTAACCGAAAATGAAAATAAAAGTTCAAAGAAGTAGTCCCAAAATTGCTAACGTGGGAAAGAAATAATTAAGATAGAAAGAAGCTTCCAATATTTTGCTAACCTTTTTAAGAATCCAATTTCTTTGGCCAGAAAAAAGTTTAGTGTCATAACATATGCATGATTGGTGATACGGAGAAGCTGGGATAGATATGCATTCTCTACATTTTTATTAAAAAAACTATGTTTACAACATTTTTACAATACTTTCACAACAAATCCTAAATAGTACGTTGTTACTGGCTATAATTTAAATAGTAAATTCAAATTAGAAGTAACTAGTTGCTAACTTGTGCTATACACGGGAACCTACCTATTTGTGAGGTAGACTAAAGTAATTTTATAAAATCTTAAATTGATTAAGAAACTACACCATTGTATAATTTGCTCTTGTATAACTTCAATTTGTGTTACAATTTGACGAAGAAGTCGTTACTTGAACGTGCAATGGCTTACAAAAAATTTATTAGATAGTTTCAAATACTATAAAAAAATAACTCAAAAATTCAGATATTAAAACTTCTAAAAGACCAAAAAATATTAAAGAATCAGATGATTCACTACTTAAAAATTATTGAAACAAAATAAAATATATATGACTAAACAATAGAGAAATATGAGTTACATTCAAAAGAATAATCCATAGTTATAACTATTGAAAAGAATCAAAAGATTCAGAGCCTACAAATTATAGATAATATATATATGTGTGTGTGTGTGTGTGTGAGCGCGCACGCGCATGTGTGACTACACAAATTCAGATGTTAAAACTTCTAAAATGCCAAAAAAGATATATAATTAAAGAATAAGTTATTGAAACAATTCAAAAAATATATGACTATTCAAAAGAGAAAAAAAAAAGTACACGAACCCATAAAACAATAAGTTTTAAATTTTAACGGGACTAAACTTTAAATGAACCTTATCAGCATGTGGCCCATGCTAAAAAATGTTGAGCAAGAGCCCACGTTGAAATAATGAAAGGCATACCTCCTCTTAATATATCGTATATAAACTTTCTGCCCAAGAAATTAACATACTTTCATATCGTGAGGTGAAGTAAAGACATATGCAATAGCAGCAACCTTAAATTTCAATTATTGCAAGCTTTTTTATCTTGTAAAAAATGGCTAAAGAGAGTTTGGTGGTTCATGTACAAAAAATACTTTTTAAAAAATACATGAAAAATCATAAAATATATATATATATATATATATATATATATATATATATATATATTAACAAAGTAAAGGAGAAGAAAAAAATAGAAGAAGGGCTCATATCTCTACTCGGTTTTAAAAAAAAATATTAGGGTTTGCACTATTTTCATAATGTTCATGATTAACCTCGCAAATTTGGAGATAAATTATCAACGTTTGAGTTAGAGTTTAAGTGGAACTTGTTAGAGAGATAGAATTTCACTTCTTGTTAAGTTTGGACTAAACAAAAATAATTTTGTTTAAAAAAATAATAATAATGATGATTTTGAGTATAAGTTGGACTTATTAGAGAGATAGAGTTTCACTTCTTGTTAAGTTTGGACTAAACAAAAATAATTTTATTTAAAAAAAAATAATAATGATATGGCAAGTTCTGAAGAGGTCAATAAAAAGTCAAATGCTTCGGTTTTATATATATACTAGTATTATGCCTATGTGATGCACGGTTTAATAAAAGAATTATATATAAATTTTAAAAAATATATATTTTTAGATAATATAATTAAATTTAATAACAAATAAAATAGTAAAAATATTTTAAAAATTATGGCAAGTTTTATAATTCTAAAAGCTTTTAGTAGTAAACGTGTGTTGCACGGTTTTGGTCATAAACTTATAACATGAATAATTTTATTAAGGAACACTAATTAATGATTGAAAAGAAATGCTATACCTGGTCGGATTAAGACATAATTTTTACTTGTTGAAATAGCAATTAAAGTGAAGTAGGGTGAGGAACAACAAATAATAATAATAACATACCAACGTAATAACATTTATATTTAATTATAATGTGTCAAATTAATAACAATATTGAACATGACATGTTTATGTTAATTAATGTAAATAAGCATAAAATTAATATCGACATCTAACACCCTACTATTGCACGAATTATGATTAAAATTGGCCTAATATTTTTACTTTAACCCCAAGAAATCATCCCGAATTTATAAATTAAAAAGTACCCAAATTTATAAAAATAAAAATAAAAAATTGAAGCAAAATTCACTACAACACACACATAAATATATACACACAAAGAAACTCTTAATTTAATAATTACAAACAATATAAATTTCTAAACATTAAAAAAAAAATGGAATTCGAGTTAAAGTAAAAACACTCACATGAAAATTGAATTAACTTTAACAACAAGAGAGAGGCAGGCAAAGTCATGTAAATTTCACATCATCTTAAATATACATTATTTTTATGTCACAATTAATTTTCCGTCTCCATTCTTTGTGGAGTGATGTTCATTATCATGGTTTTGGATGTTCAAATCTTGGTCTCATGGCTACCTGTGGGATCTACACATACTAGAAAAATCAATGATAGTACCTTACTTTTATATATATATATATATATATATATATATATATATATATATAACAGATCTTTCAAAAAGCAAATAAGATTTTTGTTAAAATTAATCTGTTAGTTCTCATGGAAGATATACCATTGATTCTAATGACCATAATAAGCATATAAATTAGATCAAAGTTAGCAAAAATAACTTAAAACAAAAGGCAATCTGCACACAAAACATATTCAATTTGATGAAAAAAAATAAAGAAGGGAATTTTATGAAAAAACAAAAAGAAGAAGGCAAATACATACCTACAAGTTTCTTAGGTAAGGTAAGTATGAGAAGGAAAAAATACATCAAGAAACTGTATGTGGGGCCTGAAATTCGAAATCCCAGCCCACTTCACATTAAAGGCCCAAGGTCCAAGCCGAGGAGCCCTACTGCCGAGGACGTATGATGAAAGCCCCTTAATGGCCCAAGAATGTGGCCGAGGACGATCTCACGCTCAATACCTCACAAAGCGCTTGAAGAAAAGGACAAACTCAGTACAAGAGCAGTACAAACGAGAAAGCTGCCAACACCATAATGTGGAGCCCAGCGCCTGACAAGCCCATACTCCATACCATGCTATCCAGCTTTTCCCAACCACTCTGATGTATGGATTGATAGGACGAGTAATTACCCCCGAACGAGGAAAAACTGACACGTAGATGGAGAACGGGAAGTGAATACTAGTATAAAAGGGAAGGAGAGCTAAAAAAGGGGGGGGGGATCCTACAAAAGAGAAGAATGGTGAGAATGAGACACTCCTCGGACTAATTCCAAGGAATCAAATCCTTCAAGCTATATTGATGTAAAGCTCAGCCATTCAGGCCAAACCTACCTTTGTATGTGCTCTCATAAAATCAGGACTAGGCCATTGCCCTGCGTCCAAGGTCATGCCTTTCCAAACCCATTCTCTACAAATCATATTGTTCAGGCCCTTTACATACGAGCCCAACGTCATCCTTGGGTCGTTAAAAATTGTGTCCCTACAATTGGCGCCGTCTGTGGGAAGGCTTGCGCGTTGGCGCAGATGGCGGTGGATTCAAGCCTCTATCAGGCAGAAGTTCGCGAAGTTTCCTCCATCTCCAGCGACATGCAGTGGTTGCTCCGACATAAACTTCAGCTAGGGGCTACGCCTTGCAGTGCCAATGGCACGGGCAGCCCTAGGGGCTTCCGGCCTCAAGCTAACTCTCCCCGCCCTGGTCTAGGGGCTAACCTTCGAAAAATAAATAAATACAAAAGAAAAATTACAAGTTTTGGACAGAACCAAGGCCTTGTATGGTCCTCAGACTCAAGCCTATGGGGAAACCAAGTACTCAAAGAAAAAACTACAAGTTTTGGACAGAACCAAGGTCTTGCATGGTCCTCGGACTCAAGTCTATGGGGAAACCAAGTACTCAAAGAAAAAACTACAAGTTTTGGACAGAACTAAGGCCTTGCATGGTCCTCAGACTCAAGCCTATGGGGAAACCAAGTACTCAAAAGAAAAATTACAAGTTTTGGACAGAACCAAGGCCTTGCATGGTCCTCGGACTCAAGCCTATGGGGAAACCAAGTACTCAAAGAAAAAACTACAAGTTTTGGATAGAACCAAGGCCTTGGATGGTCCTCGGACTCAAGCCTATGGGGAAACCAAGTACTTAAAGAAAAAACTACAAGTTTTGGACAGAACCAAGGCCTTGCATGGTCCTCGGACTCAAGCCTATGGGGAAACCAAGTACTTAAAGAAAAAACTACAAGTTTTGGACAGAACCAAGGCCTTGCATGGTCCTCGGACTCAAGCCTATGGGGAAACCAAGTACTCAAAAGAAAAATTACAAGTTTTGGACAGAACCAAGACCTTGCATGGTCCTCGGACTCAAGCCTATGGGGAAACCAAGTACTCAAAGAAAAAACTACAAGTTTTGGACAGAACCAAGGCCTTGCATAGTCCCCGGACTCAAGCCTATGGGGAAACCAAGTACTCAAAGAAAAAACTACAAGTTTTGGACAGAACCAAGGCCTTGTATGGTCCTCGGACTCAAGCCTATGGGGAAACCAAGTACTCGAAAGAAAAACTACAAGTTTTGGACAGAACCAAGGCCTTGCATGGTCCTCGGACTCAAGCCTATGGGGAAACCAAGTACTCAAAAGAAAAATTACAAGTTTTGGACAGAACCAAGGCCTTGCATGGTCCTCGGACTCAAGCCTATGGGGAAACCAAGTACTCAAAGAAAAAACTACAAGTTTTGGACAGAACCAAGGCCTTGCATGGTCCTCGGACTCAAGCCTATGGGGAAACCAAGTACTCAAAAGAAAAATTACAAGTTTTGGACAGAACCAAGGCCTTGCATGGTCCTCGGACTCAAGCCTATGGGGAAACCAAGTACTCAAAGAAAAAACTACAAGTTTTGGACAAAACCAAGGTCTTGTATGGTCCTCGGACTCAAGCCTATGGGGAAACCAAGTACTCAAAAGAAAAATTACAAGTTTTGGACAGAACCAAGGCCTTGCATGGTCCTCGGACTCAAGCCTATGGGGAAACCAAGTACTCAAAAGAAAAATTACAAGTTTTGAACAGAGCCTATGGGGAAACCAAGTACTCAAAGAAAAAACTACAAGTTTTGGACAGAACCAAGGCCTTGCATGGTCCTCGGACTCAAGCCTATGGGGAAACCAAGTACTTAAAAGAAAAATTACAAGTTTTGGACAGAACCAAGGCCTTGCATGCATGGTCCTCGGACTCAAGCCTATGGGGAAACCAAGTACTCAAAGAAAAAACTACAAGTTTTGGACAGAACCAAGGCCTTGCATGGTCCTTGGACTCAAGCCTAGGGGGAAACCAAGTACTCAAAGAAAAAACCACAAGTTTCAGACAGAACCAAGGCCTTGCATGGTCCTCGGACTCAAGCCTATGGGGAAACCAACTACTCAACAGAAAAACTACAAGCTATGGACATGACCTGGACGTTATATGGCCCTTAGAATCTACCCCGGAGAAGAGTTCCCCATTGATAAGTGGGCTAATCCCAAAGCTGCATGGATTCCCCAACCTACCCTCGGATTCTCGGTACCAGGGGAATTGGTGCAACTGCAATATAGTGCCATACGTTGTCAAAACGCAGTTAGAGTCCCTCACTGCTCGGCTACCCCCTCGGATGAATCATTTAGAGTTTATCGTTCTTGGACGGTCTCCTCGCACGCATTACGGAGTATTCAACTGTTATCTCGGTTAGTTTCATGAGTTTAATTTACTGGGAATTATCATTATTATGCCTGGTAATGTCGGTAAATTAGAATTAGTCGGATTATGTTTCAAGGTTTCCTGCTCTAAGTATCATTGAAGAAAAACACACATGGAGCACACCCATTCACAAAATAGTTGTTGCAGAAAGGAAAAATATTTAAAATAAGTAAATAAATTCATCTTTTATTAAGACAAAGAAATAGTACAGTGTACAACGAAAGAGCTTAAATAAGCTCACACTGAAGCTAACTACAAAAAGCGAAAAGAAAAGATACAAGGGAATAAAGAAAAAGCCGAAGAGGAAGTGCAGAGAGGAGACGTGCTGCCGCTTCAAAATTTCGTCTAAGGAAGCCATTCCTCAATACTTTTACATGCCTATAACTCAGGCAGCCAAAGAGCCCAACTCGGGGCCTGCACCGTTGAAGAAAAGGCGCCGGGAGCCCAACTTCGGGCTAGCGCAGCTGAAGAAAAGGTGCAGGGAACCCAACTTGAGGCCAGCACCGTTGAAGAAAAGGTGCAGGCAGCCGGAAGTTGATGGGCCTCCACGGAACCACGCCTGTGGTATAGCAGACGGCGCTGATGGCGGAAAACCTTACTCCTGACGCACCAAGGATTTGGTGCGACCAGTACCTATTTCGGATTTTGACTGAAAGAGGGAGAAATACCATTTCCCCCTTATCAAGGCGGAAGGTTACCTTAAATCTGTGCCTCCCCTGCCCAGACCACACCACCTTAAGTCTTGGAAGGGTCCAGTGCCTCTGTGGCGGGTGAAGTTCCTCAACCTCCACCCAAGCCTCAAACATATTGCACTAAGGGAAGACAACACTGGATGTGGAAACTGGCTATGGATAAAGGGTTATGATTTTGAAGAGAGCAGAAGGGTTTATCTGCCAGGAGAATAACCACCTATCCTGCCTATATAAAGGGTAAGGTGGTGTCATTTAATTTGAGCAGATTCCCAAGAAACGCTGCGGACAAGGCAGCTCTGGCACAATTTCCAACACTATCCGCCACCACAAGATTTAAAGGTCCTCGTGAAGGCGCGCCTCGAATACCGAAACATCAAAGGACACTGCGCGGGTGAAGAATAAAGTAATGCCTCTTAATTCGGCACATCTCCCATGCAAATGGAAGAACACAAACAGCAATAAGGTGCGGAACTTGAGCAAACCGCGAGGCGGGCCCAACATCACCAAAACCCTCCTCCCCAACTAAAAAGTCGAGAAGCAGGATTTTGAGGAGCTATTGTGGGGCCTGAAATTCGAAATCCCAGCCCACTTCACATTAAAGGCCCAAGGCCCAAGCCGAGAAGCCCTACTGCCGAGGACGTATGATGAAAGCCCCTTAATGGCCTAAGAATGTGGCCGAGGACGATCTCACGCTCAATACCTCACAAAGCGCCTGAAGAAAAGGACAAACTCAGTACAAGAGCAGTACAAACGAGAAAGCTGTCAACACCATAATGTGGAGCCCAACGCCTGACAAGCCCATACTCCATACCATGCTATCCAGCTTTTCCCAACCACTCTGACGTATGGATTGATAGGACGAGTAATTACCCCCGAACGAGGAAAAACTGACACGTAGATGGAGAACGGGAAGTGAATACTAGTATAAAAGGGAAGGAGAGCTAAAAAAGGGGGGGGGGATCCTACAAAAGAGAAGAATGGTGAGAATGAGACGCTCCTCGGACTAATTTCGAGGAATCAAATCCTTCAAGCTATATTGATGTAAAGCTCAGTCATTCAGGCCAAACCTACCTTTGTATGTGCTCTCATAAAATCAGGACCAGGCCATTGCCCTGCGTCCAAGGTCATGCCTTTCCAAACCCACTCTCTACAAATCATATTGTTCGGGCCCTTTACATACGAGCCCGACGTCATCCTTGGGTCGTTAAAAATTGTGTCCCCACACTGTAAGTTAGGAAAAGGGGAAAAATACACCAAAACCATATATATACCCCCACTTTTATACTGTATTAGATAATTTAAAGTTGTGAAGAAGTTGATAACTTGATATGAAAAAAAAAAAAAAACAAAAAGGATTTTACGTAATCAAGAAGTTTGCATTAATTACCTATTAGTTTTTATATTTATTTTTTATTTTATCAAAAAAAAAGTTAACGTTATTATATATATATATATATATATATATATATTTTTTTTTTTAGTTTACGTTAAAGTTAATACATATTAACTATATTTTTTTTAATACTTTATCCAAAAAAGCTTTTTTTTTTAGAAGAAAAAAATACTTTTAAATTTGTTAATTTATTATTAGGAAATTTATATGGTGTAGGATAAATGTTTATCCCAAATATATATATACACACACATACACACACACTAACGTAAGCTAAGAATAAAATTGTTACTTTATAATAAAAAAAAATTCTAAAAAAAAAAAAGGAAGAAGAAGCTAATACGAACACTTATTGTTACTTTATTCAAAGAAGTTAATAAGATTAAAAAAAAAAAAAAAATTCTTGTTTTTACCGAAAAACTTACTGCAATTTGGTGGAGCTACTTGGTGCAACCAATTACACATATATTTTTAAAAAATTTTAAAATTTTTTTTGCAATTTGGTGAAACTACTTGGCATAACCATGGCTTCTAAGCCCAACTTTTATTATATAGTATATGATATATATATATATATATATATATATGAGATGGATTCAAGTTACACCTGGGGTAACTCTAAAGAGTTACGCCTTTTTTAAACCATTGGATTTAAGTAGATCCAACGGTTAAAAAAAGACCCTCATTAATGCTAATATTCTAATTAATCTCATTTATTATCCCTTATTTAATACATTCCATACATATTTCTAAACCCAAAAAAATTTATACGATTGATTTTCTCTCTCCACTGCATGTCTCTTTCTTTATATCTTTGCACGTTTCTCTCTTTATCTCCTTCACGGCTTTTCCACCTCCACGGCCAGGTCGCTATCAACAACAACAAAAAAAAAAGAAAGAAAGCACTGAACATGTTCTCCAGTTGAACTGAAGCAATGATTATTATTGAGATTTTATTTTTCTTTTCATTGTTTAATATGTTCTCTAATTATGCTAGAATGATTTGAATCCCCAGTAATCGTCACAGAAAGATGGCCCTCGAATTTTTTGAAAGAACTTAACATTAGCTTATAAAAAAAAATATATATATATATATAAAAAATATAAAAAAAAAAAACTATATAATCACATCAAAGTTATTACAGTCTCCAAATTAAAATTTTGTTATATAGTCTCCAAATGAAAATTTTGTATTCTCTATTTCTTTAATTAACCACAACACTTTCCTTCATCAATATCTTTTGTCTCCTGTGACATTTTCTTTTTATGATATCTTCAGCCAACTATGCCACTCTCTTATGGTCATCGGAGTTGTTGCCGACAATCCACTATTCGTCCTTGTCCATTGTTATTGTCAATGTTTGCCTTACATGCATATGCAATCCTTGAGTCACCGTTCTTCTGTTGGTATCCTCTAGTCACTAGTGCATTGTCCTCTAGCCACAATAGTCATCTTTTGGTCCCCATCCATCATTAATTAATAGTTGTCATTTACTATGATCTTGGGCATTTCAATTCATGTCAAGCTCAATCCATTCTACATCTAATTTGGTCATTTATGGCTCGTGGCTAATTTCTTTCCGCAGGAACCTTCATTCCAAACTCGTGACATCTTCAAACTTTCATCTTGAATTTGAGAGGGGATATTCGAATATATTAGGATGTTATTATAACTATGTAGACCGTAGCTTTGTAGAATCCTACGAGCTATTAGGACAATTGAGTTCAAAACCAGCACACACCCATTCATAAATAAAAAAAATTTAAAAAAAAGAAAAAAAAAAAGAAAAAGCACACAACCTATTGTTTGTGAGATTAAAGCGTGAACCCATGTCTCATATGAGATTACACTAGGTGAGATTAAAGTGAAGTAGAGATTAAAGCGTAGTTGAGTTTAATTTACATATCAAAAAAGAAAAAAGAAAAAAAAAAGCACACAACCAAATGAGATTAATGAAACTAATACGTGTTTGTAGTGGGTTCTTGTTGAAAAAACAACATTCATGATCATGAGAAAAGATCTAGAGTGTTCATGTTGATGAGGCAAGGAGCATGGTGGTGAGATTGGAATTAAAAGAAAGGCAATGAAATTGATTTGGAGAAAAGCGATGGAGGAGAAAGAGAGAGAGTAGAGAAAAACATGATTATGGAGGAGAGAGAGAGAGAGAGAGAGAGAAACGTAGACTTTTTTTTGAGTTTAGAGATAAGAATAGAATATATTAAATAAAGGATAATAAATGAGATCAATTAGAATATTAGCATTAATGAGGTTTTTTTTTAACCGTTAGATTTACTTAAATCTAAGTAAATCTAACGGTTTAAAAAATGTGTAACTCGGTGTAACTTGAACTCATCTCTCTCTCTCTCTCTATATATATATATATATATGGTTGAGTTCAAGTTACACCTGGTGTAACTCTAAGTAATGTTACACTACTCAATATTTTTTAATTGGATGCGAATATTGACAAATCTACCGTTAGATTACATTATCTTCGTACATTCTTCAAGTTTGCAAAATTTCGAGGTGATCAAAGATTAATAGCCATGTCATCAATCAATTGTTAAAATTCAAATTTTTATAGTTTAAAATAATGCATAAAAGATGAATTTATAGATTAAATGGTAAATAGCATCCGATTGATATGAAAATTAACATGTATGTTAAGAACATATAGAACATGTTATTCAATGGTTAAATTTTCAAAATATTAATTCAATAACAAGTTATTGGGTGATGTAACATTGCTTAGATTTACATCAGGTGTAACTTGAACTCAACTAATATATATATATATATATATATAACAGCTTACTGCATTACTCCGTAGCACTTCTCTTACATATAAGCTCATGCTTGTGCACGGAGAAAGCAGTTGCATAAACTAACATGGCAGGCATTCGACTCATCTCAACGAGTACTGTCAAAGCCGCGAGTCACAAGCCGGAGCACCCAACTCAGAGAATTGAGTTAACTCCATGGGATCTCCAGCTCCTTCTAGTAGACCCCATCCAAAAAGGACTCCTTTTCCACAACCCCAAAACCTCACAAGCCAAAGAGGCAGAGTCAGAGTCAGAGTCAGAATCAGAAATCACTCTCTTAGTCCATCACCTTAGAACCACCTTATCTCGCACGTTAGACTTCTTCACACCCTTTGCTGGTCGCCTTTCCACCATTGAAAACAAGGATAACAACACCATATCCTATTTCATTGACTGCAACAACGCTGGAGCACAGTTTGTGCACGCTGTAGCCAATGGTGTTAGCGTTGCTGACATCCTTGAACCTGTTTACGTTCCTCTACAACTTGTCAACTCGTTTTTCCCACTCAATGGTGTGCGCAACTATGAAGGCATTTCTAAGCCCTTGCTTGGAGTGCAAATCACTGAGCTTGTTGATGGCATCTTCATCGGGTGCACCATTAACCACACAGTTGTTGATGGCACGTCGTTTTGGCATTTTTTCAACTCTTGGTCTGAAATCTCTCGGGGTTTTGATCAAATATCCAAACCTCCAGTCCTTCAACGTTTTTTCCTTGATGGGATTGATTGTCCAGTCAAAATTCCTTGCGGGAAAAAACTCTCTGATAGTGATAGTTTGATCACTCCCCCACCATTGAAAGAAAGAGTTTTCCATTTCACAAAAGAAAACGTTGCAAGATTGAAAGCAAAGGCCAATTCAGAGATTGGCACCAACCGGATATCCTCTCTACAAGCACTCTTAGCTCATTTCTGGCGGTCTGTAATTCGTAGCCAAAATCTTGACCCAAATCAACAAGTCCTTTACCGGTTGCTAATAGGAGCTAGACCAAGATTGCAACCATCATTGCCTGACGAATACCTTGGAAATGCAGTGCAGGCAGGGACTGTGACAATCAAAGCAGGTGATCTACTCAAACGTGGACTTGGCTATGCAGCTTGGGAAATGAACAAGATGGTTGCTTTGCACACAGAAGAGAAACTTAGGAGCTTTTTGGAGTCATGGGTAGAAAAGCCTGAGATACTCACAGAGAGTAGCATGGCTAGCACTGCTTTGGTTACGAGCAGCTCGCCGAGGTTCAATGTGTACGGCAACGACTTTGGATGGGGAAGACCAGTAGCTGTGCGAAGCGGTGGTGGGAACAAAACTCATGGAAAGATCACAGTTTTTCCTGGGGTGGCACAAGGTAGCATTGACATTGAAGCTTGTCTTTCGCCGGAGATATTGAAGGCAATAGGAAATGATTCAGAGTTCACCGATGTTTAATTAGTTTCAAGCAAAAATAGTAATAATAATCATCATGGGATTTCTATTTTGCGTGTTTTTCTTTCTATCATAAAATTGATTTGTCAAATGAAGACTTGAAGAGTAAGGGCATGTTAGGTTGTGTTGTTTAAACAATACAACATGTATTTTCATAACACTTTTTCATTTACATGTATTTTCATAACATTTAAATAACGTTATTAGAATAACATTACCAAATGGACCCGACTTTTAAAACACATTTATTCTTGACAAATGTTTCCATCAATCATCTGAATTGGTACGTAGAGTATGCAAATAAATGAATAAAAGTACATTCTTACTTATAGTAGATGTTTTTCTTGGTTACTTTTTTTTTTTTTTTTCCTTTTTATGATTGTTATGTCATATGTGGGTTAACTAATTCAAACCAAATTCTTCCAATTTCTCTACTACCCATCTCTTCACAATATCCAACTAGGAATTTACTATTGATCAATTGTCATCAAAACTATGCTGTAATGAATGTGGTAAATAAATGTTTAATTTATTTTTTGGTAATTTTATAATACATCCATTTGTAAGTTTTATATAACAAATTTTTAATAAGTCTAACATCACTATTGATCTAAAGATTAAATTTTATGCAACTTTCACTTAACAAAAAAAGATAAAACAAAAAGTTTTTGGTAGCAAGACAAAAATTCTCTTAATTGTTGAAATATTATGATATGATTAGTGTTAATAAAAGTGATGTACTTAATGGATTTATGTAAAGATAATGGTTTTTTTTTTGGGATCAAATAAGAGTAAAAGTAATGTTACTCGAATCACATATTACTACGTACGTGTTCAATTAGGAAAAAAAATTATGAAAAAGCTTATTTGTGTACGTTTATGAAACAAAAAATGCCAAGACCAAAGTTTTGGACATAACTTACTCACATGACAAGTTGTGAAGGATGAAATAAAATGTAACGAGGTTGAGAAAAAGATTATAAAAAAGCAAATTAATTTGTGCACGTATATGAAAACAATCCGGTCTAACTAGGCCTAACTCCTGGCTGCTAATGTCTAATCAGGCCTAACTAAATGTCATCATCTTATCCTCCTTCTCTTCAATAAGAACAAGTAAACACTCCACCCAATCCTTTTGGACTTTGAGCCGTACTTATATCCCTGCAAACGCTATAGGCCTAACTAGACTACTTAATTAATCAGCAGTGTAAGTGGGCCTTCAAAATTATTTAGGATAAATTTCTTCGTTGAATTATTGGGTAATGTTCAATCTCTTAAGGAACAATCTAACCCAAAACAAAAAAATTGAAAAAGAAAAAAAGAGATAGAAAGAAAAGGATGAACAAGCCAATCGCAAGAGGTGGTTTATGTTGTTTTCATTGCATGTATCTTCTCCCTCACTTGGGGTACAGCATGTATTTTCTCCAATAGCAGAGACTTGTAGTTGTACTAAGGGGGGCTTTTTTTCTTTTTTCTTTTTTCTTTTTTTAAGCCAAATATTAATTAAGTTTTTGTGAAAAATATTTTTTGAACAAAGTTTGACTACAACCTTAGTTTTAGCCTAAAGTTACAAATTCTTTTAAGAAAATTAACATTGCTACATATTTGAAAGTTAACATTTAGATTACATGTTCTTTACGCACTTAACACACATGTCAAATTTTATACTAATTGGATATTATTTTCTATATGAACCATGAACTTATTTTTTATACATAATTTTAGACTATAAAAACTTGCAAATTAAACAATTAATTGATAACATAGTTATTGATCTTTGATTTTCTCAAAATTTTGCAAGCATGAAGGATATAAGAAGAAAATGAAATTCAATTGTGGATTTATCAAAATTCACATCTAATAAAAAAATATTAAGTGAAGTGTTAGTCTTATACTACAACCAAATTTGTAACCAAGTTTTGTCTAAAAATATTTTTCACAAAAACTTAATATTTGGCACACAAAAAAAACCCTTAATACAACTACACCTATTTATTTAGGAGAAATGCTAATGTCATAAAAAGTTTCACAATTTTTATTACAACTTGCCATGTACCATGTAGCGGGTTTGGCAAAAATTGTGAAAACTTTTTTGTGGTTTATTTAGAAGTGTAAGTGGGCCTTCAAACTTGGCTACCTCACATTTTCAACCTTGAGCAATGTCTTAGGCCCAATCTGACCCCAACCAAAAAAGAGATTGAAAGAAATGGACGAACCTGAGCCAATAGCAGAGACAAGAGAGACTTGTAGTAGAGAGCATTTCATTTCATTTTTAGTGTCGAGTGTGTGTAAGCTCAAAGAAGAAAATGAAGGTGGGGGGTGGAGTGGTGTATGGCGGGCCACGTGGCACCGCTCTGCCCACTCTACTTCTTGGTCATGGCAGGGCTCGCCTTCGCTGCTATTCTTCCTCTCCAACTCCAGGTATGTACTATGTGCAGTTTGACTGTGAAATGTGAATTCGTTCATTATTATTTGAAAAAAAAAAAAAAAAAGAAGTGCTTGATTCAAAATTTGATATTTGTTGGCATTTGGGTATTTCATTCAGACCATATAACGTTCATAAAGGATGTGGCAGCGACTCAGCCTCCACGGCATTTGTGTCACTTGTTAAGAATGCTCAAGACTAAAGGTGGGTCATTTTTTGTTCCATGTTTTCTTTTTTCTCTTGTTCCTAGATTTTTCAGAACTTGGTAATATCGTTTTGCTTTGTTGTCACTTGGGTTTTTTATATCTTTGGCTGTGTGTGTGTGTGTGTGGGCTCTATATGTTACTTTCAATAAAATGTGCTCAGAAATTATGGTTGCAAAATGTTGTAGAGTACTGAGTTGTGTGCTTCGTAATTTAAGTGCAGAGCCTCTCAAGTGAGAATTTATGGTTATGATTGAATGCGCCATATTGGGTCCTTGATTTTTGTATTCCCTTGTTCAGAAAGCTATTCAGAAGGCAAATGCCTGATATTATGTTAGGTTCTGAGATTTATCTAATTCCCATAGTTTGCATTTGGATTTTGAGGATTTAAAATCAATGGATTTGAAGAACAATTGTTAGTATAAATTGCTTCATATGAATTTAACAACACATAATAATGTGAGCTTTAGAGATTTTGCTAAAAGAAAAACACTTAGTGATATTATTGATTTAAAATGACTTCTTACACCTAGTCGTTTCAAATTCACATTTTAATAAATCTCCAAATCCCATCATAGAATTCATCTATATAAAAACTTCTATCATTTCATACCTTATTCAAGTAATTTAAACTCAAAATTGAAATCCAAAGCCTTCTCTTTAAATTCCTTTATCCAAATAACACATTAAGTCATTTAAACTAAAAATTGAAATCCAATTTTTTTTTCTTGTCTATCCAAATGAACCAATATTGCTTTCCTTTTCCCTGTGCGTTTATTACTTTATCAATTTCTGCCATGTTTAGTGGTACAGCTTTTGCTCGTCTTAAAAACCATGTGGAAAGGATTGGTTTAGACCCCAATTCAATTAGGCAGAATATTAATTAATTATTTACCAATTAATTATATGATCACAAGTTTAACAATTTAATCACAACCACAGCAAGTACCAAATCTGTAAATAAAGTAATAAATGATAGATGCCATGCAGATTCGGTCATGAAGTGAAAACCAATGGAGAGCAACTCCAAAGGAAAAAACAATCCAAGGGGGACACTCCTCAAATACCCTAGACACTACAACCAATAGATGAACTTACTGATGCTGCCCACACTGGTTTTGGAATGTCTGAACTCTTCATACATGGAATCTTTGACGAATGACCTGTCCATAATTGACCAGAATTTCTGACTGACTCCAAGGACCCTCCTTGAAGGTTTGAATACTTCAGTGACACACTGGGATGTTGGTTCTGTGGCTTCAATTTTGATCACAAATATGGCAGCAACACCATTGTTAAAATCAGCTTTCTGAACTCATGGGTTATACAATTAAGGCTTAGAATATCTCCCTTTAAGGTTCATGGCTATAGCCTCCAAAACCCTTATGAACTTGAATTTATAATGGGCCTTTTATATGTTATGCAAGCAGAGTACAAAAACCAAGGCAGCCGACTTCAGAAATTAAAACACATTAGAGTCTATGCGATTTCTGATCGATCAAGTGGAGATCGAGAGCTGTCAAAAATCTTCTTTTGATCAATTGAGAAGCAATCAAATCTCTGTCAAAACTTGGATTTCAATTGATTGAATGGCAGTTGAAATACTGACAGAACGTCCTCTTTGAGCTGCATCTTCACACTTTGAGCTTGAACATTGTATAACACAATCATTGATTATTACATTGTCATGGAATTTGCCAATCTAAAACCTAAGACTACGTAACAAGAGGCTTTTCATGTCTTTGAGTTTTCACTGTCCTTGATATTCCAGTTATGAACTTCAGCTATCAATAGTCCTAGCATCCAGGGAGATAACAAATCTGGATTCAGCATAGATATATTCTCTTTTTACAGTGCACAAATACCATGCATTGACCAACATTTGTCCCACATGTTCTAACCTTTTTTTTTTTTATAACTGGAAAGTGCTTCTTGTTCAGTTTTCTCATAACTAATAGAATCCTAATGTGATCTATCACGTTTCTTGCTTTGTAATAGGTGAATCCATTTTGTCTCCCGGGGCCAAGCAAGGGTTAATCCCCCTTGCCGTTCCATTGTCAAAAAACAGCTCTGGTATGGCTAAGGCATTGCATTTGCATATGTTTGGCGTTGGATATTCCTGAGAAATATTTGAGTTGAAGCTGTTGTGTGATTGCCTTGTTAATAGGAACTGTAACTGCTCTACTGAGATGGCCTACAGCTCCACCTGGGTATACATGATTACAATATTTTTCACCGCCTTTGTTTGGTTTATTTTGTTTTTGGTTTATTGATTTTCTTTGATACCAACAGCATGGAGATGCCGGTGGTGGAAGTCAGAAAGCATGGAGTGTGGCTTTTAGCCAAGAATGTAAGTAAAGCATGAATAATGTAGTGCATTAAGGCTTGGTTAGAATTCACTAGAAATGCATTTTGGTTTTTCCTTTTTTCTGTATACAGGTAGACCAATTTATAAACAGACTCCTAGTTGAAGAAGATGCCAACAAATCTCCAGAAATCAACAACGAGCTATTTCAAGTTCCAGCAGATGATGGGGAGAAATTTTACAGAAAGGGTGACTATGCCAAGTCTCAGATCTCAAATCTAGATGTCTACCTCTTAAGAAAGGTATGAAAGAAATTTCTAAATTGTAAACTATTTAGATGAATATGGTGTTTATATTCTGGGTAACAAATTGTTTACAAGAAAAGGTTCATTTTCAGGTTGGTTTGTTTCCAGATATCTTAGAGCGTAAAGTGATGCGGCATTTTGAGGAAGGGGACCATGTAAGACAACTGATTTGGGATACTGTTTCTAACTAAGCAGTATTTCGGTGAACATATGATGTTAATTCTTTATATGTGGTTTATGAAAGGTTTCAGCTATGGTAACTGGAGAATTTTATACCAAGAAGGAGCATTTTCCAGGATTTGCCCGGCCATTTGTTTTCAATGCAGAGGTTTTGCTGAGGTTTCTAAGAATCTTCTCTAATCACCTTCTCCTATGAGTTTTTCCTAAATTTTGACCAATATGGATAGCTTTCATTCTCAAAAGTTTTTGTTATATTTCATAGGGTTGGGCGTAATCTAGAAGCAAAAGATGCTGCCAGGGGAGCTTTAAAATCACCATGGTGGACTTTGGGCTGTAAATACCAGGTACGGACACTTTCATGATATTTCCCACATGGCCTTTGCAAGCGAGATCTCTCTCTCTTAGTGTCTTCATTCTTTTTCCTCCCTCTCTTTTCTGGTATTTATATGTGTCTGATTAGTTTATGTCCAGGAAGTTGCAGAAATAGCACAATGGGAGGATGAGCAGATTGAGTACTTTAAGGAGAAGGTGACAGAAGAGGGAAAGCTAGAAGATCTTAAGAAGGGAAAGGCACCTGCTCAGGTACTACAATTAATTTTCAGTATTTATTATCTTAGCTACTATATCATGAACTTCAATATGAAAATTCATTTTAAGATGAACATCACAAGGGAAGTATATTCTTTGTTTACATCTGTTGCTCTACTTCTATAATTCAAATGTGCAGGTTGCGTTGGATAAAGCTGCCTTTTTGTTGGATTTATCCTCTGTTGAAGGGACTTGGGACGACTCTGTGGATCGGATTGCTGAATGTTATAAAGAGGCTGGACTCCCTGATGTTGCGAGATTTGTACTATACAGAGATTGAGTATGAACAAAGAGGGACTTGTGTCCATCTTCTCTCCTTTCTTACTCTTTTTGAGGAAAAAAATTATCTAAAGCCTTTTTCTGTAAGCTATCCAATATACCATATATGATTAAAATTTAGGTGTCATTTTTGTTTCTGAATGCAAAGGGGAATCAAAATATTGAAATATTTCGAATTTTGGGCTTATAGAGCATCGTTATCTATTTTCTTTGTATTCGAAAAGGAAGCTTTTTAGAGCTTCAATTGATGATCAGATGATAGCATTAGGTGGCAGACTAATGGCCAATCCCTACTAGATGTAAAGAAAAAGAATGCTATGGTATCTTAAATTACTAAGGCGAACTAGCTAAGCTCTTGGTTGTGAACCCAAATAAGATGAGTAAATTAAGGAACTAAGTTCAGTGACATGCCTGCTGGTGTAAACAACAGTAGATGGAAGACTAGTAACAACAACAGTCTGAGCTTCTGGCATGCATGCTGATGTAAACAAGGTGTGCTGGGAAAACTTATTGAAGGGCTTCTTAATGCCTGGGGAGTGATGGAAATAGCCTGCTGGTTAAATATGGATTTTCTAATGGGATATGGGACTTCAACTCTCTCCTTCGAGTTCCCCATATAGCTATACCTTTGAAAATATGCATTAAAGCTATTTCTCTTAGCAGTGTAAGTATCTGTGAAGACACTATTCTCTGGGATTCCTCTTCCAATGGGGCCTTTGACCCCAAGAATGCATACTCCATTGCTGCTGGGAATGTCCATCAACCAAATCTTTTTGAAGGTAAATGGATTTGGTCACTGGACATTCTGCCAAAGATTAAAACTTCTATGCTGAAATGCTACATATCTTGCTTGCCAATAAAAGTTATGCTGGTTAACAGAGGCAGATAGATTCTAACTGAGAATTCCTGCTGCAATGCCCTCTGCCAGGGTTCTCTTCTCCCTTGGAGACTGATCTTTCTCTTTGGCATTTGGAGTTTGTGTTTACAGAGAAATAACCTGGTATGCAAAAAGGAAGGTCCCAATGTTATGCTCCTTGTTAGAGACTTTTTACAAAGCTGAAGAACACTCCCTTATTATTTCACCTAAGCTGTGTAGGTCCTTAAGAGTTAAGATACTTACAAAAGGTCAGCTGGGAAAAATCACCCTCTTATTGGTTTAAGCTCAAAATTGATGGCTCTTGACTGGGCACTCCAGTCTGGCTGGCGGTGAACTCATTCGAGATCACAATGGTGAGTGGATCAAAGGATTTGCATCAGCCATTGGAGTAACAGTGTTCTTGCCGAACTGTGGGCTTTGAGGGATGGTCTTCTTCTGTGCCTTCGTTGCAATACCATTCCGTGAAAATTGAGCTAGATGCTAAAATATTTGTGGACTATTTACCCTAGACTCTTGTTCTTCTAGTTGTAACCTCCCACTAATTAATGATCATAGGACACCATTCAGCAGGATACCCCAGTCAAGGGTAAAGCATTGCTTCAGGAAGGCTAACAAGTGTGCTGATGTTCTTGTTAGAAGGGGAGCTAAACTCAAACGGAATAGTTTTTTTTTTTTACTTGTTTTCCCTACTGATATACGTATGTTACCAAGCTTGGATGCTTTGGGTGTAGCCCATGATAGGCATTGTGCTAGCAATGTCGAACCTGACTAAGTCAAGTATTCGCTTTAATATATCAATCTCTTTAAAAATAAGAGAGAGAGAGAGAGAGAGAGAGAGAGAGAGAGAGAGAGAGAGAAGAAGAAGAAGAAGAAGAAAAAGTTCACTCTCGCTAAAGTTCACTCTCATTATAAGTTTCACTATGCAGTAAAACTTATAATGTCCTGGCATCAGTTTTATATACAACATTAATACACACAACACGCAAAACTCTCACTCTCGCTCTCCTTCTCATATGATTAATAAAAGCCAAGACTTATTATTACCCAATTCCTTTACAACAAATCGAACAACTATGATAATAAAAAAAAAAAATTTGAACCCTGATCACCAAGCTTGCCATCACTTCATCAGTACGGTGATGTTGTCAGGGGGCAAATGGAAGAGATGTTTTCTTACTGTTACCTTTTCTCTTTCTCCACAACAGCTTTCTCCACAAAGTCCCGCCTCCTTGTTTCTTGCTAGGCACAATTGCCAAAGAACCGCCTGTAGCGTTGTCATCCTCGTGTTTAACACCATTTATAACAAGAATTTTTTCAAGAGGCTGGAATGACCCAATGTCTATTATAGTGGAATTGCCATTGATTTCTTTGATCTTTGGAGATTTAAGAACTTTAGCTGCAGCATCATCCTCTGCTAGCATCTGATCGAGTAGAGAGGAGTGCTGGTTCATGCTCCTGTCCTTGGGTGGGGTTGGGGCTGTGGTGGTGGTGGTGATAATTGTGTCAGTGGGGTTAGCTATGACCTTGTCAAAAAGGGCTGCTTCCCTTGGTGCGGCTAATGCCTTCAATTGCTTGCCCAGGTTTAGGATAGTCTCCTGGCACTCTGCCAACTTTTCTGAAGCAGTTGTGATCTCCCAATCCTGCACAATTGATCAACAGCCCCTCGCTCAAAACCAAGTAAGATGTGTAAAATGTAACTAAGCACTAGTAAGCAACTCTTCAGAATTTTCCAAATTACAACGGCATTGGTAAGAGTGATACTCATTGAATGCATTACAATAATTTTTTTTTTCTCGCTTTCATTTATTTATATTTTACATGAAGTCCTCTCTTTTCAACATTCCTTCTGTGCTAATATAATTAAAGGCAGGTGTACAGCAAACCTAATAGATGACGTAGATTTCTGTTTATTTTCTATGGTATTAATCATATGGAGAAATCAAGTTTGAGAAGTTCAGTTCAATGCCAATCCTTTCAGCTACTTATTTGTTTTCTGCAGGTAATTCATACATGTAAGGACATACAGCATTGATCAATTTAATTCATTTTCTGTATGAGGAAAACTTAACAATCGCAAGCGATAAAGGGTGGGAGAGCTTTTCTAAGCATCTGTCTTTCATAGTGGGTGATGGTACTCGTATCCTCTTCTGGCATGATAGGTGGGTTGGGGATAACACCCTTAAATTTCTCTATCCTAAGCTTTACAATTTCTCAGATGACAAGGAAACTTGTATTTCTGATGTTTTTGTCTTTAGGAGGGGGGAAATGTTAGAGTTTGGGATTTGAGATTTTATAGAGATTTTCAAAACTGGAAGCTAGATGCAGCTTGTTCTCATCTTGATTTATCCAATCTCATATTCCCCAAGGTGTAAGGAGTGATACTCTTTGTCGGCGCCTCAAAGGAAATGGTAAGTTTGACACCATGAGATCCAGGATGCTCAAAATTCTTCGATCCCTTGGAAGAGTGTTTGGAAAACTAAGGTTCCTAAAAGAGTGGCTTTCTTTTTGTGGACAGCTGCTCATGGTCGGATTCTTACTTTTGATAATCTCATGCTTAGGGGTCACTCATTGGCAAATCAGTGTTGTATCTGCCGTTGTAATGTGGAATCTGTGGACCATTTACTTCTTCATTGTCCTGTTGTACACTCTTTATGGGTTTTTATGCTTCAGGTTTTTGGTGTTCAATGGGTCATGCTAGGCTTTGTAGCGGGGTTGTTATTTTGTTGGCATCATTGGCTTGGGAATCATACTTCAGATATTTGGAATTTGATTCCAAGTTATTTGATGTGAATTGTATGGTTGGAACAAAATCATCGTTCCTTTGAGGACACTGAGAAGACATTGGAAGAGTTAAAAGTTCTATGCCAACGTAATCTTTTTTATTGGTCTAGGTGCTGGGGTTTAACGGATTGCTCCTCTCTTTCAAAGTTTAGGTTTTCTCTTAGAATAGCCTCTTGATTTCTTTTTCTTTGTTGTTTGTTTATGTTTACCTGTGTTCATCATCATGAACAACTTGTATTTTTCCTCTCTTTCCATCAATAATATCACTCTGATTATCTATCAAAAAAAAATCTCAAGCAATTCACACATTATGCTCTAGTAGGAAAAGCACATTATTTGTTAATAAAAACAAGGCAATTTTGTTGTCTGATTATATTCTCTATATGCAACAAGAAAATTTTGATGGTCAAATACCCTTTCAACATTGCAAATGATAGTGAAGTACGTATGTAAAAAATTCAAAGAGTATCAACATCTACAGTGAGCTTCAGTTATCAAATAATTAACAGATTGTAACACTGCAAACAAAAATATAAAGTATTTTCCCACAACCTTAGTATCAGTAACACTGTATGAACTTACAGTCCGAAGTTGCTTTTCTTCCTGATTGAGGTCATGCTTCGGGTTTTTCTTCTTTGTAATGCTGAAAATATATCAGATACAAGGCATATCTTAATAATTCAGATACAAAGAAGTAATAGTTATTATATTTCAAGGAATTAAAATCATTAGAAAAATAAAGAACCTTTCAAGCTGGAGCTGCAGTTCAAGACATGTGGCCTCCAATTCTTCACAACAGCTATTTTTATTATCCAGCTCCACCTCCAGTGATGAAAGCTTATGCCGAGCCTCATTTAATTCCACCCTGGCTGCTGCAAGTTGTCTATCTAGATCTTCATTCATCAACTTTTGGCCTTCAATGTGACCCTCAATCCTTCCTTTCGATTCTTTTAGAGTTTCCAACTCTGTTTGCAAGCTTCCAATGGTTTTTTCTGATTCAAGAAGTTTATTCATCAGGGATTCACTCTTTTCAGTTGCAGACCAAAGCCTCCCTTCCAAGTCTTTCTTTGCAGATTCCAAATTCATAACTTCATCTCTGAGTTTCCTATTTTCTTCCCTCGCATTATATTGAAGCTCTTCCTTATGAATGTGATGACTGTTAGAAGCAGCAATCATAGGCAAATATGATAATTGTTCTCTGGGAACACGTAGTTTATCAGCCTCAAATAAATGACCAATAATTCCAGCTTCTGCTTCACTTTCACTTCGTGATTCATCCCAATCACAATGCTTTTTAATCTCATCCCTCATGCTTGAAACATCTTGTAGGGAAAAGCAATGATTCATAATCCAGTCTAAAGCAGTAGTTACTTCTTGGGCAAATTTGTCTATGTTAGCCTTTCCATTCAACAGATCATAACAACTATGAATAAATTGCTGTAAAACAGCACTGAGTTCAGAAGTTTTCCACTGGAAAACCCGCGCCATGTACCCTGTAGGTGTTTCTAAATTGTTGTTGGTGAAAATGTTCCCATCCTTTCTGGACAAGGTCTCAGGGTTATCATAATCCATAGATGGCAAACTGATCCCTTCAATAAGCTCAATTAGTTTGCCTATCGACTTACCCAGATCTGAGTGCAACTGCTGGTTGCTCTTCTCTGTCAATGAGACGTCAACATGAGATACGCCACCAGGAGAATCCATCACAGAATGTTTTTTTGATGGCTTCCATGAGATGTAGCCATTTGCATGTGGGGGATTAGATGCATCAGGATTGTTTGAACTTTCCCTTGCATCAACAACTTCTCTGGGGTTTGAACAATTTATATACACCAAAGCTGCTCTAATGTCCTCAACTATTTCATCATGGTCTCTCTGTGTAACACGGTTTTGCTCCAAAACCACTTTCAGTATATCTTGCAGCCAACCAGGAACTTTACCAATTAATGTATCTTTGAACTTGATTTCCTGGTTTGACACAATGAAGCCAGATTCAGAGTCAGAAATTGGAACTATCTCCCTACCCTTTAACTCTGAAGAATCCTCATTTAACTCAGTTTCCAAGGGCTGAGAAGCATGAGAATCTCCAAATGGTTTATCAACAGACACTAACGCTAATCTTTCCATTTCAACAAAGTCATCCATCAGATTAATGTCTGCAGTTCCAATAGTTTTAGATGATGGTGACCCCTTTTGTTTACCATTTTTAAAGTGCTCCAGTTCCGAAATCAAAGCAGAAGCGCATGATTCAGCACAGCTAACCTTATCATCACTGCCAATGTCAGAAATTGATGCCAGAGAGAGCTCATGAGACATACGACTACTCCTTGTTGGCTCCATAATTGTCTGACCTTTTGACACTTCTTCAAGCTGCAACTCACCTTGAGATAATTTGGACGCTGAGCGACCATGCATGATCCTTGAGATTTGGAGTTCATTTGCATTTTGATGAAGGGCTTCCTTGAGATTCTTGTTTTCTTCTTCCATAGCACATAATTGCTCGGTCAGAAAACCAATCTTTCTATTGGGATTCTCGGGAGAGTTATCAATCGCAGAGTCAACCATGAAACCAGTTGTATTCAACTTTCTCCTCCTCATTTCAACTGAATCCTTTCCCAGCATTTCAACTTCATTTTTCATTTTTGCTAAAGCAGCAGGACCTGGCAAACGCTTCCTGACTAGGAGACGCAACCTCTGACACTCTGATTCTAACTTTGCAATTTTCTTCACACTCTCTAGATGTTGCTTGTGTGATGCATCAGCTGTTCGACGATTAAATTCTCTCTCCTCATTTCGGATTTCAAGCTCCTTCTCAAGCACTCGAACCTCATACTTCAAAGAAGCATTATCTTTCTCTGTGGATTCTAATCTAGTCATTAGTGCACTAAAATCTGCCTCCAACTGAGTCAACTGTCTATTAACATCTTCGATCAACTTTTCCTTCACCAGGAGGGCCTTGCTAAGCTGAGAATTTTCAACACCTGTTTTGGCAAGCCTTTTACTTGTCTCTGCTAACTTCTCCTCTAAAACTGCCTGGGTTTTTTCAAATTCCTTTGATGTCTTCATAACAGCATCATGAATTCTTTTCTCCTGCTCTTCTCGTACAAAACGTAGCTGTTGCATACATTCCTTGAGCGCTGCATCCAGATGCGCTAATCTTTCTTCACCAACTACCCTCTGCAGTAAAGCTCCATCTAATTCTCGCTTTAGAGACACCACTTCTGCTTCTGCCTTCTCCCAGCCTACATAAAAATTATTTAGCAAAGGATCACTTTGCTGTCATCTGAAGACATAATTTAACCAAGTGCATATCATAAGGTGAGTGGTAATTTTGCAACCCATAACTTTTTTGTTATGCATGATTAATTTTAAGACAAGATACATTTTAACCTAAGTGGTAACAAAAACCCTAGAGTCTCAAATCTTGCATTTAAAACCACATACTTTCTCAACCATAAATATATATAAAAAATAAAAAAAGGGGCCTGTCCAGTTTTCCCATAATGCTGTCCAAGCACACATGACCCTCTTAACTTAAAAAAATGTCATTTGTGCCTAATAAACACCCCCCCCCCCAAAAAAAAAAAAAAAAACAGGAAAAAACATTCACAATCAAAACCCATCACCAAAACACATCTATGGCTCCATCCCCAAAACAAAAGTACATCAAATGCCCAAACACCCAATCATCTCCACACCAACTGGCCAAAGGGCCTCGCAACAACTCCCATGTGCCACCTCACTCAAACCCAACCAAGCCCAATCTGCCACACCCAAAACTCATTGCTAAACCAAGGCCACCATCACTGACCATAAAACATAACACATACGCAGCCAGCTGCCAGCTGCCAGTTTTTCCAAAACCAAAACAACATCGATTAGAAAAATCAAAAATTCTACATTCTTTTCTTTGCCTTTAATTTTCTTGGAAAACAAACAAAAAGTGAACCTGCACCAAAATCCATGGCCAAAAGCGACAGAGTATCAAAGTGAACAAAAAGAATTGTGTGCGTGTGTGTGTGTGTGTGAGAGAGAGAGAGAGACAAATATAATCATCTCAGTCTGGAGAACCTCCCATTATTCTAATGATATGGTGATTCTTGTTGTAAGAGAATTGGGAAATGGAGTAAAGCAAATTGGGAAAAGCATTCAACATTTTGATGTGTACTGATTGGCTATAATGGGGGGTGGGGGTTTACTGTTTAGATTTTAAATGGTCACAGAAGTGGTAGCATCCTAATATGTTGTCCCAGGATACATCTGAACCTTCTGCAACTTTACTTTGGTTGGCTATGGTCTTCCTCAGAATAAGGAAAATGAGAAATGAATGGGTGGAATTGAGAGAAGAATGGGTCAGCACTGAAAAAGGAAAGGAGGAAGAGGAGAAGAGAAAGTGAGTGTTTTCATTTTTATTTTTTTTTTGGTTGTTAGGAGTTTTTTTATTAAGTTCCAAAACAACATCATTTTAAGTTGAGGGTCCAATATTAATCTTTCTAAAACACACCATTTACAATTTTTCATGTGCTCAGATGTCATTATGGGAAAAATTGACAGAAGGCGATTTTCATTATGGTTGAGAGAGTCAGAGGTTTTAAGTGTAAGATTTGAAACTCCAGGGTTTGATTTAAAATCACCCCAAAAACTATATAGATTAAAGTGCAATTTTTCCAAAATTTTATTTCAAGAAAAGTACACAGTGCAGCCTATAACTTCCCTGCAAAGTACAAGGGAATCTAGAATGGGGAAAAACCACAGTATATCACCTGCAATTGCTTCCTGCGCCATCTTTGCATGGTCCTTCACAAGTTCATCTTTAGCGTCACACTCAGAGAGGGCTGAAGAAAGCTTATCATTTAAAATTCTAAGGTCTTTCTCCAATTTGGCTTTCTCGGTCAGAAGTGTCTGTATCTGAAGAAAGGGAAAAAAGGATAAGGTGCCACAAAAGCCTCAAAGTACATAAAAAAGTTTCCAAATGAAAGACAAAGACATATAGAAAACACTCAAAAATATGCTCAAGTAGGAATGCCTCTTGGGGAATCACTTTTGAAGTTTCTTTGCCCATATTAGCAGGCACTAGTTTCTTGATAATAGTCACTAGGTTGTGATCCTCAAGAGTCAAAATCTCGTAAAGCTTAGGCATCCCAGAAGGCTAGAACCACACAGGGGAAGCATATTCAGTATCCATAGGAAGCTTTTCCATGTACATTTCATCTTTTGATTGAATTTTGTGATTATTTTAACCAAATCAGGAGTCTTAGTTTGTGATAGAGAATGATCTGAAACATGCTAATGTTTCTCCCTGAGGACAATTGTTGACTGAAAAAGAAACTTTGGTTATTCAGATTTCAGATACACTACTTCAATCTTGTAATATACCGGGTTTTTTATAAACCTCTGTTTAAACCAATATTCCTACTATGAATCACATTTTGGTATTAGCAATAGGAGAGGCACATTATAAAACAAGCTTTTCAGCCACAGCCTCTAACCAATCTGGAAAATTAATCTAAAAGCTAAAAGCTTCAAGGAAAAACATGCAGATAAAAGGTGGTCAACTCTGGTATTCCAATTCAGATGTTTGTCATTCTGACCCTACTCCCTTGTAGAATATTTAATGGGCAGAATTTGAAACCTGATTTTTTCAACTCCATTGAGTCAAACAATTCCTTTTTTATTTTATTTTTTCCTTTCTAGTCCCCTCTTGATGCATAACCATTTATTGTGTTAATTGGCACTCCTTACAGCAGTATAGCATTTTCTTTTCCTTTATTTTAATTAAAAACTAGAATATAAACTCATTTGGCAGCTGAGATTCAGCTCCTTAATAAAATGACAAAAATCAACTAACATATAATAATCTCACTTATAAAGCTTGTTCACAAAATTTCCATCATACTCAGGCAAGAAGCCTTTTCTAGTGATACTACAGGCGGTCTAAGAGTATTTAAGCTTTCATCTGTTGAACTCCTATTGAAGTTCAACTCAACGTTTGGACAATAAACATTCGAGTGAGGACTTCCTCACTATATAAGACAAAAATAGTGAATATTAAAGATTTATAGCCAAAGCATTAGACTTAAAACATGTTAAGATGCAGTGCAGTGTACCTCTGATGTGATGAGAAAATAATACTGTGGAACTCACTAAGCCATGAACTTAAAGAATGACATAATATGAAGAAGATCAACATGTCATCTTGCTAGTAATATTAGTGACTGTTATATTATCAATTCTCCCAAAAGTTTAAGCTATTGGGACATGGTAAATTTCAATCATTTAACCGCATACTTCTAACACTTCTAACAGTGACAAAGAGATAACGACTGACTTACCTCTTCTTCATTTCCATTTAAAGAGGTGTTTATTTTGTCGGTTGAAAGAACAGTCTTCTCCGAAGATTTCTTCCTCCAAAGCCATGCCTTGTTGTCCATTATGTTGCCAAGTCCAGATAGGATAGTATAGGGACTTTATATGAGGAATCTGCATGGAAAAATAAAAGAAGACCAAATTTATAAGTTATAACTCTAATTTTATATCAGTTACTACTGCTGAGCATAAATTCATATATCTGTACAAAAAGATCCGGTCACGAAGAGAAGTTTTCTTGATTGAAAATTAAACAATCCACCATGATGTCACTCTCTTTATATTTTATATCTTCTTTTTGTAATTTTTTATTTATTTAAAAAGTGCAAAGGGTGCTGCCCAAGTACACAGGAAACATAAAAGAGAATTGCATATCCGTCAAAGAATGAAAGGGAAGAAATAATTTTCACGAACATAACCAATGCACTAATTAAACAACCACTCAATACATTTGGGAAAAAAAATGAAGCAAACAGCTATGAAAAAGGGCATAACTATTCTTCTACTCTAACCCCATTTACAGAATAACACTGTTTTACTTCTTACCACTCAACTTTTCAAATAAAATTAGAAATCAAATGATTCTCTCTCTCTCTGTCTCTCTCACAATCAAAGATTCAACAAAATTTAACACACAAACTCAAATGAAGTAATATGGCATCAATGAATGTATAGTCAATTAGCTTATCACTAACAATAAGGTAAAAAATTGAGGAATCTCACATTGCTATGGTAATTAAGAAAAACGCAAAACCCAGAAGCAAAAACTAAATACAGTAATAGCTAACTAGTTTACCTCACAATTTTTTTTTTTTTTTTTCAAATTAGAAAAGACACCAAAAGTTAGATTTACAACACCTCCAAGTTAAAAAGTCAATGGAGCAGTAAATCTGAAGGGTCTCTCAACTCAGAAAATGAAGAAGCCACCGGGTGTTATTTACTGTGCATGAGGGCTTCAATGCAAAAGAAACCTGAATAAACAAACTGGCAATTCAATAAAGCTATGAAGAGAGAGAAAGCAGAGACATGATTAGCATCAACAATGTGCGTGTGTCAGTACTCACTTCCGATCCCAGCTTGCACAGAAATGGCATAGAGAGAATGAATATGAGAGAGAAATAACCAACAGAGAGAGCAGAACCAGCAGAGAGCTTTTCTAGAAGAAGAGAGGGTAAGGGTAAGTGTGTTTGGTAAACAGGAAAAGTAAAAAGTGGGAAAAGTAGAAAAGTGACAGAAGAGTAGAGAGAGAGAGAGTGTGTGTTTTTTGGAGTAGAGAAGTACGGAGGAAGAGTTCGGAGATATTTATTTTATTTTGATTTATTTTTGTTGTTTTGGGCAAAAGTGTCGGCTTGGATCTGACGACACAGATGTACCGTTTTACATGCGTAGCCGTTCAAGGTTTTTTTTTTTTTTTTGACGCGATTTGTTGCGTTTTGCGCGGTTTGTTTTTGTTTTTGTTTTTTTTTTTTTTTTTTTTGGCTTTTGCTTTCGCTTTGTTGACGGACCGGAAGATCGGAAGTCTTTCTCCACCTGTCAATTCTCTCACTCTCTCTTTTCTCTCTCTCTCTTAACAAAGTTGATATATATGGAGATACATACTCTTTAACAAAGTTTAACTGTTTAGTTCATTAATGTAATAAATTAATAATAACAATTTAATATTTCATAAAAAAATGTAATAAATTAGTAATAATTTTTATTGAGTAATTAGTAAGTATAATTAATAAAAAATCTTGTGATTCATTGACGTTCCATTTAGAGATAAGATTCAAATTCTTCACCCCTTTATTGTAAGAAAATTAATAATAATCCTTATGGAATAAATATATTAAATCTTACCAAAAATTGTTCAACAAAAAAAAAAAACTTACTAACAAGATATTTATTTAGTTTTGTGATATCGCTTTTTGTTTTGTTTTTCAGTTAACATAAGATTTTTAAGTTTGTATGTATCAAGGATGATAATTTAAAAGATTTAAAGTGATCGGTTCAATTATCTTTTTCTTTTTTTTTCAATTGATTATCATTGGTTATATTTAAATGCATTCAAATCATGTTCAATATTGTCTTCGTAATTATGATAGTATGATCTACTTTCATGATATTATCTTTTAATGTTTTGCTTGTTTCGAGGGGGCATTAGTTCTCAATATGCTTTAACATTGAGCTCATCACACGAAGAAGATATTTCATGCATTTGATATATGTAATACTAATACCTCTCTCACCGTATATGGATATCACACTACTGTGGATTCCACACAATTATAAGGGTATGTTTGGTAACTGTTTTTTCCCCTTATTTTCTGTTTCCAAAAACAATTTTCTATTTTTGAGACTAAAAAATTTGTTTGGCAACCCAAAATGGCTAGAAAACAAAAATTGTTCTCAAAACTCAATTTGTGAAGGAAACTGAAAACATGTAAAAGGCTGTTTTCAGTTTCTAATTTTCAAAAGTCAATAAAAATACGCATTTAATTTAATAAATCTATCTCATTTAATAAGTTAGCATTAAAGTTTAAATCCTAGTAACAACATATTTTAGTATTTTCTATTTTTTTCTTCAAAATTTTATATTTTTAATTTCAATTAACCAAACATGTTTTTGATTTCAAAAATACAAGAAAATTGTTTTTTTCTTTATATTCCCCAAAAACAAGTTTTTGAAAATAGAAAACAAAAACTGTTATCAAACATAACCTAAAATTCACACATCATAATAATCCGATAATTACAACATGATAAGAGAGATTCGAGCCTTGAACGTCTTCGTTGGAAACACTAAGAAGTTTTTATTGAGATACAAAGCTCTTGGCCATCCACACAATTTAACAAGGAGGAATTATGTGTATTTTATGGCTCAAGGGATTTTATTTATTTTATGGAATATCCAATATAATAGAAGTAATAGATCAAAAAAATAGTTGGTTCAATGTAGTTCTAATAATTATGAGTTGTTATTGTATTTTTTATTTATTTAATTACACATTCAATCCTCATCTTCTACTCCATGTTTCACAATGGTTCATGTCTTTTGAAATCTTTAATTTTAATTCTTATACTTTAAGTTTGTATCAAAAAGATCTTGCTGCTAACTTTTGCTTTGATTTTGAGTTAAGATTGCTTTGTCGTCTAAGGATTTTGACAACAACAAAGGAGGGAAGAGACTAGTTATTCAACTAATTTGTTTTCTTATTTAACATGTGTTTGGAGATAGATAAAATCAAAGTAAGAGTTAGTTGCGAGTACATTTTTGACACAAACATAAAAGTACAAAGACTAAATCGAAACGTTTTAAAGGATGAGAATTATTTTTGAAATATGGGACAAAGGCTGAAGATTAAATGTGTAATTAAGCCCTTTTATTTTTTGGTTTATTTGGATGAAACTAAACATGCTCATAATTAATTACAACCATTTTTTTTTCTCATTAACTATGACAATAATTAAAGATTTGGAAAATAGATCCTTGGAACTGGATAATTCTTAGATACTCTCGGAACACCGATAAATTATGCTCCCTCCTCTCACATTTATGGTGGATCCTGCCATAAATTTAATAAGTAAACCTAACCATGAATGTGAAATAAGGGAATACCATTGTCGGCACTCTGTAAGTACCTAAGAATTACTCCCAAAATGAGAAAAAAAAAAAAAAAAAAACCTTTATTTTTTTATATATAATCTTTAAAAATATCCTCTATAAGTAAAAACAAGAACAAAGGCACGAAAGTAAATCAACATAAAATAATTATCTCTTTCACAAAGAAAGATAGTCACTTTTACTTATTCACTAGAGGATCAGTGGCCAACACCACATTGGTTTCCTTCCAATCATTCCCTTTCTATAGAAGTCCATTTATCACGTTAACTGTACAACCAACCAATTCATCATGTGACATTATAATTTCTCTTTTTCTTCCATTTCCGTGTCAAATATTGTTAGCTATCCATTTGTGGTTTAAACTGGCATCATAACAACAAATTTATATTTCATGACTAAGAATATACCTCTATCTATTGGTAATGATTTTTTTTTTTTTTTTTTAAGTTTGATATTATGTATATCTTTGAGGAAAACTTCTTACACATGGAATTGTAGGAAATGGGGGAAATTGATAACATAAGTTAGTGACATCAAGGTTTCAATCACATAATGATTTCGTTAAAATTCATTGTATTATTCTAATGCAAATTGAGGGTGGCAACATTGGTGGTAGTTGCCGGTTGGAGCATTCAAAATAATTCAAATCAATGAAGAATGAAGAAATGAAAAAAAAAAAAGAAAAAAGTCTTGCCAACTACAATGAGTAAAGGGGCAGCATGTGTCCCCAATACTATAGAGTGATTCCATGTACTTAAGTCCTCTATACTTTTTGATTTCTTCTAGTAGTGTAGTAGGTGTACTTGGATGTATTTGATATTTCACTTTAAGAGAGATGCAAGGGTAGGAATAGCATATAGGACAATAAAAGTCATTAATCACTTACCAATATTGATGTTTTGAGTTTGACATTGTTGCTTATTTCTTTTTCAAAATAAGTGGCATTTCCTTTCTATCTCTTTGCATATAGGACACTTAAAGCATGGTTTATATCTAAATCATCTTTTCAAAAAAAAAAAATTTCTGAATCAAATACTAATATATGGTCATATATCCATCAATATATGATAGTATAAGTGTATAACCTATAGTCATTAGGCTTACTGTTGGTATCTGTCTAATCTGAAAGTAAAAAAGATGATTATGACATTATAGTTGGCAAGTGGCCCCTCTCTTTCGCATATATACTCGGTTGTTGTGTTCTACCTACCCAAAAAAAAAAACAATATGCCCCGTTCTTTATCCCTGTCTTTTGGTGCACTCTTTCTTTTCTTTGTTTTGGGATCTTTAATCCAGATTTATATGGCACTACTGGTATGGGTATGTGCAGTTTGCAAGCACTAAGAGGTGGCCCCTCGTGTATTATATCGTCTTTACAATTAAAATAGCACCTACGCACTCGTATTTTGAGCCACAATTGGAAAAGTAACGATGTCACCTTTTTTTTTATATTAAATTTGTGGAAAAAGTAACAATTTCACTTTAATACGACATGCGTATGATAATTGTCTTGACCTTGTAAAAGCAGTTCCATATGTCGTATTGTTTATAATCAAATTCAATTTGTCAAATCAGAGCACGGGAAATGGAAGTGAGAAGCAGGTCTAGTTATGCGTCACAACATACGTGGGACTTATTAGCACACACCCACACAACGCACGTTTATTCAATCTATAAAATTTGAGGTCTGGCAATCTTCCTATGTTTAAATTTTTTACATCCTCGGCAGAACTCACGTTGTGAGACAGTATCTCCAAATCACATGCCTTACTAAATTGACTCTAATACTATTTATCACAACAGGAGAATTAATTACAAGGAAGTCAATACTGTACTAATACTAGCTGTACTGGAAAAATATATCATACCGGCCTTTAAACCAATACCGGCACTCGTCCATAATGTATCAAAAAAATATCAGGTTGTGCTGGTCTATTTCGGCTCAATATTGGCATTTCGGCCGGTATAATAAAAAAAAAAAAATTAAAAAAAATTATTTAATATTATATATTAATTAATGTACTTAAGCTAATATGTAGGCTTATAAAATATGCAGATTTTAAATTTTATGTTAATAAAAATAAAAATTAATAAATTCATACTTACATAAATAATACAAATATATATTTATTGTGGAGACTTTTTGCCTCAGCTCGGCCAATAGGTTGCTTGTAACCGATTTTGGCTTTGAATCCCACATCGAAAGAAAACCCCCCCACTTTCTGCCTTATAAGCTGTGAAGCCAAGGGAGTAGTGTACCACCAAGCCTCTGATCAGATGCTTGGTGGTACACTACTCCCTTGGCTTCACAGCTTATAAGGCAGAAAGTGGGGGGGTTTTCTTTCGATGTGGGATTCAAAGCCAAAATCAGTTACAAGCAACCTATTGGCCGAGCTAAGGCAAAAAGTCTCCACAATTATCGAAAGAAAACCCCCCCACTTTCTACCTTATAAGCTGTGAAGCCAAGCCTCTGATCAGAGCATTTATGTATAGAAATATATAAATAGCAGTAATTCCAAAACAGTATACCAGTATAAACCGATAGCGAGGTTGAAATTGCAAAGACACAAGTATAAATAAAGGTTTCATCTGAGAGGAGGTGACACTCCAGCTTTATATGAAAACTTTGCTTGTTTATCATTGTAATCTCCCTTTTTTTTTGTTATAAAATTAGGCATGATTGTAGTATCTATATCATGTTAATGCAAGTAAAGTTTAATTCCAAAACTTTAGTTTTCTATTTTGTTTAATCTCGCACTTTATTTTGTTTGAGTTAGCTTAATTACTCACTTAATCCTGATTAATATAATCGCTCTTGATTATTATTAATTGAGAAATGTTAAATTCACAACACTTTTATAATAAATTTTAAGTGATAGGTTATTATTAAGTGAGTAAAAAAATAATTTCAGTAGTGAGTTTAAATTAGAACCAATAACAATTTACTAGTTTTGTAGTGGGTTAGTTGTGTGATATTAGACCTTCATCCCCATTCCCAGTTGTGTGTGTGTGTACTAACGAGTCTTCCTCTCAAAAAAAAAAAAAAAATAACAATTTACTAGTTATCACATAAAATTTATTGTGAAAGTGTTAAGAATGTTGACCATATAAAATTTGTTGCGAAAATATTATAAAAATATCATGTACAAAGTACAATTTTTTTTTTTGAGAAAGTACAAAGTACAATTTTTGAGCCGCAAAGCTTGATTCTAAACGACTATTTAGAAAAAAAAAAAAAAAAAGGGGCAAAGTCAGAAAGCATTCATTATCTATCCATTTTTAGAAACGGTTTTTTAAGGATTTAAAAAAATTGTTAAAAAATTAATAACTTTTTTCATTTTAACCCATAAATATATCATAAAATTCAATTGAATACGAGTCCCAATAGATCCTGATGGTCAATCTGTATATGACGTTAATGATAGATGGATGGACTGGCTGGGATCAAACCATGTTGGGTTTGTAATAAATTCTATCGTTTGGAAAAACGACAATAAAACTAGTGATTTATGTGGGTATTTTTTTTTTTTGATGGAAGTGATTTATGTGGGTATGAAATATGAAACGCCACCCTACATTTATGATATATATATATATATATATATACCCTTGGCTCAAACTAATTGACAGGGTGTATTATGCACTCTCGTGTGTCAACGACAAGAGAAAAGCCAGGTAACTAGACTTGTTTTTTTTTTTTTTTTTTTTTTTTTTTTTTAGGGGGTAGACTTCTTGTTGTTGATAAACCGAAAGGCAAAACCTATCCTTTCTTTCTTTAAAATTAAATTGTTAAGGTTTCACTTCCATCCAAATTAAAAATGATTTTATATTTTGTAAACAAACAAACTCAATCACAATTTTATCCCACAAGTTTTTCCAATTGCTGCACTTTGACATTTAAGGTGATTTGGTCCGTTTCTCAAAAAAAAAAAAAAAAAAAAAAGTGATTTGGCCCAATCACAATTTACTCTCACAAGCTTTTTCAAGTACTACATTTTGATTCCTTAAAGTTTGGATTAAATAAAATCGTTTAAGATATTTTTGATAGAACTATTACAATTTTATTTTAACCAAACATTAAACGATCCAATGTAGTAATTAAAAACTTATAATTACACAAGGTATTTTGGGCAGAACTATTACTATTTCATTTTAATCCAAACAAGTTATAAACTAAATTATATTTAGGTTGAATCACGAGTGAATTATATTTACCCATTTTTATGAGCTTGAAATGAGCTACCTATATACTTTCTAGTTTCTGCTACATTGAATTTTTACTTCACTTCACTTGCATTGCATGGCTTTGTCTATACTGAATGAATCTAGCTAACTACAAGACTCAGACAGAACTCTTTAGGGAAAGCGTCATGAAGCCTTTGAATATTGCAGACCCACCATGCCAAATATAAAGCACTGAAACTGTTACTGATACGAAGTTAGATACGAAGTTTATTGTTATTCTATCACATCCAGTAGAAGCAGCATCTCCTTTTCACCAATCCTTTCAATGTCACACCGTTTACCTACTTTGGTTTGAAGTTGAACCATTCTACCATGGCCGCGTGTAAAGGCTTTGCTTTTTCCAGGAACGAACGACAAGTTGTCAATTTTCATTAGTGGGACTATATTTGGGAGTTGAAACTTGAACTTGTCCGTACTGTTTTGGCATGCTGTTGAGAATGGACCATACTTTGGTGGCATATGCAGCACTAATTGGCCTAATTAAGCTTATTTTATTATTTGCACCCAAAGGTTTCGTCGAAGAGACTAATTAACACCCATCAAGTCAGTTTAACCGACAGGATTTAACCCTTAATCTAATTTGCAATGATGATTTGTGACTCTTATGGAGTTTATGGTATGCATTTGCTTGAGACCACACTTGTTCATCCCCGTGAATCAACAATAATTACTACTTTAAGTATAATCTCATTATCCTTAAAAAATGTGCTGGTTACCATATACCAAATGTGCTTGATGGATCTGGGTACAAGATTGTCTTAGGCCTGTCCACAGGTCAGTCTGGGTTGGGTTTGTGCCTAACTCGGAACCGACCTGACTAGATCGGGTGGTCAAAATTTCAACTCGCCGCCAACCAGAATAGTTGATCGAATCGGGCGGGTTGGAGCTTCAACGGATGTCGGACAGATCGATCGGGATTGAAGATCTGAAAAACGGCGAGAATCCGACAAGGAAAAGATGAATAACGATAGAAATCCGGTGAGAAAATTTTGAAAAACAGTTGAAATTTGGCCAGATCTCGCTAGATCCAGTGAGATCTTGGCCATTTTCGGCAAGATCTAAGCTAGATCTGGCGAAATCTCGTCAGATCTAGCCTATATCTTCCAGAAAAAATCACAAAGTCGCCGGATTTTTACAACTTCTCACCGGAAAAATAAATGCATCAGTCGGGTCGGGTTTCTCGAATTTGAGAGGAGGAGATTCGATATCTGACCCGTGATCTCGGTTTTTGGAGAATGAAATCCGTATCCAACCGTTGGAGCAGTTAGTTCGATCGGCGGCAAGTCGGGTTCGGTCGGTGACAGCGGGTGGGTCGAGTCCGGCAGGTCTTTGGACAGCCCTAGATTGTATTTAGGTGGTTAACATAATGAGAAACAAGGCTGCCCATGTGTTGGTCAAGTGGGCCGAAAGTTTGGCAGCAAATGGATCCTGTACTGTGCTTGTGCAAGACTTTCTTGTTCCTGGTAGGAGAGATATTTGGGTTGTCATATGGGCCCTGATGTGATTTTGTTTATGTTGGGATTTTAAATTGGTTAAATTCACTACAGAATGTAATCTTGAATCATGTTGTCTACCTTGGGATATATCACAGGGGGTTGATATATCCATAAACTGAATTTTCCCTATATCCTTGGACTTTTGTGAAGATCCGAAGCTGCTTGAAGATATGCTTGTTTGGGAAGCTTGATTGAGCTGAATTATTGGGAAGCTTGATCGAACCAAATTATTTCTAAGACATTATTTCAGAATAAAATGAATACTATTGAATTTTTGTGTTAGAGATATCCAAATTAATATTTAGAACTAAAATAATGTTTCTAAGACAGGATTTCTGTATAAAATGAATACTATTTGAATTTTTTCCTTAGAAATATCCAAATTTTAAAGATTTGGATTTCTAATATCCAAACTGATTAGTAAAATCGAAATAGTGTTTTTAAGACACGGTTTCTGTTTAGTATGAATACTATTGAATTTTAACCTTAAAGATTTGGATGTCTTATATCTAAACTGATATTTATAACTGAAATAGTGTAACACATAACCCCTTGTGATAAAACCAAGAAAGTTTGACTTTTAGTTGACTTTATAATATTTTATTACATAAGCTTTTAAGGTCTTACAATTTTTCACATCATTGTTTATTTTTTTTAAATTCAATTTTGATTATTTTCTAACGTTGTTTTTAGGCTCGACAAATATTGTATGACTTCATTTAAAACAATATCACAAGAAGGTTAAATGTTACACTAAACTTTAGGAGGTTTTTTTCTAAAAAAGTATTTTTATACTAAAGTACATTTTATGATTGTTTTCATTTGATTTGTTTTCATATTGTTATTTTATGTTTAAGATTTTCATTTTCATGAAAACTTAATCAAATCTAAAGGGTCAAAATACAAATTTTGAAATGTAAAAGGACCAATATGAAAACGTAAGATTCAAAATGAAATCAATCCCAAACTTTACTGGTTAAAAGTGTACTTTAGTTATATTTTTAGCTTTATTTGATATATTATAAATGAAAACATGATGGCATAAGGAAATAATAGAAAATATTTGTTGTGTTTTTTTTTGGAGGAGAAAAAATATTTGTTGTATTGAAAACCTTTTTTATTTTTATTTACATATTTGGCTTATTTTCTGCTGAGCATAAAAAAATTAAAACTAGAGTTCTAGAGGCTCGTGGGCTTGATTTTGTCAAACACAAACACAATTGATTGAACAACGGCTGACGAAAAAAAATTCTCTGAAGAAGTCCTTCTCCCTTCAACGTTTAGGAGTATTATGTGTTGCTGATGATGGCATGAGGAATGAGGGTGCTTGGGCAGCATTGGGCCAATCACTTGGCTTCATGTTTTCTCAACACACTCATGACTCCTCATGCCTGATTAGTGATGCTCCTAAGTGCTCTTTGAGGGGGACCTACCTAGTCTCCTTAGCCGAGTTGGATCAATAAGTAGTGATGAGGGGCAGCATGTGGAGGCACCTTGCTCCACATGATGCCCCAAGGCCATGGCAGAGGAGGGCCATGGTGGGCAGAGATGGTTTTGATGATGGGCAGCAGGAGGTGGTGCTGACCCTATGTGGTGGTGCATGACATTGGTGGCTTAGTTGTTGGTTCCTTGTGTGTGGGCTTGGTGGCTGGAATGCAAGGCAGGGCTAGGCTACTGTGATGATTGAATGTTGTGTACAAGGCATTGGGCTAGTGGAGCTGGCTGAATGCATGGACAAGTGCTAGTGGGCTGATGGTAGTTACTTTGTGTGTTGCATGTGGGCATGCTGTGTGGGCTGTAGTGCTGATGGAAGGCCTTGAGCATGGGCCAAGCCTCTCTAAAACGTGTGGGAACATGTTGGGTGGGTTGCTGAAGGATAGGCAGAGGCCCTATGGTCTGTTGAGACATGGGCTGTGCATGTGCAGCATATGCAGTGGCAGTTACTAAGGAGTTATCAAGCAGTTCCTGACTTTCCTAATGATTAGACTTACTATGTAGGGGTTGGAAACATGGAGAGCAAGCTAAGACAGCATCAGTTGAAGGTGTCCTAAGTTAGAACACAAGTGGTAGATTGTCTAAGACCCAGACAATTACTAGGCAGTAATTGCCATAGCAGTTAATTCTATATATTTAACCCTAAGGTTGTTGGGGGTGTCAACAGTAGAGTGTATTTTGGCCTTGGGAAAATTCTGTGTAATTCTCTAGGCTTGTAAAAGGGTTTCCTTTGTACTTGAGATTAAGTAATAAAGGTTAGGGGTGGGTTCCCTGTAAATATTGTGTGTGTTGTGTGTTTAAACGTCCCTATATAATTTGTTCTAAGTGTTATTGCAGTGTGTGTGTGGTGTTGGCTGAGACTAAATCAGGGACTTAGGGCCATCACAGGTAGAAAATTTGAGTGAAAAATTGACCCAGCAACACACGAGGCAGGTTGAATTTGAGAATGAGGCAACGCCATTTCTAATATTTTATTATAATAATTTATTTTTTAAAAAAGCACTTATGCCAAAAATAATTAGAAAAAGTAACAAAAATAGAAATTAAAAAAAAAAAATGCAAATGGTAATCTACTAAAATTCATTTCAGTTTTTTAATTTTCATTTCATTTCATTCTCAAAAAATTGTATTTCATTTAATTGAGTTCTCCAATTTTTAAATTCATTCAATTTAAGTATTTGTCAAATTCTGTTAAAAAATTGATGTTAAGTATGCAACTAATTAAGAGGAAATTACACTTTACCCTTAAATTAACATTATTTTACACTTTACATTCTTAAACTATACAAATGCACATTTATCCCTAAAACAATTTTTTTAAAAAAAAAATTTACATAAAAAAATCTATAAAATATTTTTATTAATTTTATAAATTTTTTTTGCAAGAAAAAAAGATATTTTTAAAGCGGAAGACCTAAATTCAATAAATTTAAAACTTAAAAGAAGTCAAAAAAAAAAAGAAAAAAAAAAAAGGAAAAAAAGAAAGAGAGAATAGTGATACAACATCTACAAGGCACTAGTAGTCATTGTCAGTTCAGTTGTCATCCTCTTCTCACTTTAGTTCTTGTTAGTCTCTCGCTGTCGGAGCCCAAACTAGTCTCTTCGGAATTCTCACAGGAAACAGTTTTTGGATTTCCGAGGGGATGGTTAAAAAAAAGCAACAATACTCCAAACCTAAAAAACAGCCTCTCGTAAGCAAATTCACACGCTCTTCCTTAAAATTGTTCCTCCTCCTCCTTATTTTCCTGTTTTATATATCTACTTTTCTTGTTCCATTGCCCAATATTCGTAAACCTTAATGCATAATCGCTCACGAATTTTTGTTTCAATTTCCTGTTCAGTTCATTGTTTCGGCATTGTGTTCAAACTTACCGCCCTAACTTCTCAAAACTTAATTTCTCACTAGGTTCAGAAATTTTGTTGAACTGCAAGTGTCTGTATATGATCTTGTTTGTACTCTTTGTTTGTTAATTTGTTCAGTCCGTGGTTTTGTTTTTATGCAATTAGAGAATGTTATAAGTCTATCTGAGACATGTAACATAAGAAACTTTAGCTGCAGCTTGAATTGGAGGCGAGGTTGTAACGAATTACTAGTCGAGAAATGTCAAATCTATTGTTCTATAGGTTGTAAGGAGGACTTTTGGTTATGCTAGGATGCACGGACACTTCATTTGGGGTGCCATACAGATGTCGTATCTGTGTCGAATTGGTGTCCTCTCTGTTGTATCATGTTATAATTTTCGAAAATTGCTTGTGTCGCTGGATCTTACCATACCTGTGTCTATGCCTGTGCATCCTAGGCTAGTAGTTGAGGTGCTATTTGCTGTAAATATATTCGAGCATTGCTTTACCAGCACATCACTTTAGTATGATAGTAGAGTAACTATATATTGGTTTCAATTTCTCAAATAACTGAGATTGGTTAATGCCATAATGGGGTGGGAAGAATTGGGTTAAGTTTTAGGTTTGGATCAATCATGCCTGGCAATAGATTTTACATGATTGAGGTAGCCTAACTATGCGTTTGGGGAGTGATCGTGTTGTAGCACATAGACACATGGTGGGGGGGAGTGGTGTAGTAGAGATTATATTGTTTAATTGGATACGTGGTGAGGTCTTGGTCGAGAATAATTTTGTTTGAGAAATTCAGGATTAGATGAAGCATGTGGCATATCACTGAGATGGACAGTGTGTGACATTCATGGTTATGGGAAGGCAAGAAAGGGTTTATATTCTTTTGGTAAATGAGATAGAATCGAAGATGTGCATGGGTTGCACACTTGTCCCTTGAGTTACTGAATGATGAATTGAGCTTATTTTAGCTAACCTGGGACTGTGTGTTGGTCATTTGGATGATGGAGGGACTGTTTATCAAGTTAAGTAATTAAGTTATATTTAGCATATTCTGGACCATGCTTGATATTGATGCTTTAATAACTGTTTCCTTTTAAAAATTTACAAAAATGTTTGGATGGGATATTTTTGTTGGACAGGTCAAAAAGCAGGGAAAGCCAACTGATCTTTCTCAGTTCCGTGCTCAGCTTGATGCATTGGGCCTTAAAATTGTCCATGTGACTGCAGATGGTAATTGTTTCTTCAGGTCAGTGCTAATATGTGCAATATATATTGAAAATTTTCTTCTGAAAATTTTAACTTGATATATTGTAAGGTTGCATTTTATGTTTGCACATGTGCATAGATTTTCAGCTTCTCTTGTATGTGTGTGTGTGTGTGTGTGTGTGTGTATATTTTTGATAAGTAGCTTATCTCGTACACAATCGGTGACTCTTAGTCTTGACCAACAAAAATATATTTGTTAAAACCTTTTTCTTTTAAATGCAGTTTAAGTTGTTTGCTCTTGTTAATTTGTAGGGCCCTTGCAGATCAGTTGGAAGGCAATGAAGAGGAACATAAAAAGTATCGTGGCATGGTGGTAGAATATATTATGGTACATGGATTTTGAAAGAAATAAAACTTTTATCCATGACTTTTCCCCCCCTTTTTCTTGAGAAAATTGATCTCACACCCTTTTTCCATTTCTCCATTATATGGTGTTTTTAGCCATATTTAGTATTTTATGAAAAACTATTTGTTATTTATAAGTAAATTAACTATATGTTATTTATTCTTCCATAAGTAAATGGACTGCAGTAATTAGTGGATTTTGAGCTATAATAAGCATAGAGGGGCTGAGTGAAAGAAATGGCTGTCATTTGAAAGAAATAATTAGTGATAGATATAAAATGCTCATTTCAAATAACTGGCAATTGTCACAATTACGCTGTTTTATGATTTTGTTTGACTATGCTCTTAAAGTTATTTCGTGTTTTAAGTAGCAGTATGCTGCAGAGTCGCAGACAGGTAGATTTCCTGCCTGCCAATGTGAAATATCCCTTTATTTCGATTTTTACAACTTTATTTATTGTTATTTGCAACAAATAGCATTTTTTATATTGTTTCTTACCATGAAATTGGGAACTGGTTGCATAATTTAAAAGCTCCCCCCCCCAATCCAAAAAAAAAACTAAAATAAAGAAGTCCCTTTTTTTTATTTGGTAACCAACTTGTAAATAATCTGACATTGGAGCTGCAACTAACAGAAGAATCGCGAAATGTTTGAACCATTTATTGAGGATGAAGTCCCATTTGATGAATACTGCCAATGCATGGAAAAGGATGGCACATGGGCTGGACATATGGAACTGCAGGCAGCTTCTCTTGTGACACATAGTAATATGTGCATTCACCGGGTGAGACCTTTTTCTTCCCTGTTTGCAATTATTATCAGCTCTTATCCATCTGGTTCTCACGATTGGGTTAGTGCTCGTGTTTTTCCTTCTTTTTTTCTTTTTGATAAGTAATGCTTTATTGAAAATGAAAAGAAAAGATCCCCAAGTACACAGGTTTTGTACTTAGGATGCAATAAACCTTCACCCAAAATTACATAAATCTAGAAATTCCTCTAAGGTAGAAAAGGAATGGCCACTTAAGGCAGCCAACAACCAAACATGGTTTGTAAAAGATACAATTTTAGCTCCACATATGAACGCTCAATTCCATCAAAATAAGAAGGTTTCTCTCCCTCGAAATGGTCCACATAACACAATCAGGCATGTGCCCACATACATCAAGAGCATGATGTTTGCCAAAGCCCCCCTTCTAGCACTCCAACAACTCCACCTCCTTCTTTGGCATCACCCAATGCACTCCAAAAAGACAAAACACCACAGACCATAGGTTGTAAGTATAGTTGCAATGAAGTAACAAAAAGTCAATGGTCTCCCCACTGTGCTTACACATGCAATACCAATCAACAAGTATTCTTGTCTTTTTCTCTCTTCCATTTGGTTGCATTCTTAAAGCTAGTCTTTAAGTGCTGTTGTAAAATTTAATGGTAGCCTCATTGTTGTACAATAATGAGGTTGCCTCTTACTATTATTAGCATTACGTACCTAGTCCAAGGTATTCTGGGTCAATTTTTGAAATCAAGACATTATGACTTTAGTGAATATTAATAATTAACTGTTAAGATGTATTTCTTATGTCTATGTATAAACCAAAAAAAGAAAAAACCTTAGGCATGTATAAGTATCTGTATTAAATGAGAGTATTAGAATTTATTCTAATTATAATTGGACTTTCTATTGATTGTTCTGAGTTGTCTCCTTTTGAGCAATAATCAGATTCTCAATTATGGGAAGTTAACTGTCGTGGAGTTTAAAACTAGCCTTTTGAAATAATTGTTTGAGTGGTCCCAAACCATAGGCATTAGTGATTGGAATTCTATTATAGATTTTATTGATTCCCTTTCTTTTCATTTATAATGATTGGAGCGTGTAATCTTAATACTGTGTTCACATCCAGTGTGCATGAAAGTACTTACTCTCTCTCAATAAATTTTTATTACTTGTAGGAAAATATAAGCTTGATATATTGTATTATAATGTAAAAATACTATTCAGGAAGTAAACTGAAAACGTGATAGAACTCAGCAAAAACATGGGAGACTGATCTTCCTGAAACTTAACCAGTGACCTCAAAGAGAGTATATGTAACTTTTGATACCTGACATGATGAAAGTTTCTATTTATGCACCATATTTTCTTCTGTCAAAATCTTTTTGTAATAACTTTTTTGGCTGGAAGAATTTTGAAACATGGAAATACCCAGTGGAGTTTTTACATTTCTATGACTTTTTTTTCTTTGATAAATACATTTCTATGGCATTGTTGACTTATGCTAATTTGCTATATGCTCATGTAAGAATACACTTGGTGCAGAACATGTCGCCTCGCTGGTATATTCGTAATTTTGACGAGCGTGGAGCTTGCATGATCCATTTGTAAGTAAATCTGGAGTCTTTATCATAATTTACTGCATATATGCTTTGCATGTCTTTTGACTATGGACGAGGTGTAGAAAGGTCCCTTGCAATTGCCTATTCTTAGGGAAAATTCTTCTCCAATGGCCCTTAAAAGAGTTGGTAGATGAAAAGGGATTTCATAGCTAGGGCCTAGGGCTGTAAACAAGTCGAGCCGGAACGAGTATTTAAAATTTCGTTTTGTTCATTTAGTTTTATTTCAAACATGAGCTGAGCTCAATCTCATCAACAAACTAGATTACATGTTCAAGCTTGGTTCAGTTTTTTGTCAAACAATCTCAAGCTTGTTCGCAAGCTACTTGATTGACTTATTCTTTTCCCATATATAGTAAATCATCACAACTAATTTTTTTTAAAAATCTCTTTACATATCTATGCTAATGATTAATAAATAAATTATAGTTGAAATTATATTATTTGATTAAATTAGATAGAATGATTTTGTTTATGAGCTTATAAAAATTTAATTCACCAACCTTAAAGGTCGTTCCTAGTGCCCAAAGCTCCCACTTTTGAGGGGTTTGGGAGAGGTTATGGTAGACAACCTTATTATGTTATTAGGCCAATAAAAACCATATGGAGATCTTTATGGGCTTCTCAATATTTTTCAATTAGACGTTTAATTAAGAAAATAACTTTCATTGTAATTCAATAATTGGGCTTTGAACCAAGTCAATTAGGATTAGGGTATAGTCTTACTAGTTTTTTTTTTTGATAAGTAATAAAAATATATTAAAAAGAAGAGGGATGTCACCTGAGTATACAGGAAGTATACATCAAGGACAAAAACAAATCAAGTGCATAAAGTACAAAAGTCCATGAAACCATGGACTGAAGAAAAAATTATATTCTGCCCGTGTACATTAGTGTTCCATTGGATTTCCTTGGAGACAAGTTTATAATGAATAAAATTTCAGTTGGAATTTTTCCAATGATCTGGTGTTGACTCCATCCAACCCTAGGTGCTGATTGCTAGTTTTTATATTCTGTTTGGTGCTGATTCCAAGCAACCCTAGATGTTGGCTTGTCTTATCTTTTTTGTTCCTTTGTTTCTTTGTCACAAATTTCTTTGGAGTTTTGTTTTACATCACTTTACCCTAATAATAAATAGGCAAACACCTTGTGCTGCTTTCCTCTGCCAGCTTCTGTACCATAGCTCTTTTGTCCTACATCAATCTGTTTTTAATTTTTAATTTTTTTTATAAGTAAATGCTTCATTGAAGATAAAAAGAAAATGAAAAAGAACCACCCAAGCACACAGGCAGTGTACTAAGGACACAACGAAGAGTCAATCAAAATTACATAAATTTAGGAATTCCTCTAAGGAAGAAAAGGAATGGCCACTGAGGGCAGCCACCCAATCAAACATGGTACGTAAAAGATGCAATTTTAGCTCCACAGATGAGCACTCAATCCCATTAAAATTATGGAGATTCTGCTACCTCCAAATGGTCCACATAACACAATGAGGCACGGCCCCCATCCATACATCAACAGCATAATATCTTCCAAAGCCCCCTTTTCCAACATTCCAACAACACCACTCTCCTCAGCAAGACCCATTGCACGCCAAAAATACAAAACCACCATACAGCATTAAGTCATACTCATAGTCACAATGAAGTAACAAATAGTAGGTGGTCTCCTCACTATGTTTGCAAATACAACACCAATCAACAATGCACATATTTCACTTTCGAAGATTCTCCATAGTGAGGATATTTCTCCAAGCTGCTGTCCATAAGGCTACCTTAGAAGAAATCCTAACCTTCTAAATGGTTTTCCATGGAAGGTGTCATCATCTCCACCTTGAAGCTACATCATACTGTCCTATATATACTAATTGTAAGAGTTAGTTCTAATTGTTGTTTATTTTAGCATATTAATAAGGGCATTTTTGTAATCATGTTATAAACCTTAATATAAATATATGCTAAGGTGTCATATTAATAAGGACATTTTAGCTTGATAAGTTAATGCCCTCAACCTTTTCTTTCTTTTCTCTTTGTCTCTCTATTCTTCTCTTTAATTTTTTATAACCATCTCTCTATTCTTCTCTTCCTCATTATTCTCATTTAACCTTAAATCGTCAAATTTTACAACTTAACTCTAATCTAATGTTACCTAACAATTTTTTTTTTTTTTACTAGAGAGGTAGTAAGAAATCCAGTTATTCAAAGTACTTGATAGGCTACATCACTACCTTAATTTAATTTATCAAGGTTTTGTCCTCATAGAATTCTGACTTGGAATATTACCAGATTTGATTTGGAAGCCTTGAGTTATTTTTATTATAGATTTTTTACATATAGTGAATGATGATCAATTATTACATGGGAAAGCAAATAAGCACCGTATAGTTGTACACATGCTACTTGAAAAAATGATTTTATGGTCTCTTTACGAGTGGATGACTGTTTTAGGCTGCGTCCCTTCTTTCATAGATTTTCTAGACCTTTTGAATTTGAGATTGTAAATGTTTAGGAGTAGGCCAATGCACATTTCCTGTACTTGACACGCTTCCTCTTTTGAATAAAACTAGTTAGTAATCCGTGCAATGCACAGGAATGATTGGCAAGATATTATTATTATTTTTCTCTTTTAGTTTTTGTCTAAATATGAAATTTGATAGTTATGGTAATTATTAATAGACATTTATTATGATTGCGTTTGTAAATGGAACTATTATTCTATCATTTAAAGAAAATATGACATGGCAAGATTCTAATGGAAGGTTTAAATATAGAATGGAATTTGAAATCAATAAAAATAAAATATTAGAACAATGTCGTCTAAAATTGTGAGTCACAAAAGCTTATTTGGCAAAATATTATGAGGTCAATCAAAAGTCAAACATCTTCGGTTATATATATAATTGATTATTTTACTTAAAAAAAGAAAAAAAAGAAAGAAATGGCAACTTACAGATGCCTCTACCTGATTATGTTGAAGGAAAAGGAGAATTAAGGAATAATGACATCACTTATACTCGGCACCCAACAATTTTTTTTTTTGATTAACAAAAAGCCCATATATGCCTGCTGATACTAGCAATATCAGTTAAGTCTTTTCTATTCACAGAATATCATTGGTGTTTTAAGGTATGGCAGCCACTTTCCTTTAGTGGTGTCATGAGCCTTATACGTAGGGACATTTATATGGTTTTTAATGCTTTGAGATATATCAGGAGTTCAATTTGGATCCACTTCTGCATTTCCTATAGTTATGGTATACTGTTATTACTAAAATTAGATAAGCACTTCCTCTTATAGTAGATGGCTGCTTGTTTTGGTTCTGAAATATGATATGTAATTGGTTTTTTAGATCTTATCATGATGAAGAACATTACAATAGTGTGCGGTTAAAGGAAGACCCTTGTGATGGGCCAGCTAGGCCAATCATTATCAAGGTTTATGCTCAATTTCCCCCCCTTTTTTTTTAAATACAGCTTATCACTACAACAGCAATCTATACATGAGTTTGAACATATACTGGTGCAATATCCTGATAATTTATAGTTTGTGAAAGGCGGATGCTGATCTTTCAGCAACAGCCCATCAACCAAAAGCTGCAGCAAGGAGGTCTAAAGAAGGAACTGGTGTGGATAATATTCATGCTGGATCCATAAAAATGGTAATGGCCGGAAGTGGATGTGAAAATGCTGAAAAAGTCAAACAGGTGATAATTGGCTGCCTTTTTTCCTCCCCCCACCCCCCCCCCCCCCCCCCTTTTTTTTTCTTTTTCTTTTTTTTTGAGGAAATGTCAATGTTGATATCTTAAACTTCTAATTACTGGTATCCTTACACTGCATGGAGGTTTTGAGGTGTTATCTTATTTTTGTTGTTCTCATCCCAGGTTTTAGGACAAGTATATGGTGATGTTGATGCCGCAATAGAGTTTCTGATAGCAGAACAAGGAGCAGAAGAGTACCCGATACAAACTGATTCACTTCCTGATCAAGTAGATACTTCTTATGGTAATGTCCGGTCAGTACTTTTTGCTCTTCCTGGATAATTTTAGGAGGGGTTACTGATAAAAAATTCTGTTTATTTTTGTTAATTCTTTTAATCATATTCTTATGTTCTATATAAACAGTTTGTGCTGTGTTTGCTTACCACTCTTAGCCTATGCTGTAGGTGAGAAAATTGGATGTTTTTATGATAAGTTTGTTGATAGGTTGCATGCTTATATAAGGGTTCATGTGATATGATCATATTGTTAAAAAAAATTTACTTTTATTTATTGATCTGTCAAGGCTTGGTGCAATGGCAAGTGCCTTCCACCAAAAGTTACAGGTCACGAATTTGAGTCCGAGAATCAGTCTCTCCAATAAATTGGGAGGTAGGGCTACCTACCATAACCTCTCCTAGAGCCCGCAAAAGTGGGAGCTTTGTGCACTGGGTACTACCTTTTTTTTGGTCCGTCTTTCATTCTGTGGTATCTAATTGTTTCTTGTAATTGGTATTAGTGGTGTTTCATTGATGAGTTAATAAGTCTTATTGGTTGGGGTTTTCTTAAACTTTCCTGTTTCCTTGGAATGTTAGTTCATGCACTAAGATATTTAGTTTGGGATAAAAGGTGGATTGAACTGGAGAAAGGAAAAATCTGTCTGTTTTACTTGAAAGAGAATACATAAAACTGGAACAGGTTTAGCAGTTCTTGTTAAGGTATAAGTTGAGGATACTCTGTTTACCAATTATTGTTAAGGTAATAAACAATAATTACTTTTACTTCATTGTTGATTGAACCTTTTAAATATGTTTCTTTTCTTGTACTTTTTACTATACTGATTTTAATATATCTGAGGTTATCCAGGGTTGATGAAAATGGAAATTGTGAGCAACACGAGGAAGAACCATTAGAGAGGACCTGCGAACAAGATGCATCCAGTAGTAGTGTTAAAAGAAGTCATGATAATAGAAGTTCCCAACCAGATGACAAGGTTCTTTTCTTTTTCTTTTTTTCTCCCAATATAATGCAAATTAGACATCATTATTTGCTTCCCTTAACGTGGAGGCTGTGATGCCGGTGTGCTCATCTCCTCCCACATTCCCCCCCAAAAAAAATCCAGGTTTCAAAAAATAAGGCCTGCCCATGCGGTTCAAAGAAGAAATACAAAGCTTGCTGTGGAGCAGCCACTGGGAGATCTGTTGCTAAGTTTGTAGTGTATGTTTTCTTGAACTCCTATTTTGTAGACTTAAGCCTTTTTATTTTTTTGGCGTTGTGAAAAAATTATAAAAGATGGGTGATGGCACCACCCCACGGCCCAGGAACTTGGGAAGGGTATATCCAGCTGACTGCATATAGAAACGTACCATTTCACCGCCTGTGTAGCAGGATTCAAACCCACTTATTGAGGATAACGAGTGCATTTACCACTTATTCACTTGCTGGGAAGGTGCTGTTTGACCTAAAGCCAGTATTCAACTTGAGCACATGCGCTCACACACACACTTACATATGTAGGCCTGTCCTTGACCTCCCGCAAGTGTGTATGTGTGAGCATAATTGAATACTGGCTTGCTAGCAAGGGATTTATTGATTACCATTGGTGAAAGGGGCAGATCTTATCTAGCATATGAAGAGAAATTTGAAGAGGTTCTTTCACTAGTTCTCTCAACCATGGTGTTACATAGAGCTTGGATAATGATGTTTGATCTCAAGTGTTATTAATATGCTTTGTTTTGTTATTGGTTATTAGTTGTTACCAAGGTCTAATTGCTGGTTGATTTATACTATTGATTTACAATGACCCCACCCCCTCCCTGCTCTGGCAGCTGGACGTGGGGGCCCTTTAAAATCATGTTATTTTCTAATATGGTCATGGCGTTGTATCAGTAATCAATCAGTTGACTCTAGAAAAGGTAGAAAGGAACGGAAGCAAGGCAAGAAGAGTGGACCTGCTAAAGCCACATCAACCTGTGGAGTTGATGGAGAGCTACCTGACATGGGTGCACTTTGTATTTGATCTTGACCTGAATGTATGAGTAATACTGGCTATTGGAGTGCCCTACAATTTTCCCTTTTTTCGTGAATTTGATGGATATAGTGCTTTATTTTTCTTTTTCAGCAGTAGACAATTCTGCCATCTCTGAAAGAGAGTGGAATTACTGTTGTCACAGGTCAGTACTAATTAAAGCTAATGTTTGTCATTGATATTCTAAGCATCACTTCTGCAATTTGTCTTTTTCTCTTTCATGTTTAGGGAAGAAAAAGGACCTATTTTTCCTAAGTCATGTTTAGGGATGACTAATTAGGTGCAAATTAGAGGAATTGACACATTGTAAAAGGATACTGGTAATATTTGAGTTCTAATTAATTTTGGTTTGCTGCCTTGTAGGTCCCTATGCAGTTCATATAAGATGGCAGCACCGACCTGTGCTTTTGAATCATGTGTGACAGTTGGGCAATGTGGAGTTTTGTGGTTCACCCTTGCAAAAAGAACTTCGATAAGTATATCAGCAAACACGTAGACTGGGGCTAGAAGCATATGCTCTATCCTCCATGATTCATTGTTATACATGTAAAGAAGCACACTGCACACAATACATGGACTTGGTTCCCCGATAATATTTGGATTTGGATTTTTTGCATACATGTTTTTTGGCAGAACTGAGTTCATGCAATGGGAGAAGGATAGAAAGGAATAGAATAGAAATTTGTTCCAACTTTTGTCCTAGACAATGTGATTAAGTATTTACTATTTAGGTAGCCATAAATATATGCTAAAGAATTGTACTTTTCTATAAGAGCTGATGTGAAAGAGCATTCATTATCACAACAACATAGCACATTTATTTTTGGGATTGTAGTCGAAATGATTAGACTAATAAGATATTTGCAGCCAGTATCATTTCAACCAAATGTATGTGTGGATTAGTGCACACTTTTGTGTGTATTTGAATATGTGCGCATGTGTAAGTTTAATAACTTTGTGTTGGCCATAATTATACGGTTGTATGATTCAATGTGTGTCATAGAGGGTCGGTTTGGATTGAACTTATTGTTGCTGAAACTGAAAACTGAAAACACTGTAGCAAAATAATTTTTAAATGTGTAAATAGTACCGTAGGACCCATTTTTAATATTTGTTTATGAATAAAGTGGCTGTGGGTCCAATAAACAGTACTGCTATAGTGTATAAACAGTACTGCTACAGTGTTTATTGTCCCCTCCTTTCTGCAAAACGCATGAAATGAAAAAAAAAAAAAAAAAAAAAGAAGAAACGCAGACGCCAGACGCAAATTTCAGCCGAATCCAAACGGCACCAGAGTGAGAGAGAGTTTGAGGATGAGTAAATGATACGGAGATTGTGTTGCTGGTTGTGGAAAGTGTAACGTGCATGACTACATGGCATTCTACTGAAAACCTATCTGGAGTATGCATTATATGCTCCATATGGATTAATATGTACCACATGAGATGAATATAATTTTGGATAAGTGCACGACATGATTAAGAATGTGTTCGGAAGCAACTGTTATGTGCCATTTTCTAAAATGTTGTGGAGATCCCATGGATTAGCTACGGCCTACGGTTCCTTTACTGGGGATGAACAAAGTTGAAACAAGAGTGAGCGGTTAATTGTATATAACATTTTCTTTTATGTATTATATATTTATAATAAAATTTAATAAAACTAAATGAAACGACATTTCAAAGAAAAATAAATAAAATTGGTCAAAATGTGATCAGTTTAGCACTTAGAAATATCTCTCATTTCATTCTTTGCCAACAACCTAGACCTCTCTCTCTCTCTCTCTCTCTCTCTCCATGTGTTCGAAAGTTCAAAGAGAGATTAGATTAGATGGTAGAAGGAAAAGGAGAGGAGATGTGGCTGGGGTGGTGGGGGGGGGGGGGGGGGGGATAGATATCCCAACCATGGTTTTAAAAATCAAATCGGTCAATGACCGGTTTGGCACCTGGTTCCCAATTTTTACCGATTTTGGTTGGTTTTACCAGACCGGATTAGTGGCTGGTTCCCAATTGAACCGATCAGACTGGCCAGTTCGGTTCGGTTTTTAAAACCTTGATCAGTTGATCCCAACCCTTTGTGTGGATATTTTTAATTTTTAAATTGGGAAGGAGAGGAAATGATAAACATCATATAAATTGGCAATTATACTTCTCTTTTGTTCAATTTAAAGAAATAAATATAAATTTACATGGTATGGACAAATTTAAAATTTTAATTTAATTTTTTAATATGAGTGGAACTCCTCCCTCTCCCAATTCTCCTAATTTGAGGGAATTAAAAATTATGGGTTTAAATCTAAAATAATAATAATAATGGGGTTTACATTGGTAAGTCCATATTCCCTCAAACCCTTGAAAGAATCCAAACAAAGTTCAATTAAACACCCTTACCCCTTTCCTAGACTCCCATCTTTTCTCCCTCCACCCAAACACAAAGAAAGAAGGAAGAGTAGCATTTTTTTTCAAGTTTCAAATATTATAGAGATTGCGTTCTTCTTCTTGTTGGATAAGAAATTTCATTCAAATACTGTCTATTTTCCAGACACAAAATCCATATAAATATGGGTTGAAGGAAACAATTATTTATCTATTTGATTTTAGGCCCAAATCCAAAAATCTGGGTTTTATAAAAAAAATCATTGTATGCCCAATAAAGCCCAACCCAGTTAGCTTCATACCCAGTTCGATTCTAAAGCGTATTTGACTATTTGTAATGTATCACCGCACTGTACGTAATTCTCTCTGCAGAGTGCAGAAAGACGTTGTGGAATGGTGATATTGGTACCAACTACTAGTAGTAGGGACCATAGTTTGTGATTGACGCATTTACAATAGAAGATTCAACGACTTTGGGATTGGGCTTTTTGTTACATATTTATGGGTAATCTTAATGGGCATTTTTATGTTACCCGACAAGAAAAAGTTTTTTTTTAATCAAGTTTTAACCCATGCCTTGTATTCTTTATCATCAGATTAAAACATTAATCAGTTTTTAACGTAAGCGGTGATTAAACTTTAGATTTATTATGTCAGATTTTTTACCAATTTTATAAGGTGTACAACAAATAAAACTAACTTTTTGAGTTTCACTTATCACTTTAGATATATTTTTAGTCACCTTATTAATTTATACAATTTTTTTTTTTTTATTAAGTATACTCCGCAATAAATATTCCTTAACACGCCGAATAGTGGGTTGGAGACTTTTCAAACCAAACCCATTAGACCGAATAGGGTATTGTACTTCCTTTTTCTTCTAGTAGTAACCAAGATATTTACGTCTAGTAAACATACCGACTTTATTTTTTATTTTTGGAAAATATAAATCTTAAATATCTCCGTTAGAAATAACAGCTGATAGTGTGATATCAATTAGTTGACTTACAAAGTTCTTAGCAATGTGTTTTTATGAATTAATTGAATAAAAATTTTAATGACACGAGTTTCATCTAGAAGTCCACAATCATAAAAAAAAAATCTAACAAATAATATTTTACATTGTATACTTATTGATGCATTATTTGTTTACGCATTTTTTTAAATAGTAAATATTAAATACAAAGTTTATACTAAGGCTTGCTTGTGACTTCACCTTCCACCTTTTACCTTAAAGATAAAAAATAAAAGATACTCCCATTTAATATTAAAAAAAATATTTGGAACATGTGCTAAATAGGTTTACTATTGGGCTTGCTTGAGTAATTTTCAAACTTGTACAAATGGATCTGCACCAAACCTTGCTCCTAATTGAGTTCTTGATCCGACGTAATACGTACCAACTACTAAGGTTTTATTTTGACCTATGACCAAATTAATAAATTACAATTTTTTTTGCCCCTATTGGTTGCAAGGAGAATTTATTTAAATTAATTTCTTGGTAGGAGTCAAATTACTCTTAATTGCTATTCAAGAGAATGACGAAATTTGAACCTGCCCTTTTATTTTGGTCCGTTAATTAAATCTTCATTAACAAAAGGTGGCTTTCGGGTTAGGCCTGTCTAAGTTCAAACTTCAAACCCTTAACAGTTAACACTGATTCGTCAAAATTCCTATAGCACTGAGCTTCCTCGCAACTTCCAGACCAAAAGTAACAAAATACTACAAAAGGGTTTATAGAGTAGATTCAGTGGAATTGAAGTAACAGAATGAAATAAAGGTTTATAGAGAATTGGGCCAGCACCTAAATAGAGTAGTGAAATGTTTTCCAACTACTTAACCTATTGTTGGAGGCTATACAAAGAGCCCAACACATACTAATTTTGGCATAGAAAAGTAGAAAACTATCAAAAATTCAAAACCATACTCTCTCTCTCTCTCTCTCTCTCTTATTTTTTTTATTATTATTTGGGTAGATAAACTTTTCTTTGTTGATTGTTCACACTCTACGAACTTACAGAGAAAGGGAACAAGGAAATTGTTTTCCAACTACTTAACCTTTTTGGTCTTCCAAAATTGCAAAGAATAAGACTACAAACATGACATGACTAAGTGCCTAGCTTAGCAAATGAGAAAAACCCCGAAACTAGAAGGTGGGCGAGGGTGAGGGTGACAACAACAGCTTACATTGAATTCCAAGTTTCTTTCAATATGGGTAAAGATGGAACCCCAAAAGTCCATTACAGCCCACAAACACAGTCATCCAAAAAACCCAAAAAGGAAATTACCTTTGAAACGTTCAATCGAGCCCATCGTCTATTTTGGGAAAGTTAGGTCATAGACATATATAGTATCCACAACTTTTATGGGTGCTCAATGTGTCTATTACTGTGCTCTGTGCATGTGATAAGAACCCCACTTTTTTCTTGTAAAACAAAAATTATTGATTGCAAATATAATTCAAAGTCTTTCTTCCCAAATTGGGAACTCGTAACCGACCCTCGCTCTAATAAATAGAGGAAATTTCATTTTCATTGAGAAAAAATGAACCATTTTAACAAACATCAAGAGCAATAGTTTATATATTGTCGACAGATGTGTGTGTACCTCAGTTAGATTTTTCAGGTTGGTTTTAAATACCTCAAATATTATATTACTAATAATGATGAATAAGTATTTACCCATAGGGTTGCGAACATGTGTTGGGTCGATCTTGGCTTTTCTAGCAATTTTATGTGACATGTTTATAAACCTAGGCAAAAGAAAATTAATGCACCTAGGTAGCTACCTAGGGAAAGAATCATTTTAGACTAGGAATTGCGGGGCTTTGCTAAGATTGATTACTACTTAATTCATTATTGTTTAGATGCTAAGACAACGTTAATCGGACATATGATATGAAAATTAAAAATTGTGATGGCAAATAATGTAGATTTTGCAAAGCTTGAATTGAATTTTCTGTCTTACCTTAACATGCTTATAGAGGCTATTATATTTATAATTGAATTAGTGTTTAATAGACACCTAAATAGTGTAGCACACCAAAATATACAACAAAATATTCTAATCCTATCGCTTTCTGATAAAACTCTATCTTGCGCTTTGCACGGGATGTATGAGCATTATCTTTCTTGACTATTCTTAACACACACCCCTCAAACTCAACTATAGTAAAATAACATTTACCTTGGTTAAAATGTCTGCTAACTAGTCACAACAACTACAGAGATACCTACTATCAAGAATTTTGTTGGCAACTATATCACAAACAATGTAGAAATTAATTTTCACATGTTTGGTTTTTTTTTTGGCTGAGATTCACATGCTTGGTTCTAGCATGAAAAAGCAGGTCCCTGATTTTATCATACCAAAGAATAGGAGACAGTGAGTGCGACACCAAGTTCAGACTACAACGACTGCAACCACTTGATTTCAGCCGCTGTCTTTACAAGAGCTTTATACTCAGACTTTAGTACTTGACTGTGCAACTGTGGTTTGCTTTTTATAGCTCCAAGATATCATGTTAGGCTCAATGTATTATGTGTTGGCAAATTCGTATTCAAAGTCCTATTTTGTTGTAATTGAGTAGTACTTTTTAGTGAAGAGATTAGGATTTGAAGATCTACATTGAAGACACAATAAACAACTCAAGAAACTATAAACTTAAATCTTTATGTTGTTAAATATTCAATGAATATTTCAAATTCAGGATCTAGAACTATCATGAATATAAAACACAATCAAATAGTCAAGAGACTTATCTGGATCCATTGATGCAATTATCTTGAGATCCAGTGAATAATAATTCTCTGTAGGACTAGTTTCTCTCTCTTCACCATTTTGCTCTACGATGGAAAAAAATAAATACCTTAATGGGTAGAGAGATGACTAATTTCCTAGTTTACTTTAATATCCACTTGCCATCAAAGTTGGAGTCACATTTAGAAATCACTTCTCTAATTGACTAATCAAATAAGACACTAATGAATATGCCTTTATATCCCCCATTAAATCTGTAACTTGTTACACGTACCTCATCATGTGGGCCACCTAATAAATTAATTTAGTCTTACAGAAACTAAAAGCCGAAGGTTCTATTAGCTCGACTACAAGCTCAACACCACTCAACTGATAGAAACTCAAGATTTCAATTTTCTCAATTTACAGCCAATGAGTTCTAAAACTTAGGAATCCATACACTATGATCCCATAACATATAAAAGCTTGTGTTAGGTCTTCATAAACATAGGGAGAACATTCTATGAGGAGGAGATCTTGTTGCACCGTTTGTGCATCAATGGTTTGTACCAAGAAAAGTCTCGAGCAACGAATTAAAGATCAAATAGTGTCTCACGAGAAGTTGTTGCACCAAGAACCAACATCAATCAAGTCATTTATGTAGTGTTAGACACAAATTGGATACTTGTGCCCTAAAGGGATTCACAAGGTGAGTTAAGTCCTAATACATAGCAATACCAAGATTGGGTAATAAGCTTGTATTGTTGTACTTCAATTCTACTATACTGAATTCTTTATAAGCTACAAACCACATATAGGATTTTTCTCATTATGGTTTTCCCTTTGTAATTATATATCACTTGTGTCAAAATTTAAACACTTTAAATATTTTTCCGATATGGTTGTTACCATCACAAGTTTAATTGGACCATTGCATAATTGGATAACTAATCAACTTGGATAATTGGTTAAAATCAACAAGGGTTTGAATTTCCCAACAAATTAAATTGACACTAAGAAAGACACAAAAACCTCTTGTAGATTGTATGTCATTATGACAACTTGCACAACTCATAATGCTTAAAAAAATCTTGGAATAGGATTCTTCGTTTAGAGACCAAACTGAATGTTGTGCTTAAGATAGCGCAAAAGACATTTGAAAGATTCCTAGGGAAGATGCATGGGCTGATTCATGAACTAGGAAAGCTTATTGACAATGAAAGACGCATTTGGTCTAGTGATGGATAAGAATTGTAAGGCACCACAGTACTTCTATACAAGGTGATGTTGACATAGGGCTAAACTTCAAAGGAAAACAGGTGTGTAGAAATGGCCATGGTAAAGCTGATAGCTAGGTCTGGTATCCAACATCAATGTCCAAAATTTACCTCTTTCGTGACTTCAAAATGCCTTATGATAGGGAATCTCAATGCCCATAAAGAAATTAAAACCACTCAAATCTTTGATGGCAACATTTATGGTTAAAAGTTTTAATCAATTCATTAACACTCAACGTTCAAGCTTGATATTTTGAATAATCAATTTTCGTAAATCTATCTCACAAGGGTGTTTTATTGTCTCTTATCAAGATGATGGATTTCATCTTGACGAATAGTACTTCCACAATGTTACATACTATTACCCAATGTAAAGATATTGATCATACAAGATTTCACTCCAGTATACATCAAAGCAACATATATTTCACATTAAAGCCCACAATCTCTTCAAAATTAAGACTCTATATGCATTTAGCAATTGTGAAATCATTTGTTCAAATAATAGTAGTTTATAGAATCAATCGAGTTCACTTCTGGCTATGGATGGCTGAATTGCCACCTTATCAATACTGAGTTGCCAACTAGATTGGTCAAAGAAGCAACATTAACATTTCTCTCTCAGATGCAATGGTTTGACATTCGTTGCATACCTAAGGCATCATACCGGAAGCAACACTTTCGATGATTGATATCTGTCTTTGATTTTTTTTTTTTTTTTTTTTTAAAAATTAAGTTGAACTATAAAAATTTTAAAATTTGAAGGAAAAAAAAAAACGAAAATTTTTTGTTAGTGATTTATAGGTGTTGCACGGTGTTAGTTCTAACTATTGCACTACATCCAAATTAATCTTGTTAACACCCTATAGTTATACTCATCAATTCTAATCTTATGACTTTTTATATATGAAGCTTCCTTGCATGGGATGGATAAGCATTATCTTGTCTATCCTGAACCGATTTGTAATTTCCATGGAACTACGTGAAAATAACGTGGCTATGGAAATATCCAGAAATCTCTTTCCTATATATGTGCAAACTTTTGAGGTTCCCAAGTTTGACGATTGTCTCTCTGTTTAGGGCTTAGATTCGTGAGCTAAGGTTCTCTCTTCAATCTATGTATCCAGAAGCGTCATAATGCAGAGAGGAAGAGTGACCTAGGCGAGTTTGCAGGATTATCCCTCCAATCATTTACAAGCTCAGCACCCAATAAATAAATAAAATAACATTACCGTATATACAGGAATCTCCTCTCCCCCTCAAGTTTCACCCCCTCTATTCTATAAAGCCAAACCTTTCATTTTCATATTTCATATATAAAAAAAATAATGGCAATAATAATCATCGTAATAACAAGAATTTTATGACCATCATATATTAAGTAAAAAAATCATTTCCATGCCTTACAAATTCTGTCTTCTTCTCAAGGACAATTTAGAGAAATACTATTACATTACTATGCCCAAGGAAGCATCATACTCACACCACACATAACACAAAAACACGCGCGGGGTCAAAATTTCATAAAGTTATTACCTTGCTATTGCTAATATTGTGGTTAATCAATGTAAATTGAACACTATTAGGATGTGTTTGTTTGGAGGTGAAATAGGATGGAAGGAAAATTTTGAAGAGAGAATAGGAGAAAAAAATGGGTTTGTGTATTGTTTGGTTAGGAGATGAGAGGAAAGAAAACTTTTATGTGGGGCTCAGGTATTTTCCACCCGAGCCCACACAAAATTTGTCTCTCCAAATTAGAGAGAAAATTGGGTGGGAGGAGTTTGATGGCAAAATGACAAAATTGCCCATGTGCTGCACATGGGCAAAGTCCAGTTGCCTCTTTTTCTTTTTTCTTTTTTTTTCTTATGGTTTCTGGGCAACATTGCCTCCTCTCTTTTTTTTTTTTTTTTTTTTTAAATTATTTTATTATATTCTCTTTCTTTTGATTTCCTGGGTGTGGTTTTTTTTTTTTTTTTTTTTTTTTTTTTTTTCTTATGGATTCCTGGGCAACGTTGCTCCTCTTTTTTTTTAATTATTTTTTTTTATTTTTTTTCTTTTAATTTCCTGAGCGTGGTGCTTTGTGTGTTTTTTTTTTTTTTTTTTTTTTCTTCCTTCTTCTTATGGTTTCCCGGGCAACGTTGCCTCCTTTTTTTATTATTATTTTTATATATTTTTTTCGTTTGATTTCTTGGGCGTGGTGCTTTGTGTTTTTTTTTATAAAAATGATTTTAAAAAAAAAATTAGGGTGATTTTTTTTTTGGTTGCTTATCACTTTTTTGTTTTAATTGGGCATCATTTTTTCCATCTTTCCACTTTTTCACCCCTCTAACCAAACACACCCTTAATGTGTTTTGAAATTTTCATGCAACTTTCTATTAAAACCAAAGAATACAAGTCTCTTTATTAAAGACCATATGAAACAATAATAAACTTAAGAAGGTGCAATTTAAAGCATCCTATGATCCTCAAACCTAAAATAATAATAGGACAGGGAAAAAGAGTAATTCTAATTTGTACAAAATTGTTATAATTTCGATTCTAGAATGAGCTCATATATAGCCAAAAAAATATATATGGTATTGAAAGAAAACAGTAATAAGCTAATAGACAAAGTTTGACTACAAAATTAGTTGTAGCCTACGACTATTATCTTACTCAATAAAATAAATATTACTGCATATTTTGAAAATCTAACTATAAAATTGCATGTTCTTTACATGCTTAATACACATATCAAATTTTGTGTCAATCGGATATTATTTACTATATGATTTAAATACTTATATTTTATGCATAGTTTTAAACTACAAAAATTTACAATTTAAATAATTTATTGATGACATAACTATTAATCTTCAATTTTCTAGAAATTTTACAAGTATGAAGGATATAAGAAGAAGATGTAATCCAATAGTGGATTTGTAGCTAAATTATGTCTTAAGTTAATTAATTTTTACAAAATAATTTCTTTTTTCCCCTGAAAATAAGGAAGCTTTATTCCTATATTATCAAACATAAAAACCAAGCAATCAAAGCATAATTGTTTGATTTAGGTGATTTTTGTTTTAGCAAAATTGCTATTAGAGAAAAGGAAAAAAGATTGGCTCACTAGTCACCACATGTTTTTTAGACACACAAATTATGTGGGCTGAGCCACTTATAGTTTTCAATTAAGAAAAAATTATTGGGGAAGATGCATACCTAACCTAACACGTAGGCAATACCTTTTTTTTTAATTATCGTATCCACTTGCTATCTACTTTTCCACATCAATGCCTAAAAAGTAAAGCGGTGGCTAGAGATGATTGGCTTTGCGGTTACCATTTATAAAACCCTCACCAAAATCCATACTCACAACTTTCCATACTAGGAAAGTATCCAAAACCCTATATCAACTTTTCTTTATTCTTACAAAAATAAACAAACAAAAGAAAAAAGCTAGCTCCTTCATGCTTCATCTTTCTCACTCTCACCTAACCCATTTGTCCTCTGCAACTTCAATTGGTTTTCTGGTACTAGTATTTCTACTCCCATGTCCAACCAGGCAACCATTATCATGGAAGTAATTAACTTCCACAGCAGCACAGAGCGCGTGAGATTTTTGTACAAAAGGTAGTACTAGTACTAGTATAATACCACGTGTATACGTGATGATACGAACATATTCATTATTTCATGTATGTTTTTAACTATGGGCCAGTCATCTCATGAGTCAGTCAAATGGTATCTATAGCTAGTAAAAGCAATGAAACCCCAGCCTTTTTTATTTCGGGCAAAGCTTGGGTCCAGTGCTGTACTGCACAGCTCTGGACCAAACCAAAACCCCTTTCAAATTCAGCTAAACTACAAAAGATGCAGATTTATTAGATTTCTCAAGCTGAATGATGTCTTTCCCATCAGTTTTCTTGTTTGTTCTCTAGTTGCTAGATTTAACTGCAGGCATTTTATTTGTTTAGTTTTAGTGTGTTTTTACTCTCTTGTTTTTTGGATAAAACCAACCTTTCCTCAATTGCTCAACAACAAAAAAAGAGGAAGAGATTGCCTGTAACAAAATCCAAAAAGCCTATAAGCAGAAAAAAACTTAGCTCTTTAATTAAACAGAAGTTGTATACTCCCATTCATCTAGCATTTATTGGTAGTGAGAACTTACGAGGTTCCAATCTATGGCAATTTGTAATAAGATGAATAATAAGAAAGAACTAAAATTGTGCATAAGCCGAATTTCTATATAGTTTTTCCAAACACTGAAGGGTAAAATTTTTTAAAACACTGATTAAGCTAAGCCATCAAGCACTTACGGCCTCTAGGAAAACACTGAACCGCACAGTTTTATTCAAACCGTCCGGTTTTTTAATTTTGAGTTGTTTTGATCAAAATATCCATATTTTCTTTTGATTTTGGTCTTTTATTTATGAACTTTTCATTTTTTGTTTTTTAAATTAAAAAAAGTAATTAAATATGGATTCAAGTGTCTTTTTTGTCATTTTTATATACTTAAAAAAATTGAATTCTATATTTGAATAAATTTTCTAAAAAATAATACTCTATTGATTTAATCGTTTCTATATTTGCATTTTTATTTTTATTTTTTTGAGAAAGAGGAATATAATTTTTTATTTTTTTTTTGAGAAACAACATAGATTAATAATTAAACACTACAAAGTCTCGAGTACCTAACACTCCAAATATCTAATATGGAAACAAGGATCTTTTGGCCATTTATTAATGACTATTTTGTGACACAATGACCTGAGTCACCTGACCTAACAGCTTGACTATTTATTTCTTTACATTTCAATGGGAAAAAAAAAATGATCTTACAATTTTTTTTTTGAGAATCTAAATGATCTTACAATTGATGTGCTATATATGGTTTTTTTATTTTTTTATTTTTTTATTTGATGTTCTTGTGCATAGTTTCATAGAATTTTAACGGTACCTTTGTCAATTTGAGCAAATAATCCAGTAATCCTTTAAATGGGGTTATATATATATATCCTTTTCTTTCTCTCATTCCAGTAAAATGGGGCGAGCAAAGAAAAGACACTTCAAGCCAAGAACTGAAGCAATCAACCCTTCTGAGCCTACTGCTAAATGACACTAGTTGTTTTACATTTATATAGATTGCTGATATATGTTGGTACTTGGTACAGGTTGATTTTTTTTTTTTTTTTTTTGATATGCACGCATCAAGTTCTAACACTTTTCCCTTTTCACATTCACTTTTCTTAGTAAGTTTTCTTTATTTTTATTTTTATTAATTGTTTGCGGAACTGATCAATTATCTTTGTCTTTTTTTTGGTTAAGTGCAAGAGGTAATGTAGTTTTAATGGCAAGAGAACAAAGATAATCATTTCTTGTATTTATGACAATTTGGCCATTTAATATAGGCATTGGCGAACCATGATCCATGACAGTTTGTACAATTAATAGTAGGCATTAGATGTTGAGAAGTGTCTATTTCACACACTTGCACACATGGTATACATATTCACTACTTTTGCTTAAAAATTGTGGCTTGAAATCATAATTTTAATTAGTTCTAAAAACTAAGTGTATGTATTGTGTGTGCAATAGAAATTTCTCTTAGATATTTGCCAAGAACATTGGCCATTCACAGACTTGAATTTTTTTAAATTAAAATAATAGACTTGAGAATTAGCCTTACTAATTAGGACATGCCATATTCCTTTAGGAAAGTCGAATGAACTAACTTTCATCACTATAAGAAAAAAAAATGTTTATTACAAAGAAAAAATTGTTACAATAATATTTGTGTCATTGTAATAGTTGATGTGAGTTGTTTCAATAAAATTTGAGGTAATAGATTTATGTAACAAAAAAAATCCGTTGTAATAAACTCCAAATATTTTAATGACAATTTTGATAATAATTTATATGTTGTTGCAACAAATAATTTATTGCTTCAAATATCTTGTAGCAATAAACTATTACTTCACAAATTTTATTGCAATATATCAAAAATAATTGACAAAAATAATTTAGATTAAATTATTGCAACTATAAGGGCACGTTTTGCTCCCAAACCCCAAATGAAATGGACAAAGGCCCAAAAAGCCCAAAACAATGAATTTGTAGAGAGTGTGCTAGAAATTGAACTTTAATAAGTTGGACAACGATCACAATAGGTTAATTGTTGCTTGAAAGTATAAACAAACAATTTTTGGTGAGGAAAATCCTCCTCGGCAATATCCGAGGAAGGTTGTTCTTATGTATTTTTCTTAGACTTAATCACAATTACAATTCTTGAGTGTACAGTGATTTTTCTACAGATTATCTAATGATCCTTTTACAATGGGATTTTCCTTCTTTATATTCCCCTTCCTTGCTTCATCTCAACCCTCCACATCTAGATCAAATTGCTGGCTTAGATACTTGTCCCATTAGCACCATCCTGAAGTCTTGATGAGTAACTGTAAGGCTAAATGTTACTGTTCAGGTATCACCTCCACATTAATGCGGTCAGGGGGTTAGCTGCAAAACATTCAATGCGGTGGTAGCAGCTTTCTTCTCAGATATTTCCCAACTCTCTTTTGTTTTATCCCTACCTGATGTTTATCCATGCTAGTATGATCGTCTATTGCTTTGTTTTTGATGAAGGTCAAACTTATGACCTCTGCTCTGTTCAGCTGAGGAGGTACTTCTCCTCGAACAACATTTCCAATTCCTCACAACCAAACCCCTTCCACGGACCATTATCTTGTAGGCCTCTGTCATCATTACCTATCCTCAGACTACTTGATGTCCTTGGACATGGCCCACGGTCCAATAACCATATTTGGGCCCTTTATCCCCACAGCAACGATATATTCTTTGTAATAGATAATTATTTCATGTTTGTCATTGCAATATATTACAAAATAATTGATATCTTAATATTTTTCATTACAATAAATTGTAAAAAAATTTATATCAAGTTATTGCAATAATAACTTCGTTACAATAAGCTATCATTTCAAAATTTCCGTTGCAATAAATTGCAAAAATAATTAGTATCAAATTATTATAAAGATTTCTTCATTTTAAATTATTGCAACAAATCTAAGGCAATAAGATATTAAAGTTAATTTGTATTGCAATCGAAAATTATAAGTTATTGCAACTAATTATTGTTGATGTAATAATTTACCAATTTTAAGTTATTATTGCAACAAATTTTAACTTATAAATGCAACATTTTGTTTTATATCACTATACATGTGCAATTTCTCTTCAAATATAACTATATTTTTTCTTTCTTTCTTTATACCATATTTGATGCAGCTTCTTGGGAGATTGAGAACTAGGTAGGTGTGTAATTTCGATCTCAACTTAAAAAAAAAAAAGGGACTTCAACCTAACTTCACTCTTCTAGGGAAAGGGGAAAAGAATACTAGATTAGGTGCGTCAATTCCGATCAAGTCCCTAATCCTTCCATTACGGAGTACTCTGGTAGACAGTAGCACATCAAGGCTGGCTTAATTAAGCTACGTAACATGGTGCTTAACAACCCAAGCTTTGAACTTAAGACTCGAAATTCAAGGAGACGTGCTTCTTAATCCAAAATGAAAATTACAAGAGACTTAAGATATTAGGACAAATGGAAAAAATATCAATTCTTACCCTCCTGCACCGCACGTGGACGCCACACTCCTATGTTAAAAAATACTAGCCGTACAATCACTAATTAAGCAACAACCTCGCCCCAGATATTCACGTTCTCAAGTCTCAACTGTTAATATTACTACCTCCGTATCTCAGGTGTTTGTCACTTTGTCCTCTATTTTATTTTGAGATATCTTAAAATATTGTTCTGTTTCTAAAAATAAAAATTATTAGTTTACTAATATTCCTATTATATCACTATTTTATTTTCAAAACCATTTGAAAAGAAAACTAACTAATATTTAAAAAAATCAATTTAATTGGGACACCTTTTTAGTTGTCTCATTAAGAATAACTATTTTTAAAAAAACTGATAAATTTATTTGATTATCAAAACTGATAAATTTATTTAAGAGTAATTTTATAAACTTATACATTTCTATAAGACAGACAAGACAATAAATGATGTTCTTTTAAAAAATTTGACTTTTCAAACAGAATTATTATTTTTCTTTTAAACTAATTAGAAATATTTTATTACATAATGAATACGTACCCTACCTCTATCGTTCCCTTGTGCTTGAATCAAGATTCCGCGTACTATTGCAGGTGTAATTTTAATGGTAAAAGTACTCGTATCGCTTTACATCATACTTGGTAAGGTTAAACAGTTTTAAGTAGTAGCGCTTCAACAAATATGTTATACTTGCTATAATAGTCTTATCAAGGTCTCGACGATACACATTGTATTACATATTATCATCACATGGCGTGAGGTCAATGAGTCCACATTAGAGACCTTTTTTTTATTCAACCAACAAAAAAATCAAGACCCCATTTTCTTACATACATTAAAGTATGCAGAGGTACCACAATTCAACTCACCCGGTGATGTTTTCAACTGATATTAAGGTATAGGTAAAAAAGTCCAACTTTCACACCCTCATGAAACAGGACGTGGAGCTAATCTAACCCCTACTTCCAAAAGGTATTTGAACTTGGAAATTAAATTACATTGGAGCGAGATGAAGAAGGAAACGTGGAAATAGGTGTAAAAACTTGTGGACACAAAAACAACCCCCAAAAGCATGCCATAAAAGGAAAGCGTATGAAAGCATATAGCGGGAGAGATAAGGCAAATACAGGTAAGGTCGGTGTTATAAAAGAGAGAGTAAAGAGAGTAAGCGCGTCCCAGAAAGGGAAACCAAAAGAGTAGTTTGTCTGAGTGAATTATGAAAGCGATCTAACACTTAACGCACAATATATGCATATAAATAAGAAGGACCAATGCCCCCACCATCAAAGTCCTAGTCGCACTCACAGTCACATTCATTGTTGTAATTAGTATCAGACACAGACACAAAACACAGCAATCACCAACACACACCACTCGCCCAACAAAAAAAATTTATTATAAAAACAACATCAACAATTTCCAACCGTTGAAGAAATCCCATTTTTGGAACCCCTCATCTTTATAGAAAACAAAAGTAACTCAACCCAACCCCGTGTTAAATTTCCTCTTTTTTTGATTTCCCAAACCAATTCTCTTTCATTTTAAAAAAAATTTCCCTACTTGTGCTTGTGTATCTACTCTTTTCTCAACGGGGTGAACTGATGGGTTTTTACTTTTACGTGTGTGTATATATGTATACTGCTGTTTACACCACAAATTTTGATAGTAAAAAGAGAAGCATAAATAGAGAGAGATGGATCTGTCTGTCTGAGCCTTTGCAGTGCTTCTTAGATTCGATGCCAAGGAAAGGATCTAAGGAGGGACTCTTTAATCTACTAGTCACTTTGTTCCTTTTAGAAATAGATATTTTTTTACCTCCACACATATATAGACTGAAGGAGAATGGGGTTAGGGCTGTGGACCACCTTTCAATTTCTATATTTTTATACCTTTTTCTTTTCATTTATGTATAATATTTCATTTCTATATAACCTATATCATTTTTCACAAAATAAACAAAATTCTCAAAAAATAAATAAATTATACCACTTCTATAATATAAAGTAAACCACAAGTTTTAGAAGATTAATGTTATATTCTTTTTTTTAATTAATAATTGACAGAATATAGATATACATAACAAGCTTATATTGATAAATTCAAAAAAGAAAAAGAAAAGGAAACTGCCTTAATTGTAGCAAAGATCCAAACTCCAAAGGGTTTGATTAGGGCAATTTTTGCAAGGCAAGCCAAATGATCACAGCCAAAACAAGAGAGAGAAAAAGAAATAAGGTAGGAAAAATCAAAAGAGAAAAAGGGAATTGGGAAGTGCAAGGTCTTAATTAACTAGAACAAAGAAATATATAATCAGAACTTCTAACGCTATCAATGTGCTTTCACATGTGTATGATCTGTAAAAAGATATTATCATCATAACTCTCTAAATGCTTTCTATGGATCAACCAATCCCTTCTTTTTGTGTATATGAAATGGTAAGATCGAGTACATAAAAAAAGAGTGTCATACACACGGGATTAGAAGGGGACAAAGTTGTCTTTTACTCTAGTATTGCATATCAATGTAAATTTAATTATTTGATGAAGTACTACGAGTGATGGTGAGGTTTATGGGGCATCAAGAACAAAGCATAATCAGTATGATGAGCAGTTCATCAAATGCTGAAAGGGGCATGTCCTCATTGAAGCTTTTGCTTCTTAAAGTATCTATTTGTTGATGACGCATGTAATGAGGATAGCATCCATTTTAATTAATTGTTTATTGATTAGATTATCCCATTATAATTCTTTCCTTGTACCTAACAACCATACATATGATAATATATTAATGGATTAATGGATGATAATATTATATTATGGGACTAATCAAATATGGCATACCGCGTAGAGCAAAGCTAGCAAATCTTCATAAAAAGGTTGTTCATGGGAATCTCCACCAATATTAATTAAGAAAATAAGCCCTAGCCTTCACTCTTCTGTACTTGGAGGTGTAAACCTACTAAAGTATTAAATCTTTAAAAAAAAAAAAATACAAGTCCAAAGTATTAAAAACTTGCCCATAACTCTCTCTCTCTCTCTCTATGTAGGGTAGAAATACAGAATTGAATCTGCCCACTTTACTTTTTCTAGTCTTTTACTTTTTAACCAAAAAAAAAAAAATCTGTTTGATAAACTTTTATTTTATGTGTGCCCACACCATTCGATCTCTTTTTTTCTTTTTTTTTAATCTCTCTTAAGTAAAACCCAGATAAACTCAAACCCGCACAAACTTTCTAAGGTTCTTTTTTAGAGTATGACAAGTTTACCCTAACCCTAATACTTAGACCCTTTTGGTCTTTCTCTCTCTTTTTTTCTTTTCTTTCGCAGACATAAACAGTGTCCTTTGAAACCTTAGGGCTACAACGATAGGTCCCTCTCGTAATAATAGCCATATGTCTGACTGCTTTTGGCCGAAGAGAACTGATTCGAAGGACACCGATGATAGTGACTATTCATCGCTATCCTATGATATTTCCAACGCCACAAAATACACATTTCGTTGAGCTGTATTTCTGTCTCTAGCCCCATCTTTAATAGAAAATTCACGCTTTAGATTTTTCCAATCCTATGCCTCAGACAAAAGCAGTGTTGTGATTAGCATTACCCTACCAGGAAGCAAAGAACCAGTGTCCTTAAAAAACACAGTTACTAGAATCTTCATAACATGACAGTCCGATAGATTTATCCAAAACCTTCAGTAAGTAAAGTCGGCCAACAAGTTTAACAAACAAAAAAAATAAAAAAAAGAACCCAATCAAAAATAAATAAATAAAATAGTTCATCCCATTTTACTTGAGCTAAAAAATTAGCTGGCTAAGTACAATAATTGAGGACTAAAAATTACAATAGGTGCAGGATAAGAAGCACCATAGTCTGGCAAAACAATATATACATACACACCCATCCAAGAGTTACTAAAATATCAGCGAATATCAGTCAGAACACAGAAAATTCATTTGAAAATTTCGTTGTTTTGTTAGTTTGACCAACCACCAACATTCCCCAAGAGTGAGAATTCCGTTACTTTTTTTTTTTTTTCTTTTTTTTCTTTTTTTCTCTCTCTTGACAATAATTTTGGGTTTTCATTTGCCTCTCTAATAAAGCGGGTTGAAAATTCGAATATGAAAATAAGTCTCAGAAGTACTTCATTCTTTACATGCTTATAAATAAGGTTGGCAGAAAGAAGGGAAATTTGGAGATTAATGGCAAGGCAGAAAGACCAAAGTGGGTTAGGACACTCAGGAGGGTCTCATGAGAGTGTGGAATCCATTTTTCTGCAGCCAATGTTGGGAGGATTTGATCTGCGGTGAGAATCCTGATGATGCTGCAGTAGCTGCAAACAATTGGGGAGGAGCGGATTGCCATTGTTGATCATTTATGGTTAGTGAAAGATCGCCTCCAATTCGGCCTCCGTTGCTGCTGCTGCTTGGGTACTGAACCTAAAATGACACATATATGAACAAATACTACTTAAAAAAACTACTTTTATGGATATACCCCAAATTGTGCAATGAGCTTAATTAGCCTACCCACTTGATAATTTGGCGGACTAATGTGTGGGGTAAAGTTATGTTGCATCTGGGTCTCTCCAGCTCTCCTGAAATACATATGTCTTTGCATTTCATTGGAGTTGGAGGATGCAGACTGAAGATGGGTTCGGCTCAGAATCTGCATGGTTTCAGTCTCGCTGTACACATCTCTACCGTGACTTTGACCTTGACCATCACTCTCACCTCTAGATGCTTCCTGATTATAATACGAAGCAAAGAATTGATTGGTTTGGCATATTTGAATATACAATTTAAAGGGTTGAGGATCAAAATAAAACTATAGTTAGATGTATGAAACCTTATTAGGCCTAAATCCCTGATTCCGCCAATCAGCTTCAAGTGGCATTAACATCAAATTCTGTCCCATTGCAGCATTATAACCATCATTCCCCAATGCTAAACCGTTTTGTTTTGAGTTCGAATTGCCCAAACTCAAATCAAGATTGTGTTCTGCTGCACTGCCTGAAGATTCTATATACCCAATATATTTTAAATGAGATAGGAAAATAGCTGCCAATGTTAAAAAAGACAACATTACTCATCAAAGTTAAAATTACCAGTGGAATTATTTAGCTCATTCTCGTAGATGCTTGGATCAAAGTTGGTGACAGCTTCTTTGCCGTTGCACTTAATTGCAGCTTTATCATATGCCCTACATATGTACCAGAAATTTTAAACCTAACCATACCGACATTTATCCTTCACGACCATATATGACAATAGTACTATAATCTAGGAACAAAGTCCAATTTAAGTTTGCAAAGCACACACCTTGCGGCTTCAATCTCAGTATCAAACAAACCCAAATAAACGTACCTGTTAAATCAGATTAAGATTAAGAACAACCATTCGATAATCAAATTAAAGAACATACACACAAAAACTGAAAAGGTGTATGTGAGATTTGGGGATGAAGTATATAGAGAAAGATGAAAGCGTACTTTTTGCCTAAAAATTGACCCATCCGAGCCTCCCATCTTCCACACTTGTGCAAGGTTACACCTCTGTACTTAGAGCTTCCTCTAGGAAATCCGGTGCTTTGTCGGCGAAGTACGTGAACAAACTCTTCCTTAGTCAGATTGTTCATCTATTACAGACAACACCATTACAAATCCTTCCATTTGTAGATATATATTTCATTAACCAAATAAAGAAAGATAAAGCAATTCGGAATATCAGATATACAACTGTAGAAGATAAGGTTTGCACTGTTCAAGATAACATAATATAATAAAAATAGAAATCTCTCTCCATGTTTCTTTCGCTCAAACACACACACACACATACCTGCTTCAAGTCTTCCTCATAGTCCTCAATACGAAAATTGATGTCTGCCTCCACTCCTCGGAACTTGATGGCCGCCCTATCATACGCACTGCAACACATAATTTTCCTTTTTCAATCTCACATTTTCCAGACAAAATTTTATTCGTTCGCTTCAAGATGAAGGCAAGCAATATATATTACAAGCTTGCTAAACAAAAGGAGCTAGAATCAAGAGGCTCACCGAGCAGCTGCATGTGCAGTGTCAAATCCACCTACATACACATTCATTTCCAACCAACCCATAAGAAAATTTCCCACATCATTAATCAAAGAAAATTAAACCCATTTCTCTCCAGAGGAAAAGAAAAAAAACTAAATAAATAGTCTTACCCAAATAAACTTGCTTTCCACAATCCCTACATTAAGCACAACAAGAATCCAAACACACAAAACCTTGATTATCCAAAATTTCCAAAAATAGAAAGTAAATTCACTGATCACGCATAGAAGAAGAAGAAGAAGACTAACCATATGTGAGACTCCCAGCGGCCAGTTCTCCGGTAAAACGTGACACCTCGATACTGTGAGCTCCTAGACCTTGGTCCTCGGCGGCTCTTCTTCATGGGCTGTGAGACCTCCACACACTTTCCAGGGCTAAGCGAATCCGATTGGCAAAACTTAACCCCAACCCAGTGAGCCCGAGGAAACGTAGCAGCAGAAGCACCACCAGTACTTTCCACAGCTCCTACTAGTGCACCACCAGATGTAGCTCCCATTTCTGACTCATCCACTGGAAAAAACTGGTGGGTCACGGGTTGTGGCTCGTTGAAAGAGAACCCGAATAGCTTGTTGGGGCTACTACGCCGCTTGAATTTTTTTGGGTCACAGTCTTGATCGTCGTCGGATCCGTCCTCGATGACCAAGGCGGAGGAGCTTGAATTCGACATGGATCCGACCCTTTTGCCCTTGTCATCGTCCCCATCAACAGAAGTCTTCTGAGAAGAGCAGCCTTCGGATTCATCGTCTCTTCGTTGATCAGGTGAGTCATTTAGATCCCACATTTTTTTTACTTTTTTTGGTTGGTGATCTCTGTGAAAGACAAGCTTGTTTTTTTGAGGTGGGAAGATGGGACCTTTAGTGTTTTGTTGTGGTACAAATTCTGATCATTAGTCTCACTCTCATATAAACACCTGATTATATGTTTGTCTTTGGTACAAAAAGTTAAAATAAAATAAGATAAAAGAGGTAGCTTTGTTTCTGGTTAAATAAGGAGGGGGAGGGAAGAAGATGCGTAAGGAAGACAATAGTGAAGTGAAGAAGGTAAAGATAGAGAATTACTAAAAAGAAGGAAAGAAAAACCTAGGACAAAGGAGATAGGAGGAGTTTTGATGTGGGTGTGTTGCGAAAAGGTAGTAAGAAGGTGGAGATGTTCCAAGATCTTGTATCCCTAACTGCCCAATACAGCATAGACGAGGCCAGTTTCAGCAAAGCTTAGCCCAAAGCATCCCACACCCTCCTTATTGCTTATATCTCTCTTTCTCTCTCTCTCTCTCTCTCTCTAACCACTTGCCTCCATCTCTTTTCCTTTCTTTTCAATGACTCATAATTCACTCTCTCTCTTTCTCTTTCTCTTTCTCTTTCTTTCTCTCTCTACAATACTACTTTCAAAACAAATTATCTATTTTTCCAATCATTCATGAATTTTGTTGTGTCTATTTTGGCTCTCTTTATTTAACCTGTGCCTACGGGTTTTTAATTTGTTTATAATTTTTTTGTGTGTACGAGCTTTCTTTACTGTTCTCTTTGTCTAGGAGACTAGGACTACTACATGTATGATCACTGCTTTTTATTATTTTTTATTTTCTTTTTTCTTTTTCTTATTGGTGGGTTCAAAAGAAACATTTAGATGGGAAAATGGGAAAGAAAGAGCCATCCCTTTCCTTATACAACTTTCCCACGTTAACCAAATCGAAAAGCATTCTCTCTCTCTCTCTCTTTTCCTTTCTCTTTCTAAATTACCCACTAATAGAAATAGACAGCACAAAGACTAAAAGAGATGGCTAATTACTCAATTACCTTTATTAGCTACTAATTATTAAGCATTCACGTCACAAGTCACCTCCTATCTATATCTCTCTCTCTCTTTATTTCACGTTCACCTAGTTTCACCTGGTTTTTACCATATGGGAGAGCAGTAAATAAAAAGTGTTGCAAAGAAGAGGGGCAACTTGGGGAAGGAGCTGGTGCATAATAATTGTGACTCCAAGGCCAGGGAATAGAGAAAGGGTTTGGTATCAGAAAAGGAAATGGGAATAATAGTAAGAAAAGGAAGCTCTTTCCAGAAATGTCCAATCCAAGAGTACGGGAAATGGGCCACCTTTGCCTCTTTCGTTCTTCTAGCGACCAATAGCCTTCCTATGCGGTACCTCGTATTTATGACTCATTGCTTCCCTTACCACCCACTTTTGGCGCGTGCTTCTCACCTTTCTCTTTCCCTTAGGCCTTAACACCTTTTCATCCGCGCTCAAATTCACCAATACCCTCCCGACACTTTCATCTTTCTCTTTTTCATAATTGTTTTGAAACTTTTTTTTTTTCTTTTTTTAATTTTTGGGACCGTATTCCATGGTTATTACTACTTATTATAACTGTAATGACACAGCAATTTAAGTCGGTGAATCGTATAAAGTTTCGGGTCGGTATTAAAAAATGAAACAGATTTGCAGAAAGTTAGATAAAATACTGAAAAGTAAATGGTGTTTTAGGGAAAGAATCATGTTAAATACCATTAGATAATTTTTCACTTAGAAAAATATCATTAAGGAACCCAAAGATTAATGCAAGTGTCATAATTTTAGTCGTTCTTATAAAACATTTGGATTCTTTTTTCTTTCTTTTTTTTATATAAGATAGAAATTCTACTTTAAACTAATCTAAGTGTAAATATACGTAAAACTCCCTTCTAGAGACTTGAACCTCGGCTCTTGCCCCGCATACCTCACAAGTACTTATACTTGTGAAGTGACCATCCCACTAAGGATGTACAATGGTACATCTAGATTCTATATTGGGATAAAGTGTAATCAATTGATTAAGTAATTAATTCAAGTGTAATATTTTTATTCATTTTTATGTTTAGATTGAATATCATTCCATTTCTTATAGTTTATCTTCTTTTTATCTATTCTTTAATTATTTATATTTTTTATAATAAATTGACTATTTAGTATTTATCCAACTATCACACCACTCTTTCAATGATTCAATGCTCGATATGATTCTAATAATTTAGACTTTTTTTTTTATAAAATACTGAGTATTTTTAACACACACACATGGGGAGAGGGGAGAAGGTTTTAAAGAAACTTACAGTGATTTTGATAAATAGGCCAAAATAAATATACTTTATATAAAATTATCAATATATATATATATATGTATGTGTGTGTGTGTGTGTGTGTGTGTGTGTGTGTGTGTGTGGGGGGGGGGGGGGGGAGGCCAGTTAGCCAAAATGTATTGTTAAAACTATATGTATTGGGCCTATGGCCCAGTCCGAGGATGGTCAAATAAGGTTATTATAGGAATGGTAAAAGAAGAAGAAATAAGATATATGATAAACCAAAGTATGTCCGAGGAGAAAAGTCATCTCAGAAACAGAGATCCAAGGTCAGTAAGAATGTCTTATCATCCTGGACATCTTTCAAGGTTGCACCACAATTGGAAGTCGGACATTGGATAAGGGAGGAGAAAAGGGAGGCAACAAATATCTTCAAAAGCTGCTACCTCCACATTAAATGCATCCCAACTAACTCTCTGGCCACATTAATGTGGAGGTAATACCTGAACAGTGATTAAGCAACCTTACAGCTGCTAGTTGAAAATTCTGGGAAGTGTCGGATGGGACAAGAAGGAGTTTCTAGAAACTAATCTACACGTGTATGGTAGAGATGATACCAGAATTATAGTATATAGCATAGAGAGATGGCCTAAAGAAAGGGGATCGAGAGGTCAAGAAATCTTGACAATAATCCTTTGAACTCTTGTAACCTTGATAATCAACTGGATATTATAATATAGCTCCTCGGACAGTGCCGAGGACAAATTTCCTCATTTTACTTGTGTTTGATTCTCTTAAATCAACCCCTGTTATTGTCTTTCTTACCAAATAGAACTAGTTTTTTTACCCACGCTTTACAAATTCATTGTTTGAGCTAAAACCCAATCCTCCTATATTGGGTCCAATCCAAATTCAGTCCTTACAATTGGCGCCGTCTGTGGGAAGAATTTGATCTATTCTGAAAGTATTTCGGGTGCAATGTTTAGGATAGAAGAAGCAGGTCCACACCAGGTAGCGACAGGTCCACACCAGGCGAATGCAAATCTACACCAAGCAGAATCAAGGGGGTCTCAACATGGTAATCCATGTAGGAGCCTCGAACGGAGAGGAGATCGTGAGGGAAATGTGCACGCAGCTCATACTAGTAAAAGCCAGTCTCGAGGGAAGAGCCGTGTTTCCCATGCAAAGAACGATAGAGACATGCAACGTGAAATCGATGAGTTGAAGAGGGAATTGCGCCATGCACGGCGAAGACATTCATCGCCCAACTTCGAGCTGTCCTTCGAGGAGACAGATGGTGCAAGTTATAGACGGAGATCCAGAACTCCGCCCAGCGAGTCTTTCTCCTACTACGAGGAGTACCACCATAGGCGTAGATACAAGAGCCCGCCTCGCAAAGGCCTGAGGAACGATGCCATGAACAAGGCGTTGAGTCAAGTTTCTAAGTCACCCTTCACACGAAACATAGAAGGCGCGAGTCTCCCTCGGCGATTCCATCAACCCACGTTCACCATTTATAATGGTCGAACAAATCCAGTGGAACATGTCAGTCACTTCAATCAAAGGATGGTCGTTCATTTCAAAGATAAGGCTTTGATGTGTAAGGTCTTTCCATCTAGTTTAGGCCCAGTGGCAATGAGGTGGTTCAATGGTTTAAGGGTGAATTCCATTGACTCCTTTAAGAAGCTTACCCGGGCCTTCGGTGCTCGCTTCATCACTTGTAGCAGGGTTTCTCGGCCTTTAGATTCTTTATTATCTATGTCCATACGGGAGGGAGAGACTTTGAAGGCTTACTACGAATGAAAAGTTTATTATTTTTTATAAGCATTGTAGGGATAAAGGGCCAAAGAATATATGTTGGGCCTTGGGCCTTATTTAAGGATGCTTAGTAGTCCGAGGACAGATAAACAGTAATGAAGATGTAAGACTCAACTCCACGAGCAAACTACAAATGAGAAGGGTGGGGAAGGTAGGCCGAGGAGGAGTATCTCCTCGGCTAAACGAAGCAGAGGTCAGATGGTATGTTCTGTCATCCAAAGTAACATTCCAGAAAATTCTATTGATAAGGATATGCATCATGAATGTACAATACAAATGGGAGCTATGAAATATCTAAGGGAAAACTGCTACCACCATATTGAATGCTCTATAACTAACTCTCTGGCTGCATTAATGAGGAAGTGGTACCTGAACAGTAGATTTCAACCTTACAGCTACTCCTCAAAGACTTTAGTAAGGTGCTGATGTGACAAGAATCAACACCAACAATTTAATCTACACGTGAAGGGCAGAGATGAAAAGAGGAAGATAGTATAAAATAAAAGGGAGACCCTGAGAGAAGGGGATCGGAGGACTGAAAGAGAAATATTGTAACAATAAGAACTATACTTGTAATCAATTTCAAGAATTATATACAAGGACTGATCTCCTCGGACTATGCCGAAGACAATTTTCTTTAAATAAAACCAGTCTATTTTTACTTTATTATCATTTGAATCCACTATAATTGTTACCCAACTCATTAAGCCTAGTTTTCCAACTCACTCTCTACAAATTCATTGTATTGGGCTCTTTGAACCAAGATCCTTTTAACTTTTGGGCTTAGGACCCAAATTCCGTCCTTACAATTTGCGCCGTCTGTGGGGAATTCTGGTGCTGTAGTGAGTTTAACGTTCAATTATGGTAGGTTCGGGTCCGAATCGGGAGGATTCTATGGGGTCCCAATGTCAAAATCATTTTGTTAATCTTGAGCAAAAAAGGGACCGAGAGGTTAGTGTGCATACCACCCATACTAGTATGAGCCACTCTCGAAATGAGTCATATTTCTCATGAAGAAAACACTAGAGCCATGTAACTGGAGATTGATCGTTTGAAGAAGAAGAAGTTACGCCATGAGCGGCAAAGGCGAACTCCCTCTAACTCCGAGGACCAAAAGTTATACAAGTGCTCTTTTTCCGGGCCATATTTACTATGCATACACCCTGAGACATCAGAGCTACTTCTGGAGGAGTTACATGAAGAGATTTATGGAAGCCACACAGGAAGCAAATATTTGTCTCACAAAGCCCTTACTCAGGGATATTAGTAGTCGTACATGCAGAAGGAAGCACAAGAGTATATGAAGAAGTGTGACCAGTGCCAAAGATTTGCCCCAAACTTTCATTAACCAGGGGATGTCCTTAATCCTCTGTCCAGCTCTTGGCCTTTTACTCAGTGAGCTTGGATATTGTGGGGCCTTTCCTTAAGGTAGCAGGAAATAGGAGCTGGCTGCTGGTCGGCACGGATTACTTCACCAAATGGGTTGAAACTAAACCATTGGCAAATATCAAGGATGTGGATGCCAAAAGATTGGGGATCCCCCATACCCTCATCTCGGACAATGGTTTTCGGTTTGATAGCAAAGCTTTCAAGAGGTACTATTGTGACTTGGGAATTTGGAATAGGTATTCCACCCCTACTTATCCACAAGGGAATGGACAGGCCGAGGCTATCAATAAGGTCATAATGAATGGACTCAAGAAGAGGCTGGATGATGCAAAAGAAAAATGGGTGGAAGAGTTATCACATGTCCTTTGGACATATCGGGCCACTCATCGCAGGTTAACAGGGAAGACACATTTTTCAATGACTTATGAGGTTGAAACTGTGATTCCTCTAGAGACTGGATTCCCCATGCTGAGGTCGAATTCCTTCACTCCGGGCGACAATGATGAGTTGTTAGAAAAGAGTTTAGATTTGATTGAAAAGTGAAGAGAAAATGCCATGATTCAATTGGCATATTATCAACATAAGCTCAAGCAAGGATACAATGCTAATGTGAAGTTAAGGCCATTAGTGCCTGGGGACTTGGTATTGAGAAAGGTTTTGGGTACTACGAAGAACCCAGCATGGGGAAAGTTAGGGCCCAACTAGGAAAGGTCATATCGCATCACCTCGACAGCTGGAATAGGTGAATATTATCTTGAAGATCTAGATGAAAATGTTATACCATGCCCCTGGAATGTAAATAACCTGCGAAAGTATTATTATTAATGAAAGTCATTTCTGCCGTATTTTTATTACATTATGCGTTATACCTATTATTTGTTTAAGTGTTAAACAGAACTTTAGTCATGCCTAGCTCTTTGGACCACATGTTTTGGGTAAATTAATATTTCAGGTCATTTTTCTAAGTATCAAACAGAACCTTGGTCATGTCTGGCTCCTCGGACCACATACTTTAGGTAAATTGATATAGTAAATTATTTTTCTAAGTGTTAAACAGAACTTTAGTCATGCCTGGCTCGTCGGACCACATGCTTTGGGTAAATTAATACTTCATGACATTTTATCTAAGTATTAAACAAAACCTTAATCATGCCTGGCTCTTCGGACCACATGCTTTTGGTAAATTAATACTTCATGACATTTTATCTAAGTGTTAAACAGAACCTTAGTCATGCCTGGCTCCTCGGACCATATGCTTTGGGTAAATTAATACTTCATATTATTTTTCTAAGTGTTAAACAGAACCTTGGTTATGTCTAGTCCCTCAGACTACCTACCTTGGGTAAATTAACACTCTCCATTACTTATGTGAGTATTAAACAGAACCTTTGTTATTTCTGACTCCTCGGACCACATGCCTTGGGTAAATTAATATTTAGAATTATCCGTTTAAGCGTTGAACAGAACTTGGAACGTGTCAAGTTCCTCGGATCACATGCCTAGGGGAAATTAACACTTGGAAAGCTCACCTTGAGTCTTAATTAAAGGATTCTAAGAGCACATTAGTAAGATGCTCTTAAAATGAGATATCTCGGACACTCTCTTTTCCTACTAAGTATTTCATTTGTCTCTAAGGACTTAGCCATTTTTTTTCTCACCATGCACACAGGTTTAATTTATTTAAGTTAACGGTGAATTATTACTGCTAGCTTTTGTTAAAGTGTGGGTGTTCACCTTAGTAAACATTATCAATTCAAAGATCTCAACATAGGGCAAAACAATGATTACGGCCACTTAACAATAAATATTTCCAGGAAAGAGAAAGATTCATAAGGTAAAAGTTGAAGTCTTTTCATTAAAGAAAGGAAGAGTACACCAGGAACAACGGCAAAGCTGCCACAATCAAGGAAATTTACATGTAAACAAAAAACAAGAAGAGCAAAAGAAAGGGATCCTAAGCTATGCCTTGGACTTCGGACCAGGGTCTTCTTTGTTGCCCGGCTAAGCGGCAGAAGCGTCTTTGGCCTTGGGATAAGCCTCTTTGGATTTGGCCTCGGTCTCCTTTGCCTTAACAGTAGCATCCTTACCCTTAGAATGGGCATCCTTGAGCTTGGGGGCGGCCTCTGGATCTTTGGCTTCTGACAGGGCTTGACCTCCTTACCCTTGCCCTTATCCTTATTCACCTCAACCCCCTGTCTCTTGCACCCCGAGCTCGTAGGACTCTAGCTTTGAAGCCTCAGCAGCCTCCTTTGCTCTCCCCAGCTCGGCCTTCAGCTCCAGGACCTGTTGTGTCGCTGTGACTAGCTCTAGTTCGGTATGGTAGAGCCTTTTGCGTTGGTCCTCAGCTTGGTCCTAGACACTTTAAAGACCAGCCTCAGCACTCTTTCGTGCCCTCTCCTCGGCCGTCAGCTTCACTGCAAGCTCCTTATTCTTCTGCTTAGATGCGCCCAAGGCCTTGTTAGCCTCGGCGCGGAGGTTGGCCTCGACCCTAACCTCATTCCAGGCATCCTTGACCTACTCCTCAGCTACAAAAACCTTCTGGATAGCCTACATATAAACAATAAGGGAGTACGTTAAAAAAAATAAAAATAAAAAATAAAAAAAAAACCCTTAGTGAGGCATGCTAAGAGGCTTACCAGGGCTAGATCCCTCTTCAGGGACATGAATAGGTCTGGTTGCCTCATGTGCCTCAAGGCAGCCATGTCCTTTGGTGGAAGGAGAGGTTGCTCCAAGGCCTCGGCCAGGTATTGGGCGTGCCCTTTCTAGAACTCCCTGATGGTGGAGTTCCATGGAATGGCTACGCCATCTAACTTCAGCTGAGGAGCCCAGGTGTGATGTTGCACCTCGGCCACACCCGGGTCCTCCCTGCTCTCCACTGAGGAGGCCCGTCCTTTGTCTTGGGCCATTTTCTGCTGCTTAACCTCCTTCTGGCAAACCACCTCACCCTCCTTCACTTCCTGCTCCTTCATTTTCTTCTTCAAGTTGGGGATGGAGAGTAGGCCGACAGTAGGAGGAAGAAGAGTAGGAAGGGGTTGAGACTTTAGGGCCCTCCTTAAAGGACGACCCCTTATTTCTCCCCACGAGGAGATCCTTCAAGCCTTTCCTTAGGTTTAGGGCCATCTCTTCTTCTTCCTCCTCGGAGCTGTTGTCTATATTCGCGTCCATGAGGCCTGAGGTGCCAAAACCTGAAAACCTGTCAAACTCGTCCTCTACGTCCGATATATGGATGACAGGATCTCCCTGCTACTCCCTCTCTTCCTCGAGTTGTAATTGGTCTATTTCTTCATCAAGTAACAGACAGGAGGAAGCAATCTCTTCCCTCGAAGCCGCTGCTTCAAGGGGAGGGCGTTGGGAAGGCTGATCAACTAGCACAACGTCTTCTCGGGCAAAGAACCCAGGTACTGAAACGTCTATCCTACATAGCTAAGGATCGCCTGCCCTGATTGCGTGCCCATGTCTTTGAACTTGTCCGATAATGGCACGAAGTCTAAGATAAGGTGGACCGCTCTCAACTGCCTGTTCTCTCTCACAAACATCTCGGACCTTAGAACTTTGTTGAGGTTTGCGATGTTGACGAAGTTGAGATTAGGCGCTACGTGTTTTGATCTGCAAAAACAGCCGATGAGCAGAATCACAATCAAAATGATGAAACCCATCATAAAAAAGAAATGAAATACTAAAGAAAGAGCAGCAAAACTAATGAACTAAGTCCTGTGTCAAAGGGCCTGACCCTAGGGCACCCCACCTGGCTCTCCCTCCCGAGTTGGGCAATGAAGACCGTCGTGTCATTCCCCAGAGGCAATTAGGTAGTTGTCTTTCATACCCTTATTGAACTTGGGAAGACATGATACGAGCCTAACAATTGAAGGCCTAGACTTGAGGTAATACCCCGCGTCAGCGAGCGAATGACATTCGTATATATAGACGACGTCGTGCCAGGTGTGTCTCAAACTCATTTGCTCGTTGAGAGTATCGACGCTACCTAAGACTCTAAATAGGTTGGGCGAATATTGGTGAGGACACAGCCTATGGGCAATTAGGTAGTCTCTGGTTATCCTACCCATGGGAAGCGTCATTCCCCCTTCTATGAAGGCGATCATGGGAATGACGACCTCCCCTTCATTCTTATGGGTAAGCACCTAATCCGGAGCACAATACTACAGGGAAACTCCCTGAGGAATGTGGTAGTTAGCCCTAAAGCCCTCCATACCGATGGGAGAATCTACAAAGTGCTTGAATCTACTCATCTAAGCAAGCTAAGGGGAAGCGAGGGAAGTGTTTTTGAAAGGGGAGTGAAGGTTAGAAGGCCGAGGAGACTGGCCGAGAAGAAAAGAACCTAAGAGCGTGAAAACTTACAAGAGTAAAGAACAGGTGACACTTCAAGAGCTTCTTGAAAGTTGGGAGATTTGGGACGTCTTGAAAGCCTGAGAGTTTGAGAAGTCTTAAGAGTTTGCAGATTTGTGAAGTGGAAAAAATTAAACCCACCAGGCGCCTTATATAGGAGGCGGAATTAAGTGGGAGTTATCCCACTCAAAATTTGAGGAAAAATGCCAGCCATAGGATCTACATCTCACCGTAAGATACAGGGAACAAAGTGCCGTTTGGAGCATTTAATAAAACATCGCGGGCTTCGAAGCGTCAGGAACAGTTACGGGACACGCAAAGCGACATTCTCACGTGTGGAAATCAAAGAAACATATGGAATTAATTATCCAAAGTCAAAACCCCATTTTTCTCCTTGGACAGGAGGGGAAAAATCGAAGTTTTGAGGGGCTATTGTAGAAATAAAGGGCCCAAGAATATATGTTGAGCCTTGGGCTTTGTCTGAGGACGCTTAGTGGTCCAAGGATAGATAAACAGTAATGACGATGTAAGACTCAGAACTCCACGAGCAAGTTACGAATGAGAAGGGTGGGGAAGGTAGGCCGAGGAGCAGTATCTCCCCGGCTAAACGAAGCAGAGGTCAGAAGGTATGTTTTGTCATCTAGAGTAACATTCCAAGAAATTCTATTAATAAGGATATGCATCATGAACGTACAAGACAAATGGGAGTTATGAAATATCTAAGGGAAATCTACTACCACCGCATTGAATGCTCTGCAGCTAATTCTCTAGCCGCATTAATGAGGAAGTGATATTTGAACAGTAGTTTTTAACCTTACAGCTACTCCCCAAAGACTTAAGAAATGTGCTGATGTGACAAGGATCAACACCAACAATCTAATTTACACGTGGAAGGCAGCGATGAAAGGAGGAAGATAGTATAAAATAGAAGGGAGGCCCTGAGAGAAAGAGATCGGAGAACTGAAAGAGAAATATTGTAGCAATAATAACTGTACTTATAATCAACTTCAAGAATTATATACAAGAACTGATCTCCTCGGACTGTGCCAATGACGATTTTCTTTAGATAAAACCAATATATTTTTACTTTATTATCATTTGGATCCTCTATAATTGCTACCCAACTCATTAGAGCCTAGTTTTTCAACTCACTCTCTACAAATTCATTATATTGGACTCTTTGGGCTAGATCCTTTTAACTTTTGGGCTTAGGACCCAAATTGCGTCCTTACAAGTATTATTTTTAATATTTGTTTAAGATTTTATTTGTTATATTGCAAAAAATAATCCTTCTTCTTGAAAATTTTGTAATAATATGTATTAAACAGATATTGGAAGTATGTTTCTTGTTTCACAATCGAAAATTGTGATATTTTAGCATCTTATAAAGATTTAAAGATATATTTTAAATTAGAATAAATTTTACTTTTTTCCCCTTAAAATTTGGGGATGTTTTCATTTAGGTTCTTCATGTTTGATTATGATTTTATATTAGCTCTGTTATCCATCTTTGTTAGTTATTTGAATGTTTAGTGACAAATAAATGTTTAGTCATTAAGACACATCACCTATATCTTATCAAATGCAATCAGAAGCCTCGCCTTGAATTTGATTGCACAGTGATGATGCTCATGATTACTAACGAAAATGTGGCTTCTATTGACATAGGGTAAAATATGGGTGACGTGTCTTAATGATTAAGCACATATATGACACTTAACAGTTAGATTACTAATGAAGATGGACAACAAAACCAACATAAAAACATAATCCAACATGAAGGGCAAAAGAAAAAAATTTGAAACTTCATTGATCAAAATGTACCAGCTGCTAGTTTTAAGGATCAAATGTGTGATTTAGTTTTTTGCCGTTTATTCTCGAAAAAATGTGTGATTTAGTTTTTGAATTAGATATTTTAGGTGAAGGGAATTTAAATAAGTGGAATTACAACGAGCACTCCAATCAAACAAAAATGGTAAATAATGAATTTATTTATCTATTTAAGGCTTATAGGGAATAAACAACCAACTTTCTAAGGGTTGGTTAAAAGCTCTCTGAAACTTAAGTTAGTATAAGAAAAAGTGAAAGTTTGGAAGAAAATTTGTAGATTGAGTAACAATGGTAGTTGGAAAAACATATTTTTTTTCATCATAAAAATGATGGTATTTATAGAATTTTTTTGGTATGGTTTACTTAATGTTTTCCCTAAAGTGAGGGAATTGTGACAATTTACCATCTCCTTAGGTTTTTTTAGGGGATGTGAATCTAGGGTGTTGTATAGGTAGATGTTACTCCTATCTTTTTTTTGAGGTCAGGTCAACTCAAAGTCTAACATCTTTTGCGTTAAATATATTATAGATATGGATGGAATGGAGTGAGGCAAGGTCGGATTAGGGTGCCTCATCCCCTTTTTAGCGTGGGGAATGTTAGGCAAAAGCGATGTGAGTCAAGTTTTAGGGTGAGTTGGAGGTACTTTGCCATCCCTAATAAGGTGACTTTAACATTAATAAAATAGATATGAATTAGAAAGAGGAAAGGGAAATTGTAAGATGCTAAAAGAGGGAGAAATCAAGTGCTTTGGAGAATGATAATAAAATATGTAAAAAAATTAAAATATAAATAGGATATGTAGAATAAAAGATTAATTATATATAAATAATTTAAATATATATTAAAAAACACAATAAGGTAGGGGAAGTAAAACTTGTCCTTACAATGTTACCTCTTCAAATGGGGAAAGCTACACGAGATAAAGAGGAGAATTTTTACCTTCCCTGGTTATAATTAGCTTCCAAATTAAACCCAAAAAAAAAAAAAAAAAAGAGAGAGCGTGGTTTGAAACCTCATTACTAGAGCGTGGGTCTAACATCTGACTTAAATGCTGAAGCCAACTCCAAACCATAGGATAGATTGATAGATTCGTAGATTAGCAGATATCATCATGCTTGACATCATCACTTATTATTTTAAGTTGGATTCCAAAAAAAAAAAAAAATCAACTATTTAAATACTGAAATTAAAAATAAAAAGTTGGAGAGAGAGAGAGAGGGGTAAGGCTAAACTTCGAGTAGAAGGAGGGCCCACAGATAGAGGTATGAAAAAGGCAGCCACGTCACACCCCACCAGTCAAAAAAAAAAATTCTCAAAACAGGCCCAACCCAACGCAACCAAAATTGCGTTTATTTGGTCTTGTTCTTCAATCCTCTCCTCTCTACAAAGGCTTACGTATAAACACAATATTTTCATTGACACTTTTACAAATAGCAAAGGAAAAAATGGTGAGTTATGAATGCTAAAGAAAAAAATGGTGAATTTATGTGAGTTTACACATATATCACTCATATATCAGCAAATATTGAGTTTTGGTAAAAAAGTAATTTATGTGAACCTTGCATTACTTAAATGATCTGTTGTTAGGTATGAATAGACAAAAAAGTAATTTCAATTGTAAATTTAAATTAAAACTAATAACAATTTATCACTATAATTTGTTATAAAAATATTATAAAAATATTGTGAAACTAGCACAGAGAGCTTTTAGTTCCCCCAATATGGTAGTCTGGATAGAAGATATTCCATCAAACGTTTCTTCTGTACTTCAGGCTTATTTAAATAGCCTTCCTTAATAATATGATGCACTATCTTTCCTCTCAAAAAAAAAAAAAAAAAATAGTTATATGTATTTTAGAGAGTGGCTGCAATTTGAAAAACCAACCTTCCAATAATGGAATTAAGACGAGGCTATGGTTGAATAGGTATTTTTCCTCAAGTAGAAACAGTACCTTCAAGTGGGCCACCCTCTCTCTCTCTTCATTTACCTTTGAATTATACAAGGCCCAGTAGGCCCGCCTTTCACTTTCTCACTCTAACACTGCTGTCTTCCACTGGTCCACTAGTTGTCTAGGCCCACTAGTATTATTATCCTTAACCGTTAAACTCTGTTCCCGACCTAACTCAAGTCTTTTTTTTTTTTGGTGTGAAAATTCAAAATTCATTCAAAGAACAAATCGGTACAAAATACTAAAATAGCAGTTTAGGAAAAAAAAAAAAATGAGAGGACAAAAAAGCAAACATAGAGTGCAACCTAACTAAATTCTTTTTTAGGGGATCAACCTAACTAAGGTTGTGTTTGATATTGGCTTAAAAATGTAGGTTTTTTTACTATTTAGCATATTTTTACTATTATTTATGGGATTCATTGCACTTTTTAATACTATTTATGGGCCTCACTGCACTGTTTCAGGCTACCTTTTAGATTTATCTACGCTACTTTCAGCAAAAAATTTTCAATTTCAACTAAATAAAATGTTCCCAAATGTACTCTAAGTTGTTCAACCATTTCTGTACGTACATTATATACAATTGGATTATCTCTTAAATTTCTAGTAGAAACTAATTCTATCCCAAGCTCAATAAATGCAAAATTGGGGTTGGTGTATTAATGTATATTCAATTTAGTCCTGACTATTGCGCATCATTAGTATAGTCACTTTACAAGTATTAAGTGTTTGTGGGATGTGGAGGATAAGAGTCAAGGTTCAAATTTTCAAGAGGGAGTTTCACACATATATACATTTAGATTAGACTAAAGTATAATTTCTATCTTATATAAAAAAAATTAGTCTTTTTTTTTTTTGTCTGCAAAAATGACCACTAGTGGACAAGTCATGCATGCTCTACCTACTTTCTTTCTTTTCGACAAATAAAAAATGAGAGAAAATCTACTCGGAAGCGGTAGTTGCCTACTGCGAGTTCGCATGCCAAATTAGGGTGTAAACTGTAAAAACTAGGCAATCATTTTGTCAATGCAACACCCACCGAAAACTTTGGGTTTCTCTCCCTTGAAAATGAAATAATCATACAACTAGATAGGGAATTAATGTGGCTACTTTGTGGATCTTGATCCCAAAAAGTGCACTTTCGAAAATATTAAATGGATTGTGGGCTTTTTGTCAATTTTTCTTAATGCCCCTTGGGACAAAATGCTACTAAGTTATATGATCAATTTAGGGTTGTAAGCCTGTAAATAAATCAAATTGTTTATAAACAATTTGAGTTTAGCTCAATAAAAATTTCGTTCATGTTTTTTTGTTTATAAATAAGTTAAGTTGAACTTTAGTTTTGAGCTTGTTTAATAAACGAATTGAGCCCCAACAAATATATATATATATATATATATATATATTCATGAACAAGTCTGTAAATATTAGTGCTTGATAAAATAAATAAATAAATAAAAAAAGAAGAAAAGAGCTGAGCTTATGGTTGATTATAGGTTTGGTAATAATTAAGTTTGACATGGGCAAAAAATAAAAATGAACTCATATCTTACTAAGCTTTAATTAATTACAAGTCGGGACTACATGCAAACTAGTTACATGGGTTTGATAGTGTACTTTTGTTGGATCTCAAGCTCAAGCTCATACATACATGCATATTTTTGTTTCCTAGTTACATTCTACCAAAGAAAGTAAATACATACATACATACATACATACACACACATATATATATATATTATTTTTATTTTATATGTATATATGTCTTAGTGGCAAGTTTAGGAACAAAATTACCATGTGAGAAGATGTTAGGCACTCACCCTCTCCAACCTAAGTTGATATGCTAAGATAGAATGACCAATATAAATGATATACCTATCCTATCACATAGTTAATAGGAACATAACAAAAAAGCTGTAAATTAAAATTTCGTGCATTCAAGATTCACATAATTCAGAAATATATGCTAATAATCAAAACATAAACAAGTTAGCCACAGGCAAAATAAATAAATGCACACGAGTAATAGAAACATGCAATCTCAATGCACTCTAATCTTTTCTTTTTTTTTATGAACAATGCTCTAATCTAAGACGCATAATCGTGAATGAAATCATATTAAAATGCATTAGCACGTAGTTAGGAAGCAGATGTGTAAACCCTAGATCTTATTTCTGCATGATACATGAACATGTTTCACATGAGGTTCATGAAAACTTATATCAGATAACAAATCAGGAAATTCAACATCCTAACCTATTTTGCATGATTCTATACATACTAATATCGAAGACGTACGACATTCAGATGATGCTAGGCAATGAAAATAAGACATATTTTTTTTAATGATTTTATGCAATGCAAATAATGGTAGCACATGCTAGAAATTTTACAAAGAATTAGTCTATTAGACATTGCAAAATGGGTCAAGTTTCGCTGACCCGACCTTAAACCAGATTTTTTTTAACTCAAATTTTGTTTTTTGGGTCAATCTGATCAGACCCGGCCAACCTGCAGCTACCCGGCCAACCTATTTTTTTAAAACTTTTTTTTTTTTTAATTTGGAGTAAAAAGATAATAAAATTAATACATTACTAGTTTAATTGTTTGTTATGAGTTTTACAGTTCACAACTCAAACTCAATTGACAAATATAATACACATTATTTTTTTTTTTAAATATCAATTTTTAAACATTTTTTTTTGTATAACATCATTCAAATATTATATATATTTAACATCATTTAAATACAATTGAGACATTTATCTAGATGCATGCAAACAAATTGAAAGATGAATGGTTGAGATTTTCTTACTTGAATAACGCGATAAGTAAAGATTTTTGAATATCAAATAACAAAGTACATGCCAAGATAATCTAGCTATAATGGAGTTAAAAACATATATTTGAAATTATAAACATGCACGAGAAGTATTCATAAGTGTGAAAAGAGTAAAACTGAAGTGTATTGATGAAATTTGGCACAAATTATGGATACTTGACCTATTTTTTAACAATCCATGATCAAAATAAACTGTTTTCCAAAATAAAAGATGATATTTCCTAGAGTGTGTTTTGCTCAATAATAATGTGATATTAATAAAAGAGGTCACATACAAATAAGTAAATAATTAAACTTTGATGTATATTCTCAAATTAAAACAAAGTGTCAAGTGCCAACCACAATTGATATTAAATTATGAAATTAGTTTTCAAGATTGTAAATTTCTTATAAGGTAAATTTCTTATAAGTTCTTTTTAATTTGTTAAATCAGCTATCCAACAGGACATTTGTAATTTTGTATTATGTTTTGGGATGTTGTTAATGTGTAGAAATGAAATTTGTGTGTAAGTTTCAAAATGATGTTCAAAGAGTAGACTGGGCTCCTTTATCCTATTTTGTTTTAGTTTGCAATGTTAGGATTTTTATAATTATTGAATAATTATTAATTTTTTTAGCCGAGCTTATTCCTAATATAAATGGTAAATTCAAAATAATGCATTTTACACCAAGTAATTTGATGCATGACTTACCAATGGCAAATGCATTTTGTTATTTTTAAAAAATCATGTAAAAAAATACAAGTTGACCTGACCTGACATGCAACCCGAATGACCCAACTTATTTCTAATTAACCCATTTAAAATAACCTATTTTTTTACCCAAACCTGATTGACCCAACCGACATACTTAATTTGCCACGTCTACAAAGAATGCAAAAAACATTATGCGTGAAATGAAAGTTGCAAGTGTATATCATACAGTTATCCCAATCATAATAATCTTTGCTTCTACGATTACTTGTGATCTCCAATCTTCTTTTCTACCTCAGATCCACATACTCATTGTATGGATTTTCTTAAATAATTGTGCTTTGGGCAGATCTTTGCCCCTTTAATAATGCAACCATGCATTGTGTTTACTTAGGAAACAACTCAAAATTGATGTGGATGGATGAATCCTATGAATGTCTAAAAATTTTGTGTGCTGTGAATGATATGTCTGTGATGAAAAAGTGTAGAGAAAAATAATAAACTCCGTGGTTTGGCCTGTGGGTGGGTGAACTAGTGCACTAAGACTCTTGTGGACTACCTCAAAGGTATTTTCGATTTTTTTACAGCTTACAAGTTATGCATTTAATGATAAAATCTATGTCCATCCCTTGGAAAAAAAAGGGCAAATGGGCACTTTGATAACTTACTAAAATGTGTGTTTTACATTAGTTTATTTAGTTTTTTGCCAAAAATATACTAAAGTATATTTGTATTTTGAAAAAATATAATAAATTAAATTTTAAAAAATTGTACATAAAAGTTGAAAATTATAAAAAAAAAAATTTATATAAGATAAAAATTCTACTCTAACATAATCTAAGTGTATATGTGTGTGAAGCTTCCTCCTATAGACCTACACCCCAACTCTTACCTTCTATATCCTATAAGCACTTATCTTTGTAGAATGACCATCATACCAAGAGTATGTGGTGGTGTTAAAAATTATAAGTTGAACGAGAAAACCTGATGCCACACAAATAAAAAATAATTTAAAAGGCAGAAACAAAGATGCCAATTGGTACAACATGTTGCCTTCATCACTACTCTGGTTACTTAAAAGTTAGAAGTATTATAATTTAGAAAAATAAAATTGTGCATAAGAAATAGAAGATATCGCCAAATTTGCAGTGCATATAATAAAATGGATTATTAGGTTAGAATTGGAAAATTAAATAAATAAAAAAAGACAAGTTGTCTGAATTATTTATTGGTGATTAGGTATTGCTATAAATAGGAACGATCATATCCCAACTCCTATATTTTCAGAAAGGAATCACCGACCTACCCAGGAATCCTATGGGCTATATTTTGGGTTCTTGGGATTTTTTAATTTTTGAGATATGACAACTTGACAAGTTGTCTGAATCTGTTTATCTGCTTGTGATCTCAGTCAACCTTATCAAATAAATAAATAAATAATTTACAAGCATGAGAGAGAGAGAGAGAGAGTGGCGGGCTGAGTTTTAATGATTGGGCGGGCCAGTTGGTCCGTTTTACACATGACCAACTATTTGCTTATTCTTATTAAAAAAAAAAAAAAAGTATTTGCTCACATATACACACATATATATATATATATAAGGAGTGTGCATAGGTTGGGTCCAGTTGAGGAATTTTTTCAACCCAATTAACCATGGCTGATTGAAAAAAATTCAACTTAATGATGCACAAAAATCGTTAGTAAGTTGATTGTGCACACACGTGCCAATGGGTGTACCTAAAGAACAAAAAGAGAAGAACCAAAAGAGAAACCAATCAGAGAACACCGGTGGGATGCCGGCCAAAAACCCTCCGAAAGTTAAGTCAATGATAGAAAAATCTCTAAGAACTCAAGAGTGCAAAAGTTAGGGAGAATTCACGTACCTCAAAAGAGTTATGGTTTGTTGTTTATATAGTAGTGGAAAGCTGACCCGAATCCCTTGATTCCAGAGAATTTCCTTGTAGAGAGAAGGGTTCCAAGATACTTGAGATCACCTTCCTATATATAGGAGATTTGATTGTGCTATAGGATCTTTAGTCGTGATGCATAAGTAATTTCCATGTATGGACATATGAGTGGACCGCACGCAAATTCCAAGGATGGTGATGGGTCGTCGAGATTGGGGGTTGGATTGTTAACTTGGATCGGACGGCCCATGGGTTGATCATCCCTTTGGGATCAATTTAGGTGTAAGGCCGATGATCAAATGAGGAAGGTTTGTCACGCGAGGAAGGTTCGGCACCCGGTGTCGATCAATCAAAAATTATCCTCATCAAGGCATATGAGCGGGGAGCACATGAATCCTACATGGAGTCTGGAGTAATCTATCGTCGGGGGAGGGGAGGTCTTGGCCCATCGGTCTTCTAAACCAATGGGTCAAGAGGATGGTGACATCCCTTGACGGATCCCTGATGACGGAGTCAATCGGCATGGGAATGATCCGATGGGTCAGAAGGATGCATGACAGATCCCTGATGACAGAGTTGATCGGCATGGTTACGATCCGATGGGTTAGGAAGATGTGTGATGGATCCCTGATGACGGAGTCGATCGGCAGGGTCGCGATCCGATAGGTCGGATATGCTAATGACCCTTTGATACGTGATGATCGTCAGGGCAGAGTGTGTCTCATGGTGTCAAGGAAGGTACCTAACAATGCTTTTGGTGATCAAAGACTCTTTTGGTGAGCTGGTGCTGTTTTTGGTAACCGAAGACTCTAGGATGTTAAAAACTTTTTTGGATGGTGAAAATATTCCTTATCACAACCCAATCCGACCCATCATAGAGGTCCAACCCAACCCACATGGATTGAGTTGGGTTGGACTGGACCCATGGGTGGAACAATTTTTTTTTTAATTACTATTATCATTATTATTATTAAATTGAACATTAGAAAAACACCACTACAAATAAGAACAAATTTATAACCAAATTATCATGAGCATAACACCAAACAAACACAAACTATATGAGGAGAACTTAGGGTTTGAGTTTTATTTAGGAAGAGAGGCAAAAAAGTAAATAAAAATTATATAATATTTTTTAAAAATATATTTTTAAAATTTAAATATATATTAAATATAGGCAGGTCAGGTTGGGTTAGGTGAATTTGTGAATCTTATGACCCGAACCCAACCCGACCCATTTTAAAAAAAAATTCATAATCCAATCCAACCCACCCACACTTAAAAACTGACCCAACCCTACGAGTTGGGTTGAATCGGGTCGGTTTTGATGGGTTACTGGTTCTCTGCACACCCCTAATATACATTCTCAAATAAAGAGAAAAAAAGTATTTACTATATATATAGAGACGAAACCCTTTTTTTATGAAATTGATCAAGACAAAAAAACTCTTTTGCTCATTTTTACAGGCCAACCTCTTTTGAAATTCACTTTTAATCTCAATACTTGTATAGTTGTGTCGACTTTTTTTTTTCCCTCACCTTTCAACTTTTTACTTAAAAAAAACTTTTTCTCCTTTGTAATTTTACCATATCATAACATAATAATTGTGTGGTGCAATAATTGCACCAAATCTAAATCCAAATCCAATCATCAAATTGTAATATAACAAAAAAGCCTCAAGTAGTGTAATAACAAATTGAATAAATCTAAGGTTAATATTGGTTCGGCTAGCTTAGTTGGTGTCGAGGTTTACACCAAATCAAGAGGTTTGGGTTTATTATTTTGGCTAGAAGCAATTGATACACCTACAGAATTACACTACACCAACCACGAAGTCCACAGTTTGGTGTGGTAGATCTTTCCAAACTCCTTTACTTATATTTTTCCAAGTGAAAGAAAAAAAAAAAATCAATCACATATATATAAAGTAAAGGATAAAGTTTGACTACAACTTCTACTAAAATAAATAACATAGCTACATATTTTGAAAATTTAATCATTAAATTGAAAGTTTTTTATGTTCTTAACATGCATGTTAAATTTCATACTAATCATATATTATTTACTATTTTGAGTAACGCAAACATTGGTGAGAATAGTATTAGTTAGCGATCCCGGCTCAGTGAATCCTTTCTTCTATGATGAATTGTTGGCACCAGTCCTCCATTTTTTTCTCTATGGATCGAGAAGAAAGGGGACGCATAATTTCCTTCGGATTGAGCTGACATTCGTTACAGTCGTCATTCGATTCAAAGAATCTCCGTTCCAGAACCGTACATGAGATTTTCATCTCATACGGCTCCCCCCTTGTTTTTATTTTTATGTGCATAACGAGAAGAATATCTAGAATAAAAAAAGATTGATATAATTTCATTATGAACCGAAGGGGCAAGTGTTTTTACAAGAAATTTCTAGCCAACCTTCCTGTAAAAGATCTTTTCTTAACATCAGGTACCTTATATATAAAAATGATAACTCTAACTTATTTTTTTATACATAATTTTAGATAACAAAAACTTAAAATTTAAATATTCGATTAATAACATAGTTATTGATCTTTGATCTTCTAGAAATTTTGCAAGTATGGAGAACATAAGAAAAAAAAAATGTAATCTAATGTTGGATTTGTCAAAATTCACATTTAATAAAAAGATATTGAGTAGAATTATAACTATTAACTAAAACCAAGTTTGTAGCCAAATTTTGTCCTAAAATACACCCAAAATAAAAATGTCAATATTTAAAATAAAAGACAATTAAAAAAAACTTACTCATTGCCCATGGAGAGGAAAATAGAGGTACTGCTAAAAAAGCTTTAGCCACTCTTCCTCCCACAATTGAAAACAGTAATGCTAAGAACACAATAAAAATTCCCAACGATTTCACAACATTCCCAAATTAATTATTAAAGAAATTATTTTTGGAGAATGTGGTGAGCCCTTGTGTAAGTTGGTATGCTAGTTTAGAAATGTTGTTAAATTATTGTCACATTTTGTTGTGTTCCTAACATTACTCTTTTCTCAATTTTGATGCTAAGTCCCATCCAAAGTAACTTCTAATTGTAGTCTAATTTGAAACCAAGTATCCATTATAATTTCTTTAATTTTGGTATCAAGTGAGATACATTCTCAACACTTACTCTTAGTACGAAAACCAATGCACCATAATAATAACACCCACTTACTTAGGTAAAATCACGCCATCATCACTTTACACTATAAAAATAATATTACTAAACTTCCACTCTAAGATTGTCCTGACACTTAAGCATAAACATATTTTCTAAAATCTATTACAATTCTAAAAATTAAGAAGTTGTGGAATTTTGACTCAATTTAAACAGCTTTATTGACTCGATTGATATATTGTGAATGATTTTCATGCATCTGAACAACATCATATGCTTTATCATGATAACAAACTCTATGATCTGTTTGCTTTGTTTGATCTTTAAATCAGATAAAATGAGATTCAAAATTGTCACATGAAACAAAGAGAAATACAACAAAAGCACCCCCCCAGAAATTACAAAATTAATACTTTGATATCATATTATTTGTCTTTGTCAACAAATTCTCATAATGACCAACAAAAAGTATACCCTCCTTTTTTTTCGTTCTTCAAGCCCATAAAAATTATATTATGCTATTTTCTTACTTATTCCTCTATTAAATCATAAAAAATACCAAACAAAGTAATAATCTAATAATCTAAGGCGTACAAGTTTTGACAAGGTTCTAGCATTAACAGAATCTGAGGTTCTAATTCTAACTGTAGATTGAAATGTTTTTTAAATCTTAATTAATAAACAAATAATCTCATTACTTCCATTTCTTTTATAAAGACTTTTTTTTTTTTAATGATAGAATTTCAACTAATAGTGCTTGTTCTATGGTTTTTTGGGTAATCGGTTTCCAACCCCAAATCCCTTATTCGAAATTTTTTTTTTTTTTGTTAACTGTATTGTTTTATTGTATCATATTCGTCATATAACATTCATAATAATAGTCAATATTTTTATTTGCCTTTGAATAATAATAGTCAATAGCAAGTGTCATTTACTTTTTAGGCTTTACTGAACTTATTTATTGTATTTTTGTGAACCTAACCTAACTAAGACAAAATGCAACGCATACCTACCGTTGCCACTTGCCACCAACTTGCCGAACCCAGGCGAAAGAAAGAGACATGGATAAGCTAAGTGGGTGAGTTTAACACTAATCGATTACTAGAAGAGGTGGAAATTAATCGATAATTTTACAACCAATTGTAATTCTACAATAGGAAAATCTATAGACCTACTAAACCTGAGTAGAATAAATGGGTAGAATCCATGTATTATGAGTGTAATGATGTATATAACAAAGAGTTCGCCTATCTGAGAAAAAAAAAACAAAGGGTTCGAATTTGATAAAGATGGAGCATAAATTGTAAAACAATAGTTTTACAACATCCAATAAGTGATTGTCACATTAACTTTTTATTTAAAACTTAATACATCATACCACGCCTAATAACACCGTATCAGTTTTTTACTTAAAACTTGAAATATAGTATTTATTGAGGTATTATCATGTATAATCAAATATATCTATATTTTAGTAAATATGATGATGTTATATGTCCTTATTAGACCAAGTCTTTATAGAATTTAATCTCTTTGACAAAAACATAAATACATAATAGACTTATTTTTCCAGGGATAGGAAACTATATTTACCATACTCTATAATCTAAACCCCTTATACGCAAATTGCTGAGATAGAGTGAGCTAAAATGGCACTAATTTTTTTTTTTTTTTTTTTTGGTAATAGAGTGGCACTAATGTTGTAAACCATGTTCTTATTTTTAAATTATTTGACTTTTTGTGCAAATTGATCTGATTTGTACCCTAAAAGAAGTTTTATAGATCTATCTCCGAATATTATAATATTTATCATTTTATTGTGCAACCTGACGTGGTTTGGTTCGGTCAAAATTAAAAATCAAACCGATCAAAAAATATCAATTTTGTATTTTTAAACATTACTTTATCTATTTTACCAACTTATTTTATAACTCACCTTACATCCCAGTTTTTATTTTTACATACAACTCAATAAAATAATATAAACCATCTAATAATATAATAAAAAAGTATTCTTTTCTCTCTCTTTCCTCCCACCATCTTTTTCTCTTCACACACAACCACTAGATTTTTTTTTTTTTTTTTTTTTTTTTACAACCTATGAATAGTAAGGTTGTATATATGCAACCTTACTATTCATACGTTGCAAATTTTTTTAAATATACAAACCTAGATGGAGTGGGTTTTTGTTGTCTTAGGTTGTAAAATAGCAATAAGCATTTCACTATTTCTAATTAAAAAGCATTCCAATAAAAACATTCAAGGGGTAATTCCAACCTTGATTTAATATATAAATTAGAGTAGTTAATGCCACTAATCTACAAAACTGGTTAGGTTCAATTTAGTGTAGGTACTCTCTTTTCTTGAACTATAATGAACAAAATGACTGATCTACAAAATATTAGAGTAATAAAAGAGAGAGGGATAGTAAAAAAAAAAAGGCATTTTTTTTTTGCATTTGAGGGATGGAATGAAGGGTAAAGTATATTTTTGCCCCTTAAAGTTTCAGGTTATTTACATTTTGACCCTTTATGTTACAAAATTATTATTTTGGTCTTTCATGCTTTATTCATTTCATATATATTAGCCTTTTACATATCAAAATTTTCATTTTGGCTATCATCATGTTTGATTCAGTTTTTTGTTTGGCTATTTACATTTCAAAATTTTCATTTTCGTGAAGAGCTCAAATAAATGGTCAAAATAAAAATTGTAAAACGTAAAGAGCCTAACAGAAAACTAAATCAAATTTAAAAAACGTAAAGGGCCGAGGCCCCTTATAATTTTAATATATATACTGAAAGTTTGGATCTAAAAATTCCCCCCCAACTGTACCCCCCTAAATTGAAAGTTATTCTAACCAAAAAAATGTCCAATGACCATTGAACCCATATTTGTGATTGTCATGCATGATGTTTTAATTATTTGTTTATTGGGACGAAATTTATTTGTGTTTGGAATTTTTCAGAAATAAAAAATAAAAAATTGGCAACACTAATTGGTTTTTTAGTTAGAAGAATATTGGACATATAATAAAATAATAGATATAATTGTCAAGCTTTGAGTTCACATTATGTCCTTCATTTTTTTTTTTTTTTTTTTTTTGAGGATCACACTATGTCCTTCATTGGTTGAACATTCACTTAATAAAAATAAAAATAAAAATTTGCCCTAGGCAACGCGCATACCAGGGCCTTGGTTGCTTGCCCATGCAGGCCATGGCAGTCCAGCGTGGGCATGTAGCCAAAACCCTAACATGCACATTGCATGGGGCAAATAAGTTGATTGAACATTTGCTTAATAAAAATTAATTTATTTTTGCCCCAGGCAACATGCATGCCAAGGCCTTAGCTACTTACCCATGCGAGGCATGCCATGACTTAGGTTGCGTGCCTAGGCCATGGTAGCTCAGCATGGGCATGTAGTCAAGACCCTGGCATGCATGCTGCATGGGGCAAATAAGTTGATTGAACATTCACTTAATAAAAATTAACTTTTTTTTGCCCTAGGCAGCATGCATGCTAGGGCCTTAGCTGCTTACCCACGCGGGGCATGCCATGGCCTAGGCCATGGCAACCTTGCGTGGGCATGTAGCCAAGGCCTTGGCATGCATGCTGCATGGGGCAAATAAGTTAGTTTTTATTAAGTGAATGTTCAATCAATGAAGGACATAGTGTGAGCTCAAAGCTTGATAATTATCATGGCAGTCCAACATGGGTAGGCAGCCACGGCTTAGGCAACGTGCATGTGGGGCTGCCATGGCCTTGGCAACGAATTGGGTAATTTGCGCACCTGGTGCCTTCCTTGGATGTGGTATCCGCTTCTAAGGCTCCCTCTCCAGAATCGAACCCTAATTCTTTGTCACTCATCACCACCATAATAGGCCATTATCCTACCATCAAAAGTTGATGCTTTCTCTTCAATAAGTCATTTGTAATTCATAGGTATAATCAATTCACTAATGACGAATTGGAAAGGTTAGGGATAGAAAAAAAAAATTGTTCTATTATGAATCATAGAGGAAATTATTTTGACTTTCTTTATAATGGTACTTAGAAATCATGTGAGGCCTTAATCCCATTCATCTTATAATCTTATTTCATCCACTAAAGTCTTTATCAAAAAATTCAAAAATGCTAGATGAGATGCTTTATGTGGGGGGCCTGAGGACAGAACCGCTACTGGGCCATGCCTAAGGACCATATGGACCCAACGGATGGGGAAGCGAGCATCAGGCCAACCGAGGAAGGAAAGATGAACCACCACCATGACAGGGGTTTCAGACTGAGGCAGACAGCCAAGGGAAGGCTCTGGAGGAGAGAGAAAGGGAGGCATGTTGAGGAAGCACTCATTACCTCCACATTAAATTCACTACACCAACCAGGACAATCGCATAAATGGGGGAAGTGACGCTTGAATAGTGCCCAGACAGCTTGTAGCTCCCCCTGAACTTCCCCCAAAGGAGGGATGTGACAATATCTGGTGGACATCCACCACCCTATGGCTAGAGGGTCAGATTTAAGGACAGATTGTTATAAAAGGAAGGGAAAACCCCATTGAAAGGGGATCGAGAGAGAGAGAGAGAGAGAGGAAGTTACTTAGACTTGTGTTGTTGTAAGCTGTGTAGTACCTTCCTCGGTCAGCCGAGGGAACATTAATACAAGACTTTTTTATTTCGCTCAATCTTGTTGCTTTTTGTTTCCCTTTTTCATCTTTGCGCTTGGTTCATTTACCCCAATTTAGACTATAGGCCCAAAAATCCAGGAATTGGTCTGCCCTTCCTATCTTTAAACAATTAATTGCAGTGGGCTTATATACCCAAGGCCCAAACTTCTAGCCTTTAGGCCCTTAGGAACCATATCAGCCCCCACACACTTTACATACCAATATGAAATTATTTTCAAGAGGCATGTAACATAGAAAAAATTAATATCTATTTGTTGGTAAGCAAGTTTTTTTTTTTTTTTTTTTTTTTACAAGATTTTATCTATCATGAAAATGTAACTTAATTATAAGCATAATGTAGTTCAACATTCAAACTTTTAAAATAATTTAATTATTTATGAAATGTGCCAATTGCAGTTAAAAAGCAGAAAGCTAATAGTCATGCATGTTTTGAAAACAAAGTATGATGACTATTAATCCTTTTTTAATTTCCTTTTTCCATTCCACCTAACTGCAATAATAAAAACATTATAGCAACGAAATTGGATTGGTTAAATCTACTCAAACCTAATGCAATGTTTGGATTGACGGAAAATAAAGTGAAGTTGGTTGAAAATTTTTATATTCAAACTTTTAAAACTTTTCAAATATTTATGAAATGTGCCAATGGTAGTTAAAAACCAAAAAACCAATAATCATGCATGTTTGGAAAACAAAGTATGACGACTATCAGTCCTTTTTGCATTTTCTTTTTCCATTCCACCCAACTGCAATAATTAAAACATTATGCCGACAGAATTGGATTGGCTAACTCAACTCAAACCAAACCTAATGGCCTGTTTGGATTTGTTAACTCACTTTACTTCTTCTCCTTCCGGCCAACTGCACTTTACTCCCCTTTTTTCTCCCTCAATCTAAACACGCCCCTTCCCTCCCCCTCAATTTAAACAAGCTATAAAAGTGGGTCAACATCTTTTAGATCAGGAACTAAACCAAAATCTTAGTAAAAAAAACAAATTCCGACCAACCTAATAACCTAAATTGGTGGGTGTGGTCCAAGTTCCCGGGTACCAAGGAACTGAGTTGCACACTTTGCACACTTACGTGGTACCTGGTACGGTCCTCATCCTCGTGGTCCCAACAACTCGAAACCGACAACCCTACCTCGTAGAAATTCCAATCAATCCTCATAACCTACTAGCTCCAAAAAAATCTCTTATGATTGGATATTTCCACTTAATTTAATCAAATATATTCCACTAATCAAACGCAGGGATTTTTTTAGTTTAGACAAAAAGCTTTATGAATGAAACTAGAATTTTATAAGCCAAAGGTTGCTTTGCTTTATATATAATTTTATTGCGGCAACAAGCTCATGTGATTGTCAACTTGCAAAAGTAAAAGGGGGACCATGAATATTTAATAGTGATGGAAATTTGTGGAGCTCAGGAGCTCTTTCACATGGCCATGAATCACATTTTTGCAGTTTTAACTTTAAACTTTAAATGTCTTATTGTCTAGACTCTAGATGCCATTATTATTTCTCTTTCATGCGATTTAAAAATGAAGAAGAAGAAGAAGAAGAAGAAGAAGAGGAGGTTATATAATTCATGACCTTACTCATGCTTGATTCTTGGTACTAAACAAAAATGATGGAAAGGGGGGGTCCGTACTCAATGGTCCATAGTTCAGAACAACATTTCCTGATACCAACCGTTAGTTCAATGAACACACAGCCAGAAGTCACCCACAAAAGAGGCCATTTTCATTTTTAACCGCTTGCATTGGAACTTGTTTGAGATTTGACTGTTTTGGGTCACAATCTAATCTCACATGTGGATTAAGACATTCAACCAATAATTTTAATCAAACACAAAACTATTTTGACTAAGATTACTGAAATGATATAATAATCACGCTTAGAAATGTAAAGATTTACCTAAAAAATCTTCTACTTTTTTTTTTTTGGTAGGAAAAAATTATAGGACAAACTAGAATAAATTCACAGTTTTAAGTTATAATATCTCCTCGAGTTTATACCCAAAACTTTGAGTCCACAACAAATACAATTATATCAATTCTTCCTTCTTCTTCTTCTTCTTTTTTTGAGCACGTTTCCTATTACTTCCCGAAACCCTCCATTCCTCTTCAACCCTAAGTAACTAGGGAGCTGCCAATGGACCGTCTATGTGGTCAACTTATATTGATTCTCTACAAATTAGTACAACTCACTTAAAACCTTCATTTACTTTGAATACAACAACTCTTGCCACTTCATTTTTCTTTAATAAAATGATAAAATTATTGCAAATGAGAATAACAAGAACAAGAGACAATCCTGAGTGGGTCTACAGCTGAAGAATCATAATTGCCTATTTTGCAATTCCCTTTCACACCCATAAAATCCATCACACATTTCATTTGAGAGCCAATGTGAGAGAGAAAATGTGAAAGTAGCCATATTACCTATAAAGATAGCAGCTTTCAAGATAAAGAAAACCCAGTGGAAGAATGGTCCTAAAGAGGCATGACTATGGTGGATTTTGTAGTGTATTACACATCTGGGTACTTACCTTTTTTTTCAATTAACGGTGTAGGTGACTTATATAAAGGCATGTGAAAGCTAAAATTGCCCTTTAGTACATGCGAGTTGCGACAAGACAGAATTCAAGGGTAATTAATAGTGTACCCCAGCACTTCCCACTTCAAGAAGTCCTTCACATAAAAGAAAAAATGGTAGGGTGCCTAACTCATTGGCCTTTGTATTGAAAAAGTTTCAGTGTGTGGTTGGTTGGAGAAAATGGGCAAATGCCCCTTTCAAAAAAAAAATCTAGCATTTTGCCCATTTTCCCAAACTAATTAGGGAAATGCCTCTCTTTTAAAACTCGATTTTCTCAAAATCGAGTTATAAAAATAAAAAAAAAATTCTGAAGCCTTATAGTGGCATTTTAAGGAGCCTATAGTGACGTTTTAATGACCTATAGTGGCGTTTTGTAATCCGATCTCCGTGAAGTCGAGTTACATGCAATTTTTTTTCTTTTTTTTACCTACAACTTGACTTCATGGAGATCGGATTACAAAACGCTACTATAAGTCCTTAAAACGCTCCTTAAAAACGTCACTATAGGGCTTAACTCGATTTTGAGAAAATCAAGTTTCAAAAGAAAGGCATTTCCCTAATTAATTTGGAAAAGAGGGCAAAATACTGGATTGTTTTTTTGAAAGGGGCAAAAGCCAATTTTTTCCGTGGGGGGTTCCTATACTTTTAAGTACAAATGCCACAAACCCCAAGCAATGCAGAGCGTCCGGACTAAAACTGAGCAATAATGCTACTCGTTCGTGTCCTGCATTTGTATTCCAAAGCAATATTCTTTTGCCTAACACAAAAATGAGTTCACAAGTGTGGATCTATAAGATCAATCAATCATGTAAGAGAAAATATTAGTTCTGATTAGGTTGGTGCAAGTGCAAGACATATTTGGGCTCATATTCCTTGGGCAAGCAAGCCCATGATCTTGATATGTTTCACCTTGGAAGGTAAGTTTAATTCATATGGGTTAGAAGGAACTCCCTTTGAACCGATTAGTGACAATTTACTCTTTAATTATATAATTTATCTCATTAATTTGCTTAAACTCATTTAGTAACCTTATGACTATTAAACAGTTATGTGATCATCTGTTAGTGGCTAAATAGGTTATGTGGTGATTATATGATCTTGCAAAACAAAACATAAGCCTGTATTTTTTTAAATTGACACCTATCAATTATAAGGTAAGGACATGTTTCACTCGCCCCGCCGTCTTAAACTTTTTTTTTTATACATATCTTATTTATAATTTTTTTTTATTACATATTTTATTTGCATTCATAAAACACTTACTCTCGCTTAGCATTCTCAAAATGATCATTTCCCTTTCTCTTTCATCTCCTTTTTATTATTATTGAAGCTAGCTCATTAGGATTGGTAAAATACTGTTAAACTAGAAGATATAAATGACAACGTTTCAATTAGTCCACAACCAATGGCATTTTAATGTATAAAACTCACATGCATGAAGCTCTCGCTAAAAGAGCTTCACGGTAGCGTTTTGGTTAAGTGCCAAGTCCATCTCTCAATGTCATTCTTCAAGAAGCAGTTGGATTCAAAGTTTTGTTACAGCTCAGAATCTGTTAGCATAGAAGCAGGAAAATCTGTAATAATTATTAGTTATGATTCTGATATTTTATTCAGTTAGAACTAAAAGATTAGTGATAATAGAATTATAAATTATATATATTTTGTACCCATTGAATTATTCAATTAAGAAAGAACTTCAGATTTCATATCTCTCTCTCTCTCTCTCTCTCTCTCTGCTTTCTCTCTAAAACTTTCATAGTTGTTCTTACTGTTCTTGCCTGATCTTGTGCACTTTATACAATCAATCTCAGTTCCATTACTATTAGATTATATAGTTTACAAAATTCTTCAAATGCCACCATCTCACCTTGTTATTGTCTCGCATGAGGTTTTCCAGCCCCAAAAAGGGGACAGGATACCTTTGATCTGACTTGCCTTGTCGCCATGTCCATCATGGTTAGATTGAATACATGCAATCAAACTAATCCGACAGACCTTCAATGAAAAATCTCTATGGCAATGTAAGTGTAACCCATGAATACTCTAAAAATCAGTTCAATCAATCCTACCCTTGCGGATCATGTTGGATTAGATTGGGCTGGACAGTCGGGTTGTGAGTTTGCGACCATTTTGTCAAACCTCAGGTATAGATTTGACTAGATAGGTCAATGATATTACATAGGAAACAAGTCGAAAATAATGGAACATTTCCGAATAGTCGTCTAGGACCTAAACACATCCAAGGAATTCATTAAAAGAAAATGTCTTTATTTATCAAGTGAAATAAGGCAAAACCTCTAGCAACCGTAGCGCACACTTCGGGTAAAAATAGCTTTCTCATCAGTCTTCACCACTATTTTTTTTTTTTTTTGAAGTAATAATTATCACCATTTCTACTTGACCAAGAGACCATCAATTGTTTGCTCCCAAACAAAGATGAGCAATACATATTGATAACAATTTTCATAACTTTTTCACAAACCAAGTTTCTACTAATTCTCGTGTAAGCATTACTTTTGAACCTACTATTATCAACTTGCCACCGAAGCAGGTGTCAAATTGATTGTAAATTATGCATGCACGGACTTACTGATAAACAAACACACACACACATATATAAACCAATTGCACAGCCTCCTTCTCGACCCACAAAAATAATTTGTTGGCCTCAGGATTTAGCAGACAAGGCATCAGAAAATATAATGCCATGGAATTAAACTCTCTGGACCACTGTTAAGGCATTCAAAAGTTATGTAAATCAAAAGATAAGATGCTTTGGCCAAAACTATAGCCACAATAACAGCATGTTTAAATATCAATTAAAATCGGGTCTTACTTTAAGAAATAAAAATTAAAAAAGTCTGCATTTAACAGCTCCAAAGACAAGCAACTTATTCTGAAAACCAATGCCTAGAAAACTCAAGAAACAAGGTTATCATTCAGCGATAGTGAGGCCATCCGATCAGTCGGACTATTGACCTGTTGCTGCTGATTGACATTCCTCAGAACATCCATAGCCTCTGAGACCTTTGCTTTCAAGGCCTCTGGTGATTCTAGCAAATGCAGGACCTCGGTCTGGTCCATTTCCAGAAGCATGCCTGTTACTTTTGCAGCATTTTCATGCTCCAGCTGGTCCACAAGTGGGTATAAATTTTCACCCAACAACTACAAAAAAAAATAATAATAATAATAATAAATTTTGGTTAAAATGTTCGAGGACTTTTTACCATAATAATATTCATATATCTGATTGAAACATGAGCATCCATCACCGCAAAAACAAAATATTGAAGTAGCCATGATACTGGCCAACTAGCATTCAATAGACGCATTTAACTCATAATAAAGAAAACTTACTGTCCTCTGCTGCTCAGGTGGAGCATTAGCAAGCGCAGTAGCCAAAGCCCCAGTTGGCATAGGTTGTGAAAATGAACCCTCTCTAAATGCCATTCCACCCATGTCATAAGGAACAGAGAGCATTCCCCCAGGAACACCAGTAATAGGAACATCAGGCATGTTACGACCAGGAGGGTAACGATAGGCACGTCCCCTAGGAACCATCTGTTACCAAGCATCAGGACAAAGAAGAAAAAAAAAATATGTAAAAATGTTATCAACATAGATAAAATATATTAGCAAGTACAACAGTCAGATGACAGATTACCACCCACCTGTGGCTGCATCAGTGAGAGTGGTTGCTGGTTTTGTTGCCCCACCCCTCCTCCGGATCGTCTGCCTCCAGGACGCTGGCCCTGTGGACCTGGTTGGACCATTGGCACAAAAAAGTTTGGCCTCATCCCAGGAACTAATTGCTGCTGATACCCAAAACCAGGCTGACAAATTTACAGTAAGAGGATCAATTGCTGCCATTTAAATGTATTATTGGCAATGTGACTAGAACCTCTTCAGAACTCAAGAACAACATTAAGAGAGATAATAACCAAGTATAGATACAACGAGATAAGGGCTTATTAACACCACCCAATCAATAATAATAACAAGTGATGATGTGACTACTTAACGGAGTGCCGCATGGGAGGAAAGAAAGGGGGTGAAAATAAAATTTAAATTTAAAAAACCAACATTTAACTCATCTAATCAAATGAATTCATTGCCTAACAATAACGAAAAATTGGTCCCAGGACTTTTGGAGTCAACTATGCATCCTTAACAAACTAATCAAGGTCAACCACATGTATTTTTCTCCGTCATTTTATCCTATCCAAAGTCACATTTGCTGTCATTTATTACTACTACTAACAATATTCTAGGTCTCTCTTTACCTCTTTTGTTCCCTCGACTTGAATCAAATCAGTTTTCCTCAATGGTTCATTAATTATTATCATTTGCACCCAAATTATCTCAAGCAACTCCCTCATATTTTCTCCAATAAAAGCCACCCTTATCTTAAATCGAATATCTTCATTTTGTATCTTATCTTTCCTGATATTCCTACTTACCGCCTAATATATCTGGAAAAAAAATCCAGGATAATATGTGATAGAACTAAATCAATTTCATGTGCTCCCCCACACATATAAGTAAAAACACAAGCACGCACCTCTCCTTTTTCCTATCAGATGATAAAACTAGCAATATTAGAATAGATTGAACAGAAAAAATGCAACATAAAAAGATTACTCCAATAATTTACACAGTCACTAAACCCAGAAGATGATATGTTAAATGGCATAAAATACATTGAGATGAGGAAAAAAGTCAGAGTGTAACTGAACTTCAGCTATGCAATGGAAAGAGAGAAATTATAGGAAACCATTTAATAAATAACATACAACTGATATATATCAGTGAGTTAAAATAATAAACTAATATTGAGCCAAGAGAAAATAAAGGGAAATAGGTAGAAAAGAACATTCCCAGATGTAAAAAAAACAGTAATTGAACATAAAAATGAATTGACTTAGGAAAATAGCAATTACCTGTGGAGGGAGAATAGCAGGAGGGCCCTGCCCATAGAATAGTTGCTGTCCAAGACCTGGGGCACCTGGGGGATACAAGGGCATCCGAGGGGCAACAGGAGTTGCGATTGCAGGAGGACGAAGTTGTGAAAACTGTGCCTGCACAGAACAGAGAAACAAAACAGTAATATTCTCCATCTTAGCAGGTACACCATGGCAGCAAGACCAGTCTTTGAAAGGAAATATGTATCAATTACTATGTTTCAATTGTTATCCAAAAACCTTACAGAAAAGAGTCTGTCTCCCCTAAATAACATGCATATCCCTTCCTTTTCCCAAAATAAAAGGTATAGCAATTACAGTATTACTACTTAGTGACATTAATGTTGAGTGAGCTCTGTAAATATCTCCCAACGACTTATTACCATACTTAGAATAAATACCTGCAACTTTGCTCTTCTATCTTCTTTACGTTGTGCGAGTGCGACATATAATGGTTTGCTGACAATCATTTTACCATTCATCTCCTGAAGCTGCAACCATAAAAAGGAGAAATAAACTATACATTTAGCAATAAAATACAAGAAGGACAAAGAAATAAGTAAACAATACCAGGAAAAATGGTTCATTTTTTAACCTACAGAATTCAAACAGAAAAAACAACTCACAGCTCGAGATGCTTCTTCAGCAGTTGAAAAGGCAACAAATCCTGATCCTCTACTTATACCATTAGGGTCACACATGACCTATTAAACAAACAATAGAAATAGAGAGATAAGCTACAACTAGAAAAAAAGATTCACACAACTTTGAACAGATTGAATTCCTTATCAAGAGGTAAGACAAACCTTGCACGAAGTAACTGTACCATATTCTAAGAACAATTCCCTAAGCTTATCATCGGTGATGCTATCATCTAGGTTTTTAACATATAAATTCAGCCCCTCATATTTGTCAACCTTCTCCCTCAAATTTTGCTCAATTCGTCCTTTCAGTTCATTCTCTCTTTCAGATTTTTTCTGTGCTTTTCCTACATACCACTCCTTATCTTCATCCTTCTTTCCATTGAGAGCATCGACAGCGAGAGCTGCATCATCTGAGTTCTCAAAGTTGACAAATCCAAAACATTTAGATTTTCCATCTCCATCTCTCATAACTACAACACTGGTAATAGTTCCATATTCACCAAAAGCTCTCTGCAGATCTCCTTCAGTGGTTGATTCTGACAGATTCTTGACATAGACATTGTTGAATTTGATCTTATCTGTCCCAGAATCTCTCTCTTGCTTACGGAGAAAGGGTCCAACAAATACTTGTTTGTCATTCAATAGCATGCCATTCAGCTTTTCAATAGCACTTTTGGCAGACTCCTCATTATCGAATTGCACAAAACCGTATCCTTTTGACTGACCTGACTGATCAGTAGCTATCTTGCAAGACAAGATAGTCCCAAATGATGAAAATGTCTCATGTAGTGCCTTGTTGTCAATGGTCCTGTCCAAATTCTTCGTAACAGAATACAGAATCCACACATCAGATTCAACCATATTAAAAACAAAAACTAACAAACCAAGTAGAGTGTCAAGTACATAACAACCAAAATTTTAGAACTCCAAGTACCTTAATAAATATATTCCCTGCCCCACTTTTCCGGATGCTAGGGTCACGATAAGAATACATAATCCTAATTGGCTTGCCATTGAGAGGAGTAAAATTCAAAGCATCCAATGCACGTGCCGCTGTGATGAACAACAATAGATGTAAAAACAAATTACATATAACATAGAAGGTCACCAAACAGCACAGAGAATAAACCAATATATAAACCAATGGAGCTAAACCCAATTTAGTAGATAACAACAACATAAATAAACCAATGGAGTTAACCCAATTTAGATTGAAGTAAGGCTTAAAAGTGTAAATGTTCAGTACCAACATTTGTTGCTAATTAGAACAGTTCCAAATCAATTCAAATGCCAAACACGAATTAAATATTTACACACACACCATACATTCCAGATGTTTGAAACATTAAACTCCCACAGTGAGACAAAAAGACAAACTGTCTTGGGTGTTAAATCAATATAACAATGGAGCTAAACCCAATTCAGTTTGAAGTAAGGCTTAGTAAAAATGAGGCAAAAAATACTACACAAGTTCAACTTATAAGTGCACAAATTCAGTACTCAATGCAAATGCCAAACAAAAATGATATATTTAACCCAAACAATGAGACCCAAAAGAAAAGAATCCGTCTTGGGTGTTAAACCAATATAACAATGGAGCTAAACCCAAATTAGTTTGAAGTAAGGCTTAGTTAAAATGGGGCAAAAAATACTACACAAGTTCAACTTATAGGTGCACAAATTCGGTACTCAATGCAAATGCCAAACAAAAATGATATATTTAACCCAAACAATGAGACCCAAAAGAAAAGAATCCGTCTTGGGTGTTAAACCAATATACCAATGGAGCTAAACCCAATTTAGTCTAAAGTAAGGCTTGGCAAAAATACTACACAAGTTCAACTTATAAGTGCACAAACTCAGGACCCAATAAGCATACTACCAAATCAATACAAAAGCCAAACAAAAATGAAATCTTTAAACCAAACAACGAGACCCAAAAGAGAGACAAACCATCTTGGGTGTTGCTATAATTCACATAACCATAGCCGAGCGAGCGGCGAGTGCTGAGGTCCCTACAGACTCGAACCGACACAACCTGACCCATCTGGTTAAAGAAGTCGTAGAGCTGCGAGTCCGTCACATTCTGGTCAAGATCTCCAACGTACAACGACGTCGACACGAACTGGCCCGACCCATTGGCCACCGCCACTCCATTCACAACCTGAGCCTGTGGCTGAGGCGGAGGAGCCTGAGGCTGAGCCTGAACTTGAACTTGAACCTGAGCCATTTCTAAAAACTTTCAACCCCCTAAAAATTCTCTCCCTTTTTTTTTCTCTTTTTTTTTTCTAATAAAAATGAAGCAACAAAAAGAGATAGTAACACAAACTGGTTGAAAAATGAGTGTTTGTGTTTGGTCTGTGTTTTTTTTTTTCTGGTTTTGTAAGATTTGTTTGATTTTTAGTGATTTTTGGGGGATAAGTGGTCGGAGATAAAGACGACGCACTGTGATAAGACAGAAAAATAGATAGAAAGAAACTACAGAGAGAGGGGCAGGGCTGCACTAGCGGCACCGCACCGGCTTTGTTACACAAGCCTTGCTTTTATATTCAACCCAAACCCTAGCTATGTCCAATGACCCTAATCTCCACCGTTGGATCTTTTCTTACATGGTCCCCACCTGCCTCTATCTCTCCTGATCCTGATTAATTTATCACACTTTTTTGGTTTTTGGTTTTTGGTTTTTGAGTTTTTTCTTGTTTGGAAGCGTGTGTTTGGAAAAAATTAAAAAACCAACTTAATTTACTATTTAATTTATTTTTGCTACTATTTATAAATTTCACTACATTTTTTAGTACAATTTCAACTAATTTTTACTTTTATCTATAGTACTTTCAGGTAAAAAAATTTCAATTTCAACAAAATAAAAAGGTCACAAACAGACCTGAAGTCTCAAATTTATGAAATTGATTTTATTTTAAAATTTTATGTATATCTTTATTATTTATATCCTCTTTGTTATTTTGAGTAACAAGGTATTTTTATTATAAAAATAGATGATATGTGCATTTGATCTTTGACTTGTTCATAAATTGATTTGGCAACAATTGAACATGAAGGTTAGAAAAATAAAACTTCTTCCGAAGAGAGAAAGTGATTAACAAATTCTTCTATGCCATAAATCGAAATTAGTTACCTACAAAATGTAAGGGTATGTTTGGTAACTGTTTTTTCCTCTTATTTTCTGTTTTCAAAAACAATTTTCTATTTTTGAGACTAAAAAACTTGTTTGGCAACCTAAAATAGGCATAAAAATAAATAAATAAAAACTGTTCTCAAAACTCAATTTGTGAAGGAAACTGAAAACATGTAAAATACTGTTTTCAATTTCTAATTTCAAAAGTCAATGAAAATATGCATTTAACTTAAAGAATATATCTCATTTAATGAGTTGGCATTATAATTCAAATCCTAGTAACAACATATTTTAGTATTTTCTATTTTTTCTTCAAAATTTTATTTTTTTAATTTTAACTAATCAAATATGTTTTTTATTTCAAAAATACAAGAAAATTATTTTTTCTTTATATTCCCCAAAACAAGTTTTTGAAAATAGAAAACACAAACTGTTACCAAACATATCCTAATGTTTTGTTAACAAATTCTTCTTTTTCTTCTGCCTACTTACCTTCCATAATAATGAAGATGCACAAAGGTCTCAAATTAAAATGGTTTTTTAAAGTTTTGAACTTTAACGAACAAAATTAAAAATGTCATCTAAACTAAAATGGGATATAAATGGCCTTTTGTGTAATTTAATATTTTCTTTCTCTTTCTATTTGTAGATCTATTCGCAGTAATCAAAGTCTATTTGATCAATTCTAATTTCCATTATATAAATTTGGTAATTTTAGTGTAAAATTCTCCTTAAGTGTCCGCTTTAATCTTGATTATAAGTCAACTATTTTTTTCCAACTATTTTAGGGTCTCATGTGCGTCTCCTACTTATTTTATTTAGCATTTGCCTCTAATCTACCATGCTTTCAGCAAAAAAAACTAGATAGCTTGTTCCTAAACCAACACTAAATTAATTTGAATGAATATCTTTCAATTTTATATCAAAACTTATTTGGCCTTTATCATTTAATAATAATAATAATAATTCTCTCTTTTATTTTGTATATAAACATGATATATATTAATAAGTATTTATTATAGTTACGTTTGTATATGGAATACTATTAAATAAAAAATTTGATTATTATGATAGTCATTAATGAGTATTTATTCTAATTGTGTTTTACATGGAATTATTAAATATATAATTATGGTCATTATTAATAGGTATTTATTATTAGTGTTTTTTTTATACAATATAAAAATTATACTCTAGCATAATCTAAGTGTATATGTGTGTGAAGCTTCCTCCTAGAGACTTAAACCTCAGCTCTTACCTTCACGCCTCATAAACACTTATACTTATAGAGTAACCACTGCACTTATAATTGAACTTAATTAAAAATTAGTCTACATCCACAACATTTTCACAACAAATTCTAAGTGGCAGGTGGTTATTGGTTTTAATATGACCTTCCATTAACATCACTGTTTTACCCACTAGTAATAGTTTACCACCTAAGATTTGTTATATATTTATTAGGCTAAAATGCAAAACTGACCCTCTTACTTTCTTCAGATTTCATTTCAACTCTTACCTTCACGCCTCATAAACACTTATACTTATAGAGTAACCACCGCACTTATAATTGAACTTAATTAAAAATTAGTCTACATCCACAACAAATTCTAAGTGGCAGGTGGTTATTGGTTTTTAATATAACCTTCCATTAACATCACTGTTTTACCCATTAGTAATAGCTTACCACCTAAGATTTGTTATATATTTATTAGGCTAAAATGCAAAACTGACCCTCTAACTTTCTTTAGATTTCATTTCAGTCCTTTAACTTTGCGTTCGTTCATTTCAGTCCTCTAAGTTTCAGATTTATTCAATTAAGGCATTTCCATTAACTTTTGTTAAAAATTTTGAAAAAAAAAATTCTGGAAAATATTTTTCAATCATTAATTGAATTTTTTAAATTTAAAATTTTGAAGAAAATTTTATAAAATTGAAAAATTAATCACAACATATAACAAAAGTTGATAGAAAAACCTTAATTGAATAAACTTGAAAGTTAGAGGACTGAAATGAATAAACGCAAAGTTAAATGACTAAAATGAAATTTTGAAGAAATTTAGAGAGTCAATTTTACATTTTACCCTATTTATTATAAAATATTGTAAACGTAAAATTTCTCATCAAGAATATATAAGTGAATATTGATGTGTAAAGTTGTGAAGTCTCAAAAGTTTTTATTTATTTATTTAGGAAACCTCAAAAGTTTATATGACAAAATATCATAAGATCACCCAAAAGTTAAATGTTTTCGATTCTAATCTATATTACTATTTAAAGAGTTTTTCCTATTTAGACCGGATTTTTTTTTTTTTTTTGGTTAAAAAATACCCCTACACCCTACATTTAAGTAGGGGCAAAATTTTGTAAAAATGTTTCTTTAACTTCCACGTAAAATACTATCTACAAAATAGACTATTTAGTAACTTGTGCAATGCATGAAAAAGTTTAGCAATAAATGATTTTCCCCCCTCTTTTTCTATAATATTACTTTTGATAATTATGGTAGTAATTTATAGGAATTATATTTACCAAAAATTTATAAGAATTACGAAATTGGATAATTGTGTGTGTGTGTGTGTTTTTTTTTTTAATTGAACCATGGATATCTCCAATGGAAACAATATCAAACTCAACGGGTAATTATTAATATGTTTTTATTATGATTGTTTTTATACAAGAAACAATATATTATTAGTTGAATCCAATGACCTAATCTCCACCGTTGGATCTTTTTACATGGTCTCACCTGACTTAAGGGTCCGTTTAGATACAATTTATTTTTGCTGAAACTGAAAACTGAAAACACTGTAGCAAAATAATTTTTAAATGTGTGAATAGTACCGTGAGTCATATTTTTAATATTTTGTAGTGCGTGAACAGTGATGAATAGTTCGTGAACAGTGATTCTTGTCTCCTAAAAAAGCTTAAACGCGCGAGGAAAAAAAAAAAAAAAAAAAAACGCAGAACACAAAACACAGACGCAATAATTCCTATCCAAACGACCTTTATCACTCCCAATCCTGATGTTTCTATTATCTAATTTATCCTAGACTAGCGTGTGCTGCACTAGCATGGAGGTTTTTGGTTTTTATTTTTTTTAAGTCTCAAATTTATGAAGCCGATTTTATTATTATTTTTTTTGGTAAACGATTTTATTTTAAACTTTATGTCCATCTCTATTATTTAAATCCTCTTTGTTATTTTGAGTGACAAAATATTTCTTAAAAAAAAATGTAGAAATCATTGATGATATTGTGCATTTCATCTATAACTTGTCCGTAAATTGATCTTGCAACAATTGAACATGGAGGATATAAAACTCTGTTTAAACTAAAAGAAAAAGGTTATCTTATTATGAAAAAATGAAAATGAATCTTCTTGGCCATAAATCAAAATTGGTTAACCAAGAAATGTAATGTTTTATTAATAGATTCTCTTTCTTTCTTTTTTCTCTACTTCGTTACCTCCCATGATAACAAGTATGCACAAAGGTCTCAAATTGAAATGTCTAATCTAATACTATATATAAAAGCAGAAGTCTTTCCCTGCAATTAAGGTCGTGCTACCACATAAGAAAACTGTCCATCTAAAAATTTGCCACGTACACAGTTTAAGTTTCAAAAGCTCGCACTTTACATTTTTGAGGATTCTTTATAAGCAAAAAAAAAAAAAGAAAAACCATTTAAAAAACAATCACACTTAAAAAACAAACTCTGAAACAACGCAACCCCAAACCGTTCGTGCCCATATTCATTGATTCAACCAAAAGTCTTTTTCTACAATTAAGGCAATGCTGCCATGTAGGAAAAAAGTCTATCTAAAATTCTGCCACATTTACAATTAAAATGCGAAAGGTTGTACCGTACGAAACAAACACGCCTAAAAACTCAAAGCCAGATCTCACACAAAAGTTAAACTCATTCGTTTATCACTCTAATTGTCATCTTGCTCTATTTTTGCTTTGCCCCCTTCTCTTCTCTGTAACAATATATTCTGAAGGTTAGCCTACTCTTTTCCTCTTTAAATGCTATTTTTGTTTTCTGAAACTTCTCACTGTTGTTTTTCCCTACTAATTTATCTAGGATTCTTCTTTAACCCATTTTGAAAACTAGATGGGTGTGTGGAGTAGTTTATTGTTATTAGTTTATTTTGTTTAAAATTCTGGGTTATTAATAGATATAATTGTACTTATATGTGTAGACTGCTCATTTTGAAACACTTTTATGGTCCCTTATTTTAATTGCTTTTCACTTTTTAAGCACTAAGGGCAAAATGGTAATTTTGCATGTTTACAAATTCAAAGATTACCTTGACCATACATTCCAAGTCACAAGCGGTCATAGTGCATATCCTCAAGAAGACTGGTCTCCTTTTGTGTTTAAAATAATGCAAATTTTTTTATTTATTTTATTATTAATGCTCAGATATGATTGGTTGATCCATAATCCTACCATAGGCAGACATGCATATAATTATCTAAAATTATAGTTGACTTGTCCATCAAAAGATTAATTAAAGGCGGAAATCACATTTTCGTCCCTACATTTTTAGGCAATTCCCAGTTTGGTTCATAAATTTTATTTTTACCGCTTTTAGTCCCTATTTAGAAAAACGTCATCCATTTTAGTCCTTTCCATCGGTATCCTAACGGCAAAATCCTAGGTGGCAAACAGAAGTATTAAAATAATAATAATAAAAAATTCATTTTGGCATTAAAAAATATCACGTCAACATCTAAATTAAAAAAATTAATTTATTAATTTTAAATAAATAAAAAAAATTAATAACAGAATTAAAAACCCAAAAATCACATGAATTGAGATCTAAGTGTGTCTTGAATAAGAACAATAAAAACACAAACCTATATCTAAAAACACAAACCCATAAATTAAATAAAAAAAAAAAAAAAAAACCAACAAACAACGGAGGTCTATTATAGTTACAACTAATTAATTCAAACAAGATTCAAACTACGATCGGAGGTCTATTATAGTCAAAAGGGTCAGCCCAAAAGTTCAAATCGGAGAGATGAACGGAGTTAAAATTAAACCAGTTCCCTACATTCTAAAATACTCTTAAACCTTCCTTACTCTTTTCCAAAACTCTCAAAACTTATTCTAAGTCCATGGCTGCCTCCTTCGCTCATCGCCACTGCCGCCACCACCACAATTGGCAGTGGTTTTTTCTTTTCTTTCTCTGATTGACCTACTCTCTCTATCTTACGATTCGCTCAAACTCAGACCCAAATGGCTCAAACTTTCTATATCTTTCGATTCTCTCTCTCACAAATCATTGTCTCTGTCTCCCAGATCGGTAAGTCTCTCTCTTTCCTCTCTCTATCTCTTAGCTCAGTGGTGTAGGTTGATTTATGGGTTTGTGGTGTATGTTGATTTATGGGTTTGTGGTATATGTTGATCTAGGTTTATGGGTTTGTGGTGTCTGTTGTATTCTGATGTTGTATTCCGATCTAGGTTTGTGGGGTTTTGGGTTTATGGCATATCTGGTGGCTGAAATTCAGACCGGGTTAGCCTATGAGATGACCCATTGAACAATTCTACTGCATTTAACAAATGGTAGCTACAATTTGAGTTTTATGAGTGGCTTCTATTATATTTGTTGTGAGGCTTCGGCTTCTTGATGGTTTGGAGAAGAAATGGAATTAAACCTTCCATGATTTCTTCTTCTTGATGGCTGGGTTTCAATTTCTTGTTCAAATTTTTTGGGTTTTAAATTTTGTGTTCATGTTTAATCCGATGTGGATTTGAAGTTTAATTTTGTGTTCTTATTTTATGGGTTTGTGATTTTGGTTTTTAATTTTGTGTTCTTAAATTTAAATTTTGTGTTTAAATTCTGTTGTTTGTGTTCTTGTTTTTGTTTTTAATTTTTTTTATTTAGTTAAAATTAATAAATTAATTTTTTTAATTTAGATGTTTACACATTTTTTAATGCCAAAATAAAATTTATTATTATTATTTTAATACTTCCATTTGCCACCTAGAATTTTGCCATTAGGGCACTAATGGAAATGACTAAAATGGATGGCATTTTTCTAAATAGGGACTAAAAGCGGTAAAAATAAAATCTAGAGACCAAATTGGGAATCGCCTGAAAATGTAGGGATGAAAATGTGATTTTTGCCTTAATTAAATTGTGAATGAACTTTTTTTTTTTTTTTTTTTGTGGGAATCTTATTCATTGTTCATTTTAATTATGGTAGACAAGCATGTGCATGATAATTTCATGTAGATAATGTTGTCTTTATAATTACGTTTAAATAATTGTATATATCTGGTTGGATAATGCATTTATTGTAATCACTTATAATTTGAATCATAGAAGAACACATTTAAAGATAAATTCCAAGCATGCTTAAAAGGTTTAGGTATCTTTTAAAATGGTAAAGTTAACAAATGCCCTTAAGACATTGGTTTATGTGATAATTTTAGAACCTCTTTATAATAAAATAAAAAAAGTACTGACTGATTTTGTTGACAACTTATTATATTTCTCATAAAAATGCTATAAATTTTTCCCTAAAATAGTATATGCAGTGGGGTAAACATTGGACCTTATTATAATAGGATAAATATTGGGCCCATTTCAAGTTGTGGCCTAATCGCAAGAAACAAATCCAACATGGACTGGCCCATTCTAACAATTGATACAGAACCTCGGACTATTGATCAGGCCCAGTCACCTTCCTAGCCTACTTCTTAAGTAATGTCCGAACTTCCAAGGTAAGTCCTAGCCTAGTTCCGAGGTAATGTTTGAACTACCAAGGTAAGTCCTAGCCTAGCTTTAATGTAGTGTCTGAACTACCAAGGTAAGTACTAGAGAAGATCAACTTCACCAAGGAAGCTGTCTGAGATTTCCAGATACTTCCACAACAACCCCCGCATTAAAAGAAGGTCACCTACCTGGCATCACCGTGTTTAATGTAGAGGGACAAGCCTGAATAGTAAGAACGACCCCAAAAGTCTCCATCCATGATGAATAACCAAAAAAGGAGAGCCCGATAAGATCAGAAGTTATCAGGGTGGATGCTTGAACAGTAAGAAGAAGCCCTAAAAAGCTTAGTACACGATGAAAAACCAAGAAAGAAGAGCTCGATAAGACTAGAAGTTATCCAAGTGGATAAGGACAAGAACATAAAAAAGAAGGAGATGACTCATATCAAGGCAGGGATAGAGAAAATGAAAAGGGGATAGAAAATACTAAGTCTGAAAGATTGAGAGTATAAAATTGTAATGAAAGGAGGAAGATATAAATAAGAATTTTATTTTTGAACATACTTGTGTGAAAATGAGATAAATTCTAGATTCTTGTTCAAACTTCCCATTGCGGATTGTTATAAGCTCATAATCTAAATAATTGTGTTCTTAGCCAAGTCATTAAGCTTGGTTTAATTTATTTCTCTCACAGTATATTAACAAATACCCCAATGACACTTAGGGTCCGTTTGGATACAGCTGAAAACTGAAAACACTGTAGTAAAATAATTTTTAAATGTATGAATAGTACCGTAGGACCAATTTTTAATGAAAAAGTTGCTGAAAAGTGAGATTTGTGGGTCCTGTGAACAGTGCACGGGACCCACTGATGTGCTGAAAAGTCAAATATTACGGCTACTGTTCATGAACAGTGCATGAACAGTAGCCATAACAATGAAATTTGTCTCCTGAAACGCGTGCAAAAAAAAAAAAAAAAAAAGTAAAATGTTGGAAACGCAACGCACACTTAATAACAAGACCCTTTTTAAAAAGGGAAAAGGTCAAAGTCAAATATATATAATTAAAGCCAAAGTTGAGAGAAATTCTAATTAGATTTTAAATTGGATTTCAATTGTTTTTTTAATTTTGCACCATATGGCATATCTAAGTTTTTTTTTTTGGTTAAAAAAAATTGTTCTAGGTGAGTTAATGTGGTGCAAAAAACGAAGAGTCTAATATAAATAACCCATTAAAAACCTAATAAACAAAAAAAAAAGAGTAAACTTATGCGTGCATCAAAAAAAAAAAAAATATATATATATATATATATATATATATATATATGAAAGAAAGAGTAAATCTCGTGTATATATCTGTAACTTATAAAATATGTAATTCTTATGCAAGGTATAATTTGACCTTATATATATGTAATTATAATTATGTTTAATTGTACTCGTACATATGCATGAAGTTATACTTTAAAAATATGAAAAGTTTGAGCATAAGCACTTTAGTAAAAGTTAGATAAAACTCTAAACTCTAAACTTCTTATTTTAGTACAACTTTTGGTACCTGAAAACAAGGGAACCCCCATTTCTATAAGAGAAATGCCGGAGACACACTTTTGCACAACTTTGTGCCACAACTCGCCACATGGCGAGTTATGGTTGGTTAGAGTGTGTTAGTGGGCCATGTGGGGACACACTCTAACCAATCACAACTCGCCATGTGGCGAGTTGTGACACAAAATTGTGCAAAAATGTGTGTCTCCATCATTTCTCTTCCTATAAAGAGGCAAGGTATGTGATATTGAAAATATATTATTTTTCACATACTTAGGGAGCCGCCTCTGTTACCTAGTTTCAGCTTCCTTCCTCACACTACAAATTTTCATTATGCACATTTTCTATATATTTTAGCATACATACATCACACCACACACACACCTAAATCACTTTAGTTCTTTAAAATCATCTTTTGCATCAAGCATCATCAGTCATCACCGATAAGTGAATATCCGTTCATCATTACTGTAATATATTGGAATAAATAATAACGAGTGAATATTTCAATCAGCAAGTTAGACCCTTGTACCAAATTAGAAAATTTGAAAAAAAGAAAAGACCCTGTGAAAAATGTGACTAAGTGTGCGTATGGATGTGGATTAAAATTATAAATTATTTCACTATTCAGCTTATTTTTGCTATTATTTATGAGTTCCACTGCACTTTTTGGTACTATTCATAGGCCATATTTTACTATTTCAACTAACTTTTACCTTTATGTATAGTACTTTCAACAATAAGTTTTCAATTTCAGAAAATTGCCCCTTTCCATATACATAGGCGATTACTACTGTTATGTAACCATGAAAATGCCGTGCGACACGATTCTCTTAATAAGACATGTTAGACTCGGGAATGCATGATTTACATCATTTGCTCATCTTGGTTAGACCTTATCACTTGCTTAGCTCAACTACTAGCTCATTAAAAGACTTCAACTCAAAAGCTTCAAGAGGCTTAGTCAAATTACCTATAGAGTATAGACGAATCAACCTAAATATTAATTAGGACCCCATAATCACGCCAACGATTATAACTGTTATATACCACATTAACGGTCCTCCATAAGTAACAACACTGGTACACATTTGAAACGTCGAAAGATAAAAATCTAGCTACTTAAGCATAAAATGGTTAGTGATTTGTTTGCAAGTGACCATTATCGATGTTGCAATAATGGATTTACTAATGTTTTGGTCTGATGATAAAGAACTATCATCAGGAGCGGACGCTATAAGTTGAAACTCTTTAAAAAAAAAAAAAAATCCTAGTATTCTTTTTTATAGAGAATTTCAACTTATGGTGTCTACTTCTGATAATAACTCTTTATCATCACCAACAAAAAAAAAAAGAAAAAAAAAAAGTAACCAATATTATTAGACGGTCACATGTTATGTTTTCTCTCACGATATGCGTGGTCCAATACAAATAATGAGGTTGGGTCGGCTTGGACATTTTTATATATGAAGATGAAAGAAAAGGTTAAAAAAAACGGGGGCCATTAATATTTAATATTGTTTTCGGCTTCTCCGACCTTCGCAGTCCACAGTTTCTCTCCACTTCCCAAACACTTCGTCAATTACAAGGAACAAACCGAATCGGACACGATGGAATCAATTCTTCTTCTTCCGGAACCTCCTCTAGCCCTCGCAAACCACGGCACCCCCGCCGTGTCTCTCCGTTCATTCAGCTACCAACTGCCGTGTCCGGTACCACCGCGTCCCAGGCGGACACTTGTTTCGGGGCTCCGCAGCTCTTTCTCAGTCTCCGCTAGCGGCACCTTGACGGCCAATTCGGTACCCGTACGTTGTTGTCTTCTCCGTTTATCTTTCTAAATTTGTGTTTATGTTTATCAAATTTCGTACTGGCTTCTTTTTTTTTTGTTTTGTTTTTGCATTAATTAACGACTCTTTGCCTTTTAGAAAGTGGATATTAATCTAAGCTAAGATCGATGTTTTTAATATAGGAAGGGGATTGGCAATGTCTTTATCATTTGTTTTGTTTAACATTTCTATGACTCTGTGACCAAATTTTATGTTTGTTAATGTACTATAAGTTTTAGAGTTTTGAAATTTGAATTCTGGTTTAGAGCCATGGCAAAGGGTCTCTGCTTTGGTAACTTATTATTGGAATTCGAATTGGAGTATTGCAGAATTCGCTCTTATTCAATAGTTTGTTAACTGTAAGAAGGTGACGATAAAACTAGTAGAAGTTGCATTTCAATTCTGATTCATATTGTTTAGATGTTAAAATTTTCTTTTGGGTCACCTTTGTATACACCCTGTGTACAAGAGTATCACCCCTTTTGCTTTCTTAATGAAATTATGTACTTGCCTTTCCAAAAAATATTTTTTGAAACAAATGTTGACAGGATTTTGTTAGATATTGCGCAAATTATTGACGAGACTGATCATATAGAATATATATAAATAAGTTCAGGAAATAGTTGATATATATTTTAAGTTAGGGACGTGGATACTAACGTGCTTTATTTAGTCATGTGATCTCTCTCACAGTCTGTGTGTGTGTGTGCGCACATGTGCGTGGGGAGGTGTGGTGGTGGTTTCCCCCCAGAATCATCTGAATTGTATTTGATTTTGTAAATCCATTTGCAGCCAATGATTTTCTAGCCAGGTTGGGGGTGTTGGAGTGGTATGCATCTTGTTTTGAATCCAGATTGATTTGTAGTGGACAAATGTTTTTTTTGTTTTCCTTTCCCTTAATTAATTGTGAAGTACTAAATCTATATATACACAAAAGAAGTAACAAATACTCAATCAAGATCCATTTAAGGAGTATAATTTCCTTTCCTATCCTTCCTTGGTATACTACCTGTGTTGTGTACTAAGAAGGATTGCTTGTTGCTCTTAAGTTTTCAGCAATAAAGTTTTATTGCTTATAAAAAAAAAGAAAAAAAAAAGGAGTATTATTTCCATATCTTATTGTTTGTCACACTGACTTCTTAACTTGCAGCCAAGAAATGGAGTATACACCGTTGGTGATTTTATGACAAGAAAGGAAGATTTGCATGTGGTAAAGCCTACAACGACTGTGGATGAAGGTAGTTGTTATACTTGGTTTCATCTCAGACTATGTTGTATAGTTTTGATTCCCTAATGCATCGGCCTTTCTGCCAACAGCACTGGAAGCTCTTGTGGAAAACAGAATCACTGGTTTTCCTGTCATTGATGACAACTGGAAATTGGTAAGATTTGCATACGCTACTTTGTGAGTCCCTTTGTTCTTTTATTGATGTGGCAGAAATTTGTTAGTACATTTCAGTCTTTGGATATAATCAGTTTCCTGATTCGTGGATTATATATGATTTAAAGTCCAATATCAGGCTTAACAACTTCTTACTAATTTGTAATAGTTTCATACATCACTATCTCTTAATTACTGAGAACATTATCAGTTATGTACCAGGATTAGGTATTGAAATTTTTCCCAGTGGACCCCAAATCTGAGGGTCAGTGGCCAGCTCATGTCTTTGAAAGTAACAATGAAATAGAGCTTGTGAACTACTGAAAATAATAGCTTAGCTTCATTGGGATTAGGGCCTTCATTTTAATTAGTTCAGCATAGTGACACAACTGCTGGCTGTACTGAAACTAATATCCAAACTCCAGATTATTGTTTAAATCCTCTATTCCTTTTGTAGCTATAATCATGCATTTTCTTTTCTAGAAGTTTTCACATCTTTCCATAGCTAATTTCAGTTTCTTGACTTCTCCTTGTTGGCTTTCTCAGTGGCAGCTTTAGGAATTTTTTCTGGGGTATTCATTAAGAAACTTAAATTATACAAAATTTAATAAAGAGAATTTGAATATATTGACATTAAAAAAAAATAATAAAAAACGCAAATACTTGAAGTTTTACAATTTCCTTCTACTAATAAAATTAAAACGCAAAAACTAAGAATGCTGAGATGAGATTAATAAAATTAGAGTTTGAAGTGATGATGGAGAAGATAAAAATGGAGAGAGAGAGAGAGAGAGAGAGAGAGAGAGAGAGAGAGAGAGAGAGAGAGAGAGAGAGAGAGAGAGAGAGAAGCTGTGACTGCAAAGCCCAAGAGAGCAAAGCTGGCAGCGCTGCTGAGGAGAAGTCATAACCGCATTATCTCTCTTGATACCCTATTTAGGAAAAATGAAATTAGACATGATTTTTTTATGAAATGGGTTGAACGAGTAACGAATCTGAATGATTAGGGGATTTTATTTTGAATGAGCTTTTTGTTGAGTATTTTGTTCATTTGTTGTTTTTTAATGAGTTAAGAATTATGTTTGGGGGGCCAAGATTCTCTTTGTGAGTATTACTCTTATTTTTGTTGAACCCAATTTCTTCAGATTCTCAAGTTAGGATAGCTTAATATAAAAATAATTATGTATATACATTTTTTTCGCAAGTATAATTTGTTTTGGGCAAGTCAGGGTGTTCATGAACACCCTGACTTCTATTTAACGCCGCCATTGGGTCTTTTTTGCAAATTCACATTATATAAGTGACCTGAAGAGGTTCCATTGTGTTAGTACAATATATTGTGGGAATGATTTTGCAAGGTTCTCTTTGGTTGCAGGTTGGGCTAGTTTCAGATTATGACCTCTTAGCATTGGACTCCATATCTGGTAAATTCAAAATTTCAAGCTACATCTTACCTTTTGAATGAACTCTGTACAGTCCTGAAACTGAAAATTTTGTGTGTACACCGATTTTTATTGATTTCTTACATGATGGAAAAGTTTCCAATATTCTAATTAGGTGGCACACGAAGCGACACTAGCATGTTTCCTGAAGTTGACAGCACTTGGAAAGTATGTGAGAAACTTTATTTCTCTAAAATAAACTCTCTTTTCATGATTATCCGTGTTTTTTACATTTATTTCATATTGTTTATAATTAGCATTCGTAAAATCAATCTTTACATTGGGTAAAGATTAAAGGTTGATGAATATTAGCTTTGCAGAACTATTATTGTCTTTTGCATATCTTGATAGAGGCAATTAAAGACCAGGGGGTTTTGCCATTTTGCTAAATGTTCCATAAGACTAAAGAGAATTCTCAAGAATTTGCTTTTTGTTAAATAGAATCATGAGGGCAGGAAAATTGGAAAAATAGTGGCAGAATTTAGGGGTAAAAGAAAAATTGACTTGCGGCACAGGCATTGGTAAATCAGATGACATTATCGACCTGATGGCAGTAAGGCCCCTGATCATGCAACCAGAACAGTAGAGAACTGCCTAACAGGGAACTCTGTAGGGTTGATTATAGGGTTGGATTAGTTGAGATTCTGTTTTGGTCTTATTTCCATCACTTTTTTCCTTCTAGACTTCTAGAAACAGGGGGTGGGGTGTTTCATTGATGTGGATCTGACCAAATGAATTTTGTGGTTTTAACCCCAAAGTTATAAAGAGGTTTTGTGTTGAGGACTTGAGGTTCTGTTTTGGTCTTCTTTCCATCACTTTTTTCCTTCTAGACTTCTAGAAACAGGGGGTGGGGTGTTTCATTGATGTGGATCTGACCAAATGAATTTTGTGGTTTTAACACCAAAGTTATAAAGAGGTTTTGTGTTGAGGACTTGAGGTTTTGTTTTGGTCTTCTTTCCATCACTTTTTTCCTGTAAACTTTTAGAAAAAGGGGGTGGAGTATTTCATTGATGTGGATCTGACCTGAATAAACAAGACATTTTGTAATTCAAATAGTGTCTTATATGTTACTATTTAGGTTTACTAATCAAAAAAAAATGTTGACTATTTAGGGTATCTATATGATCGCTGCTTTAATCATCTGCTACATCCACGCCTTTTCTAGCCATGTGCCACCTTATATTTGGGTTTCCTAAAGTCTTTTGGGGGCGGTTGGCTTGAATAAAGTCATTCCCCCTTACTACAGCTAGATCATGTGGTTTTTTTGTAGCAAAAGTTCCATTTCAGACTGTCTTTCCCTGAAGATTCAGTGACGTTTAAAACACACTCTCTCTCTCTCTCTGCAAATTGACTAAAGCTCTTTCTGTGCCTAATTTGTCTAGTCCCTCTGCTGTAGTGAGTCCTCAAGTCGCTTGATTCTGTTAGATTATTTGTAGTGCTGTCAGTCATGAGAATGATTAAGGAAACATAATAAATAGCTTTAAAGGGCTTTGTAGTGTAGAAGGAACCTGATAAAGAAACTCTGTAAGTTGAGAGCTGCATCTTATTATCAGAAGATAGGGTTGCAATGATAACATAATGTCTCAAGTCTGTGCTTTCCTGTGGTTTAGAGCAGTGTGGTGAAGCATCATGATCTAGTGACCTTGTTAAAGAAATGCATTAACACAATCAACGTACTGATAAGACCGGGAAGGCAGAATGTTTTGGTTGTGTATTATTTCTAATTGTTAGGATTACTTTGCTGTTATCCACCTTAAACTGTAGGTTCATTTGCAATGTCCACCTCAAACTACATTTTTTTTAATTGACAACCTAATTTGAGATTTGTTTGCAATGTCTATCTCATCATTCAATAGAGTCAAATTTAGCAAATTAGTGGGCTTGATGGATGGTGGAGTAAACTAATATGTCAAAATTAACATATTACTTCTCTTTAATTTGTAATCAGCCCACTAGTTTGTTGATTTTAACACTGATTTTAGATGGAGTAATGGTTGCAAGTTTACCTTGAATTAAGGTGTTGATTATAGAACCATATACTAGGGTGGACAGCCTAATTGTTAACTAGCAAACAGAGAAACTTTACGGTCCTGAATGAGTTCCTTTTTGGCTTTTTCCTTCCCTCAACACACCCCCCCCCCCCTCCCCAATTGTAGATTGTCCAACTATGTAATTCTCCAATTGCATGTGCTATTGCAGACTTTTAATGAGGTACAGAAATTGCTCAGTAAAACCAATGGGAAGGTGGTTGGTGATCTGATGACGCCAGCCCCAGTTGTTGTTCGTGAAACCTCTAATCTTGAGGATGCTGCTAGGTTATTTAATTCCTCTTCTTTTTCCAGTGTTCTTTCTATCCTCTTTTTCCCTCTACTACTGCTTATTCCATGAGTTCCACATGCAATCCTGAGTACCTGCAGCTAAAAGATGACATTTCTGAATTGGCATATTTAATGTAGGATATTACTTGAGACAAAATATCGTCGACTTCCAGTTGTAGATGCTGATGGTAAGCTGGTAAGTGACTTCCCATCCATTCTTTCTCTCTTTTTATTGGTTTTGCTTCTTCTGGTTCTTAATTAGTTATAAATTATAACTTGAAGGTTGGGATTATCACTAGAGGAAATGTTGTTAGAGCTGCCCTTCAAATAAAACGTGCTAGTGAAAAAGCATAATATCCAGACATTGCCATGTGGATTTGAGGCGGTCCAAATTGGCAAGCAGGGAACAATCAATTCCTGCAAGCGCTGAGAGTATAAAGAGAGAGAGGTCAGAGGATCTCAGCTTCTTTCTATGAACAATTTTGGCACATGTATGTATGAGACATCAATGCGAGTGTTCTTTGTAAAATTGAGTAGTATCCATGACCAAAGCCAGTTAGGTACCAATAATTCTCCTCAATCTCTCCATTAAGGAGAATTAGCTTAAAGATCGGTTTCATGTAACCTTTACGCAATACTATCTCCTCCATTCCAACCTTCTCCATCCAACAAAAAAAAGGGGGAAAATGAGAAAGAAACAACAAAAGAGAGGCTGTTATAATGGAATATTGTGAATCTGCTATGCTTTTAGTATAATAATAAAGGCGAACAGCATTCTAGACCACCCATTGGTGGATGGCGTGGAATAATGCTATTAAATACTGGAGTTAATACCTGACTTTATGAAAGCTACTGTACTGGATTTTTAAACAGATAACCAATGCGCACTGGTAAGTCCTTGCAATGGAGTATTTTAGGAGTAATTATACAGTATGAGGGTTATGATTATTATTATATATTTTATATGTGATAGAATTTCAATTTATAGCACCCATTCTATGATAATTGCTCTTTATTATCATGTCAAGATACTAACTGGTTCTTAGTATAGGCGGGATTTAGACTTCAAATCTCTAACTCAACGACAAAAGATTTTACCAGTTGACTTAATTGGAACCCACTAGTATGAGAGTATAATAACGTTTTACTTCTTTTTTTTTTTCACATAATAGTAGATCCTATTAATAATAGTAGATCCTATTAATTGAATCCACGGTCAGACCCATTATTAGTGCGACATTACTATATATCTTCAGATTATTTTTGAGTATTGTATTTTTTTTTTCTTTTTTTCTTTTTCTTTTGGAAGGTATGGTGGTTGAGTAGCTTGTAGAAATGGTTTGATTTGGTCCTTAATTGCCGTTTCTTTTTTGAACGAAAAGGAGAAAAGGGGCGTAGGACATGAAGATGATGAGATTGTCCGAAGTCTTCGGCTGGGATGGTGTTTCAGCTCAACAGGCCGACCCATCTCGCCCTGAATGGGGACTAGCTTTCCCCAAGCTGTTCAAGATTCAAGAGTGAACTTTGTTTGTTTTTTTGGGTTTTTTCCCCCCAACCCTTATGGGTTTAGGACGAGGTGGGGTATTAGCTTCTTCAACTCGGGTATTAGCTCCTTCCAACTCAAACTCGACTTAAGTATTTTACCAATATTTTCAAAATATTTAATATATTATTTATATAATTAAAAGAAGGCTAAATAACATTCATCCTTTTAAATTTGTCAAAATTCAATTTAGTCCTTTTAAGTTTTAATTTTATTCAATTTAGTCATCTCATCAATCACTGTTAAAATTGCACTGTCAATAACCCTTAAAACGTCATTTTTGGGTCTTGTTTTAGGACACTTAATGACAATTTTCTAATGAAAGTGGACAGGAGGATAGAATTGAACAAAATTAAAACATAAAAGACTAAATTGAACAAAAGTAAAATTCAATGACTGAATTGAATGAACTTTAGACAAAATTAGAGGGTGCAATTTGTAATTAACCTTAAAAAATGTAAATGATAAATATAACTTCACTTTATATCTTTAATTTCCTTTCAACAAACCCTGATTACCAAAGGGTCTCCCACCTCTCCCTATTTCTAGTCAAACGACATTTGTTTGGCCCTCTCTATCTCTCCCCTTAGGCATGCCAAAGATAATTTTATTATCCTAAAACTTAATTCGACTGTATACACCCTTACAAGGAAGCATGAATGTGGTGTACTAAAATCATTAAGGCATTGCCATTAATGGCGGTTCTTCCACCAAGCCACTTGAGCATTTGCTTAATATCCTCTAATATAAGAAGGCCTATATTTAGTCCTATGGTAGAATACAAAAATTAATACAATACTTTAAAATGTAAAACAAAATATATCTCATACCTATTTTGTTAAATTGGTAATTGTCTAGGAATAAATTCATAAAACTTACTCTTTTTTTTTTTGTCTTGTATTTTGTAGGGGTATTGGGCCCAGGAGTTCATTATCTATGTATATATTGGGCTTGGGGTCCAATCCGAGAACATGAAGTTGTCCGAGGAGGAGTAAACATTGTCAGGAGAGTTCGTGTTAGTAAATGAAGAAGTTAATTTTGGTCATAAGGGCCCAAGAGGGTGGGTTGAGGATGAATGTCTCCTCGGCTAACCAAAGCCGAGGTCAGAAGGGGTAGTCTGCCGTCTAGGGGAACGTTCTAGGAAATTCTATTGATACGGATAAGCATTACAAAAACATAGAACATGGGGGAGTCCTAAAATATCTAAAGAGAAAACTGCTATCACCGCATTGAATGCTCTGCAACTAACCCTCTGGCCGCATTAATGTGGAAATAATACATGAACAGTGGTTTTCAGCCTTACAGCTACTACACAAAGACTTCAGGAAGGTGTTGATGGGACAAGTATCAACACCAACCATCTGGCCTACAGGTGAAGGGTAAAAATGAAAAGGGGAAGATAGTATTAAAAGAAGAAGGAGGCAATGAGAGAGGGAGATCGAGAAACTAAGAAAAAAACACTTTAGCAATCAAGAACTGAATTTGTAATCAAACTTAAGAGATATATACATATGAGCTGATCTCCTCGGACTTTGCTAAGGACGATTTTCTTTAGTTCAAATCAGTCTATCTTCATTTTCTTGTCATCTGAATCCATTTTACTTATTGTCCAACTTATTAAAACCCAGTTTCCAACCCATTCTCTACAAATTCATTGTATTGGATTTTTTGGGCCTAAGTTCATCCATTACTTAGGCTAGGAACCCAAATTGCGACCTTATATATTTAATTGAGAGAAAAATCAAATAAATATTCAATGTTTTCTCAAACATGAAAATTTTCTTATATTATTTTAAATTTATTTTCAAAATTGAGATGTATTAAAAGAAAGTTAATCAATAAAAGAAAATACTTCAATTAATGTACTAAAATTTATATATATTTTTTAAAAAAGATTAAAATCAAGTGCAATACCTTACCTGATGTAATAGTTATCAATGGTTGAAATTGAGAGTTGAAAAAAACAACTTTCAATTTCAATCCTTGAATAAGAAATATGATTAAAAAAAGTTAATAAGTAAAAATGATAAAAATATTTATTCGTGGGGACAGATGAATTGCACCGGCTGCAATACCAATCCAAATCCTTGTTGAAATATCCATTACAGACAAAAATGGGAGAAGAGAATTGGGAGCCAGATACTCCCCACAAACAAACCGGACACAATGGGCAACTGTCTAAATATAGAAGCATGTTTTATTGTTTTTTTGCTAAACCCAAACTCTCTATAATACTAATAAGTTATTAAGACGGTTTATAGCTTATCACAGGTATCGAACCCGCCCCAATAGTATTTGGATCATGACTTTCGTTTCAACAAAACTAAAATATCTCTTCCTCAAAAAATAAAATATCTCCGTAGCCCATACCATTTCACAGTTTCCAATGATGACATCAAAAAATGTATAATAATATATATGAGATGTCTAAAAAGCAGTTTAATCACCCGCTAATTGTGGACTAAAACCTTTGTCTTGTACTAGAAAACGCATAGAAATCGTCAACTATACATGGATAACAGCTAAAGCATAAGTCAAAAACTTTCCATCAGATCTGGGTGTAACCTCCTAAGTACTAGCTAGCTTTGCTAATTTTTTCTTTGTTTAGAGAGAAAGAGAGAAAAAGAGATATTTTGGGGGGTGATTTGACCCACACGAGTTTTGCAAAAATTCTCAGGTATGAAAGAAAAGAGTGAAGACAACACCGACCACGCTGTGCATCCATCATCATCATCATCACAACCACACCACCCCCACAAGCCCCCAGCTATTTCTTTCTCTTTCTCTCTCTCAGAGCCGCAAGTGCCCCACAGCTCATAATCAGCGATAGTGCAAAACCAGAAAATACCTAACTCATAAAATCTTATCACTTTAGTAGTTATATGAAACTTTAGTGGTTAGCATAGCATGGCTCTTTGCGCCCAACTGCTGTGTGATGTAGGCCACCGCTGTTCCCATTCTCCACTTGTTCTTTCTCTCTCTATCACTCCACTCCTCTCTCTTTCTATCCTCTTCCATAATTAAACCAACCTTCTGTCTCAATTCAACCTCAATTTTCCCTTGCTAATTACTTCTCACACGGCATCGAAATAGCAAAAGAAAAATGAAAATTCCAACACCGAGAAATTAAACAAACAAACAATACATACCTCAAAACTGTATAATTTAACTGATACTTCCTAATATCTCGCTTAAGAAGTTAAACAAAATGGCTGATATTTCTAATAAAGACGCGTTTAACAGTTTAGGTCAAATTCCGAGGCATCAAATTAAAAGAAAAAAAAAACCCAAATCTACTGATAACTAGCTAATATAACATTTATAATTTTTACAATGCCAAAATTTCTTTGGTTAAATTGAAAAAAAAAAGCTAAAAAGAAAAAAAACTAAAACTGAAGGTAAAGTACACAAAAAACAGGGACAGAGAGAGAGAGCCGCATCATTTCAGCCGTCAGTGACATACCTCCCTGGCGCATGTTAGCGACAATCGCCTTCAAATTCACGTACGAAGTACTGTACTAGAAAGAAGCATAGGAAAAAAAAAAAAAACCCAAAAGCTAAGATATTTTTATTTTCAATCTAGTTCCTCTCCCACTCCCCATCTGAATTCTCCGGGTCAGGTACCTTATTCAAGTCCACGAACCCACCACATGTAGTCTTGAACTCCGTCTTAGCTGTCGAAGGACGATGTTGTTGTTGTTGCTGATGTTGATGATGAGGATGAGGATGATGTAAAGCGGTTTCGACAGCATCGACTTGTGCGCCGACTTCGGTGGCTTTCTTTCTAATCGAAGCGGCGGACATGTCTTCGCCGCCGCCGCAGCCGGCTTCACCGGCTAAGAGCTCAGGGAAATTGAGGCGGGCCGATGGGCCTCTGAGATAGAACACCGCCGTGTCGTAAGCTCGAGCCGCCGCCACCGGGGAAGAGTAAGAGCCGAGCCAAATCCTCGAACGCTTATTGGGTTCTCTAATCTCAGCCACCCACTTCCCCCACTTCCTCATCCTTATCCCCTTGTACGGTCTCTCTCTCTCGCTCTCAAACCCTCTCTTCCTGTTCGCCTCTCTCTCTCCTCCACCCCTCTCCATCTCTCTCTCTCTAGAACTCTCTGTAAATTATAGAATTACCGACTCTTGACTGCTGTGACTGTGAGACTGTGAGACTGTAGGACTGGGTGAAGCTTCATGAAAATACAGGAACGATGAGTTGGAGAAGCAAGAGCTTTTTTTTTTTAGAGAGAGAGGGAGGCTTTTGTTTCGTCCATGCTACTTGGCCACTAAACCTGTCATCTGGGTAAGACTCCACGTTGTTTTTATCTTTCTTTTATTTTGTTTTTTTTTTATTTTCTTTTTCAACTTTTTTAAATTCAAATAGTTAAAACTTAAAACTAAAAAACAAATTCACCGACAAAATCTCTGTGATTTTTTTTTAGGCTTATGTTTCCCTATTTGTCATGACGTAAATTTAAGCTAGGCCGTGATAAATTAATGGACAATATGAAATGTGAGGTGGGCTTTTTTGTTTGGGCTAGCTCTTGCCAAATGTCTTAGATAGGAATTTGGTTCGATTTCTATATCAAGTCAAAGTTATGTATAAAATTATTGCATTTCTGACATGGGTGTGAGTTTTTGTTTTTGGCCACCGTTTGCCCATAAAAGCAATTGGTTTAGAATTTTTTTATTATATATATTTATTTATAGCAAAAGTAACAATATTATATTGATCATTATAATGATAATAATATTATTTTCTAGGTGGCATCATTGGTGGTGTGATGTGTATTGTCTTTTGTGGGCAAGTGAAGTGGAATTCAGAGGTTGAGGAAAAGGAGTAGTAATAATATTATCTTGTTTTATTATTATTAAATTTTGAGGCTTTTATAAGTGTTTATATAAAATTATTATTATAATATTTTCGGAGCAAGCAAAGGGGTAGGTCGGTGGTCGGTGGATAGATACCGTTAGGAATTGACTTTCCCCCCACGCAATAACGATATGATGGATTACCATTTTTGTCCCTATGAAACTTTGTGTTCTTGTGATCAATTAAGGGAGAGATTTGACATTTCACTTTTTTGTGGGCCTTTTTGTCAGCTGGGGTGCCTGCTTATCATTTTAAGAGACGGCAATGTTATTTTGAGAATCGGTAAAATAATATTTTTACAATAAATTGTATGTGGTAAATTATTATTATTATTTTTAATTTGGATTCATAGTTTAAATTATTTTTTTCTCGTTAATAATAATTTGTCACTTAAAATTTTTTGTAAAAATATTGTAAAATATTTTGCTTATAATATTTCTCAATTATTTATGCTTACGATTTTTTTTTTGAAACTCTTAATTAAATTTTTAATTTTTGACAAAATTAAATACATTTCTTTTGGCATCAAAGAGAGGTTAAAGATTATTGCCATGTCTCTTCACCTAATGGTAAGTTCATAACTTATCATCATTGTGGAAAATAATAGGATTAATTATTTTCGGTGCTCTCACGTCTCTTGTTCAGTGAAGCAGTCTATCTGTCTATGTTTTTAATAATAAAAAAAATTTATTAATGACAAATGAGGGGTTTCTCAAGCTTAGGGAAAATCCCATTACATAATCTACTACTACTACCAATCGATGAATCAAAGGAAAATAATTGGACAAAACTGTAATTCTCTTTAATCCTTAATCACTTCTAGTTCTTTTATATAAATATATATATATATATATATATATAAAATAAATGGTTTCATGACATATTTTTAATTTTTTATTGTAAAGAAATATCTTAGGATGAACCTAACCAATCCATAGATTCCACAAATAACTTGTGTTAGCTACGGGATAAAGGAAAGGAAATGCATGGATCACAAAAAAAAAAAAAAAAAAAAAAAAAACTCACATTTATGATGATTTATCTTTAATCTCTGTCTCGTTAGGAGCACGGAATAATTTCGAGACCCAACACTGTCATAATTATATATATTGATTATGATTTATGAGTTACTATAACCTTTTTTTTTTTTTTTGGGAGAGAAAATGAGTTACTATAGCCTGATTTCTATTTATAGGGTCTCATGGCTTCTTGGAAATCAAACAAATTTTGGTTCATTTGGCTAAAATATAGGAGTACTGGATTAATCATCATAACAAATTGGGCCAACACTGTCATAATTATATTGATTATGAGTTACTATAACCTATCATTTCTATTTATAGGGTCTAATGGCTTCTTGGAAATCTAACAATTTGTGGTTCATTTGGCTAAAATGTAGGAGTACTGGATTAATCATCACAACAAATTGGCCTAGGGCAGAATCCACGTGTTATTTTCAGCTTAAAAAAAAAATTATAGAAAAAGAAGAATCCTTATGGGACATGAAAAAAAATTCATAACTTTCTCAAATTATCTCAAATTAGCCTATCACCTTATATATGGGCCATTAAAAAAAAATTAAAATTACATATTGCGGTGAGTCATGTATGAGTTTTTCTTTTTTCTTTTTTATTTTATGAGAGGATAGTCATGTGTGAGTTAATAAGGTGATTTGGGAAATTATGAATTTGTTGTATCCCTAACTTAATTGAAAAAGCATCCACTTGCTATAAAAGAAATAAAGTTTTTTTTCCCTTTGTTTTTACTAAGAAACAAAATAAAATTTGAATGCTCTAGATAGCATGTGTTTATATCAAATAACTAGTCTGTAAGTTTAATACAATACGACTTTTCTTCTTTTTGTTTAAATATAAAATTTGATAATTATAGTAACTCTTAATATATATTTTATTATGACAATATTTGTTATGGAAGTATGGAACTATATATTCTATTGTTAGACATTTGTTATAATTGTGTTTATATAGGAAACTATATACTCAATCAAAGAAAACATGATGCACCAAGATTCATATGAAGGGTTAAAATATAGAATAAGATTTAAATTCAGTTAAAAAAAATATATTATAATAATGACGTATAAAATTGTGAAGTTGCCTACAATTATATGGAGCTAATCAAAATTTAAATAATTTCAAATATATATATATATATATATATAGATTATAGATAGATATATTGAGAATTTGATGCCAGAATTAGGTATATGACAACGAGTAGCATACAGAACTAAGAGCATTCCCATCTTGCTCTATTTTTTGTTCTTATCTATTTTACATGTTACCATGATATTTAATGCTAAAAAGAGGAAAAAAAAAAAAAAACACATACATTTGGTGTTTTATCACTGTTGAGAATTTTGCATTTTACTACAGTAACATAATTAACATCTAAAAGTAAAGGTCTAGTGTAGCCAGGGGTGGAGTTAGGATTTTTTGTTTCAGGGGGCCAAATTTTGTTACTAATAGTAGTCACAAGTCAAGATAAACCATCACACACATGTTGTACATTACACCAACTAAGGCATGAGAGAATGTATATGTGAGCAAAGGAAGATGAAGCGTTGGCCACAAAATCCTTGGTTCGTGCCAAAGGCGTGACTGCCTTGAGAAGGAAGTAAGATATGCACCTGACATGGTACTCAAGCATTCACAGAAAGGGAGATAGTGACTTTCTAAGGTTAGCAACTATGAGAACACCTTTTATTGGTTGAATGCATGTTGGACCACTTTAGAGACACGTGTATTATTTACAATACTCTTGATGTCCATTTCATTGTCCAAGAGTTGTTTCCTAGGTAGTGGCAAAGTCGCCTACCCACAGGCCACAGTGCCACGTTGGCGCATTCTCTCTCCTTCAGTCACCAGATAATACCATAGTTGTGAAAAGGTCTAAAATAAGAAAATGATGACTTGACATCTGTCTTTGTACCTAGCCATATTCCTAAGATTATAAGAGGAACATGCAACTGGATTTTTAGGGTAAGAACCCAAGTAGATCTTTTGAGAAGAGAGTAGAAAGTTAATAAGATAGGAAGGTAGAAAATAAGGTCTCTCTTTTAAGGAAGAACACCCTTATTGTACAAGAGTTACCTCTTCTTTTCACATAATACAAAGCCGAATAGAGCAAGAATAACATTCTTGCTCAAACCGTGGTTTTTCATCCATTTCTTAAGGTTTTCCGCGTATATCTTGTGTCCTTTTTATTCTTACTATGACTTTCTTCTTCTTTAACCTTTGTGGTGTCAAAGCTTGTACCTTTGTCACTCATAAGTTTTTTCATGTAGATGTACTGTTAAATAACTTATTTTATTCCTTATATAAGCTCAAATTTAACTTGCACATATACATGCATAAACGCACATACACATATAAACATTAATATTTTGATACTAAAATAGGTCATAATTTATATATATTATATATAAAGTTATCAACTTTCACATATGTATATTTACAAGATAATTTTTTAAAAGAACTTATCATCTTTCAAACTCTAATGAGTACACAAAAGCTATCTAGTTTGATATTAAACATGTATAAAAAACGAATTTGATAAAACAAAAACTGCATTGTCTCTATAACTACTAAACCGATTGACAAATTCTATTGGTTTTAAAAAACATCATTAGACTAACTCGAATATTTGGAAGGACCAACTTCAATTTTTGTAGCTAAGTATTTAAAATTTTTAATACTTATACATAATATAAAAGAATTTTTTAAAATTTTGAGGCCTCACAAGCCTAGCTATAGCTCCATTGTAGCATTATTTATATATTAAATACCATTATTTTATTCCACCCCAATTATTTAAATCCAACAAAAAGAATATAGAATAAACTCTTTGGCAATGCAATTTTTTTTTTTTTTTTTTAAATTTAAATTTTGGCATTTACGAATGTGAATGCTCGGCTATGGAAAGTTGGAAGCGAAAGAAAGAAATGCCTTTGTGATTTGCTATGGGACGTATCGTTCTTCTTCATTAAATGCATGCACATATTTCTGTGGACACTTCCGGTCGTATCTAGTAGACGAGGAGGCACCTGAACCACATAAAATTAAACTGAAAAACATAGTGCTATTCACCTTGTCTGATGCATGTACGGGAAAAAGACAACAATTAAAGAGGGAAGAAAAGTGTTCCTCAAAAAAAAAAAAAAAAGAGCGAAGAAAAGTAAGAATATGTTTAATTAAAAGCAAGTCAAAATATTTGACAATGAGTTCTGATTATCTGTTTGTTCAAAGGGTAATAAATGCTAAGGAATGGGGCAATTTCTTCCACGCCTACTCATCACTTAATTTTATTTTATTTTATGATTTTTATTTTTTATTTTTTGGGTTAACTTTTATTTTTTGGAGAATGTTTTTTGGGTTAACTTGATGGCCAAACTAGTTACAAGTCGATATAAATGGAGAAATGGCCATTTTCAAAATCAAATCAAATTTGGCGGACAAAAAATAAAACACCTCAAACTTGTGGCTGTTACCCACCCATGTAGGGCGGGATTGGACCATTTAGAGCACTTGCAATGGGATGTAAAAAAACACATATTTTACATTTTCAAACACTACTTTATCTATTGTTGGAGCATTTTAATATTAAATAATTAAAATAAATAAATGTTACAACATAAATGTAAAGATATGGGAGTGAATATGGAAGATGAGGAGTTAGTAAAAATATTTAATCCCACATTGAAAAAGAGAGACTATTTTATTCTTTTTAATTGTGGTGATTAATAGACTAACATGAATTGTCTCAAATATTGGGTTAGATACGTGCGCAAGGAGGAGGTGAAGGGTGGAGGTTTTCTCTTTGTGTTATTTCTATTATCATTGTGTTTGCACCAATATTTATTTTACCAACTTATCCAACAATACACCCAACATCCATCGCAATTTTTATTTTTACGTACAACTCAATAACATAATATAAACTACCTAATAAAAAAATAAAAAGTAAAAAGAGAGAGACAGTGTGAGAGGAAGAAAGTGTGTGAGAGATTAAAAAAGTAGTTTTTTCTTTACAACCTCATGAATAGTAAGGTTGCAAATATGCAACCTTAGAATAGCCACACCAACCCATCTATAGTATTCTAAAATAGAAAAAAGTACAAATTTTACATATGTTGAGCAAAAAAACACCCACACAGTGGGTGTAAAAATGTGTAAAGATGTATAAATATTTCCATGATTTACAGTAATTGTGTATATTTACACGGTTACTGTAGCTTGTGTATCTATTATTTTATCAATATTTTACTTTTAGTTTTACTTTTCTCTCTCCTCTTAGCAAACCGAGTCTCTCTCTATCATTTTCTCTGTTCTCTCTTGCTTCTCTTCTCCCTCATCGGTGACCAAGGTCTGGGAGAGCTTGGGCTCATTTGGATTTTTTGGTGGTGTTAAGGAGGTTTGGGCCGCCCTGCTTTTGCACCTTCGGCGAGACCCATTAGGCTCTATGGGCTCCTCGGCCATTTCAAGCCAATCTGTGAGACGGGTCTTGGATTTTCGGTGCGGCGAAGGCGAAAGAAGCAAGAGTTCGTGAATAGGAAGAGAGTTGGAGTTTCTTAGAGACAGAGAGGATGGTGATGGGGTCTTCTTGGTTGGTGGTGGTAAGGAGGTTGTTGTGTAAGGTTTTGGTGGGTTTTGGAAGTTTCGTTGAGATTCATTGATGGCTGTATTTGCAAAGGTAGAGGAACAATGGTGGCTAATTGATTTTCTGTTGGGGTTGATTGGTGGTAGGATGGTTGATCGGTGGGGTTGATCTGTTGGGCTCAGTGCTCAGGCCAGAGCACTAATTAGTGGGTTTTGGGAATAAATGAACAGTGTTAAACAAATGAATATTTTATTGAATAAATGTGTAGAATAGATAAATTGATGTGGGTGTTTTGTAAAAGTAGGTGTGTAAAATAGAAAAATTAGGTTTTTTCTTGCAAAATAGAAGGAAATTTTGAATTAACTGATGTGAATGCTCTAACTGTAGATAGGATGGATATTTTTTGGGTTTACATACCCGGATGGAGCTTGCTTTTAAGAGTCTAGTTGCTAGAATAGCAACTGGGGGGGGGGGGGGGGGGGGGGTTTAACACCCCCAATGCTAGTGCTCTTAGCTAATAGGATCAGGGGACTTTGGGTCTCAACAATACTAACACAAGGTAAATCCCACCATGCCAGTTTACTAATACTAACTTAGAAATTCATACATAGATTCCATCACTTTAATGTCCCACTTGGTGATAAGTCTACGTAGGCTCAGCAAAACACCTCAAACTTGAGGAACCAAAATAAAAACAAATAAAAATTAGTATAATTTAGTCTATAAATTATGAAAAAAAAAAAAAAAAAAGTTGTGATGAAATTGATGTCACTAAAATTGGTTATGGAAAGTCGCCTTAGCTATACCTAATATACTAAATCAATCAAGCAAGGACATAATAATGGCTGAAATTGACAAATTGTTCTCTTTATCGTCCATATAGTTAACAAGAATTAACATCGCCAGATGCCAGATGCCAGATGCCAGATGATCATGTCCTTTGATAATCCTAGTGACTATCAAAGGATTAAAAAATTAAAAAGAGTTTCAATTTTTTTCTTTTTCTTTTTTGGCTTTCCACAAGACGCATTGACCTCTCAAATCTCAATCGATACAATCTATGACTTTAAAATTATCCCCTATCAAAATTCTATTCATATCTGAGTTAGTACATCTTTTATATATTCAGATTCAACATGAAATGGGCAATGAAAGAATTAAATAAAGAAAAAAAAACATAAAAGCACGTGCAACAAAGGACAAGTTTCGTGACACACGTTTAAGGTCCGTTAGATTAAGCAAATCAATTGTTTATGAACCACATTTTGTGGCATGATGAAGCATGCAATGGTTGTTTAATTACGACGTGAACAATGTACTATGGGAGAAGCTGCTATAGCTAGACCAAAATGAAGAAAACCTTTTTTAAGTTTTAAAAGCATTTTGACTTATGCACAATTTGCATAGTTGCAAAAAAGGATAAGATCAATAATTATCAACATTGAACCTAATGATGAGACCACATGTCAATTAATTGATTATTAATAGAAAGAGTCGTGTGAGAGTAGTGACTAGAAAGAAGTCATTGAATTGTGTGGAAATCTTGGGATCGAGGCCTTTAGACATTATTTTCAGGATGACCAGAGAGACACAGAGAGATAAACATGGCCGGCCAATGAAGGAGTTTAGGAGTTTAAAGTCAAATTTAGGTGAATACATAGACTTTAATTGTAGTCAACTCCTTGTCATATTAAAGTTAACTCTTAAAATTGTTCATATACATTGAATCCATGTTTTACAACAAGGTAGTAAAGCTGATACATATTCCAGGAACTTTCGTGGTTAACACATATATAGGATATAGCTATAAAGATTTTAAGAGACTTGACTTTTTTTTTCTTTGTTTCTGTTATTTGTTGGTGGACTTGTGTTCCTTCATATATAGAAAAAAACAGTAGTTTGTAGTTTAACACACAACACAAGTCACATCAAACACACGCAACTACTCCAAAAAAACCAACACACGCTAGTATTGGACCATGCGATGCATATAGTAATAATTTTCTATTCGTGTAAATTCACGCATGTCATTTAGCAATGAAGCAAATTTGCCGAGGGTAGTAACATGCGGGTCCAATCACCTTAATATAAACCATTTTTTTAAAAGAAAAATTATGGAAAAATGTGACTAACTTTTTATTATAATTATTTCAAATTTTCATAAAAAATTTTATAAAATGAATGATTAATATAATCGGAGTTTTAATATATATATATATTACAGATTTACAGGTCTATATATTATGTATTGAAAGGGAGGTATTTTATGGATCTGTTGCATGTTGCATCCCAATTAATATATTATTTATTTATATAATTAGGCTTTGTTTGTGCCACTGTTTTCACAACCTCAAATGGTGACCTTTGATAAATCATATTTTAGGCCCCCCACTCATTTCATACATATAATTTCCTTTTTCCCAAGGCTTTTGGTAAGGTGTGAGAAAATGATGAAGCCTTTAAATTTTTAAAAGACATAATGAGATTGATTACACATTTACACGTGAAAGTGATAGATGGTGTGATAAAAAATGTTAAGAGGTAACATGATTTTTACTTATTGATTGAAGAATAAATAAAAACCAATTTTCTCCACATTACCTTACTGTTCAAGCATTTCCCTTCCTATTGAGCAAATCCATTACAGATTGAAATGTTGAAAAAAGAAGAAGGCAAAATGCTTGCTCCCATTGTGTAATTAGGTGTGCATTTGGATAGCAAACGCGTCTAGCATTTATATCCAAACTTGAGTCCTGTGCGCTGTTCACGAGACCCACAAACCTCTTTTTCAACAAAATTTTCATTAAAAATAAGTCACATGGTACTATTCATACATTTAAAAATTATTTTGTTATAGTATTTTCAGTTTTCAGTAATAAACGGTATCCAAACAGACCCTAGATCATGGGAAAAAAAGAGGAATTATTTCTATAACCCTCGCAAATATAACTTATATAGTTATAAGCCTGAATTTGGACTGTATTTCTCAGTTAATCTTGACCCGGCAAATGAATTATTTATAGCAGAAATAAGACGTTCTGGCTTTCTTTTCATTCCTTATTTTTATTGCTATCCTCCATTAATTCTGTTGTATCGTTTGCAACACGCAGGAACAAGAAGGAAGCATCACACAAAGGGAATCTCCTTGACATGCTTCTATGTCTATCCATTATGAAAATGTCAAAAATAATGTCAAAAAGATGAAATATTTGATTCAATGAAGTGATGAACAGCAAATGAAAACGTGATAACAGCTATACTGAGAATTCACGCAACCTATCCTGGTTCCAAGTTACTATAAATGAGCATACAGTCAAGATAATTGCACAATTAAATTGCTAATTTGTCTCCTTGTCCTGTGCAATTTACTTTGACTTCTTACGCATTCCCATCCGTGATTTCGCATACCTGGAGCTCTTGTTAAGCAAAACCTTTGAAAACAAAACCAATAAATAGAGAGAATAAAATGCATCAATTATAAAAAAGGATACTCTAGACGCATGCCCTCGCCAGCTGGTGATGAGTAAAGAATCGTGCCTTGCAGATGATTCATAGCTCCAGTTGAACTGGGGGTATCCTTCAGATTTTGGTACACAAGCAAAGTCAGCATTGCAACATCCAATTATGCTGAGTACTAGACTTTTACACATATCGTACAAAAACATAAACGGAAACTAAAAATTTTTGAAGCACAAGATACATTGTGAAAGCAGTAAAGAAAATATCCAATGGAAATGCTAAGTCATTGATCTAATGAATGCATTCCGGATCCTACGTAAAGCAAGGTACCAACCTATTAAAGAAGCAAGAATCATTGCAACAACTGTTCCATGAAATAATTTGACTAACCACTAGTTTATTGCATGATAACAAGTTGACCAAACATTTCAAAATGGTAACATGCTGTTAGCACTTAGCAGTGACCAAAATAGATCAAACAACTGAGATGGCTCCACTATATTAGTAAGTGAACCACAGTAACAGGAACATAAATCTGGCTGTCCTCACATAATCTAACAAAGCAACCAAAAGGCCAAGAGCCTCACAGCTAGTTGGCACATCTAGCCCTCCCCTGTGGGAGGGCTGCGGTTTGATTCCTAATCAAACAATACATTTGGACATACAACAAGATACATATCTATCCATCTATGTGTGTGTGTGTATAACAATCTACTTTTCAGCTTTTCTCTCCCATCTCCACGTTCTTTTCTCCTCTCTCAGCTTCTCTCTTTTCATTCTTCTAATCCATAATTTCTCTTTCCTTCCTATCTTAAAAGAGCCTCTAGCACACACATGCCAATAAGCATATATGAGAGAGAGTGCAGATGTTTGCTATCCTCTTATTGCATGCATTTAATTAAGAAAATATAAATGCATTGCACAGAGAATCTGTAACAACTTAGCCTTTTATTTATCTATTGGATAGGTGACTTTTGGCCCCAAGGGGAGGGGAATAGGGAGATTAAAAATTTAAAACAAATGAACTCCACTTCATGAGGGGTAGTCCCCAACCGATTGCACTACCCTTGGATGTCATTTGCTACTAATTAAAAAATGTCAGCTATTCACACATCTTTTTGTCTCAATCATATCTACTCAGCATGCAAAATAGCATATAGACTAAGTAATCTGAAAAAGAAAGGAAGAATATCAAGTTACCAGGCCTGCCATCATCAAAGAAACTCTACAATAATTCACATCAAAATTATACCTAACACCACAAAAGACGGTAATAATGTACCTGAAAATCGACAAAGGCAACAGGAGCCCCATATGTGTTCTGCATCTTCAATTTTAGAAACCCTGGACATCTAATGCAAACAAAAAAAGAAAGAAATTTACACCCAAGTTATAAAGACTTTACAAATAGAAAATATACATGAAAATATAAATGGCAAGAGCCTTGTAACTCAACTAGCACTTCTTGATGTTTTCAATGGAGATGTCCAAGGTTTGACATTGAATTATCAAAAATAGAAATGCCTACAAACCTTGAAAATACTTGAATTAGCTCTTGCTCTGTACATGTTGGCCCCAAATTAGCCACAAAGAGTGTTGGACATGGGCTAGCATGTTGTGGAGCATGAGGTGCTGAAGTACCATTCTGTTGTGTAAGAGACATCACCAGAAATTTTAGAATTAGAGAATAGTTCAAGTGCACATCATATGCCATCAAGGTAGCATTTGGGTTCGGCTGAAACGCAGTGCGTCTGCGTTTCAGCCGTCTTTTTTTTTTTTTTTAAACCAGCGCCTATTGCACTGTTCATGGCACATGAACAGTGCAAATAGGCAAATGAACAGTAACCGGAAAATCATTTTTTATTGTTTTCAGTTTTCAGCAAAATAAACGGTATCCAAATGCACCCTAAATTTGAAATGAAACCAGCTATCCAGAAGTGGTGGTTCAAATAAATAATTTTTAAAGCAGCACAGTGAATTTATTGCATAACAATCATTAATCACAACTCCAGGCAAACATGTAGTCAGTACTGAAGCAGCTTCAAGAATAAATTTGATGGTTATGGAATAATTTCTAGAAGCATCTTTGACAGTATATATGAATTATTAGAAATCATGGATAAATGTAAGAAATCCTTTTTTCCATGTCAAGAACATTTTGTATATTTTCTTTTTATAATCATATGAAAATCATCACAAATAGTCACTTTATTGCATATAATGCAGGTTGTCAAAGCAATTCGTGTTCAGATCCAGAAGATGAAAAAATTCAAGAAAAAGAAAAAACAAGATAAACTCTGGTAAGAAAGAAGTGAAAAGTTTTTACAAAAAAAAAAGGAGGATTGGTAGTTTACAGGGTATACATTAGAGAGTAACCAATGGCTGTTATTATGTCTTCAGAAGTAAAAATAATGTAAGCAGTACAGCCAAATATAACTTGCAGTACAGCAGAATATAGCTTTCAAATGAAATGTGTTAAGAAGTAACCTTACCAAATTTGAAGCTGCTGTCTCATTTACGGCTCTGCCATCAAAATTTCCATGACTGAATGATGAAAGTATATAAATTATCAGATGAGGTCCAATAGATAAATAGAAGTGATAACTTAGAACACAGATTCTATATACTCCAACTTCTGGGAACAGGGCATTTAGTAAGTGATTTTACTAAGCCCTCAACCTTTCAGCTAGAAGTAACCATTTACAATTAAAAATGTGCTTATTATAGAGCTAGAAGTAATCACTCCCACATAATAAAGATGTGCTTAAGTAGTGCAGATGACCTTTGTGCAGATGGATAACCAATCGTGTTGTAAGCAGAATTACCCATTCCAGGCATGTGAATGCTGCCAAGACCTGCTAGTGCCCAAGCGTGCAAAACATGTGTCATGTGAGCTTTTCGAAGTATGTGTCCTTCATGTGACTAAGTAATTAATATGTACTCCAAGTAAGATGTCCCAAAAAAAGGCACCACAACTAATGAAAAAGCACGTTAATTGTACACACACACACAGACTATGGCATGAAGTATGCCAGAGAAGGATAAAACTTAAGTACAGTTCCTTACGTATAGTACCTTAGGTTCCCCAATAAAACACAACCTTGTGGTTGCATTAACCAATGAATTACATGGTTGAATGTAATTGTCCTTGGACAAGAAAATACTGTTTTTTGTTGCATTGGTCAATATAACCATGTAATTGAATTCAATTGGGGAACCTAATGTACAACACCTAAGAAATAGTAACTAAGTTTTGCCCGCCAGGAAAACTAGGAGAAGAGTGTGAAAAAAAAAAGGCTCCGTAAGGAGCTTTCCATAATCTCTAAAAAAAAATCAGTCAATAATCTTACCAGAATCAGGAGTGCCCCTCGAATATGCAGGCCCTCTAGCTTTTTTATCTGAGCCAAATCTTTCATCATCTGATTGTCATAATCAACAAAATCACAAAATTAAATTTCAAACCTGCTGAACTATAGATTACTAATAAAGATAAATCAAAGAAAATAATTCCAACGAGCAATAGACCTGTTCTTGCACGCTTGGATCTAGAATTAGATTTTGCTAGATCAATATATAGGGTTGATCCCTTCTCAAGATCAAACACCATCCCCTGCAAACAAGATTCAGAATTAAAAACAGTTGTTAATCTGTTCGTGTTATTATATCTAACGCACTAAAGTGCTAAAGCACCATATTGCTTTGCCACCACACGTAGATTGAAAAATCATCAGCAGAAAGCAATTCCAGAACACTTTTTTCTTTCCTTTTCTTTTCTTTTTTACTTAAATTACACACACACACACACACACACATAGTGGGACTTGAACCCATGACCTCACCCTCCCTTTCATTATTACGGGAGTAGGAAATGCCATTTGAACTAGAGCTCATTGGCAAGAAGACAATTGCAGGTTACTATAACTTGAAACATAGATGAAGAGTCCTACAAAAGATATACATATGGCAAACATGGTCATATATTGCTTACAGCCAAATGTAATAGAACTTAAGTATAGTTGTAATAACTATTGTTCATAACATACAAATTTGGTGTGCGTGAATCCACATTATCCTCAGCATTCAGAATCCTGGGAATGTGATGTCTTGCAATTTGAATGCCTAGGATTGTAACTATTCCTATGTTTTGTTTGATTAGGAATCTAATAAGATTCCTGGGGATATGAGTTCTTATGCTTGGTATATTCCTAAAATTTTTAAAGGAATTATATATTTTTCCCAAACTATCCATAGATTTGTAAACACAATATCAAGGCAATTCTTTATCTTCCTCCAAATAAATAATGACAAACAAAATATAAACTATAAATCATGATAAATTCATTAAAAACTATAGTCCAACATAATTTATTTTATGGCAATTACAACATGATGTCCTGTTAATAAAAATAATTTTTAAAAAGAGCATTAAATCCATAACAAAACCACCTGACAATGTTTAGATTTGTAAACACTATAATCAGAATGGCCTTTACCCTTGTGAACTCCTTTCTTCCCCAACGTCCCTAACGAAGATCTGCATTAAATTTTATTTATTTTTTGTCTAGCTCCTTCCTAATTTTTTTCGTCTTTTAATATTTGACCATGTACAATCTACTTATCTACAAGATAATTATAAGTCTCATATGGGATCATTTATGGCCTATCTATTCATTTGAATCCCACGTAGTAGGATCCATATACTCATGCAGTGCACACGTTAGTTAGATGGTCTAAATCTTCTAGTGGGATATATCCTCTTGAGCTATCCTGCCTAGATACGTTGCTAGGGAGAGTGAAGAGATAGTTTTTTTTTTTTTTTTTCAAAGTTTTATTTCTATTGGTTAAAGGGAAGGGAGGAATGGGTAAAATTGTCAATTTATAAAAAAGAAAATTTTTCTAGGCATGGGAATGTGGATACCCACCTTTTTTAAGGGAATCCACATTCCTACAAAAAGTGGAATGAGTGGAAATCAAGATACCTCATGCATCTGATTACCTTGTGAGATTTGTGACCAAATGTGGGAATGTTAAGGAATCCTAAAACATTACCCCATACCAAATGCCTCCATAAGGTCAGTCATTGGCCAGATCTCCATAGGACATGCTTTCTGTTAGGAAACTTGCCTTTAGAGTTGGCCTTGAAGTTGCTATTAAGACGCAATACCTCATTAATCTTAATGTGTTTATATCAGAGATGAATATGACCAGTCAGCATCAATATGATATAACGAACTTGCCATTCATAATTAACAAATGTACCCATTAACAGTGCACTTCTGATTGATAATACTATACCAAATCCAACTCAAGCCATATCTCAGCTATTTAGGGTTATATACATATTCATTTTGTTGTAAACTCAATTTTATTTGTGCTTAATGTTTTGTATGTCTACATAGTGCTCTGTTTCTTAACTTGAGTGGAAAACTAATTTTATTTTTCATAAACTCTTCAACATACATTTGTAACCATGAAATATGATTGACATCATTACTCTACCTCACAAAGATATCAAAGGATGCTATAATTTCACAAGTTATTATACATACCAATTCCCAACTACTAAATGGAGAAGTGTATATGGTGAGGTATGGTGAGGTATACTTACATTCATAGCATGCATAGCCACAATTGCAGACTGTTGATCTGTGAATACGGCAAAGGCGAATGACTGTCACCAATCCAAGACCATGTCAGAACAGATCATATAAAGAGAGCAATAAATTGAAAAAACACATACATGATTTTTAGATACTAATGAAACAGGTATAGTATATCCCCACCAATAAAGAAATTTGAAAAATAATGTTCTATGAGCATGACAACTACAAATTATTTTTATCGATATTTTACAGCTAAACATCATTAATAAGCCCTCACAGTCTCACAGAAATTTCTTTCTATCTTATCAAAAAGTTAAAAAATAATAAATAAATACATCACACATTTGAAAAGCTAACTCAATTCCTTCTCATTTTCCGCTCGCTTTATATCAACTGCCAACTTATATCAATTAAGCAGATTTCTCATATTAACTATTTCTAAGCCGGGGTTACTCTAACTTAGTTCATCTAGCAATTGAGCATGAAAATTAGCCTTAGTTTCACTTAGATTTAAAAATGACTAAATGAACTTCACAAGCAAACAAATATGCACCACTCAAGTTAGTTACCTACATAACTTTATTGTTCTAAAGAAAAGTCCTTGCATCTAGCTAGAAAAACCTAAATAACTTCCTAACCTCAGTTTCACTCACTTGAGTGGTGCGTATTTGTTTGCTTGTGAAGTTCATTTAATCATTTTCCAATCTAATCTTCTTTTTTTTCCCAACAACGTTGGGAAACTTCCTAAAGAAGAGCCCTTTGGACCCACCTCTAGCAAGTTAAACCGATGGGCAACTAACCCAACCCGCCAAAACCAGTTGCCGGGTAATCCAGGGGCATTCACCCCTGACAGGCTAAGCAGTTTATATCATAATGGGGAGAATTGTAAAACACTGCAATGGGGAAAGGAAGTTTACAGTTTACAGTCACCATTCAAGTTAGTTAACTATATAACTTGTAACAATAGAAGTAGAAGTTTCTTACTATTTGTACAACACTATAACGGTTAAAGGAAACAACCTCATCATCTTTGTCCTCAACTCCAGTACAAAAGTTCAAAACTTTCTCTTATTTAATTTAGCTAATTAATTCATAAGTAACAGTAACACAAAGTTCAAAACCTCAGCCACATTATCAGATTCCCTATAAGTAATCCCAATCTCCAATTTGAACACCAATTAGCAAAAAAGAGAAAACTCTGCTAAAGCAAAACAGAAACGAGCCCTAATTTTAGGAATTAGGGAAAACGAAAGAGAGAACCTGAGAGGTTTGTGTAGGGGTGCGAAGATGGGAGGACTCATAGCCGGGGAACTCGCGAAAGAGATTGTAGATTTCGCGAGGCTTGACGTCCTCCGGGAGCCCGGCGATGAACAGGGTTCGAACGGCGTCGTGCGAGGCCTGAGGGAGAAGAGTGGGGACGTAAAAGCCGAATGGGGCCTGCGCGTGAGCTAGATAGTGGTGCTGTGGAGGAGGATGAGGAGGAGGATGGTGTGAATTCGGCGGAGGAGGCGGAGGAGCTTGTGGTGGAGGCGGCTGGTAGTAAGGGTAGTGAGGAGGAGGAGGGTAGTAGGCGTCCATCCGGTGGTGATTCTGACTGGGGAGGAAAGCTCTAGGTTTTTTTTTTTTTTTTTTTGAGAATCTTCAACCTTCGGTTTTTTTTTTGCACCTTTTTTAAAGGCCCATGAAACTACAGCTACCAAGGACCAACCCAACTTCTTTTTATGGATTTTTTTCTCATCTAGCATACTAGCACTTTATTTTTTTCTCCCACTTACTACGTGATTTATAAGACAATTTATGCACAATGCATGATAAATATAATTGTCATCTTTCTATTGATGGTTGAAATTTAAGGTTCTAAATGTGTTTGAAGCCAAACATTTTTCGTAAGGTAGGGATGACAATTTTCTTTGGACTTGGCCACCCCAATGTAGTGATGGGTAGGGACAAGACCAAATGTTTGCCCTAATCATCCGGTTGAGGCAAGAATCGATTTTGGTTACTTTGCCCCCGAGCGTATTTTCTAAAATGCCTTTAAATTTTTTGTAATTACAAAATTACTAATGTACGGCACCAAGGCACCCAGATCCATTTGAGCCTTGAATTCTGACCCAGCAGCGTAGCCCATAGCCCCCCAATCTCTTTCTACCCAAAACCCTAGTCTAAACCCACACAAACTACAGGCCCAAGTTTTGTCACCTGATCCTTGCTCGGCAAACCATTCCCGAACAATAAAGAAAGAATAATGTCCAAACACACCATCCATAGCATGCCCAACAGCGCCCAAGGAACACCATTGCCGGGCATGCCTGCTGGAGTTGGAACCAAGTTCCAAGGCCACTTTCACCACATTCCACTCCCACCTAACCATCCACTTACAACTAATGATATTGGACCTCCAATTGCACTATGGCAGTAATCATGATCTCTCCACTGATCTAGAGCTATAAATATGAGAAGTTGGGGATAGGAATGGCAACGGGTCGGGTTCGGGCCGAGTTTTTTCATATCCGGACCCGACCCGCGGGTCTGTCCCAAAAACCCGGACCCGGCCCGTTTATTAAACGGATTTTTTTCTTAACCCCAAACCCGGCCCGTCGGGTACCCACGGGCCCCGCGGGCCCCGTAGCCATGCCACGATTTGGTCCCAAACCGTGGCCCAATCCCAAAAAAAAAAAAAATTTCTGCTTGAAGCCCATACTGTGGCCCAAAAATTAAATAAAAAATGTTTGCCCAGATTTTTTGAGAAAGTGTTTGCCCAGATTCAAGCCTTGATTTTGGGCAAACATAAATTTTTTTTTTATACTAGCAGGAGTATACTTAGGTAGAGAAAATCAAAGAAATCAAAGGATGAAAATTGAAAAATTGAAAAATAAAAAGAACCACCAGGAAATCATGGATGAACAATGACCAAAGATTTATGATTTTCCCTTTCAAAATCACAAAAACAAACACAAATCCTGACACAAACACAAACCCAAAAATTTCAAATTTATAATTTTCCCATTCAAAATCACAAACACAAACACAAATTCAGATTTATGATTTTTCCCATTTAAAATCACAAACACAAACACAAACACAAACACAAAAATTTCAGATTTATGTTTTCCCTTTCAAAATCACAAACACAAACACAAACACAAATCCTAACACAATCACAAACAACTCACATGATTGAGACGAAATGAACCCAGAAAAAAAAAAGAAAAAAAAAAAGGATAGAGAACGAGGTGGTCCGGTGGAGACAAATGGAGGAAGCGAGGCGGCTGGAGGTGCAAGTGATGGCCGGCGGTGAAGGGCCTCAGGCTAATCAGGCCGGCGGTGACAGATGTTCAGGCCGACGGTGACAAATCGGAGGTTGGGTGTGATGAAGAGGGACTGACCAAGTGAGAGTGGGAGAGGAGAAAAGGAGTAGGCAGGCGGCTGATTGTGTGAAATGGGAATATGGGGTTAGGGTTTTTTTTTTTATAACTTATATATATACGGGGGTATTTTAGTATTTTTAACTTATATATAAACGGGTCGGGTCCGGGTCCGGGTTCGGGCCGGGTTTTTGCCAAAACCCGGACCCGTTTCGAGTTTTTTTTTTTTTAAACCCATACCCGACCCTATAATTTATCGGACCGGGTAAAACCCGGCCCATTAGAGTCGGGCCGGACCGGGTATCCGCGGGTCGGATATAAATTGCCATCCTTAGTTGGGGAAAGGAAATGGTTGTTGAAAGGTTCTCAAGAAAACAGAGAGTAGAGAAAAAGAGTGATTCAGAGAGAGAGAGAAAGAGAGGCAGCTTCGTTGAGTCTCTGTACCGAGAACAACTCGAAGTAGGAAATCCTAAACCCACATTACAAATAAGTTGTGAGCCCAAGTGAGGTCAGGCCCAACAGCCTCATTTCAGGCGCACACAACTAACCATTAAGAACTTTGTATTTTTACTTTGTTTAAATGAAATGTTGGATACATTAGGGCTTTATAGTTTATTTATATTATTGTTTTGTTAAACGATTTAGTTTGAAATTTGTGGTTTGTGTTAATGTTACATATTTAGCTTTTATTGAGTATTATTACTTTTTTATTTTATTTTATAATTTGATAGTTACAATTGGAATGAAGAATTAAAACTTTGAATGTTTCTATTGGAAACACCAAAACAAGAATCTTGTTTTAGGGGTATTATTACTTATTTTTTTAGGAAAATGAGTATTATTACTTAATAAAAGCTATTTCGGTTTATGTTAGTACATTGAGACGTTGTATTATTGACTTGTTAAATAATTTGATGTGTGTAGGAAATTTAGACAATTGACAGCTGGATTTTACTGTATGTGCTAGGTAGACTTTGCTGTGAACACTTGACAATTTCAGTTTCGTATTGTGTAAATTTTAGCGGTAAACTTCAGTCCTTAGTGCCACCAAAGTGATCCAATGATATTCCACTTGATTCAGTAAATATGTTAAAATCAAATGCATGCAAAAGGCTATATATAGGAGCATTGTTGTAAAAAATGACAGATATAACTTTCAAGAGAATAACTACTCATATATTGTACTTTCAGCAATAATAAAGGAAAGTAGATGACCACTTAAATACAAAAGTCCTATTACTCTTTAGTTTTATTTCTTGCAGCTACTATCTCCCTTGTTATTTTATAATTATAACAACGTGAAATTTATTATTTAGATTAGTGCTAATTATTTGTTTTACATTTGTGAGAACCACCACACGGCGGGTTAAGTGAATCTCATGATGATGACTCAATTGACAATACTTTACCCACTAGATCAAGTGTTTTGTATTTTTTTAGTCTTCACTTGATAATTAAGGGGGGAAAAACATGGAAATCGAAAATGTAAATGAAATACATCTTTATTCCATTGAAAAAAAAAAAAGTAGGTTACATGATAATAGAATGAAAATTGAAAATTACAAGACTATTTTCTCCTAGTCACAACCTACAAAAACATATAGCCTTAGTTCATAGTTACATTCTAAAATGTAAAATTTCCTGGAAAGCATAGTCTTGACCTATTGATTTAAGATTGAAGGCTAGGTTATGAGATGGAAAGATGTTAAGCACTCATCTCGCCCAACGTTAATTGGTCTTCTAGAGAAAAAATAGTATTTTCACGTCATGCACCACACACTTCAGTCAAAATATACTATAGCATTTTAAAAAATAAAAAATAAAACATAAAACATAAAATAGGAACAACTGAAAATGTAAACAAAGAAATTAGTCACCGGAAGTGAGATGATAAAATTAGCATTCAAGAATGCTACCATTACATACCCTTGGAGCAATGATCACTCCACAAATATAAGTGTTTGTAGGGCATGAAGAGTAAGGGGTTTAAGTCTCCAAGAGGGAGTTTCACACATATAAACATAGATTAAGCTAGAGTAATATTCTATCTTATTAAAAAAAAAGCATTCAAGGATGCCTAGTATACATTTTTTAGCAGATCATCAGTCATGTGAATCATTTGCCTACGTATTGAATTTTGATATCACGTTATCATTCAGGTAATCATGCAATTAATTGCATTATGGAAAATTTGGTTCCTTCTCATGAGCAAGTTATCATTCAAAAAATTAAAATTTAGATTACATTATTTCTTTATTTCATATCATCATATGGAATGGTTAAAAATCAAATTTCTTTCATGTTTATCATAAATCACACGCATGATACACATTAGCTTTTTTATTACGCAAATCACGTTGTTGAGGTCTAAAAAGTTACAATGCTGCACCAAGGCCCAAAAAGGCACAGTGAGTTGAACTCCATAAAAAAAATATAAAAGGCTTGAGCTCACAACAAGGAAAAAGATGGTAGACCCAAATCCATTAAAAAGATTTAAACCCAAAACCCACGAATGGATAGGCCTTAAGGCCCATGAAAGAAAAAGCTCAACTTGCCAAGATCAGAAAATCACTAGGGAGTGCAGTGGTAAGAACTGGATTGGGATACCCAGGGACTGCCAGGAGCTCGGGGTCCTCGGGACGTGCAGCAAAGGTAGGATGAGATTAAGACAACTCAAAAGGAGTGCCAAGAAACACAAGGAACGAAAAACAGATACGTCCTTATTAGCCACCCAATGATGTAGAAAGGAATCAGAAAGCTTGGAGACTAATAATTCATGAACAAAGGGCTGGTACCTCGAGGAACCCAGAAAGAAGAACCATGAAGGGAAGTAGCTGGGAAAACTTTCAACCTGGCAGGGATGGAATCGGCTCACTTAGGAAAAATGACAAAAGGAAAGTCAGTCAAAAAAGCTGAGTTTGAAAAGGTGAGGTTTAGAAAGCCTTGAAGAAAGAGAGATTAGAGGTTAGCTCTCTAGGAAAATTATGAGAAACAAGGAAGGGACCAGCCACCAAAGTTGCTGGCGCAACATTGGCTCTGGTACCCAGGTGAGCAAAGGAGAGAAATCAGTGGTACCCCGGAACCCTAGGATGACACTATAAAAAGGGGAAGCAGCTAGTAGTGAAGGGGCATTGAGCAACAGTGAATCAGAACAGAATCATACAGAAAACTATGTCAAAAACTCAAAGAAAGTAGTAAAAAGAAAGGAAAACACCGCCCAGTATCCTCAAATAGCCACTATAGAACATACTTGGATTTAAAGAGATTCAAACTTTGCAAGTCTTAGAGGCTTGGAAAGCCATCTAAGTTTGTAATTTTTGAGTTTATTTGGACCTTGTAACATGTCTTAGTGAGCATATTGTAATATACAATTAAGAAAAGTAATGAAATATCTCACATTGTCCTAAGGATCCTTAATGATTATTCTGTGTCTCTTCTTATCACATTGCTCCTTTACTGTTTCTTATTGTTCCATGCATATATATTTCTTGTTTGCTAGTATGTGTGTATTGTAGAATTCTTACTCTGTGCACCACTTGGTTTGTAATTAGCCCATTTAGTTGCGGTGAACCAAGCCCAGTCCCTTTAAAACAACAACTAAAGGGCCTAGGGTCCTTGCTTCTACTTGGGCATGGACACTATCCAAAAAAAGGACCCTCACACACGTTAACATGTTAAAACCCTAATCTAAATGACATATGAATATGATCATCGTCCTATTTGCCCCTATCATAAAATGAAATCATGTTAAGCCATAAAATCTAAAACTACATAGCAAACTTAGAAGGATTGAAAATGGTTATATTCATGGTTTTAAAAATTGAAACGGTCAAAAAACCGAGAAAGGGTGCGATCCCTTTTTCCCAGTTATATACTTATATTTGCATGCACTCCTCTAGCAATAATGAAATTGATGGACGAATCCTAAGTCAATCCAATCTATATTGTGGTTGGCATTATTTTGGCTGTTGTTTTTTTCTTTGCACCATTTGTTAGCTTAATATAATTCTAACTGATTCATCAAAAAAAAAAGTCCATATCATTCCCAAATGTACCAAAAAGAAGAAAATGGGCCCATTACTAATCTTAAGATTTTTTTTTTTTTTTTTTTTTTCCAATTCTGATTTTTTTGATTGGCAAAAGGGCTAAGGGAATGGGCTTAAAAAATGATTGAAGCATGGGTTTATATTTTACTGGAGGGGTAAAACTTAGATACAGTATTCTAGGTACTGTTCCTTAGGTACCCCTTTTAATTTTTTGACACCTATCTAATTAAATAAGTTAGCTAATGGGGCATTAATGTCATCTCCTTTTTTCTTTTTCTTTTTCTGGTTCATCTTTTTCAAATCTCTCAAACTTCTCACAGTTTTGTTAAAACCCATTTATAAAACACACAAGAAAACCCTTAGAACCCTAACCTCTCTAACCTTTTACACTCAATGAATATGAAATCTAGCTTCAATAAAGGTTTCAAAGAGCAAATCATTTGGAACCTAGAATTTTGAAGGGGCAAAACTGATTTTCATACGCATAGGATGAGTTTTTTGTTGTTGCTAAAAACATAGGATGAGTACAAATATTAATAAGGAAAATGTTGGGATTACTGAAAATGACACAACTTTGTGTTACAACTCGCCACGTTGCGAGTTGTGATTGGTGAAGGTGTGTCCCCACATGGCCCATAGACACTCCTTCACTAGTCACAACTCGTCACATGGCGAATTATGGCACAAAGTTGTGCCATTTTTGGTGGTCCTAACACAACTCTATTAATAAAGTGTTTAATTTAGACGAACAAATCAACCTCACGAGCCAAGTCCAGTCATTCATTGACCTTGTGTGAAATAAGAATAGGAACATATTGATTTGTTTTATAATGAAAATAATGGAATTAATGAAGAAAATCACCCCTTTATCCTTCTTTGCTTGATTTAAACGAGGCAGAGTTTGAGTGTGAAAAGCCTGCTACTATTGAAGGTTTGTCGATTTACAAAAGCCAACGAGATCTTCTGAGATTGTGCATGAGAAATTCAAGGGTTTTGTTGACGATATGATGCGCATGAACCAGCCCCTTTGTCATTCTTTGCTTGATTTTGATTAGAACTCTAAGAGTTTGGGTGTGAGAATCCTAACAGCGACCTAGGTTCTTCAGAGATGGTGCTTGAGAAGTTTCAAGTCTGAGAGATAGGAAGCTATCATGTTTCTTACAGAAGGAGATGGTGAAAAAAAAAAAAAAAAAAAAAACCAAAAACAGGTTAACGTCCGTTAGCTAACTTATTTAATTAGACTGGTGTCAAAAAATTAAAAGGAGTACCTAAAGAACAATACCTAAAGTACTGTATTAAAGTTTTGCTCTTTACAAGATGATGGAATTTTGGACTTCATATAATATATATTGATTTATAAATTTACAAAAGGGTAATCTGAAAGTCAATACACGGTAGTGCTCCTGTAGTCCTGTGCTCCATAAACACTGAAGGGGCTGTTTGGTGGGTAAGTTCAAACACACTTTTGAGCATTTTAAATAACATTACACATTTTTTCACACATTTTTTCACCCACACTTATATCAAAAAACACACAAACAACATTACTCAAATTCTTTTACCAAACACCCCCATTCATTTCTTGGCCCCGCGGAGGACATATACAACAACGTACACCAAAGATACTTTCCCCCTAGAATCGGGATTCCCAAGAACAGGACGCACATGTATCAAGCCCAGACTCTCTCAATAATTTTCTTGGTGACTTTTTTTTTTTTTTCTTGGAACTCCAAGTTCCAAAGCAGTAGCTTGTGATTCCTTATCTCATTGGAAATTGAAGGACATAAAGAATCAGTAGCTCACAAATACGTCTCCTAGATTTATGAGTTGCACATGCTTCGAATTATGAATATAATTTATGTGAAACAAAGAGAACTGCCCCAAGTTCCCTCCCAACCTCCACACATCACGGCCGAGATTCTTTCTTGCTTTTAAAAACAGGAAGAAAGCTCGTCCTTCGTCTCCTACTCCTACTCCTACTCCTACTACTCCTAGAGAACCATTTATCTGCAGAGAAAATCACCATGAACTCTCGAGCTGATCAGCTAAAAGTTTTTTTCCTTCCATTCCCGGTCTCAGGCCACATGATTCCCATGGTAGACCTGGCCAGGCTATTTGCCATGCATGGTGTCAACGTTACTATTATTACCACCCCAGCCAACGCCCTCCTCTTCCAGAAAGCCATTGACCGTGATGCCAATTCCGGCCTCCAAATCAAAACTCAATTCCTTGAATTCCCTTCTGCCCAAGTCGGCCTCCCTGAAGGAATCGAGAACTTCAACACGATCACTTCCCATGGCATGAGCCATAAACTCTATCACGCATTGTCATTGCTCCAAAAACCAATTGAGCAACTATTTCAGGAAATGAATCCAGACTGCATTATCACTGACATGTTCTATCCATGGACTGTCGATTCTGCGGCTAAACTTGGGATCCCAAGGCTAGTATTTCACACTGCAGGCTACTTCTCACAGTGTGCTGCGAGTAGCATCAAACAGTATGCGCCTCATCTGAGTGTAAACTCTAATGCCGACACATTTTTACTACCTGATTTGCCAGATACAATAGAGATGACAACGTTACAACTTCCACGCTGGGTTAGAACCCAAGACGGATATGCTCAATTGATGGATAGAATCAGAGAGTCTGAGAGACAAAGCTATGGAGCAGTGGTGAATAGCTTCCATGAGCTCGAGAGTGCTTATGAAGAGCATTATACAAGTATAACGGGAATTAAGGCATGGAGTGTAGGACCCGTTTCTTTGTGTGTGAACAGAGACGCAGCAGACAAGGTTGAGAGGGGTAACAAAGTGGCTCCCAAAGAAAATGAATGGCTAAATTGGCTAAATTCCAAAGAATGCAACTCCGTTCTTTATGTAAGTTTTGGAAGCCTGAACAAGTTCTCAACAGCTCAGCTTATTGAACTGGCTCATGGTCTTGATGCTTCTAGTCACCGATTCATCTGGGTAGTTAGGCAGAAGGACAAGGATCAAGTTGAAGGGTGGCTTGAGGACTTTGAGAAGCATATTAAAGAAAGTAATAGGGGCTTGATAATACGGGACTGGGCACCACAACTACTGATTTTGGAACACCAATCTATTGGCGGGTTAGTGACCCATTGTGGCTGGAATTCAATTCTCGAGGGTGTGACTGCTGGTCTGCCAATGATCACATGGCCTCTTTATGCAGAGCAATTTTACAACGAAAAATTTGTGACACAGGTAATAAAAATTGGAGTTTCCGTGGGTGTGACAGAATGGAGACAATGGGATGAAGAGGCCAGGGAAGTGGTTAAGAGGGAGGAGATCGAAAAGGCAGTTATCTTTTTGATGGGCAGCGGAGTCCAAGCTGCAGAGATGAAGAACCGAGCCAAGGAGCTCGGAAATGCAGCAAGGAGGGCCATACAAAGTAGTGGATCATCTCAGTCCAACTTAATGAGCATGATCAAGGAGCTAACATCATTAAAATGTGGTAGGAGCTGAGATGAATGGTCGAAAGAATATCCAGCTTATTGTGCGGTTTAATTCTTAGCTTTTAGAAGGCTTTGAACTTTTCCAAAAAAAAAAAGACTTGGAAGTCATTTGCACTATTTTGCTAGCATTAATAAAATCTATATAATTTATCAATATGAAGATTGGCTTTTTCCAAGCTTACACGTGATTTTTATTTCTTTGTTTGAGACATGAATAGTCCACAGCCTTTATACCATTATTAATTGGTAAAACAGTGCATCAGACTGCCAATGCTGCAATATCTCAAAATGGAAGTTAAATAACATGGTAGAAATCCTATGTTCAACAGCATTCAGCGAACAACAATAAAAAGGGGCAAAAATAAAATAAAATCCACAAGGGGAGAACAACAATGAAAAAGGGGCAAAATAAAATAAAATCCACACGGGGAGAACCACAATAAAAAAGGGGCAAAAATAAAATAAAATCCACAAGGGGAGACACAGCGCGCAAGCTGATATCACACTGCAAATCCCTATTCACACAGCAGGAATATCCCCAAAATACTAAAAAGAGCTCATCGGTCCACCAGGGTACACTGTTAAATATGATAAAAAGTGAAATGCAAATCTAGATAGAGAGAAGGAACATTTCAGCATGCAATCTCTTAGAATTGCTAAATCCCAGCAATATATTAGAATAGCATTTTTAGCATCAAACATGAGGTGGCAACTCTCGGTTACCATAATACAGTCTCTGAAACATAGGTTTAACCTTACACAATAGGTGGGTATTGCTTGGCCTGCTGTCGAACTCTTTTCTTGTACTCCGCAGCATCCTGTTGAGAGTTGTGTTCTCTTATATAAGAATATATACTTGGGAAAGAAAAGATTAAAACAGAAAGTGCAACCCCTATAATGTGTTACTTCTATAGTGGATTCAATTTTCTGCACTTAAACACAACTGTCCTATATTTGGCAACAACATAAGTCATGGGAACAGGGTCGGTAGCAAGAAGTGTTCCCCGGTTCACCATATCAGCCAGTCATATCATATCTCATCAGGCAAGGACGACTATGCATCTAGACATACAGATGTACATCATTACTACACCTGCTTTGCCTCTCTGAAAGAAATGCATGGTCCCTTTTGTATCCTGTTGAGATAGTATGACTGGACCTGATGAAGCACAGAGGCTCATTGAAAATAAAATGGTATTTTCAAAGGAGAAATTCAGAAAGTACTTCGGGCCATATATACCTGGATGAAGAGGTGATATCCTTCTGTCTGGGCAGGATCAGAAGGATTTGGCTGATCAAGCAAGTCCTGAATTCCCACAAGAATTTGTTTCACGGTTATGGCTGGTCTCCACCCCTACATATACCAGAAGGTTTGTTATGTTATACCAGGGCTTCATCATTATGGCTAGTCTCCAACCCTATGAATAACACTAGCTACAAACTTTTTAGAGCAGCCAAAGGTACTTACACTATCCTCGTTAAGAATGGATAGACAGACAGTTCCAGATGGGTAGACATTAGGGTGGAAGAAATTTGGAGGGAATTTACATTTTGGGGGCTTGCTAGGGTAGTCTTCACTGAAGTGGAGCGTTAGTGGGAAGTAGCCACCCTCCCAATCAGTCTGCAATTACATGATTTGGAAAAAAAAAAAAAAGGTCATGCCCTTTAAAATAGAAAAGAAATTGTGGAAATTAGCACTTTCATTTCCAGCACAAGAATTTTACTAGTCATCTGCCTCACTTTAAAATTTTAAGAGATTCCACACAAGTAAATTAAGCAAGTAGAATTATGAATTTACTAATAAAAATTGTCATGCATAATTGCTTCAAATCTGGCAATTCTTGAGTTTATTGTGTTGGACCTACATGCATCTCACATAAAGACAAGCCCCATTTTCAAAATTTTGTCACAAGCAGTATAGGGTTAGAACGATTTTAAGGAGCAAATGTTTTCGGAGTCATTCACATGGTATTCAGTGGCAGGATTGTAGTATCATGTGAATCCAACACAAAATACTTAAGCCTGTTTAGGGATATGTTCACAATAAAGATGGGTCTAGAGTTTTCTCGTAGCATTTAAAATCCTTAAGGAGTGTTTTCTTAAATTTTAAGTAAGTCATTCATGTGTTTATTTGGCAGTAAACAAATTAGGAGTCCAAGAATGTCCAAGAGTCTACTAACATGCTTTATTGTACTCTAAGGAAACTAGACTTTTAAATAATGGAATTATTAAGTGTTTTTGAATATAAAGGCATTGTTGCCTACTATATCATCATCATCATCATTACTTCATAACTCTCTTCATGCTATTTTCTCTAAAGCCCAATGTTCTCTCAACTATACCACAACAAGCCCTTAAATTCTCTACTTTTCTATCACAAAATTCCAGTATTAAAGCCTTAAGGTCTCCTCTATACCCAAACAGCCCACCCTAAACTATCTGCCATCTAGAATTTCCTGCAGCCCCATTTCCAATTCTATCAATGTTCCCACAATCAAGCATAAGGCATAAGCCCTTTTTATAATACACAATATTCTTTAAGCTCTAAACCCTTTCCTCCACCAATGCAAACCCCCACAAACTTAAACAATACCAAAATTCCATTCCACCAATATTTTTTAGTTAATTCCACCAAAATAAGAGTATGTCCGCAACTTTTCAAATATCTCCTACAACACCAACCATAAAGATCACTGATTGGACATGGATGCACCAAAGTGAACATTAGAAATGAAAAAAAGAGAGAACCAAAAGAACATATTACGGGTAACAGACACAAGATGAGATGAAAAACCCATGAAACATCACACAGCAGCAGTGCAACATACTGAATTTCCTTTTTGCACCACCCCCAAAGAAAAGCTTAATGGCAGACAATTTTGGGGGCTTCAATATCCAAATGAAAAGCTGCAACATTTAGTCTGTCATGCTGGAAACCAATGTTCCAAGAAAAAATTTCCAACCTTATCTTTCAAAGATCAAAATTAATTCCAGACGTTCCAGACGTCCATCAGTTCTCAGATAATATAGCAGCAATCTTCTGCAGAGAAAAGCTGACATATTTATCAAAGAATGAATTCCCTCTGTATGGATTACACAACAAGATGCAAATGACCTAAATGTCAGCAGGATGAGACATAGCAACGATGCAGTAAAAGTACAAAAGAGGAGCTAATGCTTTATCAAATGGTTATAAATCACTCAGGAAATACAATTATACATACATCAAAAGTACGTACACAAAAAAAAAAAAAAAAAAAAAAAAAAAAAAAAAAAAAACCCCATTGAACACTATTGATAAAGATCTGAAGATAATAAAATCAGAAGGTTAAAAAAAAAAAAAAAAAATCATATTCTTTGAACACACGGACCATTAAGGTTGAGTTGAGGATAATTTAGGTTCACCAATTAAATTGCTCTCAAAAAAAAAAAAAAAAAAAAAAAGGGTTCACCAGCTAATTTTTATACAATATATATGTGTGCATGCTTATTAGGATGTGGGAAGAAACAAATGGATTTATGCTTGAACTCCTTCCTCCTTCCCAAATTGAGTGTCCATCTTCACAAAGTGAGTCAAAACATTTATTTATCATCCAATATAACCCTCACCATTTAAAAAAAAAAAAACCTTGGTATGAAGTCATGCTCATCTCTAATTTTAATAAAACTGCGTTCATTTTCTTCATCAGTGAACATTGTGTGACTTCAAAAAAAAAAGATGCTCACTTCTGGCTGAGGCAGTACTATGTTCATTGTTTGATGAACTTACTACTTGGGGTTTTGTAATTAAGAAGAATTGTGGTAAATATATTCCCATGGTAGTTGGATTATGAAATGCGATTCACTGGACCTCGTAACAGTGTGTGGGAATGGGAATCGATTCGGTTCTATCTTTTAAAAATGAGCAGCAAAACCAAAATTCAAAATTACAGTAAGCCCACCAAATTCAAAAGGAAAATGCTAAAGGTACTACCAATTTAACCATAAAAGGCTTACATACCGACATGGCAATGAAACGCAGCGCCACATCAACCACAGAATAATTAAATTCCTCAATTACCCTTTATGTTTTGTGTTTAAAAGTTGACTTGGCAAAATTTGTAGTACCCTAACCCTAAAATCACTCAATTCAAAATGAAGATCCAAAACACTGTTAGAGTATGTACCATGTAATCTCTCAGTCTAGGTAACGAATTTTTTTTTACCTTAAATTATCTTCAATTCAAACTTAACAGTCCGTGCCCATACTAATTATATACCAACAAACCAAACATAAATATAGCATTTCACAAGATAAAAAGCACACAACAAAGAGAATATGAATATTTTTTGAGAAAAAAGAAGGAAATGGAAAAGTTAGGGTTTAGATATAGAAGGTGAGAGAGATTACACCAGCTTTGCCAGGGATAGTGCAATGCCAAACCATCAAATTGACCGTACCATCGGTCAGAGTCTCTGGCTTCGCAACAAAACCCTAGATTACAAAAACCCAAAACAAAATTATTAAAATAAATAAAAATAAATTCCCTCAAATGCAATAAAAGAGAGAGTAGTACGGACATGTGGATGGTTTTTACGCCAAGCCTTTCGCTCCTCAGCAAGACGACCACGAGCGATACCTCCAGACATGGTTTTCTTTCTCTCTTTCTCTCTGTGTATGAAAGTGTTTTTTGTGTTTTCTTTGTTTCTCACTTTGTTGTTGGACTGTTTGTGGAGTTTGTGGATTTTTTAAAGAGGAAGAGAGCAAAGCAAACTCGCTTCCTACCTAAACTATGCTTCCGATTCTGCCCCTAACCAAGAAATTGGACCAGCTCTACTTTTCGTTCGCCAACGTACGGCCCAGATTTCTTCAAGCTGGCATATTTGTTCCCTTTATGTTTTTTTTTTTCATTATAAAATTTGGGCATTAGAAAGTCAAATTGATGCAAATTTCTTTTTTATTTTTTGTTTTTCTAAATTCTCGCGTGAGAATCACGCCTCTTTATGACTCTCATCAGTCTTCACATTACGCACGCGTTTTTCTTTTGTCGTAATCGTATTGGGATTAGCGAGACGTTGACTTACTTTATACACATGGGCTTGGGTTCACTTTCTCTACTTTTCTTCGATTGATGGGCTTTGTTAGGCAGCCCATTGCGTTATATAAATAATTAGGTGTAAGCCCAAAGCCATTCCAACATTCACGAAGTGGATATGGCCTATGGATGAAAAGCTTATCTTTTTTTTTTGGTGAAATATGTTCATTACAAACTAAGCAGCAACAATACAATCAGAACAGACCCTATTAAAAAACAACCCATTGAGGTCATCCTCAACAACATCAATTAAGTCCACAGGCGAACTATCAAAGGTAGAAAAATCAGCATCTAGACAATAGTTCAATCTAGCAAGACTATCCGCACACCTGTTCGCCTAACGGAAGCAATGCTTAATACAAAACTGCGGAAAGCGAGAAATCAAAATCTTGCAATCATCCAATAGAGGCGATATGACATTATTCACATAGGAAGGATTTCCTAAGGCATCCACAATAGACTTGGCATCAAGTTCAACTTCAAGAGCATTAATGTTGAGGTTGCTGCATAAAAGAAGACCCTCCCTTAAACCCCACAGTTCAGCGGCAAAACTGTTTGTCATGCCAATACTCCTACTAAAACCCATAACCCACCTACCTGCATCATCTCTAATCACCCCTCCACAACCTGCCAAGCTTGTGTTATCACAACAGGAGTCATCTGTGTTGAGCTTCCACCAGCCTTGAATCGGCTTCTCCCATCTAATCCTCTTCAAAACATTCCGGGTCAACAGCCTTGGAGAGGAAAGGCAATGAAAAAATTCCACCGCTTGGTTTACAATCACCAAATCTAGCTTCGAGTTCCTAATTTTGCCATTGAATACCACATTGTTTCTACTCTTCCAGACATTCCACACAGCAAAAGGAAAAACAACATTCTAAGGAGGTTGAGTAGCACCTAAACTGTGCTTAAATTTACTATTTAACATCAACCAGTCTTGGAGGTTGCTACTCCAAAAGGCTTGATTAGAGGGTAAAACCCCCAACTGATTCCACAGGCATCTTAAAAGAGGGTAATCTCTTAGGGCATGTAAAATGCTTTCAGCTCCTTCCTGGCATAAAGGGCAAGTAGTATCATGACTAACACCCTTCCTCTCAAGGCAAACCTTAACTCCAATGCTGTTATGGGCGCACTTCCAAATAAAAGTTCTAATCCTTGGAAGAGTATTCACTTTCCAAATCCAACGAGCTGGGAAAGGATCTATACATTCATCCCCCATGGCAATCCTATAAGCACTTTTCAAATCAAAGGTGCCTTTAGGAGACCCCGACCAAGCCAACTTATCAATACCTCTACTCAACAACGTCACTGGGGTTGCTTAAATCAACCTTCTAACCTCAACAGGAAGTTCAAAGGGAATCTTCCCCCAATCCCAACCCGTGTCTATCATAAAGTCTTTAACCTCTAGCTAGCTAGCCTCCCTCGTGATAGGACCCTGAATCAAATCTCTAAGAGAACCTTCATTTGTCCAATTGCTTTGCCACACATTAAGCCCACTATCCCTACCAACCATCCACCTGCTACCCTTATTGAAAGTGTCCATACCTTTTTTCATCGCAGCCCAAATGTGAGAACAAGGAAGCCTATTAGCATTGGTAGCAACTCTTCTTCTCGGATTACAATATTTTAGATTCAAAACTCTAGCCCAAGGGGCCTCCTTTTCAATATGGAACCTCCAATTAAGCTTACAAAGGAGAGCTATATTCTTCCCCTTTGCTGATTGCAACCCAAGCCCCCCTTCCTCCTTAGACTTTATCACCTTATCCCAACCAACCCAATGAATCTTCTTGGCTGCCTCAGAAGAACCCCACAGGAAATTTCGATTCACTCTATCTAACCCATCCAAAATTCTACCAGGCAACAGGTTACATTACATAACATACGAAGGAACAGCAACCAAAGAGGCTTGAATGAGAACATTCCGCCCCGCCAAAGAGAGCATGTTAGCCTTCCAACCCAAAAGCTTTTGTTTCGCTCTATCAAGGATGAAATTGTACTTCTGAGATGAAGAGCCAGGATGCTTTAGAGGAAAGCCAAGATACTTTCCCAAGAATGGAGTGGAAGCAAATCCAAGAATGTCACAAAGAGATTCCCTTGTGTCTCGGTCTACATTTGGAGAGAAATACACCCTCGACTTAGCTTCACTCACTGATTGCCCAGATAAATCACAAAAATCATCAAGAACATCTGTAATGGCGGCGCAATTTACCCAATCTGCTTTAGCAAAAAAGATGAGGTCATCCGCAAAGAAGAGATGAGAGAATTCAAGACCACTTTGAAAGGCTTTAACTGGCTGCCATGTCTTCATATTGCACTTCTCTTCTTTTAGCTGGCCAAGAAAATCCATGCAAATGATGAAAAGATACGGGGAAAGCGGGTCACCCTGCCTTATCCCTTTAGAAGGAAGAATCGGATCCAAAGCTTCCCCATTAAACAATATGGAAGTGGAAACCGTCAACACACAACTCATTATAACATCTATGAGCTTTGTGGGAAGGTTAATCCTAGTAAGCATGTTTCAAATAAATCTCCACTCAAGCTTGTCATAAGCCTTCTCCAAATCTATCTTTAAGGCCATGTACCCCGTCTTCCCTTTCTTTTTCCCAAGGGAATGAATTATCTCTTGGACAATGATGACATTGTCAATATCCTTTCTCTGTAAGGGAGATATAAGCTTATCCAAGAAAGGTCTCAGCCTTGCCACAATAATCTTGGTCACCACTTTATACACCGTATTACACAGGCTCATAGGTCTGTAATTACCTAATGTCTCAGGACCTTGGATCTTAGGAATCAAAGCAATAAGAGTCTTATTCAGATACTCAGGCACTTTCCCACTCCTAAAAATCTGCTTAACTTCCTCAATCATAGAGTCCCCCACAACCGGCCAAAATTTTTGGAAGAAGTCCGCATGAAGTCCATCCGGACCCAGGGCTTTAAATGGTTTTAAGGACCACAAGGCAGCCTTGATTTTTGTTTTAGTAACCTCTCCACCGATGCTCTCCCTATCCCCATCCGAAAGGCTGGCTTGACACTGGACAAAACTAGGTTCTTCCCTTGAAACAGTCTCATGAGATGTCGCATATATCCCATTAAAACCGCTTCTAATAAACTCTTTGATATCATTCTCCTCATGGATCCAATCCCCCACTGAATTTTTAATAGCCATGATCTGATTCCTTTTCCTCCTAACCAAAGTCGAAACACGGAAGAAAGCTGTATTACGATCCCCTTGAACTAACCAATTTACCTGAGACTTCAGAGCCCATAACTCCTCCTCTTGATTGAGAACAAGATCAAGATCCCTAAGGAGATCCACTTCCAACTTAAGAAGAAAACTAGAAGGTTTAAAAGCAATAGCCTTTTGAATACCATTGATCCTAGCCATCAGAATTTTCTTCCTTGTAAAAATATTCCCGAACTGGTTTTTATTCCAATCCACAACAATCCTAGTGAAGCTATCAACGGCCTCTACAAGATTATTTGCACCTCCCCAAGCTTGAGAAACAATATCAGGGAAGGTAGGGTTTAACAACCAGCACATTTGGAACCTAAACGGCCTCTTCTTCCCCCTGCTTACTTCTGGTTGCATCTCTAAAAGAACAGGACAATGATCAGAATGGTACCTAGGTAGATGGGTAACTTTAGCATCCGGGTAAAGCAAACACCATTGAGGGTTCAAAAAGAACCTGTCTATTCTCTCCTGTATCAAAGCTTGAATTTCCCTTCTATTGATCCAAGTGTAACGAGGTCCCGCAAAGCCGATATCTATCATATTACATTTATCTAAACACTCCTTAAACAAAAGAGAGCTGTTCACACTAACCGCTCTACCACCAAATTTATCATCATTAACCAAAGGTTCATTAAAATCCCCTGCTATAACCTAAGGCATATTGTGAAGGTCTGCTACTTTCATAAGGTTATTCCACAAAATATGTCTTTCAGCACACCTAGGACTAGCATACACAGCAGAGAAAAGCCAAATAACATTTGAAATTCGTACCTTAATCGTAAAGTGAATTTCTTGTTCAGTACTGGCCAAATGGGCAACGTCAACTCTATCAGAATTCCACAGCACCCATATTCCACCAGCAAAACCAACTGCATCAGAGCGAATAGCTCCATCAAAAGGGAGCCTCTCAGTGATTTCCCTTGCTTTGTTACCCCCAACACGAGTTTCCATTACCACCAAAATAGCCGGATTATACTTTTGAACCATCTCCCTAACACGCTTTTGAAAAGAGGGCTTTAAAGCACCTCTACAATTTCAAATAATGCAATTCATAAGGACTTTAAGAGCTGGGACTTGACAAACCTCATTGGGAAGACCTACCATCGCCTCTCCCTTCCAAAACCATCTGATTCGCACCATGAGCTGCACAGCCCCCACTCCCATTACTTAAGAAGCCATGATCAAATCGAGCTACCTGTAATCCATCTCCATTGCCGGAACAATCACCAAGACAGCCCAGCATGCCGTCGTTACCGCCAGCCAGCCCTCCGTCCATGCCTTGATCTTCAAGTTGACCAAACCCATACTCCCAGTTCAGGTTGCTCGCCTCACGGCCACTCCGATCACTAGATTTTACTTTGGAACTACCTCTTCGAACCTGACCCATCTCAAACACATCGACAGCAGCGAAGTGGAAATCTCCATCAGGCTATGGCATATTAAGGTGCGCCACAGTGAGCTGACCTACGACGGCACCGGCTTGGCCCATCTTGTGTGCCGGCGAGCGATCCTTAATGTTCTCTTCCCCAACGGCACCAATCGAATTCTTGTATCCAGCCCTTGCACGTGCCTACGCCTTCATGCCTGTAACTGAACTAGCCTTTCGGGCTTTATCACTTTTTGGAGTTTTAGATTTCATACCTGAATTATGGGCCGAACCAACTTGGGCTTCTTTCCCAATTCTATTTAAAACTTGCTCCACTTGGGCTTTCTCCAGAATCCTTAAGGGAGCCAATTTTCTTTTTGTCTCCCTGTTAAGCCCGTTGGAGCCATCAATCTTCTCCACACCAACCCAATTCCTCCTATTAGCTATCTGATGACCGTTACTCCTCTGCTCCAAAGCAAGACCGTGGTCAGGTAAGGACCCACCACTCCTCTGAAATTTTGTCTCTTTCTTTCTATGTGCCACGACCACCCAAGGTCCATACGATCTCTCATGCACGTCCTCTCGCATGCCATCGTCCTTTCCATGTGGTCCCATATTTACCTCAGCATTGTCAGCATCATGCACAACGTGTGAGCTTGCACCTCTATCACCTGCACCTCCCACCTCCGCTTCCTCACACGGCGGCACCGGCCTAATAACAAATGGACAAAACTCTCTTCTATGGCCCATTCTTCCACACTCAAAGCATAAGTTATGGATACCCTCATATGTAACGGTTTGCTGGAGTTTACCTATCATCACCGTAGTGATAAGCGGCTTATCCACATTAACTTGGATACATAACCTTGCAAACTTGCCTCTTGATTCAGTCGCCGTAAAAGTATCAATCCTTAACACATTGCCAATAGCCTTCCCGATGTGTTGGAGAGCCTTAGCATTGTAGTACTCAATAGGTAACCCACTGAGTCTTATCCAAATTGCAATAGAAGACACCTTGGCTGACTCGGACTTGAAATCTGGTTCCTATGGTCTAATCGAAAGGAAGTGGTCTCCTAAAAACCAAGGACCTTTCTTCAATACAATCTCAACATCCTCTTTCAATGACAACCTTATGAGAAAGAAGCCATGTTCATGGTCTACAACATCCAAATGCCCTGCTGGCTTCCTCAAAGATAATAGTCTAGCTTGGAGAAAATTTAATCCAACAGCTCTACCGTATACTTTCACAATCAAAGCTCTCGCCCATGGTCTTCGGATCTCTTGTTTAAGCTCCTTCGAGAACTTCACAGCTACCATACCTTGCCTAAGAGTTTCCACTTCGTCATCGGACTCGGCATCGTCATCCATGAACTCCTCAAAACAAAATGCCTGCGTGTATGCACCTGGTATTTCACCCAAAAGTTTATCTCTGAATGAAGCATTTTGGCTGCTAGAACCCCCAGCAAAGCTAGGAGATGAAGACCCCAAGCTTTGGCCTTCACAAAATCCGGCATGGTTCACATTTTTAACTTTTTTATTGCTGCGAGCAAGTTCCGCTTGTTCCTCGAGAGAGAGAGAGCGTTCCATGGCGAATGATAATCTGTATTTCGTGTGAAATTTCTTTACCTCACACAAAGGGTTTGCAACCCTATTTCTCTTTCCTGCATGAATCTATTTTTTCTTTCAAAACAAAAGCTTATCTCTTGTCACAAAAGTATGCCTAAAAATAGGAGAGAAATATTTTCACAAAAAATTCTATGCGGTAGCTGGTAGGTTGTCGGCAAAAAAAGTAAATTTTAATGGTAGGTTCAAATTAGAACCAGTAACAATTTACCCTATAAGATTTCAGTTGTTAACTTATCATAAAGAGTATTAGACTAATATTTGGTGCTTGTATGAGCGACTTGTGAAAATGAACAGAAAACTCTCACTCACATCATGTACTGAAAGAAAGAGAGTTGAGCACACTGCAATCAGCCCAATGAATGAACCGTGTTTTAGCCCTTTCGTTTCCCTGTGCTTTGCAAGGCTTGGTAATGAGCCCAACTGGTCCTCATCCAGCCTATTAACAAGCTAATATTATTGTGCACTGCTTCCCACTACAATTTATTCTGTTTTTTTTAAAAAAAAATACTACATTTTTCTTTTAACTTTTTTAACTTATTTATAATCTTTTAAAGTCTCATTTTTTCTAAATACAAATATACTTCAGCCAATTTTCAACAAATTGCATCCAACGAACTAAACTAGCCCATGTAATACTGAAAAGAGACATGTCATTTCTACTAGTAATTTCAAATAGGCAAAATCATTATTGGTGCCCAGACCCACCTAGCCAGATATTAGGTTCTGAAAGGAGCTCTTAGTTTAGTTATACTTATCTTTATCCGAATCATTTACATTAATCCACTATAGACTAGTAATATCACAATCAAGATGCACATGAGCTAGCTTTCAAGATTAATCACCGCAATTATTGTGTGCTCTCTATATGGCCAATTACACTTAACATTTCATCTGGGTATGGTTGAGGACCTTGAAAATGAAACTCAAAACTCTTGCGTGTAAAGGAAAAGACCACGTCAACAACATATCAAATGCTTAATTTCACCTTGTTTGACTAATATTATTGTGACAATTATAGTTGCTCTTTTCCAAAGTTAAATGCCCAATTACATTTTGTTTTTTTTTTCCCCGACTTTGAATTGCACTCACTATTAGGGTTTTATCATTAATTTATGTCAATCCGAGCCATAGGATCTCCAAGACCCATTGGTATCCCATTTGTAAGACATGCAAAAATGACTTGCAAGTTGCATCACCCGCTTGCATAATTTGTTTTATCATTATAATTCTAGTTGGAGTGGAATGACTTTGACATATATGATATATCCATGTGGATATAGCTTAATGTTATAGGTACTTTCTTTTTTAATCTCCAACATTTGATGGTTTTAAATTAACTTCAATGAGGTAGGAAATGTTATGGAAGGAAGAAAGACAAAAAAAAAAAAAAAAACGTGTACTTTTGGTGTGATGATCACTCTACAAGTATAAGTACTTGTGAGATGTGACGGTCAAGAGTTGGGGTTCAAATATAAAAAAGAGAAGCATGCCTTCTTTTTCAATACTACTTACTTGTTATAGTTTGATTCAAATTTTGCATTAATCGGATACAATTTTAAGTCTAAAGCAATAATTTAAATGTAATTTTTTTGGGTTAGATTTGGTTATTTTTAGTAAAAATTTAACAATAAAATCACCCAATAACCTTAACATTTACGAATGAAGATTGTGAAAGTTTAAAAACGTGTATAAACACCTTTGAACGTTTAGACCCCCAAATTACAACTTATCCAATTTAAGCAATATGTCAAACAACTAGTGTGCGGAAACTTAACATATGCTATAATATGGAATTGGTAAAAACTATCTAAGCCAAAACAAAATATAATCCATAGCAGATAATAAAAAGGCAAAGATAGAGAGGAAGGAAGATGCAAACACAAAGACAACACGTGATGTGTTATCGAAGAGGAAATCGAAGCCCTCGGCGTAAAACCTCTCCGCCGCCCTCCAAGCGGTAAACAATCCACTAGAAAATACAGTTGGGATACATGGACAGCAATAGACCCTCCAAGCCTAATCTACCCAGTGCACCTAAGCCCTCCAAGCTTCTTGCTCCAACGAGGTTGCGCCGAACCTATTTCTTTTCTAGCTTCCCGGATTCCGCTACTAGACCATAGCATCAACCAATGAATATTGGTTCCTTTCTAACTGCTTCCCAGAACACCAAACAACCCTCTCACAGTAATGGATATGATGAGAACAAGGTTATGGTAAAAAGGCCTCTCAAGGATTTGGCAATGGAGAGGAAGAGAGATGAGGAATTTGAAGAGACTCTAATGTATAGATTGTGGGTGAATCAATCTTGTTTTTCTTTAGGGTTTCTCTCTCAAAATTCTCTCTGGAAGCTCTCTCACAATCGTGGGTAAAAGGGGTATTTATACTGGAGTGGGAGAGGAATGTGAAACGTCAGGTTTTTACAAAACAGGGGTGGCTCGCGGCTTGACCTCGCGGCTTGACTAAGTCGCGAGATCCAGTCGCGAGATAACCGTATGGCCAGTTGTTCTGTTTTGTCCTGTAGTGCTCCAGCTTGCATGACTGTTCACCTTCCAGCATGCTTGGCACGTGTGCTGCGTCTGGCGGCTTGCAGCCGCGAGTCACCCGCGAGTCCCAGCCGCGAGTCTCTGTTTTCTTGCACACTCTTGAGCAATCTTCACTCTATCTCACTCACTACCCTTACATCAAACCCACCTAAATACAGGGTTACTAAATGCTGAATTACAAGCAAATTTGGCACGGAATAAAGCCAATTAGATGGTTGAATAAATTCAACCTTACAGATTGGTTCACTTAAGAGCATATTAATTATAGATTTTTCCACATTATTTGATAAAGAATCATATATAAAAAAATGAAATAAACTTATTGATCTTAAAATGTAACTTGTGTTAATAAGTAAAGGATAAGTGAGAAAAGGAATGATTTGGTGATGACTTATTGATAAAATATGCCTTTAATTAGAGATAGACTGAAAGTGTGTGTGTTAATGGTTTTATGGTGATTGGTTGTAACTTGTAAGAGCTACTTTTTGAGAGAAAAAAAAATTCATTGAAAGATAAAAATACTTTTTTTTTTTTTATAATTAGTAAATGATGAAATGACTTTTTTTTATAATTATTTCTAAGATAGAGAAAGGGGGAAAAATAAAATATATATCATTTTAGATTTTATGTAAGTACAGTATTATACTATAAAAATAAAATTATGGGACCCTCTTCCATCTTGGGGCCTTAGACAATTACCTAAATTTTCCACCATGCTCAAATTTCTTTTACGCTTTCTTAGAGTTTGACTCAAAGTACTATTCCAATTTGGTTTGAATTTTCTGGCATAGAAGCAAGTTTATTCTTTATCAAAGAATTTAGTGAAGAATTCATGTCTATCAGGAAATATGTATTGAGGTCTTAAAAATAGATGATACCACAGAGTGTTCGATGACTTAAATCCGAATGTACCCTACTTCACTACATAAAGAGCAACTTAGAATTAGTTTGAGATAATTGATCAGTCTATAAACATTTTTCTTTGTGAATGTAGTCGATTGTCGAACCATGTAAAATATTGTTAGTGTTATTCTTTTGAGTGTAGTTGTGTTTATTTTCTTTATAGATTTTTATTTTACTTGTTTGTGAGATCTCTATATTAATTATTTACAATCAGTTTTATGTGAGAGTGCTTTTAGAGAGTGTTTATGCAACAAACTGGTATAAAAGTTTCCGCTATCACGATCATTTTGTTAATGTTGCATTCATTATACTTGATACTCCTTCGCTTTGCCTTTTATATATCAACTTTGTTTATTTGCTGCATCATTGTAAAAAAATAAGCTTCCAATCGGTGTAAAGAAGCACAACTTTCACACTAGTTGATGAGTTCTTCGAATTGATTATTTCTATATTCTCTCTATGGGGATCCGGAGTTAGGCAGTTATGGGGCCATTGAGGAACCCACTCTGGACTCGCCACTCATCGATCATTGTATATACAAGGAACGTAAAAACTTAAAAAGTCTCACACATTATATATGTGGCTAAGACATAAATACATTAGCTTTCCAATCTAGGATTCTCCTCCCTGATTCTACGCTTGTGCCATGTGTCTTTCACGTAGTGATGAATATTGACAGCCAATGGAAAACTGTTTCATAATTCAAAGTTGAAAAAGCTGATGGGTTTATTGCAAAGTTATTTTCATTGGAGTTGCTGTCACACACTGCCAATAAAGAAGATCATGTTAAGTGTTTCAAAGCACAATATGATAGGAACTTACAGCAGTCGGCAGTGCACATGCAATTGTTGACAAATGCTTTGATTACGAGCTGGAAAGAAAGAAAGATAAAGCTAAGAGCCATATAAAGCTTGAGAGTCATTGCAGTTAACGACCAAGACAATGCATGATTCAGCACAAAAAGCAAAGAACAATGACTAGGCTAGTTTGGGACGATGAGAGGACCACAGCTATAATAACATTAGTACCATAAAAATCATGCTTTTTCTCGGTTCTGATACCCACTGTGCGATGCCCTATGTACTCGAAGTAAGGCGCTGATTAACACAAACTAAAGTCCAAGAGCAATGCTACAAGTAGCTTTAGCAGTTTGCACTCATCCTGTTCGATTAGAAAGTCTGAGAATCTGAGATAGACAGATTTAGTGCCACTATCAGCTAAAAATCAGATATTTGTGGCTGCAATTAGATTACTAAAAAGGAAGCCAAAATGGGTGATCGATCGAATCAAAAGGATCGATCGAGCATGTGATGAAAAGGCCCACATGAGCAGAAAGCACAATGACAAAAAGAAAGGTGGGTATCATACTCATCCACTACCGCTCTTACAATGGATTAATGGGACCGAGAGAGAGAGAAGCTCAAGGGCTTGTTTAACATGATTTAGTGTGCCAAATGTCAGTCCTAATTGCTTGGTAAACTTATGGTTTTACTGTGTCTAGGATCTTACCATACACAATAAAAAGAAAATCAGGAATCCGTACTTGGAAGTCGGCTAAAAAGTCACTTCACCTAGATCATGTTTTTCCTCACCATTTTTTTTTTTTTTCCCTTAGAAATGAAAAGGACCACACGTAAATAATTATCACTCCACAAGGTACAAATTAGGTAAACTCAAAGATATCACCAACGCATAACAAGACATACTATTATTTGCACCCATATTTTATATTGCTGAGCCAGTTTGGACCAAACACTAAAGCAATCCACAACATAAAGTTACAAGAGCTAGATGGAACTCCAACCTTTGAGCAAGTAGGGCTTTCGACGGTTTCTTTACCATTGAGTCACACTCACCAATGATTTTTTGTCTTGAATTTATTATCTGTCGATAGTATCATTTACAATTCCCAAATAATTGTGTGATTAATCAAATATATATATATATATATATATCTAAAAGTTGAAACATAACATTTATTATTACTATACTCTAGTTAAGCCACGTCAGTGGCCATATCACCTACTTATTTTCAACAATTTCTCTCTTATTTGTAGACTCTTTTTATTTATTTATTAATTTTGTAGTTTACTTTTACATTTTCTAATTCATTTTTACCTTTTAATCTCCCTACTATTATCAACATTAATATCACTCTTCCTTTATCCTTTCATCTTCCTTTTATTTTGATTATTTTTATCCCCATCCTCTTACTATAAATTTGCTATTCTCTCTCTCACTCTATACATATTTTATCACATAAAAAAGTTATTACTCTCTCTTTCTCATGTTTTTCTTTTCTTTTATTTTTTTGGTTTTTTGTTTTGTTTTTTGGTATCTTTACTTTATGTTGATGAATTTCCATGTTCTTTAGAACTCTACTATTATTCTCTCTCTCTCTCTCTCTCTCTCTCTCTCTCTCTCTCTCTCCTTTTTTGTGTGGATTTTATTTTTTATTTTTTATGTTTTATATCTTTATTTTAGGTTGATGAATTTATGTGTTCTCTAGAACTCTACTTTAGGTTGATGCATACCACTACAAAAAATAAATAGGATTAAATTGTATTTCGTGCTCCAAACTTTTTGGTTTTGTGTTTTTAATTAAGTTGTGATATTTCTTTTTCTTTTCTTTGATTGTTAAATGCTACCATAGTGCATTATAAAGATAGTATATAAGAATATAATATTATTCAATTACATAAAATGACTTGGATAATTTGGTGTGACTACATCTTTTATTTTGACTATTCTTCTTCTCATCTTATTTTCTATAAATTCTTCTAATTCAGGTCTCTCCCGAAAAATGTGATTATTCTCTTTCTCAATTATTTATTCTTTCTTGCAACTTAACTTTAGGTCGATGAATCATTATATTTTTTTATAACACTCTTTCTCGATTATTTATTCTTTCTTCCTTTTTACCTTTTCATCTCTCCACTATTATCAATTGTAGGGACACGATTTTTAACGACCCAAGGATGACGTTGGGCTCGTGTGTAAAGGGCCCGAACAATACGATTTGTAGAGAGTGAGTTTGGAAAGGCATGGCCTTGAACGCTGGGCAACGGTTTGGTCCTGGTTTCACGAGAGCTAATACAAAGGCAGGTTTGGACAGTATGAGCCTTACATCGATATGGTTTGAGAGATTTGGCTCCTCGGAATTAGTCCGAGGAGCATTACATTCCCACCATTCTTCCTCCTTCTTCCGGGGCCCCCTTCTTTTAGCTCTCTTTTCCCTTTTATACTAATATTCACTTCCCCTTCTTCATCTACGTGTCAGTTTCTCCTTATTTGGGGTAATTACTTGTCCTATCAATCCATACGTCAGAGTGGTTGGGAAAAGCTGGATAGCATGGTATGGAGTATGGGCTTGTCAGGCACTGGGCTCCACATTATGGTGTTGGCAGCTTTCTCGTTTGTACTGCTCTTGTACTGAGTTTGTCCTTTTCTTCAGGCGCTTTGTGAGGTATTGAGCGTGAGATCGTCCTCGGCCACATTCTTGGGCCACTAAGGGGCTTTCATCATACGTCCTTGACAGTAGGGCTGCTCGGCCTGGGCTTTGGGCCCTCAACACAAAGTGGGCCGGGATGCCAAATTTCAGGCCCCACAATAGCCCCTCAAAATCCTGCTTCCCGACTTTTTAGTTGGGAAGGGGGGTTTTGGTGATGCTGAGCCCACCTTGTGACTTACTCAAGTTTCGTACCTTACTGCTGCTTGTGTTCTTCCATTTGCGTGGGAGATGTGCTGAATTAAGAGGCATTACTTTATTCTTCACCCGCGCAGTGTCCTTTGACGTTTCAATATTCGAGGTGCGCCTTCACGAGGACCTTTAAATCTTGTGGTGGTGGATAGTGTTGGAAATCGTGCCAGAGCTGCCTTGTCTGCAGCATTCCTTGGAAAGTAGCATGAATTGAATGTCACCACCTTACCTTTTATATAAGTAGGATAGGAGGTTATTCTACTTACACACAAACCCTCCAGCTCTCTTCAAAACCATAATCCTTCAGCTATAATCACAGTTTTCATATTCAGCGTTATCCACCCTTTGTGCAATATGTTTGAGACACGGATAGGGGTAAAGGATTTACACCCGCCACAAAGGCATCGGGTCCTCCCAAGACTCAAGGTGGTGTGGTCTGGACAGGGGAGGCACAGATTCAAGATAATCTTCCGCTTTGGCAAGGGGGAAATGGTATTCCTCCCTCTTTCAGTCAAAATTCGAAGCAGGTACTGGTCGCATCAAATTCTTGGTGCGCCAGAAGTAAGGTTTTCCGCCATCAGCGCCTTCTGCTCTATCGCAGGCGTGGTTATGTGGAGGCTCATCAACCTCCGGCTCCCTGCACCTTTTCTTCAACGGTGCTAGCCCGAAGTTGGGCTCTTTTGTTGCCTGAGTTATAGGCATGTAAAAGTATTGAGGAATGGCTCCCCTAGACGAAATTTTGAAGTGGCAGCACGTCTCTCCTTTGCACCTATTCTTCGGCTTGTTCTTAATTCCCTTGTATTTTCTCTTTTTGTTTTGGGTAGTTAGTTTCAGTATAAGCTTATTTGAGCTCTTTCAATGTACGCTGTACTGTTTCTACATGTGTGCTTTCCTTTGATGATACTTAAGAGTAGGAAACCTTGAAACAGAAACCTACTAATTCTAGTTTACCGACATTAACAAGCGTAATAAAGATAATTCCCAGTGAATTAAAACTCATAAAACTAACCGGGATAATGGTTGAGTGCTTCGTAATGCATGCAAGGCGATCGTCCGAGAACGATAAACTCTAAATAATTCGTCCTAGAGGGTAGCCGAGCAGTGAGGGACTTCGACTGTGTGTTTTTGGCAACATATTGCCCTATACTGCATCAATCCTCTAGGTATTGAGGACCCGAGGATAGATCGGGGAATCCATGTAGTTTAGGGATTAGCCCGATTATCAACGGGGAATTCTCCTCGGATAGATTCTAAGGTCCAGGTAACGTCCAGGTCGTGCCCAAACCCCATATTGGCTCTTCTAGGTAGTTGGTTTCATCACAGGCTTGAGTCCGAGGACCATACAAGGCCTTGGTTCTGTCCAAAACTTGTAACTTTTCTTTGGTACTTGGTTTCCCCATAAGCTTGAGTCCGAGGACCATACAAGGCCTTGGTTCTGTCCAAAACTTGTAATTTTTCCTTTGTGTACTTGGTTTCCCCATAGGCTTGAGTCCGAGGACCATACAAGGCCTTGGTTCTGTCCAAAACTTGTAATTTTTCTTTTGTGTACTTGGTTTCCCCATAGGCTTGAGTCCGAGGACCATGCAAGGCCTTGGTTCTATCCAAAACTTGTAACTTTTCTTTGGTACTTGGTTTCCCCATAGGCTTGAGTCCGAGGACCATACAAGGCCTTGGTTCTGTCCAAAACTTGTAACTTTTCTTTTGTACTTGGTTTCCCCATAGGCTTGAGTCCGAGGACCATACAAGGCCTTGGTTCTGTCCAAAACTTGTAAATTTTCTTTTGTGTACTTGGTTTCCCCATAGGCTTGAGTCCGAGGACCATGCAAGGCCTTGGTTCTGTCCAAAACTTGTAATTTTCCTTTGTACTTGGTTTCCCCATAGGCTTGAGTCCGAGGACCATGCAAGGCCTTGGTTCTGTCCAAAACTTGTGGTTTTTTCTTTGAGTACTTGGTTTTCCCATAGGCTTGAGTCCGAGGACCATGCAAGGCCTTGGTTCTGTCCAAAACTTGTAATTTTTCTGAGTACTTGGTTTCCCCATAGGCTTGAGTCCAAGGACCATGCAAGGCTTTGGTTCTGTCCAAAACTTGTAATTTTTCTTTGTACTTGGTTTCCTCATAGGCTTGAGTCCGATGACCATGCAAGGCCTTGGTTCTGTCCAAAACTTGTAATTTTTCTTTTGTGTACTTGGTTTCCCCATAGGCTTGAGTCCGAGGACCATGCAAGGCCTTGGTTCTGTCCAAAACTTGTAATTTTCCTTTGTACTTGGTTTCCCCATAGGCTTGAGTCCGAGGACCATGCAAGGCCTTGGTTCTGTCCAAAACTTGTGGTTTTTTCTTTGAGTACTTGGTTTTCCCATAAGCTTGAGTCCGAGGACCATGCAAGGTCTTGGTTCTGTCCAAAACTTGTAATTTTTTTGAGTACTTGGTTTCCCCATAGGCTTGAGTCCGAGGACCATACAAGGCCTTGGTTCTGTCCAAAACTTGTAATTTTTCCTTTGTGTACTTGGTTTCCCCATAGGCTTGAGTCCGAGGACCATACAAGGCCTTGGTTCTGTCCAAAACTTGTAATTTTTCTTTTGTGTACTTGGTTTCCCCATAGGCTTGAGTCCGAGGACCATGCAAGGCCTTGGTTCTGTCCAAAACTTGTAATTTTCCTTTGTACTTGGTTTCCCCATAGGCTTGAGTCCGAGGACCATGCAAGGCCTTGGTTCTGTCCAAAACTTGTGGTTTTTTCTTTGAGTACTTGGTTTTCCCATAAGCTTGAGTCCGAGGACCATGCAAGACCTTGGTTCTGTCCAAAACTTGTAATTTTTCTGAGTACTTGGTTTCCCCATAGGCTTGAGTCCAAGGACCATGCAAGGCCTTGGTTCTGTCCAAAACTTGTAATTTTTCTTTGTACTTGGTTTCCCCATAGGCTTGAGTCCGAAGACCATGCAAGGCCTTGGTTCTGTCCAAAACTAGTGATTTTTTCTTTTGTTTTCGAAGATTAGCCCCTTGTCCAAGGTGGAGGGCGTTAGCTTGATGTTGGGAGCCCCTGGAGCTGCCCGTGCCATTGACACTGTGATGCGTAGCCCCTAGCGAAAATTTATGTCGGGACAACGGCGTGTTGCTGGAAACAAAGGAGCTTTCGTAGATCCTTGTTTGACAGAGGCTTGACTCCGCCATCACCTGTGCCAACGCGCAAGCCTTTCCCACAGACGGCGCCAATTGTAGGGACACGATTTTTAACGACCCAAGGATGATGTTGGGCTCGTGTGTAAAGGGCCCGAACAATACGATTTGTAGAGAGTGGGTTTGGAAAGGCATGGCCTTGAACGCTGGGCAACGGTTTGGTCCTGATTTCACGAGAGCTAATACAAAGGCAGGTTTGGACAGTATGAGCCTTACATCGATATGGTTTGAGAGATTTGGCTCCTCGGAATTAGTCCTAGGAGCATTACATTCCCACCATTCTTCCTCCTTCTTCCGGGGCCCCCTTCTTTTAGCTCTCTTTTCCCTTTTATACTAATATTCACTTCCCCTTCTTCATCTACGTGTCAGTTTCTCCTTATTTGGGGTAATTACTTGTCCTATCAATCCATACGTCAGAGTGGTTGGGAAAAGCTGGATAGCATGGTATGGAGTATGGGCTTGTCAGGCACTGGGCTCCACATTATGGTGTTGGCAGCTTTCTCGTTTGTACTGCTCTTGTACTGAGTTTGTCCTTTTCTTCAGGCGTTTTGTGAGGTATTGAGCGTGAGATCGTCCTCGGCCACATTCTTGGGCCACTAAGGGGCTTTCATCATACGTCCTTGGCAGTAGGGCACCTCAGCCTGGGCTTTGGGCCCTCAACACAAAGTGGGCCGGGATGTCAAATTTCAGGCCCCACATCAACATTAATATCACTCTTCCTTTATCCCTTCATCTTTCTTTTATTTTGACTATTCTTATCCCCATCCTCTTACTATAAATTTGTCATTCTCTCTCTTTCACTCTATACATATTTTATCACATAAAAAGGTTATTACTCTCTCTCTTTCTTGTGTTTTTCTTTTCTTTTTTTTGGTTTTTTCTTTTTTTGGTATCTTTACTTTATGTTGATGAATTTCCATGTTCTTTAGAACTCTATACTATTATTCTCTCTCTCTCTCTCTCTCCTTTTTTGTGTGGATTTTTTTATGTTTCAAATCTTTACTTTAGGTTGATGAATTTGTGTGTTCTTTAGAACTCTACTTTAAGTTGATGCATACCACTACAAAAAATAAATAGGATTAAATTGTATTTCATGCTCCAAACTTTTTGGTTTTGTGTTTTGAAGTTGTGATATTTATTTTTCTTTTCTTTGATTGTTAAATGCTATCATATTGCATTATAAAGATAGTATATAAGAATATAATATTATTCAATTACAAAACATGACTTGGATAATTTGGTGTGACTATATCTTTTATTTTGACTATTCTTCTTCTCATCTTATTTTCTATAAATTTATCTAATTTAGGTCTCTCCCAAAAAAGGTGATTATTCTCTTTCTCGATTATTTATTCTTTCTTGCAACTTAACTTTAGGTTGATGAATCATCGTATTTTTTTATAACACCATTTTGGGTTAATATACAATTTTGTGTGAGTTTTGAGTTCTCCATCACAAGCCTTTTCTCTCCATCTTATAGCTTTTGTTTGATTTTTGTTTGACATAATACTTAGTTAATTTGAAAGTGAAAATTAGAATTTATATCAAAATACAATCTTGCTATGTATTTGAATGTGTTTCTCAACTATTTAAGTAATATCAAGTGTAATTTTGTGATGAGTTTTGATTATTACAATATCTCATTTAAGAAATGAGAAATTTGAATAATATATTTGAAACTTAAAGAGTTTAGTTGTAAGAAAAAGAAAAAAAAAACAACGTACCATAATATAATTTAGAAAAATATGGACTACCTCAAAAAGAAATAATTTCAATCAAACACAACAAATACTAAAATGATATATATATATTTATATATATATATAAAGATGGATAGATGAAAAATAATTTTAGAAATTTTTTGATTTTTAGAGAGAACAAATTATACATCATACCACAATTACAAAGTAATCATATATTCTCACGCATTGCGTGGATCTGCGACTAGTATATCTAAAAGCTGAAGCGAAGTATTTATTGTTGCTATGCTTCTATTAAGCCATCTCATCCTCCATGTCATTGCCACATCATTACTTTTTCATATTTATTTTTTACTTTAATTTTTTTGACATTATTAAATATATAAATAAATTGGCTTTACAAATTCATCTTAGACAGTTTTAACTTTACATATTTATCTATTTTAATTTTAATGTTATAACTAAGTATTGTCTATACATATTTTTCTTAGACGGTTTTAACTTTACATATAATTTTGCCCCTTTATTTTCCTTTATTTTGTCTCTTCTTATTCTCATCCTCTTACTATAAATTTGTCGCTCTCTTCCATTTTATGCATATTTTATTTTCCCACAAAAAAAGGTTCTTTCTCTCTCTCTCTCTCATTATTTTTTTTTTCATTTTTTATTGGATTTTTTAAGAAGTTTGTACACCCATTGTCTTATTATTGACTAATTCATATATGTTTCTTGATGCAAGTATTTTTTTTTTTTATCATTTTATTTGCAACACTAAATACTTTTAATGTTGTTGACCAAATTTGGGGGAAAATTGTATTATAATATGTCCATATTTTGTGCTATTAACAAGTTTTAGTTTATTTGAAAAAAAGCAGGATAGTTTGGACAATATGATGAGGAACAGTTAGTACAGTTGAAGAAGATGGTCTTTGTGTAGTTTCCTTCACTGTTTGTAAATATATTATTTAAAAAATTAGCACTAAATTGTTATATCTTTATTATATGATGTTTTTAGATGCGTGATTAATTGTTTTTAAGCATTTACGAATATTTTGTACTGCTTATCTTCCTCATCTCATTAATGTATTTTTTGAGATTTTTAAGAAAACAAATTCAATTTCAAGTTTAAAATTATTTATTTATCTATTCATTTTTCGTATGCTGGATTAAATGTTAGATTAGATTATGACAATATTAACACAATATTTGGCTTGATTACAATTATTATGTATTATAAGGTAAAATTTTTGAATTTGATTATGCATTGAATATTTGGCTTGATCACATTACATTTGAAATGTTTTACATATTTGGGAGACTGAGTTTGACTTTGATGTGAGTTTTATTTTTCATTTTCTTTTTTATTTGAATTGTAGTTTTGTTGAATTTTATAAAATTTTTTGATACGTTTCTCGGTGTTTTTTATTGTACGGTATAAAAAATTGGGTTTGATAATTTTATTGTACGGTGATAATTTCCAAATTTTTGTTATTTTTAATAATACAAAAATTTTTATAAATAATTTTTATTAAAAAATTAATATTTTTTTCAACCTTTTGAATTTCTGAGAAAAATTGTATTGTTTTCATTTTTATATGACAAAAATTATATATTACATCTGTGATTGTCACTATAACAAATGAAAATATGATTATGAAATACATTACTATTTATTAAATTAGTTCAAACTGTAAAAATAAATTTAATGAAACCATTCTAAAAATATTATCACGCGCAACGTGCGGGATCTGCGACTAGTTATTGTAAATTCTATGACTATGAGAATAGACTTATTAAAACTTTCCCTTTTCCATTTTTTGCCTTTTCACTAATTAACTTTAAGGTTAAGCAAAAGCCAAGGGCCTTGTAACTGGATTGATACCTCTCCATGCACAAAGTGTTTGAGGGTTTAGGGGAAAAATGGTTCAAGTTGTGGAGTTAATATCATATTGTAATTATATTTAAAAAAAAAAAAAACTATATAGGTTCGTTATAATCTATGTCCTTTTACATAAACTAAATCACTAATTAATATTTTGTGTCTTTATAATATCCTCACAATTATTCGGGAAACACACTGTGTTATTTTAAATGTTATATATATACAGAATTTTGTCTAGAATCAAATGGTCAAGATAAATAATTTACCAAGTAACAATGTCTTGGAAGCAACGTCTTTGTATTCTAAAGCACCAAAGCAATGTGTGTGAAATGCATGTTTGATGCTTTAACCTGACTTAGCAGTTAATTTTTTGTTTTCTTTTCAGTGGATGTAGGGTTACAAAAAAGAAACCATCAAAGTAAATTTGGCGGTGAGACCCATGGCCAACAATTGCAATCTTAGAATTTATGTTTTGATGGTGGTGCTTAAAAGACAGTACCCTTTCCTTTTTTTTAAAAGAAAGAAAAAAGAAAAAAGAAAAAGTTATTAAGTTACGTTACACACATATTCTATGGGTTTTAATTCGAATTAATGATCATATCCTTCACTTTTTTTCTTACTATGAAAAGAGATACCATTATTTGAATAATTGAATTAGAGTTCATTGGCAATGCAATTATATTTCTTGCTTTTATGTTCGTGCCTAAGGGCAATGCACTTCAAGTCTAAAGACATTTGCTACAGGTACAATAGACCAAAAATTGTCGAGTTTGATTTGACCATTTCTTTTCGTAGTAAGAAAAAAGTGAAGGGTAAGATCATTAGTTCCTAATGCTAATTAGGCGCTAACCCAGTAACCATTTGTATCTATCTATCTTGCAATTGCATTCTAGTCAAGGGAAGGACTCAAATAAAATTTTGATTGCAAAGCTGTTGAATGCATTTTTTAAAGGACATGACTTGAGTCTAGTGTCTTATGCACCGGACTCAATACAATACAGCCAAAGGGTCCGATATTTACGACATATATAACTGTATTGTATCAAGTCCAGTGCTTAAGACACAAGTTCTCCACAACATATATACTACAAGCAAGCCTTTTCTGTCCACACAAGTAAATGACTCCTTTTGAGTTTTTTCCACTATCTTTTGCACTTTTTAGTCAAGGAAGAATTCAAGTAGAATTTTTATTGCCCCGCTGTAGGCATCATTAGAAGGAAACACTTAAAAAGCCAGACATGCACAAATTCTACATTTTTTTTTTTTTTTTTTGAATAACACAAATTCTACATTTTACCAAAAGCATCATGCAGCAGCCTTTATTTACACAGGTGAATGCCTTTTTACCTCTCCAGAAAGACAAAAAAACTGTCGGGGTAAAATTAAAGTTAGTTGATTTGTTTTTAGCTCTTTGCAAAGTTTGAACTCTCATTGCTAGTAATCGTAATTCAATTCATATTGGTTCTCTCTCTCTCTCACCCACTCTCTTTTTTTGTCTTCCTAATTATACCTAATCTCATAACTCATAATCATGATCTTATCGACTAATAAGGTTGGAACGATTTGTCGGTGCAGACCCATTTACCAAGACACACATTAACAACAAGATTAAGCTAACATCACATTCTTAAAAATAATTGATCCAAGATCAAATTGGTCTAAGTTGAAATCATTTTAGTGGGGCCTCCTAATACTAGTTTCTTGGTACATTTACAAAGCTAAACGGTAGGATTGGACAGAATCCAATGGTCAGAGAGTTGGTGAAGAAAAGGAGCTCTTTGTATTTTGTCCCTATTATTCTTTTTTTTTTCTCCATTTCTTTCGGACTAAGCAGATCGACAGCTATGTCGGTCAGCATGCATAACAGTTTGCTTGACTTGCGTTTTACCGTAAACAAATTCAAGCAAGTTGATAAATAATAAAAAGACAGAAGCGTAGTTTCTGACATTATCTTATGGGTACGGTGTACTTTACGTCTATACTCTATACCAGAAAGGGGCAAACAAATATGCTTTCTTTGGTGGGAAAAATATCTGTATTTTGATAGTCATCATTGGGCTTTAGGTAGAAAAAATTATTATGTAATTCTTTTAATATATTTTTTATATTTAAAAAATAAAATAAAATCTTTCAATAGATAAATAAGACAAAAACCAATGTTCCTTACAACTTCGTGTTCAATCACAAAAGTGGCAAATGAAGTCTACAAAGTCTGCAAGACATTGAAAATTTCTACTTCAAAATGTTAGGTTTTTTAAGTTGAAAATTGTCCATGGATTGTAATCATTCTTGATAGAGTCGGTAATGAGTTATATATTAAAAGAAGAAGAAAATGTAGACTTCGACTCTGATTCAATCAATTTACGATTGATCGAAGCATTGGTTTCATTAGACTCTTGATTGTGGCTTGATCAATCGAAACAAGGTTCTTGACACTTTCTTGATAGCGGTTCACTTGATCGTGATATAAGAATTATGAATTTGACTAATATTAAATAAGTTGACTGTTGAGTTGAAAGTTGTGCCCTATATGCAAATATATAAAGGGTTTTAACTTGCGTTTTTAGGGTATACATTAATAAAAAATTTTAAAAAACTTTTTATGGAAAAAAAAATTACAAATTTTTTTGACAACTTTTTCAATTCTTCATAAAATGTTTCAAAAAATAGATGATTAATGTGTGCCTTAAGGGTGCATTTGTTTGGAAGTGAAATAGGGTGGATGGAAAACTTTTGAGAGAAAATATGATGTAAAACTTTTTTAAAGTATATTTGGTCAGGTGGAGAGGAAGGAAAATAAATGGTAGGGTCCAGATATTTTCTCTTCAAACCTTCTTTTTTACGTGTCAGGTGTTTCTTTTTTTTGTTTTTTTTTTTAATTTTATAAATTTCCTTCTTTAGTTTTTTTTTTCCTTTTCCTTTTTTCTTAATCTCCTTTAGTTTTTTTTGTCGTTTTCCTATTTTTTAAAAAAATTTCCTTCTTTAGCATTTTTTTTTTTTTTTACTTCTCTGTACACTTTTGGTGCTTTTATTTTTTTGTTCATCTGTATTTTTTTTCTTATTTGTTATTTTTTTTATCTATTAGGGGTATGAAAGTAAATTTATACAAATTATATTTTCTATCTCTCCACTTTTCTACTCTCAAACCAAACACTACAAGGGAAAACTAAAATCTTTTTTATTCTCTCCCTATTTTCTATTTTTCCACTTTTCTACCCCTTCAACCAAACAGATCCTAAGGACATACATTAATCGAACTCATATATAAAATGACTTATTAGTACAAATTATTATGTGGGTTCCAGTTAGCTCAACTAGTAAAATATTTGTATTTGATGGTTGAATAAGAGATCTATATTCAATTCCTGCCTATACCAAAAACCAATTGGTGTCTTGGTCTGATGATAAAGAACTATAATTTTTTGTGTCTTGGTCTGATGATAAAGAACTATCATCCGAAACGGACATCATAGGTTGAAACTTTCTATAAAAAAAAAAAAAGTACAACTTATTCAATTTATAAATTCTTATATACCTTATTACATGATTTATAGGCCTTGGTTTTTTGTTTTAACGAGATAAAGAGTAAAAAGAGGGTTAAAATCACATATATAGAATATCAAAAAAGATAACATTACTAGTGAATTATCACTTAAACCCTAATTATTCTTTTATAATTAAAGTTATGGACATTTCACAAATATCTTTTATGTAATGAGAACGAGATAAACCTGATGAGTTATGCCTTTAAGGGCAGTACTTTTTTTGTTTTTTTCTGATAGGCTTTTCTGAGTATAGATTAATAACAGTTCCTAATTGCGCGTTCGAATTCAGTAACTGTAGGGGCCAAATTTCATCGGCCTACTCTGTGGGCTGTTGACAATTTTATAGACAATGAACTGTGATTCAATAACTCAAATTTTATCCATAAGCAACCACTTTGTCCCATCATGAATTTTCATCTTCAAGCTCGTGTAGTCACTGGTACACCCCCTTGGTCTTATGACTTATGAGAATGCTGATTTTGTTTCTCTGTCCTTATCGCCATCCCCACACCCCACATATATATATATATATATATATATATATATATCTCTCTCTCTCTCTCTCTCTCTCTCTCTCTCTCTCTCTCTCTCTCTCTCTCCCCCTCAGAAGAGGGACTTTTAAGTCAGCTATAGAATCCCAAGTCCTAACACTTTATTTGTACATCTAGCTAGCTAGTTTTCTTCCCGAATATCTTAAATTTCAAACAATACCTTGATTCTGTCTTTTTTTGTGTGGGTGTGCCATGTGTATTTATGTTTGTGGTTTGGTTTGGAGTAGGGTTCGTTGAGAAGAAAGGAATAATGGAAGGAGAACAAAAAAAGGTAACTATACCATACCACAACAAAAATATGTGAAAGGCTTGACTTATATTACATCGATATCATAATAGAGCCATTAAAAATCAATAAAGTTGTCATACATGCCTTAGAAACTTGTTATTTAATAGAGATTATAAAATAATTTAGAAAGCACAAATAAAAGAAGTTTGAAAGTGGATTTCAGTTAGTTCAATTAGTAAAATTTCTTTTCATAGAATAAGAGATTTGAAATTCAATTCTCACTTACATAAAAAATTAATTGGTGTCTAGGACTGATAATAAAGAACAATTATCATAGCCTACATCAAAAACCAATTATTGAATAAGAGATCTGAACTTCAATTATTGCCTATATCAAAAACCAATTGTTAAATAAGGGATTTGAACTTCAATTTTCGTCTATACAAAAAATTAATTGATGTCTAATTAGGTATTTTGGGTTGGAGAGAAAGAGCAATCATTATGAAATTGAAGCCATAAATTTAAAATGCTATCTATAGAAAATAAAAATAAAAATTCCTTAAAAAGTTAGAAGAAAATGGAAAATTACCTAATCGTCTAGGAGCGGGACTTTTTGGGACCTCAGTACCTCACTTCCTTAGAGGTTGTGAAGTACTGAAGTAAACAAAGGATAACATGTGACTGAGGGCCCAAAAGCTGCTTATTGCTTATGCAAAATTAATCGTGGCCATCGCTTTCGGTCCCGACCCTATGCCTTTTTTTTAAGTCTATCCACTCTCCATCCATTGGGTCCAAAAAGGCCATCTAGCCTTTATGTGATCTAGTCGGCTAGGAGCCTAGGACTAAGACTAATTCTTCTGCTGCTGTATTCTCTCAAACTTTTTTTTTTTTTTTGAAAATAGAAAATAGTTTGGTGCTTGGGACAAAATTTATTTCCATTTACGAGGTTTCTAACTGTATATATTCTATATTTTGTTTTTGCCGATTGTAGGAATACGTCTCTGTTTTCTAGAAACTTTTAGAAAGTTTATCGTTTTTTTACAATGCATTTTGTGATTAGTTAACATCAAGTAAGTGATCAATGCGTCGGCCATACATGAAATTAGAACAAGGAAGCATTAGACACCAACAACAATACACGGCCTCAATGATTGACATTAACACTCAATAGTCAATAGTCAATACATATATACATTGTAGGATGATTTAGATCATCAAGCGTATCATGTTGCATAATTCTCCTCAAAGTGTGAACACCAAATGATTGAGCCTCCCATGTTATACAATTCTTCTTGAGGTGGACTAGCTGATCAAGTTTCATGGGTTACTTCCAATCCACATTTAGTACTAGTATTATATATTATATATAAACTCTCATCTTATTCTAAAGTATTTAGCCTAATTATTTTTTAAGCCAAATTAAACTATTAGGCTTTTACCATTTTGTGTTGGGATCCCGACCCGATAGGACTAATGTTGAGATATGACTGAACTCTCTTGAGCGAGCACTAACGATTCCCTATTGTCGCATATATTAAAAAGAAATCGATTGATATTTGACATAATACTGAAGAGCAATCATCATAGAAAAAAAAATTAAGTTACACTTGGTATAACTTTAAGTAACATTAATTACACCATTAAATAACTTTTAATTGAATTGATTTTAAAAAATAAACATTGTTAGATTACATTTTTTTATTATTATTTATATTCTTAACACATATGCCATATTTCATGCCATTTGAATCTTCCACATGAAAAATTCCAATAAATTTAAGCTATTCCACATTGAACTATATTCTTTTAAGAAATATAGACGTGCTCTTCTAATCACATTCTTGAAAGATTTGAATAATTTTTTTTGACAAAGTTTTAAATAAGTTATGTTATTAATTATTATTACTTCAAGATTATAATGTGAGAAGACCAAACTTTAGTATAGATTATTAGTATTGGTGGACACAACAAATTTTACAATAAGATATACTTAGAATCATATCATTGACATAATTTTTATTAACATCAATCACAATATACCAATTAAACAATTATAAGAAAAATAAAGAAGTTTTTGTTTATCTCTTGTACTTCTTTGTGTTATCAAAAGTTGAGAAATTATTGTATGAAACGGTTTCATGAGATCTATGCTTCAATGACATGTGGGTCTCATTGATACATAGATCTCATGAGACACATTGGGAAAATCTTGATACTCTTTTGGGTAAACTACATATTTGGTCCCTAACCTTTACACCATATTTCAATTTAGTCCCTAACTTTTCAATTGTGTCAATTTGATCCCTAACCTTTCAATGTCGTGTCAATTTAGTCCCTGATGTTATATCTTAGATGAAAATTACTAACATGACAAACGGCCAAAATAAAATTTAAGTTTATTGTCTTATCTACGTAAACTAATTTTTTGTTTTGACTATTAGACACATCATAAATTTTTATTCAAAAGATATCGTTAGGGACTAAATTGACACGATACTAAAAGGTTAGGGACTAAATTGATACAATTGAAAGATTGGGAACCAAATTAAAATATAGTATATAAGATAGAGACTAATTACATAGTTTACCCTACTCTTTTTTTCTTTGCGGCCCTTTAGAGTAATAATATTGCATGAAAAATATTTTTATAATTTGGTAAAGCAGAGGAAAAGAAAAACAGGTGTCTAGACTCTAGCGCGGTAGAGGCATTTTCCCCGAAAAAAGAAGCGGGCGTTTTTTGGTTTTTTTCAGAATAAAGGAAGCAGGTGTTGGACGTGGGAGATTGGAGCATAGCAATTGGCCAAGAAAACCCCATTGTTTTATAGTTTATTAAACAGAGAGTCAAGGACTATATAGGCTGCCATTGCCAGCTAAGCTTGAACAACAGCTGAGAGGGCAAAATGGTAAAAATAAAGAAAGCGAAGTGTTCCAACTAGCCAACAACAATAACACACACCGCCGTGGCCTTTTGAGTCAGAGAGTCAGTCAGAGAGAGAGAGAGAGAGAGAGAGAGAGTAAGAGACAAAGAAAGCAAAACAGACAGAGAGAGTGACTGAAAGATTGTAGAACAAGGAAACCTCATCAAAAAACAAATATATATTTGGTAAAAGCAGTAGTTGTTGTTGTTGTTGTGGTTTCAGTTGCAGTTACTGTTACCTCTTTCTCTGCCTGCCTGCTGTTACTAATCGTTCGTTGTTGTTGTTGTTGTTGCTTTTTATTCAAAGTTCAAACAACCTCTTAACAACCTCCATTACCACCACTACATAGATATTCCACAACATTCACTTTGTTGCTATATCATTGTCCTCTTCGTCTCAATCAATCTCCCAGCTGATCAGACCAAATTCCTAACTGAATTAACATTTGCTAGCTACTCTACCCACCTCTCTTCTGTTTTGTTCTCTTTCTGTTCGTCATTTCTTTGAAGTGAAACCAACGACGCATGGAAGCATCTGAGAATTGTAGTGTTAAGGTTGCTGTTCACATACGGCCCCTCATTTCCGATGAGCGCCTTCAAGGTTGTAAAGAATGTGTTACTGTCACACCCGGGAAACCTCAGGTACTCTTCACTGCATTTTGGGTTATTATTGAGCTTGGAAGTTGGAGCTGTTTTGTTTCTATAATGGGTTTTGTTTTTTTAACCTAAAAGGTAAAAAAACTATTTATAATTTTGTTCTGTTTTTTTTCGCGCAGAAGTGAATGAATTCTAGGTGTTTTCTACTTGCATTTTTGGTTAATAGTGAGTGTTTAGTGGTCTGTACTCTGTACTGGTTTTTTTTTTTGGGTGATAGCTTAGACTTAGAATATTGAAAGAATACTACTGTGCTCTTTGACCAGTTCCTTCATTAGTCTAGTGTATGTCTACGTGTGTTTCTTTGACAAATCTGAATGTGCTCAAATGTCCGATTAGTAGTTGGATATAGTCTTTAACACTTACTACCTATTTGTATTGGGCTCATTGGCATGAATGCTAAATCCGGTCCGAGCTGCTTAACTAAACAAAACCAGCAGTTTTTTAAAGTGAGGTATGAGGCATGTATATTGATTTTGTGTGAGGCATTGGTTCATCAATGGGTAGTTGCTACTTTGTCACACCCAAGTAAGGTCTTCCATGGACTGGTCACCCTCCTGCCTTTTTTTTTAATTATTTTTTTTCATTTTTTAGAGCAAACAAGAAAGAAAGAAAGAAAAAAAGACTTTGAAATGAGGAAATCCGCTTAATAATAGGGGAGACCCCTATTGATGAAAAGATGAGAGAAAGTTGTTTGAGATGGTTTGGTCATGTTCAGAGAAGAGCGATTAATGCATTTGTAAGAAAGAGTGAGTTGATTCAAGTTGAGGCCCTTGAGGGAATGAAAAATGGTAGAGGAAGACCAAACATAACATTATTAGAGGTAGTTAAAAAAAAATGTCAATTAAAGAAGTAACATAGACTGTCATTTTGGATTGAATAGAATGGAGGAAAAGAATACATGTGGTAAATTCTGACTAATCTATTGAGATCCATAGCCAACCCCAAAAAATTTGGGACTAAGGCTTTATTGTTGTTGTTTGTGAGTTGATATTGTGTCATGCGAGATACAGGGGCATCTTCGAATTTTTTTTTATCATAAAGAGCAATTTCAGTTTGTGAAAATGTGTGCTGATGTAATGAGTAAATGTGAAAATGTAAATTGCTAAGTCACATTTTTGTGGTTTAAATGCCTCATGATTCTAGATGAACCTATGCCTATGTCTTTTTGCAATTACATGGAATATTTTTATGTTGATAGTTCCAACAAAATTTTCTTTACTGTCTAAGTTGCTGGGAATGTGATCTTAGTTTTTACTGTGGAGCAGTTACAGATTGGCTCTCATTCCTTTACATTTGATCATATCTATGGAAACGGTGGATCTCCTTCATCTGCCATGTTTGAAGAATGCATTGCTCCACTTGTCGATGGTTTATTCCAAGGATATAATGCTACTGTACTGGCTTATGGTCAGGTAATGTCTATCCTATCCCAAAAAAAAAAAAAAAATTTGAGCAGAACAATGTCTCTCGAGCGGTCCCTTTTTCTATTGGGTATTGATGTATATGTATGCTGCAGACAGGATCTGGGAAAACATATACCATGGGGACTAGCTTCAAGGACGGTTGTCCGACAGGACTGATTCCCCAAGTTATGAATTCACTATTCAACAAGATTGAAATATTGAAGCATCAAACAGAATTCCAGTTGCATGTTTCTTTCATCGAGGTATTTTCATTATATGATTCATTGTCTGCTTAATACCAAGATATTTCCTCAGTCATATGCTTTAGAACACGTTAATTCTTTTTGAAGCTACTGATTTCCATCTTCAATGCATATTCAATGGCCCAAAAGAAGTACAACAGGGACAAATTTTTGAGCATTCTTGATTTTTAAATGTGATCAATGAGATAATATGTCTATTGACATGGCTGTTTACATGGGTTCTTTTAAGGAATCCACTTTGAAACAGTGCATGCATTTGCAAGTGTGATATGGTGGGCAGGCTATCCATTTCTTTTCATTGATTCCTGTAGTTTATTATATTCTTACTATGATACTAATTACAATGTTTGAATATGAAGATCCTGAAGGAAGAAGTAATGGACTTGCTGGATTCTGTATCTATTAGCAAATTAGAGACTGCTAATGGGCATACTGGAAAAGTTTCTGTTACTGGGAGGCAGCCAATTCAAATCCGTGAAACCTCAAATGGAGTTATAACACTAGCAGGATCAACTGAAATTGCTGTTAGTACATTACAGGAAATGGCCACTTGCCTGGAGCAAGGATCTTTAAGCAGGGCAACTGGGAGTACAAATATGAACAACCAGTCCAGGTAAAATTTTGTCTTTTCTGCCTACTTATAATTATATGCTAGCGTATGAGACCATTTTTGCATGGGTATGCGTAAACACTGAAACATTCAATTTTCCACCAATCACTCATTATAGAGCTGGGTTGAAGGTATTTCATTATAGTTTTGTGAATGTGACATTGTTACTAAGTGAACTTCTTAGTATCATTGACAATGATGCAATTAGTTCATATTACACATTCGGAGTATTTTTAGCTTCCGAATTTCAGGTGCAATTCTTTGTTCGAAAAAGTATGAATATTAAGTGAAAGACATCCAATAATGATCTTGAGGCTGGTTATTTTCAGTAGTGTGTGTGAAACTTTTGCTCATCAAATTTTTGTTTCTAAAATGTGATTTTCCCCATAAATTTTGTTTTAGAAAGTTTTGATTGAAGTGATACATTTGAATGCTAGGAGATGCTAATTTCATGGTTATGCCTTATGAGTAAATCTCATAATCTAATGGCATGTGGTTTCCATTTGCGTATTTGTACTAGTCGGTCACATGCTATCTTCACAATCACATTGGAGCAGATGCGCAAAATCCATCCAGATGTTCCTGGCTGTGACTCCCCGGAGGAGGATATGGGTGAAGAATATTTTTGTGCAAAGCTCCATCTGGTAGATCTCGCTGGATCTGAACGTGCTAAAAGAACAGGTTCTGATGGTCTTCGTTTGAAAGAAGGTTAGTAAAACTGCTTATTGATATATTCCTATTGTCTTTTATTTATAATCATAATGAAATAAAATTTCTCTGTTTTATTTCTGTGAACAGGTATACACATAAATAAGGGACTTCTTGCACTTGGTAATGTCATTAGTGCATTAGGGGATGAGAAAAAGCGGAAAGAGGGTGTGCATGTCCCTTACCGAGACAGCAAACTAACTCGACTGTTGCAGGTTGGATTAATGTTATGTCTGGTATATAAATTTGTATAGAACTATCAGTTAACTCATAAGTTCCACATGATGGTGTTGAGATGGAAAAATGATCTGAATTTCTGGTGGTCTATATCAACCTCTATCTTTCTCATTGAAATGTTTTTTCAACCAAGGAAAATATAACAATTTTCTGCATATGTTAAATGCAACACTGTAAAACTTAAGTTAGAATTAGGTAGAGACAGATTCCTGGTTTCTGTTGACCACTAGGCTTGATAAATTCTTAATCTGTTTTTAGTAGTGATTCACCAATACTTTCCTGATATAGTTAAGTTAGGTTTTAATACTTATCACCTTATCAAGGCTGGGATTTGCTGAGTTTTGAGATAGCTTGTTAAGGACATCAGTTGATAGTGATTTTAAAGATATTGCTTTTAACCTTAATATCTAGGATTCACAAATAAGTGTATTTGTTGTTCTTACAAATAAATAGCATTATGACTATTTTATTCTATTGGGATTTATATAGTATTAAGGACAATGTTTCAGTTTTTGCTTGGTTTTTACTTTTTTTCTTCTTCTATGATAGTTTTCTGATTGAGGTTCTTTTATGCATGTTGGCAGGATTCACTTGGTGGAAACAGCAAGACTGTCATGATAGGTAACCTCCAAGTGATTGTTTAATTGTTCAAGAACTTTGGTCCAGGGATTGCAATTATACTAGAAATAGTTACACACACACACACAAAGAGATAAGATATATTCAAGATTTGCCTTGCAAAACAATTAAATAGAACTGAGTTTTCTTCTCCTTACTTTGGATTTTTTGCTTACTCCTAGTTTTCATTTTAATCAATGGAAGCAATATTCTGACAGAAAAAGTAATTACTTTCTTTGGTTAATTCCTTTTGAACAAGGTGTTATTCATTTTCAACCTTTTGTTTTGGTAGCTCAATCTTGCTTGTTAAGAACATCCTTTCTCAAATGTGATATGTTCTCATTCTCTCTAGAAGATACAGAAACAGGGTGGAGCTCCCCTCCCCCATTTGCCTTTTCCTTCTTTCTTTTTAGGTGTTCTTCACTTAATGTTTTTGAGTCTTTTTGGAAGTTGTATCATGTGTGTGGAAGTGGGGAGGTGTTGGACTTTAGATCTTTTGAACTGAATTGCTCCTTTTATTGAAATTGGAAATATTTTCATTCTTCTCTAATTTGTTTTAATTGTGATTATTCTTCCAGCTTGCGTCAGTCCTGCTGACATCAATGCTGAGGAAAGTCTTAACACACTCAAATATGCGAATCGTGCCCGCAATATTCAAAATAAGCCTGTTGTAAGTTTGTTGCATTATTTTGTTATGACTCATTTTGTACTTGATACCCTCACTTCCTGCTAGATGCAGATAACGAAGCTTTTTCTGGTTTCAAGTTCCATGCATTCCGCCTTTTTGGTGTATTAGGGCCTGTTGTAAGTTTGTTGTATTAATTAAATCCTCTTTTTCCCCTGCAGGTTAATAGAGATTTAATATCCAATGAGATGCAAAAGATGCGGCAGCAGCTAATGAACTTACAGGCAGAGCTTGGTGCTCGTGGGGGAGGAGCACCATCAGATGAAGTGCAGGTACTTGTTTTATAAAGAATACAAATGTTGTTTGATTTTAGCAGTTAGTGCACTATATATTTACAAAGATATATTGAATAGTCTTGGTGGCAAAATGTCTTCTTTTTTTGTGTGGTTATATAGGTTCTCAAGGACCGGATTGCTTGGCTTGAGGCTACCAATGGGGATCTTTGTCGAGAACTTCATGAATACCGCAGTAGATGTGGTGTCATACAGCATGATGTAATAGATGATCAAGTATGTTATTAGAAACTCTAATTCGTTATCCTCTTCTTTGCTTTTTCTTATTTTATCCAAAATTAGTTTTCCTTTCCATACTTATATGGAGTGGAATTTCTGTGGTTTTTCTTAGTGTCAATACAATATGGATGTGTTTATATTTATTCTATTCCTTCAGTTACATAGTTGAGTAAAATTGTTGCATTAATACTTATATCACTTGGGGTGTTTATTTATCAGGAAGGCCACTTCGGTTTTACAAAAAGTGATGGACTTAAGAGGGGCTTTCAGAGCATAGACTCATCTGATTATCAGATTGTTGAAACCATATCAGGTGATCCACTCATTTTGTTGCATAGTTCGAACCATTTAGAAGAGTGTTTGGTTATAGGCTTAAATAGTCTTCAATGCACTGCATACTTAGATATACAATGGATGACCATTTAATTTATTAGTAACTAGCTTCCCTCTTATGAAATTGTAAAACTAGAACAGGTCTTTCACTCATTTTGCTGCATAGTTTGGGACATTTTAGAAAAATGACGTTGATGAGCTTGAATTTTCTTCAATGCACTGCACCTGCAGATATAAGATGGATTACAGTGAATTGTGGTCATTTTATTTTAAACTATGCCTATTATATATGTTAGAATATAAGAGCCCACTGTTCTAGGTTTCTTTTACTGCACTTATATTACTTGTAAAGCACACATTGTCTGCCTATATAAAAGGAAAACCCTTGCACTTTATTCTACACAGTTTAATACAATAATACATAGTCTTTGAGTGGGTGTGGTTGGGGAATGGCACCATCTGTTGGTGGGGCCAATCTATCTGAGATTTCTTCTGTTTCATAAATCATGTTTTGGTTTGCTAGTCCAATTCTTCAAAGTTTGGCACTTTACTCTCATTTATACAGGTGAAAGTCCCAGGGAATTTGATGAAGTAACTAAAGAGTGGGAGCATGCACTTCTGCAAGATACAATGGACAAAGAGTTAAATGAATTGAACAAACGTTTGGAGCAGAAAGAGGTTTCATTATTTGCCTTGTTTCATGCATATTAATATACGTATATAAATTAGAGGTTTGAAAGGGAATTCTTAACAATTTAAATAATATATCTGTTCTTGGACTTAATGAAGTTTGAGTATATATACATTTCATCAATTCCTTTCTGTTCCTTTATTTAAAACATCCAACCACAATTACTTAATTCCATTTCATTCATTTCTTTTACTTTCCTTTCCATTACTTAAATACATTCCATTCTGTTATAAACTCTTAAATGAAGTGTACGTGGTGACAAAGAGGAAATACTAAACTAATGTCATATGGAGGCAATATCTTGTGATATTAGATGCATTCTGCATTGCATCTCTCTGGCTGTCTTGCTCCTTCCAGAAAAAAAGATTTAAGATTGTAATTGTAACCAATTTAATGATCTTGGCCACTCAAATAATTCTCAGATGTTTTTTTGGGGCACAAATGTTCCCATTTTTATTTAGATATCCAAAAGGAAAAAGAAAAATGGGCTCGGGAATGCAATTTTAGTTAAGGTTTCATTTTTTTTTTTTTACCTTATTTGAAGAAGCCACTTTAACCCCTTTTTTTTGGCAGGAGTTAGTTGGTCTAATGATTTCATCACATAGCAATTTAATTTGGCAGCCATGGGCATATATGTAGATTCCATATGTATTGACTGCACATATACTAGGATATAAGCATGGCATCAAATTGGTGGCTTGTTAGTATTTTCAAACACCTTTATTAATATTTAATTTATGCTTACTTTTGTGCAGTGTGAGATGAAACTTTTTGGTGGCATTGATACTGAAGCACTCAAGCAGCACTTTGGGAAGAAAATCACAGAACTTGAGGAAGAAAAAAGAATTGTGCAGGTTGAAAAGATAATTCTTAAATTATCACTGCCTAATATGCTTTTACTTTTTTTTTTTTTTTTGAGAATCAATATGCTTTTACTTTGATGGCTGATGTTCAATTGCATAAATACAGCAAGAAAGGGATCGTTTGTTGGCAGAAGTTGAGAATCTTGCTGCCAATTCTGATGGGCACACACACAAAATGCAAGATAATCACGCTCAAAAACTAAAAGGGCTTGAAGCACAGGTTACAAAATGACAAATATAAATGTCATTCTTTTTAGTAAATTCTTGATTATTTTTCAAGACTTTCATAAGTTAATATTGTTCTGTTTCTGTAAACTAGGATTCTTGATTAATGTCTTAACTTTCTGTAATGAATTTCAGATTTTAGATCTTAAGAAGAAACAAGAAAGCCAGGTCCAACTCTTGAAGCAAAAACAAAAAAGTGATGAAGCAGCAAAGCGCCTGCAAGCTGAAATACAGTATATAAAGGCTCAGAAAGTTGGTTCTCATTTTAGTGCTTATTCTAGTTTATATTCACAAATCCAACATTACAGTGTCTCACATTTTTGGATCCATCCTTCTTGTTCCACATTCATATTCTAGGTTCAGTTGCAGCATAAGATAAAACAAGAGTCAGAACAATTTCGACAATGGAAGGCTTCTCGTGAGAAGGAATTGCTTCAGGTTCTTCATTTTCTATTTTTACTGAGAAAATTTATTGAGTTACATTCTTTCCATCAAATCTACAAGTACCGGTACCTTGGAAATATTGTGTTTCATTGATTGCATTGTAGTTTGCCACAAGCCACTGGATACTGGATACGCATTCAGTTTATGCCCAATGCTTGACTTTCAGTTGAAGCCCATCTTTATTAATATTTTTGTTGCAAATGGTGTGGAGTTCTAGAATGTGCTTTCAGTGCATGTATGGAGTTACTGTGTTCAGAGTTTTTATGCTCATATTCCTATTGAAATGACTGGGGTTTTAAGTTCAAGGGAACTGAAACAGAATCCAATTAAGTTTCAATATATTAAAAGAGACCTAAATGTTTATTTTATAAGCTACACAGGGAATCAGAAACGTACCAATATTTCTGTCTCCTCATTTAAACGTACTTCTAAAAAGCTAATATTTCTAAATCTTCAGACTTTAGATTTTAGAAACCTCAATGCTGAAGCAGAAAATTTGTACCAATGTCAAGCACTTTATTGCTTTCTTATGATTTTATGTTGTTGAGGTGCCAGGTGTGTGGAGAACATTGGTCTCTATTCATTATTTTGCATCTCATTAAACATTTTTCATGTTTTAGAGTGTTATCATGCTTCTTGGAACTTGTTTTGAACTTTAATTCTTTATTTAAAAAAAAAAAAAAAAAATTCCCTCTGTTTGGAATTTCAATGGATTGAAGCTTGCCACATAATTGTTACTTTTAACCATGATTTTGACTCTTCTTAGTTCTTACTACCTTAGTCTTTTTGTTCTGATTTTATGATGATTCTTTACTTTCGTCATCCTTAATATATTGAAACCTATGTGTTTTGTTTGTGTAATTGTGTTATTTACTGCAAATTTTTTTTATTATAAATTTGTTCTCAAGCAGCTAAGGAAAGAGGGAAGGAGAAATGAGTATGAACGACATAAACTCGAAGCTCTGAATCAGCGCCAGAAAATGGTAAGGATTTTATTGTGGCTATTTTTGTGAAGCTGTTGGAACACCTTAATGCAACCTAACTCTGGACCTGACTCTCGCTCCCTCCGTGCTTGGTAGAGTTGTGCTCATTTGCCGTAACTTTTTTCCAGCTTATTTGGCTTATGTACAAGTTTTACCTTTTCTAGGTTTTGTTGTACTTTTGTCCAGCTTATTTTTTAAGCCCCCTAAGCCAATGAAAATAAGCTCTCGCAAACAATAACGTGTATACATTTAGGTTGCTATCAGCATAAATTTAGTAAACAAAAGTTAGGTAAAGAATAATAACAAAGAAACTATACTCTATTAGATCCCTATCTCCTTTTATGGACTCCCAAGATAAATATTCAGTTGAAAGAATATAACAATTTGCTAAATTAGATAAAATACAGTAAAAGTATTTTGATGGGTTAGGGCTAGTATTTAAACGTTAACTTTGTTAAAGCAGAAGATCCAGAAACTTAAAAAGAAAAAATTCCAGCAAGAAGAGGAAAAAGGAGGCAATTTAAATAAGAGCAGACTTAAGCACAGTAGAATAATAATGTAATAAAATCTTTTAAAAAATATTACAGAAATTACAACTACCATACAGATGAATTTGGAGGGTCAAAAGGTTCATCCATTGAAGAGTGAGGCATCTGTGAAAATGAAGAAAGATTCCTCCATTGAAGCAGACTCAAACTGATCATTCTATTCATTAAAGAAACCCTTAAATTCAAGCTTACTTGTTTGTGTTTATTGTATATGTAGGATATCATTTTATTCTCTTCTTATGCTGATCCTTATGGTATGGCTATTAATATTTATGGGGACTGTAATCATTATAATTTTTTCCACAGGTTCTTCAGAGAAAGACAGAAGAGGCTGCTATGGCAACCAAACGACTGAAAGGGTTGTTGGAAGCTCGTAAGCCTGCTGCACGTGACCACTCAGGTATATAGTTTTCTTGGAATTATTCTATTGTTATATACTTTCACTCCCTAATCTTTTGTTGCATCTTTCAGTGACATCCAATGGACATACACAGACTGGACAGGTAAATGATCTGTACCAAATAAGGCAATTAATGAATTGGCAACATCTATTCCAATCCCAGCAACATGTTCATGGACTGCTTATGGTTGTGTTGAGCTCCTAGCAAAACCAGTTATGATCAATGTGAAACCAGCGCTATTCATGTTTTCAGAATGATCTATCAGTAGTCAAACATATATAAATTGGACATATATGTATAACTTGGAAGGTTGGTTTCAGTTGATTCTAACAGGGTTTGAATTGGAGATTCTTTTTAACATGATTACCAACAGTTTGGACAATTTAAACTTGACCCACGGCCAGAAATATAACCCATTCCTGACTTCAATTAATATTCATCTACCATAAAAGTTCACGTTAGACCATTTTAATATGAATTTCATCTCTAGGGAAATGAAAAATCTTTGCAAAGGTGGCTTGATCATGAGTTGGAAGTCATGGTGAATGTGCATGAAGTTCGTTTTGAATATGAAAAGCAAAGCCAAGTGTATGTATCCAACACTTTGTTTCTTTCAAATTTGCTGTATATTGAGCTTTCTTGAATGTCTTAAATTGGCTATTTCATTGGGATCATTGTTAGACAAGCTGCACTGGCAGAAGAGTTGGCCATAATGAAAAAAGTGGATCAGTTTTCTTCTAATGGGCCAAGTCCCCCAAGAGAGAAGAGTGGATATTCCAGGTTTATAACTATGGCATTATTTCCTTAATTTCCTCCTCCCTCCAACACTTGTCATGATTGGTTACTATGTATATGTTTCAATGTATGTATAATATTATATTAGATTATATGGAATTACTAGTATCTTTGGTAACTATAATGGAGCAATTCTTCTAACATTGTTTTGTTTTTGAACCAATTAGACTGTTATCCATGTCACCAAATGCAAGAATGGCAAGGATAGCTTCTCTGGAGAACATGCTGAACATGACTTCAAATGCAATTGTGGCAATGGCTTCACAACTTACAGAGGCAGAAGAAAGGGATCGTGCCTCAATTGGTCGTGGACGTTGGAACCACTTACGCTCAATGGGAGATGCTAAGAACTTGCTTCACTATATGTTTAATTCTGCTGCGGAAGCAAGGTGCTTATACAACCTAGCAAAAAGTTTGATAGTACTGTGGCCTCTATATCTAGCAATAAAGTCAACATAAAACACATTTTGGTACAAAGCATATTGGAGCTAATAGGCTACACTATGTACCAAAAGCCCATTATAAACTTTTCGATGACCACAACAAATCCATTCCTGCTTGTTCCAACCACTGGTATTAGTTTTGCCATATTTCGTTAGATGAAGTTTGCAAATACAGAGAAACAAGCATGAAAATAATGTTGAGTGAGTTTTAAATGGATGAAAATGACTTTAATATATTTATTGGGTTTTGCATTCTTGAAATTTGTATTCCCTTTTAACTTAGCCCTCCCCATTCTATGATCTTTGGAGAAAAAGAATGAGAGATTCCTCTTCAAGACTTAATAAAATGTTTCCTCCTGCCTTCAATGTTATGCTGTTGAGCTCCATTGATAACTATGGACATCCAAGGATATCAATGAAAACTGGGATGGCATTTGTTTTTCAAATCTGGTGGTAGACGACTTGTTTTCCCTTTTGTTGAATAGCAGTATATGGGTAGATACTCTGATCCTGACTATGTTTTGATTATAAAATTTTAGTTTTTTATTATTCTTCTATAAAATTAATATATATATTATAGGATGATTGATTCCAGCTTTCTGGGGTTTGATGCACTGGTCCTGCTTCTCCAGTTGAGCTTTGAAAAAGCCATTTTCTGTGTCTTCAGTCAAAGAAGGAGATTTTAATCTCTCCTTTCTTTTGAATGTTCCAGAGTCTTTTGCTGGTGCAAAGCCATATCTCTCTCCTTTTGGAGCTCCCATAGCTACTCTATTTTCTGTCACTCACATACTTGAAGAATTGTTACACACAATTTTTGTTGGGTTCTGAATGATAAGTAATTTTTAAAATTTTGGTTTCAATTGAGTTCTCTTTGTTTTTTTCCTTGACTGTAATTTTGGTTTCTGTGGTTGGGTTTGCCTGTTTGCTACATCAGGTAGACACAATAATGCTTTCCTTTTTGATAGGGCAAGAATTGTGATTTCATGTTTTAAGTGCTGACCATAAAACTCATATTTCACCAGGTGCCAGTTGTGGGAAAAGAATGTGGAGATTAAGGAAATGAAAGAGCAGCTGAAAGATCTTGTATCTCTGCTACAACAAAGTGAAGCACAGAGAAAAGAACTCATAAAGGAGCAAAAAATGAGGGAACAAGCTGTTGCAATTGCCTTGTGTTCATCAGCTTCGGTGAGACTATCTGCTTAACCTGTATTATAATCTATAGCCTTTGTTGTTCTTGTTCTAAAGATTGCGCGATAAATTTTGAACCCCTAATTTGTAATATACATGAATGCAAATCTAGAATATTGAAATACAGTATAACTTTAGCTGGCCATATTTTCTAAAATATGACCTGTTACCTGTCCTTTTTTCCTTGAGTAAAAATCATAAATTGGTTTGAATTATAAGGGAATAGATCTTGAGTCTCTATATTAGAAAGTTCCTCTCCAATCAAATATTGTGACACTTCTGAATGGAACTCAACAGGGAAATTCACGCACTTCAGTGAAACACTTTGCGGATGATATGAGTGGCCCCTTGTCTCCAATGTCTCTTCCAGCACCAAAGCAACTGAAGTTCACACCTGGAATTGTTAATGGATCAGTTAAGGAGTCAGCAACATTTGTAGACCAGACACGAAAGGTAAGTCCCTTGCCTCATGCTGCTGTTTGGATTGTCACCCTCCTGTTTGATTAAGTAGAGAGTTGTGGCTGCAGATGGTACCTATGGGACAATTGTCAATGAAGAAACTAGCAGCTGTAGGACAAGCTGGCAGACTCTGGAGGTGGAAGAGAAGTCACCATCAGTGGCTAGTACAGTTCAAATGGAAGTGGCAGAAGCCATGGAGACTCTCAGAATGGATCAAGCACAGTGATGAGACAATCATGAGGTCAAGGCCACGACCACAAGCTCTGGTTGGATGATGTGATAACCTCCGAATTCATCAGCTTTTTTTTTTTTTGGTGTACATACATTGACTGCCATATACGATCCAGGATGAAGCCCGGTGGAAATATCAATAGGTGATCTTTCTCTTCATTTTTCCCCCTCCAAACTTGTCAAAATTTTTACCAGTGATGACAGAGTGATGTAGAAGCCATGAAACCTTGAATTGATTGAGTTCAGTTGTTCACCAGAACAAGGAAAAACTCTAAAGAGAAATTTATCATATTTTCCAAATAATTATCCTACTACTAGGACTCTATTTTGACCAATAAAACCCCATAACCTCCTAAAACAAAGGAAACCAAAATCTAACAATTTCAAAAAATACAAAATAATAATTAGAAGTCTTCCATTGGTAGAGATTGAGCCCTGTATCTTGTCAGTATTCTTATTCCTTTGCTGAGTTGTTAGATTTCTTACAGTCCCATGAGTTTAAAATGTAGAAGGTCCAGCCCTGCTACACATATTGCCATGTTTTTCCGAAGAGAAATCACATGATTTGTCACTAAAATGACTTCATATATATATATATATATATATAGTGAACATGTGCATTGTGCTGACTTGAGCGGCCAACTTCACTGGCCACCATCAGCTGTCTTTCAACCAGACCAGTTCCACTTGCAGTGTAAGTTTATCCTAATCAATAAACTTCACTTTTTTTTACCCTATATGGACACAGGCATCTCATGAAGTGAAAGGAGGAGATTGGAGTTTTCCATGGTCTTTTGGTTGAGACATTGATTGGATTTGGGGTATCTTCGACTATTTTCTGGATTTGATTGGTAAAGATTACATGAGAAGCACTTCTCAGGCTGGCATGTTGACAACAATCATAGGAAAAGGCAGATGTTGAGTGAAAGAGTTGCATAGGCCACAGATGTATTTTGTGATGCTACTGTATCTTTTTTTTTTTTTTTTAACAAGCTACTGTATCATGTTGATGTATTTCATTTTTTCTTGTTTTTGTACATTGTGTATGTCTGTAGTGTTTCCTTTTTGTGAAGAAGATAGTCAAGATTAGATTAACAGTTAGTCAAAGTAGACTCCAAGCCTTGAAGTTGTTATTGTACTTTTTTACAACCAAGATAAAGGCAACGAATTCCCAGCAAAAAAAAAAAGAAAAAGAAAAAAGGTAACGAATAGGGACGAGAGATCAAACAAGCCCAATTTGAACTTTGAGGCTTGGACGCGGCTTTAACTAATTGTCATTCTAATAGTATGATCTTCTTTGGAGAGTTGCCATGCAATACCAGTAGACGTTCTTGTGCATACATGATTGCCCCTAAGTACATTGTGTACACATAATCACTTCCAACTAGTTTGGAAAATATCTTAGACGTGATAATCCTATTCACTGCCTTCTCTCTTCTTCCATGTGTGTCAAGTAACAACGATGTAATTCAGAAAAAATAGGTTGGATTTGGCTCCATTGGATAGATTTCCACAATCTTGGTCCATTTGATGTTCGAAGTCAGACAGAATGTGCAAGAGCTTGGTAAGGTGATGTTTCGGTAGTTGTGGATCGTATAGGCTTACACTGTCGAGATGTCTTTGACACTCTGTATACGTTTACCTTAGCCACAAGAAAACATGTCTCCTAAAATCAGATATAAGGAAAGAGATTAAATTTGTATTTTGTTTCACTCACATGATGTTAGAGAACATTTTTTTTTTCATCAATTTTTGTGATTGGGGTTCCTACCTAGATATGATTCATAGGGCTGTCTACGGGTCAGGTTTGTGCCCAACCTGAAATATTCGGGTGGCAAAATTCGTAACTTGATACCGACTCAAAAGATCTCGTAGGATTTGTCGGTTCGGGTCTCGTCAGTTTCGGTTTGTATCAGGTCGGTTTTGGGTTTCATCACCGATGTCGATATTTGGTCAGATCTGTCGAGATCTGGTTGATACTAGGCCGGATCCGTCGAGATTTGGCTTAGATTTCGTTAGATAACGACGAGATCTCATTAGATCTAGACTAGATCTTGACGAGATCTCGTTGATATGGTTCAGAAAGCTTGAAAACTTTTCGGAATAATTGAAAATTTTGGGTGGGTCAAGTTTCACAAGTTTTGAAAGAGGAGACCTGCAAACCAACTCGCTGGAGTCGGGTTTAGGGACATTGGAACCCGTGTCCGACTACCGGAGTTGTCAAATCGGGTGGTTGCCGGTTGGGTATGGACAGGTTGCCAGGTTCCTTGGACACCACTCATATGATAGTTGAGTAAAGGCTAGGTCCAGTACAAGGAAAAGACTAATAGTATTTTCAAACGCGTCAACAAGATGAGATCTAAAAAATGTCGCATTTTAAACTAAAACCCTGAAATCTCTATGGGATGGAATTGAGAAAGACCCAAACACTATATATTCATTCAACACTCCACTCGCTCAAACCCGTAAATCTGAACCTGATGTATATACACTCAAGTACATTCCTTATACAAGATAGAACTGGTATAACTACAAAAAGCAAAGTCCTCAGCATGAGTTAGCTGATAATCACCGTGCCTCTACCATGCCAGTGTTGGCTCCATCATCAACATCAACATTGCAACCAGTAGCGGTTTAAGACTCCTAAATACTGATCGCTCCTGCCTGGTTTGGTCCTACTTTCACCACCATCTTGGTACCAACTAGCCATGCCAGAGCAAGAAGACAACACTACCATTTGAACAGCATTGTGTTTTCAAAATCCTGGTTGCTACTAAGAAATAATGTGGGGTCTGTTTCCTGGGCAGAAAACATTCATCTTCATGCAGCAAGTTCTTCTAAAAAAGCGTTGCACCAAAATCATTCCAAAAGTAAACAAATTGAGGTACATTTGACCAGAATTATATAACTGGACTAGAAAAAAATATTAGCTTCTATAAAATCATGATTTATCCACCATATATAGAAATACAGGAGGTTGTGTGTATGAGTTTAGTAAATTTCCTTAGCCCCCATATATAATTTGATCGAACTTATCCCTTTCTGTTATACTTCCTCTTAGGCACGCCTAGCCTCCTTTCCAAAATATACAGTTGACTTTTGCTTAGTAGTTACCTCGATTTTCTTCTTTGCACCCAACGTGTAAATCCAGACAACTATGAAGATTCAAGAGATGAATTTTCTTCTACCATCACGTTCTCCTTTATCTCCTGTATCATTTTCAAAACTTGCCACATTGCTGGCCTTTGTTCCGGTGATGTCACACTACAAATACAAGCAACCTCAGTCAGCATTCCAAGTCTGTTGTCTTCACCACCATCATCTTCCCTCATTGCTCTGACCCAATTAGGCACATCCGTGGGCGCAAGGAATGGATGTTGTGATGGATGTTTACTAGTCAAAAGCTCCAGTAGAAGGATGCCAAAGGAATAGACATCAGACTTGAGAGTGGCTCGGCTGTTGGATTTGCGGGTCTCAGGGGCTTTGTAGCCTGCAGAATCAGGATCTTCATTAGAAGAGTCTACAAGGACTGCAAGGCAATAGTCTGTGACACAAGCCTCAAAGTCAGCTCCAAGAAGGACATTGGAGGACTTCAGGTTGCCGTGGATCAACCTTGATACTTGGTGGATGTAAGCAAGGCCCTGGGCCACATCTTCAGCTATCTTTAAGCATGATGTCCAGTGGAGAGACTTTGCCCTAGTTGATCTTGAACCTGCACACAATTTTAATCAAGTCATAAACAATTGATCAACAATCTAGCTTAAAAAAACAATAAATCAATTAAATGATTTTATACTGTTTATTTCAATAGAAAATGAATCCATCCAGCACCAAAACAAAAGGACCAAAAGATTATATTTAAAAGGAGAATAATATTCTATATCACTATGAAACCCACAAAGGCAACTCAAGGAGAGTTTGCATGATAAATTTTACATATCACTAGGCTCAGGCACCCTGGAAGGATGTAAAGAAGCCAATTTCCATCATCTTAGAGAAGCTTAGAACCCTGCTGTAAGAGTGAAAGTGACGGGTTTTCTTTGAAACAAAACCAAATCTATATTGTGCAAACTCTAAAAGAAACCTTTCCATAGTAAACTATAATCATGATGAGAGAAAATTCACACATGACAAAACACAGCAAGATAGGATGGGAGGGAGAAGTTAAGCAACTACCAGTTGTTATTAGAGATATCAAGGCCCAAGGCCATTGTAACTAGTCCAGATTCAATGAACTCTAGGGCCTACTAGTAGTATAAGTAAAAGAATCTTAATCCTACTTATAGTAAGCTTACTTGTAATGCAAGTACGCTAGGGTTAATCTATGACTAGCCTAGAGTTAATATCTCTATACATGCCCCAATGGGCTCATTGTAACACAATTCAAGAGAAAGATGTAGTGACACAAGGGCTTTCTGTTGTGGACATAGGCCACAGGCCAAACCATGCTAAATTTTTTTTTTTTTCTTTTTTTGATGAGTAATAATGCTTCATTGAAAATGAAAAAGATAAACATACAGGGAACCGTAGCACACAGGCAGCGTACTAAGGAACCATAAAAAACATCAAAACTAAGTGCATGGAGAGTACTATCAGGCAAATAAACCAAAGAACAAAAGTAAAGACACCCAAAGTATTCGCCCACTTGAACAAATTCTGGAAGAAGGAATGCTTTTAAGTCATGAATCGATCTCACTTCCTTCGAAAGTATGAGCATTCCTCTCCTGCCAAATGCCCCACATTAGGCAATGGGGAATCGTGCTCCAAATTTCCATAGATTTAGGCAAAACCATGCTAACTCTGCTTTCCCTTTCTTTCTTCTCTCTTACTCATAGTCCCAAGTTCCCAACATCTATTCTAGCTGTTGCTTTAATGCAAAGAGAGGTTACCATTTTTAATTCTTTTTTCTTTCTTTTCCAAGAAAAACAGTGGTGATACACATATGGATTGAATAGCGGTGTTTTCTGGTCTGGTATTTTTCTGATGGAGCTTCTATTCACCTTCAGCGTGATAGTTGGCACCGTGAGGGACCATTGTACCAAAAATTTGGGCATCAAGACTCCAGGAGTTCAAGAGATGCCAAGTTATCTACGTTTATAAGGGTAGCAAGTAGGATTGGCCTCTACGTCAGACCAACTGGCTTCTATCCAAGGTAAGTTTTAGGTACACCCAAAGTATAGCAACGTGAAATTCCCTCTTCTTAGATGAATGGTGTATCCTATCATGGTTTAATTAGCATAACCTGCTATTATGTGAGAGTAGATAATCATGTCTTCCAAAGTTCTTAATAATTACTCGCTAATTCAAACACAAGAACAACCCCACAGAAGTCTTGGTAACTATAGGTTGCAATTAAATCCAAGTGAAATGAACAGAGTCCATTCCAAGATTAAGATATCATTTCCTAGATCTAATTTTAAATGATATGACAGTAATACATCTATAGAATTGTAATATTTAAAGTGGGAAAATTGCACTGACAAGGTTTTCTGTTGTTGCATTTATTAGGGAATCCTAAAAGAGTCGATCCTAAATACTTACGGTTCCCTCCCGTGACCGTCGATATTAGAACACAACCGTTACCTCAAAACTTGTCCCCGCGACATTTTTTTGAATGAGACTCAAATGTAAATAGTTTGCATTTTAGAGAGAGATTAAATTCTATAAAGACGTGGTGTAAGTTTTACCCTTCCAATCCCAACATATCACATCATCGTATTACATATTAAAAAATAGGCACAACTACACTCAATTAATTCTAATATCCATTTGAAAATCCAACTCAATTATGAGTTTGTTGAGATGTTAATATGTGTGGTAAGATCTATTAAGTTTTAAGTGAAAAGTTGACGTGTCAATCTTTAATTGGATGGTGTAAAACATTACCAACTTCATATTCTTTTAGAAAAGGTGAGTGATTAATTCCAAACAAAAGGGGAAATAATGTGATAGAAATCAAATATAAAGGACAACCCCACCCACCACCTATCGTAAATGGGAAATAATGTAAAAGAGATTAAATTCTATAAAGATGTGATTTTACATCCTCTAATTCTAATATGTCATATCATCATATCACATATTAAAACTAGACACAACAACATTCAATCAATTCTAATACCTATCTGAAAATCCAACCTAACTGGGAGTTTATTAAAATATTATTAGGTGCGGTAGGATAGGACAAAACTTAGGTATAGAAAAAAATACACTTCCATCCCATCAGAAAAATCTATGTGACAAAATCTTAAAAGAGAAATCTAAAGTACAGTCTCTAAATACTGTACTTAAGTTTTATTCTACAGAATATATTGAGTTTTAAGTAAAAAGTAGTTGAATCAAATTTCTTATTGTACGGTGCCAACTTACCAAATTCCGACTCAACGTAATAACCAAAACCTCATAGAAGTGTGTGCAATTTTTCCACATTTAACGTGAATCATAAATGGATTCATCTCTCAAGTAGTGCAGAGATACGGATTCCTATAATACTATAAATCCAACAAAAAGGACAGGGTTTTGATGCCAGTGGTCCATTTAGTTGTTGCATTTATTAGAGAATCCTAAACGAGTCGGTCCACAATACTTACCTACGGTCCCCTCCCGTGCTCGTCGCTAGACATTAGAACACAACGGATACCTCAAAACCTGTCCCCCGCAACATTTTTTTTCTTTTTTTTTTTTTTGCACGAGACTTATATAAAACTCCATTTTCTTATTCACCAAACCAATAGAATCACGACACATAATTAATCTAACCACTCCTACACCTTTTTTATTATTTTACTCCGTATTTGTTAACTCAGAAATCATCAAATTATAATTCACAAAGATTAACAATCAAACTCACCGTGAATGAGACTGAAGAGACTCCCATTAGCTTGATAGTCATAGATCACCAGCCTCTCTCCCTTGGCCTGAAAGTATGCTCTGATCGGAACCAAATTCGGGTGGCGCAGCCTACCCACGGCGGCCATATGGTGGTCGAAAACTTGGCTGCTCGTAATCGCAGTCTTATTCGCGTCCATTCTCTTCACCGTCAAAACCAACTGGTTATCCAGCACCGCCTTGTACGTCGTCCCAACCGTACCTCTCCCGAGCAACTCCGCCGAGGCTCTCATCAGCATCTCCAAATTGTACACTTGTGCCTCTCCTCCACAGAACACCAAGTTCCCACTCTTCTGTACCCTTCGTAGCTCCTCGCTTTTGCGTAGCTGTAACACTATGTCGTTTTCCTCCGCTTGTTGAGCTTGGGCTTTTGAATTCGGAGGAGGAGTGGCGTTTGAGTTGGTGGCCTCGAACGACGTCGTTGTTGAGGTTTTCAGGTTTTGATCTGGGCTTTTGGCGTTAGTGTCGGAGGTAGTGCCTTTTTTGTTCTTGACCAAGCCGAACGCGAAGAGAAGAGAGGCGATTAGGAGTGAAACTCCGATCGAGGACCCTAGAATTAGTCCGGTTCTCTTGTGTTTCGGCGACGGTGGGGAAATAAGCATTCCGCTTTGTGACTGCGCGCTTTGTCCGAGCGGCGTCGTGGTGGTGGTGGCGGCGGCGGAGGGTGACGTGTCGTTGTTGGGTTTGGGAGAATCGAAGAAATGAGTGCGAGATTCGCAAGCCTTGTTGATGATCTCGCCGCAGAGATTCGGGTTCGACTGAAACGACGTCGTGTCGAAGCGCAGGAGAGTCGGCGTGGCCGGTATTGATCCAGTGAGGTTGTTAGCCGAAACGTTAAAGACTTGAAGAGTAGACTGGTTCAGCGGAGGAAGCGAACCGTTGAACCCGTTCGAGTCGAGCCGGAGAGAGCTGAGCCGGTCCAACTCGTTCAAACCACAGGGAATCGGACCGGTGAGATTGTTGTGCGAGAGATCAAGTACCTGGAGGCTAAAAAGTAGAAGAATCGACGGAGGAAAAGAGCTGGAGAAACTGTTTTGGTCTAAAAACAAGGACTTGAGGTTGACGAGTAGAGAGAGGTCAGGAATCGGACCGGAGAGCGAGTTGTTGGTGAGAGTCAAGACTCGGAGCTGGTTGAGGCGAGTCAAAGTGTCGGGAGCGAACTCGCCTCGGAGACCGAAGCCTTGGAGAATGAGATGGACCACACGGCCTTGCGCGCATTTCACGCCTTGCCATTGACAGTAATCGAAGCGCTCGTGGAGCTCGTAGAGGAGCTTGTTGTCTAGGTCGGCTTTCGTCTTGAAAGTGAGCAGCGAAACGGCGTCGGATGGCAGTATCAAGTTCGCTGCTGGAGTAACCAACGGCGGAGATTTCGAGGTGGCCACACAGTGAACGGTAACGATGACGGTAGAGAGACAGCAGAAGATGAGAAAAGAAAGTAGTGGGGTTGTTCGAGTAAATGGCATTGTGTGGTCTGTTGGTGTTGAAGTTTCATTGTTGTGTTGTTAGGAATAGCATTTTTAAGCGGCGGAGAGTGAGAGTGAGTGTGAGAGTGTGAGAGAGAGACGAGTCGAGAGTGAAGGTATTGATGTTTTGTTTTTTTTAAGGGAAAGAGGGAGAAGAGTGGGGCTAGTGTTTTGGGGTGTGGTGCGGAGCAGCTGGCTTGTTTTAACTGGAGACTGACTAGACGGTCACGTGAAAGTGGGGAATGGGGAGGGAAATTGGTGTTGGGGCTTGGGAAGCGTTTAGAGCCCTTGCCTATTTTGCCTATGCCTGCCTTTTCATGCCTGTGAATGCTTAATTAAAGAATTTTTGTATGAAAAAAATTAGACACTATCATTCAATTCAGTGTATAATAGGAAAATTGTATAAAATTTATATAGTTTTGTTTAAAAATAACCCGCGTCAGGTTGTATTTAATTGTTTTTTTTTTATATTCTATTTATCTAGAGAGTTAACTATTGTTGTTGTACGTAGAGAAAGTGAAATAATTAAAAGAAATTAAGAAAAATTGATATTTTAATGAAATTTAGTGTAAAATAGATAATTTGATGTGAAGTGTTTTGAAAAGTGTAAAGTGGTGGGCTGTGCTAGCAGTATTGGGCTGCTTCCTGCGGTACTAGGCCTAAGTTTTCTGGATAAGGGAGTCGGGACCGGTCTAGCTGCAATTCAAGTTGGTCCGGCTTGTGCGCAAACTAGGCCAGGTTTGCCAGGAACGTGCTCACGGCAGGCAGAACTGTTTCAGGCAAATTGTGGCAGACAGACATAATAATAATAAAATAACTAAAATATCTGGTCACTCAGTGGGAAATGACCAAACAATCCTCACACACAATTATAGCAGCAATAATAATTATATTTTTCGGAAGGGAAAAATCAGAACAGAGTGAACAAGCATATGTATGTATGGGTTAATCAAAAAAATGTTAGGAAATCAATTAAAGTTCAATCTGCAGGAGCAAAACCAGAGAGGGAAGAACGTTCCTTCTCAACGCAATTAATCTCTCAGGAAAAAAGGTCCTGCCGTGGAGATTAACTACCCTGAGGGAAACAGACCTGAGTGGTTTATGCACAGAGGCTCCTTGAGGTTCTCACAGAGAGCAAGATTTCATGAGGGAGAGAGGGAATCAATCTACCGGTGCATGCTTGCCGTTCTAATTCTCACTTTGTTTTTCTTTCTGGGTGTTTTCTTTCTTTCTTTCCCACTCGTTTCTTTCTCTATTTCTTAGTTTCTCTTTTCAAATTCTTATTTTTCAGTTCAAGTTCCCGTGGTTTTCTCCTCTCCCCTATTCACGGCAAGACCCTCATTTTATAGTGCCTGCCGTGACTGGATTTTACTGTTTTAGCCCTTAACCTCCTTTGTCTGGTCTGGGTGTACTGGCCGACCATCACTGTTCCGTCTGGGTGCCACCCCCCATCACCAGACAAAGAAGAGTATTTTGTTTGCTTGTCTGCCGTGGCATCCTTACCTGCTACGGTCTGGGTTCTTTCTCTCTTCCTATCCCTCATGGCATGCACCTAATGGTTCCAACTCAGTTTGCTTCTTTTAGGTAGTAAGTCATCCCAGTAGGACACCTCCCCGAAAGAGCTTGAGTCGGAACCTCAAAAATAGATTTTTCCCCTCTTCCCACCACCAAACCATGCCCTCTGAATCTCTGACCCCCGACCTCACCATGCTCTGTATTGGCTGGGTACAGCCTGGTGGTGCCTGGGCCTTGCGCGTGCCTTCCTTCCATATGTGTCCAAAATCTGCCTGCTGCCCATTCGTCTGCCGTGGTCTAGAGGCTCATCTGCACAGACTGCCGTCCGTTTTCTTTGACCTTTTATGTGGGCTGCCTTTTGATTTCCCGCTTCTCTCAGGAGCTGGGCTTTATTTGATGATGGGCCTTATATTTCTTTGGTCCACTTCTTGATTTTCCTCATTTTCTACCTTATTATTCTATTATTCCTGCTGTAATGATTTAATCTTGCTGGGCCTCCTTAGGCCAGCCGTTTACTCTTTCTCCCAGTGGCTTGGCATGGCCACTGGTTTTTCTTACTTATGGGCTCCTGTGTCCCTTTTTTCTTTTGGGCATCCTTGGCCCATTTGCTTTCTTTGGGCTTCCTTGGCCCTTTTGCTAATTCTGCATTCCCATTGGCTTTTACTAACTTCATTGGGCTTCCCCGGCCCAATAACCTTATTCTCATCCTTGGGGTTCATGGGCCTGTCATAATCCCCTTACTTTCTTAGTTTGCATTACTTTGGACCTGCGGCAGCCTTTTCTCACTTTTCTACATCATACACTGCCCATGGGATGCTATTTCTCTCTTTTCGGGCTTCTTTAAACCCATTTGCCTCTTCAAGGCCCATTTGCTCATTTCTTGGGCCTGCGATCCATTATTCCTGCCGCTTGGGCTTAATGGTTTTGTTGTCTGCTTGCCAATTCTTTGTTGCCCTTGTTATTGAGCTTTCCTTCTTTCTACCTGGACTCTCACAAATGGCTCTCAACAAAAAGCAAGTATGTAAAATAGAAAAAATAAGAGTCCATTTGGTACATGTGTTTAAACACATGTTTTCAATTTTTAAACAACATTACACGTATTTTCACACACTTTTTCACCTACATGTATTTTTAAAAAATACAAACAATGTTACTAGAACAATATTAACAAACGACCCCTAAGGTTTTATGTTAAAATAAACAAAAAATTTCTAATAAATTTAGTTAGGTCATTTTGGTTTTTGGACCTAATTAAATCGGGTGGTGCTACTTTAAATCCTCTTATTAACAAGTCAGAAAGTCTTAACGTTTTAGTATTGTAATACTTTTTCATGCCCTTTTAAAGTCACATGTATTGATTAATGTGTTTTGTTTTCAAAATGGTTTTTGGTTGAAGGATCGAGGCCAATATAGGTGGGCAGCCGGCAGCGGCTAATTCTGTGAAACTCATGGGATAATAAAGCAACAAGTACGGTTGCTGAATTGTAAACCTTTGTGTTTGCCATGCCCTTCGTAATTGAAGACCTTTATGCCTAAAGCTAAGTCGTAGTCCAACTTATTAAGGACTCACATAGTACCATCCAAATTCCACATGGACCTAATCATGTTCTAAAAGCACTCTTTTTGTCGTGATTGTTGATTTTTTGACAAAATGGATTATGCCATTCATTAATTGTGGATACCTTAACCAAGAAAGGTTGTTAGATGATTTGATGTGTATGACCAATTTCCACATGCATAAGGTTTTTATTAGATTTTAATACTTATGGTGTCTTCATAAACCATAATATCACTTTATATGAACAAATAATTAAAAGAAGATTTGATGAACATTGGATTCCAAAAAATCTTTCTCAAAAAAAAAAAAAAAAAAAAAGATTCCAAAATATGAATAACCCTAATATAAGTTTTACATCTTTGAGAGCTTAAACATGGCAGGGGTGGGATTGGTCATTAGAGACCAAAAAGGCATAGTAATTGCAGGGTTGAGTAAGAAGGGAAAAATTGTTTTGATGATGCTAAAGAGGTAAAAGCTATAGTTGCTGCATGTGCAATAATTCTATTAGCAGACGTAGGAGTTCAAGAGGTCATTTTTAAGGGACATTCCCTTATAATGACACGAGCTTCAATGTCAAATGAGCAAAAACAGAAATCCAATCAAAGTGAACATATTCTAGATGAAGTATGGAAAGCCCTTAGAAATTAAAAAATAAAAATAAATGGAGCACATCCCATTTAAGTAATAATGAAAACAATGTTGCACATTGCCTGACAAGACATGCTCAATATATATAGAACATGCTAATGTTTGGTCAGAAGATATATCTAGTTTCCTTGAAAACCCCTTTTTTTAATTTAATAAAAGAAAATCAATTCATGAAAACCCCTTTCATTGGAAAAGAAAAAAAAGTTTTACATTGAAAGCCTAAGGTCTGTTTGATTATAGCATTCATGTTTTTGTTTTTAACATGAAAACAGTTTTCAAAATATTGGGTTAGAAAACTGTTTTTAGAAAATTCATGATGAGCATTTTTCTTTTTAAGAATGAAAACACAAAATATGATGTTTGGTATATCAATTTTTAAGAAAAGATGAAACTTTTTCAAACGAGTAAAAAGTTTTAGTGCAAAGGGAGAAATTCGCATGACACACCAATGACAATCTCTCTTTTCTTCCCATTTTCTTCTTAGCCACAATTTTTACAAATAAATCCTAGCAAAGGGGTGGTTCACATACCCAAACCCACCATCAATGGAACCCATGCCACAAAAATCGTGCACAACCCTTGCCACAAAATCAATATCGTACTTGAAACCAACATTCCTCAATTGTGTGAAACCCAACCTAATAATTGATGAATTAAAAAAATGCTCGACCTTTTCCTAAAAGCCAAAGTTATTTACTCCACAAAAACCTTAAGAGAGATAGTACATGTGTGTTATTGGACAAAAACCCTCAGAGAGAGAGAGAGAGAGAGAGAGAGATTAGACAAAAACCCTAACAAGAACCCTAACAAGTCACAGTAATAAGTTAATGGACAATGTTCTATATATAAGTAGGAATAATTATTGTTAAATGTCATACAAACAAATATATAAAAAGATAGTGTGATTAGATGTAAATTATAGATTAGGCAAAAATATCTTTTTTGTCCCAACATTTTAGAGTATTTTTGTTTTAATTCTTGTATTTTTAAACTTTTGTTTTGGTCCTTGAGTATTTCAACAATGTTTCATTTTAGTTACTATCGTCATCTCAATGACAAAACTTTCTAATGAAATGCTGGCCTAACACACACATTGCTAATGAAAAAAAAAAAATCAGTTAATTTCTAATTACAAAGAATCACTAATACAAATTATTAGAAAAGAAATCCATTTCTATTAATATTGTACTTTCAAAATATAAAAGACGATCTGAAAGCTTTGAATTTTACATTACTTTTCAAAGAAAACATTATACAAAAGCATTACTTTATTTGTGATTTGATTTGTGATTGAATATTCGAGAGCTTCATTGCAAGGCATGCTAGCACATTGCAATATTGCGTTGATAACCTCGTATATTAATCCAATTTGTCCATCTATGCAATAATAAGACATTAATTATTAGACTCGGGCTTTAAGTGCACGTCAAGGATAAATTCAATCAATTATGTGAATACGGCTGCCCTCAAAAATCATGGGCTCTACCCCTTATGTCATTGAAAAAAAAAAAAAACCTACCCTTACCTTATTATCTTCATGAAAATCATGAGTAATTTTAGTATCATATAAAAAACTACAACTATTCTATATGACAGATTGTGATTATTTGTTTGTCACCTTTCACATAGACTTACAACTTTTCCTCTACCACTTATAGTTTACTATATAATAGTTGTAGTAAAAATTATATGGTCTTAGAGGTTATAATCTAACATATTATATATTTATATATATACACACATCACATTGAAAGGAATGCAAATGTGCTATTAACATATGTATGACTTAAAAAAAGAAAAGAAAAAAAGAAGAAGAGAGAGAGAGAGAGAGGGGCAAATTAATCTCTCTCTTTGTGTGTGTCACAGTGTGTGTTTGTTGAAAGAAAATTTTGAAGAAAAGTTGCTTACCCCTAATATAATGCCATATGGGCTATAGAGTGGCTGTCAGACTGGCTAATACATTTCTTTACATTATTGGTTGGAGAAAGTTGTACATACAAGCCGTATTGCATTTACACGTGTTTTTTTTTTTTAGATCAAAACATGTGTTTGTTTTTGAATGGTATGAATAAGTTCAAAATTTAAGAAATTCAAGTATTCAAATATAGAAGGTGAAGTTCTATGACTTAGAGGAGTAACGGATCAACAAAAAGGTGTACAAATGAAAAGGCAAGCTCCTAAGCAGCGTGGTTTCTTTCGTTGGTACCTTCAAAGTACGTGTAGACATCGTCCTTCTGCGCCAAGGTTTGCACTGGCAATCATAGCGAGAAGGACCTCCTTACGCAAATCAGGCTTGCCTTTCTTAACGGTGGCCATGACCATGTCTCCAACACAAGCAGAGTGCAAGCAATTCAGCCTCTCCTCAATCCATTTCACCTGTATGATGTAGAGGTTCTTCGCCCCCGGCCGTCTTGCATGTCTGCGACTCTGCACAGCTCATGGTTGTTGCCACCAGTAGACAGAGTGACATCCTTAACTTCTTCCCCGCCGATCCTCCAAACCTAAATTAATTTCATTTTTAGATTGTGGATTCAAAATATTGTTTGGTTGCTGAAAAAGTGAGGGAAAAGTGAAGATAGTGAGATGTTACCTCGCTTTGACATTGTTGATCAGCTGTCTCTGTGTATGTGTCTGTGTGGCTATATAGGGAGCTGAGTGGAGATTCATTGAAGATTTGGTGTGGGGTTGCTTAGGTTTTTTTGCTTCATCACAAAATCATCGATAACAAATTCTAATTTTAGTTTCGTTATAGAGTTTAGGGTTGAAGCAGATGGCGTTGTTTTGATGAGTTACCTTTTTTTTTTTTTTTCATCTAGATAGTTGTGTTGCATATTTTGGTCGGTAGGATTTATATGGGTGACGTGTCAGTGTCCATACCACTAATAAAGATGGATGTTATGATACTTTTGAAAATAAGAGCCAAAATGAAACATTAAAACCAAAATGAAAATAATCTCAATGGGCCAAAAATGTAATTTTGTTTTATATATAAACAAAGTTCAGTAAACAAAAGGTGCATATATATAATATTTTTTATTAATTATTTTTCACTATTTTCAATAAATAAAATCAAAATATATATAGACTTGAAGAAAAACACATACCACCTTGAATTATTATGTATGCATAATGTGAGTTTTAGTTAATTCAACTGCTAAAAATCTATTATCGTCTTCAAATAGGGCTTAAGCTTGAATTTCACTTATCTCAAACCCAAATTGATGTTTTAATTTGATGATAAAGAGCAATCACTATAAATCAAACACCTTACATTCAAATCCATTATATCTATATAAAAAAAAATAAAAAAAATCTATAACTATAACAAATAAACTATTGAAATATATATATATATATATATATATATATATATATATATATATATATATATTTGTGGGGACCGGCCCAAAATAACAAGTTGGGCCCTAGGCCCGTTCGAGGAAGCAGCCCATCCGAGGAGCCAGCGTGACTCAAGCAATCCTTATTCAGGCCCACTGGGGGCAAAGAAAACATGTCCGAGGAGTAATTTCTCCTCAGATACTGAAAATCCGGAGCAAAGGCTGCCACCACCACATTAAATGCATTACAACTACTCTCCTGGCCGCATTAATGTGGAGAAGACCCCTGAACAGTGCTACCTTGGCTACCGCAACTCACAAAGAACTGAAAGAGTTGTCTGATGGGACAGGTGCTCAAGTGGGGGTTTGAATAATCAACAAGTGTGAAGCCCAGATGACTGGAAAGGACCTATATAATATGTAGAAGTCCCCCAAGAGAAAGGGACAAGAAAAAAGGGGAGAATACTGTAGCATTAAGAGGAATCCTATTGCACTGATCTGTATCAATTAATCAAGTTTTTAGCCCTATCATTCCGGGGGACCTTTCGAGACAGTGGCGTTTGTTCTTGTTCATGTATTCCCTTAACCCATGCAACAAACCGTTTAAACTTACTTAAACCGAGTTCTTTAGCCCATACTCTACAAGAATTCATTGTGTTGGACTTTTTGGACCAAGACTTGAACAACAAGGACTGGGTCACCAAATTGTTCCCCTACAATATTATTATTCATATACTTTTTTTTTTGGCTAATATTATTATTTGTATACTATGATGTAGGAGTTTGCAACTGTGCGTCCAACCTATCAAACCCACAAAAACCAATCTAGTCCAACCCAACCAAACACCGCTTTGGGTTGGTTTTGCTTGGGTTGGTTTGCATTAGAATGTTATTTTGAGAATCGGGTTGGGGTAAATAATTTTTTCAATTCATTTGAATTGACACACCATATACATAAATTTATTTTATTACCAGTACTTTTTTTTTTTAGTTTGATATATTTTGGTATTTTGAAAATTATTTTTAATAAAATTAGAAATTAAGAAAATAATTTAGGTATATTATGTGATTTATAGTAATTTATTAGAAAAAAAAAATGCTTAAATAGTTTATGAATAACAAAGCATGAAATATATATATATATATATATATATATATATATATATATATATATATATATATATAGCACAATTCATTGACCCAACCCAATCCATATGTATTAGGTTTATGTTGATTTCTACTCATATAATGGATTGGATTGGACTAGGTTGAGAATTTAGCAACCCAACCCATGCATGACATTGCACTTAATTTGTAGAAAAGACTTAACATACTTCACGACATTTGAATTTTGAAATTTGAAAGATATGGATGATTTAATTTTGGTGTAAAAAGAATACTATTTGAATTTTTGTATTTGAGATATTCAAGCCTTAAGGGGTTTGGATGTCTGATAGGAAAATGTTTCTCCAAACTAGTTTAGAGAGAAGCTCTTCAAACTCCTTATATATTTTTTATTGGTTATAAATTTTGAAAATCTAACCGTTGGATTGTATGTTCTTATTATATCCTCTATGCTTGCAAAATTTCAAGAAGATCAAAGATCAATAGCTATGTTATCAATGATATGTTTAAATTTCAAGTTTTTGTGGCAAAAAACTATGTATAAAAAATAAGTTTATTGATCGAATTGTAAACAATATTCAATTTGAACAAAATTTGACATGCATGTTAAAAACATAAAGAACATTCAATCTAACAGTTAAATTTTCAAAATTCACATTCAATAAAGAAAAATATAGGAAAAATTTGAAAAATTTAGAACGAAACCTTGTCCAAGAAGAAGTCATTCCTACATTAAAGATATCCAAACCTCAAATATTCAAATTTCAGATATCCATACTGATATGTAGAACTAAAACTATGTTCTTAAGACACGATTTTTGTATGACATGAAAATTTTAAGACATGACCCCTGTCTGACATGAATTCTATTAATTTATTCGAACTCGTGAGCAGCATGCATTGGACGAGACGCAGCAGAAAGTCTTACAAATCATCAAACGCTTTTGAATATAGTTGCATGATTTGTGTGATTCCGTTTTGTCTCTGCTATTAGAGTGGTGGGTGCATGATTGACGAGGGGGCTTCTCCACATATAGTGTGCGGTGTGGATGGTAATTAGGTTTAGATGGCATCTTGTCATCTTTTCGAAAAGCCATATTCACCTGCCCAATCTCTATAATTCAAACACACTTAAAAAATGTGCCATCCATATCACCAAAAAAAAAGTGTCCTTGTGCTTGAACAAATTCAATTGGCAAAGTCGATGCAATTCTTGACTAGAAAGAGGCCACTGAGTCCACAAAGATCATGTCAAGTGTGACTTTCTTTGGCAAATGATAATGGTGAGATTGGGCCACAAGGCATTAAGGTTAAAAGCATTCATACAAAAGCTTTCTATAATCCCAAAATTTTGTGTTCTTTAGCCAAAAGCAGACAGACAATTCGGTCTTATATTATTGCTTTATTGTTAATTTTTTGAACGAAAATGATGTTTAAGCTTGTACTTTGTACATGGTCTCGAGCCACGAGTATGACCAATGACCTGGGCCATCAGGCAAGATGTTAAAGATCTAGAGGGCACCAGATGTAACTCCCCAATGACACCTGAACAAATATGTTTCCAATTGGACCAACGATAATCACCTTCTACTAATTCCTAATGAATGTGAGGTGCAAATTGTTCTCCTTTTCTTTTCCTTCGGAGTAGGGGCTTGGAATTTTGCGCTGCCATATCCGGATTAACTTAAGCAGTTAGAATTTTTGTAAAACGTTAAGTGCTTAACAATTTTGGGGAGCAATGTAGCGTTTTGTAAACTTTGTTTTTTTTTTTTGTCTTCTTTTTTTTTTCTTTTTTATAAAAAATTTCAAACTTTCTTTCTCTCCCTTCTTTCGATTCTCTAAATTGAGTGTACAAGAAAATAAAGAGTAAGGTTTAGGGTGATTTAAAAAGTATCAAAAATAGGAGGAAAAAATATTTTTACTTTAAAATTTGGCTAGAGTTTGTAAAACTAGATGTGTTCGTGAATAATTTAGCATTGGCATCCATTCTCTCTCTCTCTCATTAAATTTAAATGAAAAAAAAAATATAATGAATTCTTTAATTGGAGGTATCTATATATATATATATATATTAATAGATAAAGTTTAGAGAAAATTCAATTAGATTTTACAACTAAAGTCCAATTTTGCACTATGTGTCATAAATTATTTATTTTTAGAGAGAGTTTTATTTTTTAATTTTGTAGTCAAATATGAGACCATATCATAAATATCCATCCAAATGAGTTACTGAGTACAAAAATCAAAGAGTTTATAATTAATGAACATAATTTTTTTTTTTTAAATAGACAATTTACATTTTCTACCTAATATTATTCTTACAATACTTTTTAAAAAGTTAAAGAAAAATTTTAAGAATGACTAACAATAATATTTAAATTATATATATAAGAATTATACTATGCATCTTAATGTATATTTTTAAAGTATATTTATGCATATGCATAGGGTTGCAAGCTAGTAAGAGAATAAAAAATGTTGTATAAGGTGTATTTGAACTAAAATAGAGAACGTTGCTTTTGACTTGAAAATTAGGCTAAAGTTTACAAAATTGGATATGAACGGTTTAGAGTTTAATATGGGTAAGATAAATCTTGTGTGATGCCACCATTATTTAGGAGAATCTTCTTACAACTTTTTGTAATGTGGTTTTTCATGCTCCCCCTCCCCCTCCTTTATTTATTTATTTTTGAATGAAGGGGTGTTAGTGACTTTTGGATCTCTTACAACTTTTTGTAATGTGGTTTTTCATGCTCTCCCCTCCCCCTCCTTTATTTATTTATTTTTGAATGAGGGGGTGTTTGTGACTTTTGGATCAAATAATATATATATATATATATATATATATATATACACATTTGTGCGGCATAAACCTTCACTCAATAATTATGGGATACTAAGCAAGATATATGCAACAACTAATTTATATTATAAGTGCTAGTGTTGTAAGTATTGTTTTTCTACTCCCTCTTCCCCATTTCCTATGTCTTTTGTCTATATAATCTTAATAAAAAAAAAAAAAAAAAACTAATTTATATTATGGGTTAATATTGATCCACAATGGGAAATTTGGACAAGAACACATAAGTCATAATTATGGGGTCTCACACTATATGGAAATGAATTCTTCTTTATTAAAGTTGGTATCTTTCTTTACAAGGATCTTCCCTCCTAATGTTTATACTCTCTTTCTTTTGATATATTCTATGTGTCTTCCCTCCTCTTTTTTCTTCTCTTTTATATGTGCTATCTTTGTCTTCATCGTATTTCGTTACTGTCCAATTGGATAACTTCTAGTTTTATCGGATTCTTCTTTCTTGGTTTTTCATCATGAACGGAGACTTCTAGGGTTTTTTCTTACTGTTTAGGCATCTACCTGGATAACTTCTAATCTTATTGGGCTCTTATTTCTTGGTTTTTCATCATGAATGGAGACTTTTGGGGTTTTTTTACTGTTCAAGCTTGTCCTTTTGCGTTAAATGTAGTGGTGCTAGGCAGGTGACCTTCATTAATGCGAAGGTTGTTGTGGAATCGTCAGGAAATTTTAGAAAGCTACCTCGAAAAGTGTACCTTCTCTGGGATTTACCTTGATAACTCGGACATGCCTCGGCATTGGGCCTAGAAGGTCATTGGTTCTGACTAATGATCCGAGAACCTATGTTTATTATCAAAATGGACTAGCCAATGCTGGATTCATTTCCTCCGTTTAGGCCAATGCTTAAAATAGTCTCAACGTTTATCCGCCCAATATTTGCCCCACTACAATATTAATAGCCAAAACTGAGAAAAAATCTAATTAAATTCTAAATTGGAGTCTAATTTTGCGCCACATGTCTCATCATCAAGTGAATTATTAGATGCAAAAATCAAAGTGTCTAAATTTAATTTAATTGAAGTTCAATTTCGCATTATGTGTCCCATCTAATTTTTTAATTTTTGTGGCAAGTGAATTATTGGGTGCAAAATTGAAAAGTGTAGATCCAATTAGATTCTAAATCATATATATATATATAATGAGAAATCATTACATATTTTAGAAATTTATGGCTTCAAAAATGTGTAAGTTGTAGTTCTTACACCAAGTTTAATTTGAATTCGTGTATACATACATATATAATTGTGATTGTTTTTAAATGTACTCGTTTATATGCATGGAATTACACACTAGTATAAATAATTAATGGTAAAGACAATTATAATACTCAATACCTTCATGAGCTGAATGTCAACAATGGAGACGTATATGGAGTTGAAATTTTAACTTTGGAAGCTAAAGTATGAACAAAATAATTTTAGAATTAAAGAATGAAAAATATACTAAAATTCAAAACTAAATTAACACATGAAAAATAAAATTAGTATAACAAAATACAAAAATAAAAAGGAAGAAAAGACATGAAATCACTTGCTTCTCAATCCATTTCAAATCAATCATTTATCAAAATTTATGAAACTCTACATTTTTTTAAATCCTAGAAATAATCCATGATTGATTATGTACTAAATTTTGTAGTAATTTTTCTTTAAATGTATTAAATCAAAAGTCCTTTAAAAAGTCTTCGTTTATTTATTTTATTTTTTATTTTTTTGGTTTCATTTGCGAAATCTAGTTTTAACAATATTCATAGTTGAAAAATCTAGTTTTAACAATATTCATAGTTGAAAACCCGTTTAGCTAGAAACTATAAATATAAGCACATGTACAAACATTTTATAAACAAGTTGTTTGGTTATAAATCTTCTAGTTCTTACCAACTACTTTGTAATATTCAATAATAAAAAATGATGATGAATAAGAAAACATATGCATTCATTTCAAAAAAACAAAAAGAAAAAGAAAACATATGCATGCTTCGGATATACTCTCATCCCCATCAAAATCAGTAAATCACACACACACACACACACACACAATAGTGTAAATCTTTAGGGCCTCTTTGGACCAATTAAAATCTACGGCCCTTCTTTTCCATTTATAGATAGGGGATATAAAAGGCCCACCATCAAGCAAATGTTCTTAAGGTGCTTTAGTCCCATGCCTCGATCTTACAAAGGTATTCTGGCCCAATTATCTTTCTGCATTTTCTGCAGTTCTCCTTTTCATGGTCCCTCAAGAAACCTTTTGAAATTGAATACATGTTGGACTTTTTTCTTTTAATATCCAGGACTGCTAATTTGGACAGACTAACCAAATGTTATCAACTTTAGTATAAAGTGATATGCAATTGTAACTATACATCTGTTCATGATAATTTTAGTATGAAATGTCATGGTATAGTTTCGACAACTTTGGGCTTTGATGTCCAATTTCAAACTTGGATTTGGATGACATTTTGGTGCTTAATCAAAAGTTCCATGCCAACTTTAAGGGGTTAGTTTAGAGATTCTTAAGGCTTTATAATATCCATGAGATTCTAGATTCGAAATATTTTATCAACATCTTGGAGTTACCTCTTGAAATTCCTCCCTATAATAACTTGATGTATATCAGGAATAGTTAAATACTCAAAGAAATTTTGATTAGTGTACTTGATCCTCCTCTTACCCAAAATTAAATATATAAAAAAGACACACACATTGTTTGATTAGGAATTTTTTATATTTTTTGAGGAATCATTGGTTTTGATTAGGAATTTTTTATATTTTTTGAGGAATCATTGGTATTGATTAGGATTTAGGTGGTCTAGTTTACCAATACAAAGTCATCCTCTGCCCCACTCTTGCCATTAGCTATATCCACCGACAGTTATAACCTCTCCCCGAGTTGTACACTTTGACAATAACATAGGAAAATGCTTCTGCTACTGCTCGTATAAATAAAGTTAACACTACACCACAGTACAATTTGACTAGGTTGCTAGTTAAAATCGTTGGCTTCATAATCAGTCACCAAATCTTATTATTTTCATAATAAAAGAACTCCTTGCAAAAGTCTGATGATTTTCTCTACGACATGTTTTCAATATTGGAATCTATTGCTGGTAATTAGTCTCTCTCAAAGGTAACTACTCACTTAAGAAATCCCCATAAATTCAAAGGGGGTTTCCGTAGGAACCAAAGCTGATTGGAAGAAGGAAAAGCGACTTCTTGCTTGTAATTAGTTACTGGGTCGCTACAGCTATTCCCTTTACCTTTTCTCTTCACCAGCTCTGGTCCAACCACCCCTTGTATTTTTTCTCTACCAGCTCTAGCCTAATTGGATTGGCTTGCACTATTCTATAAAATATATTACGTTTAAAATAGCTAGCTCCATACAATAAACATGAAATTGCTTTGTCATTGCAATGAGACAACTCAACCGACACACACACACACACACACAACAACATAGAGTAGGAGAACAAAAATCCTTTATTGTCACTAATTAATTTCTAGAGGGGTAGTGATTGTAAGGTCACCCTCGTATCTCATATATTCAAGTTTTTGTTTTCATACATCAAACACTTCTTTAAATCAAACCCTCTTTCTCAAACCCTCTCAGGATTCAGAATCAAATACTACTAGTCAAGGAGAGAGATCCAAAACAGAGCTCCACTCTCTCTTTCTCTCTTCAAAAATGAAGAACAACAATACTAACACAAAGCTTATTCTCCTCCACCCCTATATTCAAAAACAAGGAGGCTCCAACCGCTTATGGCTCCTTGCCTTTGTTTCATTCTTCACAGTCGCTTTCCTCTTAACCCTTATCTACACAAGAGAATATTCCACACCTACAGCCTCCACTTCCACCACCGCTGCTGCCGCCACTTTCGGCGGTGCCCCATTGCCAACAACTGTAATCAACACCCTCCTCCACTACGCATCAACATCCAATAATTCATTCCACATGGCCTACGCAGAGCTCAAGCAAATCTCTGACGTGCTTCGAAAATGCTCGTCCCCATGCAATTTCCTTGTATTCGGGCTCACCCAAGAGACCCTTTTATGGAAAGCACTCAACCACAATGGCCGAACCGTGTTCATCGACGAGAACCGCTACTACGCCGCTTACATGGAAGAGAAACACCCAGAAATCGATGCCTACGATGTGCAGTACACGACTAAATTGAGCGACCTACACGAGCTCGTAGCTTCAACGAAAAAGCAAATAAGAAATGAGTGCAGGCCAGTGCAAAACCTATTGTTTTCTGAGTGCAAGCTTGGCCTTAATGACCTTCCAAACCATGTCTACGAAGTGGACTGGGATGTTATATTGGTGGATGGTCCACGTGGCGAATGGCCCGACGCGCCGGGCCGGATGTCTCCGATATTCACCTCCGGCGTGTTGGCGAGGAGCAAGAAGGGTGGGAATGCTAAGACTCATGTGTTTGTGCATGATTTCTATGGTGAAGTAGAGAGAGTTTGTGGGGATGAGTTTTTGTGCAAAGAGAATTTGGTGGAATCAAGTGACACACTTGGGCATTATGTTTTGGAGAGAATGGATGCGAATAGCTTCCAGTTCTGTACTCAAAACAGTACACTACCAAAAGCTTCATCTTCCTAGCTATCTATATTTGATTGATATTAATTGTTGTCTTCGTCTTCATATAGTTCCGGTGGGTACGTGGGTCAATGGCATAAAGAGGTAAAAACGAATGTGGCTATTTATGATCATGTTGAATTTTTCATACCTTGTTTCTTTGGATGGGGAATGTGTAAAAAATAATTTTTTTTTGGCTTTGCAAAAAAATGCAACTACATTGAATTGAAAATTTTACTTTTCAATTATAATGTTCTTTCATTTTGTTCAATTGTATTAGAAAGGCCACTTCCGGCGGTCATTTCATTGAAATTACATGGAATTTTCAAGCATAACTGCCTAAGAAGTAAGAACTAAGGAATTAAGTTGGTGGTTGGAACTTGGAATTGGACACATACAAGTACTACAACATCTATAATGATGCAACGTATAAAACCTTTAATAATATCCTAAAGAGGACTAATCATAGGTCCTTATCTTGGGGCTGGTGTGTAATATATGGATAAAATTTGCATCAAACTAATTTGAAGAATCTCCTTCAATTTATTGCGTAATGACTAATAAAATAATTTGGGTATTATATATATTTAAATAAATAATATAATTTTTTAAATAGATTGTGTTTAAAATACATGTGGATTTTTTTTATCAATTCCCATGTATAATGGGTTGTTGGAAAACTAATCATTGGAAGTAAGAACAATAATTTTTCCAGAATTTTTAATTTAATGGGACCACAAATTTTTTTTTTTAAAGAATTTATTTAGCAAACCAGTTCAACTATTTCGGTCAAGTGTCATTTTTTCCTAGAACACTGCCTCGTGTAAATTAAACTACTGAAAAATGAACTTTTTAATTGTGTATTTTTTGGGTAAATTAAAAGATTGTTATCAGGTACATAGCATGACACGGCGCATTGTGAACTGTGGAAAATTATTAGGTACTCCCGGAGTACCATAAATGCGTACTCTCTCTCCTCACATGAATGGTGGGTTCCACTATGAATTTAATTAGTGGAACCCACCATTCATGTGAGAGGAGGGAGTACGCATTTATGGTACTTCGGGAGTACACAATAATTTCCCGTGAACTGTAGGATTATTTGGAATGGCCTCCACATGAACTTTTGAACACCTCTACTCTCTTTCCAAATATATAAACTTTTGAACACCTCGTTTTGTAGATTGATTAATCATGTAACTCCTAATACAGCAAACTGTTTCGTCTTTTTAACTCGTTGTGCCAAATTGCAATTGATTGACCAATATGACCAATACAAGAAATCAGTTTTTCAAAAAAAAAAAAAAAGACAGTTATGTTAAAATAATTTTAAATGATTAAATTTATTTTTTTATAACATTTCCATGACACTTTCACAATAAATCCTAAGTAGTAAATTGTTACTAGTTCTAATTTGATCCCATCACTAAATTCAATTTTTTCCCGCCAATAACAATTAGTAACAATGTATCACATAAGAATTGTTATGAAAATGTTGTAATCATAACATTTCTTATCTATTTATCGCTGCAATTTTATACAACAAAGTTAGAGAAAATAATTTTTTTTAAAATATGTGATGGGCAGGTGACCTTGCTCATCCTCTTACTAATTTTACGTTCTTCGGCCAATTTTCGTGAATGACCCAATCCAAAGGTTTACAGGCTCAATCAAGGGTTTACTATGATGAACGATCATGGAGGAGGCACGGGAGATAATAACTACAGTATTTGATAAGGGTGTACTTCGATAAACTCCCTTAAATAAGAATCTAAACACCTAGAATATTTTAATTAGAGGTAAAGTAGAGAGGTATTTCAAATTTGAGATTATCCATTTTGAGATCCTGTTAAATTTGTACTTAGACAAATGCTATGTTCATAACATTTTTATAACAAATTTTATATGACAGGTTATTATTGACAGGTAAAAAGTAATTTAAGTTATGGGTTCAAATTAGAACCAATAAGAACTTATCACTTATGATTTTTTGTAAAATACATTTCTAGACAAATAGGATTTATTAACTTGTGAGTAACGAATGCATACAATATTCTTCTCATATGAGCTAGGACTCCACAAACATGAGATTCATCTCTATGTGAGAAGGATGTTGTTTGATGATTGTAATTGTTACACAAGATACCAGCACGATAAATATTACTTTTTTTTTTTTGTTTTATAGGAGGGAGAATGAAAATGGATGGCAACCTTTTCAACTTGGTAAAGGTTTTTATTACTATTATTGTTGTTAATAACACCTTTTTATGTGTTCTATGACCTATTAATAATATATTTATTCAAAAAAAATTATAGACGAAATTTAAATATATAGACCAAATCCATGTGTATTTTCTTGGAAAATATGAAGAAGATATTTCGACATCTTGCTTTGAGCTTAATCAGTATCTTGCAAATAGGTTGGAATGCTTGCAAGTCCATGATAGGTTTACAGTTAATAAGCTGAGTTACATGGTGGATCCCGTTGATTTGTTGAATAAAAGCTCACATCATTTGCAATTAATGTTGCTGAATTAAAGCTCACATTATTCGCAATTAATGTTGCTGAATTAAAGCTCACATAATCTACAACTAACTAATAAGATGCTCACATATTTCTTGCTTTATAGCCTAAATTACACAAGAGAAAAACACTATTTTTTTTCTTGTTATTGTTTTACTCCACTCATTCATAGTTAATTTATTGTCTACAGCATTCTCAAAAAAATAAAATAAAATAAATAATTAAATTTATTGTCTACAGGAAAAACACAAGATAGCGGCCAATGTGCAACCCATTGACATTTGAGTATTGGACTCGATTGCTCTAAAAAGTCGAGTCTAACCACTAACTTATCAAAATACGGTGCATGTCCTAGCAATAGAAAGACTCCAACCATTGTCATTTATAAATGTAAACAAGAACCTAAGTTTTAATTACAAAGAGTGATAAGAAGTCATAAATGTTTGAATCTAATATTAATTCCCGTAAAATATAAACCTTGTATAAAAAATATAGGGCATTGTGACATACTAGTTGAGCATTACAATAAATTCAAAGACAATTTTTTCTCACACATTTTTCACAACTATTAAAATGTCATGTTGTTATTATTTTTACATGAATCCACCAATGACACACTTTATAGGAAAAATATTTTCTTTAACTCACTAGTCTTAGTGGGTTCAAAAATTCTTGTGTTATTTATTTATTCATTTTTCTTGAAGGTTAAACGGTAGAAATTTTATTCTGTTCACAATTATTATCATCTTAAGCAAAGAATATATATATATATATATATATATATATAACTTTTTTGGGGGGTGTGGGGAAACTCATGATAGGGTGAAACAAAATTCCCCACAAGTTAATTAAGCCATTACAATTTATTACAAGTCTATGATTTTCATTAATGTTATTGTTGTTGTTTCATGTTTGTATGAAGCGATTCGCCTTTTGTGTTATAATTTAATGCATTAAATTCCTTTCTAAGGAATCCTTTGTTATGTCTGCATCACGTACAGTTTCGCCAACCTTATCGTAAAATGATGGCAAATGACAATGAATTAATTGACTCGGAGTTCCCACATTGATCAATCTCTTTCTCTTCGACGGTTTTGTCACGCCAACTACATCATATATAGTTCATACGACAGTGCTCACTCCCTTACCTTGTCCTTGTTGTTTGTTCAGTAAAATATGCATGCAGATTGCGAATAGTAAAAATAACAAAAATTTACAATATTGTATCAAGTTTTAGAAAAGTCAATTAGTTTTTAGATTTTGGGTACCACCAAGGCAACATCAGTCATCTTACCATACCAGTGAGGACAGATTTCGAATCACTGATAAAAGAAATGTTGTGTTTATAATATTTTCACATATTTTCATAACAGATTTTAAGTGACATATTGTTATTGATAAATTCAAATTAAAACCAATAAAAATTTGCCACCTATAATTTGTTGTAAAAATATTTATAAAAATATTGTAAATATAACACTTTTCCGTAATTACTCACACACACGGTACAACACACTCTTGTTCTTAACTGAGACTGAGACTTGATTAACAGCCATTGCATACACGACAGTCATTTATTATACTCAATAGGGCTGGCCGTTTTGTCAAAACCAACGAGAATCCAACCCACAATTTCGATCTTTCAAACCCAAATTTGATTTGAAAAAAAGAGAAGAAAAGAAAAGAAACTTATGTCCAAGTCCAACCCACAAACCAGTCCCTAATGGAATTGTCCAGTCCAGAATGAAACAATGGCAATAACTATTTGGACCGGAATGCGCGTTTGCCCAAACTAGAAATGATAAATAGACCCATCACCCGACCCAAACAAAATTGACCCATCAAATAATACATTTATTTTCACCTCATTAGTAAATATCTTTTTAATATCATCAAATAAGTAGGGTTCCTTCTTCTTCTTTTTCTTTTCTTTTTTTTTTTCTTTTTTTCAATGATAAGATCTTCAATTTTTTACTAGCATATACTATGTAATAAAAATTGGGTCTTAAAAATCATGGTCACGTCAAAAGTCTGTCAAAAATCTATCTTTCTTTATGTGACGATTACAATTTGCTTGCAGCAAGTGAATAATACCCTTTATTCATTTTCCTTATAGTTTGGGATTATCTCAGTTTAAAAAAAAAAAAAAAAAATTGTTATTATGGTTCATGGTTTAATTACTTTCTTCGTTTACTTTTTCCATAATTTACTCTAGATGAAACTTTATTACCAGATAACAAATAGCTTATAAACTGTTAAGACAGTTTACTCATGGTAAGGGGCGAAGCTAGGAATTTTTGTTTGAGGGGGCTAAGTTGTAGTACTAATATACCCCCCTACACACACACATATATACACACATTTTTTTATTTGATAAGTTATATATATACATACACCAAAAAAAAAAAAAAACTTAGTATTTTCAATCAAAATCATGTTTGATGACAATCTTTTATAAAGTAAAATTCAATTTTTCTATTTTCATAGTGAAATTCTTATAAAGGTTCATTTTCAATACAAATTATTAAATTTTATGCCAAAGTAAGTAAGAAAATCTTTCAATTGAACTAATGGAATTTTCAAAAACATGAATGATTTAGAACTTGGAGGAATGAGTTATGCTTTAAACATATTTGAATCTATATGTCTTGCTCTAACCCATTATGTCGCAACTAAAGAGACATTTCATGTGTTGTTTTAGTGACAAGATTTTTTTAATAAGTCAAAGACTTGTTAATCACCACATAACGCGTTAAAAAAGATAGATTCAATTATCCAAACTTTATCAAATATTTGATAGATATAAGAACACATTTTACAATAAAAAATAAAATTGCGAAAAATAAAGTTATGTCTCTATAACTATTAGACCAACTATTTTTTTTAAGAGCATTATTGGACTAATTCAAATATTTTTGGAGGAGGGGGCAACTCTTATTTTTTAAGCTAAATTTTGAAAACATTAAAATAATTATATATATCAAAATTTGGGGGGGCCATGGCCCCTCCACCCATGTACATGGCTCCACCCCCACTCATGGTAAAACTCTATTATCTAAGTTCCAATAAAATTAACATTCTTTTGTGATTTGATTTATTAATTATTAAGATAGTTAATTTCTTATAGGTGATTTCTATTAAAATTTCAAGTTACTTACTAATAATGTAGATAATTGCGATTATATTGACAAAATATTTTCTTAAATTCATATATAACATTTAATTAATTCGTATATAATCCATATTTATATAAAGTGAAACGTATGATTTTTTATTATTACTTCTTAGTGTGTCACGTGCATCTTTTCACATGGTGATATTTGCCAAAATAAATAAGGGATTGTTTGGATTTGTTGTTTCCATCACTCATTATTCTGTTTCCATCACCTATAACTCAAAAATAGTGGGACTCATAGCTGAGAAGTGTGTTTGGTTTTTGTTTCCATCACTCAATTCTTTGATTTTTGAGTGATGAGTTATGGAAACTGAAAACACATTTTAGGTGGTGTTTTCAGTTTCCAAAACTCAGTTTCCAATGGTATTTTCATAATTAAACTCACAACTCTCTCACTGTTCAACCGTAATATTTGACTTTTGGGTTTTTTTTGAAACAAAGCCCAGTCGCGTATCTTGACTTTTCATTTTTTTTTTTTTGAAACAAAAAGTGATGAGTGCCAAATGGGTGGGGTTGGGGAAATTGAAGTATTTTAAGTAATGAGTGATGAGTGATGACAAAAAAAAAAAATCCAAATAGCAACTAAATAACCACTGCTAAAAGAAACAAGCCGTTACACTGTACAACGTTTGGTTTTTGGGTAATCTCTTAACCAGACTTTGCAGTCTGAGGATTCACAAAAAGTTTTTTTTTTTTTTTTTTTTTTTTTTTTTTTTTTTTTTGTTTTGGAAACCGCACACCTCTCTCTTTCAAAAAACGACTGATAATCTCGAGGCCAACACAGCAAGTGATCAAAATATTCATGACAATCACCGGCGCATCCGAGTCATTATAGCTATGTAAACTAGAGGTGCATTTTTTTTATGTGTCTTTTTCATCCTTCTCTCACTCTCTGCCTTTGTTTTTCTACTATTTCTTTTATATTTTGGCTACTGATTACGTTGTTTTTCAAAGTGGTACTCTTGAATGATTTGTTGAAGAAAATGGAACTGCAGGGGGTTGGACTATGTGCAAATAAGCCCATGGGCCCAAAACCCCTGGGATGGAGTAAAGAAAGGAGAGTCCTACGGCCAACCCATAATAGTACGAGAAAGGCTGATTGAGCGCTAGGAAATGATGTAATTGAAGCTCTCACTGGATCACAGATGTAATGCCCAAACCCAAACAGGGTCTTGAAAGCATTAATCCTCAAAATTATCCAACTTTTATATATATATATATATATATATAAAATAGAATTAAACCATCAATATGAAATTTCTGCTACAATTGTGAGAGCTGTAATTCCATTAATAAAATAAAACATTTCCAACAAAATATTCTATTTCCATAGATTTCGAATCTCTTGTAAACTTTTATTACATAAAAAATTCTTCAAAATAAAAGATCTTCAGAAAAGATAAGATTTCAATTTCTCCAATACATAATCAAAGCTCAACAGTTAGGCTCCAATCTTGGCCCCAAATTGCCACCATATTTATCTGAAAATTCTCTAATCCAAGATTGCTTCAAGAATCTAAAGAAATTTGAAGGGGGGAGATTAGGGGGGAGTGAGATAACTCTATAAGTAGAATATACTAAAATGAGTGTGGAAATGAGCCATTTTAATAAAATATTACCTTTTCAATAATTTCAATGCTTGCAAAACCAATTAAGATAAGTTATAGACATTTCTAAAATAACAGTGTAGGTAGAGATCTCAATTAAAATATTACCTTTTCAATAATTTCACTACTTGCAAAACCAATTAAGATAAGTTATAGACATTTCTAAAATAACAGTGTAGGTAGAGATCTCAAACATAAAAAGTAGATACAGAAAAATTTCATAAAGCAATACAATTAGTGAGCAACATATAGTTTGCCCCTAATCGCACCCACGCTCATCCACGTGGCCTGCACCTATTGGGTTCACCACAATGCAATAACACCATAATATATTAAATACAATTGCATTAAAAACAATTCTATAGGCCCTTCTCGAGATCAACGTTTACCCCCCATTTATAGGGTTGTTTACCCTCTTTAGAACTGGAACTCCATTTTTACCCCCTTTCTTTAGGCGCGGTTCCTCTTTGGAATTTAAAGGTACACTCTCTTGCTAAGAAGTGTCATTTTCAGATCCTTAATGATATACTCCCTTACTAAGGAGCTACCAAAAGTGCATTGTCTCTTTTATGGAACCGTCCCTTACTAACAACTAGTTACAATATAATTGTCCATTGTTAAAGACTAAATACAATAATGAGCTTTAATCACGACTTGCCATAAAGTTTAAATCAATTTTCAAAGTGCTCACAATGAATAAATTTCACATCCTATAAACTTGAAAATAATTTTTACAAGTGTAAATTACACAAATCTAATCATATTATTCAGAAATACGGAAGCCTTATCCTGTTATCCATACATATACATATTTAATAAGTCCAGCTGGTACCACACGCTTTTCATTTTATTCACGTTGACAATATTAATATTTCTAAATTTTTCCATTACTTTTACTTGCTGCCCAGTTCACTTTCAGCATGTATATCTCTTGTTCTAAGCCCCAAATTTCCAATATCTATGGGAACCGAACATGTCATGTTATTTCTAATTCCATCTTATCGTATCCTTTTCCACCACATAATATACCAGCTAGATTATTAAGCAATACTGTAAGGATGTTTAATTATAAAACCTTAAAGATATCACTTTGTCCATGGTATAATTTCGGATTAACCCACAATTGTCCTATTAGCCTTGTACTTGCTTGTTTAATAAATCTCTTTGTTGCATGAAAAGAAGACTACAAGTTGAAATAGGAGGCACGATGATTAGATTGCATAATGAGAAATCTGAATTATGTAAGTCCACGGCTATATATAACTCTTTGGAATACAAGAATGATGCATGTATATAGGCACTTGTTCATCCTACTAGCCGTGGGGTCTAGAGTGTTGTAAAACCTTGATTAGGTTTATAGGTAGAAAAGAGAACCAAGTAGTGGAACCAGTGGCCGAGCCATAAATATATATATATATATATATAGAGAGAGAGAGAGAGAGAGAGAGAGAGAGAGAGAGAGAGAGAGAGAGAGAGTTGGGTTCAAGTTACACTTGGTGTAATTCTAAGTAATGTTATACCACTCAATATTTTTTAATTAGATACGAATTTTGACAAATCCACCGTTAGATTACATTATCTTCGTATGTTCTCCATGCATGTAAAATTTCAAGGTGATCAAAGGTTAATAGCTATGTAATCATTCAATTGTTTAAATTCAAGTTTTTGTAATTTAAAATAATGCATAAAAGTTGAGTTTATAGATTGAATGGTAAATAAAATCTAATTGACATGAAAATTAGAATGAATGTTAAGAACATATAGAATATGTAATTCAATATTGAGATTTTCAAAATATGAATTCTATAACAAGTTATTGGGTGGTGTAATATTACTTAGAGTTACACCAAGTGTAACCTGAACTATATATATCTAAAAAAACTAAATAAAAGAAATTAATCCAAAAAATAACACACACATATATATAATATTTATTTATTGCTTATACATGAAATGTTTGTAATTTTGATTTGATATATGATATTTTCTTACGTAAACAAAAGTGTTTATATCAAATAAGTCTTTACATCTTTGCAAAAAAAAAAAAAAAAGTAAGTCTTGACATGTCTAAATATATACAAGTCAATTTAATAAAAATAAAATATAATTAAATTACATAAGGTATATATTAAATACACTTTAATTGAATGTGTTATGTATGACATAAGAATAATTAGAGGGAATAAAAACTGCATTAGTTTAACTAGTAAAGTCTTTGACGGTTGAATAAGAGATCTGAGGTTCAATCCTCACCTATACCAAAAATCGATTGGTATCTAAATTTAAACCATTGGCCTCATCCTTATTTTTATACTAGCTGATATCCTATGCAATGCAATTGAACTATTTTGCATAAAATTGTCAAAGTTTAGATGATAAGAAGTTAGATGGAAGCATTTCAAGATGAGTCACCAAATCAGGCAGAGAGGCAGAGTATTGGAGCAGAGCATTTGTGGATGAATTTGCTATTTCACTAAACGGCTACTGCATCAGATACGACCTGTAGTTTTAGTCTTGGATTAGTTGGTTAGTATGTATGGACACGTGTAGTGTGATGATCAGTGGTGTAATGTGATGATCAATGGTAGATAGTTGATCTGCATATTTTGGAATTAGTTTAGAGTTAGTTATTTTATTTTCTTTTGGCTAATTCTGTTATATAAACCTTTTGTAATTCATTTTGTTAATTAATGAAAGATCTCAGATTTCTTCAATCTTGATTCCCCATCTCTCTCTCTCTCTAGCTTCATTACACTGTAATACTCTGTTTTCTTATATGGTATCAGAGCTTCGTGCTTTCATCAATGGCGAATCAAGATCAAAACCCTTCATCTTCTGCTTCTCAATCTACTGCTCATTGTGAGCTTTCTCCAATGGAGGATCCGAGAAGCCCTTTCTTCTTGCACCATGAAGAATCACCAGGTGCGATTCTAGTCACTCAACTCTTAACTGAGGACAATTACCCCAATTGGGCTAGGGCTATGCTTATGGCATTAGATGAGAAAAGCAAGCTAGGTTTTGTGGATGGATCTATCACAGCTTCCATGGCTGTTATGCCTCTAAAGAAGATTGCTTGGTCAAAGAACAATTCCATGATTTCTTCATGGATCTTGAATTCCGTTTCACCTCATATCACTGCAAGTGTGATTTATAGAAACACTGCAATGGGGGTTTGGAATTCACTCAGAAATCGTTTCTCCCAAGCCAATGGTCCATGGATTTCATACATTCAGAAAATGATCTCAACAATTATGCAAGGAGATGCAACAATGACTACCTACTTCACTAATCTTCAAGCTTCTTGGGATCAATTGCTTAATCGCAGGCCTTTACCATCTTGTTCTTGTGGTAGATGTATCTGTGGAGTAAATGATAAAATCACACTCTTCAATCATCAAGATACATTGATGCAATTCCTCAATGGCTTAAATGAAGCTTTCTCACAAGTCAAGACTCAGATCCTAATGATGGAGCCAAGTCCCTCAATTGACAAAGCCTTTTCTTTGGTGATACAAGAAGAAAGGCAGACGGCTTTAGGTTTCAATGGAGGTGGTGTGTCAGTTGATTCAACAACTCTTGCAGTCAAGACTCAAGGGTTCAATCAAGGTGGGAAGAACAAAGGCAAGGGCAGACCTGTATGCAGCCACTATGGCAAACTTCGCCATTTCATGGAAAAGTGTTACAAGATAGTGGGATTTCCTCCAGGATACAAGCAAAATGGTAGAGTTTCTATGGCAAATCAAGTGACCTTTGATGGTGAAACTAGTCAATTCGAGGTTGCATCACAATCAAGCTCTTTCCCTTTTACAGCTGAACAATGCCAGCAGTTACTGTTAATGCTGAGCTCACATGCATCTCCTTCCAACAATCAAGAGGTTGTTCATGCAGCCAGTTCAGCTCTCTTAGGTATTTCTTGTGCTTCTTTCCATAATTCTGTTTGCCTTAATTTGAAGAATTCAGTTTTTGCTGAAAATCCTTCAAACAAAACAGCCCACAATGCAGAAACTTGGGTTCTTGACACAGGAGCCACTGATCATATCATCCATTCTACATCTCTTTTTACCAATATAACTAGTTCACTATCTTCTTTTGTGCATTTGCCTAATGGTGAAAAAGTCCTTGTCACACACATAGGCACAGTTCAACTCACTCTAACCTTGATTCTTGAAAACGTGATTTGTGTTCCAGCTTTTTCTTTTAATCTGATCTCAGTAAGCAAATTAACAAAATTCTTGTCATGTTGCTTAGTTTTTCTATCAAACTACTGTTTCATACAGGACCTTACTTGTTGGAAAGTGATTGGATTGGGTAAGCTTCATAACAACCTATACTTGCTGCAAACTTCAGAGAATTGCAAGTCTGCATCAGAAGCCACTACTGTCCTAGAGTCAGTTTTCAAATCTTTTATTCATTCTGTTTCCAATACTTCTAATGTCAATAAGCCTTACTTGTGGCATCTTAGATTAGGACATGTGTCTAATGACAAACTTCCCTATTGTATATCAGATGTACCCTCTTTTCATTCAAATAAAGACTGTGTTGTTTGTCCAATTGCAAAGCTTAAAAGACTACCCTTTCCCAATTCTAATCATCTATCTGAGCATGCCTTTGATTTAATACATTGTGATGTATGGGGACCATTTGCTAAAGCAACTCATGATGGTTTTAGATACTTTCTTACAATTGTAGATAATGCTACAAGGTCCACATGGGTTTACCTCATGAGATCTAAAATAGAAACTAGGCCTTTGTTAATCTCATTTTACAATATGATCTTTACTCAATTTCAAACCAATATCAAAGTAATTAGAACTGATAATGCTCAAGAATTCTTTCTAAAAGACTTTTATGCTTAACATGGGGTTATCTATCAACACTCATGTGTTGCTACTCCACAACAAAACTTAGTTGTGGAAAGAAAGCATCAACACATTTTAAACATTGCTAGAGCATTAAAATTTCAGTCTAATATACCACTTTGCTATTGGGGGGATTGTGTTTTGATAGCTGTATACATTATTAACAGGTTGCCTAATACTGTTTTGGACCATAAAACTCCTTTTGAGAAACTTTATTGCAAAACCCCTTCTTATCATCATTTAAAAGTGTTTGAATGTCTTTGTTTTGCATCTACCCTAGCTCACAATAGGTCTAAATTTGCTCCTAGATCTATTCCTTGTGTCTTCATTGGCTACCCTTTTGGTGTTAAAGGTTACAAATTGTTAAATTTGATCACAAAACAGATATTCATTTCAAGGGATGTTTTATTTCATGAACATGTCTTTCCTTTCATTTCTTCTGTCACCTCACCACAGTCATCCATTTCTTTCCCTCATATATGTCCTAATGTGGTAATCCCAGTAGATGCCATGTTTCTAGATCCTATTGTTTCTTCTCCAGGCATGCCTTCTTCCACTTGTAGTCCTACTTAGGTTTCTAATCAAGCATTGGATCCTATACTTCCTGTCATTTCAGATTCTACAGAACCAGAATTTGTTATATCATATTCTAATCATAGCAATTCTGCAGAACCTGATTCTTTGTCCCATGGTCACACTCCCATAGTTGTTCCACCTGCTTCCATTCCTTCTTTAAGAAGGTCTTCTAAGCCTTCCAAAACTCCTGCATACTTGCAAGACTATAAATGCAGCACTATCAGTTCAACTGAGCTTACACAGTCCACTCATCTCAACAACAAGTCAGGTACGAAATATCCTCTTTCTGATTACATTGATTCTTCCCATCTCTCTCCTTCCTATGCCAATTTTTGCTCACTCATCACCTCAATCCCTGAACCAAGATTCTATCATGAGGTTGTTAAGGATCCTAAATGGAAAAAGGCCATGAATGCTGAGATTGCAACCTTGGTTTCCAATCACACTTGGACCCTTACCCCTTTGCCTTCCAACAAAAAGGCTATTGGATGCAAATGGGTCTATAGAGTAAAATACAAGGCAGATGGGTTTGTGGAGAGATATAAAGCAAGATTAGTTGCAAAGGGGTTCACTTAGCAAGAGGGATTGGATTTTACTGCTACATTCTCACTAGTTGCCAAGTTGACTACTGTTAAGACTCTTCTTGCCATATCTGCTGTGAAAGGATGGCATTTAGTCCAATTAGATGTCAACAATGCATTCTTAAATGGGGACTTACATGAGGAAGTCTATATGCAACTCCCTCAGGGCTTTCACAGCAAAGGGGGGAATGTTGTTTGCAAATTAAATAAGTCTCTATATGGACTTAAACAGGCATCAAGGCAATGGAATGCCAAATTCTGTTATTCTTAAGCAGCTTGGGTTTAAGCAATCAAAGGTTGACTACTCATTGTTTACAAGGAAGCTTGACAATTCTTTCATAGCATTGGTGGTTTATGTTGATGATATACTCATAGCTAGCAACAATGTTCAAGAAGTTGAAGCACTTAAAGTTTCTTTAGATCAACACTTCAAACTTAAAGACCTTGGAGGTTTGAAGTATTTTCTTGGTCTTGAGATAGCTAGATCAGATAAAGGAATTAGCTTATGCCAACAAAAATATGCTTTAGAGATTTTAAAGGATGCAGGAATGTCAGCTTGTAAGCCTAGTAAAATACCAATGGAACAGAATTTGAAGTTGAGCAAGCTTCAAGGTACATTGTTACCTGATCCTGGAGTCTACAGAAGGTTAGTGGGTAGGTTGTTATACCTAACTATCACTAGACAAGATATAGCATACCCGGTTCACAAGCTGAGTCGGTTCATGTCCAAACCCAGGAAACCTCATTTAGATGTAGCTTACAAGGTTTTGCAATACATAAAGGGGTGTCCAGGTCAAGGAATTTTCTTATCCGCATCTTCAGATTTCCATTTGAAAGCTTATACAGATGCTGATTGGGCATCTTGTATAGACACCAGAAGATCAACCACAGGGTATTGTATATTTTTGGGTGATTCTTTAATCTCTTAGAAGTCTAAGAAACAGTCTATAGTATCTAGATCTTCAGTTGAGGCAGAATATAGAGCTATGGCTGTCACAGTGTGTGAGCTGACTTGGCTGCTAGCATTATTGAAGGATTTGGAGATCTATCATCCTCAACCTACTCTTTTATTTTGTGACAATCAAGCAGCCATTTATATTGGAGAAAATCCTGTATTTCATGAGAGAACCAAACACATAGAAGTTGACTGCCATGTTGTCAGAGATAAGGTGCAAGACAATGTGGTTAGATTGTTCTTCACTCCCACACACACACAACTGGCAGACTTACTTACTAAGGCCCTTAACAGTTCACAGCTCAGATACTTGTTAAGTAAAATGAATGTTATGAATATCCACAGCTCAGCTTCTCATCTTAAGGGGGAATGTAAAAGTTTAGGTGATAAAGGGTCAGATGCAAGCGACAGTTCAGATTCTCATCTTGAGGGGGAATGTCAAAGTTTAGATGATAAGAAGTTAGATGGAAGCATTTCAAGATGAGTCACCAAATCAGGCAGAGAGGCAGAGTATTGGAGCAAAGCATTTGTGGATGAATTTGCTATTTCACTAAACGGCTACTGCATCAGATACGACCTGTAGTTTTAGTCTTGGATTAGTTGGTTAGTATGTATGGACACGTGTAGTGTGATGATCAGTGGTGTATTGTGATGATCAATGGTAGATTGTTGATCCGCATATTTTGGAATTAGTTTAGAGTTAGTTATTTTATTTTCTTTTGGCTAATTCTACTATATAAACCTTTTGTAATTCATTTTGTTAATTAATGAAAGATCTCAGATTTCTTCAATCTTGATTCTCCATCTCTCTCTCTCTAGCTTCATTACACTGTAATACTCTGTTTTCTTATAAAAATTATGTTATCATCCATGTATATAAACCATATTTTATACTAGCCAATATCTCACACGATGCGCGGTGCAATTGAAATATTTTGCATAAAATTACGTTATCATCCATGTAAATAATAGCCCACTTTTTTTTCTTTGTCCAATAGTGCTGTAGAGAAAAGGTACAGAAAAAACATAGGAAAAAAATAAACCCTTAATTTCATGGATTAATGCATGTCTCTCTCAAGTCTCAACCAAAATTTTCGATTATTTTTCAACTTTACGGGTCTGAACTCCACCAAACCTGTTTCCCATTTTTCAAATTTTAAAGCATTTGACAAAAGAAGAAGATGAGAAGGATTAAAAAGGAAAGTGTGGTTTCCAAGTTCCAACTATTTCCCAGTAGTCTCATAAAATATTTGTGTTATTTACTTCTACTCCGATGACAATGTGACTCTATTAGTATTTTTTTTTAAAAAAAAATTTTTAAGGATCACGTGAGTCTGTCTGTTTTTTATTTTTTTATTTGAGAAGCACGTGAGTCTGTTTTTTGAGACACTTTTCCTTTTAAATTGATATGGACAGATAATATAATATAAATAGTAATGCTTAGACATGTATAAATTTTAGTACATTGCTGATGCACCATTCATCACAAAAATATAAAAATGATAATTTAAAGATTTATTTATTAGGTTATTTTTTAAGGCTATTTATTATATTGTTGATATCAATTAATAATTACTTCCTAGAAAAAAATGCCGATTACCTATAAATATATGTTTAAAATATTAAATCATTTTCTTATGTCCATTTCTTTTCTTTTAGTTATACATTGTTAGTTATTACCTATTTATGATTACAATTTTTTTTTTTTTTTTAAATTAAAAGAATGATTCCAATGTCAATTGGATAGTTATAGTCATCTCCCATTTACAGGCATTTTATGCATTTATTATAACTATTCCCCCTTTTTTTTAATCAAAGTCGTATACTAAGTACTAACCATTCTCCTTCTCAAAAAAAAAAGTACTAACCATTCAAACTAAAATATAATGTTTTTTTTTCTTCCAAATTTATTCAGTAGTTTTGGAAAATGAGTGTGAGTAAAAGAGGTTTAAAGTCTGTGCTGTGTATCAAAGAGTTAGACCCTTTTGGATATACACCACTATAAGTTTTTTTAAAAAAACCTTCTTCCCTCTCCCCGTGTGTGTGTGTTAAAAATACTTAGTATTCTCAAAAGAAAAAATAGTGGGTTAATCCCACTTTGGAAAATGAGTGTGATTAAAAGAGGTTTAAAGTCTGTGCTGTGTATCTAAGAGTTAGGCCATTTTGGATATACATCACTGTAAGTTTCTTTAAAAAAACCTTCTCCCCTCTCCCTATGTGTGTGTATTAAAAATACTTAGTATTTAAAAAAAAAATTATTCAGTAGTTTTTCCTGTATATTGCACGAGTTTAACTGCAAGTAATTGTTAATAAAGGAAAGGTTTAGTATTTAATTTATGGAAAATGAAGGGATTTAAGATGGAAGAAACATCAACCAAAAGTAAGATAGGACCACAACTAGCATTACTCTAGACTAAAAGATTATGATCCCTAGTTAATAAGAATAAAGTTTTGTCAAGATCATAATAAATATTTTGTGCGGTGGAAATCTTTACTTACCGTTCAATAAGATGACACTACATATTAAAGTGATTTACTGATCAAATTTATTTTTCAATATACTCCTAAAATACCAAACTCTGGACTTTGTATAGCATCTTTGTATATTGAATTTCAAGTAGTTTAAAGAAAGGCGAAGGGTTGTTTGGAGGCTGCTGTGAGCTTGAGAAAAAATGTTGTGCCTAGGAGAACTCCTAACTTTGTTGCTGATGTTGATTTGTTTCATCTAAAATTTAATCAAATGGATTTCAATTGAGCAGTGTGTTGAGACTGAGAGGCGAGAGAGAGAGTTATACTAGGTTCTACTTAGAGTATTCACATTGGAGCGTGTTGTACTAGGTTCTACTTAGAGTATTCATATTGGAGGTGCTATATCTAAAACATTTAATTAAGATGCTACAGTAAGTTGCTACTAGTAGCAACTATTGTAGTGTGTTGCTAAATTTTGTTTTATTATACTTCTTCTTCTTCTTCTTCTTCTTCTTCTTCTCTCTCTCTCTCTCTCTCTCTAACAACCTAGTTCATGATGAGTCGTCAATTTTGTGGGTCGTCAATTTCTATTGTTTGTGGGTTGTCGGGTTTGTGGATCTCTATGATATTGGGTCGTCATGGTTGATCACAGAGGTTGTTGGGTAAACCACAGTGGTCGGTGGTTTTGTGATCTAATTTTTGGTTTTGGTGGTTTTGGGTTTCAATTAATTTTGTGGTGGGTTTTGGTTTTGGCGGTTTTGTGGCTATTTGTGATGGTTGGTGAGGTGGATTTGCAGTAGTCAGTTTTTTTTTTTTTTTTTTTTTTTTTTTTTAATAAATTAGAGATGTGGTAGTTTTTTGTGGGTTTGATATGAATTTCTTTTTGGGATTGTGAGTTTATGGCTATGGGTTGTGGTGATTGTTATAGTCGCTGGTTAAGGTAGCGAGTGGTTGTGGCTAGTTGCTATGAACTTTTGTATGTGTCTTTGATTTTGTTTTAATAGGTGTTTATAATATTTTCATGGGTAATGTGTTAAAGAGATGAGATATATGGTGTATTATTAAGTGAGATATTAAAATAAATAAAGTAACTTTTTTGGGGACATTATAGGCTAAATATTTTAGCTCCACCGATGGGAATGCTCTTAGTAGGGGTATTTATATATACTACTAAATAGGTATTTTTGTAGTGGTACTCTAATTATGTAATGTATTATAAGTCTGTTTAAAAAACTCTATATATTACTTTCGTGTTTGTGTTTTCTAATAAGTATTATAGTTTTCTCAAAAAAAATTATATATATATACACTCCTAAACCCTAAGTGTAAAATGCTATTTGGCATTAAAACTATTTTTTTAAAATAAATAAAAAAACCTTATTTTTGGAGTTTCAAATTATGGCATCCGCTCCTAATGATAGCTCTTTATTATCAGACCAAGACACTTAGTTTTTGGCGTAGGCGGAGATTGAATCTTAAATCTCTTATTTAACCATTAGACACTTTACTAGTTAAGTTAATTGGAACCCACTAGTAAAAAAAACCTAATGAAACTAACAATGCGGTATATATATATATATATGAGATGTTTTGAATTTATTTGAAAGTTGCAACTTGGGGAATTGTGGAAGTTGCCCAAAAAAAAAAAAAAAACCCCACTTACAAGTTGACAGTTCCTCAAAAAAAAAAAAAACTTACAAGTTGACTGTTTATTTATGAGATGTTTGTAGGCAAATTTCGACATCAATTACAAATATTACACTTATGTGACATTTGGTACAGGGTAATGTTTTAGGATTCCTAGGAATGTTTAAAGATTCTCACGTTTGATTGTAAATCACGCTAGGGAATCAAATGCCAGGGGAATCTGGATTCCCCCTTTAAACCCCTCTCAATAGGAATATGGATTCCTTTTTAAAACAAGTGAGTATCCAGATTCTCAAACTTAAAGGAAATTGTATTTTTTATAAATTGACAATTTTAACCCTTTTTTCTTTATCATTTAAGCAATTAAGATGAAATATAAAACAAATCATCAATATCTTTTCCCGCCAAAATAACATAAATAGGATAGACAACTCTGTTGATATATTCTTTAACAAAGTTCTATTTAGGTTTCACGTGTGGGAAAAAAAAATGTTTGAAGGGGACCCTTCATTATTGCCAGGTATTCACTTTTGTTATTATGTGTGTGTTGCTTAACAAATTATTAATAGTTTATATTTTGTTTTTCATTATTTATTTAAATGAAGACTTTTTTTAAAGGATTTCATAGTTCATATTCAAATCTAAGGATAGAACGAGAAAAATAAATAATTCATTTAAGATTTCTGGAAATAAACCGAACATTATTATCTCACATTCCTAGAAATCTTAAGAGATTTTCAATGAAGCCAAACATAGGAATAACTACATTTCTAAGCATCTAGATTGTAAGGAATTACATTCCTAAGAATTTAGATGTTAACAGTAATGTAGATTCCCCCATACCAAACGACACATTTGAAAAATTATAAGTAACAGCAATAAACCATTTGCAAAACCTGCAAGTTGTGAGAAATCCCTAAACTTTGCTTGAAAACCTAAGTGAACTCTTGAAGTTTGTGTCAAAATCAAACTAACTTTTCATGAGACTCATGTTAGCTCTCGTGAGGAGTATACAAGCATCTTTTACTGTTGTGAAATAAAAGGGAATAGTTAGTAAGATAAAGAAATGTAAAGATGCAATAATATAAATTAACTTCTCTATTATAGTGGTCGTCCACAATTTAAATATGTTGTTTTCGTGTGAGTAGTACATGTAACACTCTTTGATAAATAGTGTTAGTGATATTAGAGCATTCACATCAGTTCGTGTAAAAAGTTTTGTCCGTTTAAAAATAAGAACTTTTTTTTTTTCCCAATTTTACATACCCACTTAATTTTCAAAACACACTACATCAAATATTCTATTTTACACTATATTTCATTAAAATATCAATTTTTCTTAATATTTTTTTTTTATTATTTCACTTTCTTCACACACAACAACCACCATCTACTCTCTTCCTTCATTTTCAGAATATATAAAGAAAGAACAAAAAATTAAATGCAAAATGAATAGTATTGGTTACTATGGCAAACTTATAAATTTATACAATTATACAATGTGGGTTGTTGGGGAGATAATTAAACACCTTGAGAAGACTCCTTGAGTAGTTAATATAACATATAGAAACACATTTAACTCAAAAGGTCTAAATCCAAAGAAAATATACTTAGTTATGTTATATCAATCACTCATTCTTCTTATCATTATTCAATATTGAACTTCACTCATACATGTACATAGGCATGTTCACGGGTCGGTCCGGGTCGGGTTTGTGCCCAACCCGGAACCAACCCAACCAGATCGGATGGTCAGAATTTCAACTCGTCGCCGACTGAAGTGGTTGATCGGATCGGGCGGATCCAACCTTCAACGGATGGCAGTGGGTTCAGTTGGAGTTGGAGATCTGAAAATCAGCCAAATTCAAGCGAGTTAACATCGAAATTTCGGTGATATTTTTGCTGGATTTGGCGAAATCTCACCAGATTTGGCGAGATCTCGCCAAATCTAGTGGAGATTTCATGGATCTAGTTGAGATCTTGCCGAAAATGGCTAAGATCTCGTTGGATCTAAAAAACTTCGTCGGGAAATGCTCCATATCTCAATTCGGTCAGGTTTCTTTGAATTTTAGGGAGAAAATCTGCCAACCGACTCGCCGTTTTTGAGTTCTGGAGGCGGAGACCCACTGCCAACCGTCACCAATGTTGGGTCGGCCAGATCGGGCGGATTGGGCGGGTGGGTCGGGTTACAGTTTTGTTTGGACACCCCTACGTGTACATCCAAAATTTTTGAAACAATATTATGTAAATTTAGCACTTTTTATTTATTTATTTATTGTACACTAATTAACATCAGTGAGTTCTCTTGACTATATATGAAGGGAATCTTTCTTTCATTAGCTGTAAAAACGGCACAAAAATGCCATCTAAAAACAAAAGATGCCGCTTACTATATTACATTTACAACCTAGCTTGTTCACTGTCGCCAAAAATGGCAAAATCTGCACCAACTAATCTCCACATCATTTCACATGTGACATGACTCATCCACACACTACAAAAAACATGGCTATACGGGATCTATAGCCGCGTTTTCTAAAAACGCAGCTATAACTTACCTATAGCTGTGTTTTTCAAACGCGGCTATAGGTCCTGTCGAATAATTTTGAATTTGAGGGTGACCTATAGCTGCGTTTTATAAAAACGCCACTATAGCTAACTTAAAACGCAGCTAAAGATAAGCTGTAGCCGCGTTTTAAAAAACGCAGCTATAGGTCCAACCGAATAATTTTTTAAGGTGGACTTATAGCCGCGTTTTCGTGTTTTAAAATGCGGCTAAAGGTTACCTACAACCGCGTTTTTCAAAAACGCAGCTATAGGTAACCTGTAGCTGTGCTTTTGTGATTTAAAAACGCGGCTACGGGTCACCTTTAGCCGCGTTTTACAAAAACGCGGCTATAGGTGTAAAACGCAGCTATAGGTCCCGTATAAATTTTTGAAGGGCTGACCTATAAATTTTTTAAAAACGCGGCTATAGGTAACCTGTAGCTGTGTTTTTTCTATTTAAAAACGCGGCTATAGGTAGCGCTTAAAAAAAAAAAAAAAAAATTTTCCTGAAGCTTCCCACGTACACCACCTTTCCCACCTACACCCCCACTTTCCCACCTACCCCCACATACTCTCTTTTCTTTCTTTTCCCTTTCTTTCTTCATTCTTCAGGTGCTTCGTTCTTTCTTTTTTTTTTCTTTTTCTTTCTTCCTTTTTCACATCTGGGTAAGTCTTTCTTCTTCTTTTTTTTTTTTTTTTCCTTCCTTCTCCACATCCAGGTAACTCTTTTCTCTTTTTTTTTTTTTTTTTTTTTTTCCTTTTTCTTTCTTCCTTCACATGTGGGTACCTTTTTTTTTTTTTTTTTGTTCCTTTTTCTTTCTTCCTTCTTCACAGGTTTGTGTTCTTTTTTGTTTCTAAGCTTGTGCTTTTGTTTTCTTGAATGGAATTAGTGTTAGATTTGGTTGGTTTTGTTGAATGAGAGGAGATTCATGGGTTTGTGTTATATTTTGGAGCACGTTTTGTTTGATTTTGAATTTTTTGGTTGTGTTTGTATTGTGAGTATGTTGTGTTTGATTTTTAATTTTCTGGGTTTGTGTTTGATTTTGAATTTTTTGGGTTTATGTTTGATTTTTAATTTTCTGGGTGCATGTGTTTGTATTGTGAGTATATTGTGTTTGATTTAAAATTTTCTGGGTGTGTTTGTATTGTGAGTATGTTGTATTTGATTTTGAATTTTGTGGATTTGTATTTGATTTTGATTTTTTTGTATTTGTGTTTAATTTTGAATTTTCTGGGGAAAAAAAAAAACCCAAATTTTTTTTTTTTTTTTTTTTTTTGTTTTTTAAAAAACCTATAGCCGCGTTTTCAGACGCGGCTTAAAGCTGGTCTGTAGCCGCGTTTTCTAAAAACGCGGCTATAGGTCTCAACCTATAGCCGCGTTTCCAAAAACGCAGCTATAGGGCCGAATCCTATAGCCGCAGTTAGAAAACGGGGCTATAGGCTTTAAGCTGCGGTCTTTAGGCCGTGTTTATAAACGCGGCCATAGGAAACGCGGCTCAAAGCCTATAGCCGCGTTTTTGGGGTCTTAAGCTGCGTTTTTCAAACGCAGCTTTAGACCGGTTTTTTTGTAGTGACACACGACATCTCTGATCTCACTTGGGCTCCTTCACAATAAAGAATGACGAGTGGGTATGAATTTTACTGTTGAAAAGTTCCTAACTGTCTAGGCAAAAATGAACATAGTGCATCATTTCTAAAAAGAAGAGCGGGTATTGATATCATTTGATATCATTTGCCGATCACATGGACTTGTACAGACAAGCACTGGTTATTCAGATAAAAAAGAAAAGAAAAATACAAACAAATAAGAAGCTATACGAAAAGACAAGAAGGCATGGGAAGACATTATCACGCATGCTGTTCAACCACCAATCCAATTATTACACGTTTGCTGTTGAATCTTTAGTTGCTTTTTAGGGTTTGTAAATTTGTGAAAAACAGCAAATGTAGAACAGGTTTATTAACTCAAGTAAAAGAAATTCTCCGTTTTTATCGTTTGGTAAACTTTGTCCACTATATATAGAGAGAGAGAAAGTGCGAGAGAGAAAAGCGAGCACAAAGAGATACGTAGTATTTGCTATAAAAAAAACAAAGAGCTACATAGTAGGAAATAGCAGCAGCATGGCAACCGACTTCAAGTCCATCCCCATTATCGGTACTCTCAATCTACCAACTCTACCTCATATTGTTTGCTTTAGTTTAATCCTCGTTTTTCATCTCAGACCAAGTTTCGTCTCTGCCTCTCTGGGCTCTGATCATTTTTTTTTTTTTTTGGTTCTTCCATAATTATATCAAGCTGAAATAAGTATATATGGTTGTTTTTGTTTCACAAATTATAGAAATATACGGATTGGTGGCTTCTCTAGTTGTTTCAAGGCGTTGAAAGTCATCCTCTCTCCATTAGCTTAGAAATGTAAAGTGTACATGAAATATTAGAGATTTGACAATCAACGAATCTAAAAGTGAATATACTTTTTTGATTGTTAACGTGTCATAGGTTGTGGGTTTTAGGTCCATTTTGTTTATCTGTACTATACACATACTTGTACTATACACTTTGCCTCTTATATAAAAACACTCTTGTATATTTTATTACTCGTGAAATACAATACTATTCATTCAGTATTTCTAATAGGGTATCAGAGCCATTGCTCTGACTTTTTCTTAGTAGTCTTGTCTCTCATAGGTGTTACTCTAGACTCATAATTGCTTCCGCCATCACAACTGTAGCTGCAGCCATTCGTCGTTGAACCTCCGATGCATCTTAGTATTCGTCTCTGGTTCCGGACCTGCAGTCACCATTGTTGAGGAGTCTGACACCGTGAGGACCACTACCAAAACCGCCACTGCCGTGAAACTTGCTTTGATTGTAATTTTGCAGGTACCACTGAGATCGAGTTCTGTCAATCTACCGAACTGTGGAAACCCTGCTGCCATTGGAGCCTTCACACGCCGGCCAAGTAATTCTGCACCGTGTTCACATGCCCACGCGCCCACGCACCAACACCTGATCTCTGCTGACGTCATCTATGACATCATCAGTGCCACGTCAGCCCTAGCTGACGTCATCTTCAGGGTTTCTGTTGGCGTCATCTGCAACGTTATCACTAGGTCTTGTTGACGTCATCTAACCGTGTCATCTAGAGGTTTGTTAGGTTCAGTGTTAACAGAAAATTTTGATTGTGTTTTATGTCAGTTAGGAAAACAATCAGCTTTGCCTTTCAATATTAGTGAATCAATGTCCACCGATATCTTTGACCTAATTCACTCTAATGTCTGGGGGCCTTCCTCTATCTCTAGTATTGATGGATTTCAATATTTTGTTGTCTTTGTTGATGATTATTCCCGCTATAATTGGATTTTTTATATGAAACATCGTTCTAAATTATTGCAAGTATATTCTAATTTTGCAAAAATGATTGAAACTCAATTTTCCAAACGTATCAAAATTTTTCAATCTGATAATGCTCTTGAATACACTTAATATGCTTTCCAAGCTGTTTTGCATTCCTGTGGCACTGTTCATCAACTAACTTGTCTAGGTACCTCTCAGCAAAATGGTAGAGCCGAACGAAAATTTCATCATATTCTTGACACTGTTCGTGCTCTCCTTCTCTCTGCCAAAATTCCTGCTTCATTTTGGGGTGAAGCTGCTCTTTATGTTGTTCATGCCATTAATTGCATTCCCAGTCTTGTCATCCAAAATCAAACTCCATATAAGCGCCTTTTTGGGTCACCTCCAGATTATCACCACCTTCGCTCCTTCGGTTCTACCTGTTTTGTTTTTCTTCAGCCACATGAGCATAACAAACTTGAGTCTCGGTCTAAACTTTGTTGCTTTCTTGGCTATGGGGAAACTCAAAAGGGGTATCGGTGTTATGATCCTGTCTCTCATCGTCTTCGTATCTCCCGCAATGTTGTCTTTTTGGAACATCGCTCATTTGTCAAGTTCTCTCACTTCCGTGCCTCCCTATCTACCTCCTCTGTCTTAGATCTTTTTCCAAATGAGCTACATATTCCTTCTATAGTTACTCCTGATCCTCCTATAGACTTCTCTGACCAACCACCAGATATTTTTAATGTCTCTCCTAGATCACCCTTTAATGAATAGGTGAAAGATGAACAGGTCGAAGATGAGCCACCCAACCTTGAGCTTGGGTCCCCTACTCCTACTCCGCTTGAAGATCTTGTACAAGACATTTCACTTCGTCACTTAACTCGAGTAAGATCTTTTCATGCACATTTACTTAACTATCTTTGTTATACTGCCCTTGCTACACTACACGAGCCTCACACTTATCGTGAGGCCTCCATTGTCCCTTTATGGTAAATTATAATGAATGAGGAACTTGATGCATTATCTAAAAATCATACTTGAGATTTGGTGACTCTCCCCTCTAGGAAATTTGTGGTTGGTTGTAAGTGGATCTACAAGATCAAGACTCACTCTGATGGGTCCATTAAGCAATATAAAGCTTGTCTTGTTGCAAAGGGTTTTACACGGGAGTATGAGATTGATTATGAAGAGACATTTGCTCCGATTGCTTGAATCTCACCTATTCGTGCCCTCTTAGTTGTTGCCGCTACCAGTAAATGAGACATTTTTCAGATGGATGTCAAAAATGTCTTCCTTAATGAGAATTTAAGTGAAGAAATTTATACGCAACCACCTCCTAGTCTCTCTATTGAACTGAACAAGGTTTGTTACCTTCCACATGCACTTTATGGTCTTAAACAAGCTCCATGAGTTTGGTTTGTCAAGTTCAGCTCTATCATCTCTCGTTTGGGTTACATTGCTAGTCATTATGATTTTGCCTTATTTCTTCGTCGCACTGACAAAGGCACCATTTTGCTTCTCCTATATGTGGATGATATGATCATAACTGGTGATGACCTCAGTGGCATTCAAGAACTCAAGGATTTTCTTAGTTAGCAGTTTGAGATGAAAGATCTTGGACATCTCAGCTACTTATTGGGTCTTGAAATCACTCATTCCACATATAATCTTTATATTACTTAAGCCAAGTATGCTTCTGAACTTTTGTCTTGAGCTGGACTCACTGATAGCAATACTGTTGACACTCCAATTAAACTTAATGCACATCTGACTCCCTCGGGGGGGAAACCATTGTCTAATCCCTCTTTTTATAGACGATTGGTTGGCAACCTAGTTTATCTCACTGTTACTCGTCCACACATTTCCTATGCTATTCACTAGGTGAGCCAGTATCTGTTTGCTCCACGATGATCTCACTATGTTGCTGTTCTGCGCATTCTTCAATACTTAAAGGGCACTCTCTTCCATGGTTTTTTCTACTCTGCTCAGTCTCCTCTTGTTCTCTATGCATTCTCTGATGTTGATTGGGCAGGAGATATCACTGATCACAGGTACACCACTGGTTATTGCTTTCTTCTTGGTTCTTCTCTGATTTCATGGTGAAGCAAGAAACAAACCTTTATGGCTCACTCTAGTACTGAAGCAGAATATCGTGCCCTTACTGATACTACATCTAAGCTCCTTTGGCTACAATGGCTTCTTAAGGACTTAGGTGTGTCCACGTCCTCAACTACTCCTCTTTATTGTGACAATCAGAGTGTCATTCATATTACTTACAATGATGTCTTCCATGAACGGACTAAACACATCGAGATCGATTGTCATTTTATCCATTATCATTTTGTTCATGGTGCTCTCAAGCTGTTTTCGGTCTCCTCTAATGATCAACTTACAAATATCTTCACCAAGTCACATCCTAAGGGATGCCTTTATGCTTTGGTTAACAACCTCAAGTTTGTCTCACACCCACCTTAAGTTTGAGTGTTAACGTGTAATAGGTTGTGGGCTTTAGGCCCACCTTGTTTACTTATACTACACACTCTGCCTCTTATATAAAAGCACTCTTATATATTTTATTACTCGTGAAATACAATACTATTCATTCAGTATTTTTAACATTGATAATCTAAAAGTGAATATACTTGTACGACTTTTAAAATCAGTTACCTCAATTCTTATTGGTGGAAATGGAATTTTCTATAATGTGGGTGACACTATGTATAGCTTTGATGCATGAAACTAAATCTGTACCTCGAAATAAACTCTCTCCAATTTGAGACAAATGGATAGGATCCGAACGTGTTCATTTTAAGAAATTGAAGTATATATGATGCATGAAATGCATGCCTCTTCTCATTGGATTTATACCAGATCACTGTAAAGTGTTTTTCCTCATTGTGTGAAAAGCCGAGCTGCCCAGGTGACATTTTAATTTACGGTAGAAATTACACTTTACCAACTTAAGCTATACACTAGATTATACTTTGCATCCTAAACTTTTCAAATGCACATTTTGCACCTTAAACTATGACCCTTGTTACACTTTGCACCCCAACGTTAGTTTTAGAATTAAGTTAGACAAAAATTAATAGCACATGACTTACATATAATTGTTATTTAGGCGGCACAATGTTTAAAGACCAAAACACCCTTTTCAAAAACAATTAAAAACAAAAGTTTTTTTTTTAAGCTCTTTTTCTCTCTCGCGTGCATACAGGTTCAACTCTCTCACTTTCCCCAAATCAAAACCCTGTAAGTTTTCTCAAAAAAAAAAAAAAAAAAAAAACCCTGTAAGTTTTTAATCCTAAATCCCTAGATCAAAAATATCTTCGGCTCCACCACCGCGACACCATTGCTCCACCACCTCGATGAAAGCCATAAACTGTAGCTTCTTAAACCACTCTCTCACTTTTCACAAAAGAAACCGTAAATTCCAAATTGAAACCAAAAAGATCCACCAATTTTTATCCCAAATTGAAACCCCAACTCAGTCTCTGTGTCTTTTGGGGAAGAAGAAGTGTTTTCTCAGGTCTCACTTAGTTACACTCTCTCCCTTCATTGCATGTGTGTCTTGGGTCATGGTTGATGTATTATCTTATTTGTAATGGTTGGGATTTTTGATGGGTCCGGTTGGGTATATTATTGACGAAAAGTGGGTTGGGATTAGTAGGTAGAGCTTTACTGTTTTGTAGCTTTTTGGAATTGTTAATTATGACTATGTTTTTGTTTTTACAGAAGAAACAATGATTGTTTGTGGAATATTGTATAAAATAGTATTTTTTGTTTTTGTTTTAATTGTTAGTTGAAATAGTATAGTGAGACCTATGAATAATATCAAAAAATATAATAGAACCCATAAATAATAATAAAAATAAGCTGAATGTTGGTAAAAAATAATCTAGCCATCAAATTGGTCCCTAAATTCTTGGGCTGGAGGTGCAAGAATTGCTAGAAATTCCTGGGCTAAAGGCGCAAGAACTTCAACTGTTGCTACAAGTTCCACTACTGTAAGAACTTCAACTGTTGCAATAACATATAGTGGTGGTGATAACAGTCAGCGTGTGGTGGTGTCAACTTTGGAAAAAGCCATTCAAAAGGTGCAGTCCAATAAGAAGAAAAAACCTTGGAAAGAGAGAGTTGTATTTGTACCTATATGCACGCGAGAGAGATAAAGAGCTGGAAAAAAAAAGTTTTGTTTTTAATTGATTGTGAAAAGGATGTTTTGGTCTTTAAACATTATGCCACCTAAGTAAAAAATCATGTTCAAGCTCATGTGCTATTAATTTCCGTCTAACCTAACAGTAAAACTAACGTCAGGGTGCAAAGTGTAAAAAGGTTCATAGTTTAGGGTGCAAAGCGTGCATTCAAATAGTTTAGGGTGCAAAGTGTAATCTGGTGTATAGTTTAGGGTGGTAAAGTGTAACTTATTCTAATTTATAATCATAAATGACCGCACAAATATTGATAATTTTGATAATTATGTAGTATTACAGACTAATGGAGGTGTTTGAATGGGATGAAAGATTATGGAAGGAAAATATTGTAGGAAACCACAAGTTTTTCATTGTTTGGTTTAAATTTTATGAACAGCTTGAGCTTAACTTGGAAAACAAGATAAGTTAAGCGTTAAGTTTATGCTTGATTACTAAATGAACAAAGCTTAACTGTAAAAATGTATTCTTGAACATGAACGCTCAATTAATTATATATATATAATATTATATTTGTGTGTGTGTATATACAAACACTTATAAAAATATATTTATATAGACTTGAAATTTGTATAAGTTTGTCAATAGTTTCATATGATATTAAACTATTATTTGTAACTTATTGATGATATAGACGGTCTATTCGTAGGAATAATTTATGGAATTGTGAAGAGTTAAAACATTTTAGTCATGGTTTCATAGTATATAGAAAAAAAAAAAAAAGTTAACAAAGTAGTTCGTGAACAAGCTCGAGCTTGCTCAATAAAAAAAAAAAAAATGAGCTAAGTTTGAATACAAAATCTTGTTTGGTGATAAGCTCAAGTTTGGCTCGTGTGTTTGAAAAAAATTAAATGAACAAGCTTGAATTTTTAATACTCGGTTTGGCTTGTTTACTGCCTTATTTGGTCCACAATAAAAAAATTGAAAGGAAAAGGTAGGGCCCATGTATTTCCTTTTTGTTTTATGTTTTAACTTGGACATGATTGCATGTAGGGGTGCCAAGTGTGCAGCCAATCCACCGATCTATCAAAACCAACCCAACTCAACTTGGTGGGTTGGATTGATTTTTAGGGGTTGTAGGAGCAAGGGCCCAAAATCGTATATTGGGCCTTGGGCTTTATCCCAGGATAAAAATGGGTCCGAGGAAAAGCAAATAATTATGAGATATTCCCAGACCAGGTCCTATTAGTACAGAGCAAATGAAGGGTCGTCCGAGGAGTACATCCTCCTTGGACTTAATGAATATGGTTCAAAATATATAATCCGGCAATTAAAGTGACCTTCCAGGAAGTTTCAATGATAGGGATGTGCTTCATGGACACATGAGAAGGAAGAAAACCTAAAAATATCTAAGGGAAGGCTGTCACCACCACATTAAATGCACTGCAGCTACTTTTCTGGCCACATTTATGTGGAGAAGACCTCTGAACAGTGCTACCTTGGCTACTGCAACTCACAGAGAGCTAGAGAGGGTGTCTGATGGGATAAGTACTCAAGTAGAGGTTCGGATGATCAACAAGTAGAGGGTAAAGATGATTCAAAAGAGGATATATATGGTGAAAGACTCTTCATGGAAGGGGATCGGAAAATAGGGAGAAAAAATAGTATAGCAATCGAAATCATTCTGATATCCAAGAGTGATCATTATATACAAATTTAACCTCCTCGGACTGAAGGTTTATTGATAACAGCATTCTTTGTTCGTGTTTGATCATCATCCAATTCAAGACTAGCCGTTGTCCAACTCATTAGGACCTAATTCTTTGACCCATTCTCTACAAATTCATTGTATTGGGCTTATTTGACCAAGGCTCCATACATTTTGGGCTTGGGCCACAAATTGTGACCCTACAGGAGTTATAACCCAACTCGAGCCACCGATATTTAATATCTATTTAAAATATATACTATATGATTTTGTTACTTACTATTTTGCCCCTTTCCCTAAATAAAATAAAATAAAGACCCTAACTTATTTTCTCATTTCATTTCGATCTCTTAAATTATTTGTGTGGATTTGATGCACTAATCAAATAGTTTATTTTGGTTTGGTGCTATGCTCAAGTTTGATTAGTGCATGAATCCAACACAAATAAGATTATAAATCTACTATTATTTGTATTGATAATATTCTAAATTGTATGTTCTAATGCTCAGTTTTTTTTATAAAAAAAAAATACCGTCCAACCCATGAGTCCAACTCAATCCAACCTAATCCATGTAAGTTGGGTTTTTTTCAACCCAACTATGGTGGGTTCGATTTAAAAAAACCCCTCAACCCAACCCATGCACACGTGATTGATCTCTACTGGGCAAGTTCGATTCTTTATTTTTTGGTTAGTTGTTTTGGTTTTTCTTTTTCTTTTTTTTCTTTTTGTTGTTGTAATTACCACGATTTATAAAAAATTAAAAAAAAAAAAAAAAAAAAAAAAAAACTAGACACGATTGCTCTTAAAAAATGAAAAAAAAAAAAAAAAAAATTGGCATGATTAAACGGTAGAAATGTGATCTCTAATATTTCTCAAAAAAATAAAATAATTTTTTTATTTTTTATTTTAAAAAAAATACATATATACTATTAAAATATCTGCTCTTATTAATCAAAAAATTATTAGTTCTTTTTCTAATTTTTAACAAAGAGAAAAATTAGTTCTTATAAAATAGGGGGCATTATAGTAAATATATAAACATCCTTTTCCACCCTCCCATTTTTCTTCTAACCAACCAAAGGAAATTTATATTTATTTTCTACCCTTTCAATTTCCATCCTAAATACCAAACACATACGATGGAAAATAAAATATTTCTATTGTTCCCCTTTTCTATTCTACCATTTTTTTTAATAAAAAATAATAATAATAATGCTAATGAGATCTAACTCAAGTAGTATCTCATCCCTTATAAGTTTCAAAATTCAAAAATTAATTAAACTAAAAAATTAAAATAAAAGTAATAAAATAAATTTACATACATGGTGGGTCGGGTTTGTTAAGTTGGTTGAAAGAACTATCAACCCAAACCCACCGCGATTCGATACAATGCTCAAAATAAAATTCTAATCCAACTCAACCCATGAAAACCAACCCTAGGCGTCGAATTGGTGGGTTTGATATACACCCCGAATCTTAGGTTTAAGAACCATCAAGTCCATGTATAACTTACTGGTTAAAAAAATAATTGTTGGAATGGAGCTTTATTGTGTTGAGAATAGACTTTTTGATTAATATACCATATAATGGAATAACTGATCCTTGGAAATAAGCATTCAATTAATTGGTTGTCTTTTAATTATAAGAAATAATTATTTTTAAAGAATGATTATTTTTTAAAATATTAAAAGAGACATATAATACTTTTTATTTTTTTATTAAAAGGACATAATACTGATATAATATATAGTTATTCCTTAAAAAATAGTTATTCCAACCTACGTAACAATATATTAAATTGAAGATTCCAAAAAGCCCCAAGTCTCTCTCTCAGTCTCTCCCTGTCTCTCTAGACTCGAGCGTGAACAACGTATATCATCTCTTATTTTTTTTATACCAGTATTATTCTATCTCTACCGCACTTAATTACCTTCTGAAATCAAATGACATGTTCTTTTTTTCTCTTTCTTTTTTTTTATTCAATGTTGTACAGTAACATGATAAGGCAAAGACGCCACTGGTATCCACTATAGAATGCTGCAAAACTCATAAATAAATATATATATATAAATTATATAATTTTTGTTTAAAAGTGTAAAATATATAATTTTATAGGTATTTTTGGAACTTTGACCAAAATATGATGTTATTCACTCCTCATCATTCTGTACAGCATTTCATTCATGTGTTGTCACCACATCTCATTCATGTTTCATGTGTTGCCAGCTTCCCATAGTCCATTTAATACCGATTCTTATTACATTGTAATAATCATTGTATTGTACCAAACATTCCCTTAAAACGTGGAACACTTCCGAGCACACTGACAGTGCAACAGGTTTTTCCCATTAATATTTGGTCTGGTTTTCCTTGTTATCTTTGTGATGCAGATATAAGTGCTCTGTTGGCCAAGTGTGATGATCCAAAAATGGCCGAGGATCCAGGTGTGTCTGAAGTTGTTAGACAGATAGACCAAGCTTGTAGAGAGGCGGGATTCTTCTATGTGGTACGAGTATATTCTAATATATTAAAATGAGTGGCACTTTTGATTGTGTGTTTTTGGTGGGCTGTACTTTTTAGTGACACTGAAGACATATTAATATATTATCGTGAGCATTTGTTTCACCTGACAACCTGAATATATATATAAACATTTGGATATAATCTCAATAATCTTAATATTATTGTGGTCTTATAGCTAGATGTATCAATACAGTTCCTGTCATTCTTTAAATGGCGGCTGGAAATATGGGAAACTAACGGGTGAGGGTAGGGAATAGGGAACCTGTATTATTAGAAAATTCTGGGTTAAACGGTTGTTACGTGTTACAAGATTCCATACTATCTTGTCTCCTTTTCTTGGATACCAATTACCAACTAATGGTGTGTTTGAAATCTTATATTCTAAAATTTTTATATAGTAAGTATTTTAAATTATAATCTGATGAAAATTGGGGGGAAATAAGGATTAGATATAACTAGGATCTGACATGCATGTATACAAGAGGAACTTGGTAGCTGCTTACTAAGTAGTTCTAGAACCACAAATTATTCCACAACTTTTTTGCCATAACTCTAATGTAACAATTTATGAATGGTTAACCATCACTTATACATAGATTTAACATTTTTTTATTCACTAATCACACTCATCACATTACAGTTGTGGGCCTTATGACAAGAAGTTGTGAAAAAAAATTTCATCCTAGACTTTTTCCTCCACTCCTCTCGAGACAAAGTTGATCACTTATTGAAAGCCTATAACTGTAGAGAGGTGAAAAGCACGCAATTAGCTTAGCTATGCAGGAATGTGTTTCAGATTTTCATATATTCTGCATTGTTTTTAAGAGAGAGAATTTAGTGGACTTAATCATCTTTCCTCTGTTGTCTTAATCAAAACTGTAATTTTATCTTTGCAGTGTTATTTTTCTTCTCTACTAAAAATTTATTACCAAATCTGAATATGATGATGCTTATGGTTGTTCAGAAAGGCCACGGTATTCCTGATTCCCTCCTCAAAGAGGTAAAAAGTGCGGCGCACAATTTTTTTGATCTTCCAAATGAAGAGAAAGTCAAAATCAAGATTTCTCCGGCAGCGGGATACAGGTTTGCTTCATGGGATAACATCCTACATATATGTGTATTGTAAATGAGCATCAATTTTATTTTATGATAATGACTAGGGTCCGTAGAATTCAAATTGACTGCAAGTATTTTTTTTTGAATGCAGAGGATACCAGAGAATTAGAGAAAATATAACTAAAGGCATACCTGACATGCATGAAGCTATTGATGTAGGTTTTGCTATATGCTTTACACATTGTACGTGTTTTTGTAGACATCATTTGCTATAATCATGATATGTCCATCGTGGAAGGAAGCTGTTGCATATATGAAAATACCGACGTGGTATGTCCATGCCTGATCACATAAATTTTCCCTGCCATTAGCAATGAACTAAAACGTAAATGAAGCACTGAAAACCTTTAAATTTATTCTGGGGGCTTCAACTAAGAGCGTGCAGTTTCCTTACATGATCATATCTTATTGTTTCAATTCAATATGGTAAACATCCAATCATAATTTATGAAGGCACATTGATGTTCTGTGCTTGGCTGCTTGCTGAGAAATTGGAGCAGCTGCATCAATCTTGCAAGCTTCTTACCTTGTGTGCTATTATTCACTTAGATGTAGTAGATAGATGATAAGCATAGATACTTGTCTATAGTATGGAATTTGTCATTTTTGATGGCTTGATGCTGCTGCTCTTTTCTTATTATTACTATTAATAATGAGTTTGTCTCACCAATAACAGTACTATAGAGAAGTGAAGGAAGGGATGTATGGAGACCTTGGCAAAACTTTGGAAGGAATTAACCAATGGTATGTGGAAATTAAGGTTTCTCAACCAAACTTCTATACTCCAATCTTTCTATAGCAGAAAGTATTGTATATATAAGGATTTATTAACATATCATTGAGATTGATGGGATAAAACTTAATCATGACTTAAACAAGAATTAGCTCGGGCGATTTGCTATTAATCAGCCATTGAACAGTGTTTTACTTTCTTTCTTTTTTTTTTTTTTTCTTTTTCTAGATCTGTAGAATAGCTAACGATGCGTAGAGTTTAAACTACAACTACCTATGAACTGTTTCTGTTCCATTATTTCCCAACCTCTTAATTGCTTACCTTTTTTGTTTGGGTTCCACAATTCATCTGAATTGTGTTGCAAAATGTTATTTGACTTGCTTATTTTTCTCGGGCATTAAAATGCATCCTATTCAATCATCTGGTTGCTGATTCTGAAGTTTTAACATAGGTCTAGGAACTTGAAGCTGGTTTTCTTTCTGAATTTATAGTTTATTAACTCAATGGTTGATGGTGTTCATGATACTACTTGTTCGACTTTTTATATGATCCTTATGCAGGCCAAGTAATCCTCAAAATTTCAAGGAACTAATGGATGAATATATCAGACTCTGCACAGCTATGCCTTCCAAGACTACTCTTTCCTTTCTCATCTTATGATTTTGTACATTTTCTACTTACAACTTTAAATTTCTGTGGGAGTTTCAGACCTTTCAAGAAATATTATGCGGGGAATTTTTTTAGCATTGACTGGGTCACCAGAAGAATTTGAAGGTGAAAGAGCTGGAGATCCATTTTGGGTGATGCGTATTATAGGTTACCCAGGTGCACCAACACCAGATGGTCCGGACCCAACAGATGAAATTGGATGGTAATGCAATATTGCTGCTGTTGGTGCTTGCACATTTATTTGATTTTAAGAAAATGATCTTATTTTCTTTCTTGTTTTCTTTTGTCCCTATCTTCCATTCAAATAAATCCAGTGGAGCTCACACTGACTATGGTAAGTTTCTCATCCTTCAGATGATCAAAGGCCCTGAAAATCTTGTTTATCAATCTCATTCATTTAAAATGTTGCATAGGTTTGTTGACGTTGATTAATCAAGATGATGATATAACTGCTCTACAGGTACAATCATTTAGTCATTTTATTACATTTTGATTTTGCAGATACAATCAAACAAGTCTGTGCTATAGTTGGTTGCATGTCAATTATGTGGCTTTTCTGATTTAGATGTAAATTTGCTTTCTTTATGCTCCGTTTTTGTCATTGTAAAATGTTTTCCGAAAGCATTTTCTAGTATTTGTTTCATTGTAAAATTTGGTTAACAGTGAAATATTTTCTGTTGTCCAAAAAACACAGTACAAAAACTTGTAAAACATTTCACAACAAACTTTTAATATATTACGATTCAAAGAGCATGTTTCTAATTTGCAAGCCAAAAGTAGTACCTTCTAAATTCTTATGGAAGTTTTTCTGTCCTTCCTGGTTCATTTTCCCTACTGCTGCTTTAGTATCCGCCACATTAATTGGTTAAGTTGTTTTAGATAAGAAACCTGTCTGGCGAATGGATATCAGCTCCTCCAATTCCTGGAACATTTGTGTGCAACATTGGTGACATGCTAAAGGTATATAGCTTGTAAATTAACTGTCCCCAATCTCTCATGTCCTTCAGAGTTGGAATCTCTAACAAAAATTGTAAAAGTGCAGATTTATGCCAATGGTCTGTACGAATCAACCTTGCACCGCGTTATCAACAATTCTCCAAGATTTCGGGTTTGCATAGCATATTTCTATGAGGTCTGTGTGTTTCTTCATTTGCCACTTGTATTAGTCATGGAATTGTCCTTCTCACATGCTATTTGTTGCATGAACAGACAAACTTTGATACAACAGTAGAGCCTGTGGAAACTTGTATTCAGAGGACAGGTTTTGCTAGGAACTCTGAAAGAGCTGTATACGGAGAGCATTTGGTCAAGAAGGTCCTAAACAATTTCATTCCGGAGCTGCTAATTTGACCCTTTTAATGTCATTGTTGCTTTGTACTCTCAAGTTGAATTGATAAGACCCACGACCAGAATAATGGAAATTTTCAGAGGGTGAGATATGACGTTCCAGTGTCATTGCTTTGTTTAAGATTCACTTAGAACATTAGAAATTTTGAGATGGTGAAATAAATGTTGCAGTGTTTGCAACTGGAGAGTGTTTGTCATCTGGAACCTTTTTGTATCAACGGATTTTACATTATGAATGAATAAAACTTACGAACCATGTAGCTTATCAACAAGACTAACACACTACTACTGTTGCTTCTGTCGTTTATGGAATTTTTTTTCCAAATAACATTAAATATTAAAAATTTTAGTTAGTTGTCACATTTTAAAACAATGTTGTAAACTAGCATCTCGAGTGTCTAAAACTCGAGTTCCAAGATAAAACTCGAGTTTTTAAATCTCGATTTGTAAGTGGTGGGAGCTAATATGGAGGAAAATCCACATGGAACTCGAGTTTTTAAGACTCGAGTTTCACTTTTAAGACTCGAGTTTTAAAGACTCGAGTTACACTTCTTCTTCCTCACGTTCTTCTGAGTTTGTCCAACGTTCTTCTTCGTGCAGATCTGAAGACTCCAATCGTCCAGCGTTCTTCCTCTCCACTTCATCTCTGTTCTTCGTCGTCAAATTGTTCATCTGTTCTTCATCGTCAGATCGTTTCTTCCTCTGTTCTTCGTCATCAGATCGTTCCTCCCTCTGTTCTTCTTCAGGTCTGTTGTTCTTCAAGTTCCAGGTTTGTTGTTCTTCAAGTTCCAAAATCAAGTCTTAGAGACTCAAGATCTATCTGGCATCATACTTCCAACTCACCAAGTGGGAATCAAGTCTTTAATCCTCGAGTTTTAGATTGAAATTGACCCTATAAAACTCGAGATGCTAGTTTGCAATTTTCTTCAAAGTGCATGTTAACTTATGATATTCTTTCCTCTCACACGGCTAGTCTACAAATTCCCTCGTCGTTTATGTGATGTAGAAGTAGAACTTGCTTTCCCTTTTATCTTTAAACTCTCTGAGATGGTATAAACTGCTATGAGGTCATAACAAAATTCCTTGTTTTATTCACGCAGGAAATTTTTCTTAAAGTTAAAACTAGTATATATGTTAAGATGAAAAACAAAGCAAACTTTTCCCAAGAATTCAAAAGGTAAGGCAGAGAAAATATTCATTCCCAATCAATATTTACTTATAAAAAATTTGTGCATCATCAAAGTACAACAGAAATTGCTAATTATTCCCTAAACAAACTTTCTTAAAATCCAAACTTTCTCACCCTATATCCCAGAAACATATTACTTATCTAAAAATTTATAAATCAAGGAAGGCGAAAAAAAAAAAACAAAAACAAAACAAACACTTTTAGGACCCCAAACCCAACAAAAACACGATTTAAAGCCAAAAAAAGAAGAGGTTCACATCAAAATTCAAACTCTATCCCTAAACCCTAATATCCAATACAATGATACATACAAAAGGATTCTAAAAAATTTATAGCAAACCAATATGAAAATGAGATTAAAGCAAAAGGATACGAAATTTTTTATAATTAATTACCCAAATAATTGATAGACACATTCAAATATATAGCCAAGTTTAGTCACTAGTGTGTTATGATATAAATTAACTCAAATTCATTTTAACACAAACTTTATATATATAAACTAAATTCAAACCAAATTCATGAGAGATGGCCATAATGGGGAATCAAAGTACCAATATGTATCAACTCAAAGCAAAGCTATAAGGGAAAAAAAAAAAATCACCTCAAAGGTGTCAAAAACACTAATAAATACACAAAAAAAGAGAGGAAATTTGAATAAAAAGTGTGAGAAATTTACCTCAAAGGTGTCACATTTGTTTCGTTAAAGAGAGAAAGATGGTTGATTCGTCCCATATTGTTTGACTTATTTAGAAAAATCAATTTTTTTTTCCACGAATATTTTTTTAATGTTGTCTTTTGGTTAAAAATGTATAAATTTTCAACCAAAAAAAAAAAAAAAAAAACTATCATTAATCTAGACTCTAGTGAAAGAATTGTATTGTTTGTTTAAATAAAGTAAACGATAAGTTAGGAAATTTATTTAATTATTTTTCAAAGATGACATCATTTTGGCAGAACTCAATAATTTGAGAGAGAAATATTAGGGACACACTCATTCTTGTACCCAAATTTTCACCATGCTTATGTATCAACTCTTGAATGGATTTCATGTTTTTTTCAAGTACATATGGTAGACCATATGAAAGTATTAATATCCAATAAAAAATTGACATATAAACATAGCATAAATTTGGATGCGTTTTTTTCAAGTACCGTATTAAAATCCAATAAAAAATTAACATATAAACATAGTGTTAATTTGAGTACGGTATAAGTATGTCCCTATCATTTTTCTAAATTGGGATGGATGTGATAATTACAATTGGAAAAAGAAAAAAAAGCTATGGATATTCATATTCTTATCTGCGATCTAGGATCTTTCCAAAGAAAGAAAAACAGAAGCTGTACTAAAAAATAAAAATAATCCGCATCATCAATCCAATATAAAATTTTAAAATTAAAAAATTAAAAATTAAAAAATAAATAATAATAATAATAAATAAATAAATAAGAAGAAGAAAAAGTATGCATTAACAAACCCAGATTTTGATCGTTCGGTAAGCTTTGCCCACTTCAGAGAAAGACAGAGCAGAGCAAAACGAGGTAGTAGGAATTAGCAGCACCATGGCCACCGACTTCAAGTCCATCCCCATAATCGGTACTCCCAATCTACCTTTACCCTCATGTTGTTTGTTTTGGTTTAATCCTAGTTGTTCTTTTCAGACCAAGTTTGGTCTCTGCCTCTCAAACCTTAATTTCATAAATGAACTCTCTCTCTCCATTTTAAAGACAAATGAATAGGTTCCGGATTTGTAAGCAATTAAAGAAGTTTCATGCATTAAATGCCTCTGTTTTCAATACCCATTGAGTGCATGTGTAAGGTTTATATCAAGATATTGATATTTGGTCTGGTTTTCCTTATTATCTTTGTGATGCAGATATAAGTGCTCTGTTGGCCAAGTGTGATGATCCAAAAATGGCTGAGGATCCAGGTGTGTCTGAAGTTGTTAGACAGCTAGACCAAGCTTGTAGAGAGGCTGGATTCTTCTATGTGGTACGAGTTACTATTTTCTATTCATGTGTTGCGAATTCTATAATTTGTTTAAGACCCAAGTGCTGAAAACAATGGTTAAAGGATTAGAACTTTTGATTTAATGTTTTTGGTGGGGTGTACTTTTTATATATTATTGTGAGCATTTGTTTCACCTGAAAACCTGAATATGTTTTTTTTTTTGCATACTACAGAATTCCATGATTTAATTCTGACTGGTAATTGTTTGTGAATGCATAATGTGATTGTCCATTGCTAAAGTAGGTAAAGTCATGAGATTTATGCCACTATCAGTTTTGGATATAAGTGTCAAGTTCCTTATACAAATCTATGACGATTTTTAATCCAGGTTTTCTAATATTACTGTGGTCTTACAGATAGATGTATGATAATAGTTCCCGTCATTCTTTATATGGCGCCTGGTAATATTGGAAACTAACAGGTGGGAGTGGCGAACTTGTATTCTTTGAAAATACAAGATTTCATACTATCTTGACTCCTTTTCTTTAAAGCCAAAAAAGGGTGTGTGTGAAAGACTGAAATCATATATCTAAATTTTTATTATGGTAAATAATTATTCTAAATTATCATCTGATAAAAATTGGCGGGATAAAGATTAGGCATAACTTGGATCTAACATTTGTACAAGAGGCACTTGGTAGCTGTTCTGCTTATCTTGAAGAGGGTAAGAAACAAAATTTCTCACTTGTTGGAATTCTATAACTAACAGTGGAGAGGTGAAAAGCAATTAGCTATGCAAGAATGTATAGACCTGGAGTCAGCATCAGACCAAAAGAGACCAAACAGCCATTTATTTATTCATCAAAATATCAACTATCTTCTCAAGGAGTACAATAGGTTGCTTATAAAGGATTGCTAAACCCTAGTTCTAATTGGCTAGAAAACCCTAATTGCCTTATTACAAAAGTAACCTTGCCTTCAAATTAAAATACTAATAGCCTAATAAACTACTAGGACCTAAAACATAAAAATACAATTGAATTGCAAACATAAATATCACTAAATAATAATTTTCTTGCGTCTCCCACATCAATATTTCAGATTTTCGTATATTATGCACTGTTTTTAAGAGAGAGAATTTGGTGGAGTTTATCATCTTTCCTCTGTTCTCTTAATCAAAATTGTAATTTTGTTTTTGCAGTGTTATTTTCTTTTATTTTCTAAACTTGTCTCTGAGTTTTGAATATGATGATGCTCATGTTTGTTCAGAAAGGCCACGGTATTCCTGATTCCCTCCTCAAAGAGGTAAAAAGTGTGGCTCACAAATTTTTTGATCTTCCATATGAAGAAAAAATCAAAATCAAGATGACTGCGGAGGCTGGATTCAGGTTTATTTCATGGAATAACATTCTACATATATGTATATTGTAAATGAGCATCAATTTTATTTTATGATAATGACTAGGGCCCGTAGACTTCATATTAACTGCAAGTATATTTTGAATGCAGAGGATACCAGAGAGTTGGAGAAAATATAACCAAAGGCATACCTGACATGCATGAGGCTATTGATGTAGGTTTTGCTAAATGCTTTACAAATTATAGAGGTTTTTGTAGACATCATTTGCTATAATTATGATGTGTCCATGGTGGAAGCTTTTGGATATATGAAAACACCGATTTGGTGGAATCATTTCATCTGCCATTCTATACACGTTGGTTTAGAAAGTACTATTATGCATGTCATAGGTGTGCTCCTATAAATGAGAAAGTTCTGGTATCAGGTGCCTGATCACATAAATTATCCCTTCCATTAGCAATGAGCTAAGTCCTAAATGGAGCACTGGAAACCTTTAAATTCAATTAAATGTATTCTGGGGGCTTCAACTAAGAGCATGGTGGTTCCTTACATGATCATATCTTATTGTTGCCTTTCAACATGGTAACAGCCAATTATAATTTATGAAGGTACATTGATGTTTTATGCTTGCTGAGTAATTGGAGCAACTGCATCAATCTTGCAAGCTGCTTACCTTGGAGTCAATGGTTTTTTGGTTCAATGGCTAAGATGTTATTTTTTTATCCATTTGCATAACACTGTGTTATTGTTCAGTACAATATAGTAGATAGATGCTCATCTATAGTATGGAATTTATCATCTTTGCTGCTGCTGCTCTTTTCTTATTCTTACTATTAATAATATCAATTTGTCTCACCAATAACAGTGCTATAGAGAAGTAAAGGAAGGGATGTATGGATCGCTTGGCAAAACCATGGAAGGATATAACCAATGGTATGTGAAGATTATGGTTTCTCAACCAAACTCCTATATTCCCAATTTTTACACAGCAGAACATATTGTACATCAGCGTATCAGGATTTTATTGTTGTACATCATTTACCTAGTAAAGGATTATTTCCATATCATTGAGATTGATGGGTTAAAACTTAACAACCATCATGGCTTAAACAAGAATTAGCTCAGGCTATTTGCTATTAATCAGCCATTGAACAGTATTTTACTTTTGTCCCTTTCTTGATATTTAAAATATCTAATCAATGCATAGAGTTTAAACTACAACTACCTATGATAACTGTTTCTGTTCCATTGTCCTCTCAATTGCTTACCCTTTTTTCTTCATTTGGGGTTACTCAGTTCATCTGACTTGTGTTGTGCAATGTTATTTGACTTGCTTATTTCTTGGGCATTAAAATGTATCCTAATCAATCATCTGGTTGCTGATTCTGAAGTTTTATTATAGGTCTAGCATCTTGATGCTAATTCTCTTTTTGAAACAATAGTTTATTAACTCAATGATTGATGGTGTTCATAATACTTCTGAATTTCTTGTTTGACTTTTATATCATCTTATGGTCCTTTATGCAGGCCATGCAATCCTCAAAACTTCAAAGAACTAATGGATGTATATATCAGACTCTGCACAGGCGTGTTTTCCAAGACACTCTTTCCTTTTTCATCTTATAGTTTTGTACACTTTCTACTTACAAATTTAAATTTCTGGGACTTTCAGACCTTTCAAGAAAAATTATGCGGGGAATTTCTTTAGCATTGACTGGGTCGCCAGAAGAATTTGAAGGCGGAAGAGCTGGAGATGCATTTTGGGTGATGCGTATCATAGGTTACCCAGTTGTACCAACAGCAGATGGTCCAGGCCCAACAAATGACATTGGATGGTAATGCAAATACTCCTGCTGTTGGTGCTTGCACATTACCCTTTATTATTGAATTTTATGAAAATGACGTTATTTTCTTTCTTGTTTTCTTTTGTTCCTGTATTCCATTCGAATAAATCCAGTGGAGCTCACACTGACTATGGTAAGTTTCTCATCCTACAGATGATCAAGGACCTGAAAATCTTGTTTATCAATCTCATTCATTTAAAAATTTTGCATAGGTTTGTTGACGTTGGTTAATCAGGATGATGATATAACCGCACTACAGGTACAATCATTTAGTCATTTTTATTAGGAGGCTCATTTTGATTTTGGAGATATAATCAAACGAGTGTGTGCTGTAGTTGGTTGTATGTCAAGTATGTGGCTTTATAGATTTAGATTTGCTTTCTTTTGTTATCTGAATGCCCAGCCTCTCTCTGATATTATGAAGCCTATAGCTGCTAATACAATGTTTATCATATAACCTTTACTTGTGAACCATCCTGTATTAAATCCTACCGCTGCTTTAGTTTCGCCACATTAATTGGTTATGTTGTTTTAGGTAAGAAACCTGTCTGGTGAATGGATATCAGCTCCTCCAATTTCTGGAACATTTGTATGCAACATTGGTGACATGCTAAAGGTATATTGCTTGTAAATTAATTGTCCCCAATCTCTATATGTCCTTTGGAGTTGAAATTTCTAACAAAAACTGTAAGAGTGCAGATTTACTCCAATGGCTTGTATGACTCAACCTTTCACCGCGTTATCAACAAGTCTCCAAGATATCGGGTTTGTGTAGCATATTTCTATGAGGTCAGTGTTTCTACATTTGCCACTTTCTTGATGTAGTCCTTGTTGAATTGTCCTCCCCACATTCTTTTGTTGCATGAACAGACAAACTTCGATACAGCAGTGGAGCCTTTGGAAACTTGTATACAGAGGTCAGGTAGAGCTAAGAAGTTCGAAAGAGCTGTATATGGGGAGCATTTGGTCAGCAAGGTCCTAACCAATTTCAGTTAGGAGCTGAGATGATGAGATGAATGTTCCGGTGTTATTGCTGTGATTGCGTTCATCTGGAGAGAGTGGGAGAAAATAAACTGCGAGTTGTATTTTGTGAAGAGTATTTGTCATCTGGAACCTTTGTCTCAACGTCCTGTTGGGATTTAAGAAAATTGTTTCAGTTTTCTTGTAGTTGTGCAGAATAACTATAAACTGCTGGTCATTACAATCCTCCTTTAAGGCTTTCTTAGAAATTAAAATGGAGTATCAATTGCCAATTCATTGTATAGCTTAGTGGCAGAATTTGGGTTTGAATGCCCTCTGCTCCACTTATTGTAAGCAACCTAATAATAATAATATGAGAATAATAATATATTTTTTTAAAAAAGTATCAATTGCTTGCGCTAGTAACTCGCATCATACATTTCCGGTTGCTAATCCATTCGCCAGAACTCTATCTTCGTGAGAATCCTTTGTATAAAGTGGCATTTTTGTGCCAAGCTCCCTAAGCCGGTCAACCATGTTATAAAGAAATTCAAAGGTCAGTTTGGATTGGGCATTGAAATCCTCTCACATGTGGATGCAACCTGAACCAGTCTCCTAACATCCTGTGCACATGAGCACGAATCATTCTCCATGGCACAGGGTATCTTTCACAAAGCTTCAAATATTCCACCAGTAGATCTGTCTGGTCCAGTTTTCCCACTTTATCGCTTCCTTCGCTGCCCAATACCCATTCACCAGTTCGATAACCAGTGAAAAGAGCTGGATTCTCAAGGAGAGACTCAGCAGAAAGCACCCCTTCAGCACCAGTCTCTTCCAAACAATTCTGAACATCATCGATGTGGCGAATGTTCCCATTTGCAAGGACTGGGATTCTGAGTGCATCTTTCACAGCTTTGATAGCATTCCAGTCAGCCCAAAATTTTTTCCCATCTTTCTCATCTCTTGTTCGGCCATGGACAGCTAAAAGAGAGCAACCTGCTTCCTCTAGCATCTTAGCATAGTTGATTGTAACTTGCAAATCTGGGAATAAACGGATTTTGCATGACACAGGAACTTGAAGGTTGAGAGCCAATTTTTGTACTAGAGATTTTACAAGTGGAAGATTATCCGTAAGGAAAGCTCCATAATTTCCCGGCGAAAATGGCCATAATTTCCTAACTATATAGTTAGTAGACCCGGTTGCCAAACTATATTTTTTACTAGCATCTCGAGTCTAAGAGACTTGATTTTTCTCGGCAGTGCTGCCTAGCAGTCACCGCCGTTTCATTAAGAGAATCGGAGCCATTGTTGCAACTTTCCCCTCCACGGGCCTTTTTCTGACTTCTACCTTCAGCTACTAATAAATCCTCAATACATCCCACTCTTTTATTTCCTACATCCGGACCTTTAAGCCTCATATCCACTTCCTGGGCCTTACCCTTTTCTCTAGCAATTTTTTTCCACTTGCCTCTACTAATGGGTTCTATTTCAGCTTCTAAACTAGGGCCCAAACTGTTTAGAATAGGTTCTTTAGTGGCCTCCTTGTTAACTTTGACTGGGCTGGACACTTCGGGCTCAATATTACAAGCTGACATGGCCTCCTCACCCGGCTTAAGTTGCTCTCCAACTAAACTCAAACAAATTCCATTCTCTTCTAACCGTGTCTCCGGACCAACCTGTAACCCACGTGCTGCCCCATCAACCTTGTCCCATCCGTTCAGACAGTCACCCACACTCAAGATCGGATTCAAATCCTTTGTTAGGTTCTCGAAGTTCACAGCTTTCCTCTCCGTAAGCCCACTGTTACTATTCCGGCCACAAACCTCATAATCCTTAGACAAAGCTGAAGGACTAGGATTTGCCACCGAACACCCTGGCCGAAAGCTAGTCCGATCACCTTCCACCCCTTCCGAGCTTCCACCATTCACACCTTTTCCTTTCTCATTACCGTTTCTGACCACTCCTCCAACTCTTAACCAATCTCCATACTGCCTCTCTATCACTCCTTCCATGGGACTCACATGGCAGTGCTTATCATCATGCCCAAGAATATCACAAATATAACAAAAGGTAGGGAGACGTTCATACCTGAAAATGATTGAGCCTCTGGTCAAAAAATTAATGATGATAAGTCCTCAGTTTTCTTTAGTGCCAACACGGTGGAGGAAAAGAAAAATGAGATTTTGGAGATTCTTGGGCCTATGCAAGACTCTCGGCATGGTAAGTATCTGGGCCTCCCATCTATTATTGGTAAATCAAAGAATGAAGTTTTTGCGGAAATTAAAGAAAGGGTGGGAAGGAAGTTAGCTGGGTGGAAAGAGAAACTTTTGTCTATAGGGGGTAGAAAGACCTTAATTAAGGTGGTGACCCAAGCTATCCCTACGTATGCTATGAGTTGTTTTCAATTACCAAAAGGATTGTGTGATGATATAGAGGGTATGATGAGAAGATTTTGTTTGGGGCAGCGTGGTCAAGAGTCAAGAATTGCTTGGGTGAGTTGGAAGCGCTTGTGCAAATCGAAGCTTTGAGGTGGGATGGGCTTTAGAAACCTTCAGGCCTTCAACCTTGCCATGTTAGCAAAGCAAGGTTGGAGGCTTCTCATGAATTCAAACTCGTTGGTAGCCCAAGTTTATAGAGCTAAATACTATGTCCATTGAGATGTTCTTAATGCTAGCTTGGGTTCCAGACCATCTTATGCTTGGAGGAGCATAATGCAGGGACTTGAGGTTGTTAGAAGAGGTACGCGATGGAGAGTGGGTAATGGAAGGTTGATCCATATATGGAATGATAAATGGCTGCCTACACCCACAACATACAAGCAAGGTTTTCAGACCCGGACCGTTCATTGAACCGTAAAAGAGAGAGGTTCAAGGTTTTTGAGGTCGAACCGAGGTCGAACCGGGGTCGAACCGTAATGACGTCATAATTATTTTAATAATTATTTTAAATATAAATAAAAATATTAAATTAGTAAAAATTGAAAATTTGACTAAAATAATCTAAATAAATACTTTTTTAAATGCATTTTTATATCACTAATTTTATTATTATGTTTCAAAATCCAACTTAATAGTAAAAAAATAATAATAATATTAATATTCATGTTGGGAGGAGCAATGAGTCAGAAACTTTCACATCCACTTCTCCATCATGTCACACGTGCTAGGCTCATCCACTTTCAAACTCATTTTTGTCCTCATCCACTTCCCTATCATGTCAACCGTGCTAGGCTCACACGGCAATGAGCCAGAAACTTTCAAAAACAATCATATATTAATATTAAATTAGGCTCATTCACTTCTCCATCATATCACGTTGGGAGGGGCAATGAGTCAGAATGAGATGGAAAATTTCCAAGGCTTTGTCATGTCACACGTGCTAGGCTCACCAAACTAAAAAGCAAAAATAAAGTTGAAAGAAGTCATCTGCTTTAAACTGAAGGAAGGAGACCATGAAGAACGAAAGAAGAACTGAAGAAGCAGTGAAGAAACAAAGAAGAAGAAGGAGCTGCATCGTCTGCGAACAAGATCCGAGCAAAATCTCCCCCAAAACATCAATTTAGCGATCAAGATCTGCTACTTTCGGCTTCTAGTGAACAAGATGACCCATCGACGATGAAAGATTCAAAACTTCTGACAAGTTTTCAGTGAATATTTTCAAACAAAAAGTCCAGGTCTGACCGGAAAACCCATGCACGGTCTAAAATGTCCATTTTGTTGCCTTTTTTTTTTTTTTTTTTTTTTTTGAGGTTAGATACAATGGAAAGTAGGGAACCGTGAGAAGCGGTCTGATCACGGTTCTCAGAACCGTGAGGTCAGACCGCGGTTCGCACGGGTCCCTGTTTTTTTCCCATAGAACGGTTCTTGAGACTAAAAGAACCGCAAAGGTGAACGGTTTGAGGTTTTTCCGGTCGGACCGTGCGGTCCGGTCCGGGTTTCATAACCTTGCATACAAGGTGGTCTCTCCGCCTTGTGATTTTGATGATTACCCCGTGGTCTTGGCTCTTATTGATCATGATCTTAGAAGTTGGAGGGCTGATCTTGTTAAGTCCATTTTCTTGCCCTTTGAAGCTGATACGATTCTCAACATCCTAATCAGTTATAATCTTTCGGAGGACAAACTCATTTGGGTTGGAAATAGGAAGGGTGTTTTTACCGTCAAAAGTGCCTACTATGTCGCTCTTAATTTGGTGGATTGTTCAGATGAGGGAGAAAGCTCCTTTGGGGATCCTTGGGAGCGGCTGTGGAAGAAAATTTGGCATCTCAACATTCCATCAAAGATCAAAATTTTTGCCTGGAAAGCTTGTATAGACGCCCTTCCAACTATGGTGAATTTGAAGAAAAGAGGTATTGGAGAGAATGGTTTTTGCCCTTGTTGTGGAAGTGAGTTGGAAGCAATTTCTCACTCTATAATTCGCTGTGAAGTGGCGAAGAGGGTGTGGGACTGTTGGGATGTCTGTTTTGTTGAGGATGAACAGGAGCTGTATGATGTGCCGGATATTGCTTTACAAATCCTTGATAAGAGAACAACCCGTGATCTAGAAGTGTTTTTTATTGTTGCTTGGTCAATTTGGTTTAATAGGAACTTAGTTGTTTTTGAGTCAACATGCAGACTGCTGAGCCATATTTGGAGATTTGCTATTAGATATCTTCATGAGTACAGGGCGGCAAGGGTGGTAGTGGATAAAAGCCAGAGTGCTGAAAATGGTGGGTGGTCTCCTCCGCCGCCTGGAGTGTTCAAGGTGAATGTTGATGGGACGACTTCGGTGGATGGGAGAAACTCTAGTGCAGGGGCTATCATCCGAGATTCTTGTCGTACTGTCATTGCTGCTTGCTGCAAGCATTTCCAAGGCCATTTTTCAGTTGCTGAAGCGGAAGTTCTTGCTGTGGAGTGTGGAATCTTACTAGCTCGTGACATGAAGATATCTCAAGTTATCATTGAGTCAAATGCTGCATCCATTGTTAGTGATATTAATGACAAGTTTGTGGATGGTTATCTTGGCTATTTGTACCAAGGAATTACTGCTTTGTTGAGTTCTTTCTCTAGTTAGAGGATCAAACATGTGAAAAGGGAGTACAACAGAGTTGCCCATGAGTTAGCCCATATAGCTAGAGGTAGTGAAACTAATCAGGTGTGGGTGGGGGTTCCTCCTCCTGCGTTGTTTGAGTTGATTCAGGCTGACTGTATAGGGTAGTTTTCTTGCTTGTAGTTTCTGTCTTCTCTGTTGTATGCCACTTTCATTTTGTTTGATGAATACAGTTCAAAGCTTTGCATCAAAAAAAAAAAAAAAAAAATTTGTGGTCTCTCTCCTCTCAAAGGTAGGAATTTTCACAGCTCCAAAAAGCTAGCTTTGAGGGAAAAAAAACATATATGAGATTTTTGTTGCAACACACTGTTCCTCGTCTATTTTCACCCATTGTGCAAAAGCGGTTCAACCAGTCCGGTTTCCGTTTCTTTTTCTTTTTTTTTTTCTTTTTTTTTTTTTTTCGGTATTTCATTAGAATTGACCCCAGTATAAGCTCTGGTTCACGGTTGATCCAGTAAAACTGACCGGTTCAGTCTGGTTTTTAAAATCATACTTATGGGTTTCTCACCAACTTTTTTTCTTCCAATTTTTTTACTTATTTGGTTTTGTAAAATCTTCGGGTATGTTTGGTAAAATGTAACGATAAAAGATGATATAATGTAATACTTGTTACTATTTATTTGTTTGGTGACAACACAATAATAGAACTCCGAAAACAATGGAATGAAAGTATTTTAAATCAAATTTAAGATATATTTTAGGAAATATCTTACTCATATAACTATATTTCCTAAAAAATAATATTTTTTAAATTTGAAAGATAGATTATTTATTTTTTATGATTTTTTATTTTCATAATTTTTAGGGATAATTACACTTTACTCACCTGTGGTTTGCCTCAAATTTGACTTGCCTACCCGTGGTTTCAATTTTGACACTTTACCCATCTGTGATTCCCTCCGTTACTCATCCGTAACCCACCTCTATTAAAATTAAGGGTAAATAGGTATTTTTGCTCAAGTTTTATGTCTCTCTCCTCCCAAAACAAAAAATAGCACAAAAATGCAAGAGAAAGAAGATCAAAAGGTGGGATTTGTCTCTCTCTCCATTCACACAAAGCTTGAACATGAAGAACATACCAAAAAAATAAAAAACCCAGATCAAAAAGAACATGAAGATCTGCATTCTCCAAATTTTAGAAATTTGGCTCAAAAACTTTAATAGAACCAGATAAAGTCTACAAATTATGAGTCGAATACAATTAAGAGTAAATCAAAAAAAAATAGACCATCTGTATATACAACAACTTTGTAGCTAGATCAAGCAAAATTAAAAACAAGACAAGAAATCAAGCCCCACAACCCCACCATGAGAAGATAAGAAATTGAAGTTGCAAAATAAGAAAACAAACCCAGTTTTAAGAACACCAGTATTCAAAGGAAAACAGCAAACCCATCTCTACTGTTACTCTATCACAGACTTCTTCAAAATTCAGAAAAACTATTCAAAACTCTTTGCAAGAAAATTAAAACCCACAATAAAATTAAAAATAAAAATAAAAAAGAAATCAAAGGGAAGCAAATTGCAGAGAACCACCGTTTCTAATTCTGTCACCACATCTCTCATCATCTTCATCTTCTTCTCTTCTCAAAGATATCTCAAATTGCAAAACCCTAAAACGCCCCTCCCCAATTTCCACTCCCAATGCCCCCGTTTCTTCACTGCCTCCAGATACACCCCTTGTCCTCCTCTATCAGTTCACCGCCCCTGCCCATGGTAGATCAACTGTGGCTCGTGGGTTTGGCGGTGTGACAGCGGCCTTAGGTTGGTGATTTTATCTTGATAATCGGTGTTGGGTGGAGCTCAGCTGCGGGTCTGGATTGTGGAAGATGGAGGAGAGAAAAGCGTAGAGAGAAAGAGAGATTGAAGGATTGGAGAGAGGTGATAAAGAGTTAGGATGAAAGAGAGAGAGTAGTGATTCTAGTCTAGATTACTGTTCTTTTTATTTCTTTGCTGAATACCAAAAACGTTGTTCAAGTAGCTATTTTGAGTCTTTGACGGTACAAGTTAATCTTTGAGCAAATTTTGTGTTCTATTGAAGTTTTTGAGCCAAGTTTCTATATTTTTACAAAAGTCACTTTTTGATCTTCTATTCTTTGATTTTGTTATGTTTTTTATGTTTTAACGGAAAAAATAATGAGGTGGGTTACGGAATCTTAACAGAGCTTACCTCAAGTGGGTAAAGTGTCAAAATTGAAACCACGAGTAGACAAGTTAAATTAGAGGCAAACCACAGGTGGGTAAAGTGTAATTATCCCTAATTTTTATGTGCATATGAAAAGTTTGTTTATTTAGAAATATATTAATTTTAAAAATTAATACACCTTCTAAGGAATAACTATTACAACCCTTTAAAGATGAATAGTTATTCCTTATTTTAAAGAAGAGTAATGCTACAGTCACAAATTATTTTACAATATTTTTACAAAATATTGATGTGGCCAACCTATTATTAGTTTTCATCTAGGCTTACTATTAATATCACTTTTTCATTTACCAATAATTACTCATCACATCAACGGTTTGTAAAAAATTTTATAAAATAGTTTCTATCTTTAGCATTATTCTTTAAAGACTGACTATTCATAAAGAATGACTATTCCCTATAATAAAAAAAATAGCTAAACCATAGGAATAACTATTATATTACAGTGTCTATTACAGTCTACCAAATGTACCCCACATTTTTTTAAATACAACTATATTCTTTCTTCTCAAAAAAAAAAATCTAAATTATATTTATTTATATTAAAAAAAAAAACTACATTCATAGGATGTGATTTAGTAAAAGATTAACTTGTGCTTTAAACTCTCATCCATACAAATGGCTTCTCTGAACACAGCATGCTCTCTCTTAAGAGAAGAACAAGAAGAACTAGATCGTAGCAAGAAAAAAGTTAAAGATGTTAGCCATTCTAGTTTCTAGGAAGGCCAGGAGTTGGGACCTTCGTCTCTAATACTTGGGTTTGGGCAATGGCAACAGCCTGTGTCCCAAGCTTTCAACTTTGGTGAACCCATGGAGGATAAGGACGAATCAGACGAAGAAGTGGAGGCTCTGCGAGAGGGGTGTGCTGCAGTCAAGTTTTCAAAGGATTTTAAGCAGCATATACGAAGACCTTGGGCGAAAGCTCTCATCGTCAAAGTCTATGGTAGAACTGTGGGATTTAACTTCCTTCAACCTAGACTCTTATCCTTATGGAAGCCAACAGGAAGGCTAGATTGTGTAGCTTTGGGCCATGGATTTTTCCTCACTCGTTTCTCTTTGAAGGAAGATTATGAATCTGTCTTACAGAGAGGTCCTTGGTTCATCAGGAGCAGTTCCTCTCACTCAGGTCTTGGGAGCCGAACTCCAGACCTGCTTCAATGAATGATTCTTCAAAAGCAGTTTAGGTAAGATTACATGAGCTTCCCATAGAATACTACAATGTTGAAACTCTACATCAGATTGGTCGATCCATTAGGAATGTGCTTAGAGTAGATATTCACACGGCCACTAAAGCTAGAGTTAGATTTGCGAGGATATGTGTTCAAATGGATGTAGAGAAGCCTCTGGTCACTACTATTCTCATTGGGAAGTTTGAACAACCAGTACGCTATGATGGCATTCAAAAGCTTTGCTTTGGTTATGGAAGAATGGGGCACCGGAGGGAAGGTTGTCCATACACCATTCACCGAAGCACGCCATCAAGAGAGCCGGTCTTGGAGGCGGCAGGGAAGAACGAGAATAGAGCATGCAAAACGCATGAAGCTGATAGCGTTAAGGCTGATGTAGGGCCTAGTGCAGCCATGTAGGAGGACGTACACGAGAATGTACAGGATGGCACATACGGACCATGGGTAATGGTGGCTTGTAAAAGAAATGGGACAAAATCTCAAAGAGGTGGTGGGCCCATGCTCGTACAAGAGAAGACGCGTGCTGGGAGCATGCACGAAAGGCATGACCATGTAGGGAAGGGGACAAAAGCCTCAGCCAATGATGTGTCCAACAGTGGGCTCCCTAGAAAGGCCAAAAGAAAATTGTCTTCTATAAGGATTTTAGAAAGAAGTCAAGTTATTAGTGTGCTTCAAAAAAGAAGCAATGAGCCCATGACACAGGCCCAGGCCCACTCAGGCCACAGCTCAAAGATTAAGGCTGACGCGGTAAATGACTATAAGGCCATAAAAGGCTTTGTGATATCAAAGCCCAACAAGTCCAATCAGAGAGGATCAGTGAAGGGCAAGAAAGTCATTGCCAGGCTTAAGGCTTCACAGTTTGATATTACTAGCACTGTGGAAGGAGAACTCCCTAAATCATCTCCTTTGTCTCATCCCCAAAAAAGTGATTTTTAAAAAAAAATTTGATCAAACCTCTTACCATGGGGAAGGAACATCGAGAACTTCTTCTTAGTTTCAGCTCGCAAGCTTGCCATGGCTAGAGGTGGGCTATCAATTTAGACGGAGTGGTGATCGAGATATCGGAGGTAATGCTAGCCAAAATTCAAGCAAACCCAACCCGAGTGATGGGATGGTACAATACCGAGCTAAAGAAGGCATGGAAGTCCATTTTTCTGCTAACAGAGGTAAGTGTAAGGGAGGGGTGGCTTCCTCTGTCCGATCCAGCATGGAGGGAGGCAAAGAACCCATGGTGGGTGTTTATGACAGACACACCTTCGCCAGAGGAGGAGCGAACACTAGTATGGGAGCGGCTTCCGCAGATATCGTCCACCCCCATTCTATCCCAATAGAGTGCCTTTCGGAACGCAGGATGTTAGAGAGGACTCCGATCTCCACCTCTCTCATGGGGAACAAGCCTATCACAAAGCTAATTCAAGTGTTTCAGCCGACATCGGTCTTCAGTCTCCTAGTGGTTTCAAAGGAGATGGAAATGGGAGTTCTTCAGCACAACATCACAATGATCCCAGGAGAGGGACAGACGAAATTGATGCTGAAGCGGATAGGATGGAACTAGAAGGAGAAGGCCAAACTGATGCCTTCGTTTGATGAGTGTCCTACCCCAAACCACATTTTGCTGATGAATATTATTGTATGGAACTGCAAAGGCGCTTTGAAGCCCTCCTTTCATAATCGTATTAGGGATTTGGTTCGGGATCACAGTTTAGCAATTCTTGTGGTGATGGAAACTCGGGTAGGGGGTGAGAGAGCAAAGGAGATCACTAATAGGCTTCCATTTGATGGAGCCATACACACGGATACAATTGGATATGCGGGGGGCCTCTAGGTGCTGTGGAATACGAACAAGGTGGACATTTTGCCGCTAGCCAATACTGAGCAGGAGATTCACATCGTGGTGAAGGTACAAAACTCCAACTCTAGTTGGCTATTTACTGCTATGTATGCTAGTCCTAGGAATGCTGAAAGGCACATATTATGGAATAATCTAATGAAAGTTGCAGAACTCCATAATATGCCCTGGATTATCACCGGGGATTTTAATGAGCCCCTAATGGAAGATGATAAGTTTGGCGGCAGAGTAGTGAGTGTGAGCAGATCACTGTTGTTCAAAGAATGCTTGAACAAGTGCAGTATGATCGACATCAGGTTTTCGGGGCCTCGATTTACGTGGACAAATAGGAGAGAAGTGCAAGCTCTGATTCAGGAAAGAATTGATAGGTTTTTTGTTAATCCAAGTTGGTGTCTGTTATATCTGGATGCTAAATTTGTTCACCTCACTAGGAGTCATTCTGATCACTGCCCTGTTTTGATGGAGATGCAGCCAAGATTTCTTAGCAGGAAAGGGAAACCTTTTAAATTCCAAACTTGCTGGCTGCTAGATTCCTCCTTTCTGAAAATTGTTTCTTAGGCGTGGGGGTAGATGCCTAGGCTTAAGGATGCCATTGAAAGATTTACGAAGGAAGCAGTAGTTTGGAATAAGACTCAATTTGGTAATATTTTTTCAAGAAAGAAGAATCTTATGGCGAGATTGAATGGTATTTAGAGAGCTATATCTATCAAGCCTTCAAGTTTCCTACTTAATCTTGAAAACGAGCTCTTGAAGGAACTTGATATGTTTCTTAGCCAAGATGAGGAATGTTGGGCTTTGAAATCTAGAGTTAATTGGATAATTTAGGTGTGAGAGACCGCGCCCCCGGCCCGTTTTATAGGTGTGTTGGGCCAAACCCACGTGAATGAGTGGAGTCGTGTTATTGTCTCTCAAAATGGAAGTTCGACTAGTTATATTTTCCCTTTTAGATTAAGGGTTTTACAATGGAGTCGCCACTTATTTAATTATTGGGATAAATAAGAAAACCAAAATTGAAAAATTCCTCATTTTATTAATTTCCAATTGAATTTACATTGATCATAGGAAAATTATATGGTTTTGGTCCTAGATACAATCTAAGATTAAGTACATAGCTTTGTTTCCTAGTTACAATCTAGAAATTGAAAATTACAAGGATAAACATTGGTCTACTAACCCTTAATCTAAGTTCGAAGGCTATGTTACAAGGTGGGAAGGTATTAGGCACCCACCTTGCCCGGTGAAATCGGTCTTCTAGATTATGGTGGCCAACATTCATATCACATCATCTAATATGTTATCAATCAATTTGCATGTTGAATTTAAAGTGTGTGCATGTGATAAACCCTAATTCAATTGATTAAGCATTTCATTTGGATTAAAAAATAAATTCTAGTGAATGTGTGTGGATGGTGATATCCCAGATTCAAGAATTTAAAAGAATTATTAAACAAACATATTTTTCATGTTTTTTATGTGGATTTAAGATCGAAACTAGTGTTATGCATGAACATGTGAAGAACAACCAAGAACATGTGAAGAACATATAAGAACAATTAAGAACATTCAAACATATTCAAGGAAATTTTAATGATTACTACATGCTTTAATCTTAAATCCTCATCATGGCAACACAAAAAAACAAGTTAGGGAAATGGATTATACCTTCATGCAAGATCCATATAGTGGAGGAGGAGACTCTTGGTAGAGGTCTTAAGGGTGGAGGAAAAGAAGAGTTAGGAGAGGAAGAGTGAGTCTCACTCAATACCTTGAGTCTCAAGAAGACCAAAATATGACAAAACTACTCAACTTCACTAGAATTCAAGAGAGGGGAAGAGAGGGGGTTTTTGTCTTGGAATGGAGGAGAGGGAGGGTTTATATAATAGTGGTTGAGGAAATATGAATGGAAGACCATTTAATGAGGGTTGACAAAGAATCATGAACCTAGACCTCATTTTAGCCTTTGGGGAAATCTGGTGCATTAAATGGAAAGATTGGTGGGAGTGAAGTGCAAGCCAAAATTCGGTTTTTCCGTAGCTGTTGTAACAGCCTGTAGAGCCAGTTTCAAAAAATCATATCTGACTCAATTCTGATTAGAATTGTCTTGTTCTTGTTCTCAAATTGAAGCCCCGGATGTCTAGTTTCTGGGAAAATTAACCTCATTCACAGATTCAAAATATTCTGAGAGATATCGATGATAAGGTGAACAGAGGTCATTTGTTAGAAAATAATTTCAACACAATTAACATTAATAGGTCCCAAATTAGCTTCTAATTAACATTAAATGGCTCCAATCACTCCCATTTCAGACTTAATTAGTTCCAAATTTACTCTAATTAAAAGATAATTGCACAAATTACTCATTGAATAATTAATGTTTAACTATCTAATTAATTAGGTGTGTGCAACCTTACCATAAAATGTAGTCCTAACCAATCAAATTATGACACATTATTAATCTCAAATTGATTATAATTATAACCAATTGGAATCAATTATTCATAATCACATATAGTCGGACTCAATTTGTGATAATACATCTTGGCCATTAAAACTTGATTTGATGATAACTTTCAATCTGATGGCCCGATTAGGGCTTATGACCAGTTGATTTGATCGTTACAATAACAAGATCATTTTGGTGAAATGAGATTAAGGATCTAATGACCAGAATCAAGATGCATATTTCCAAAGCAAAATTACCCTTTTACCCTCCATGTGAGGTTAAATGCGGGTTACAAAATGGGGTGTCAACATCAGGGTGACCGCAACACTGCTTTCTACCATGTCTCAAAGTTAGTCAAAAGAAAGAGGAATCAAATTGTGGCCATGAAAAATGCAGCAGGGGAGTGGATGAGTGAGGAAAGTCAAATCAAGGAGTTTATTCAAAATGGTTTCAAGGAGATTTACATGACATCTCTTTCCACAGCTTCTCGAGCACCTTGTATTTGTTCTCAATGGCAGCCTAGACTCTCGGAAGAGGAAAATGTTAGCATTAGTGGTGGTGTTACAGAGGAGGAGGTTAAAGCAGCGTTGTGGTACCTTAAAGCCTTTAAAGCTCTGGGGCCGGATGGTTTCCACACAGGTTTCTTTCAAAGATTCTGGTCTACAGTAGGAAAATCAGTGGTTGATGAAGTTAAAAAGATTTTTGGGGAAAGAAAAATTCCTGAGTACCCGAATAGAACCCATATAGCCCTTATACCAAAGATTCAAGGCCTAAAAACCTTGGGTAACTTCAGACCCATTAGCTTATGTAACACAATTTATAAAGTAGTCACGAAGATTATTGTGGCCAGATTGAGACCTTTGCTTTTGTACTGGGAAGGAAGAGTATGGATATTGCTATAATAGTACAGGAAGTCATTCACACTTTAGGAAAGAAAAAGGGGAATGTTGGATACATAATGCTTAAAATAGATTTGGAGAAGGCGTATGATAAGTTAGAATGAGGTTTTATAAGAGAGACGCTCATTAAAGCAAACATGCTAGAAGACCTTATTAATCTGATAATGAGTTGTGTAACTTCGGTGTCTACATCAATCCTGTTTAACAGAGAAGCTCTGGATCCAATTTATCCAGCAAGGGGAATAAGGCAAGGGGACCCTCTCTCCCCTTACCTATTCATTCTCTACATGGATTTCCTTGGCCAGCTCATTGAGGAGAAGTGCAATAAAAAATTATGGCAGCCAGTTAAAGCTTTTCAAAGTGGCCCTGCCCTCTCCCACTTATTGTTTGCAGACGACCTTGTGTTTTTTGCCAAGGCTGACCATGTGAACTGCTTTGCCATTACTGATGTGTTAGATACATCTGCAGCATGACCGGACAATCGGTGAGTGAATCATAATCCAGAGTCTATTTTTCGCCCAATGTGGATAGGGATACCAGGGAGTCGTTATGTGACATCCTTGGATTTTCTTCCACCCCTTTCCTTGGAAAGTACCTTGGCATTCCAATGAAGCAATCGGGAACTTCTTCCCAGGATTATAATTTCATTCTGGATAGAGTGAAACAGAAATTATCGGGATGGAAAGCAAACATGCTATCATTGGCGGGGCGTACAGTGCTGATTCAAGCCTCTTCAACTGCAATTCCTTCCTACGTTATGCAGTGCACTCACCTACTTGTTAGAATTTTGGATGGGATAGATTGGGTTAATAGGAATTTTTTATGGGGTTCCACGGAATCAGCCAACAAAGTACATTGGGTTGGTTGGCAGAAGGTGACTAAACCGAAGGAGGAAGGGGGGCTCGGGTTGCAATCATCGAGGGGAAGAAACGTAGCCCTTCTAACCAAGCTCAATTGGAGATTTCATACGGAGAAAGACGCGCCGTGGGCCCAAGTTTTAATGCGAAAATATTGTACCCATAGAAGAATGAATGCTGTTAATGCAAATAATCTTCTGTGTTCTTCAACTTGGGCAACGATGAAAAGAGGGATGGAAATATTTAATAAAGGTAGCAGGTGGTTGGTAGGCAGAGATAGTAATTTGAATGTTTGGGATAGCAATTGGACGAGCAAAGGGCCTCTCAGATAGCTTATCCAGGGGCCTTTGTCGTAAAAAGCCAGCCAACTTGAGATAAATGACATTATTCTAGATTATGGTTGGGATTGGGATAAATTATCCTTTGATCTCCCCATGAAAATTAAAATGCTAATTCAGGCCACGCTAATTGCTTTTACAACCAGAGGAAGTGACAAATTAGCTTGGGCTGGCTCTCCTCATAGGACCTTTGACTTAAAGAGTGCCTACAAGATCTTTTTGGGTCCTGACTCCAACACTTCTCGCAATGTGAACTGGATATGGAAAGCTGATACTTTGCCTCGTATTAAAACGTTTTTGTGGATGTGCACTCACAACAGCATCAGAGTTAAGGCTTGCCTTGTGAGAAGAGGTATTGTAGAGGAGGAGGATTGCCCCATCTGCCAAGGTATGCCAGAGACCATTCTTCACACCCTTCAGGATTGCTGTGGAGTAAAATCTGTTTGGTCTCGTTTGGGGGTCAGATCATCTAACATGGTGTTTTGGGATAGCAATCTTCAAGAATGGTTGAATCTCAATGGAAGACAGAATGAGAGTGCCAATCTTGCAAAGATTTCATGGAAAATTTTATTCTCTTTTGCAGTCTGGCTAATATGGAAGGATAGGAATCAAGTTGTGTTCAAAAGAAAAACTCATAATCCAAACTTTTGGCAGCTGAGATAGTAAACCAAGTGACGGAGTACATTCACTGCTTTTCCTCCCCAAGAATGCTGATATGTAAGAGAGTTAAGAGAATCCGTTGGGAGCGACCTCCTGAAGGATGGATGAAGCTCAACATGGACGGATCATTTGCTAGGAACCCGGGGATAGCTGGTTGTGGCGGTGTAGTTCGAGATGAGCACGGTAGATGGGTGAGGGGCTTTGCTAGGCATATTGGATTAACAACTAGCTTCGTGGCTGAGCTGTGGGGGCTGAGGGATGGGATTTTGATGTGCTACAATTTGAATATATCCTCTTTGATTGTTGAACTAGACGCTAAATCCATTGTAGATGCTTTAGGTAACTCTGAGTTTGTGAATAATGTCATTTCCCCTATTTTGGATGATTGCAGGTTGCTGCATCCCGCTTTCATCGGATCCAATTTAAGCACTGTTTCTGGTAAGCTAACTGGTGCGTGGACAGTCTGGCTAGGATGAGCACCAGTCAAGATTTATTTTTTACTTCCTTTAAAAGTCCGCCTGTGGACATTAGTTTAGTTTTTGAGAATGACTTTAGCAGCATGTACTCTAACAAGCTTTGTCGTGAACCTATTGTTGCTTCTTAGTTTCTTTTATTGAATTGCCTTTTCATCAAAAAAAAAAAAAAAAAAAAAAGTAAAAGATTTCTATATTAAACCGGACACTATATTATATTCTACCCAAAAAAAAAAAAAGGACTCTATTATAGGATGTGATTTTTTTTTTTTTTTGAGAGATAATATTATAGGATGTGATTTAGTAAAAGATATCTATATTTATAAACAAAAACGACGTAGTTTAGTGAGTCTATATATATCACAAAAACGCTAATGGAAATCAATTCTCATCTGGTTCCGTAGCTCGTTTCTCCTCTCTTCATCGCCAGGAATCTCCAATCTTCTTCAATCGGTAATCAGAATTTCCTTTTAAACTCTATACTATATATATTATATTGTTCAATTAAATTTCAGTTGTAGCAGTTATTTGCGTGTTAAATTTTTCTTTTTTAATTTAATATTTTTGTTTTCTTTTTTCTAAGCATGAGAATTGGTTTGCACAACTCTGAACTCTCACTCTCAGTTTATTTATTTATTTTTTTGGTGTGGATTTGAGATGTATAGAATTTTGGAATTCGATTCCAAATCTATTGGTGTGTGAAGTAGCCAAACTGCTGAAAATCGAATTCAAGACGGTATCGGTTTTTCGAACTTTCAATTTCTAGGGTTTTAGTTTCTATGGAGATTAAATCCTTCAAATTCGATGCGGAATTTCAAAGAGGCCATTGGTTTTGGTTTCAGAGTAACTGTTATGCTAATCAAACAAGCAAAACCTATTCAAAAACCAAACTTTAAATAAATAATTAAAAAAAAATCCAGTTTTTGTGAAATTAAATATTAAATATTAAATATAAATAGGCATGCGGCTTTGGAAAGTTAGTTAGAATAACTTGTTTTTGGTTTTTTTGATTATTGTTAATCGAGTTCGGAGAAAGTAGAATTAGTGCTTGGCAAATTTTTGCAAAGCTGAATGATGTGGCATACCCATCCAATGATGGAAAATCAGATTTGAAAGATTTGAGGGTGATACAAAGTTGAAAGTTTTTAACTTTCATTTTCACTCTAGGATTTAAGAATTGTCATATGTGAATGTTTTCAATGGGAAGACTTGGTAGTGTCGAAGGATTAGTTGATTTTTTGGTCGTTGTGAATGGAGTTTAATATATCTTAGAGTGCTTAGTACTCATTAAAAAAATTATGTGCATAAAGAACGATTGGGGTGAATGCCTAAACAACTATCTCTTCATTACCCAATTGGTACGTAGACATTTGTTTGAGAAGATATGTAATTCGTGGAGTATTGTATTTGTTGTAGATTTATTTTGTAAGTTGCAATTATTCTATGATTTTTGTTTTGGTTTTTGATTTAAATGCATTTTGAGGTTTTATAGGTTGATATTTGTGTATCTATCATTTGCACTTGAGTGATGGTGGTCCATTGTGTAAAATATTCATTTGGTCCTGAAAATTTTTGTCATGTTCTATTTTAGTCTTAGTTCTTCTGTAGGCTTGCCGTTATAATTCTTATTTACGTGGCAAAATTTGACAAAGCGACGTGGCCCTTTGTTATAACGGTAAGGCTATGGAAGGACTATCTTGGTAAGTTTACAATTTTTTAAGGACTAAAACTGAACTTTCGAATTTCAGGTTCTAAAATAGAACTAGATCCAAATTTTTAGGGACCAATAGTATATTTTCACCAAAGAAAAGTTGTTTTGTCATTTGCACTTGGTGTTTGGACTCTGTTTTTTTGAATGTTTGCCACTTCTCTTTTTATTATGCCTGTCACCATGAAGTATGATTTGAAATATTAACTTAGAGATAGCTTGCTTGATTTATAATATGGTTAAGTTTTTATTTTTAAGGATCTAATCTAGTCTAATCTAATACTATATATAATAGCATAAGCTTTCTTCTACAATTAAGGCTGTGTTGCCACGTAGGAAAAAAAGTCCATCTAAAAATCTGCCACACTTACAATTAAAAAGCGAAACATGATACTATTTCGGCATATTTACAGTCCAGAATCAATGTAACTTTTAAAAACACACCGTATAACACATTCGTTTAACCAAAATAAAAAAGCCTTCTCTCCCTTTCAATATTCATTCATTCTAACTAGCAACTGCACCGTTCGTTCTCTGCCTTATCCCTTCCCTTCTAATTGCTATTAGCTCTATCTGTACTTTGCCCCCATCCTTTGTCTGCAGTAGTATATTTGGAAGGTAAGCACACTCTTTCCCACTTCACCCACTATTTTCAATTCCTGTAATTTCTCAGTTCTCACCAGTGCTTTTTCTATTTGAATTTCTATATTTAAAATTTTCCCCTTTTACTGAATTATCTAGGGTTTTCCTTTGATCCCTATTGAAGGGTAGATGGGTTTATTCTCTTTCTTTGGATGCTTTGGCCTCAAATTATCATCTCTGTAATTTGGTCTGAGCAGGGGCGGCCCTAGATATTTTGGGGCCTAAGGCGAGAATTAAAAACGTATGTGTATGTGTATGTGTGTTTATGTATGTGTATGTGTATAAGTGTGTATGTGTATGTGTATGTTTATGTGTGTGTATGTGTATGTTTATGTTTATGTGTATGTGTATGTGTGTTTATGTTTATGTTCATTTATGTTTATGCATGTTTATGCATGTGTGTATGTTTATGTATGTTTATATTTATAAACATAAATATAAACATAAACACACATACACATAAACATACATGAACACAAACACAAACAAACATACACAAAAACAAACAAACATAAACACACATACACATAAACACGCATAAACAAACATAAATAAAAACAAACAAACATAAACACACATACACATAAACACACACACATAAACATAAACATACATAGACATAAACACACATACAGACTGAGAAAAATTAAACCCTCATATAGACTGGAAAAAATTACAAACTAACACCAATCCTCAAACAATTTCGTTAGTTATTTTGGTGTGCTAAATCGAGCTTTTATATGTGTTTATGTTTATATTTAAGTTTATGTGTGTGTATGTTTACATTTATGTGAGTTTATACGTGTTTATGTGTATTTATACGTGTTTATGTTTATGTATATGTATATTTGTGTATGTGTATATATGTTTATATGTATTTGTATGTGTATGTATATGTGTGTATGTGCTTATGTATGTGTATGTGTATGTGTTTATGCGTGCTTATATTTATGTATGTTTATGTGTATGTGTATGTGTTTATGCATGCTTATGTATGTGCATGTGTATGTGTATGTGTATGTGTAGGTCTCTTTGTCTTTTTCAGATTCAGATGCAATATCCTAATGCAATTGTAATTAATGGCTGAGATTAAAAGTTGAAAAAACAACTTTCAATCTCAACCATTAAATAAAATATATTAAAGGAGAGTTAAAAAGTAAAAAATGTAAAAAAATACCTACGACAGTGCACCTGATCTCAGTTCGTCTTTCTTCTCTCACCATTTTTCTTTTCTTCTTTTTTACGCGGTGCTTTATTCTTCTTCATTTTATTTCTCTTTATATGTCGCCTAGGCTGACAAGAGAGGAGCGAGCGAAAGTCACGTCAATAAAGGAAATCGAAGATTGTGCTGCTGAGCCAAAGACTATGAAAATCTCTTCCTCTCAACTCAGACGATCCTCTTAGGTGAAATTGTGGCTCAATTATGGTGTGTGATTTTTGGTTATTTATTTATTTATTTGAGATTATGAAGTAAATAATTTTTATATTTTGCTTACCCTTTCTATTTTCTGAAAACACTTTTTTGGGAAATATCATTTTTTTTGCTTTGCTTTCAGTCTATCATTCTTGCTTGTGGTATGTGTTTGATTAATTTGGATCTAAAATTAGTTCAACAAGATGATTCTTCTTCTAAAATATAATAACAAAACCAATATATGTTTTTTTAACGTTGGGTTCACTTTTAGTGTTTTCATTTTGTGATTTTGGTTGTTTTGTGGGTTTTGTGCTTTGATTTCGGTGGGTGTGATTTGATTTGTGATTTGGTGGGCTTCTAGGTTTTTGTTGCAATTTGATTTTGGTTGGGTTTTGGCCATGGTGGTGGTCGTGATTTGATTTTGGCTGGGTTTCGGCAGTGGTGCGTGGTTGGAGGTGATGAGCTTGAAAAGCTCCGGCCATGGAGGTTTAGAAGGAGAGCTTGGTGGTCAGTCATAGAGCATGGTGTGACATGGGTTGAGGCAGAGAGAGGATGAGAGGGAAATAGGGGCGGTCCTAGACATTTTGGGGTCTAAGGCGAAAATTAAAAATGAGGCATTTTTTATACTTATATATTAATTAAATTAATGTTTATTTAATATTTTTATATTATATTTTTCATCATTATTTTCATTTTCTTCTAAATTATTTTGAAGTTCATTATCAAGATTTGTTGTATTGCAAAATTGAACATCATTTTCTTCTAAATTATTTTGGTGAATTTCTTATTCATTTGTGATATTTTCATCTAAATTTTGTGTTATATTTTGTTTATTATTAATAACAAATTTATCTATTGATCCTTTTTGAGACTCAATTAATTTTTCTTCTTTTTTTCTTTTTTTAAGTTTTTCATATCCAGATGTATATTTTCTAGTAGATATTTCTAATCAAATAATATATTTATAAAGACTAAAATAAAAAATAACTTTCAAGTGTAGAGCAAATGAGAAATAGAACTTGATTTATATAAAAAGTATTGTTGTAGTTTCATTGAACAATAACAAGTTTTTAGCAATCTCAACCTGCATAAATTAAAAAAAAATTAAATACAAGTATAACAAAAATTTAAGCACAGTCATAACACTAACACAAGATTTATTAATAAGACCCCCCCACAAAAAAAAAAAAAAAAAAAAAAAAAAAAAAACACAAAACAAATCCTATCTATAACCAAAAAAAAAAAAAATTGCAGGCTTTAAGAAAAAAAAAAAAAAAAAACTTTAAAGCCCAAACTTAACGCCCAGTCCAGGGAGGGTCCAGGCAGCCGAATGATAAACTGATAAGTGATAAACAAAGTTACAAAAGCAGCCACGGAGGGCCCAAATAAACAAAGTTATCTTAAGTTCTTGACAAATAAAATGGAGTGCCGTGTGCCCAAATATTTATAATTTTATACCTGATTCCTGAACCTCAGAACCTGATACGGTGAGGTGAGCAGTTGAGACTTGAGAGAGGCGGAGAGCAGAGAATCAGAGAGAGGCTGAGGCGGTCCAGCCTGAACAGTGGAGACTGGAGACTAGAGAGAGGCGGAGAGCAGAGACTAGAGAGAAAGGTAAAATTTTTAGGGTTTTGAGTGGATTTATTTGTTTTGATTTGATTTGTGATTGTTTTGTGGTTAATCTCTTAGACCGGATTTGTAGTTTATCTGGTTGATTTTTGGTTTGTTTTTTGGTCAATGATTTTGTTTAGAACCAATGTTTAATAGGATTTACCAATTTTTTTTTTTTTTGGTTAAAAGGATGTGCCAGATTATTTTTGTAATTCATTTGAAACTAATTTTTCTACTACCCGGTTCTTTTCTAAAATTTTGGGGCCCCCTTCCACTTGGGGGCCTTAGGCAATTGCCTAACTCGCCTAAGGGAAGGGCCGGCCCTGGTTGTTTGGGTAACATTAGGTATTTTTGCTCTTGATTTTAATAGTCAGCTTTCACCTTTTCTGCTTTTAAATCTGACAGTTTACAGTGTAGGATGGATAATTTATAATTTTTTTAAAGTGAAATTATGGTTTCCTGGATTATTTGCTGTGTTTTTGAATTAGGGATTTTCACTCTTGATTTTAATAGTCAGCTTTCACTTTGCTGCTTTTAAATCTGACAGTTTACCGTGTAGGATAATTTATAATTTTTTCTAAGTGAAATGATGGTTTTCTGGATTATTTGCTGTGTTTTTGAAATAGAAATAAACAAATAAATAACCAAGAACACTGTGTTATTGAATATTAAGGGATTATTTCCGAAATATGGTTGTATGGTTTACACTTCAATTCGTAGATTCAGATTTTGTTGAATTGTTGAACTACCTTTTATATGGAAACACACTTTCACATTTTTATAATCCATACTATTTACAATATTTTCTTTTAGCTTCTTCTGTTGTCTCTCTTTCATCTTTCACTCCTGTAATTTGAACAAACCTTCTGACCCTGTGTAATTTAAATTAGTATCATTGTAAGCATTTGCTTTTACTTTGGGCGTCACTCCATTTGGAGATGATTGGATCTTTGATCATGACAACGTGTTTATAGGCTTTTATGAAGTATGATTTACTGTACAATGCATTAATGCATTTGGTGTTCTTTCTTCACTTAATTATCTGCAAATAGATTGATGTTAATTGTGACAAAGGTTCTAACAGATGGCTTTAGCAAGCTTGGTTTAGAAGGAATGCTTATACTTAATTTTTATAAGGTGAAGTTGTAACTAACTTATATCTCCTGCTTGAGGTACATGGTGCTTTGCAAGGAGCTAACTTTCTAAAAGCAAGGCATTGAATTTTAAAGGAGTTTTTAGAGTAAAGTTCAGAACTTAGTTTTTTAACTAAGATCCTTGCAACATTTTTTCTTTGAGAATGCACTTGAATTTCCAATGTCTCTTTACTTAATTTATGGTAATTTTTGATGGGTCAAACCTTTCTTTTGTAGTCTCTCTTTCATCTTTCTCTCCTGTAATTTGAAAAACCTTCTGACCCTATCATTTTTTTGAAATACAGATTTGCTTAGTTCTCTGCCAAGCACAACACTTGGGTAATTTACAAGAAGAGTTGCTGGAACAAACTGACAGGTAAGGACAGCCTGATTTTCTCTTTGTTTATCTCAAACTTTGTATTAGATTTTATCCATTAGTGTATTGTGTTTGAATTGGCTCTGATTTGCATATTTTAGCCAGCTTTCTCTTCAAAGAAACAAATATTTTCATTCAATTAAATCTTTTACTGTATTCAACTAACCTGTCAAACTGTTATGTTCTCTTTTAAAAATAATTGTCACCAATCATATTGGTTTTTTTGATTTGTCCTAGCTGCATAAGCTGCTTGCGATTCTCTTTCATTGGTTTATAGCATTAAAAGCTCCACAACAGGAGATTTATCTTTATGGGAACAAAAGAAGACAAATCTAATGAGTATTCAAAAAATAAAATACCTATTGGGAGGCCTTTTGTAGAACACCTAGCAGATATAGTCATTTGATTTTACTTACATAATCCTTATGGAAAAAAAAAAAAAAAACAAGAGATATGGTTCTATAGAGCCTAAGTATTTAAATAAAAACATACCCTATAATTTAGGCCAGATTAGTTAATAACAAAATGATCAAATGTGTGGGAAAGAGAAGAGAGAGTAATGTCAAGAGGTGAGAAGAGATGGGTTTGTGTGATTGTTCTAAAAGCCAGGAAAAGGAGAGTAAACTGATGTGGCACTTGATAAGAGATTCTTACCTAGAAGATTGTAAAGAGACTTTCAATTCTATGCGCCACTTGGCAAAGCCTGGAATTTTCTAAAGCCAAAAATCTAAGATATTGAATTGCTTTAGATAGGGCAGAAATAGACTAAAAGCCAAAAGTAATCTTACTTGCTTCATGAACTGATCTATATTCCTCTTGCAACAAACCTTGCATATGACCTATACTGGTTTTAATAAAGGACAAAGTTCATATGGATTATCATTTATATGTCAGAAAGATGTGTATTTTATTATTTGTAGGGAAGTTCTATCTGAGATTTTGCGTGGTATAGTTAGTGGGTGTGACATTTTTATCCACGTGTCCAGTACTTTTTTGGACTTTTATAACAAAATTCAGCATAAGGTGTAGAATTACAATAGTGTTGTGCGTTTTGGTCAAGGAAACTACACCTATTTATTAGAAAATAGTGGATAAATATATAAGTTCAATATTATAAGGCAAGAAATACAAAAAGCAAGATTCTTAGGAGTTGCCAGTTTAAATACCCTTGTCTGTGTCGAAAACATCATTTTTCTACAAATAATAGGTGATCCTTTTTGTAGAGCATCATCAACTTATAACTTTATTTAGAATAGGAGAGAAAATCAGACTAAGTATAACAATTCTGCATCCATGTTTCATACCTTTTTTTTTTCTGCAATACTGTGAATTAATTAGGCTATATTATTTGGCTTTTCAACTAATCTATTTTCAATGTGGTGTCTCTTAGGTTATTCCTCTTTCACTAAGTCTGAAATTTTCAAGAATGTCTCTGCATGTTATTAGTGTATTCTGTTTTTCCTTGTTTTTTCTTTATTTCTTTTGAAATTGATGCCACATATCTCTACTTTCTATGGATTTGTTTCTTTATTATGTGAATTGTCTTGCTCAGCTCTAATGTGGTCTTAACCTATCAAAAAAAAGCTCTAATGTGGTTTTAATTATGCATTTATATTCCTGATGAACTTAATAAAAATTGATCAAGGTTGATATGATTTAACACTGTCTAAATCTATTTCTTCTTACCTGACCAGTTACTGCAATGGGAAAGAAGCCGGAGGGGACTGGTGCTAAGGCTAGTGGCAAAGACACTTCAAAAGATGCGAAGAAAGGGAAGCTTTCGGTCTCGGCGATGCTTGCTAACATGGATGAGAAACCTGAGAAACCTAAAAAGGGTTCTTCTTCAAACGCTTCTAGTAAACCTAAGACAAAAGCTCCAAAAGTGTCATCTTACACTGAGAACATAGATCTTCCTCCATCTGATGATGAGGATGATGCCTCTGAAGAAGACCTGTCTGATGCCAAGAAGCGGCAAATGAGGAATGATTCAAATTCACTTGACATAGCCATAAGTGAGAAAGAGTTGAAAAAAAGAGAAAAGAAGGACATACTTGCTGTCCATGCAGCAGAGCAGGCGAAACGGGAGGCCCTTAGGGATGACCATGATGCTTTTACTGTTGTTATTGGTAGCCGGGCTTCAGTTCTTGATGGGGATGATGAAGCTGATGCCAATGTCAAAGACATAACTGTTGATAATTTCTCTGTATCTGCTCGGGGAAAAGAACTCTTAAAGAACACATCGGTTAAGATATCTCATGGGAAAAGGTATGGCTTGGTTGGACCCAATGGAATGGGCAAGTCTACATTATTAAAGCTCCTTGCTTGGAGGAAGATTCCAGTACCTAAGAATATTGATGTGCTTTTGGTTGAACAAGAGGTGGTTGGTGATGATAAAACTGCCCTTGAAGCAGTTGTTACAGCTAATGAAGAGCTGGTAAATCTCCGAAAAGAGGTTGAATCTTTGCAGAATTCATCTTCTGCTGCTGAGGGTGAGAATGGAGATGATGAGAATGGGGATGATGCGGGAGATAAGCTTGCTGAGTTGTATGAACAGTTGCATATCTTGGGATCAGATGCAGCAGAGGCTCAGGCATCAAAGATTCTTGCTGGGTTGGGTTTCACCAAGGATATGCAGGGTCGCCCAACCCGATCATTTAGTGGTGGCTGGAGGATGAGAATATCATTGGCTAGGGCGCTCTTTGTGCAACCAACACTTCTCTTATTGGATGAACCCACAAACCATCTTGACCTTAGGGCTGTTCTCTGGCTGGAGGAGTACTTGTGTCGGTGGAAGAAAACTCTTGTAGTTGTGTCACATGACCGGGATTTCCTCAACACTGTCTGCACTGAGATCATTCATCTCCATGATTTTAAGCTTCATTTCTACCGTGGGAATTTTGATGATTTTGAAAGTGGGTATGAGCAGCGTCGCAAAGAGATGAACAAGAAGTTTGAAACTTATGAGAAGCAAATTAAAGCAGCGAAGAGGTCAGGGAGTCGGGCTCAGCAGGAAAAGGTGAAAGACCGGGCTAAGTTTAATGCTGCAAAGGAAGCGTCTAAGAGCAAGGCTAAGGGAAAGGTTGATGAGGATGAGCCTCTGCCTGAGGCTCCAAAGAAGTGGAGAGATTATAGTGTGGAGTTCCACTTCCCTGAACCTACTGAGCTCACACCGCCACTTTTGCAGCTAATTGAAGTCAGCTTTAGTTACCCAAATCGAGCGGATTTTAGGCTCTCGAATGTCGATGTAGGTATTGATATGGGAACACGTGTTGCTATTGTTGGGCCCAATGGAGCTGGAAAATCTACCCTACTGAATCTTCTTGCAGGTGATTTGGTTCCAACAGAAGGTGAAGTACGAAGGAGTCAAAAGTTAAGGATTGGGAGGTATTCGCAGCACTTTGTGGACCTACTAACAATGGATGAAACGCCAGTTCAGTATCTTCTTCGTCTTCATCCAGATCAAGAGGGACTTAGCAAGCAGGAGGCTGTACGTGCAAAGCTTGGAAAATTTGGACTCCCTAGTCATAATCACCTCACCCCAATTGCAAAATTATCTGGAGGGCAAAAGTCACGGGTTGTCTTCTCTTCAATTTCCATGTCAAAGCCACACATATTGCTATTGGATGAGCCCACAAATCATCTGGACATGCAGAGTATTGATGCGCTGGCTGATGCACTGGATGAGTTTACTGGTGGAGTTGTCCTTGTCAGTCATGACTCTAGGCTTATATCTCGTGTTTGTGAGGATGAAGAGAAGAGTGAAATTTGGGTTGTGGAAAATGGAACTGTGAGAAATTTCCCTGGAACCTTTGAGGAGTACAAGGAGGAGTTACAAAGAGAGATCAAATCAGAGGTTGATGAATGATTTTACAGCCATCACATTAGGTATTCTTATTTCAAATCACATAATGCTATTTCCATTGCCCCTGTTGTGTTTGTATTCAATATATTATAAGTGCAATAAACCAGATGCGTCTTTGTGTTGTAAACTCTTGAGAGTAATTTCTTGTATTGCGGATGTGTAGTACTTACAAATCTTATTATTTGGTAGATGTTCACCTTACCTCTGCAGTTTTGATCTCATGCGAGGTAGTCAACTTCGATTGTGGTAATTTTACTGTGATCTTCATATCTGGATATTATATTACCACTTTCCCCTTTTCCATACAAATCTTATTATTTGGTAGATGTTCACCTTATCTCTGCAGTTTTGATCTCATGCAAGATAGTCAATTTCGATTGTAGTAATTTTACTGTGATCTTCATATCTGGATATTATAATACCATTTTCCCCTTTTCCATTTTGCTTATAACTTACCACACATTTGCGGCAACGGCCAACCCACTTATGCATTGCATTCCATGTAACAGTTCAGTAGGCACTACGATGAAGACTGAATTGTGAGCTCCTTGGTTTCCTGCCATTCCATGTGGAAGGCTTATAATAGTTTAATCAACTTTCTGTATCGAATCTGTTTATATGTTCTAAGAGTTAGATCCCAAAATTGGAGGATGCATACAATGATCACGTGTGTCCCTTTATCCAAACATACAACGACACATGTTAAGAATACTTTATCGAATTCTTCACGTTGTTTAATTTGCTCTCACCTCAATACTCTTTCATTAAATGCCACATCATCAGCTTACCTTCTCCACATCTCTATCCTTTATGGTGTTGTTTAACTTACCTGGATGAAACTTTCAATTGCAGCCCTTTTACTCTTTTGCTATGTAATTGCTGTTTTAAATTTTATTATTTTAATGCATCATCCTTTCTTATCAGTTTGTTGGTATAAAGATAGAGAGAATGTTGCTTGCTAAGACAAAAATTGGAGGGTCAGTGAATTTAGAATGCTTCTTACATGTGACAAACTTAATGGCTCCTCTGAAGATGTTTTCAACCTAGCAGAAATAGTTGTTTCATTTGAGGCATGAGATTTAAACCACACACTATGTTTGAAGTACCCTTTATTCTTTTGCTATGTAATTGTTGTTTTAAATTTTAATGCATCGCCCTTTCTTATCAGTTTTTTGGTATAAAGATAGAGAGAATGTTGCTTGCTTAGACTAAAGTGGAAGGTCAGTGAATTTGGAATGCTTCTTACACGTGACAAACTTTAATTGCTCCTTTGAAGATGTTTTCAACCTAGCAACAAGATTCTGTAAATGTTCTACAAAGGCGAATCTAATTCTTTCTTTCTCTTAGGGGAAGACATGGTTGCAACTCTTCTGAATGATAATTATTGATGGCCTATGTATAAACTTGCAGAATGCCAATGAGCTCTATGTATGGTGTTGTTATCGAGTATCATATTTTTCAGACATGAGCTTATTGGTTATAGCCTTATAGGAGGATTGCACACTGTTTGCTTGCTTTTCCTTTGATATTGGCTTGAGGAACCCCATATATTTTCACATGTTTAAAAATAAATTTGGCATGAAAACATGAGAGTATAAGAGAAGAGTAAGACTTAGGTATAGTACTTAGGTACTGTTCCTTATGTTCATTTTTTAAGGTTTTGTCATGTGGATTTTTTTTCATGGGATGGAAGTGTATTTTTTAGCTAAATAGTCACATGGCTAAATCTTAAGAGAACCTAAAAAATAGCACTTAAGGTACTATACTTAAGTTTTATTCATAAGATTTATCCATAAGAGAATGCCTAACTGATTTTATTTTTTGTGGAGAATTTACAAGCATAGGCATAGTATGTATGATCAGGAAACTTCTTATCAATGGATGTGCCTATATCCTTATTATTGGTGATCGCTTTTTCACCTTCTCGAGCTATCAATACCTTTTCTCTTATGTCGGTATCCTCCTAAAATGATTGACAAATTTGCTGTGGAGTTTGAACACTATCTTAATCCAAAAACATAATATACTGGATTTAGGCCCAACATATTGTGTATCAACCGTCCACTTCTATAATTGCTATATAATATGCAGCTTGACTATTTAATCAATCAATTCATTCACACTTGAATATTTGAACACAAAAGTATGCATATCGTAATAGAAGTAGAACTTGTCGGAATTGGAATTTAATTTGAGCTTTTGTATAATCAAAGTTTATAATTTCATAATGATACATGAGAACAATGCAGATTTGATGGGATGCGACTCTCTTATAATCAGGTCACTTTTATGGTTGTGATTGCTGTGTTAGGGTGGAGATTCCTTATATTTGGAAGCGGTAGTTTTTGTTACTAAAATTATTAAGTTATTTAGTTTTCAGATATACTCAAAATTGTCCCAAACGTATATACAATATCTAAAATGTATGTATAAAATTTAAAAGTTGAAGCGTATCATTATTGTTAGCATTATTGTTACTACGCTCCTGTTGAGCCATATTAGCATAATATTTCGGTTTATTTTGGTTGATTTGTTTCAATTCGGGCCACTTTGGTACATTTCAATTGTAAAATTTATTAGTAAATAACTAAATAAGTTAATTTAATTCATATTTGGAAGCGGTAGTTTTTGTTACTAAAATTATTAAGTTATTTAGTTTTCAGATATACTCAAAATTGTCCCAAACGTATATACAATATCTAAAATGTATGTATAAAATTTAAAAGTTGAAGCGTATCATTATTGTTAGTATTATTGTTACTACGCTCCTGTTGAGCCATATTAGCATAGTATTTCGATTTATTTTGGTTGATTCGTTTCAATTCGGGCCACTTTGGTACATTTCAATTGTAAAATTTATTAGTAAATAACTAAATAAGTTAATTTAATTATTTTGTCCAAAACTATTAGTACATAAAGTCATTTAAGCATTTTTTAAATTAATAATAATAAAACAATAAAATCTTTTAAATAATGCTTCTTATGAATGTTTTCATTTAAATTTTTAATAGTAAAAATAACATTTAAATGATATAATTTACTAACTAAAAGATTTACAAAGTGACATGATTAGTTAGTTTTACATCAACAACATAATAAACAAATTCCTAATTATTTTTTTAGTGATAATGTAGTTAGTACACATTTTACTATATATCTAAAAGTTGAATCGTAATATTTATTATTATTATGCTTCTATTGAGCCATATTAACCTAGCATTTTGGTCTACTTCGGTCTTTATAGTCCATTTTGGTATAATTTTGTTCATATAAATTATAAGATCTATTAGTAAAAAACTAAATGATTTAATTTAATTATTTTTTCTAAATCTATAAGTACATGAAGTCATTTAAGCATTTTTTTTTTAAAATTAATACTAATAAAACAATAAGATCTTTTAAATAATGCATCTTATGAGTGTTTTCACTTAAATTTTTAATAGTAAACGAAAACAGTTAAACAATATTGTTTACTGACTAAAAAATTTGACATGATTAGTTAGTTTCACATCAACAACATAATAAACAAATCCATATTTATTTTTTAGTGATAATGTAGTTAGTACAAATTTTACAATGTCTTACAAATCTAAATAATATTTACAAGTTGAAGCATAATATTTATTGTTACTGTGCTCTTTTTGAGCCATATTAGGATAGAATTTTGGTCCACTTCGAACTATTTTGGTCCATTCAGTCCATTTCGGTCACCCGGTCCACTTCAGTCCATTTCATTCTCATTCGGTCCACTTCGGTCCAATCCATTCACTTAGTTCCATTTCGGTCCACTTAGGTCCATTTCGAATTAAATGGTCCTTTTCAGTTTTTGGCTCAAGTTAAAATTCTTTTTTTTTTCCCCTTAATTTTTGGGTTGAAAAGTATGAATTTTATTCTATTTGGGCCTAACTCTTTAGTTTTGGCCTAAAAAATATAAATAAAATAGACATTAGAAATTAGAGATTATGCCCTAAAAAAGCAATAAAAATGATAAATATTCAAAATATTAGCTTTAATTTTTTTTAAAGAAAAAGATTACCTTAAAATTCAAGTTTCAATAATATAGACATTATACTTATATAGTTATATTTGGAAAGAAAAAAAATGCTACAATTCTAAACTTAATGTAACATGTTACAAGTGTTCCATGGAATGAGGGTGTGCATTTTTTTATTTTAATATTCTTGAATATGTTCAAATTAGTCAACCGATTATGGTATATTTGAAAAAAGTAATTTAAAATTTTTAATAACATTTTCTTCATTTATATAAAACAATATTATAATTATGTAATTTAAATTTTTTTATTAAATTATATTTTTCATATATATATATATCACTCTGTATTTTTGATGAATGCAAAATACATTATATTTTTTATTACATAAAACTTATAAAAATAGAAAATAATGTAAATAACACATGCACCTACAAATTTTGCATAATATTATTATAAAATAATTATATTACATTCGCGTGGGTTTGAGACTGGTATATTCTGGTTGGATACATCAGTTAAGAAGAAGTATGTATTACTCTAAATTTGCTAGTTCTGACAGCTCTGATAGTTGATTTGTTACAGTAGGTTTACTCTTTTCCTTTTCTTTTGAAAAAAAGAAAAAGAAAAAAAGAACAGGTATATAATTCTTTCGGCCGGGTTTCATTCATGGGACTCACCAGGTTTGGTGCTTGAAGATGCCTGTAATTGAGGCTCCATTGGACCTATCACCATGATGTAACACACACACACACTTGTCACTGTTGTCAGTAGATGTAGTAATAGATATGCTCTTTATTATGCATCCATTTTGCGTCCCATATTTGTGATTGCATAGCTGATGTATACTGTGACTACATTATGATTTATGCACATAAATTTCATTATGGATCTGGCATTTGGTGATGGGTTTTCACTTCTGTGTTATTTGCTTTTAATATTTTAACTACAGTCTCTGCAATATGCAAAAGTTCTGATCATAATCCCACTAACTGGCCCACTGTTTTCGCCTCCAGTCAATGTGACTTCAATGGCAAGGGTTGCTGTGAGAGCTGCAATAGATCCAGCATGCCCGCTTGGTATTGTTGACGTATATGGTATGATACAGTATAGACAACAAAAGTCAGCATAGCCTTTGTTAGGTATTTTGCAATCTTTTCCTTAAGCATAAGCATAAGACCAAAGTGCAACTTAGCTACCCATATCTCTGAGTGGAATAACATTAATAAATCATGATGCCTCCTGATCAAGTTCTATTTTGTCAATTTCTTATTGATAGGATGTCTTTATAGATGAAGCAATAAGATGTGCGAGTTTGCACATTGGCATTTTTTGTTTGTTCTATCATCCTTGCGGATTGATTCTGGTTTTTTAAAAACTATTTGTGGACATTTTGAAAAACGTTTTGATTTCTTTGGATATGAAATAGTGGAACAGACTTTCTGCACTCAAAGCTTACTAAGAAATTCCTTGTTAGGTGAAACTTGGGAGTTCCTTGTGGAATGGAACTGCTCCATTTTGTTTAGTTGTTGGTGGCACATGTCCCTGCCCCAGGTCCCATATTATTAAGAAGTGCACAAATGAAGGAAGCGAAGGTCACCCAAAATGTCTGATTCCAGACAATATGAAGTGAGAATCTATACACTGGGAAGACCATGAATGTTTTATCTGATATGAAATAATTATTGGGTAGAATGAAACTTAAATAATCTGTGATTTAAAATAAAAGGATGAAATAGGCGGTGATTTTGATCGTTAGATTGGGAAGAACAAGGGCATTGGTAACAGAGAGCATTAGAATACATAGAGGATTGTCACCCCTTAGTTTTTAACCAATGACAGGCCCAGATGATATTGCAGGAATCGTGTTCCAAGGCCTTATTCTATGGAGATTTCTTTTCTTCTCTCTCTATTTTTTAATTTTTACAATCCAACAAACGATTTATACAAGTGCATAAGTATTTCTTATGAGTGCATCAGAATGCCCAACATGCTAAGTGAATTCCCAGTTTTTTCAGTGATAGGCTTTTGCTTGAACAGAAAAGTATCTTTCCCTTGTTATATCTTGTACTATTAGACCATTGGAAAATTATCTTAGTTCACAGAGTATCAGCCCTAATTATCCTGCAAGCTGTTTTGCTGCAAACTTCTGATTTATCTTAGTTTTCAGAATGTTTGAGATGTTGAAATATTTTAATTCTTAAATTATTTTGAATCTTATTGTAGATAATTATTCTGTTAAAACATTTGAGCAAAAGTACAAAAGGTGGGGGCTTCAATGAGCATTCGCAGTTAAAATTGATTTTTGTACCTGAATGATATCATGTAGGCCTTCAAAATGTACTGCCAATAATTTTTGTGCAGTGGTATCTTTTTATTCGATGGACTTATTTAGTAGCTTGAAGTCATTGTTCTTTTATTCATAGAGATAGCAAATAATTATCAAATGCAAGTTTGCACTTCTTCTGGCACTATTTCATCAAAATAAACTTTTCCTAGATAGTTCTCAACAAGGAGATTCTGGAATATTTATACCACATTGGAGAGGATGGTGTAGTTCAAGATACTTGCAGGTAAATCTAAAACGAATAGGTGATGGATAATATTATAAGAAAGGTAGCTCTCAAGTTCTAAGGCTGTGTAGCTCAAGATACTTCATGAATATCAATCTATTTTCCTCCTCTCTGGATTGTGTGGAATCTATTTCAAAGGAAATTTGTGTACAAATTAGAATTTTCATTTGAAGAATTCTTGGGTTTTTGTGGCTGCATCTTAGAATCATTATCTGATTATTGCATCCACAGGCTGTCCAGAGGGTTGTTACTGATATATCTAAAGTTGGCGGCTAAAGTCCAGGAATTTTATAGAATTTTTAGAAGCATTATAACTCACTTTCGTAGAAATATATTGGGTATGCCCTTGATTTAAAGGGAAATTAGATACAGAAAATGTGGGAATGGTGGCAGGCTCCAAAATGTGGTAAACACTCAACTTCACTGGTTTCTAATTACAAGACATGTTTAATAGAAGCATTGTGATTTACTGATTTTGATCCAAAATAATTTTAGATGTTGAAGCATTGCAATTAATTGTACTTAAGAGGCTGCCAAAAAATTTGACACGAAATACCCTGGATTCCATAGCTGCATGAATTAAGTAAACTTTTTGCTCATCTATTGAATTATATGCTGTGGATTGCATTGTTAATGTATATTTTTATAGCAGTAGACTTGTATTTTGAATTGTATCTATAGATATTAAGAAAACTTGTGCATGATCTTCGAATTCATGGAGAAAAAATCTATAAAAGAGTTCCCTTGTTAATTCAGAAAACAAATTCAACCAGCTCTATGAGAGCAAGATCAAAAGAAAGTACAAAGTAGAAGAAAACAAAAATTCATTACTCAAACGTTAAAAAAGCACAAATATTTATTTGGGGAGGTCTTGCATGATGAACTCCAATAATATTAGTTTCATTTGTTTCCTCCAACTGCATTCTTAACAGCATCACAAGCCCCTTGTGCCTTAGCCTTCACCTGCTGACCAGCCTGCAAGTTGCAACAGAATTCCATTTGTAAGCAAATTAACAAAGATTTGGGGACTAAAATTGTGTCTCAAAGTGACAAGTCCTTGGGATCAAACTAAACTAGTTTGATATGAAAACATTTTTCCTGATACTTGAGATGAGAAGCATTTTGTTATGTTCATTTGTAATTGTAAACTTGTAGTAAAAAGTAAAAAACTTGGTTGAACCTCTTGGCAAGATTCCTTGGTAGATAGGGCAGCATTGCTCGCCTTGTCTGTCATGTTGCTTGCCTTTTCCTAAACCAAAACAAAAATAACACATTATAATAAATGCATGCAATGTAGAGTTTCAGTTGATATAAAAATAAGAGGGATAAGAAGCCACCTGAGTTTGGCCCTTGACCTGGCCAGCTTGGTAACTCGCATTCTGGGTGTCCATAATTCACTTCCTGCTTGGAACTTAAACACGTAAAAAGAGTAATTCAGGCTCTAAAATTCAACTTTGTTGGGTGATGCAACAAACAAATGTGAGGCTAAATTTATAGGACTTTCAAACTGATCCACTACTTGACACGTTTTTGTTTTCTCATAATATGTTCATAACATGTGTCGTTATATGATTGAAGTTTGGCATTTTTAAATTGGCCTTATGACCAGGTTCTTCTTTTTATGACACTTGGTTCAATTCCAAGTTGGTTACGATTTTGGAGGGATATGGACTTTGTCTTTCACAGTTTATTTTGGATCAGAGGAAAACACATGTCATTGTGTATGTGTATGGCATTGAATCAATCTAATATTTTTTTAATAAAAAAAACAATAGAGGCATGAGAATTTAATTCAGTCTTCCTTCTATAGAGCCACGTCCGATTCGTCCTCCCCCACTTTTTTTTGGAAAATGTCTAGTGCACATCGCTTAATGCACATATAGTACACACTTTTCAAAAACAAGAAAAATTGTGATTTTAACTTTTAAGTCATGATTTTAAACTTTGAAATCATTCAAGTCACAATTTTTTTTTACAGAAAGTGTGTATACTATGTGTGCAAGTGAGTGTTTGTTTCTTCTTTCTGGTCTGTTGTATTGCTGTTTCTTATCAATGAAATGTATCTGTTTCCCATAAAAAAAAAAAAGTGTGTTTGTGTGATAATCACTCTCCATTTTTTTTTTTTTTTATCCCTCTTCCAGCTACGGTTTCTTTGTTCTTCTTCCAGCACTTTTGGATGTGATTTCATGCTAATGACATGTTGATAAATTAAACTGTGACATTTATGGTTTAGATCTTATAAATTGGGCCTTGATATGTGCCCATCCAATTGGGCTTAGCCTTCGGCTGGACTGCTGAGAAAGTAGAGGCAAAAGAAAAGAAAAAATTTGTTTTTCAATTTGGATTATACAATGTCTTTTTTTCTTTTTTTTTTCTTTTTTGTGTGTGGGGGGGGGGGGGGGGGGGGGATATTATTGGGCCTTGATATGTGCCCATCCAATTGGGCTTAGCCTTCGGCTGGACTGCTAAGAAAGTAGAGGCAAAAGAAAAGAAAAAAATTGTTTTTCAATTTGGATTATAAAATGTCTTTTTTTTTTTTTGTTTTTTTTTTTTTTTTGTGTGTGTGGTTATTATTGCACCGTTTAGATAATTAAAATCATAATAAGAAAATACTATTGGCATGGGGCAGCTGGAGGTGCCTACCAGCCAAACCACATGATTGCTGTCCTACACTCCTACTTGCTTATTTTGTCTTAAGGAGCTAGGACTGTACTGCTAAGTTCTAACACTTGTGCTAGAGACATCTTATTATTATTATTTGAATAAAACTATATTGTATATTTATTAGACTATTTTTATTTTATTTTATGGGAATATATATTAGACTATTGAATCAAAGTATTCCAGGTACATTATTAACCAGTAAAGCCATTACATTACATCATTGAAGTTTTCGGCTTCAGTTGCTAGCCTCTGGGCTGGTCGGTTTGTTCGAGTATAGCCATGAGTCAATGCTATGTCTTATTGAAGATCCCAAAAGTCTAAATTCAGGATGGATGAATTATTATTATTATTATTATTATTATTTTTTTTTAAAATTTTAGTATGGATGAATTATGTGCAAAGGATTCCTTTAACTTGTTTGTTGCCATTTGGGCGAGTTGGCTTGGGGAGGGCAAGGGTTTGAGTTACAAGTAGCATATTTAGTATGCAAGTATTTTTAACCATCTCAAAAAAGAAAAAAGAAAAAAGAAAAAAAAACCTTGATTGGATCACCGTTTAGTGCTCTCTCTTTTTTGGGTATATCTTTTGATGCAATTTAAAGAGATATAAAAAATAAAAAAATAAAAAAATAAAAGAGAAGAATAATCAAGAAGTATTTCAACCTTAAGTAGTCATTCCGCAATATCAAAAAAGAAAAAAGTAGTCATTCGGTAGAAGCTGATTGCTCTGCATATAAAATCACTTCTAATAGTCATTGACCGTGTAGAAATAAAGAGACAAAGAAAAGGGAGAAGGAAACTATTCTGAATGAATCACTGTACATTTTTCTGTATTTTCAGTACATAGGATGCTATACAATACAAGGGTGTACATATATAAAGTGATTATGGTTAATCTAGAAGGATCCCTTGATTAGACTAAAATTAAGGACAATTAATACCACGTTATGGTAGTCACAACCAAGGCTAATCAGGATACTAGCGAGTACCCTAACAAAATTATCAGGATACATGAGATACATTAACATCGCATCTCAAACTCAAGGTAATGTGGTGAAGCCATTTTGAGTTTGAAGATGAGCAAACAAAAACTTAATGATACAAAATGAAGTTGTAGTCGATTTTAATGTAATTTATACGCTCATGGAAGACAGTTGGGCAATTTGATAAAAAGAAATCACAGTTGTAAGAATTTCAATTAGCTTCAAAAAATAAATTCATTCTTCAAACCATCAAGTTGTCTAGGATGCTGCAACATCTTATGTTCCTTTGAAATGATGGAACCAAAAATTCATTCATGAATGCTTTGTTGTTGGAAAGAAACAAGTAAAATACGTTATTACTTATTAGGGCTTACAATTTCTTCTTAGAAAAGAATGCTACAATCGGAAAACAACTCTTCCTTGAAGCCAACAAAGAAGGTGATACCAACCCAAATATGGACTTGTTAATTTGCTCTATTAATTACATGAATGAAACACGGATGAAAATCAACTAGTTTTTAATCAACCGAATGGAAAATAAGTGCTTAAAAACTACTATCAAGTCCTGCAACATACGATTTTTGGAACCAAAAAGAAAAGAAAAAAATTATTTGCAAACCAACAAAGATGCAAAGAAAATGGAGTTGTTCACTGGGAAATGGAGAATCACACGTAAAACATGCAGTATGTGTTCTATCTAGGGCTGTCCATGGGTTGGGCGGGTCGGGTTTTTGCCCAACCCGCAACCGACCCGTAACAGTTTGGGTGGGTGGTTTTTCAACCCGCAATCGACCTGTAGCAGTAATGGATTCGTCAGTTTGGGTAGCCGGCGGGTGGTGGTCGGTTTCGGGTGAAACCGATCTCATCGGAATCCTTCGAAACGCGGCGAGATCTCGCCAGATCCGGCGAGATCTTGCCAGATCCATCCAAGATCCGATGAGATCCCGTCGGATCCGACGAGATTTCTGCCAAATCGTGATGAAAAATCACTGGTTTGGCTAGATCCGGTGTTTATTGTGCCAGAAATCGACGGATTTAAGTAAAAAAGGGGTCGGAATCTAGAAAAAAGGGGCTAAAATTTGGAAAAAAGTGGCCGGAATTTGGAAAAATGGCCGGAATCTGGAAAAAATGGCCGGATATTGCATGAACTTCGGTTCGGGTTGGGTTTCAAGGATTTTGAACTGAAAAACCAATAACCAACCTGCTGGGTGTCGGGTTAGCAAAGTCGGAAACCGCGTTCGACCCCGGAGTCGTCGGATCAGGTGGCGGCGGGTCGGACGGGTTGGGCGGATCGCCGGTTTGCCTGGACACCCCTAGTTCTATCGATTTGGAGAAACTAGCAAAGGAAGGGTAGGGCCATGGCCCCCTTGGGTTTTTAAAAATTTCCCCCTCCCTTTTATGTTCTTATATTTAAGGGATAAAACCCTTTTTCGTCCCTACATTTTCACACGATTCTCATTTTGGTCCCTAACTTTTTTTTTCACCGCTTTTAGTCCCTATCCTAAAAAACGCCTCGTTTTAGTCCCTGACGTTACATCAGAGATGGAAAAACGGAAAAAATTAAAAATATTAAAATAATGCACCCTGTGTCCACGTGGCTTTCCACGTCAGCCTCTAAATTAAAAAAATTAATTTATTAATTTTAACTAAATAAAAAATTAAAACAGAAATAAAAACCAAACCCAGTAAAACAACAAATTTCAAACCAAGCAAATTTAAAACCCAGCAAGAACAAGATCAACAAAACACAAACCCAGCAAATTTAAAACCCAAAAAATTAAATTCAAACCTATATTCCAAAAATTTGGATTTGATTTTTGTGTAAATTTTAACTAAATGAAAAAAAAGGAAAAAACTGAAATAAAAATAAAAACCCAGAAAAGTAAGAAAATTCAAAACCCCAGAAAATTCAAAACCCAGAAGGAGAAGGAGAACAAGAACAAACCCAAAAAATTCATACCACTGTCACTACCAAACCTCCATACCCAAACCACTGAGATTCATACCCAAACCCACTACCGAGCCACAAACAACCACTAAGATCCATACCCTTCAGTTTTCAGAGACCTACGCAAGACCCAAGATCCATAACCCTTCAGTTCTACCAAGCCACAAACCCACTAGCTAAACCAACCCAGCAACCACCGAAGCCAACCCAGCCACCATCGAATCCAACCCAGCCAACCCATCAAATCCAACCGACCCACAGTGAGCCAAGACCACCCATGGCGACCCACAACGAGCCACGACCACCTCACCCACGGCGAGCCGCGACTACCCATGAGATTCATACCCAAACCCATTACCGAGCCACAAACAACCACTAAGATCCATACCCTTCAGTTTTCAGAGACCCGCAAGACCTAAGATCCATACCCTTTAGTTCTACCAAGCCACAAACCCACCAGCTAAACCAACCCAACAACCACCGAAGCCAACCCAGCCACCATCGAATCCAACCCAACCAACCCATCAAATCCAACCGACCCACAACGAGCCAAGACTACCCATGGCGAGCCACGACCACCCCACCCACGACGAGCCACGACGAGCCACGACCACCTCACCCACGGCGAGCCACGACTACCTATGAGCAGACATCGGACTACGGCGATCTGAATCCCACCTACCCAAAGCCTCGACGCCGATTTGTGCCATGCCGATCTGAGGAAGAGAGGAGAGAGCGTGGGAGAAAGAGAGAAACTCTGAAAGTGAGAGGAAGAGAGAGAGTGAGATTAAAAAATAATCTCGGGGTTTTGAATTTTTTGTTCTTGTTCTTCTGGGTTTTTGAATTTTCTTACTTTTCTAGGTTTTTATTTTTATTTCAGTTTTTTTCCTTTTTTTTTTCATTTAGTTAAAATTTACAAATTAATTTTTAGTTTTTAAAAAATGACGTGGCATTTGTGGGTATTATTTTAATATTTTTAATTTTTTCCGTTTGCCAGCTGTGCAATTTCCGTCTTTGATGTAACGTCAGAGACTAGAACGAGACGCGTTTTTCAGAATAGGGACTAAAAGCGGTGAAAAAAAAAGTTAGGGACCAAAGTGAGAATCGTGTGAAAATGTAGGGACGAAAAATGGCTTTATCCCTATATTTAAAATAAGAATTCTTATACAAAATTTTACTAATGGCGCCATAGATTTTTAAGAAAAATATAAATGATTAATGAATCATTTTATCATTATTCTTGGGATACAGTTTGACTACAACTTCTTTTTAAAAAGTTAAGATTGCTACATATTTTGAAAATATAACCGTTGGATGGCATGTTCTTTAGGCTTTTAACATTCATGTCAAATTTTGTGCCAATCGGATTTTATTTACTATATGATCCATAAATTTATTTTTAATGCATAATTTTAGACTACAAAAACTTGCAATTTAAAAAATTAATTGATGACATAACTATTGATCTTTAATCTTCTGTAAATTTTTCAAGCATAGAAGATATAAGAAAAAAATGTAATTCAATTAATGGTGAATTTTTTCAAAATTTACATCAAATAAAAAGATATTGAGTAAAGTTGTAGTCTTAGGCTATAATCAAGTTTATAACCAAACTTTGTCCTCTTTCCTGTACCATACATAGCTCCTTAAATTAAAGTGTCTCAAGTTATATTTTCTATAAATATATAAGTTTATATAAAAAATATAATCTGCCAATTTCCTCTTAATACTTTTATTCTATGTGTAGCTCATTTAAGATATATATATATATATATATATATATATATATATATACACATATATCCCTAGAATAGATAGTAAATCTCATTAATAAAAACCTTCTTTAATTTCCAAAAACTAAACTTTTTTTTGAAAGACTTATTATTATTAAAAAAATTGTAGTTAGAAATTAGAGATTGGATACTAGTATGTTTTAGATTTTGTATTTGTATAAGAAATGACAATTGCGAATTTCCTGGCTAAGAGTTAAATATACTTATTACGGACATTAGTCATCTACGAAAAATAAAGGTTTTTCTTTAGTTTTTATTAGGCACGTAAAGGGACGTTCTATTATTTAAATATCATAATCGTTAAAACTATTTGTACAGTGCGCGGTCATTGGACCATTCTATATAGGCCTCGTTGTGCACGATGCGTGGATACTAGCCCATTGTAGGCCCAGATGGTATGATGTGAACGGCAGGTTAGCCGACATGCCTCAATTATCCGTGCACACCCTAAAATACCTCGGTAATGCCTTGGGAATGTCGCTGCCGAGCACTATTCGGCGTCTAGCTTAAAGTTCAATATTCAAACCCCTGTTCCCAAAGTGGGGTCCATTCTTGTCAGGAATAATCGAAATGGGATCCACCCACACGAGTGTCACCAGAAAATAATCATCATTGACCCACTATGGAAAGACTATAAGTAAGAGGAAAGGATATGAAAAAGGGGTTGGTGGAGTAAAAGTGTTCAGCAGAAGATATCCTCTACTCTGGTGGGCTTTCAACTGTCCTAAGGGACTACGCATTGTAGGAAACCCATAAACCCACAATAACAAATAAATTGTGAGCTCAATCACACTGTCGGCCCATTAGTCGTCAGTTGGGCTTGCACAATTGGCGCCATCTGTGGGAATCTCCTACTCAGCTGTTGTTCCACCGAGATACATTTGACTGAACATGTCTGACCATCGCTCAGCGAGCTATGTTGATAGTGGGTCGGGGGGCTCGTCTTAGAGTTCGAGCTGGCCAGAGAGGAGGCATAAGAGGAATGAAGACCTAAGACACGAACGAGATAGGGAACGCTCTAGCTCGAGAGAGGGATCGTTGCAGACGTACCAGCCAGAGTCCGAAGTCCCCGAGCAAGACCATCGTGATAGGAGAGATCAGGAATTAGAACGCTTGCGCAGATTGGTCAGGGACTTGGAATTAGAGGTTCGAGGTAGATGCTGAAGAAGGAACCGCAACGAGTCTCCTAAAGGGTTAGTAAGTGTTGGGGGTAGTCATGGAGAAGCGTCCCACCAATTTGCTTCCCGTTGGTCCAGGGAGAGATTAAGGGATTTCACTGATGGGGAGTCGATTTCTCCTGAACGGTGTAGGCACTGGAGTGCTGCAATGGATGCCATGAGCCGTGCGCTGCGTAGAGCGGCTCGGTCACCGTTCTCGGATGAGATTGAACGTGCTTAAATGTCGAGGAGATTTAACAAACCACCATTTATCTCGTATGATGGGAAGACAGATCTCGTAGAGCATGTCAGTCATTATATTCAAATGATGTCTCTTTACAATCAAAACGACGCATTCATGTGTAAAGTATTTCCTTCTAGTCTCGGGCCTATCGCTTTGAGGTGGTTCAATGGGTTAAGGAAGGGATCAATTCATAACTTCGGAGAGCTAATTTAGGAGTTCAGAGTCCGATTTATGACGTGCAGCCAAGTATTACAGCCGGTGGATGCATTACTCTCTATGAAGATGGGAGCTGGGGAAACTCTTCGGGACTATGCCAATAGGTATTGGGAATTGTATAATGAGATCGGTGGAGGTAATGAGAAGGTGGCCGCAAGTACCTTCAGGCTGGGTCTGCCCGAAGACTCGGAGTTACGGGATTCATTGACTAAGAGGCCTCCGGAGAATATACAGCAACTTATGAGGCACATTGAGGAGTATATAAGGTTGGAAGATGATCGGCAGTAGATCAAAGGAAAAGCCCCTGCCACATCGCAGTATACGAAGGATCCTCGGTCTGGGGGCTTCCAATCCAAGACGAGGAGAGAATTGAGAATTCAAGAGCCCGATGCTCGTCCCGGGGAGATCAATGTGACGTTTAAGGAGCTAGTACATAAAATTCTAGAACGGATAAAAAACAAACCCTACTTTTGATGGCCGAGCAAAATGGGGGGTGATCCAACAAGGAGGAATCAAAGTCTTTACTGCACTTACCACCGGGACAAGGGGCACACCACGGAGTAGTGTCGAGTGTTCAAGGACCATTTGGAACAGTTAGTGAAGTCTGGGCATTTGAAGAAATTTGTAGTGAACCCTAAGGGTAGTTCTGCTGGAGAGGCCCCCAGATTACGGGGGAATACGCTCCCGCCCCTGTTAGGTGTAATTGAAGTTATCCATGCAGCCTCCATGGGCACCATTGTGAGTCAGCGGAAGGGGGTACTAAGTGTAGTGTTGGCAGAGAATGCCAGAGAGGATGCTCGGCCCGAGAAGAAAGCTAAGTGCTCTCGAGAACCAATCGCATTTGGGGATGATGATTTGGAAGGAACCACTCAGTCACATGACGACACACTCGTGGTTACCACATGAATAAATGGTTTTATAGTGAAAAGAGTGCTGATAGACTAGGGTAGTGGGGCTGGGGTGATGTATCCCAATCTATTTAAAGGGTTGGTCTTGAAGGTGGAGGATTTGTCCAAATATGATACCACTCTAGTGGGATTTGATGGCCGAATGGTGGTACTAGAGGGACAAATTTCACTCCCTGTGAACACGGAAGGAAAGGAGGTGATGGTAAACTTCATTGTAGTCGGCTCATTTTCTCCCTATACGGCAATACTCGGCAGGCCGTGGATTCATGCGATGGGGGCAGTCCCGTCCACTTTGCATGTTAAGGTGAAGTTTCGTACCGACCATGGTGTCGCTGTGGTTCGAGGAGACTAGCAAGTAGCAAGGCAATGTTTAGTGGCGACAGTAAACCGGGAGATAAAGTAAAAAGAGTCTGCCGAAGAGGTCCTTTGTAGCAATTACAGGAGCCCCAAGAGGGCCAGGGGGCTGACAGTGCTGAGGATTTGATTAGGGTAAGTATACTTCCATACGAGAATAGGAGTTTTCAAATAGGAACAAGTATGAAACATGAGGACTGGGTAAACCTGCTGTTACTGCTAGTTTAGAATCTGAATGTTTTTGCATGGAGTCCATACGAAGTACCCGGAGTGGATTCGAAATTTATTACCCACAAACTCAACGTGGACCCATTGTACCCATCGAAGAAACAGAAGCCGAGGAGATCGGTTAAGCAACACGTTGAAGCTGTTAAGTAGGAGGTTGAAAAGTTGAAGGAAGTGGGGGCGATAAGAGAAGTCTTTTTCCCGGAATGGCTATCCAATACCGTGGTAGTGAAGAAGAAGAACGGTAAATGGAGGGTTTGTGTGGACTTCACCGACCTTAACCGAGCATGCCCGAAAGATCCCTTCCTAGTGCTGAAGATCGATCAGTTAGTGGATGCCACATGTGGACACCCTAGGATGAGCTTTTTAGACTCTTTTTAGGGCTATCATCAAATTGCTTTGGCCGCCGAGGATTAGGAGAAAACGTCATTCATCTCCCTTGAAGCTAATTACCACTACATAGTAATGTCGTTCAGACTAAAGAATGTCGAGGCCACTTATCAAAGGATGATGACCAGAATGTTCAGGGAGAAGATCGGGAATACAGTGAAAGTCTACATTGATGACATCGTGGTGAAAAGCAAGGAATATTAAAGGCATGTCAGTGATTTAGCAGACATATTTGAAGTACTTAGGCGACACAGGTTACGTCTCAATGCCGATAAGTGCATTTTTGGCGTAGGGGCTGGAAAATTTCTCGGGTACATGATCACTCACCGGGGAATAGAAGTGAATCTCGATCAAATAAGTGCTATAGAGCGGCTTAAGCCATCGAGTAATCCAAAGGAGGTACAGGTATTGACCGGGATGTTAGCTGCATTAAACCAGTTTGTCTCCAAGTCCGCTAATCGGTGCCGTCTTTTTTACCAATTACTGAAAAAGTGGATAGGTTTCCAGTGGACCGAGGAATGTGAAAGGGCTTTTCAGGATCTGAAGAAGTACCTGGTATACGCGTTGATATTGTCTGCCCTAGAGGTTGGTGAAGATTTGTTTATATATTTGTCGGTATCTGAGCACGCAATAAGCGCGGTATAATTGAGAGATCAGGGAGTTCAAAAGCCAATCTATTACATTAGCAAGACCTTGGTCGATGCAGAGGCGAGGTATTTGCCCCTGGAAAAGCTAGCATTAGCCTTAGTGAATGCAACCAGAAAGTTACCTCACTACTTTCAAGCTCATATGGTATATGTGTTAACCGAGTATCCATTACAATCTTTACTCAAGAGGTCTGACTTTACGGGCTGGATAGTCAAGTGGGGGACCAGGCTAGGATCATTTGATATTCGGTATCGACCTCGAAGCTTGGTCAAGGGCCAAGTACTTTGCCGACTTTATTGCAGAATTTACTCATCGGAGAAACCAGAGGGTCGTGTGTAATGTGGAGGCTTGACCTTGGAGGGTGTTTATGGATGGTGCGTCCAGCGCAATGGGAGTGGGGGCTGGTATTGTTATAATATCACCAGAAGGAGTGAAAATGGAGCATTCATTCAGGTTGGGGTTTAGGGCATTGAACAATGAGGCCGAATATGAGGCCCTTCTTGCGGGATTGAGGGCCGTGCTTAGCCTTGAAATGACCGACCTAGAGGTGTATTTGGATTTTCGACTGGTGGTTAGTCAAGTTGAGGGTAGCTTTGAAGCCAAAGATCCTTGGATGATTGATTACTTGAAACTTGTGATGCAAATGATGAGCAAGTTTTAGAAGATGAGGTTAGTTCAAATTTCCCGAGGACAAAACAGGCATGCAGATTCCTTAGCAACTTTGGCATCATCGTTGACCGATGAGGTACCTCGGCTGATCAAGGTGGAAGTGGTGAAGGAACCCAGTATTGATCCAAAAGTGAATGTCTCGGTTGTTGCATCATTTGAGCCTAGTTGGATGGACCCGATCATTGAGTTTCTGGCCAAAAACCGTTTACCAAGCGAAGGCAAAGAAGCAGACAAAGTGCGTAGAATTACTGCTCGATTCTAGTTGTCCAAAGACCGCAGATTGTATTGAAGATCTTTTGGAGAGCCTTACTTGTTGTGCCTCCATCCTGCCAAGGTTAATGAACTTTTAATCGAGCTCCATGAAGAGGTCAGCGGCAACCATGTTGGAGGCTGCTCATTGGCCCACTGAGCAATGAACCAAGAATTTTGGTGGCCTAAGATGCAGAGAGATGCTGCTGAGTATGTCAAAAAGTGCGAGCAACGCCAAAAACACACCCTGTTGGTACACCAACTTGTAGGAAGTTTGAATCCCATCAGCAATCCCTGGCCTTTTACATAGTGGGGGCTAGACATCATTGGCCCATTTCCCCGAGCTACCGAGAATAGAAGGTTTGTCTTGGTGGCTGTGGATTATTTCACTAAGTGGGTCAAAGTCGAAGCACTGGCTAATATTCGGGATGTGGATGTCAAGAAGTTTGTTTGGAAGAATATAGTGATGAGGTTTAGGGTGCTAGAGTCCTTAGTGTCAGATAATGGGTTGCAATTTGATAGTAAAGCTTGTCGCAAGTACTACAATGACCTCAGCATAAAGAATAGGTACTCGACCCCGGCATATCCCCAGAGCAACAGTCAAGCCGAGGCAATAAAGTGCGAGCAACGCCAAAAACACACCCTGTTGGTACACCAACTTGTAGGAAGTTTGAATCCCATCAGCAATCCCTGGCCTTTTACATAGTGGGGGCTAGACATCATTGGCCCATTTCCCCGAGCTACCGAGAATAGAAGGTTTGTCTTGGTGGCTGTGGATTATTTCACTAAGTGGGTCAAAGCTGAAGCACTGGCTAATATTCGGGATATGGATGTCAAGAAGTTTGTTTGGAAGAACATAGTGATGAGGTTTAGGGTGCTAGAGTCCTTAGTGTCAGATAATGGGTTGCAATTTGACAGTAAAGCTTGTCGCAAGTACTACAATGACCTCAGCATAAAGAATAGGTACTCGACCCCGACATATCCCCAGAGCAACGGTCAAGCCGAGGCAATAAACAAAGTAATTGTTAATGGGTTGAAGAAGAGGCTAGAGGGAGCAAAGGGAAGATGGGCCGAGGAGTTGCCAAATGTGTTGTGGGCGTACTATACAACACTGTAGAGATCAACAGGCAAGACTCCTTATTCCTTAGCAAATGGAGTGAAGGCGGTTATATCAATAGAAATAAGTCTATGTAGCACAAGGACCTTAGAATTCTCCCCAGTCATGAATGAAGAAGCAATGGTAAGACAGTTGGATTCACTAGAGGAGTGCCGAGAAGCATTGACTATCCGTTGGGCAAATTACCAACAGAAGTTGGTTCAATGGTATAACAAAGATGTGAAGATGAGAGAGTTTGGTGCTAGTGACCTTGTGTTACGAAAAGCCGTGGGAGGTGCTCGGGACATCAGTGCTGGGAAACTAGCTTCGAACTGAGAATGACCGTACAAAGTCACCACCATAGCTGGAACAGGAGCATACTACTTAGAAGACATGGAGGAGAGGCCACTTCCCCGGCCATGGAATGTACAAAACTTGAAAAGATATTATCATTAAGTATGTCAAGCTTGGGTGTTCGGAATGTACAGTACTAAGCACATGGATTATAATGAATGAATAGAATGTGAACTTTCCCACTCAAAACTGCTTATCACAAATTTTCTAAGGATAGAAGCCTTGGTTCGGCTTGACCCCTGTCACCGACCAGGTGAAAACCTTACCATAAAATTTTCTAAGGACAGAAACCTCGGCTCGGCATGACCTCTGTCATCGACCAAGTGAAAACCTTACCCTAAATTGTCTAAGGGCAGAAGCCTTAGCTTGGTCTGACCCCGGTGACCAAGCAGGTGGAAGCCTTAGTACGAATTCTCTAAAGACAAGAAGAAATATCATTATGTAGTTTCTAGTATGGAAGCCTAGATAAGGCAATTAGCAGACACCCTAAGTGCTGATCAAAACATACCATGCAAATCAAATGGGGAGAACAAGACAAATATAGATAATAAAATCTAAAACGTTTCACCACCAAACCATGGTGACATTAAATACAAGTCATAAAATGAAAATGTTAGGTACCAAAACCATCACGGTACCAAGTATCAAGTCGTGTCACCACATCCCGGTGACCCTAGGCAAATTAAAGTAAAAATAAAGGTAAAGATAAAGTAACTTTCATAAGCTCAAATCATTGGGTTCTGAGGCTGTTCGGGCATAGTGGAGGCGGCGTCCATGGCAGACTGGACGTTAGGATCTGGCAGTGGAGGCTGTGTTGTTCCTTGCACAACGTTTGGGTTACTGGTGATTTTGAGATCAATCAGCTTAACGTGAGAGTCAATCTCTTCGACCAAAGCCCTCATACTCTGATTGCCTTCCTTTTCGGCACGAGCAAGGTTTTGAACTGGAGGATCAGGGTACGGGATATGCTTGGGGTTTCTAAACGGCGAATCCTCTGGCACCCCCATAGTAGATACGGCTGCCATCCATCCTTCGCTGAACCCATATTGCCGAGATTGAAATACGACTGGTTCGCAAGAGTTCTCAGCATCAGTAAACCCCATGTCATAGAACTTGTCTTCGCTCACCTCCAGGGTTGCTTTCAGGTCAGCAACTTCTTTGTCTCTGGTCGAGATTAGGCTTTCGGCTTCGGCTAATTTGAGCTTCATCTCCCCTAACTTGGTCTCCAGCTCTGTGGCCCTCTCCTCGGCCAATGCTCGGGCTCTCTCGAGTTCTCTAGCCTTTCCTTTAGCAGCCTCTGTGGCAATGCCCTTCTCCCTCGTAGTCACCTCCGCTACCTCTTTCAGAGCTTTTTCTTTCTCAGCATCCTTGGCAACATACTTCACCCGGTCCTCCACCATGTAGGCCAGTTGGGCTGCCTATTAAAATAACAAAGGATCATTATGTAACAAGTAACAGGAAACTATAGAAATGACTAACCAAAAAGAATTGAACATTACCGCAATAGCGCGCCATTGGAGTTTGAGAGCAACCGCCTCATCACTGCCGTCCGCAAAGTATCGCACGTCATTCGGCAACTAAAAGGCTTGCCCCAAGCTCCTGGCAATCCGACCACCTTCCCTGGCAGCCGAGTTCCTAATACTAGCAGTCACCGCTAGTGGCTAATCACCAAGCTTAAAAGTGCTCTGCCATCCAACCACAGGTTGTGCAGAGGAAGAGGCTACATTCGAGCCCATGACCACAGTTTCTATTAAGTTCCGAAACAGTATTTTTTTGCTATTAGTTCTAGAAAAGTGGTAGATTGCTATTAAGTTTCGAAACAGTGTTTTTTTGCTGCATATTTTCCAAAATCGGGGTATTGGGCCATTTTGGCCAAAAAATATCTATATTTATAAATGAAAACAACGTAGTTTATTGAGTCTATATATATTTCAAAAACGCTAATAGAAATCAATTCTCATCTGGTTCCGTAGTTCGATTCTCCTCTCTCTCTTCATCGCCATAAATCTCCAATCTTCTTCAATCGATAATCAGAATTTCCTTTCCAACTCTATACTATATATTATATTGTTCAATTCAATTTTAGTTGTAGCAGTTATTTGCGTGTAAAATTTTTCTTTTTTAATTTAATATTTTTGTTTTCTTTTTTCTAAGCATGAGAATTGGTTTGCACAACTTTGAACTCTCATTCTCAGTTTTTTTTTTTTTTTTTTTGGGTGTGGATTTGAGATGTATAGAATTTTGGAATTCGATTCCAAATCTATTGGTGTGTGAAGTAGCCAAAAAGCCGAAAATCGAATTCAAGACGGAATCGGTTTTCCGAACTTTCAATTTCTAGGGTTTTAGTTTCTATAGAGATTAAATCCTTCAAATTCGATGCGGAATTTCAAAGAGGACATTGGTTTTGGTTTCAAAGTAACTGTTGTGCTAATCAAACAAGCAAAACCTATTCAAAAACCAAACTTTAAATAAATAATTAAAAAAAAAATCCTGTTTTTTGTGAAATTAAATATTAAATATAAATAGGCATGAGGCTTTGGAAAGTTAGTTAGAATAACTTGTTTTTGGTTTTTTTGATTATTGTTAATCGAGTTCGGAGAAAGTAGAATTAGTGCTTGACAAATTTTTGCAAAGCCGAATGATGTGAACAGTTTTACTTAATGTAGAAATTAAATTCATATTTTGAAATTAAAATCTCTATATTTTACAATGCTTCTATTTAAATAAATAAAAACATAAAAAAGCTACTTATTTTTATGTTTATGTTTATTTGTCGATAATCCCCCCAAAAAAAAAAAAGTTATAAGGAACTCGAGTTCCTTACAAGGTACTCGAGCTTGGTGAGCTCGAGTACCGTAGAAATTAAAAAAAGAAAAAAAACAGCATTTTATTTATAAATGTTACTCGAGCCTGGTATACTCGAGTATTGTGTTGCATAGTACTCAAGTTTACCAAGCTCGAGTACTGCATTATTTTTTTTAATCGCCTAATTTCCAGCTCAGCATGGCCACGGTGGCAAAACAAGGGGGAACTCGAGTTTACTGTGCTCGAGTACCATTTTGGAACTCGAGTTTCAAAAACTCGAGTTCTAGAAAAGTGGTAGATTGCTATTAAGTTCCGAAACAGTGTTTTTTTGCTGCATATTTTCCAAAATCGTGGTATTGGCCCTGTGGGGCCCGGCCCAAAAACAAGGGGCTATTCCAAATCCAGGCCCGTCCGAGGAGCGTCCTTGCCGAAGAGAAACCACATATGAAGCATTACTCAACCCTAATAACGCCACGGAAACCTGTCCGAGGAGTAACTCCTCCTCGGACATCACGAAGTCCATACGAGGCACTCTCCCATCCATTTCAGTCCGTCCTCCCAACATATAAAATGAATAAAATCCAAAATATCTCATGGAAAGCTGCCACCACCACATTAATTGCGCCCCAACCATCCTCTTGGCCGCATTAATGAGGAAAAGACCCCTGAACAGTACCACCTTGGCCTCTGCAACTCACAAAGGGAAAGATGGGGGCGTCTGATGGGACAGGTGCTCAAGTAGGTGCTTAGATAATCGACAAGTGTAAGGTTGAGATGAGAGGAGAGGAACTATATAATGTAGTGAAATCCCCCAAAGAAGAGGGGAAGAAAAATTGTATTAAGAACGGAAAAATAGAATCACACGTGGAGATCTTTTCTGGTGTTTTTATCTTCTGCAACTACATTATCCATGTACAAGACCGAACAAGCTCACTGAGGCAAAGTTCTTTGACCCATCCTCTACAAATATTTATTGTGGGTTGCGCCTTAGGCCAAGGCCAGATCAATAAGATTTGGGCCAGGAAAATCGTGCAACTACAATTGGCACCGTCTGTGGGAAGAACTAGGGCATCAGCTAGCACAACGGTCAAGCATGGCAGAACTAGGTCCGCACCCGGAGAATCCTCAGCAGGCTAACCCCCAACAGGCACAGCCCGCCGAGTCCCAGAGGCAAAATAACCCCGTCAACCCAGGCCACGGGGGAAATCATGAGGGAAGTATGCATACTACCCGGACAAGCCAGAGTCACGTTCAGAAAGGTAGTCACGTCTCCCAAAGGCGAAATAGTCACCAGGCCATGCAGCGAGAAATAGACGATCTGAAGAGGGAGCTACGACGGGTACAGCGAAAGCGATCTCCTTCAGACTCAGACGGGTCTTCTAATGCGGAGGATGCGAGTTACCGCCGGAGATCAAGGACCCCCCCAAGTGAAACCTTTTCCTACGAAAAGGAACCACCCCCTGTGCGGAAATACGAGAGCACATCCAGCAAGGGTTCGGGAAACGATGCCATGAAGAAGGCGTTGGACCGGGTTTCAAGGTCCCCCTTCACGTACAGAATTGAAGGGGCTAAGTTGCCTCGACGGTTCAACCAACCGGCATTCGCCATCTATAACGGTCGAACAGACCCGGTAGAGCATGTGAGCCAATTTAACCAAAAGATGGCGATCTACTCGCAAAATGAAGCCCTTATGTGTAAAATCTTCCCGTCCAGCTTGGGATCAATGCCGATGAGATGGTTCAACGGCCTGAAGACAAATTTCGTAAACTCATACAAGCAGCTCACTCAGGATTTCTGCTCCCGCTATATCACCAACACCAGAGTCCCCAGGCCCCTCGGTTCGCTGTTGTCCTTATCCATGTACGAGGGAGAGACTCTGAAAGCATATTCGGATAGATACTGGGAAGTGTATAACGACCTGGATGACAACCATGATGCTGTTGCTATCAGCACATTCAAAAGCGGGCTCCCCGCCGACCATGGCTTACGGAAGTCCCTCACTGGCAAGCCGGTTGCCAATATTGATCAGTTGAGGGATAGGATCGATAAATACAAAAGGGTGGAGGAAGATCAGCTGCAAGGGAGGGGAAAGGAGAAGGTTATCCCCCCCAAAGCGACTGATTTCAGGTCAGAACGACACAACCCTGGTCAGCCAAGGAGAGATTTTTCGCGACAGGCTGGGCAGAGCATCTCGCAAACAGTAAATGCCGTATTCCGAGAACCAGTACAACAGGTACTGGAGAAAGTAAGGAATGAGCCCTATTTCAGATGGCCAGGGAAGATGGCTGGAGACTCTTCCAAACGTAACCAGAACCTGTACTGCCACTATCATCAGGACAACGGGCATACTACTGAGGACTGCAGGAACCTATGGAATCACCTAGATCAGTTGGTCCGAGAAGGAAAATTGCGCCACCTGCTGCACCCGTCGAGTGGTCATCCCGGCCAAGCAACACAAGAGCCTCGAAGGGACGTGTCCTTAAGACCCCCCACCGGGACGATACATGTCATTCTCGCTACACCAGGAAGAACGGGGCCACCCATCCCCAGGGTGTTAGCTGTGGATCGGCTCGTCTCCGAGGGCAGGCAAAGGGAACCCAAGAGGTCAAAAAAGCGAAGTTCTTTGATACTGGGATTCTCGGACGAGGATAAGAGAGGAACTATTCAACCTCACGATGATGCCTTGGTGGTCACGCTGAGGATTGGGGGCTTCGACGTGAAAAGGGTGTTGGTGGACTCGGGAAGTGCAGTGGAGATAATGTACCCCGATCTATACAAGGGGCTGAACCTGAAGCCGGAAGATTTGACGGCTTACGACTCTCCCCTTCTCAGTTTCGAGGGAAGGACTGTTACGCCAAAAGGGCAAATCCGACTACCCGTACAGACTGGGGCGGAGATGGTGGAGGTAAATTTTATTGTGGTCGACGCTTATTCACCTTACACCGCAATAGTTGCAAGGCCGTGGATCCATGCCCTAGAGGCCGTGGCCTCCACACTTCACCAAAAAGTAAAATACCCATCCAGAGGACAAGTAGAGGAGATCCGAGGAGATCAGGCCGTATCCAGGCAGTGTATGGTCGCCGCCGTCTCACATCGGACCCATGCCGAGTCCTCGGCCCCTGAAAGTTTATAGCAATCAGCCGCCTCGGCAGAGCAAGACGATGGCCCAGCCGAGGGGATAAGGTGTGAAAGTTTGGATAAAATCGCTATCAACAACGACCCGGAGAAGTTCTTTCTGGTCGGCTCTGAATTGCCCTCTCAAGAAAAGGAGGAACTGGTCAAATTTCTCAGAGAAAATGTCGACGTGTTCGCATGGGACGCCTACGACGCCCCGGGCGTTGATCCTAGCCTTATTTGTCACCACCTGAACGTCAACCCCTCTTCCACTCCGAAGAAGCAGCCACCCCGACGCCCTTCAAAGGAACATGCTGGTGCCGTAAAAGACGAAGTGGCAAAACTAAAAAGAGCAGGGGCTATTAAAGAGGTCTTTTACCCGGAATGGTTGGCAAACACTGTGGTGGTGAAGAAGAAGACAGGAAAGTGGAGGGTCTGCGTGGACTTCATGGACCTGAACAAGGCATGCCCAAAGGACCCATTCCCCCTACCCCGAATCGATCGATTGGTGGACGCAACCGTGGGGCACCCTCGAATGAGCTTCCTGGACGCCTTCCAGGGCTATCATCAGATACCCCTTGCGCTAGAGGACCAAGAGAAAACGGCTTTCATGACGCCCATCGGAAATTATCATTATAAGGTGATGCCGTTTGGGCTAAAGAACGCAGGCTCAACCTACCAAAGGATGATGACTCGGATGTTTGAACCACAACTGGGCAAGATCATTGAGGTTTATATAGACGATATGGTTGTGAAGAGTAAAAGGGTGTCCGAGCACGTGAAGGACCTCGGAACAATCTTCGCTATATTAAGGGAGCACCGGTTGCGGCTGAATGCCTCCAAATGTTCATTCGGGGTCGGATCGGGGAAGTTCCTGGGGTATATGGTCACCCACAGGGGAATAGAAGTAAGTCCCGACCAAATCAAAGCCATTAACAGCCTACAGGCTCCTCGGAATCCGAAGGAAGTACAGAAGCTCACTGGCATGATCGCGGCGTTGAACCGGTTCATATCGCGATCGGCGGATCGATGTCGGCCTTTCTATCTCCTGATAAACAAGTGGAAGGAGTTCGAATGGTCGGAGGATTGCGTTCAGGCTTTCCAACAGCTCAAAGACTACCTATCCCGACCACCCATTATGTCCAGCCCTGAGGCAGATGAGGTGCTATTTGCCTACATCGCCGTAGCCCCCCACGCTGTAAGCCTGGTACTGATACGGGATGATAATGGGGTGCAGCGACCGGTGTACTATGTGAGCAAATCACTACATGAGGCCGAGGTGCGATACCTACCTTTAGAAAAGGCAATTCTGGCGATAGTGCATGCAACCCGAAAACTTCCTCATTACTTTCAGGCGCACACGGTCATCGTTCTAACTCAGCTTCCCCTCCGAGCAGTGCTTCGAAGCGCTGACTACACCGGAAGGATCGCCATGTGGAGTGCGCTTTTGGGGGCCTTTGATATTAAATATATGCCCAGATCCTCTATCAAAGGACAGGTCCTCGCAGACTTGGTAGCGGAGTTTGCTGAGCCCTCTATAGAAGCAATAACCGAGAAGAAAGACATGGATGGAAAGTCGGTTGGTGCGATTTCAACAGAGAGAAGCACGCATTGGAAGGTCTATGTAGATGGCGCGGCTAACCAGAGGGGGTCAGGAGTTGGGATAGTTTTAATACCCCCGGATGGGGCCGCCCTTGAAAAATCGTTGAGGCTGGGATTCTCGGCTACGAACAATGAAGCCGAATACGAAGCCTTACTTCAAGGGATGACGATGGTTCAAAGATTGGGTGGAAGAATGATAGAAGCATTCTCGGACTCCAGACTGGTTGTCGGACAAGTGATGGGTGAGCTGGAAGCTCGAGATACTAGGATGCAAGACTATCTGGGACGAGTCAAACAGCTACAGACGAGTTTTGAATCCTTCAGTTTGACGCACATTTCCAGGAGCGTGAACACCCATGCCGATTCGCTGGCCACTCTCGCCACATCCTCGGCGCATAATCTGCCGCGAATGATCCTTGTTGAAGATCTGGCACAGGCAAGTCCCGCTGGCAGAAACCCGGCTCAGGTCCATCAGATCAGAAAAAGTCCTAGCTGGATGGACCCCATAAAGAGCTTCCTCCAAAACGACCTCTTACCGGAGGAAAAACTGGAAGCCGAGAAGATACGCAGGAATGCTCCTCGGTTCTGGCTATCAGAGGACCACAAACTATATCGACGCTCTTACTCTGGACCGTACCTACTCTGCGTGCATCCAGAAGAGTCCGAATCTTTACTTGAGGAGTTGCACGAGGGGATTTGTGGAAGCCACACCGGAGGAAGGTCGCTGGCGCACAGGGCACTCACCCAAGGGTACTGGTGGCCGAACATGCAAAGGGAGGCCCAAGAGTACGCTAAGAAGTGCGACCAGTGCCAAAGATTCACCCCGAATATCCACCAACCCGGAGGGGTTCTCAACCCCCTCTCTAGCCCATGGCCGTTCGCGCAATGGGGCCTTGATATAGTCGGACCTTTCCCCAAAGCTGCGGGGAACAAGCGATACATAATAGTTGGAACTGATTATTTCACTAAATGGGTGGAAGCTGAACCCTTAGCCAACATTAGGGACGTGGACGCCCAGAAATTCATCTGGAGGAACATCATCACCCGCTTCGGAACTCCGCGGACACTCATTTCTGACAATGGTCTGCAGTTCGACAGTAAGAACTTTAGGGAGTATTGCCGCGAGTTCGGAATCACTAACCGATATTCCACCCCCGCCTACCCTCAGGGAAATGGGCAGGTCGAGGCCGTGAACAAGGTCATAGTGAACGGACTGAAGAAGAGATTGGACGAGGCAAAGGGGAGATGGGTAGAAGAACTCCCCCACGTCTTATGGACTTATCGGACGACGCCGCGACGATCGACCGGTGAGACCCCCTTCTCGATGACTTATGGGGCTGAGGCCGTGCTCCCGATCGAGAACAACTTTCCCACACTGAGGTCTAGATCGTTTACCCCAAACGATAACGATGGTTTATTGGAACGGAGTCTGGACCTAGCCGAAGAAAGAAGAGAAAAAACGATGATTCATATGGCCTATTATCACCAGAAGCTAAGACAAGGGTACGATGCTAACGTCAAGCTACGGCCTCTGGGTCCAGGTGACCTCGTGATGAGGAAGATCCTTGGCAGCGCGAAGAACCCCTCCTGGGGCAAGTTGGGGCCCAATTGGGAGGGACCATACCGTGTCACATCCGTGGCCGGAATAGGCGCATACTACCTAGAAGATTTGGATGAAAAGCCTGTACCTCGACCCTGGAATGTAAATAACCTCAGAAGATATTATTATTAATACGAATGGCTTAGCATATGTTTTCTTTCATGACTATCTGTTGCTTGCGGGCCCCCTGACAACTATTCATAGTTTTAAACAGAACCTAAGTCCTGCATGGCTCCTCGGACCACAGACTTAGGGGAAATTATTACTCATGACAATCTTTATAAGTTTTAAACAGAACCTAAGTCCTGCATGGATCCTCAGACCACAGACTTAGGGGAAATTAATACTTAAGGCAACTATTCATAGTTTTAAACAGAACCTAAGTCCTGCATGGCTCCTCGGACCACAGACTTAGGGGAAATTATTACTCATGACAATCTTTATAAGTTTTAAACAGAACCTAAGTCCTGCATGGATCCTCAGACCACAGACTTAGGGGAAATTAATACTTAAGGCAACTATTCATAGTTTTAAACAGAACCTAAGTCCTGCATGGCTCCTCGGACCACAGACTTAGGGGAAATTATTACTCATGACAATCTTTATAAGTTTTAAACAGAACCTAAGTCCTGCATGGATCCTCAGACCACAGACTTAGGGGAAATTAATACTTAAGGCAACTATTCATAGTTTTAAACAGAACCTAAGTCCTGCATGGCTCCTCGGACCACAGACTTAGGGGAAATTATTACTCATGACAATCTTTATAAGTTTTAAACAGAACCTAAGTCCTGCATGGATCCTCAGACCACAGACTTAGGGGAAATTAATACTTAAGGCAACTATTCATAGTTTTAAACAGAACCTAAGTCCTGCATGGCTCCTCGGACCACAGACTTAGGGGAAGTTATTACGTATGATAGATTGGGAGATTATTACTTAAGGGAAATCGTTTTAATACGTGCGCGCAGTCTGGCACCATCGCAATCCTCAAATGCGCAGCCCAAAAACCCATTTTTATGTTGGCTATTTGCCTATATCTACATCGTTGCAAATACTAGAGCGCTACTGACACACATCCATAGTAAGCAAAGCGAACACCTTATATTAATATTCTGAGTACATTAGAAAGAGACGTCCTTACAGAAGAATGGAAAAATAGGACGACTCGCATTCAAAAAAAAAAAGGGTACAGAGATCAAAAGCCTAAAGGGCTAAGCCTTAACAGGAGGATCTTCTTTCTGCTCGGGCTGAGCGCAAGGCACCTCGATGGTAGAGTCTGCGGCGGGATCCTTCGCCGTATCAGTCACAAGGACGGCATCAGGCGCCGCCGGGCCTTGCTCTGAGGCCACTTGGACGTCATCAGGATTCTCTCGGATCTCCGGAGGATAGAAGATGTTCTCGGGCAGTCTTAGTGCCGAATCCGCAGGAACTCCTGCAGCATCGAGAGCATGAGCCCATGAAATACTGCAGTAATCCCTGCACACCTCGGGGATCTCCTCGGAGAGCCTCGCCTCCGTTTCTGCGGCCCCGAGCTGGCGAGCAGCATTCTTCTCAACTTCTGCAGCCTCTCGGATCAGCTGGGCCTCCTCTTTGACTCGCCTTAGCTCATCCTCGACTTTTTGCAAGGCAGTCTTGAGATCCTGCACTGCCTGCCTCTCTGTGGCGAGGTTAATCTGTGTCGAGTACAGCTCTTTGCGCTGGTCCTCCGCCTGGGTCTCGGCACTTTTCAAACCAGCCTCTGCACTTTTGCGCAGTCTCTCCGACTCCTTGAACTCGTCCGTGAGTTTAATGTGATCGTGCTTAAGGGACCCTAAGGCTTTCTCCATCTCCGTCCGAGCCTGGGTCTCAGCGTCAGCCCGACTACGATTACCTCGGCAAAATTCCTCAGCCACAAATACCTGCTGAGTGATCTACGAACGAAACAAGAATGCTTTAAAAAAAAAAAAAAAGGGGGGGGGAAAGAAGAGGAAGTCCCTTTTAATGAAGCAGTAGAAGGGTTACTTACCATCACGAGGTCCCTTTTAAGGGATAGGAAGATCTCGGGCTGAGAGAGCCGCCTATAAGCCTCCATATCCCGAGGAAGGAGTAGGGGCTGCTCTATAGCCTCGGCCAGATACCCTGCCCGGCCTCGGTTGTACTCTCGGACCGAAGCATTATAGGGGATGGCCACCCCATCCAGCTCCAACTTGGGGCTCCATACGCGCGGGGCAGCTCGTACCTCCGCAAGGCTCTCCTCGTCCCGACTCTCCGCGGAGCTGCCCCTTCTGCTCCTTGGTGCACGAGCAGTCTTTTGCTGCTTAGTCGGCTGAGCAGCCACCTCACCCTCCTCAGGGGTATCAACCGGCCTTTTCTTCTTCAGGTCCGGAATAGCCTTAAGGCCCGGTTCCGAAATGCCCTGAGGGACAACAGGAGGAAGGGTTTTGACTTTTGATGGAGATGGCCCCTTCGATGACTGGCCTTTCCCTCGGGAGGCCATCAGCTCCTTCAGAGACTTTCCCTTTCCTGCCATGGGCTCTGTCTCTTCGTCCGAGGTATCGTCCGAGCAGATAACAATGGAAGGAGCGCCAACTGCAGAATGACGGTCCCGCTCTCCTTCAGGACCGGAAAGTTCCACCAAAGCGGTTTGCTGAACTTCCTCCTCAAAATAAAACTCGTCTATCTCTTCCTCAAGGGAAAGACGAGATGATTCAGTTTCCTCTTCAACCTGAACGGCAACACCAGGCTCGTTTGGCGGAGGTAGCTACTCTGCTAAGTAGGGATTTCTAACACCAGGCAACGCAACTGGTGGCAGATCGTGTTTAGCTAGGAACCCGTCCTTGGAAACGTCAATCCTAGCCAACCTCGGGCTGCCAGCCCTTATAGCGTGGCCAATAGCCTGGAAAGAGGTGCTCAGAGGTTGATAGCCCAGTACCAGATGGGCCGCGCGCAACTGTCTGTCCTCGGAAACGTAAATCTCCGACCTAAGAAGGTAGTTCAACGCTGGCACGTTCACAAAGTTTAGCCGAGGAGCGACGTGAATTTTATCTGCAAACAACCAAGAAAAGTGGGGTTAATTCCTGAAATTTTCCAATTACAAAGAAAGCAAGAAAGGCAAACCCTCAACACTAAATCCTTTCCCAAAAAGGACCGATCCTAAAAACGTCGCACCTGGGGTTCCTGCCCGAGTTGGACAATGAATACCGTCGGTCCATTCCCCAGAAGCAATAAGGAAGTCATTCTTCACGGTTTTATTGGATACTGGGAGACAAGAGATCAACCTAACATCCTCGTTCCGGGATTTAAGATAATACCCATCATCCCCGAGGCGGTGACATTCGTACAAATACGCCACATCGTGCCAAGTAAGGCCTAGATTCATCCGCTCGTTTAAGACATCTACACAGCCTAGTATCTTGAACATATTCGGGGCACACTGATACGGCATCAACCTATGGTTGAACAGGTAGTCCCTTGTAATCCTACGCATGGGAAGTGTCATCCCTCCCTCTATAAAAGCAATCATAGGGATAACAACTTCTCCCATGCCTCTCTCTGTCAATACTCCTTCAAGAGGACAGTACTGCAACCCAACCCCCGGGGGAATGCGGTATTTAGCCCTAAAGGCCTCCATAGCGGCTGGAGTATTTACTAATTTCTCAAATCTACCCATCTGAACTGAACTGGGGAAACGAAAGTAAGGACTGAGAATAAAAGCAGAGTCCGAGGAGGGAATTGAAACGGTGAAATGAACGAAATGTACTGGTACCTTCGCAAAACGCTCGGTGCGACGCCTGGAAATCTCTCCTGGAAGGAACGATTCACGAAAGACGGCTACGGAGGCGTAATGGGCACGAGTATTCGTATGTCTCTGGGGTTCGATGGAGTTCTCTGGAAGCCTCTGAGGTTTATGAAATGCAGATAAAAAGAACTGAACCCCTCTGACGTCTTATATAGCCGGGAGGAGAGAGAAAAGATCATTCCTGCCTAAAAATACGGGAAGAAACGATGGCCGTTCGATCCACGCCACACCGTGGGATGGAGGGAACATAACGCCTCCGGAAATTAATGACCACGCCTCGTAAATTGTAGCGCGTCAAAAGTAACGGTCCGCACGCGCGCCCCAAGTTCTCCTTATTTCCACCCTCACACTAACATCAAAACCCCGCTTTTCTCCTCGGAAGGAGATAAAAACCGGAGTTTTGAGGGGCTATTGTGGGGCCCGGCCCAAAAACAAGGGGCTATTCCAAATCCAGGCCCGTCCGAGGAGCGTCCTTGCCGAAGAGAAACCACATATGAAGCATTACTCAACCCTAATAACGCCACGGAAACCTGTCCGAGGAGTAACTCCTCCTCGGACATCACGAAGTCCATACGAGGCACTCTCCCATCCATTTCAGTCCGTCCTCCCAACATATAAAATGAATAAAATCCAAAATATCTCATGGAAAGCTGCCACCACCACATTAATTGCGCCCCAACCATCCTCTTGGCCGCATTAATGAGGAAAAGACCCCTGAACAGTACCACCTTGGCCTCTGCAACTCACAAAGGGAAAGATGGGGGCGTCTGATGGGACAGGTGCTCAAGTAGGTGCTTAGATAATCGACAAGTGTAAGGTTGAGATGAGAGGAGAGGAACTATATAATGTAGTGAAATCCCCCAAAGAAGAGGGGAAGAAAAATTGTATTAAGAACGGAAAAATAGAATCACACGTGGAGATCTTTTCTGGTGTTTTTATCTTCTGCAACTACATTATCCATGTACAAGACCGAACAAGCTCACTGAGGCAAAGTTCTTTGACCCATCCTCTACAAATATTTATTGTGGGTTGCGCCTTGGGCCAAGGCCAGATCAATAAGATTTGGGCCAGGAAAATCGTGCAACTACAAGCCCATTTTGGCCAAAAGATATCTATATTTATAAACGAAAACGACGTAGTTTATAGATTCTATATATATTACAAAAACACTAATAGAAATCAATTCTCATCTGGTTCCGTAGTTCGATTCTCCTCTCTCTCTTCATCGCCAGAAATCTCCAATCTTTTTCAATCGGTAATCGGAATTTCCTTTCAAACTCTATACTATATATTATATTGTTCAATTCAGTTTCAGTTGTAGCAGTTATTTGTGTGTAAAATTTTTCTTTTTTAATTTAATATTTTGTTTTCTTTTTTCTAAGCATGAGAATTGGTTTGCACAACTTTGAACTCTCACTCTCAGTTTATTTATTTATTTTTTTGGTGTGGATTTGAGATGTATAGAATTTTGGAATTCGATTCCAAATCTATTGGTGTGTGAGTAGCCAAACAACTAAAAATCGAATTCAAGACGGAATCGGTTTTCTGAACTTTCAATTTCTAGGGTTTTAGTTTCTATGGAGATTAAATCCTTCAAATTCGATGCAGAATTTCCAAGAGGACATTGGTTTCGGTTTCAGAGTAACTGTTGTGCTAATCAAACAAGCAAAACCTATTCAAAAACCAAACTTCAAATAAATAATTTAAAAAAAATATCCAGTTTTTGTGAAATTAAATATTAAATATAAATAGGCATGAGGCTTTGGAAAGTTAGTTAGAATAACTTGTTTTTGGTTTTTTTGATTATTGTTAATCGAGTCCGGAGAAAGTAGAATTAGTGCTTGGCAAATTTTTGCAAAGCTGAATGATGTGAACATTTTTACTTAATGTAGAAATTAAATTCATATTTTGAAATTAAAATATCTATATTTTACAATGCTTCTATTTGAATAATAAAACATAAAAAAAGCTACTTATTTTTATGTTTATGTTTATATTTATGTTTACCAAGCTCGAGTACCACATTATTTTTTTTAATCGCCCAATTTCCAGCTCAGCAGTGCCACAGTGGCAGAACTAGTGGGAACTCGAGTTTACTGTGCTTGAGTACCATTCTGGAACTCGTGTTTCAGAAACTCGAGTTCTAGAAAAGTGGTAGATTGCTATTAAGTTCCGAAACAGTGTTTTTTTGCTGCATATTTTCCAAAATCGTGGTATTGGGCCATTTTGGCCAAAAGATATCTATATTTATAAACGAAAACGAGGTAGTTTATTGAGTCTATATATATTACCAAAACGCTAATAGAAATCAATTCTCATCTGGTTCCGTAGTTCGATTCTCCTCTCTCTCTTCATTGCCAGAAATCTCCAATCTTCTTCAATTGGTAATCGGAATTTCCTTTCAAACTATATACTATATATTATATTGTTCAATTCAATTTCAGTTGTAGCAGTTATTTGCGTGTAAAATTTTTCTTTTTTAATTTAATATTTGTGTTTTCTTTTTTCTAAGCATGAGAATTGGTTTGCACAACTTTGAACTCTCACTCTCAATTTATTTATTTATTTTTTTGGTGTGGATTTGAGATGTATAGAATTTTGGAATTCGATTCCAAATCTATTGGTGTGTGAAATAGCCAAACAGCTGAAAATCGAATTCAAGATGGAATCGGTTTTCCGAACTTTCAATTTCTGGGGTTTTAGTTTCTATGGAGATTAAATCCATCAAATTCGATGCTGATTTTCAAAGAGGACATTGGTTTTGGTTTCAGAGTAATTGTTGTGCTAATCAAATAAGCAAAACCTATTCAAAAATCAAACTTCAAATAAATAATTAAAAAAAATATCCAGTTTTTGTGAAATTAAATATTAAATATAAATAGGCATGAGGCTTTGGAAAGTTAGTTAGAATAACTTGTTTTTGGTTTTTTTGATTATTGTTAATCGAGTTCGGAAAAAGTAGAATTAGTGCTTGGCAAATTTTTGCGAAGCTAAATGATGTGAACAGTTTTACTTAATGTAGTTTGATTCTCCTCTCTCTTCATCGCCAGAAATCTCCAATCTTCTTCAATCGGTAATCGGAATTTCCTTTCAAACTCTATACTATATATTATATTGTTCAATTCAATTTCAGTTGTAGCAGTTATTTGCGTGTAAAATTTTTCTTTTTTAATTTAATATTTTTGTTTTCTTTTTTCTAAGCATGAGAATTGGTTTGCACAACTCTGAACTCTGACTCTCAGTTTATTTATTTATTCTTTTGGTGTGGATTTGAGATGTATAGAATTTTGGAATTTGATTCCAAATCTATTGGTGTATGAAGTAGCCAAACAGCTGAAAATCGAATTTAAGATAGAATCGGTTTTCCAAACTTTCAATTTCTAGGGTTTTAGTTTCTATGGAGATTAAATACTTCAAATTCGATGCGGAATTTCAAAGAGGACATTGGTTTTGGTTTCAGAGTAATTGTTGTGCTAATCAAACAAGCAAAACCTATTCAAAAACCAAACTTCAAATAAATGATTAAAAAAAATCCAGTTTTGGTGAAATTAAATATTAAATATAAATAGGCATGAGGCTTTGGAAAGTTAGTTAGAATAACTTGTTTTTGGTTTTTTTGATTATTGTTAATTGAGTTCGGAGAAAGTAGAATTAGTGCTTGGCAAATTTTTGCAAAGCTGAATGATGTGAACAGTTTTACTTAATGTAGAAATTAAATTCATAGTTTGAAATTAAAATCTCTATATTTTATGATGGTGTAATGAAAATCCACAAGTCGTATCTCGTCCATATAAGTCATCCAAAGAAAAGAAAGGAAGAAGGAGCATGCTTGTCCATAACAACCTCATCCGTCCGTCCTTAAAGGACGGACGAGGTTGTTGCACCCTGAGCATGTTGAGCCTTAGATGACTCAAATTTCCACCAGGTGTGAGAGACGAGTCAAACCATTACAAGTCAAGTCCAACAACCGTTGTGAAATGCAGATCCAAATAATGTAACTTCCATGGCAGTTATGGAAGTTACCTCCAAATCTTTCGAACTCCTCAACAATAGGAACGGTTACCAAACAAGTAACTGTTCCCTGCATGCTATATAAGCGCTCGCCAATGAGAGGGTAGGGCATTCTAAATACTTCCAATATACTTGGAATTACAAAAAGACTAACTTTGCCATCGGAGGATTCTTGGCCGGCTTCCACCGGTCTCCTCTGATTCTGTGTTTGTTTTCTCAGGACTCAGTCATAAAATCATCAACGCCCGAGATTTTCAGCCCACTGATATCACAGGATTTATCAGTTGGCGCCGTTTGTGGGGAAGGAATTTTTTGCATTTGAACTTCATCGTTGAATTCTGTGATTTCTTTCTCCGACAAAGGGCTGAAATGGTCCGGACAAGATCAAGGGCTACTAGTCCAGGCCCTCAAGAGAGTAGGGATGCCTCCAGTAACCTTCATCGTGACTGTCAATCGGCGCCTGTTGCGCAACCATCTTCTGTCCAATACGTGCAATCCATGGCCGCCGCTATGGCGGAGTTAACCCACCAGAACCAGGAGTTGGTCAAAGAACTTAATTTAAGAAGGCAGCGTCACGAAGGGAACACTGAAGGACAGGCCCAGAGTCAAGAAGATGGAAGGAATGTTGAACCTGAAAGCCAGTCAAGGGATATCGCTTCATGGAGGGTGCCTCATTTGGAAAGGGAAATGGACCAAATGAGAAGAGCTATGGATGAGATGAGGGAGAATATGAGGAGGACGAACCCTGTAGAAGATTTGGTTCACAGAACTGATTCCCCCTTCACGGCTTCCATCAATGCTCACCCTTTGCCACCCAAGTTCAAGATGCCTTCTTTAGATTCGTATGATGGGACGTAGGATCCTTTTGACCACATTGCCACCTTCAAAACTACCATGCACCTTCAAGGGGTTCCGGATGAAATAATGTGCAGAGCTTTCCCTACTACCTTCAAAGGACCCGCACGAGTGTGGTTTAGCGAAATACCTCCGAACACAATGACGTCTTTCGAGGAGTTAAGCAAGTTATTTGTCAACAATTTTATCGGAGAGCAGAGGCACAAGCGTTCCTCGTCTAGCTTGCTAACCATAGAGCAGGGAAAGAATGAAAGTTTGCGGTCCTTCATCACGCGGTTCAACAGGGAAGCCTTGCCAGTGGACGAGATGGATGATAAGCTCCTTTTGGCGGCTTTCCATAATGGGGTTCATTCTAACTTGTTTATCCACAAGTTATATGAGCAGAAGCCTCAGACCATGGCTGAACTCGTCCATTCAGCCCAAAACTTTATGAATGCAGAAGATGCTATCATAGCCAAGAAGAGGAAGAGAGTTGAGAAAATGGAAGCCAACCCCTCGCGCCATTCAGAACAAGGTCCTCGTCTTAAGAAGGGACGAACGGAAGACAAGAAGGATCGAGACAAGAAGGCTGGCCCCTCAACACAAAGTCAACAGTACACACCACTGAACATGCCGCTCGAGCAAGTCCTTATGCAAATCAAGGATGATCCTTCCTTTAAGTGGCCGGAGAAAATGAAGGGAGATCTTAATAAGCGCAATAGGAATAAGTATTGTCGCTTCCATAGAGACCATGGGCATGATACGGACGAATGTTTTGATCTAAAGCAGTAGATTGAGAATCTTATAAGGCAGGGAAAGTTGAGGAGTTTCCTTGGACAAGACCACAAGGACGAGAAATTGAAAGGTAAAGTAGAAGAGTCGTCACGACCACCGCTCGGAGAAATCAAAGTTATCATAGGGAGAAGTTCAACAGGCCAGTCGTCCAAGTCCAAGAAGTCATACCTGAACTGAAGGTAGTGCAGAGCGTCCAACTCTCTGGACGGTCACCTAGAGCAAGTACCACGGATGAGCAAGCAATCACATTCACAGAGGAGGACACTGAAAGAATTCACCACCCTCACGACGATGCTATCGTCATTACCTTGCTTATTGCTAACTACACGACCAAAAGGGTGCTGGTGGATAACGGAAGCTCGGCGGACATTTTGTATTTTTCAGCTTTTCAGCAGATGAGACTAGGACGAGACCGGCTTCGTCCAGTGAACTTGTTAAGTCTCCGTAGAGTATCAAAGAAGTCCAGTCTCTTACCAGGCGAGTTGCTGCCCTCAACAGGTTTGTTTCTAAAGCTACTGACAAGTGTTTACCATTTTTCAAGGTTCTAAAGAAAGCATTTGAGTGGACAGACGAGTGCCAAAGAGCCTTTCAAGACTTGAAGACGTACCTCGTTACGGCTCCGTTGTTGAGTCCGTCCGTGATGGGAGAAGAGTTGTTTTTATACCTGGCAGTGACTCCGCATGCCGTGAGCTCAACATTGATAATAGAGGAAGGAAAAGTACAAAAGCCAGTGTACTATACTAGCAGGGCATTGAGGGGAGCGGAAGGACGATATCAACTAATAGAAAAGCTAGCTTTCGCACTTATCACGGCTTCCAGGAAGCTGAGGCACTACTTCCAAGCCCATGTAATCAATATTATGATAGACCACCCACTCAAAAAAGCCATGAATAAGTTGGAAGTCGCAGGACGATTGATCTATTGGGCTGTCGAACTCAGTGAGTTTGACATTCGATACCAACCAAGGCATGCTATAAAGGCTCAGGCCCTGGCAGACTTTATTGCGGAGTTCACACCAAGCTGCGATGACGTAGAAGGAATGGAAGACAGTAAAAAATGGGTCGTCCATGTGGATGGCTCGTCCATGCAACATGCAGGAGGAATAGGAGTGGTTTTGCAATCCCCTGAAGGAGATAAGTTGAAGCATAAGATCCATCTGCAATACCAAGCAACCAACAATGAAGTTGAGTATGAAGCCTTCCTTAAAGGTTTGAAACTGGCTAAGTCTGTGGAAGCGAAGTCAATACTCGTCCTAGGAGATTCTCAGTTGGTCATGGGCCAAATAAATGGGACGTATAAGGCAATGGAAGGACGAATGAAAAAATACTTAGAAAAAGTGTTACGGCTTGTGAAGAAATTCAAGGAAGCTAACTTCGTTCAAATCCCAAGGAAGGAGAACGTGGAAGCAGATACTTTAGTGAAGGAAGCCTCAGCGACTGGAGCCATGGACGAGTTCAATGAAGTTCAATACGTCCCAAGTATAGATCTCTCGGAAGTGCAGCAAATAGAGAATGAAGAAAATTGGATGACCCCAATAGTATCGTACTTGAAGGACGGAAGGCTTCCGAAAGGGAAGGATGAGGCCAGAAAACTCAGTGTTAGAGCAGCCAGGTATGTCCTTATGGACGAAGTTCTGTACAAAAGAGGCTTTTCTCAACCTTATCTCAGGGGCTCCGGACGAGGCGAACTATGTGTTGAGGGAAGTTCATGAAGGAGCCTGTGGAAATCATTCGGGAGCCAGATCACTCATCCACAAGGTCGTCCCTGCAGGGTACTATTGGCCAACTGTCCAAGCAGATGCAAAAGCTTATGTCAAGGTATGTGACCAATGCCGACGATTTAGTAATGTCCCCAGACAACCATTAAAGCATCTCACCCCGATGATGGCCCCGTGGCCCTTTTCTCAATAGGGCCTAGACATCCTGGGTCCTTTTCCACTCGGAACTAGACAGATGAAATTTTTAGTGGTGGGGATAGACTATTTCACCAAGTGGGTGGAAGCAGAATCCTTAGCAAGTATCACGTAGCAGAAGGTAAAGAACTTTGTCTGGAAGAACATAGTGTGCAGGTTTGAAGTGCCCAAAATACTAGTATCCGACAACGGGTGACAATTTGACAATGCCCTTTTCAGGGACTTCTGTGAACACTTTGGAATCCAAAATCATTATTCCTCCCCCGCCCACCCTGAAGCAAACGGTCAAGCCGAAGTTGCAAACCGATCCTTGCTGAAAATCATCAAGACTCGGCTTGAGGGGGCAAAGGGAGTATGGCCAGATGAGCTACCTGGTGTCCTATGGGCGTACAAGTCGATGGTGAGAACCCCTACAGGGGAAACACCTTTTAAGCTAGCCTATGGAAGCGAAGCAGTCATACCTGCGGAAGTGCACATGGCTAACCATAGGGTGATGTCATATCAGGACAAGGATAACGAGGAGCAGCTCCGCTTGAACCTCAATCTGGTAGACGAGGTAAGGAAGGATGTAGAACAAAGGACGGCAAGGTACAAAAACCTCATGGCTAGGCGATATGAGGCAATGGTGAAGTCAAGGCGATTCAACATAGGAGACCTCGTCTTGAAAAGGGTTTCTTTGGCAACCAAGAACCCAGCTCATGGGAAATTGGGACCTAACTGGGAAGGACCCTACAGAGTTGTCAACTATAAAAGACAAGGATCTTACTACTTGGAGGCCTTGGATGAGAGAAAATTGGAACATCCTTGGAATGTTGAACACCTGAGGAGGTACTACCAGTAAGATGCCAACCTGAATGAGCGTAGTTCTGGACAAGACTGAAGCCCATTCATCTACTTATTTGTTTGCATGTTTTTAATAGTATTTTGTTGTTATTATGGTGTGATTATGGACAAAGTTATGGTTTGTATTTATTTTCATAATAGGCATTAGCTTCTTAGCACATGCCTCGTTGTTATCATGGTGTGATTATGGACGAAGTTATGGTTTGTATTTATTTTCATAATAGGCATTAGCTTCTTAGCACATGCCTCATCCGTGAACAATGTTTGTGGAATGTACATAATGTTGTGTAAATTCCTGATTTCCATACTACTTCTGTTCAAATTAACCCACGAGAAGGCTAAAAAGTTCAAGACGAGAAAATTCTCTGGACGTGGAGATGTAACGTCAATAAGCTTTCCTAAGGGTAAAGCAAAATCAAGGCACGCTCGTCCAAAGCAAAGGACAAGGTAAAGCCTATGCCTTGAGCAAATCACAATAAGCCCAAGGCATACTCGTCCATATAATGGACGAAGTAAAGCATAATGCATATCCAGACCATGGACGAGGAAATGCATAGACGAGTGTTTTGAACTTGTTAAGGCACCTACTAAAACAATCCAGTCCATGGATGAGCAAAATGCAGGGTCTTATCCTCATTAAACATGAAAATCAGCCAAGTCTAAGGATGAGTAATGCTGATGATTACCATTTCACATAGACGAATTACACTTGGTGAAATTCCAATAACAATGGTAGAAGTATATATATGAAATATGGACGAGTCAAGCATGAAGTCTTGTATATGGAAATAAAAAGTCTCGTCCATGCATATATAAAAGAAAAATAACAGCATTCATTCAATTGTTTTAAGGGCGGACGACCAACGTCCAAACACCCTTATGAAAGTACAAGTTTAATAACTCGTCCTAAAACCATGGACGAGCCTAATGTATTTGAGTTGCATTAAAAGGTCCCAAAACTAAGGACCAAACAAAAAGACAAAGAAAAAGGAAAAATACAAAGTTTAGTAAAAACTCGTCCTTAAGCAGGGGGGGCATTCACCTTGGAATCTTCCTTGGACGGCTGGGTAGAAGCATTGTCCTCCACATTAACGTCCTCGGAGCTCGTTTGAAGAAGAGAACTGGTAGCAGCATTCAAATTAAGCTTGATGGAGTTGAAGTCCACTTCAAAGAAGTTTTCAACAGCGTCCAACCTGAAATCCTCAAAACTTGCTGCATGGTTACGATCCAATAAGTCCGTAAATTCTTTGGATGCCTTGAACTCAGCAACTACATCTTCTTTCGCCTTGGAGAGAAGAGTACTCAACTCGTCGTTCTTCTTTTGCATATGATCAAGACGAGTATCTTTCTCCACTATATCAATTCTCAACTCCTCGATCAAGTTTTGATGCTCCGTTGCCTTCTCCTTAGCCTTGGCAGCTATCCCAACCCATTTCTTACTCTCGTCCCTCACATTTTGGATTGTCGTCTCCAATAAGACCTTCGTCTTGTCCAACTCAGTGGCCTGCCTAAACGTTGCGATGAACTTGGACATGGCCTACAAGAGATAGACATAAAAATGTTGGGTTAGATGGCAAAAAATTACGAAATAATAAAGACGAGACGAGAGTAAAGTTACATACCTTAAAAAGATCATGAACACCTGAGTGTTCAAAATCCTTCAGGGACATGTCATAACAGACATTTATGTCTTCGTCCTTCATAGCTTCCCTGAAGCGTTCCCAAGCCAAGTCCTCATTTTCAATAATGTTCGAGGGAACCCTTGGAGGAGGCTGGGACGAGACAGATGCAGTCGTCCTAGGAGGGGTTTTGGACGGGGTAGTCTCAATTGGCGTGGACACATCCACATCAACTATTTGGATGGAAGGATGGGACTGAGGAAGGTTAGGCTTAGCTACTTTAGACGACCGATGCTTAACTCTTTTGTCACGACGGCTGGGGAGACTTCCCAGATCCAAGTTTTTTGGTAGGGACTTCCTCTTGTCCCCAGCAGATGGACGAGTCTGGGATAGGATCTTAGGACGATTATCCCCAGCTGGTGGATGAATCTGAGTTTGGGCCTCAGGACGATCCCCTTCACCTACAACCTCTTTTCCTTTGTTTCCTTTCATTGTTGCCATTCCTAAAAAAAAAAAGAGAAGTTTTTAGAACTAAAACAAAAAGGAAAAGTGTGTAAGGGATGTTTTGAGTTTAAAACTTACTTCTCCTTACTGTAATCTCGTGTCTAAGTGCCTCTTCAGAAGCATCAGGGCCGTTAATCACTCTCTGATCGCACACAGACTGATGCATCAATCAGAAGCATTAAGGCACATCAATCAGAAGCATCAGGGCCGTTGATCATGCTCTGATTGCACGGCCATGATTCATCCATTGGGTTTAGGTCTTGTCTCCTTTGTGATCAAGGATAGAGAGGTATGATCCTATAGAACAGATCCAAAATGTGAATCCCATGATATCAGTGGGCTGAAAGTCTTGGGCGTTGATGATTTTATGACTGAGTCCTGAGAAAACAAACACAGATTAGAGGAGACCGGTGGAAGTCGGCCAAGAATCCTCTGATGGCAAAGTTAGTATTTTTGTAATTCCAAGTATATTGGAAGTATCAGAATGCCCTACCCTCTCGTTGGCGAGCGCTTATATAGCATGCGAGGAACGGTTACTTGTTTGGTAACCGATCCTATTGTTGAGGAGTTCGAAAGATTCGGAGGTAACTTCCATAACTACCATGGAAGTTACATTATTTGGATCTGCATTCCACAACGGTTGTTAGACTTGACTTGTAATGGTTCGACTCGTCTCTCACACCTGGTGGAAATTTGAGTCATCTAAGGCTCAACATGCTCAGGGCGCAACAACCTCGTCTGTCCTTTAAGGACGGACGGATAAGGTTGTTATGGACGAGCATGCTCCTTCTTCCTTTCTTTTCTTTGGACGACTTATATGGACGAGATACGACTTGTGGATTTTCATTACACCATCATAAAATATAGAGATTTTAATTTCAAACTATGAATTTAATTTCTACATTAAGTAAAACTGTTCACATCATTTAGCTTTGCAAAAATTTGCCAAGCACTAATTCTACTTTCTCCGAACAAGATTAACAATAATCAAAAAAACCAAAAACAAGTTATTCTAACTAACTTTCCAAAGCCTCATGCCTATTTATATTTAATATTTAATTTCACAAAAACTGGATTTTTTTTTAATTATTTATTTAAAGTTTGGTTTTTGAATAGGTTTTGCTTGTTTGATTAACTAAGATCCTTGCAACATTTTTTCTTTGAGAATGCACTTGAATTTCCAATGTCTCTTTAGTTTCACAAGTTTACATAATTTATGGTAATTTTTGATGGATCAAACCTTTCTTTTGTAGTCTCTCTTTCATCTTTCTCTCTTGTAATTTGAAAAACCTTCTGACCCTATCATTTTTTTGAAATATAGATTTGCTTAGTTCTCTGCCAAGCACAACACTTGGGTAATTTACAAGAAGAGTTGCTGGAACAAACTGACAAGTAAGGACAGCCTGATTTTCTCTTTGTTTATCTCATACTTTGTATTAGATTTTATCCATTAGTGTATTGTGTTTGAATTGGCTCTGATTTGCATATTTTAGCTAGCTTTCTCTTCAAAGAAACAAATATTTGCATTCAATTAAATCTTATACTGTATTCAACTAACCTGTCAAACTGTTATGTTCTCTTTTAAAAATAATTGTCACCAGCCATATTGGGTTTTTTGATTTGTCCTAGCTGCATAAGCTGCTTGCGATTCTCTTTCATTGGTTTATAGCATTAAAAGTTCCACAACAGGAGATTTATCTTTATGGGAACAAAAGAAGACAAGTCTAATGAGTATTCAAAAAATAAAATACCTATTGGGAGGCATTTTGTAGAACACCTAGCAGATATAGTCATTTGCTTTTACTTACATAATCCTTATGGAAAAAAAAATAAAATAAACAAGAGATATGGTTCTATAGAACCTAAGTATTTAAATAAAAACATACCTTATAATTTAGGCCAGATTAGTTAATAACAAAATGATCAAATGTGTGGGAAAGAGAAGAGAGCGTAATGTCAAGAGGTGAGAAGAGATGGGTTTGTGTGATTGTTCTAAAAGCCAGGAAAAGGAGAGAGTAAACTGATGTGGCACTTGATAAGAGAGTCTTACCTGGAAGATTGTAAAGAGACTTTCAATTCTATGCGCCACTTGGCAAAGCCTGGAATTTTCTAAAGCCAAAAATCTAAGATATTGAATTGCTTTAGATAGGGCAGAAATAGACTAAAAGCCAAAAGTAATCTTACTTGCTTCATGAACTGATCTATATTCCTCTTGCAACAAACCTTGCATCTGACCTATACTTGTTTTAATAAAGGACAAAGTTCATATGGATTATCATTTATATGTCAGAAAGATGTGTATTTTATTATTGGCGAAAAGCACATTTTAGTTCTTACATTTTCAGGCGATTTTCATTTTAGTCCCTACATTTTATTTTTACCGCTTTTAGTTCCTATCTTGAAAAACGCTTCCCATTTTGGTCCCTGCCGTTACTCATTTAACAGAAATATTCTACGTGGCAAACGATCCAACAATAAATACTGATGTGTCTATTAAAATAATATTAAAAAAAGTCACATCAGATAAAAATAATTTATCAATTTTAACTAAATAAAAAAAAAAGGAAAAAACAGAAATAAAAACAAAAAATCATTTAGATTGAGATCGAGCTTTAGCTTGAGTAAGAACAATAAGAACACAAACCCAGAAAATTCAAAACCCAAAACATTAGTCAGTTATCTTTAAAAAAAAAAAAAAATCAAATCCAGGTCAAAAAAGAGAGAGGCTGAGTCGGTTTGATCTAGGTTAGAGAGAGATGTTGAGATCGGTTACTGTCACGGCATGACTGGCGGCGACATGTGGGTTCAAGATCAACCAAATGGGGAGTGATTTAAGAACTGTGGTGGTCGGGTTCTGGGTTTCAAAGTGGTTTTGGCGATTGAAGAAGTGTGGGTTTTTATTGGGTTCGTTTAAAATACCGATCTAGTTTTTATTTTCCTGCTCAATCTGGGTTTTTTCTCTCATCTCACATTAGTTGTTTTTGGGTTTTGAATTTTTTGGGTTTTGTTCTTGTCTGTTCTTCCTCAGTCTTTCTGTCTTTCTCTTTCTTTGACACACTTTCTCTCTGAAAGCTGTTTGTGGGGGTGTCAATGGTGGATCTGAAGTTAACATTTCTGAAGGTATACTCGGTTCTGAAATCAGAGCTCCTTGAAGACTTTGCTTTTGAGTGGACAGATAATTCTCGTCAATGGGTCGAGCTGGTTCGTTTCCGTTCCATCTCATATTCCTATATTGTTTCTCATTTGCTTTCTCATCATTCAAGCTCTTCTTTTTGCTCTTTCATATTTGATAAAGTTTCTATTTTTAGTTTTTTCATGGGGTTGATTATTACTCTATCTTTCAGATGCCATTCCTTACATGTTATCCACATTTTTTGCTTGAAAATAAGAAACCCCAAAAAATCAATCAATGAGAATGACTGTGTTTTGAATGGCTAGTACGAGAGATTTGGGTTAATTGATATTGTTAAAAGAGTATTGGAAAACATTGAGATGGTAAATGGTAATATTCATGTACTAAGAATTAAGAATTGTAGATCTGATGTTAATTTTCTGGGTTTTAAATTTTTCGGGTTTGTGTTCTTGCTCAAATGTTTAACGTGTTCATGTTTAATTTATCAATTTTATCTGGGTTTGTCAAGATTGTTGGCATGAATTCTAATGCGTTCATGTTTAATCTAATGTGGATCTGAAGTTTAATTTTGTGTTCTTATTTTCTAGGTTTGTGATTTTTGATTTTTAATTTTGTGATCTTAGATCTGGTCTGTATTTTTGTTGTTTTTGTTCAAAATAAACTTAAATCTTAATTCATGTAATTTTTTGTATTTAATTCTGTTTTTATTTTTATTTTTTATTTAGTTAAAATTTGATAAATTAACTTTTAAAATTTAGATGAGACGTGGCATCTTTTTAATGCCAAATAAATTTTTTTTATTATTATTTTAATGCCATATCAGTATTTATTGTGTGAACTGTACACTCCGTTTGCCACGTAGACAATTTCTGTTAGTGAGATGACACTAGGGACTAAAATAGAACGCGTTTTTGATTTTAGGGACTAAATACGGTAAAATTAAAAAGTAGGGACCAAAGTGAAAATGAGGTGAAAATATAGAGACGAAGATAGTATTTCTTCCTTTATTATTTGTAGGGAAGTTCTATCTGAGATTTTGCGTGGTATAGTTAGTGGGTGTGACATTTTTATCCACGTGTCCAGCACTTTTTTGGACTTTTATAACAAAATTCAGCATAAGGTGTAGAATTACAATAGTGTTGTGCGTTTTGGTCAAGGAAACTACACCTATTTATTAGAAAATAGTGGATAAATATATAAGTTCAATATTATAAGGCAAGAAATACACAAAGCAAGATTCTTAGGAGTTGCCAGTTTAAATACCCTTGTCTGTGTCGACAACATCATTTTTCTACAAATAATAGGTGATCCTTTTTGTAGAGCATCATCAACTTATAACTTTATTTAGAATAGGAGAGAAAATCAGACTAAGTATAACAATTCTGCATCCATGTTTCATACCTTTTTTTTTTCTGCAATACTGTGAATTAATTAGGCTATATTATTTGGCTTTTCAACTAATCTATTTTCAATGTGGTGTCACTTAGGTTATTCCTCTTTCACTAAGTCTGAAATTTTCAAGAATGTCTCTGCATGTTATTAGTGTATTCTGTTTTTCCTTGTTTTTTCTTTATTTCATTTGAAATTGATGCCACATATCTCTACTTTCTATGGATTTGTTTCTTTATTATGTGAATTGTCTTGCTCAGCTCTAATGTGGTCTTAACCTCTCAAAAAAAAGCTCTAATGTGGTTTTAATTATGCATTTATATTCATGATGAACTTAATAAAAATTGATCAAGGTTGATATGATTTAACACTGTCTAAATCTATTTCTTCTTACCTGACCAGTTACTGCAATGGGAAAGAAGCCGGAGGGGACTGGTGCTAAGGCTAGTGGCAAAGACACTTCAAAAGATGCGAAGAAAGGGAAGCTTTCGGTCTCGGCGATGCTTGCTAACATGGATGAGAAACCTGAGAAACCTAAAAAGGGTTCTTCTTCAAACGCTTCTAGTAAACCTAAGACAAAAGCTCCAAAAGTGTCATCTTACACTGAGAACATAGATCTTCCTCCATCTGATGATGAGGATGATGCCCTGAAGAAGACCTGTCTGATGCCAAGAAGCGGCAAATGAGGAATGATTCAAATTCACTTGACATAGCCGTAAGTGAGAAAGAGTTGAAAAAAAGAGAAAAGGACATACTTGCTGTCTATGCAGCAGAGCAGGCAAAACGGGAGGCCCTTAGGGATGACCATGATGCTTTTACTGTTGTTATTGGTAGCCGGGCTTCAGTTCTTGATGGGGATGATGAAGCTGATGCCAATGTCAAAGACATAACTGTTGATAATTTCTCTGTATCTGCTCGGGGAAAAGAACTCTTAAAGAACACGTCGGTTAAGATATCTCATGGGAAAAGGTATGGCTTGGTTGGACCCAATGGAATGGGCAAGTCTACATTATTAAAGCTCCTTGCTTGGAGGAAGATTCCAGTACCTAAGAATATTGATGTGCTTTTGGTTGAACAAGAGGTGGTTGGTGATGATAAAACTGCCCTTGAAGCAGTTGTTACAGCTAATGAAGAGCTGGTGAATCTCCGAAAAGAGGTTGAATCTTTGCAGAATTCATCTTCTGCTGCTGAGGGTGAGAACGGAGATGATGAGAATGGGGATGATGCGGGAGATAAGCTTGCTGAGTTGTATGAACAGTTGCATATCTTGGGATCAGATGCAGCAGAGGCTCAGGCATCAAAGATTCTTGCTGGGTTGGGTTTCACCAAGGATATGCAGGGTCGCCCAACCCGATCATTTAGTGGTGGCTGGAGGATGAGAATATCATTGGCTAGGGCGCTCTTTGTGCAACCAACACTTCTCTTATTGGATGAACCCACAAACCATCTTGACCTTAGGGCTGTTCTCTGGCTGGAGGAGTACTTGTGTCGGTGGAAGAAAACTCTTGTAGTTGTGTCACATGACCGGGATTTCCTCAACACTGTCTGCACTGAGATCATTCATCTCCATGATTTTAAGCTTCATTTCTACCGTGGGAATTTTGATGATTTTGAAAGTGGGTATGAGCAGCGTCGCAAAGAGATGAACAAGAAGTTTGAAACTTATGAGAAGCAAATTAAAGCAGCGAAGAGGTCAGGGAGTCGGGCTCAGCAGGAAAAGGTGAAAGACCGGGCTAAGTTTAATGCTGCAAAGGAAGCATCTAAGAGCAAGGCTAAGGGAAAGGTTGATGAGGATGAGCCTCTGCCTGAGGCTCCAAAGAAGTGGAGAGATTATAGTGTGGAGTTCCACTTCCCTGAACCTACTGATCTCACACCACCACTTTTGCAGCTAATTGAAGTCAGCTTTAGTTACCCAAATCGAGCGGATTTTAGGCTCTCGAATGTCGATGTAGGTATTGATATGGGAACACGTGTTGCTATTGTTGGGCCCAATGGAGCTGGAAAATCTACCCTACTGAATCTTCTTGAAGGTGATTTGGTTCCAACAGAAGGTGAAGTACGAAGGAGTCAGGAGTTAAGGATTGGGAGGTATTCGCAGCACTTTGTGGACCTACTAACAATGGATGAAACTCCAGTTCAGTATCTTCTTCGTCTTCATCCAGATCAAGAGGGACTTAGCAAGCAGGAGGCTGTACGTGCAAAGCTTGGAAAATTTGGACTCCTAGTCATAATCACCTCACCCCAATTGCAAAATTATCTGGAGGGCAAAAGTCACGGGTTGTCTTCTCTTCAATTTCCATGTCGAAGCTACACATATTGCTATTGGATGAGCCCACAAATCATCTGGACATGCAGAGTATTGATGCGCTGGCTGATGCACTGGATGAGTTTACTGGTGGAGTTGTCCTTGTCAGTCATGACTCTAGGCTTATATCTCGTGTTTGTGAGGATGAAGAGAAGAGTGAAATTTGGGTTGTGGAAAATGGAACTGTGAGAAATTTCCCTGGAACCTTTGAGGAGTACAAGGAGGAGTTACAAAGAGAGATCAAATCAGTGGTTGTTTAAAAATTACAATGTTGCACGTGCACGGACACAGACACGGACACGACATGGACATGGACACGTGGATACGGCAATTTTTGAAAAATAAGGACACGACACGGCGGGGACATGGCGGCGACACGGTAGCGACACGGCGGTTAAATAATTAATTAAATTTTATATTTAGGCACATTTTTTAATATTTTTAGACATAAAATACATTTATGTCTGGAATTCAAATTATGTAAGAACTACAAATAAGTAAACTAACATCCAAAGTAGTACAATAATACTATAGCAGGACACACAAAAACAAATTTATAAATTATAAGTTATAACTAATTAAAAAAAAAAAAAAAAAAAGGACAGAGGGCACGGGGCACCCACAGGCCACAGCAGCAGTTTAAAAAAAAAAAAAAATGCGTTATAAATAAGTAACAGTACACCCACCCATTCACCAAAATTAATATCTGGAAAAAAAAAAAAAAACAGAGAGAGGACAGAGAAGAGAATCGGACTTGTTGTCCACTTGTCCGCGCCGAGAGAGATAGAGATCGGAAGGGACAGAGGGCACGGTGTCGACGTCGGAGCTCGCCGATCGGCCCAATCTAACTCCAGCGAGGGACAGAGGGCAACGGCAGCGACAGAGGGAGGGTGGGTTGACTATAGAGAAGAACTTGAAATGGTTTATTGTTTTAGGGTTATCATAGAATTAAGGTATTGGTAAGTCCATCTGTCAAAATCTGTGATTTTTTCTTCTTTTTTTTCTTTTTTTCTTTTTACTGCTGGCGTGTCGGAACATGCCCAGCGCCGTGTCGGAGAAACGAAACGAAAAAAAAAAAAAAAAAAAAAAAAAGGGACACCGCCAGACACTAGAATCTGGCGCGTCGTCCCCGTTCCAGTGTCCGACACGTGTCGGACACTGACATGACGCCAAAAATGGCGTGTCGGTGCAACCTAGAAAAATTATTGTTAAATTCCTATTTTGGCCTTTCCCTCTTAGCAATACGCTGAGGACACCTGCACGAAAATCATAGATTGATTTATATCGTGTTAAAGCTCTGTGAACTACAATTGCCCCATTAACTTAGATGTCCTTCAGAAATTTGTGTAGAATTAATGCTGCTTTTTGCTAGGACAGGTGAAAACTGAAAACTGCTTAGTTTATTGTTACAAGGTTAATAAAATGACCTTCAGAAGGTTAATAAAATGACCATAACTTTGAAGCAATTTGATATTCTGTCCCCAAGATACCTGAACCCCCCAAAAATAAATAAAGAAAAGAAGGAGAATTGCAGTAGGTTAATGGCAATTGTAAAATTTAGTGACTTTATTATGAACGCGTCCACTAAATATACACGTTGGAGTGTTCCCTTACAGTGACAGGCTGCATTGGTCCTAGACACAGTAAAATTTGGGCAAGCTATTGTTAGCTAGGCCGTTCTTGTAAGAGACATGTTACATTGGCCCTCGGATGTACTGCATATGGGTGAGAGTTCTTGCACTTTTATCAGTTTACGGACAGGTGTAGATAAAGATGTTAGTCAAGGAGAATAGGATTCGTATTGGTACTGGAATATACGGTCCTTAACACGGAAATTAATGGAAATAGTAGATATAACGACTAGGAGGATAATGAAAATTGTGTGCCTTAGTAGGTAGGTGAGAAATCTAGAGAAATGGAGCATACAGGATAGAAACGGCACAGGGATAATCAGGGACGGAATCAGGATTTGAACCTAGGGGGCCAAAGCATGAACCAAAAAAATTTCATGTGACATGGTTCATTAAAAAAAAAAAAAAAAAAACTCATGGTAGACAAAAAATTGCACTTTATTACCTAAATATTTAAGTCAAGAAGGCTATAATATAAACAAAAAAAGTTGAAAGTTACAACATAACTTTTTTAAAGAAGGAAAAAAAAAAAAAAAAAAAAAAAAAAAAAAAAAAAAAAAAAAAGAGGACTTCAGATCTCCAGATTTTGGGTAACTGGAATTAATATGTTAATTTTATTATGTTGAGCAACTCATCAATATGATAATCTCATACTTTTTGATGCAACTGAAAATCACACTAATGAAGTTTTTCAAAACTTTGTTTGAGGATTTAAAAAAATTGGGATATCAATATTAAGAGTTGGCAATGCTACGTTATCAATATTGGCTTCTAAAAGAATTTTGGCGTTTTATCCTTTGAAAAAAATATAAATATTGTAATTCACTTTCCCATAGTTTATAAATCAATTAAAAAAGTCATATAAATTGTTGTAACCCCTGTAAGGGAATTTTTTTTTCTATGAGATTTTTTTGGTTATGAATTATTGAATTACAATATTGGTGAATTGGGGATTTTTTTTTTCATCCTATATACTATTTAATTTTTTCAAAAAATTGGGGGGGGGGGGGGCATGGCCCCCCCTGCCCCTTAGTGGGTCCGTCCTTGGGGATAATCATAGATAATAAGTAAAAAAAATTTATTCAAACAAAATGTAATCACCCATGTACTCCGGGGATGTACGCATGGAGCAAGTCTTTTCATTGAATAAAGGGAAAAGTACATTATATACAATGGCAGAATGCCACTACAAAAAAATATGCAAGGAAAGCTACAAAAGAAAAAAGAAAGAAGAAATAAAATCCTAATATTAAGCCTTGGCCTTTGGAGCAGAAGGGTCTTCTTTCTTGCTCGGCTGAGAGGCAGGAGTGTCTTTGGCCCTAGGATCAGCCTCCTTGGGTTTGGTCTCGGTCTCCTTTGCCTTGGCTGCAACGTCCTTTGCCTTGGTAGCATCCTTGGCCTTTGAGAGGGGCTTGGTCTCCTTGCCCTGACTTTATCTTTGGCCACCTCGGCCCCTTGGCCTTAATCACCAGCCAGGCTGGGTCTTTTGGAAGCCTCGAGGTGAGGAAGAGTGGCTTGAACAGTCAAAGGCTGCTCAGAAGATTCTGGAGCAAGGGCAGAGGGAGATGGGAGGGCAGTTGGGATTTCACGAATCTCAGGATGATAGTATATGCTCCCAAGCTGCCTCCACTCCGAGTCAGCAGGGACCCCTGCAAGGTTGAGGGCCTCTACCCACGTTGCCTTGCAGTAATCCCTGCATACCTCGGCCAGCTCCTCAGCCAGCCTAACCTCGGTTTCTTCTATGCCACAGATGTAAGACGCTTGCTTCGAGCCCTCAGCAACTTCCTCGGCCGCTCAAGCTACGGCTTTGGCCTTCTCTAAGTCAACTTTAAGGTCCAGGACCAGCTGCTTCTGTATGGTCAACTCTATCTCAGTGAGATAGAGTTTCTTACGCTGATCTTCAACCTGGTCCTGGACGTTCTTCAGCCTAGCCTCAGCACTCCTCCTCGCCCTCTCCTCGGCAATCAACTTGGATCCTGGATTTTGAGCCGTTATTAGACGCTTTTCAGGACATAAGCCATGCAATCAGGGCAGGCGACCCTCGGCTAGCTCGGATTGACATTTCAGTACTTGGTTTCTTAGCCAGAGAAGACCTCCCGCCGGTCAAATTGCTTCTTCAACGAGCTCTTCTTGAAGTAGCAGCCCCGAGGGAAGAGACCGCTTCCTCGCGTCTATCACTCGAGGAGGAAATAGACCAATTCTAACTCGAGGAAGAGAAGGAGGAACAGGGAGACCTTGTCATCCCCATATCGGACGCCGAGGACGAGCTCAATAGGCTCTTAAGTGTTCGCACCCCAGTTCTCGTAGTAGCACGTCTAGACAGCAGCTCCGAGGAGGAAGAAAAAGGAATGGCCCTGAACCATAGGAAAGGGAAAGGTTTGAGGGACCTTATGGCTTGGAGGAACAAAGGGTCAACATCCTAAGAGGTCCTTGAGTTCCAGGTTCCTGCCAATCTTCCCCCTCCCCCTCCTCCTCCCACTACTGCACTGGGCTTGCTCCCCCTCCTTAACCTGAAGAAGAAAAGAAAGGAGTAGGAGGTAGAGGAGAGTGAGGTGGTCCCTCAGAAGGGGACAAAATAGTAGAAGACTGCCAAGGATGCCAAGGATAGGCAGGCATCCTCTGTGGACAGTAGGGAGGACCCAAGTGGGGCCGAGGTGTGCCAACAGCAACGAACTTGGGCTCTTTAGCTAGAGCTGGATGGCGCTGCCATCCTATGGAACTCTTCAATCAGGGATTTCTAGAGAGGGCACTTCGCCTACGTTGCTGAAGCCTTGGAGTAGCCCCTTCTCTTGCCCAAAGACATGAAGTGAACGGAATACAAAAAGAATGAAGGAATGGTGAAGTCGCAGAGCTATCGCCCATGCTTCAAGAAAAGAGAAAGAAGAGAAGGAACCTAAACCTAGGATACCCCACCTGACTCTCCCTCTCGGACTAGGCAGTGAAGACCATTATGCCATGCCCTTGAGGCGATCAAGTAGTCGTCCTTCATACTCTTATTGGATTTAGGGAGACACAAGATGAGCCTAACAACGGACAATTTGGACTTGAGGTAATACCTCGAGTTAGCGAGTAAGTGGCACTCAAACATGTGGACAACATCGTGCCAAGTGAGCCCCAAACCCATGTGCTCGTTGAGAGCATCGACGCTGCCTAAGACCCTAAATAGGTTGGGTGCGCACTGGTGAGGACACAACCTATGGTTAATTAGGTATTAGGTTACCCTACTCATAAGAAGCGTCATTCATCCCTCTATAAAAGCAATCATAAGAATGATGACCTCCCCTTCTTCTCTATGTGTCAGCACTTGTTCTGGAGCACAATACCGCAGGGCAACTCCCTGTGGAATGTGATACTTAGCCATAAACTCCTCCATACGGGCAGGAATGTTTACAAGATGCTTAAATCTACCTATTTAGGCAGGTAAAAGGGGAAAGAAAGAAGTTTTTAAGGAAAGGAAACAAAGAATAGAGGGCCAAGGAGAATGGCCGAGAAGAAAAGAACCTAGGAGTGTGAGAACTTATGAGAACATGAGCAAGTGATACTTCTGAAGCTTCTTGAGAGTTGGGAGATGGGGGAAATTCTTGGAAGTTTGAATGTTTGAGGATTCTTAAGAGTTCGCAGATTTGTGAAGTGAGAGTTAAACCCTCCAGGCACTTTATATAGAAAGTGGAGTTAAGTAGGAGTTATCCCGCTCAAAATTCAAGGAGAAATGCCAACTGTGAGATCTGCATCTCACCATAAGATGTGGGGAATAGAGCGCCGCCTGGAGCATTTAATGAGACGTCGCGGGCTCCGAAGCGTTAGGAATAGTTACGAGGCACACGAAGCGGTATTCTCACGTGTGTAAATCAAAGAAATAAATGGTCTTAACTCTCCAAAATCAAAACCCCATTTTTCTTCTCGAATGAGAGGGGAAAACCAAAGTTTTGAGGGGCTATTGTAGGGATAAGGGCCTAAAATTATATATTGGGCCTTGGGCTTTGGCCAAAGACGTTGGGTGATCCGAGGATAAATAAAAAGTAATGAGGATGTAAGGCTCAGAGCCCCATGAGTGAGTTACAAATGAGAAGGTTGGGGAAGGCGGGCCGAGGAGGAATATCTCCTCGAATAAATGAAGCATAGATCAATTGTATATCCTATCATCCAAGGTGACATTCCAGGAAGTTCTACTAATAAGGACGTGCATTATGAACGTACAGGAGGGATGGGAGCTCAGAAATATCTAAGAGAAAGCTGCTACCACCGCATTGTATGCTCTGTAGCTAACTCTCTGGCCGCATTAATGAGGAAATGATCTCTGAACAGTGCTTTTTAGCCTTACAGCTACCCCCAAAGACTTCAAGAGGGTGCTGATGGGACAAGGATCAACATGAGCAATCTACTGTCCATGTGTAGGGTAAAAATGACAAGGGAAAGATAGTATAAATTAGAGGGAAAGCCCTAAGAGAAGGGGATCGGAGAATGAAGAAAGAAACACTGTAGCAATCAAAACTGTATCTATAACCAAATTCAAGTAATATATACAAGAACTGATCTCCTCGAACTGTGCCGAGGACGAATTTCCTTAGATCAATCCAGTCTATTTTTACTTGATTGTCTCTTAGATCCATTCTCACTATTATCCAACTCATTAGAACCTAGTTTTTCAAATCACTCTCTATAAATTCATTGTATTGGGTTCTTTGGGCTTAACTCCTTTTATCCTTTGGGCTTGGGCACCAAATAGCGTCCTTACACCAACAATAACACAGTTTAAAGCCCAAAAAAAAAAAAAAAAAATTCCCATCAAAATCCAAACTCTCCCCCTGAACCCTAATATCCAATACAATGATACTTACAAAAGGAATCTCAAAATTTTATAGCAAACCAAAATGAAAATGAGATTAAAGCAACAAGATATAGAGTTTGTCATAATTAATTACTCAAATAATTGATAAACACATTCAAATTCAAATCTATAGCCAAGTCTAGTCACTAGTGTTATGACATAAATTAACTCAAATTCATCTTAACCAAAACTTTATATATATATATATATATATATATATATATATATATATAGATAAACTAAATTCAAACCAAATTCATGAGAGATGCCCATAATAGGGAATCAAAGCATTAAAATGTATCAACTCAAATTAAGCAAATCTATAAGGAAAAAAGAAAAAAGAAATTCACCTCAAAGGTGTCAAAAAATTAATAAATCCACAAAAAAGAGAAGAAAATTGAATAAAGAGAGAGAGAAATTTACCTCAAAGGTGTCACATTTGTTTCGGTAAAGGGAGAGATGGTTAATTCGTCCCATATTATGAGACTGGTTAAGAATTTATAATTTAAAAAAAAAAAAAGAAAAAGAAAAAAGCTATCATTAATCTAGATGGTAGTGAAAGAATTGAATTGTTTGTTTAAATAAAGTAAACGATAAGTTAGGAAATTTATTTATTAATTTTTCAAAGACAATATCATTTTGGCATAACTCAATAATTTGGGAGAGAAATGCTAGAGAAACACTCATCGTCAAACCCAAATTTTCACCATGCTTATGTATCAACTCTGGATTAGATTTCATGTTTTTTTCAAGTACATGTGATAGACCATGTAAAAGTATTGAAATCCAATCAAAAATTGACACATCTATATATTACTAAAAGCTAAAGCGTGGCATTTATTGCTACTGAGCTCTTGTTACGCCACATCATCGCCACGTCATTTGCCACATAATTATTATTTATTATTTCTTCCTTTTTTTTTTACAAATATATATATATATATATATATATAATAGATTATTGACTTTACACGTTCATCTTTGTCAGTTTTAACATCTATATATATTTCTTTTTTATTTCCAATTTTCCTATAATTTTTTTAAAATTCACTTATTTTTTAAATATTTACACTTTCTTCAACCTTTCTTCTTCCCTTACCTTTTCATCTCCCCACTACCCTCTACTTTAATATTGCTATTCATCTTTTCCTTTATCTTCCTTTATTTGTCTCTTCTTATCTCTTCCCTCTTACTATAAATTTGTCACTCTTTTCCATTCTTTGCATAGTTTTTTTTCTCTCTCTCTCTCTCTCTCTCAATGTTTTAGTGGATTTTTATTTTTTATTGCATCTCCGCTTTAGGTTGATAATTTTTTGTGTTTTTAAGAACTCTAATTTAGGTTGATACGATTTAATTTTGTATTTTAAGTTATTATTATTATTATTTTGCCCTTTGATTGTTAAATTTGATCTGATTACATTATAAAAAATTAAAGATAGTAGATAAAAATAAAATAGTATTCCATTACATAGCATAATTTGGATAATTTAGTGTTTATTGTTATATCTTTTAATTTTTCTTATTTTTTTCTTCTCTTCTATTTTACTCAATATTGAAATTCAACTACATCCTCCTTATCATTAAATTATTTATATTTTCTCTCTCTTTTTGTTTTAAAAAATAAAAAATATAATATTTTACTTAAATTCAAATAAAAGAAAATTGTGCTCATCAAATTGTACTCATTTTTTTTTTTTTTTTTTTTTTTACATTTACACTTTCTCCAACTTTTCTCATTCTCTTTACCTTTTTATCTCTCCAAACATTCTACCTTGATATCACTCTTCCTCTTTTCTTTTATCTTCCTTTATTTTGTTTCTTTTTATTATCATCCTCTTAGTATAAATTTGTTATTCACTCTTCCATTCTTTACATAATTTTCTCTCACAAAAAAGTGATAATTTCCCACTCTTTCTCCCTCAATTTTTTTCATACACTATTACTTTCGAAAATCTAATGAACAATGCTACCTCTCATTTATCTTCTTTGTTATGCAAATTATCAGTTGGTAAATATATGATAATGCTAAGAAGCGTTACAAATGAGATCACTAAAAAAAAAAATATATATATATATATATATATAAAATTAATTAGCCACTATTATTATGGAGTAGTAGTCTATAATTTTACGCATCCAAAAAAGTTGAATATATAGAGTTTTCTTAATGGTCCGTTTGGATTGAAGGAAAGGGAGGGGGAGTAGAGTAGAGTAGATTTAGCACAAAATTAGCTTATTTTTAGCCAACTCTACTCTACTCTCCTTCACTCCCCCTCCTTCCCCCCTCCATCCAAAAGGTATGTGTAAAGATTCACTATATGTGTGAGTGTGTGTAGGTAAAAGAAAGGCATATTTAAGGTTTTTATTAACTTAAAAACTAATGAAAAACCAATGGTTAATAACTAAAATTATAGTATTAATAAAATATTTAATGAGACCATCCTAAAAAACTTATCACGCACAACACGCAGGCAGGGGCGGAGCTAGAGGGGAGCGAGGGGGGGCACTTGCCCCCTCTGACTCCTCCTAAAATTTTCTTGTCCATGTAATCTTAAATAGTTACTCACTGGCATAGAGAAAAAACAAAAAAAGGACTCTCACTTGGTTGAAACTTGAAAGTGACTCTGACAGGAAAAAGAAAGTAAAAAATAGTTTTCTCAAATATCAAACCATTTCACATTTTCACCTATTTCACTGTTCTTGTATGTAGCTTTTGTCTTGCCCCACGTTTGACACCTATTTCACAACTGTTTTCTTTTTTCTTTTCTATTATTATTTTTACCATTTTCACTATAAATGATACTTTTCATAGTATTTTATTGTAGAGTGATGTTAGAGATGTTACAAATTTTACTACTTATATCTTACAAATTGGCATGTCACCAATCACAAAAAATAATTCTAAACATCTATTCATTATATTGTTTTTCACAGTATTTTATTGTTGAGTGATGCTAAAAATGTTATAAATTTTACTACTTATATCTTACAAATTGGCATGTCACCAATCACAAAAAATAATTCTAAACATTTATTCATTATATTGTTTAAGTAACACTAATCACATTTTTACCACATCAATTTATAAATTTTTTGTTGTAAATTTTGTAGTAACTATGAATTGGTTATTTTTGTTTATTTATTTTAATGATATGAAATATATTTATTTTCTTATAATTGTTTATTTATTTTGTTATTATTATCTATTAATATTTTGTAGATTAATTTCACTTTAACTATTGTCTTTCAATTTTGCCCCCTCTGAACCAAAATCTTGACTCCGCCACTGCACGCAGGTACGTTACTAGTATTTGTAAATTTGAGTGTCGGGATAAGTAGGTACCTATCATTTTCCTAATTTGGGACGGATGTGATAATTATCGTATATGTTGGTCAGTTGTGCGGTTTTATTTAAAAAAAAAAAAAAAAATCCCCGATGGGTATTCATATTCTCATCTAGGATCATTCCAAAGAAAGAAAAACAGAACCTGTACTAAAAATAATCCGCATCATCAGTCCAATATAAAAAATTAAAAAAAAAAAAAAAAAAGTATGCATAAACAAATCCAAATTTTGATCGTTTGGTAAGCTTTGCCCACTTCAGAGAAATACAGAGCAGAGCACAAAGATGTAGTAGGAATTGGCAGCACCATGGCCACCGACTTCAAGTCCATCCCCATAATCGGTACTCCCAATCTACCTCTACCTCATATTGTTTGTTTTAATTCAAACGTCTTTATTCATCCCAGACCAAGTTTCGTCTCTGCCTTTCAAAGCTTAATTTCATAAATGAACTCTCTCTCCATTTTAAAGACAAATGAATAGGTTCCGGATTTGTAAGCAATTAAAGAAGTTTCATGCATTAAATGCCTCTGTTTTCAATACCCATTGAGTGCATGTGTTAAGGTTTATATGAAGATTGATATTTGGTCTGTTTTTCCTTGTTATCTTTGTGATGCAGATATAGGTGCTCTGTTGGCCAAGTGTGATGATCCAAAAATGGCCGAGGATCCAGGTGTGTCTGAAGTTGTTATACAGCTAGACCAAGCTTGTAGAGAGGCAGGATTCTTCTATGTGGTACGAGTTACTATTTTCTATGCATGTGTTGCGAATTCTATAATTTGTTTAAGACCCAAGTGCTGAAAACAATGGTTAAAGGATTAGAACTTTTGATTTTATGTTTTTGGTGGGGTGTACTTTGTACATATTATTGTGAGCATTTGTTTCACCTGAAAACCTGATATGTTTTTTTCGCATACTACAGAATTCCATGATTTAATTCTGACTGGTAATTGTTTGTGAATGCATAATTTGATTGTCCATTGCTAAAGTGTCGAGTTCCTTATACAAATCTATGACGATTTTTAATCCTGGTTTTCTAATATTATTGTGGTCTTACAGCTAGATGTATGAATATAGTTCTTGTCATTCTTTATATGGCGCCTGGTAATATTGGAAACTAACATGTGGGAGTGGGGAACTTGTATTGTTTGAAAATACTGGGTTGAACGGTTGTCACAAGATTTCATACTATGTTGACTCTTTTTTTAAAAAACCAAAAAATGGTGTGTGTGAAAGATTGAAATCATATATTCTAAATTTTTATTTTGGTTGATAATTATTCTAAATTATCATCTGATAAAAATTGGCGGGATAAAGATTAGGCATAACTTGGATCTGACATGTGTACAAGAGGCACTTGGTATCTGTTCCACTTATCTTGAAGGGGGTAAGAAACAAAGTTCCTCACTTGTTGAAGTCTATAACTAACAGTGGAGAGGTAAAAGCAATTAGCTATGCAAGAATGTGTTTCAGATTTTCATATATTATGCACTGTTTTTAAGAGAGAAAGAATTTGGTGGAGTTTATCATCTTTTCTCTGTTCTCTTAATTAAAATTGTAATTTTGTTTTTGCTGTGCTATTTTCTTTTCTTTTCTAAGATTGTCTCTGAATTTTGAATATGTTGATGCTCATGTTTGTTCAGAAAGGCCACGGTATTCCTGATTCCCTCCTCAAAGAGGTAAAAAGTGTGGCTCACAATTTTTTTCATCTGCCATATGAAGAAAAAATCAAAATCAAGATGACTGCGGCGGCTGGATTCAGGTTTATTTCATGGAATAACATTCTACATATATGTATATTGTAAATGAGCATCAACTTTATTTTATGATAATGACTAGGGCCCGTAGACTTCATAATAACTGCAAGTATATTTTGAAGGACAAAATTTAACAACAAAATTGGTTGCAGACTAAGGTTACAATCTTACTCAATATCTTTTTATTGAAGATGAATTTTGACAAATCCACCATTGGATTACATCTTCTTATTATATCCTCTATGCTTGCAAAATTTCTAGAAAATTAAAGATCAATAGCTATGTCATCAATAAATTATTTAAATTACAAGTTTTTGTAGTTTAAAATTATGCATAAAATATAAGCTTATAGATTATATAGTAAATAATATCCGATTGACACAAAATTTGACATGTATATTAAAAGCGTAAAGAATATGCAATTCAACGGTTAGATTTTCAAAATATGTAGTAATGTTTATTTTATTGAGTAAGGTTGTAGCCTTAAGCTACAACCTGTTTTGTAGCTAAATTTTGTCCTATTTTGAATGCAAAGGGTACCAGGGAGTTGGAGAACATATAACCGAAGGCATACCTGACATGCATGAAGCTATTGATGTAAGTTTTGCTAGATGCTTTACAAATTATAGATGTTTTTGTGGACATCATTTGCTATAATTATGATATGTCCATGGTGGAAGATGTTGAATATATGAAAACACCTATTTGGTGGAACCATTTCATCTGCCATTCTATACACGTTGGTTTAGAGAGTACCTTTATGCATGTCATAGGTGTGCTCCTATAAATGAGAAAGTTCTGGTATCAGGTGCCTGATCACATAAACTTTCCCTTCCATTAGCAATGAGCTAAATCCTATATGGAGCATTGGAAACCTTTAAATTCAATGAAATGTATTCTGGGGGCTTCAACTAAGAGCATGCAGGTTCCTTACATGATCATATCTTATTGTTGCCTTTCAACATGGTAAACAGCCAATTATAATTTATGAAGGTACATTGATGTTTTATGCTTGCTAAGTAATTGGAGCAACTGCATCAATCTTGCAAGCTGCTTACCTTGGAGTCAATGGTTTTTTGGTTCAGTGGCTAAGATGTTACTTTTTTTATCCATTTGCATAACACTGTGTTATTGTTCACTACAATATAGTAGATAGATGCTCATCTATAGTATGGAATTTATCATCTTTGCTGCTGCTGCTGCTCTTTTCTTATTCTTACTATTAATAATATCAATTTGTCTCACCAATAACAGTGGTATAGAGAAGTAAAGGAAGGGATGTATGGATCGCTTGGCAAAACTATGGAAGGATATAACCAATGGTATGTGAAGATTATGGTTTCTCAACCAAACACCTATATTCCCAATTTTTACTCAGCAGAACATATTGTACATCAGCATATCAGGATTTTATTGTTGTACATCATTTACCTAGTAAAGGATTATTTCCATATCATTGAGATTGATGGGTTAAAACTTAATAACCATCATGGCTTAAACAAGAATTAGCTCGGGCTATTTGCTATTAATCAGCCATTGAACAGTGTTTTACTTTTGTCCCTTTCTTGATATTTAAAATAGCTAATCAATGCATAGAGTTTAAACTACAACTACCTATGATAACTGTTTCTGTTCCATTGTTTTCCAAACTCTCAATTGCTTACCCTTTTTTCTCCATTTGGGGTTACTCAGTTCATCTGAATTGTGTTGTGCAATGTTATTTGACTTGCTTATTTCTTGGGCATTAAAATGAATCCTAATCAATCATCTGGTTGCTGATTCTGAAGTTTTATTATAGGTCTAGCATCTTGATGCTAATTCTCTTTTTGAAACAATAGTTTATTAACTCAATGATTGATGGTGTTCATAATACTTCTGAATTTCTTGTTTGACTTTTATATCATCTTATGGTCCTTTATGCAGGCCATGCAATCCTCAAAACTTCAAAGAACTAATGGATGTATATATCAGACTCTGCACAGGCATGCTTTCCAAGACACTCTTTCCTTTTTCATCTTATGGTTTTGTACACTTTCTCCATACAAATTTAAATTTCTGGGACTTTCAGACCTTTCAAGAAAAATTATGCGGGGAATTTCTTTAGCATTGACTGGGTCGCCAGAAGAATTTGAAGGCGGAAGAGCTGGAGATGCATTTTGGGCGATGCGTGTTATAGGTTACCCAGGTGTACCAACAGCAGATGGTCCAGGCCCAACAAATGACATTGGATGGTAATGAAAATACTTCTGCTGTTGGTGCTTGCACATTACCCTTTATTATTGGATTTTATGAAAATGACGTTCCTATATTCCATTCGAATAAATCCAGTGGAGCTCACACTGACTATGGTAAGTTTCTCATCCTACAGATGATCAAGGACCTGAAAATCTTGTTTATCAATCTCATTCCTTTAAAAATTTTGCATAGGTTTGTTGACGTTGGTTAATCAGGATGATGATATAACTGCACTACAGGTACAATCAATTAGTCATTTTTATTAGGAGGCTCATTTTGATTTTGGAGATATAATCAAACGAGTGTGTGCTGTAGTTGGTTGTATGTCAAGTATGTGGCTTTATAGATTTAGATTTGCTTTCTTTTGTTATTTGAATCCCCTGCCTCTCTTTGATATTATGAAGCCTATAGCTGCTAATACAATGTTTATCATATAACCTTTACTTGTGAACCATCTTGTATTAAATCCTACCGCTGCTTTAGTTTCGCCACATTAATTGGTTATGTTGTTTTAGGTAAGAAACCAGTCTGGTGAATGGATATCAGCTCCTCCAATTTCTGGAACATTTGTATGCAACATTGGTGACATGCTAAAGGTATATTGCTTGTAAATTAATTGTCCCCAATCTCTATATGTCCTTTGGAGCTTGCACCGCGTTATCAACAAGTCTCCAAGATATCGGGTTTGTGTAGCATATTTCTATGAGGTCAGTGTTTCTTCATTTGCCACTTTCTTGATGTAGTCCTTCTTGAATTGACCTCCCCACATTCTTTTGTTGCATGAACAGACAAACTTCGATACAGCAGTGGAGCCTTTGGAAACTTATATACAGAGGTCAGGTAGAGCTAAGAAGTTCGAAAGAGCTGTATATGGGGAGCATTTGGTCAGCAAGGTCCTAACCAGTTTCAGTTAGGAGCTGAGATGATGAGATGAATGTTCCGGTGTTATTGCTGTGACTGTGTTCATCTGGAGAGAGTGGGAGAAAAATAAACTGCGAGTTGTATTTTGTGAGGAGTATTTGTCATCTGGAACTTTTGTCTCAACGTCCTGTTGGGATTTAAGAAAATTGTTTCAGTTTTCTTGTAGTCGTGCAGTATAACTATAAACTGCTGGTCATTACAATCCTCCTTTTAGGCTTTCTTAGAAATTAAAATGGAGTATCAATTGCCAATTCATTGTATAGCTTAATGGCAGAATTTGGGTTTGAATGCCTTCTGCTCCACTTATTGTAAGCAAACTAATAATAATAATATGAGAATAATAATATATATTTTTAAAAAAAGTATCAATTGCTTGCGCTAGTACAAGGAAAGAATAACAACATTCTCTTGTTCTTTATTTTCCTAGACCCGACTTCCCTTTTATTAAAAAAAATGTCTCCAGCATTCAATGGGAACCTAATGGTATTAAAAAGTTCTTCGAATATCGTAGTTACAAATTGCAATTACAAACAAACCATTTCTAAATGTTGGAAAAATAAAATTACAAATGAACCAAGAAACTTGACAATTACAATTAAAAAGTTCATCATACAAATACTGAACCTAAATTAAGTACTAGTCTTTTTTGCACTTGGAAAAGATGAGTGCTTCAAAATCATTAAATCTGCAAAAAAAATTATTTTCCCAATGAAGGGAATTTGATACAACATGGATGACCTCAGTCACGATACAATAACTCTACCCTAAAAAGAAAGAAGACCTAGAATTTTTTTTTGATAAGTAGAAAGAAGACCTAGAATTAGGAAGCATTTTCTATGCTAGTATACTTTCGGAATTCCTCAGCATCAGCATTGCAGCAATAATCAAGACACCAACAATTGTAAACTTTTTATGTGAAAAAATAATGACAAAAATCATAAAATTAACAATGAACCAGATTGAGGGTTACCATTTTGCAATGAGTCCAAAATTTGGGGACCTTCATCCTAGTAACTCGCATCATACATTTCCAGTTGCTAATCCATTCGCCAGAACTCTATCTTCGTGAGAATCCTTTGTATAAAGTGGCATTTTTGTGCCAAGCTCCCTAAGCCGGTCAACCATGTTATAAAGAAATTCAAAGGTCAGTTTGGATTGGGCATTGAAATCCTCTCTCACATGTGGATGCAACCTGAACCAGTCTCCTAACATCCTATGCACATGAGCACGAATCATTCTCCATGGCACAGGGTATCTTTCACAAAGCTTCAAATATTCCACCAGTAGATCTGTCTGGTCCAGTTTTCCCACTTTATCGCTTCCTTTGCTGCCCAATACCCATTCACCAGTTCGATAACCAGCAAAAAGAGCTGGATTCTCAAGAAGAGACTCAGCAGAAAGCACCCCTTCAGCACCAGTCTCTTCCAAACAATTCTGAACATCATTGATGTGGCGAATGTTCCCATTTGCAAGGACTGGGATTCTGAGTGCATCTTTCACAGCTCTGATAGCATTCCAGTCAGCCCGAATTTTTTTTCCATCTTTCTCATCTCTTGTTCGGCCATGGACAGCTAAAAGAGAGCAACCTGCTTCCTCTAGCATCTTAGCATAGTTGATTGTAACTTGCAAATCTGGGAATAAACGGATTTTGCATGACACAGGAACTTGAAGGTTGAGAGACAATTTTTGTACTAGAGATTTTACAAGTGGAAGATTATCCATAAGGAAAGCTCCATAATTTCCCCTCTTGGCAATACGCTGAGGACACCTGCACGAAAATCATAGATCGATTTATATCTTGTGTTAAAGCTCTGTGAACTACAATTGCCCCATTAACTTAGATGTCCTTCAGAAATTTGGGTAGAATTTATGTTGCTTTTTGCTAGGACAGGTGAAAACTGAAAACTGCTTAGTTTATTGTTAAAAGGTTAATAAAATGACCTTTATAACTTTGAAGCAATTTGATATTCTGCCCCCAAGATATCTGAACCCCCCAAAAATAAATAAAGAAAAGAAGAAGGAGAATTGCAGTAGGTTAACGGCAATTGTAAAATTTAGTGACTTCATTATGAATGAATCCACTAAATATACACGTTGGAGTGTTCCCTTCTAGTGACAGGCTGCATTGGTCCTAGACACAATAAAAAGTGGGCAAGTGTAAGCTAGGCCATTCTTGTAAGAGGCATGTTACATCGGCCCTCGGATGTAGTGAAAAATGGGTGAGAGTTCTTGCACTTTTATCAGTTTATGGACGGGTGTAGATAAAGATGTTAGTCAAGGAGAATAGGATCCGTATTGGTACTTGGAATATACGGTCCTTAACAAGGAAATTAATGGAAGTAGATACAACGACTAGGAGGATAATGAAAAATGTGTGCCTAGTAGGTAGGTGAGAAATCTAGAGATTTGGAGCAAACAGGATATATATTATCGTATACATGATAGAAACGGCATAGGGATAATCATAGATGAAAGTCTTAAAAAAGAAGTTGTGGAGATAAAGAGATATAATTATGTTAATAAAACTTGTTTTAGAAGAAAACACAATTAATATTGTTGGGGAGTACACTCCTCAGATAGGGTTGAAAGAATCAATGAAGCAAAGATTTTGGAAGGATATAAATGAAAAGATTCAAGGGTTACCAAATAGGAAAAAAGATTTTACAGTAGGAGACCAGAATGGTCACGTTGGAAAAGATGGTGGGTGGTTCTAAAAGCATTCGTTGACAAATATTAAGAGGACAGCTTGAACTAGCATGGTGACTATGGGTGTGTTTGTATAAGCGGTTGGAAAACTGTGTTTTGAGTTTAAAATGAGCGTTTGTAAAAACACAGTTTTAAAGTCTTCTTAGTTATGTTCCTAGGTGTTTTGTCATTCCAACTTTCCAAGTCCTGTTCTAGAGTTCTTTCACGGCCTCCTTCAACTTCAAGTCTTTCCAAGTGTTAAGAGGTTTCAAAGTCTTCTTAGTTATTATTTACTAGTCTAATGAAATAACCCTACATGGAAGTGTAAAAATGGCTGAACATGTGAGTGCTGACTTGTGATTACAGAAGGTGAACTCAAGCTCAGGCAAGTGGAGCATAGAAATTCCTCTTCTTAAATCTTCTTGTTCTTCCCATTTCCCATTCAAAATGCCTTCAAAAATAAAATTCTATCCGGTTTTTCATAACCATGACAAAATGGAACATAACTAAAATACTTTATTTGTCACCATCCCATTAAAATAGACCATAGTTTTCTTGAACCATACTCAAATAAAGCTCAACAGCACTAGTTTATAAGCTACTAACCAACAATAACAAAGATAAATCTCAATGCAGCAAAAGATGTATAATTCACAACAACCTTATATAACAGCACTAATAGTGAAGGACAAAAAAGAAATTATCACCCCAAATTGATGTCAACATAGTCACAAAAAGGTTCCACTCTCCTTGCAGCCTCTAATAAAATGTCCGGGTCATTCGCACAAAATTGGACAAACAATGGCCGATCCTCCTGCAATTAATAGCAAAGTTAAAAAAAAAAAACCAGTAAAAATTTACAGAGGTAAATGGATAAAAAAATTAGTAAATACCTTGCAAGTGGTAAATTCCTGGTCACGGTACTTTTCAGTCTCGGTAAAAATGCGAGAGTGCAACATGGGCGTATAAGCTGCCTCGGCACCGTACTTTCGGCAAAGCATTCGAAAGGGAAGCTCCGAATTGTCGACCATGGGGGCAACTATCAATTTGGGTCGACCCAGTTTCAACCAGTGAGCCCATGCCCGGTCGATGTGGGACTCTCCGGTCAAGCACCGTGTCAGTGAGCCCAAGCTAAACGGCGACGTGTCAGACGAAGAAAGAAGTAACTGTTGCTGCTGTTGTTGGTCGGAGCAGAGGAGGTCGTCTTCCGGGTCGGAATGGATGGTTAGGGTTTGGGTTTGAGTGAGAGAAGAGGCCATGAGAGATTTGAAAGTGGGGAAGCAGGAATTTCGGGAGGAGTTCAGGGGTATGGGAAGAATTTTGAATTTCATGGGCGGACGATGGGGATGAGGACGGTGAAGCAACCCATCGCCGCCGTAGGTTTGGGATGGTAGAGGAGGGCTAAGTCTGATGTGAGAGCTTTCGAGGTCTGGTATGTAATGCTATGTCAGAGTTATTAGGGCTTTTTGGTTATTGGGCGGGTAGAAATGAACCGGCTTGCTTTAACACCAATTTGGGCCTCTTGTTGGGCCAGTCTCAAATAATTCTCAAGCAACTTGAATCATTAATTGTTACAAAAATAGTTTTTTGAAAGAGTTTGACTGGTCTTTTTTTAACCAAAATTAAAGGGAAACTCACATGCCCTCTAGGAGGCCCAAGTTGGGGATGCATTCTCCTCCTTGGGGGGAAGAATTTCGTGTGCTCACTTGAACATGATTTAAAGTGGTGAAATCTTTGAGTGTCGCATAGGAAAGAAATTGGACATCTTGTGAACTTATATACTCATGGGTTGGAAATTAGATTGGGTTCTAAGGGACGCCACACTTTTAGTGGAAGGGGGATCTTACCCAAATAGATCATCTACCACACACGCGTGCCATCACCTCAAGTGGGCTCTATTTGTCCAAATTTAAATGTTTTTTTTATCATTTAAAAATAATAGTTTTATTCTTGTTTATAGAATCTGCTTGTTGTTCTTGTTTACTTAATTACATAAGTAAATTAATTTTGTGCGATATTTCTAAAAACTTGTTCCATTAGAGGAAAATTATTGACGACTTGTACCTTTATAGAAAAAATTATTATTGAGAGAAAGAGAGAGAGATTGAACTCAAATAATACTTTCTCGAGCTCATTCTATGGTACCTCAACTTTAGGGAGTATTAAAAGATCATAATAGTGCTAACAATATATGAATTCCTGGTGTAAATGATGCTTCCATGTGTATTTTCTCTCTTTTAATTTGGTAACTTAAGAGTTCGCTTGAGCTATATGCATTTTCACTTGAGCGAGTAATAATTGCTTAAAATTATACTATTATCTTAGTTTTGGTAAACAATATCACATCAATTAAATGTTTAATTACACAAAAATATGTGAGTTTGAAAGATTTCTCTTAAATATACTCATTACGTGTATTTTCTCTTGTAGGAGATTAAAACTAATCAGCTAATCATGCAGACATGTAGCCAAGAGAATCTAAGGGTCAAGATCAATTGAGGCATGGTTTTTGAAGCATTAAATAAGTAAAAAACGAGTGAGAATAAAAAAGTGAAGAAAGAAATTCTTTCAATCCAAAATTGGAAAAATCTTGATATAGAAACATCTTGCGCTGTCTCAGTAGTTTTGCCATAACGTTTTGCACATATATCCAATTCACCTGATTCTTGTAGCCACAGAAAGAAAATTTGAATATCTACAACTTTTTAGTTTACCACAAATTCGGAGAAAAGTCTTTTTAGAGGTCAAACGTGGGCTGGAAGTTGATTGTGAAAAAACTCCAAAAATAAAGGGATTCACATCCTAAATTTGAGGGATTTTCTCTTTTTCGTTTGGATGAGGCTAAACTTATAGAGGAGGGAAAACCCTAGAACATTTTTTATCTTGTTGTTTATTTCTTTTATACATTTAGCATTGTTTTTATGGATTTATCATGTGTTCTTCAGATTATCTATGTCTTCTATGGATCGATGATTGAATTTTGAGATTGATTTTACTATTTGGAATCATTGCATGGTGACAAATTTTTAATATTTAATATTTAATATTATTTTTATATAAATCGAATGCTTGAACTCCTTGATTTGTTATGATTTAAGAATATATTCAGTGCTTAATCTCTCATGTAGCATGCCAATTGAATTACTTGCTCAATCACTCATAATCAATCTACTTTATACATTGTTTGAGTACTTTATTGTTATATCTTCCAATTAGGTGAGTTGACTCTCTACCCTAATTGAGTTAAAAATTATCCAAGTTCATATGATAAAATATTAGGTTTATCTTTGAATCCCTAGTATTTTTTCCCATTAATTTCTCTTAAATTTATTTTGCTATTTTGAATTGTAGTTTTAATATTATCTTGCTCCATCTTTGGGTGGAAAAAAAAAATTATTTTCTGTTAAATAATAGAGATTTTTACATTAGTACAATCATTCTCTGTGGATCGACCTTCGACTCACTGAAATATTATTACTTGCAAATAATCTATACTTGAGTTTGCATTAATTTAATCACAACTGCGAGATACGTACAAATTAATTCAATTTTGTGCAAAATTCTACCCAAAAAAAAAGGTCTCTAACGGTTAGTAAACAGCCCTGGCTACATTTTAGAATGATTGTCCCTACACAAGTCACCTCTCAACTTTGTCTTTTCATCAAACTCTTTAGTGAGTATAAATTAACGTTCATATTAATTATTTATAGATTTTTTTTATATAATATATATACATATTTTGGCACACCACATATGGAAATTCATAGGAACTCTCCAAGATTTATACTTCTAGAATCTTATTTTAATTGTATCATGAAGACAATTTGCCTAAACTCGTTAGCAAAATCAATTGAGCTGGGGAAAAAATCTTATTTTAAAGAAAATGATCTTTTCGTGTTCTAAAGCCTACTTCAATTATTAATTTTTTTCACTTTTCATGATTCCCCCACTAATTTTCCAGCAAAGCTTACATAGTTCCTTCTCTTTCTTTGTATATGCTTTAAAGCCTAATTATTTTCATCAAAGAATACTCTTTTGCTCATTATTTTTTGACTTCCCTCACTCGTTATTATTTTATTGTTGAAGGAAATTCAATGGTAGTAGCTAGCAAATGACCCTTCAATGTGAGTACCGAATTCGACTACTCGAAAGAACCTAGGTCTAGCCACTAACTTATCAAAATTCAATAGGAAAATATTCATCTCCATATGAAATGGATAATGTTTCATGGTTTAGATTATATACTAATGGACAATCAATTACGCACTCATCCACATATATTGACAACCCTGAAGTCGCTTTTTGGGGGGAGGGGGAAGGGGGGAGGAAAGTGTAATGACCAAGAGTGCATTGAATATGTCAAGTTAACTCATGACTATTCCCTGGCGGTCATAAATCATGTTGACCCAGCGTCTGTTACTACTAAAGCAATAACCATTTTCCAAATATGGAATTGACATTTATGAATGCAATAGTCACTCTTGCCACCTATATTAGGGCAACATAACTGCATTCGCAAAGGTATGTGTAGCATTCTGACACATTCAACTGTCTACTCTATTTATTCCAATTCTAAAAGGTTTCATGACTTAAGCATCGTTAATTGATAGACCGGTACCATGCCCATACCCTCCAATAAAGTTTCCCTCCTACAAATCTTAGAAGACCTTCTAACGCATTGTGTTCGAACAAATAACCGACTGAAGATTTTTGCATCAATTACAGATGCAAACGTGTATCAAGTGTCACATTATTTAAAATATATGTTAAATGACGTGGTAATTTATAAACAGTTAGATTCATGAAATTGACTCTATCCATTTCTAATAAAACGGAGAATATCCTGCCTGTTCTAACAACACGTATTGCAGCAATAAATAGATCCCCAACAACAAGCATCCTTAAGTACACCCAGAGTGAGAGGAGGGAGAAGTGTGGATAAAGCATGTCGCTAGAGTGCGTTTGGTAAGCGTAATGGAAGTCCTTTTATTTTTTGTTTTGTTTTTGTGAACTCATTTTAACGGTCACATCCTCATTTTTCTGTAGTACTTACAGCAAATACTGTGTGAACAAAGCGAATCCAAACTCGCACCATATGAACGACATTACCACAGTTGAATCGTTTTCAGAAGCTTCTATCTCGTTCTTCTAAATAAATAAAAAATGTGTTTTCTACATTTGAAGTAGAAGCCAGTCTATTTCGCACATACTATGAGGACAAGACATTTATGCATGGACTTCGTGTTTAAAGAAGAATATGGCTCTGATAATAAAAAGATTAAAACCCTCTGTTCATTTTTGTATCTTTTATGCTTTTGTATGATTTCAAGTCTCAACCTGTATAATTACAAGCTTTGTCAAACTTTCGCACCCAAGTACATTTTTCACGATTTGACTATTGCGGGCAGGTTTGAAAGAGAAACATGGTTTGCAATATAAAAAATAGAAGCCTCTATCGGACTTTGCATATTTAAAAAGGTAAAATTGTGCGTTCGGTAGAGTTATTTTTTACTAATTAATCTTGTTTTTAACAAAACCAACAAAAACACGTCTTTATATTTTAAATTAAAAAATTTTAAAAATCACAAAGTAGTCAGATAAGTTGAAAATAAACTCAACCAATAAAGCTAAAATCCGTTGAAAAATTTAAAAAGTGAATAATAATAAAAAGAGGGAGTGAAGTTTTTCAAAGCTTGGATTGTGCATGCTTGACATAATTGCGTGGCCGCAAATTCTTGTCGGTTATGAATAACCCACTAAAAAAACCCAAATGGGTGTGTAAGTGTGTTGGTAACACATTCTAACGAGGAAAGCAATGAATAGATATCAGATTCAACCACTATCTCCTCTCTCTCTCTCTCTCTCTCACTACATAGTTTCAAGAGTAGCGTCCGAGTGAAATTGACGCAGCCACATGTGTGAATGGCGAATTTTTAAAATGATGGAGAGTCTTTTGAAGTGGGACCACAAATGCATCTTAACAAGGTTGACGTTAAGGCAAAGGCAAAGGCAAAGGGAGGCAAAGCAAAGGAACAAAAATGTGAACGTTGGTGTGGGTCCCAACAATGCCGGAACCTTATCAATTCCGCACCCACCCATTTTGACTTTGCCATATGAGTTTTCATTAGGGGTGGGCTTGAACCCTTTCTGGACCAACCATTTCTCCTCAGTCTCCTCCAAATTCAGCCAACCCTTTTCCCAGAAGCCAAACAAGCCAACAAAGATGCATTAAAAAACTCTTTCTTTTTCTCTCTCTCTCTCTCTCTCTTTCTCTTTCCTTTCATTTTCCTCACCCATCACCAACCTTCATCACTAATAATCACTATAAATTTGGCCGTCCCAACAGGCAACTGCCACCACTTTTCCTTTTGGTCAACCGTCCCATACACGACATGTTGGTCCACTTCTTTTCATTTGTTTGACCCAGTCCTTTTCTTCTCTTTAATTATTTTCTTTCCTTTGTTAACTATTTCAATCAAAGAAAAAAAGCTTTGGGTGATGGGAAAATAAAGTAGGAGGTAGGCATCCAAGACAAAAACCAAAGATAAAGCAATCAAATACAAATATCAATGAGAATTATAGAATAGATAGGATAGGAAGTAGGAACTCACTTTTTTTTTTTTTTCTTTGGATACTGAAATCTATTACCAAATCCACCATCTTTCTCCTTTTCCCCATTTTTTTATATATATATAATTATAATGGTTGCATAGAGTCAAAGAGAGAGAAAGGAATCCAATTGTTACAGGCAATTTTGAACTAACCCACTAATCTCCTTCGAGATAGAGTTGAGTCCGACAGGGCCAGCTAATGATGCTTGCTACAGCCTCTAGCTAGTGACACATAAAAGCTCCGTAGCACTGTGATTTAACTTTTTGATGTTTTGTTTTTGATGGTGCTTGATGATCTAAGATGATTCAAGGATAAGATTGGAAGCCTCAGCAACAGAGAGAGAGTGGTTGTGCTCGCCTTCGTAGGTCACAACTAGCATAGCTGGATCATCCAGAGCTCTCTCAACATGTTTACGTGCTGGACATCCTCTCACACTGCTGCACTTGTAGTATCCCCTGTTATACACCACACAGAATTAGAACAAACTTTAGATGCTGAATCTGACTTTTCCAATTTTGGCACCAAAGCACTACAAAGTATACAACTATATATATGACCTTAACTTTGAAATTTCACAAATTTGAAAAAAGCATACTGATGTTTAATAATTCAATGGTTACAAATCTAAAAGGGCAAATCTAAAAAATTGAAAGGATCTACAATTACATACCTTGGATGAGGAGAGCCCTTAATGGGTTTCTGTCCGTACTTCCTCCAAGAATAATCGTCAGGTGGAATATCAGCCATCTTCAAGCTAATCGCAGGGACCCTCACTACCCTTTTCAATCTCAATTTTCTGCTAAACCAAAAGAAAATGTAAAGAAAAGAAAAAAGTCAAAATCAGACCAGAAATAAAAGACCAAAGAGTCAGAGACAGAGACACAGAGGAGATAGACCAAGTGACCGACCTTTTCTTAGAACAATGGCATCGGCCGGAAGAACCTCCGCACTTGCCGGAACCTAAGTTTTCGGAGCTGCACTTCCTCTTCAACGAAGCGGTGGACAAAGGTGGCTTTCCGACCGAAGAAACCTGGGACAGATTCGTAATCTGAAACGCTGATGAAGAGGATGGTTGTTGCTTGCTGTCCGTGTCACCAGTCAAGGACGACATGAACGAAGTCGCAGCAGAAGAGTACGAGAAATTAATGGTCGTCGCTGACGAGTCCTTCCTCTCAATCACACCATTTTTGGGCATAAACGACTCGCCGTGGTATTGAGGAAGAGGTGGGATCTGCTGGATCGGGGTGGCATGGTAAACTCTAGGCTCAGGAGCTGACCTTTCTTGACTTTGATTTGACACCAGAGGTGGTGGTGGTGGTGGTGGAGGACCCAAAGGGCCTCTTCTGAAACGAGCATGGCCTGTTCTGGTCCGACCCAGAAGAGAAATTACCTTCTTGAACTTCGAAACGGCGACGTCCGCTACAGCTTTACAGTCCCTCTCCATTTCAGAGGACGATTGGTTTTGGTTTTGGTTTTGGCTTTGGCTTTGGATTTGGTATTGCTGTTGTTGTTGTTGCTGCTGCTGACTATGAGATAGCAATCTGATAAGCTTTTCAACGCTTTCAAGCCCAGAAGCTGCTTCTTGCACAGCGTTCTCTTCCATTTTGGCTGAGAAATTGTTGTTCCTATAGTCCATCATGAACTCCACGGCCATTTTTCAAAACCATACAGAACCAAAAAACACAAACAAAGGTAAAAAGGAAAACGAGGAGAGAGTTTCAGTTTGATTGATTGATAAAAAGGAAAGTCTATGGTCAAAGTGATTGGCAATATATTTAGGCCCACACTGTGACTGGCTTGTCACGCTAGCACTTGCCGTCAAACGTAGGTGCGAATAAGATCTAACCACACATGACATTTTTATTGAGAACCGTGTACAAATACTAACTATTTATATATAAAACCCATTTATAATAAAAATTTAAAAAATGAAGACCTGTTCATGAATGAATGAATGATGAGACCTATGCTATTGAGTGCATTTTAAAACAAACTGGTCTTTGATAATCGTTGGGAGATTGGAGGACATCAGGTCAAACCAATACTATTAACCATTCGATTTGGAAACTGTGTTGAAAAAGGAATGGAGAGGTTTTAGTTGTTGCCAGCACGGTAGAGTTGACCTTGCTTATGGGGATGCAACTGTAGTTACATACTGATACAGCTTTCTTTTTTGAAAAAAAAATAATGGATTGGAGGATGGACTTTGTGTATGTGTTGTAAGTTGTAACTAATAATTAGTGGTTAAAGTTTTACTCTTTTTTTAGAGGAGAATTCAAATTTCTTCTCAACTAAACTGAACAAACTCATTTCCCTCAATAGGATAGTTAACATAGTAAAATCTTTAAAAAAAAAAAAAAAAAATACTAAACTAAGCTGTCTTATCCAAAGACTTAACAAAAAGACTTCATGGAATTTGGTTAGAATAGTTTGTAAGAATGAATATCAGTTATTATCTATGTCCTCAATTATTGTAAGTTGTAACTATCAAAAAAAAGAAAACAAACATTTTTGTGATGATTCAATTTTATTCTTTTTTTCCCATTAAGGCCATATACTTATCAATTTTATATAGATTTGATGTTAAAGTGTCTTTAAGCTCCATTTTGTTTCCAACTACATCTGAGATTATCAACAAAAAAAAAAACTACATCTGTTACAACAAAGTTTTGATTTAAGTTCCAGAGAACAGTTTGGAACAGATTATTTTAGTATTAGTATATGTTGGGTACCATTTTGAAATTACTTTATTTATATATATATATATATATATACTACTATTTAAGGGCTGCAATTGTCTATATTAATGCATGTCATCTGATTGCCAATATAAATTAATAGAAATATATAACACTTAAAAAATACAAAGAGATCATTTGAAAAAAAGAAAGGAATTAACGCCCACGGACACGTAAAAATTGACACCTTGTTCAAACAACAAACAAAAAAACTTGCTTACCCACAGAACACAATGTAAATGCAAAATTTTCAAGTTTAAAATTAAAAAAAAAAAATTGAAACAGTTCTAAAAATGCAAATTTGTAGTTGATGGTTAAGTGGATTTAATTCTGTGTGTTTATATTATATTACAACCTAATAATTATCTAATTCAATCTTTTTAAAAGATTGTTCAATTTAAGAATTATGCCAATATAGTATTGAGTTGAACAGCAAATGTCATCCAATTTGATTTAAGAATTAATTCTCTATGTTTTAGTCCTATTTAACCAAAATATTTTAGATTTTAAAGTGTCTTACCAAATTTCGAACTTGAAATTAACTTTACGTATAGCTTTTTTTACTAAAATTTCATCATCTGCAAAAAATACTAAAGGGCTTACTCTTAATCAAATTAATGAGCTCATCTATCACCAGTGCAAAGGGATTTGGACTTAATGTTGATCCATAATGCAAATCATGGTGATATAAAACTTACTTTTTGAAGCCTCCATTTGTTCTCACACTAATTACAACTCCCTCACCCATAATACAAACCTGCGATGATCCTATAATATGTTTTCTCTAGATCAATAAAAACCTTATGAAGATCTTAATAGGCCTCTGCATGTTTTCATTAGGTGAATAAGTGAAATAATGGCTTCCATGGTTGATCACCTAGGTAGAAAGTCATATTGATTCTTTGGTATTGTTGTTTCGTGTCTTAACCTATATTCAATTATTCTCTCTCTCAAAGTTTCACATCATGACTCATAAGTTTAAATCCATAGTCGTTTGTCTAGTTTTGAATATTTCCATTGTTCTTGTAAACAAGTATTGGAGTACTTTTTCTTTAAAATTTGATTCTCTTTTAAAAAACTTTTTACATGTACAATAGAATTAAATCAATTGCCAAGAGTCTTGTAATTTAGTGGCATATCCTACTCTCCTCTGTTATGAGAATTAGGGTTCAATTCCCCTTCCTTATCATACTATAGAATTATTAAAAAAAAAACTAATTAGAGTTTAGTTTGGGGCACAAATTTTATTGGTTATTGGAGGGACATGGATCGATATCAAATAGGGCCAAGAATGGTAGACAGCATAAAGACCTAAATTGGAACAAACACATCAAAGTTCATTGATTGAGCGTGGAATGCTGATGGATGGATCCACTCAAATAAGACGTTGAAAAGATCTACAAAGATCATGAAAACAGAGCCTCTTTGGGATTCATGACACGCTAACCTTCGTCCCAAAGGTATGATGAAATGATATTCCCTTAAGTATTGAGTTTATTGTGAGATAATCTCTTACTAGATAGTGTAAAACATGAGTTTTACACCACATCCTTACTAAATTTTAATTCAAAATAAATTGTAACAATTCTATTTAGAAAACCCAAAATTTTCAACGCTCCTTAAAATGGAGTATGGGCATAATAGGAAAGTTAGTAAATTAGTAACTTTTAATTTTAGAAACATGACAATATTTTGAGACATCTTTTTTTAGAATACAGGACTAATAATTACAAATAGAGGTAAGAGAATTTTTTGGATGGAATAGGATAAGGGATTAGGATCCGGTGCCGGGTGCAATTCACCAACTTTATTTCACAAAGTTTTTTCATTTTTTACTTTTTACTTCTCATAAGTATTTTCTTAACCTTTTTTAATCAACGGTTGAGATTGAGAGTTATTTTTTGCAATTATCAATCTCAATCATTCATAGGTATGCAGCAGGTGCAAAATGTCAATCCCAAAATGAGGCAGAACAAATCAAAGACTTCTCCTCAACAAAAGAGGCAAGTGATACATTGTACCAGTAGTCTTCCAACGGGTCTATCTTTTGACAATAGAAAGAGTGTCTGAATTGTGCAAGGCAGAGCGGCTAGGTGAATCTCTCTTTGTCTCTTTACTTGGAAAAGATATTCCCATCCATTTCAACCCCTCACAGTTAGAAATGAAAAGAAGAATGAGAATACTGTAGCTCATAATCCTGTTCGAATTTTACAAACTTTTTTTTTTTTAAATATTATTTAGTTAACAACTTTTTAAAGCATAAAAAAGGGTTAAAAAAAACACAGTCATCAAGTTTCAAAGTAAAATTCACAGGTCTGCATGGGAATTTGATTGACCCAAACCAGAAGATCCAAAAACCATCACATGTGAATCCAATATCACCAGCTTCTAGCTTAATTAAAATCATCGAATGGTACCTTGAACTGGGCCAACTTGTTATAGATTGCAACAATAGTTAGTAATACATTAGTGTACAACTAGTCAACTATTTGTCCTTAGATTGTTTTTATCTGGACGAAAAGTTTGAAAATTACAAAAACAGAGCATTTTTCCACAAGGTTTACAAAGTCACGTGGCGGAGTGATTTTGGCACAAAAGTCAAATAAGGAAAAGCTGGAAAAACAGAGTATTGAATAGACAGCGAGAGAGGAAGAAACGTGCTTGAGTTGGGTGGTATTGCCTTCCACATTGACTTCCCACCGAAATGTCAATAAATTATGGGAGCTTTCTTTTCATCTGTCTCTCTGCGCATGACAAGCCTATCAATTTCTATTTGGTATAGTACTAGACTTTATGTGGAGTATATAAGCACAAGTTATTTTTTTTTATAAGAATCCAATAAGCAGAAGAAGTTTAAAGTAGAACAATAAGTAAAATTTCAAGGAAAAAGCAAAGTTCATAACTGATTGGTAATTGGTGATTAGTGTGTCGTAAATGTAATATTAATGGCGATCCCTTATAAATGTGATGATATATTACAATCTACCACATCACAACAAATTGTGAAAAACAGTTGTGAATTTTATTTTGTTGATAGCATTGTTTAAAATAAAAAGATAAAACAAAATTACCCAAATGAGTGCTACACAGATCAAATCGGGTTTGATATAAACCTTCATTGAATCCGATTGTCGATTTACAAGCGAGGCATCAATTAAGATTATAAACAATTTGAGCCAAATTGAGTATTGAAATTCAAATTGTTTGAGCATGAGTTGAGTTCGATTTCATCGCCAAACAAGATTATATGTCAAGTTTGATTCTCTTTCTTTTTTATTGAACAAGCTTAACCTTGTTTACAAGCAACTTGATTAATTTATTATTTTAAATATTTTAAAATATTTATGTACTTGAATAAGCTTAACCTTGTTTAAGTTTGGACAAATTACCTATGTGGATTGGAGATTGGAGATTGGATTATATAAATAAATAATATAACATATAATTTAATCAAGACTCATACTCATGAGCTTGTTCATTAGCAAATTATCAAGTTTGAGTTCAGCTTGTTTAATATTCAAGCTTAAAATTAGGCTAAAACTTGGCTCATTTACTAAAGTAAACTAACATAAACGAATTTTTTCTTAACGAAGTCCGAGTTGTTTATATACAGCTTTCATTTATAACCTTACACCCAATGTGATTGCAAAGCCAATCAACACTGTCCCTGAGTGACCATCATGTGGTTGGATCGCATCCAAACAAGTCACGAATTGAAATTTTCAGCCCAAAATATGTGTGTGTGCGTGTGTGTGTGTATATATATAAAAGGATAAAATGCTCAAACCATTTATCACCACATATCATCTAACAAATAAGGGATAATTAGGACAGTAAGGTTAACGATATATTCTATATTTTTACTAGAGACAATAATCAATATGGAACAAAATTTATAGATTCTTAAGAAGAAGTAAAAGAAAAATACAGATCAAGATTAATATAAACATTTAGAAGTAAAGAGAAGAAACCCAAGAAAAATACAACCTACTAAACCATAATATAAACATTTACACTGTAGATTTTTAAGAAAAGAGAGAGTGCTAGTATTAATTAGGTTATAAAGTAGAAAGCAATAACATTTAATAATGCTTTTTTTAACCGTTAGATCTCTTAAAATCTACGGTGTAAAAAATGTGTAACTTTACAAGAGTTATACTAGGTGTAACTTGAACCCATCTCTCTCTCTCTCTCTCTCTCTCTCTCTCTCTCTCTCTCTCTTATATATATATATATATATATATATATAAGAGAGAGAGAGAGAGAGAGAGAGAGAGAGAGGATAAAAAAATTAAAAAGATAATGGTAAGGTGCCATATTTTTACAGATCGTGAATTTGGGCGAAATTCAAAAAGAATTTATTTAAAACTAAATTGAGGTATTCAGTAGAAACGACACCATTTAAAATTTACAAGTTTTTAAAATTTTTTATTTTATTTTAAAATACTCATGGCATATGAAAAATCTTCATAGAAAGGTGGCCATATTTTGCATGAAATGCATTTAACATGCTAATAACATGGTTAATATTTCAAGCTTTTGGCATGGTCATATTAGTATTAGTAAAAAAAAAAAAAAAAAAAAAAAAACCAATTCAATCGAGGCTAAAGTTGTTAAAAAAAAAAAAAAATCAAATTGATGGTTTTGCAAAGAAGTGTTCAATGAGTATAACTATTGAGATATTGGAAGAAACTAATAACTCTTCATAATTTTTTTTTTAAAATTGTTTTCTTAAGCCACGAAATGTGTTGAGCTAACCCTAAACACAAGGTAGAAATAGAAAGATATGTCCAAATCCATAGGGATAAAAGTTTGAATATACGTAACAATTTGAATTCTACTCTAAAGAGAAAATAGTTAACCCTGGATTTGGAAGTTTGGAGGGAAAGAGAAGCAAAGAGAAGATAATATATAAACAAAAGAAAAGGATAGTTGACTGAAATAGGAATGGATATCTCTAGACAAGAACAAAAAATAGTAAGTCAAATAGAAGATTTAACATGGTTCAGTTTGTCGGCCTACATTACCATTTCTTTGGTGGTCTACCTATAACACAATTGCATACTTGAAGACATCATTTATTTGATTAGCCTGAAGAAGAAGAGCATGTCAAATGCTACTATTTCCCCTCATAATCAATATTTGAATACACACCACCAACCTTGTGTTGGAAATAAATATATATATCCCATACAAATCATGTGCAGTGGAAGAACAAGAAAGATCTACATTTATGTTACATAAATGCATCTCTATTTGAATTTTAGATTATGTCTCTAAAAAAAACTTGTCTTGATGCAATAAATCTCAAAATAAAATAAAATATCTTACAATTCTTGATCTTGAGAATTCCTTAGTCTTCATCTCAATACCATAAAAATCCCAAAAGAGTACTCTCTCTTCCTTATCATCAAGAATCCTGAAAGAGTGGTCTCTCTTCCTTATTAACAATCCATAGGATCGACAATAGTTCTCCTAGAATCGACAATAACTCTCCTACCTTTAATGAATTGACTTTAGTTCTCCCAAATCAATAGGATTGACAGTAGTAATTCTCTTCTCCTTACCCGTGTAGTGCAGTAGCAAATTAGGGTTAGTTTGACTTAAACTGGTCCCTTTTTTTATTTGAATTAGCTATTGGGCCAATTGAATTGGGCTTAAGTCGTGTAGCTTGATGTGAGATCAAAGGGAAATAATATCTCTAACTCCAATGGATCTTGGGCCTCTTGTTAATTCTCGAGAATCCTAAAGTTACCATTAACCATAATTTATTCTACTAAAAAAGCTATTGTTGCACTCTAGGTTTTCATTAAATCAAAGACTTATCCGAAGACTCTATGATATTAGCATTTGACCCCTCCATTAAATCATTCATAGTGAAACAAACTTAGAGGTTATCATCACTTTGTAAATCACTTCATCCTAAGTCCCTGAGTCCCCAATTTGATCTTCTAATTATTCTTACATTTATGAAATCTAATTTCATAAAATATAAACTTTAAAAACTCTTTACTAAAATGGTTGAGCCCAACAATTTGAATAACTAATTCCTATTAAACCTATCTCAAGGGAATGTTTTGTGTCTTTAAAAGGAGATTATGGATTCCATTTTTAGAATGTATGTTCCCTCAACACTACATGCAATTTCCCAACATTTTGAGGTTTTGACGAAGCAATATCTCACTTTGGTATACATCAAAGGAACCAACAATTCATGTTTGAGTTTGCCATCCTCTTATGATTCATAGTCTATGCAAATAGAAATCATGTGATTTATTTGTTCAAGTGACAGTAGTTGGTTAAACAATAAATCTAACAGTGGTCCATTTAAGTGTATCCCACACACTTAAGACATACCAACATGTCAATCAGAAGTCTTTACTTCTACGATTAAGCAAAATCATTATAATTGATATGTTATAGTCTTCCCAAATGAAATACTCAGTTTCATCACTAGCTATGAACTAGGGTTTATGTATTTATAAAAAACTTTTGATTTAGATATCTGTGTACAAATCTCATTCTTGTGCCTATATCACATACATGTATCTTATGGACTACAATATATAATGTCCAAATATTTAAACAAAAACAATCTCAGAGAATAAAACAACTTTTATCATTAGGAAGATAACGTCATAGAATTGGGTTTTAGGGCACTACTCCTAACACCTTGAATTATACAATGTGATTGAACTTGCACCAATGCTTGCAACTTTAGGAACTTCATCCTAGCATACGTTCCCTTAGTTGACTAAGGAAACTATTTATTGACAGTCCCAAAATGTCTAATTTGAAGAGTATTATTCTTAAGTAATTCTAGTACCACAAACTAAGTCACAATTATCCTACGTAATAAGCTGTAACTGTTTGTTTATCACTTTCACATGAACCCACTACTTTTTATCCATAACTCACAGTCAAACACGAGGATAGTTATGGCTTAGTTTGTGATACTTTTTTATTTATTATTATTATTAACAAACCCAAGCCCTTCCTGTCCTATAAAAACCTCATTTATTTCACTGATTAAGGTATATATGTTACCTCTAATTGAAGTTATGTTTATAATTCAATTACTGATTCTCTTTGTGCTGGCTTAACCATTGAAGCACCTTTGGTCAACCTCACCAATTGGCCCTAGTTGAGGTAAAGGTTTTTCTTTTCCTAACAAGACCTAGATTCTCGGTAGGAGTCAACCTTACTTGCTGTCATCAAACAATTTTCCTATAGTTCAATCCTTTTTTAATCACCCATCTGTAGTAATAAACTATTGTCAGGTGACTCGGGTCATTAGCTGATTAAGTTTTTAAACCATCATAATGCCCACAATGTGTTGGTATATTATACAAAAAGATGGGAGAACTTTCAGGTCATGTGAATACCGAATACCCCTTTTTTAAAAAAATAATTAATAATTGTGGTAAGTATAGGAATACATTAACATTGACTAAAGGCACTGTCCGAGAACTCATTGGATTAATTAGTGGTTGATTGACATTCTAAAATTCACGATCCGATTGAGTAACAAAGTGGATATGATTATTGATGTGGTTCTTATCTATTGCAATGGACAAGATCAAACATTGTTGTTGGACTCACATACAGAATCTGATTGTGCCATATTTGTCGGGTATTTTGCTTCTGTATCTACCATATTGGATACTTGTAACCCACTTTTTTGAGAAACAAAAACATAAACACACACAAAGCCCACTTGACTCTATTTTCTTCCTTCTTTTCCGAGTGGTGTCTAATCTTCTTCTAAATATATTTAACGTTGAAGTAAGAAGAATTTCCTAGTTGATACTTGAAAGAATGCAATAACTAAAAAAAAGCCGCAAGTTTTAGTTTGGAGTTTTTTAATGGATTTAAGAAAGAGTAATGCTATAGCTATAAACTATTTTTATAATATTTTTTCAAACTTTTGATGTAACTAATTCTTACTGGTTCTCATTTGGGTCCATTGTTAACATTACTTTTTCACTTACCAATAAACACTCACCACATTAGTAGTTTGTAAGACATGTTATAAAATAGTTTGTAATTCTAGCATTTTTTTTTTTTTTTTTTTTTTTTGAGAAACATGAATGGTTCCAGTTCTTTAAAAATTGCAATTTCTAGTTAGGGATTAAAACATTTATTGTTAAAGTTTAAGGATAAAAGATGTAACATTTTCAATAGTTTAGGGACCAAAATTGGAAGTCCTTGCAATTAAACTTTAGAAATGAAAATATATTTTAGCATTTAAAAAAAAAAAAAATATTTTACCTTGAATATGGCAATGCATGACGAAGGAAAGTTAAAATCTAATTTTTATTGGTGTTGAGAGAGAGAGAGAGAGAGAGAGCTGTGTGAGAAATTTAATTTCTTAGTGGGTGGCTGTGTGAGAAATTTAGGTGATTAATATTAACAATCTCCTCCTCCATGCTCATCATGGCGAAGCATTTTTAGTGTCCAAAACTATTTTATAAATCAATCACCAAGATGATCTATTCCACGCCTAGCGAAGAGGAAATCCGAGCATTTCTTAGTGGTTGGCTGTGTGAGAAATTTAGGTGATTAATATTAACAATCTCCTCCTCCATGCTCATCATGGCGTAGCATTTTTAGTGTCCAAAACTATTTCATAAATCAATCACCAAGATGATCTATTCCACGCCTAGCGAAGAGGAAATCCGAGCACCGTCACTATCGTGACTACAACCACCGCAGCCTTAATCGTGAGGAATATGAATTGAATTCCAGTTCTTGTAGAAGTTTCAGCAAGCTGAGGCACAAAATATATGTTGGAAAATGGTTGTTTGCAAAGTGTTTTGAGTAGTTATTTTTTCAGGCAAAAGAAAAGTGGAACCCACACATTCTTTGAGATGGTTCCAAGGGGACCGTATCTCATGTATCCGGCGCACTTGAAAATTTTTCAGGTCTAAGATGGAACGTTTTCTCCTAAGTGAGAAAATTAACGTCATATGATCACTTGTTAGTGGTTAAAAACCAATAAGAAGTAAATGAAAAATTGACTCCTAATTTGTTAATTTGAATATGGTTAAAGCGATTGAAATCATACTCATAAGAAAAAAAAAGGTAATTGAAATCATTGAGACCAAAATGAGAAAGGAATTACATATTCTATGAATTTATATTTTCATGCATTGGAAATTAGGCTTGGGCCGCATAGGCTTGACCTCTTATCCAAATAATAATTTTTTATTATTTTATTTTCTGCATATTGTGTTTGTTCACTGGTGTGTTTATATTTAACATAGTCATGGAACATATCTTATGTTTCACCATTCAGTGTGATAAGCCATCAAAAAATGATTATTTCAAGTTAAGAATATTCCCTAAATTTTTGAACTGACCAAGCCTTTGTGAGGCATACCGACCCGCCACAAAACTCAATCCACATGGGAAGAAATGGAAGAAAATTTCAAATCGACTTTGTCCACACGGATTTGGGAATCTCGACGTACGGCTTAATCTGGCTCGATGAAAACAAAACAAAGGCCAGGACAAAGTGTTGAACAATTCATAATGAGGTTCAACAGAGTCAAAGTGAAATGCTTTAACTTAACTACTGTACTTGAGTAAAGTGTATGTAAAATTGGCTTAGGAATTAGGATGGTCCTGACTTTGAGACAAGGAAGAACTTCAAAGTTGCCCAAACAAAGAATGGATTTATTCCCTCAAAACCAATCCAAAGGCCCAAATTCTGGGCATCCAAACAGACCACAAAGAAATAACTTTCCCTGTGTTTATGAGGTTTGTAAGAGGACAAGTCTATTTGAAATTGGTGTCACAAAATATGTCGGGCGAAGGCCATTTACTTGTGACTTGTGAGGTCTGTCTTTAATTTTTTTGATAGATACTTGTGAGGTCTTAGTCAAAAAGAATGTGCTAGAATCAAATAAGCAACCACAAATCATCGATTGTCCTTTCTTTATCTTTGGAGTAATTGAATTTAGTTTCTTAGGAGTACACATAATAGCTTAGTTTTCCCTTACTTTTTTTTGATACAAAGTTTTCCCTTACTTATTTGTATTAGATTTTGATCGAGACTGCTCCCAAGGTTCTTTTTACATTGGGTAATCACTTGTATTAATGCAAGTAAGTGCTTAGAATTTATTTACACTAGCCGCGAACCCGCACGTTGCGCGTGATAATTATTTTTATGGTGGTTTTATTAAATTTGTTTTTACAATTTAAACTAATCTAATAATGAGTAATGTATTTCGTAATTATATTTTTATTTATTATAGGAACAATCATAAATATAATATAGGAACAATCCAAAACACCAAAAAAACGTAAACTAAAAAAAAATAATAAAACTTAACAATGATTAATTGAACCAATATTAGGATAAAATTTTGTTTTTGATAATCTATTAAGGTTATTTTCTTTGTAGAAATTATAATTTTGGCCGCCCAAAACATATTATCAAATAAACAATTATTAGCAAAATCTAATAATTAAATTTCTATACATGCATTGTTATAAAATAATAATAAAAATAAAATTGTAAAAGTTAAAATTTGTCACCTATCCGATTATTTTCGTTTGGCTAACCTTTGCTTTTCTTTAAATAAATGGCATTATAGAGTACTTATAATACAACTATTAAGAGTACTTTGTCCACCACAAAGGATTAGAAAATAAACAAAAATTAGTAAAGTCTTATAGTTTAACATCTAAATTGAGCATTATAAAAAATCATGCTATGTAACAGAATAAATACCAAATTATCCAAATCATGCTATGTAATAGAATAATATTATATTTTTATATGCTATATTTAATTCTTTAGAACGCGATAGGATAACATTTAACAATCAAAGAGAATAAAAAATAATAAAAAACAACAACAACAATTTAAAAAACAAAACTAAATCACAATTTAAAAAATAAAACTAAATCGCATTAACCCAAGATAGAGTTTTAAAGAATATAAAAAATTATCGACCTAAAGTAGAGATGCAAGAAAAATAAAAAAATCCACCAAAAAATTTAGAGAGAGAGAGAGAGGGGGAACCTTTTTTTTTTTTTTTTTTATGAGGGAAAACTATGCATAGAATAGAAGAGATAGTGACAAATTTATAGTAAGAGGGTGTGAATAAGAAAAAACAAAAATAAAGGAAGATGAAGGGAAAGAGGAAGAATAATATTAATGTAGAGGGTAGTGGGGAGATGAAAAGGTAAGGAAGGGAGAAAGATTGAAGAAGTAGTGGGGAGATGAAATGGGGAGATGAAAAGATAAGGAATGGAGAAAGATTGAAGAAGTAGTGAGGAGATGAAATGGTAAGGGAGAGAGAAAGGTTGGAGAAGTGTAAATATTAAAAAAATAAATGTTAAAAACAATTATAAGAAAAAAAAACCGTTTTTCTTTTTTTCTTTTTTCTTTAAGTTGAAAAGGCTCACACAAAACCCTAAAACTAAACTGAAAAAGTTTTGGATTGGACTTGATAATGGAACTAAATAAATAAGAGGTGGACTAGATTAATTATACAGATTTATTATAGGGTGATAGTGGAAGTAAATAAATAAGTAGTGGGCTGGATTTATTATAGGGTGATAGTGGAAGTAAATAAATAAGTAGTGAGCTGCATTTATAAGACTGAAAATTGTAAAAACCATTTTAAAATTGTAGGACAAATTATATTTTAAAAAAGAAAAGAAAAAAAAGAATAACGTGATGTGGTGCAACGTGAGAGCAGCAGTATTAAACGCTACGCTTCAGCTTTTAGTAATATATAGATTTATTGACTTGCATTAATAACTCAATTTTGGATTATGTTATTATTTTTTTAAGGCAATATTGAACTTGAAGCCACTTGAGAAAATCAATCGGGTTGAGATTTTTTTTTAAAAAAAGGTAAAATGCAAGAGATTAGTTTGATATTGACCCAAACTTCAAAGGTGTTTTGTATTTTGTATATCTTTTCTTTGTCTTTTTCTTTTTCTTTTTCATTTTTCCTATAGTAGTTGGATACTTGGATACACATAGGAAGAGTAAAGAAATAAACAACCCTAGTTGGAGAGAGAAGTTGACTACTAGGACTTTAAGTTCTTTGGGAGGATAAGAGACCTTACTCCAAGTCCAACAAAGCAAACTCTTACAATTTATTTGGATGAGAGGAATGGGAAGCCAAAATATGGAAAGAAAAAAAATTTTAATTCCTTTAATTGAAATTTAAAACGAGGGAAAAACTTTTTTTTTTTAATTACTGAAAAAATCAGAGAAATTATATGGAATGAAATGTGTTTTAATGAAATTTTGTAGAAGTTCCCATAAAAGACCATTTTTTTTTCTTCTAAATGTTTATATACTTTTTTCATTAAAGAAATGTTGTAATAGTATGATATAATAAAATGATTTCTTTACATTACTTTCCGTTCAACTCCCAAACAAAATTACTTTTATATTCCATTACTTTCTGTTCTAGTGTTGTTGCTGCTTGTGTTTAATTTATGATATATCCTTGGTTTACCAAAAAAAAAAAAAAAAAAATTCATTATTATTCTTCTCTATTATATTCATTCCTTTTTTTTAATTAATAAACCTCCCAAACATAAAGTTAGATGCTTTGCCAAATCGATGAATTACTTTATTAGTTGAGTAGCAATGATCTTTTGATGTTTAAAAGTCTAAAATCTTGCAAAATTCCTTGATGTCTTGACAAATAACCCTGATTTCCCAAATTTGTATCTATATAACATTTCAGTCTAATTTGGTCCACTTCAGTTAACTTCAATTTATTTCAGTCTAATTTGGTCCAGTTCAGGCTTAGGAAATTTCGGTCCAATTTGGTCTATTTTGGCTCACTTCGATCTATTCAGTCCACCTTAGTCCATTTGGTCCACTTCGATCCAATTTACTCCATTATGTCCATTTTGCACTAATTAAGCCTTAAATTAATTCTTTTTATAAGTTGTCTTTTAAGAGTTTTAGGCTCAAAAATTATTTTTCCCCTTAATTTTTTTGGTTGAAAAGTATGAAAATTTATTTTATTTGGCCAAACTCTTTAGTTTTGGACAAAAAAAAATTCAAACCAAATAGACATTAGAAATTAGAAATATGAACCCTAAAAATGCAATAACAATGATAAATATTTAAAAGATTACTTTAAAATTTAAGTTTTAATAATATATGCATTATACTTATATTTGGAAAGAATTCTAAAACAATAACTTATATTTGGAAAGAAAAAAAAATGCTACCATTCTTTCTTTCTTCTTTTGAGACTTACTATTCTAAACTTAGATAATAATTTAAATTTAATGTAACATGTTACGTGTGTAAAGACCCAATTTGAGTCCTAAGCCCAAGAGTCAAAATGACATTGGCCCAAAGAGCCCAATACAATGAATTTGTAGAGAGTGAATCAAAAAACTAGACTCTGATGAATTGGACAACAATTATGGTGGGTCTAGATGACCTGAAAGCAAAGATAAACAGGTTTTATCTAAAGAAAATCGTCCTCGGCACAATCCGAGGAGATGTGTTCTTGTATATTTCTCTTTTGAATTTGATTACAAGTCCAATTTTTGTGGCTACAGTGTTTTTCTATCTCTCTTCCGATCCCCCTTCCTTAGGGTATTCTTTCTCTTTTATACTATCTTCCTTCTTTCATCTCCATCCTCCACATGTAGACCAAGTTGCTGGTGTTGATCCCTGTCCCATTAGCACCTTCCTGAAATCTCTAAAAGTAGCTGTAAGGCTAAAAATTACTATTTAGGTATTACTTCCACATTAATGCGGCTAAAGAGTTAGCTGCAGAGCATTTAATGCGGTGGTAGTAGCTTTCTCTTAGATATTTCATAGCTTCCCTTTATCCTGTGCTTTCATGATGTATATCCTTATCAATAGAATCTCCTGGAACATTACTCTAGATGGCAGACCACACCTTTTGACCTCTGCTTTGCTCAACTGAGGAGGCATTCCTTCTCAGACCACCTTTCTAGATCATCATGACTAGACCCCTTTCTTCCATGACAACGTTTACCCATCTTCGAACTACTAGGTGTCCTTGGATCGGACCCCCGACCCAATATATGTATATTATTGGGCCTATCATTCCTACAACATGTATTCCATGGAATTTGGGTGTACATTTTTTTAATATTCTCCATTTATTTTAAACAATATTATAATTATTTAATTTAAATATATATGTGTATCTATATATATATATATATATAGTCATTGAATGCAAAATACATATGTTCAATTACATAAAACTTATAAAAAAAAAAAAAAACTTTTAAATAACAAGTGCACTATTTAACTTATAAATTTTATGTTATATTATTATAAAATAATTACATTATATTTTCTTATGTATCGCGTGAATTTGTGACTAGTTACATTAACTAAAAAAAATTTAAAAAAAAAAGAAGAAGAAAAGAAAAAAAGCCATGATTGATTACATTACTGTTCTGTGAATTGAGTGATAACAGAAGAGACCAAGAAAGCAAACTCTTTCTTTGACGCTTTGATGCATCAGCCTACTGCCTACCCAACAAGCTACTCCATTAGGTGAGTGATGATCACTTCTTGAAATTTCCGTGATGGCTCAACAAATATCTCCCCCAATTTCTCAAGAACAGACAAAGAGGAGAGAGCCTCGATTAAATTATAACTGTCTAATTCAATGATAAGTTGATAACATTTTTCTTAATGAAAGTTTGAAATAATTTAGCTAATATGAGAACAAGTTCCACCTTAAGGACTGAATATACCCTACTCTTAGCCGAAGCTACGACCAACAGTCCCAAATTATCCCTGGTTATAACACCTATAACACTTTTATCCTTTATAAAGATAAAGCTTCAACCGTGTTATGTGAACATACCCAAATAGAAAATTCAAAATAGATGCAGGAAAAATAATGCTACTACTTCGAACACTTCTAATTAAATAATTTTTGGGCTAAGTAGTTTAGCATTTAATGTAGAACTGGTCGGACTCGATTTGATTATGGTGGGAATCCAGGCCCAACCCAAACAAAGAAGATGTTTTTCTTAAACAATGAATTTGTCCTTGTGTTCACACTTATTCATGGATATGGATGTGTTAGCCCAACAATAGGTAGTTTCATACTGGGTTCACAGTCTTGGATAATCATTCTAGTGGCAAGAGTTCACTTTTATTGGCTTCTTTATGGGCCCATATTTTAAGATTTATGTTGAGAAAATTTGAAGTAAAAAAAAAAATTCTAGCACTAAATTATTAGTAATTTTTGAAGTACATTTTCTTGTTGATTTTGGAATTCCATATTCACTAGAAGAATACTAATAAGAAGGTGCAATAATCCTTATAAATAGAGTGATATTGCAGCTTCATCAGTTTGTGTGAGAAAGATAGAACACAAGGCTTATTGTTGTTTTTCATAACGACAATGTTTATTATTGATATTTATGGACCCTATCATGGAATAATAAACACTAACAGCAAGATTTGATAATATTGAAAAAGAAGAAAATAAAGATGCCTATTGATTTTAGGCCAAGGAACTTATTAAATTAAAAATATCAGCCAGGAAGGTTCAGTAGCCCCTGGTTGAGAGAGCACTAGAGTTCGAGTATGTCCAAATCAAATAATTAAGAGTGACAGTTCATCATGCTCATGTGTAGTTTTCGTGGATGGTAATGTATAATTTGATGGATTTCTACATCCCAACCGTATTTGTTTCTTCTGGCTTGGTTCCTAATCACCATCAATCAGCCACAAGATGATTGAAGTGTCACCTTTTTTACCCAAAAATTTACGGTGCAATTTCACTGACCCTATCAAAGACTCGAAAGTAAATAAATAATTCAGAAGTGTATATATCAGTACTCCAATGACTAAAATATCATGGAAGCCCCAAAATATTTTGGCTGAGTTTTTTTATTTTTTATTTTTTAATTAATAGAAAGACATGTACTTAATCTTATTGCCTCCCTCTAAAGGAAGCAAAGCTCTTCATCATCAGGTGGTGTATGGTAATCAAAGTCACCCACTCACCAAACCAATTCCCTGTTTCATACTCAATCTTTTGCAGCTTTTGGTTCTGGGAGGAGGACCTTTGTTTGTTCGCAATAGTGACATTTTCGCACCTTAAAATCACGCATAATTCGTGGCCGCCATATAAACAACTAAATAAAGTCGAGGCATCAACCATAAGTTATCACACTCACTATGGTATTTAATCTAAAATGCATGCATGGAGATTTTAATGTGGGACACGTGGTGTCTTGGTGGTGATACAGATGGATGCTATTTCGAATTTGAGAGCAAACAATCATCTCTTATTATTAGCTTTTCTTATCAGCGTAACTTCTATGCATTACAAATTACTAGCTTTGCGATGCATCATTTGTATGTAATCTGCCATCATGAAAGAGATATATCACCGATTCATTAGAAATCCACGCAAAAATGTAAAAATTAAGAAAAAGAAGAAAACAATGCATCAAAAGTTCTTTCCATTATTGACTCATGACTTTGTCATATCACAAAGTCTAGGGAACATAGCCAATACACTTCAAGTTCATTGCATACACTTCAAGTTCATTGCACCTTTTTAAATATTTAAAAAAAAAAAAAATTAGAAGAAAGAAGATTTAAATCCCACTCTTTTATTACACACACTTGGTGTAATAATTGAATTATATATAATAATAAAAAAATTAGGAATATAACACCTAAAAGTAAATTAACCGCTGTAATAATTAATGAGCTGCATGTAAATAAAACACAATAAATATAATAAGTAGAATACATACATATATTAAACCATTTGGTGCAAGTACACTATGCAGTGCGTAAAATTTTACAATATTAAAACATACCTTGTGATATGATAATCTAGTTAAGCACGCAAAACATGTTAGAGATTTATCAGTATGGTTGAAGGATGTTCCTTCCCACCTTCATGATGTACTTTTAGCTAACCATGGCTTTTTTTTTTTTCAATAAAGTTCCTAGTATTCCTTCTAAGAAAATAATTAAAATAAATATTTTATTTTATTTTAAATTATTTGAACCTTTTGGTAATATAATTTTGGATAAATTGCAAACTACACCCCTAAAATTTGTAGGTGTTAGGATTTTACACCCTAAAGTTTCAAAATTTGAATTTTACCTCTTGAAATTTGGGGGTGTTTGGATTTTACACCTTAACATTTCAGAATTTGAATTTTACCTCTCAAAATTTGGGGGCACTTAGATTTTGCACTCCCAAATTCTGAAACTTCAGAGTGTAAAATCTAAACACCCTCAAACTTTATGGAGTAAAATCCAAACACCCCTAAAATTTAGGGGGTAAAATCTAAATTATGAAATGTTAGGGTGTAAAATCCAAATACCCCCAAACTTCAGGGGGTAAAATCCAAATTTTGAAACTTTAAGTTGTAAAATCCAAACACTCCCAAACTTTAGGGATATAATTGTAATTTACCTTATAATTTTAGTTGGAGTAAAATTTTAAATTTCTCTAAATGTAACTAATAAATTTTAACCAAAAGTATATTATTCTAACAATTAATAAGTCACTTAATATTTTGGTAATTGAGTTCCATATAAGGTTAGTTGTCTTAATAATAATAATAATAATAATTAATAAGAGTATACTCACTTGTCATAAAGAAAAGAAAAGAAAAGTCATTTAAGGGGGTCCAAGGATATTTCCAATGGATATGTCCAGAATTCAAATCCTCCTACTCCTAGCTATCAAATTTAAATAAATAAATAAAAAGCTTTGATGTTAATATTTTATTTATGGGTCATGCTAATGAGTGCCCTTAAGGTATTGGTTAACAATCCAGTTAAAAAAAGTTTTTATGGAAAAAGAAAAAAAAAAAAAGCAATTAATGTTTTGACAGCTGTTTTCATTTCTCATAAAAGTGATGTCAAAACTTTTCTAAAATAGATTGTTAACCAATATCCTAAGAGTACTCATTAGCATTTTCCTTTATTTATTAGCAAATTATCATGGTGGAGTTTAAACTTATTTATCAATGAAGTATTAAAATTTGTTTTGAGCATAGACATCTAGTTTTGCATGGAGCTTGATCCGGTGTAAGCTTCAGATCATTGGATCATCATTTGACCAATGGGTTATTGGTTGAAGCATAAGTTTTGTGGTGGGCAAAAATAAGTCAAGGTTGCTATTTTTGCTCACACAATTAATTTGTAAAGGTGGGAGTCCTCTCTTCCCTTATTTGAGCCTTGCAGTGGAGGCGTCGACGTAGTCAGTCCACTTTCCTCTTGAGATTATATACCTCCTTGTCATGCGAGTTATGACTGGCACGATGCTGACCGATATGTTCGGAATGTATAGATGGAGCTCTTTCACTGTGGGTGTGGGCCATATCATGATCTCTTCTTCATTCAAGATTTACAAATTGGTCCCTCCGCAGGGACCCCACAAACTCCAAAGAACCACTTCTTCTGGGGTTGGCCATAATAACAAGGCTTTTACTTAAGGGTACTTAGGAGATATCCCCACAAACGGCGCCAATTGTGGCAGACAAAAATAGGACAAGGCAAAAATAAGTCAAGGTTGCTATTTTTGCTCACACAATTAATTTGTAGAGGTGGGATGCCAATCAACTTTTAATAGCCCATTTTAGATGGAATGAGCTAACTTGAATTGAAAAGATTAACATTAAGTATAATGGTACAAGAATTGGTTAAAGATAGCCTCAGAAGGCTTGTATTCTGCACCACGGGTTTGGTCTGAGATAAAGTATACAATTGTTCTAAGGTTACAATGGTGGCTCTCTCTCTCTCTCTCTCTCTCTCTCTCTCTCTCTCTCTCTCTCTCTCTCTCTCTCTCTCTCTCTCTCTCTCTCTCTCTCTCTCTCTCTCTCTCTCTCTCTCTCTCTCTCTCTCTCTCTCTCTCTCAAAGGCTTCTTTGCCTTATATAGTCACCTAGGTTGTATTTTGGCCCTCCATTTGGAGGGTCAATATTCATTTTCCTTGATACTTGTCCCATCAGGGCTTCATTAGAAGGTTTTTATATCAGGCTATGAGCTATGTTGACACTGTTAATGGATTATTTCCTCATTAATGCGGCTAACTAAATGGGTTCAAAGCATTAAATGCGAGAGTGATGGATGCTTTATCTGTCTTCTTCCCTTTCTTGCTTAACAACAAATCCTCATTCTTTTCCTCAATTTGTGCCTGATGGCCTTCAGTACTAGTCCTCAGCCCTCCTAAGGACACGTTGGTATCCTCGGAATCCTCAGGTATTATAGTCTCCTTGTACTTGTGGTGGGTTGTTCATATTTTTCCAAGGATTTACTATCAGTACTTTCTGAGGTTTGTTCTCCTGACACTGACTTTCTCCCATTTGTCCTTATTCTCGAATTCTTGTCCTCCCACAAGTTCAATTAAAAAATTAGATGAAATTTAAGAATATTTATAAATAATGGTTAAAACTGGTATATCAAATTTAAAAAGTATTAAAAAATTTAATGATAATCAATATAAGCATAAAATGACATGCTTAATAAAATATTAATTATTAGCTCTATTTGTGCAAGGCAAACATAAATAGGGTTCAACAATTTTTTTTTCTTTTACAAAAAAATTTAATATCAAATTTTAGAATTATAATTTATGGAGTCATTATTCAAACAAATGCATATATGATTAGCAACAAAGAATATTGATTTTACCTTTAGCAATTTCAGTTTTTTATTTATTTAAATTTTTCTTCATTTATAAATCAAGACTTATAATTATAATTGCAAAGAAATCATAGAAGATATTTTATTTTTTTTGATTTTTTTCCACATTAAGTTTATATAAATTTAGAATTACAAATAAATCATAGAAGATTTTGTATTTGTCGATTTCTTTTCTTAATATAGCATTTTAATTTTTGTTTCATAAGAATGAAATGCTAAATTACTTTCAAAAAATATTTTTAAAATTAAGTAGATCAGTAATTTTTTAGTACATTAATTAAAAAAAAAAAAAACCTCAATTGGTTCTACAAAATCCATTTTGATGGAAAGGATTACAAAGAATCCACCAAGTAAGAAAAAGATTGATCATAAAGACTTGAATTCTTTTAGTCACCAAATATTTAGTTTAATTAGTCAAATCTGGTTTAACATTTGTTAATGAATTATTTTAAGAAAGTTTTTATACTACTTTTATGGGAAATAAAAAAATATGTCAAAAAATAGTTCTTTTTTTTTTTCATTTCTTATAATCTTTTTTTATAAAATGGTTATATAACAAATTTTAACAAAATCCATAAATTAATATAAATAAGTATTTTTTTTTATTCTCAATCATTTTTATTTTTTTTTGCAATCAATATTATTGTCTAGAGAAATGCTACATGGCTACGTTCACAAAATTTTTACAAAACTTTAACAACAAATCATATATGGTAGTAAGTTGTTATTAGTTTTAATTTGAATTCATAACTTAAACTTTTTTTTGTCCTTTCAAAAAAAAAAAAAAAAGCCTTTCAAAAAAAAAATTTATTTTTTTGTCCATCCATAACAACCAATAACAATCTACCACTTAAAATTTGTTGTGAAAATATTGTAGAGATAGTATTTCTATATTTTTCTGTTGTTTATTTGTTTATGCATATCTTGGCTACTTATAGCTTACTACAAAATCCAAATCCTCATGCAACTAACCGTTACATTTGATGCTTTGACCCCTTTTCTTTGATTGTGAAGAGAATGTTCTGACCTAACAGTTTCAACTACAAATGGTTATATTTGCTTCTTTGACTTTGCTGAACATAAAGTCCGGACACAATCATCATTAATTAGTGTAAATTTTTTTTTTCTTATTTTTGACCTAGATAAACAGGAAAAATTATTGAATACTCTGAGAGTACTATAATTGCGTACTTTCCTCTCTCACATGAATTGTAGGTTCCACCATCAATTTAATTAGTGGGACCCACATTTATATGAGAAGAGAGAATATAGATTTATAGTACTTTGAAAGTACCCAATAATTACCCGATAGATAGTAGGAGAGAGATTAAAGTGGTATTAGAATCAGATATAGAACACTACAAAAATATTTTATTATTAAACTCTCACTTAACCCCTTTCTTATAAATTAGTTTTAGCATATGGATTATTGTGATATCCCTTAATTAAAAAAAGGGGGGGAAAAAAAAGTATTTTGATACGATGTTGAGTAACCATGGGCGTGGCACTGTAATTTGTGATACTGTCAAATAAGCAATTTTTTTTTTTTTTTTTTGTTTTTTGATGGGAAAATAAGCAATCATTGAATATGTCTTATTAATGAGTTTGCTTCAAGTGTCAGCATTTTGTTGAATTTGTTCTTACTTCTTGCCAAATGCCCGACTTTGCACAGACATCTCTGATCTATCATGAAACGGCTTTGAGGTCTGGACTTAAAAACAAAGCTTACCTATTAAGCCAAAAAAAAAAAAAAAAAAAAAAACAAAGCTTACCTGACTAATTCCAATTACCATTGAATTCCGCGTGCGCACCCAACGTTTGACTACGGTGCGGTTTGGATAGAAATTATTTCGTCTGCGTTTTTTGTGTTCTGCGTTTTTTTTTTTTTTTTTCTCACGCGTTTCAGCTTTTTTAGGAGATAAGAATAACTGTTTACAATACTGTTTACGCACTAAAAAATATTAAAAATAAGTCTCACAGTACTATTCATATATTTAAAAATTATTTTACTACAATGTTTTTAGTTTTCAGTTTCAGCAAAAATAAGTTGTATTCAAACGGACATCGTTCCATCAAATACCATCATTGGTGACTAATCAATTACAACTTGGGAGCCTTAATATAACACTATTTTTGAGGTCTAAAAAATGTCAACCTTGTGATTAGATTTTGAGAGTTTTGATCCCTGTCATCCTCATAAAATATCTAAAATTTTTAAAATTAAAAAATATTTTAAGGATATTAGTTAAGGAAATATTTTTAAAAATTTTTATGAAAAAAGAAAATTTAATTATTTTTTTATATTTTTCATAAAAGTGATATTAAAACTTTTTAAAAAAAAATAGCTCAATATGTCATGACTCATGACCTCCAACATAACCATTAAAAATGACCGTTAACATGACCATATTTAAAAATAAAGTAGTGATTAGTATTTTTATCGGGTATTTTAGAGCATTCTCATCAACGCTCTCAAATATTATAAATGCTAAATTTTAGCATCAAAAGATCAAAAAGCATACACCATCAAAACTCTTAAATCCCATTCATTAGAGCACCCACACTAGATGTGGGATATGTGCCAAATGCTAAATATTTGGCACATATCCCACACCAAACCCAATTTTAGCCCATTTAGTAGATGTGGTATATTGTTTTTTTTTTTGCAACATTGAACAGTACCGTGGCAAATTTGCCACGGTACGGAAGAGATGTTGTATATCATTTGTGGTTTGTTTATTATGTTGATGAGTAGAAAATATTATTTTAATGTGTAGTAAGTATTATTTTAATGTATAAAATTGAATAATAAAACATCTGATAAATGGGATGTTGTAAAATGATGTGGTAAAATAATAAAGTAGGCATTTGATGTGGTAAAATGGCATAATTTTTGGAACATCTGCTACGGATGCTCTTATGCAATCAAGCTATAGCGGGCTGCTATTGTAAAATGATGTGTTATATATTATAAAATTAGTTTTTGAGATAATAAATGCTAAATTTTTAAAAAGTGTTGATAGAAATGTTCTTATAATCCGATTTCAAAACTTTTGGAAGTAAAGTGTGGATGTAGGTAATGTAATAAAATCTTTCTCAAAAAAAAGGTAATGTAATAAAATTAGTATTAATTAATGGGTAGTTATTATGTAAAAACCGTCTGAGTACATTCTATTATTACATTTTATCCTCTGGTCTTTCCAACTGGGCCCCCTAGATTTTGGGCAACTCTTTCGCTGTCTGAGACAGCACTATGTCTGTTTGTTAATGTAAGAAGTAAGAACTAAGAAAAAAAGTAAGAACTAAGAAAGAAAAAGAAAAAAGAAGACATTTGTCTATTCTCATTCAAATTCAATCGTAAATCCAAAGAAATCTTTAATTAAATTAACAACTTCTTAACCCACCCCGCCTAACCTCCATACTTCCTCCACCACCTCTCTCACCCAATCCCAACCTCCATTTCTCTCTCTCTAAAAACCAAATCAAACTTCAACCAAACTCAACTCAACAAATACCTCTCTCACTTCACACAGAGAGAGAGAAAAAAAGTGGAAAATGAAGCTCTCGGTGTTGCAACAGAGCTACATGAATCGCCGTAGTAACAGCTTCAGGGCCTCGGCGCCGTTAGATTCGTCATCAGACGGTTCGATCAAGTCCCCCTCAGCTATATTCTGGCTAATCCTCCATGGTCTCTGTTGCCTTATTAGCCTCGTCCTTGGGTACCGGTTCTCTCGTCTTGTCTTCTTCTTTCTGTTCTCTACCTCCGCCACTAACCTCTACACGTCGCCGTTTCGCTCCGCCACCGACCTCTCCCAAACCCTCAACTTCCACTCCAATCCAATCGTCAATCCCGAATTGCCTTTCAACAGAACGGCCGCGACCACCACCACTACCGCCGCCGCCACTATCTCCAGCAGCCGGGTCGTGGTTGGTCGCCACGGGATCCGAATCCGGCCGTGGCCGCACCCGAACCCGGACGAGGTCATGAAGGCGCATCGGATCATCGAGCGGGTCCAGATGGAGCAGCGGCTCCAGTTCGGAGTCAAGAACCCTAAGACCGTCATTGCGGTCACTCCTACCTATGTGCGGACTTTCCAGACTCTGCATTTGACTGGCGTGATGCACTCGCTCATGCTGGTTCCGTACGATCTCGTCTGGATCGTCGTGGAGGCTGGTGGAGTCACCAACGAGACCTCTTCGGTTCTCGCCAAGTCCGGGCTTAGGATTATCCATGTCGGTTTCGATAAGCGAATGCCGAATTCGTGGGAAGGTCGCCACCGTTTGGAGACGAAAATGCGCCTCCACGCTTTGAGGTCAAATTCTTCTGACTCTGCTTCTTGTTTTGTTTTGGTTTACTTTTCTGTGAAATTTAATTAAAATTTTTGAATGTTAAGTTAGGATAGAGAGTGTGAATTTGAATTGGTTTATGTATGTGTGTGTGTGATGGAACAGAATTGTGAAAGAGGAGAAGATGGATGGGATTGTGATGTTTGCTGATGATAGTAATATGCATAGTTCGGAGCTTTTTGATGAGATTCAGAATGTGAAATGGGTAGGTGCTGTTTCTGTTGGGATACTTGCTCATTCGAGTGAAACGGATGAGTCATCGGTTTCAGTGATTGAGAAAAAGGAGGATGGGGAGAACCCGTCGATGCCAGTTCAAGGTCCGGCTTGTAATGCATCCAATCAGTTGGTTGGTTGGCATACATTTAATTCCATACCGTATGCGGGGAAGAGTGCTACTTACATTGGTGACAGGGCGATCGTGTTGCCCCGGAAGCTTGAATGGGCTGGGTTTGTGTTGAATTCTCGATTGTTTTGGAAGGATGCTGAAGAAAAGCCAGAGTTGGTTAAGGATCTGGATTCATTAGATGGGGTTGATGAGGATATAGAGAGTCCATTGTCTCTACTGAAGGACATTTCTGTGGTGGAGCCGCTTGGAAGCTGCGGACGCCAAGTCTTGCTGTGGTGGCTCCGTGTTGAAGCTCGTGCTGATAGCAAATTTCCTTCTGGGTGAGTCTTTTTTTATCTTTTGCTATTGCTATTTAATATCTACTTTGATAAGTATAAAAATCTGATTTATGTAAGAAATGCAAATTCATTTGAGGTTTTGATGGTGCTTCTTTTTAATGGTGTTAGAAATGCTATCCATCATCGAGTGTTGTGATATGCTTGCCTGCTGTCACATTTTATGCATGTTGGAGTTGTCTCTATGCATGCATGTTGGAATTGTCTTTATCTGACCATTGATGACTATCCTTTCTAATAGTTTGACACTTTGATTAATTGAAATGATAATATCAGACTAATCTTTTAACAGTTCGTTTGTGAGAGGGGGAAGGAATGGATTGAAAGGTCTTTTTTAAAGACTATTCCATCCATTCCCATGTTTGAAAGTTTAATAGGAAGGAATGGAATGGCTATGAGGGAATTATGCTCATTCCATTCCTTTAGGTTTGAGGGTAAGAAATACAAATAAAAGGTGAATGGTATAATGGTAAAACTTTATATTTCTTTCTTTTCATTCCTCATTTTATAAACTCCCAAACAGACTAGAGTAAATACACCATGTTCCATTCCATTTAAAAAAAAAAAAAAAACTCTCAAACAGTAAAAACTTCTTTACTGACCTTTGTATAAATTGAAATCAGAACGCTAATTGAAAGTAATCGACTGCCTAGTTTTTTTCTTAAATTTAGTTTTTATTATTGGAACACCATAACCTCATCCTCCATTTCACTCTTAAAAGGGAAGGAGGTCATGTGATTATTGCCTAATCTTAGACATCAAGATGAAAGTGTTTGAGCAAAAAACAAAAAGAAAAATCTAGGTGGAGTCAAGCTGAACGAAAACCCCATATCATTCCAAGCGCTGCCCTGTTAGAATTTTGTAGTGTACACATTATTAAAAGAATGTACTGATTGGAATTGGTCTATGGCATGAGAACTAGGCATCAAGTGGGCACTTTTTTTTCCCTTTATTGCTTTTGTGCCTTAAGTTCCTATAATCTGCAGGAATTGCAGTTTGAGTAACATAACTTGTTCACTTATTCTTGTTAAAATTTAGTGTACTAGAATATAGCTTGTGCGCAACATTCTAACTCATAGAAGATGAACCTATTTTTCAAAATAAAAGATCTTATCAAGAGGGTAGACACAGTTGCTAATGTGGTACTAACCTTTTTCAGATTGTCTCATCTTATAGAAAATGAAATTTTGGAAAGAATTTGGTTTTCTACTCTTTAGCTCATGGGGGGTGTTTGAATGTATTGATCTTTTTGACTAATTATTCCTTAGAATGCTTGTAGCAACTTCTTCTTGAACTTGTGCACCTCATATAATTCTATTGATAGACTTTTGCCATGTTACATTGTCTCTTTGATTTATTGAGCAATACTCTGTGCTGATTATTGGCATGTCAGTTATAATGATACATCAGCTGTGTCCATGTGTTATGTAATGAACAAACTTTGGGTTGGTGTTCCTTGATGTGTAAATTCGGATATTGATGATTGGGTTGCTAGAATTATTTTTTTTTTTTTGTGTGTTTAGGGGTTTGAGGTCTTTGATGATGGTTGTTGATGAGAAATGAAAATTAGGGTTTGATGGTAAATGGGTTTAGGGTTTTGGTTGCATGAGAATAATGTTGAGTTGTATGGCTTGTGACTTCTTTGAGAGAGTCACCTTCTCCAATGGAGACTTCTTTTAGGGAGCCTCCATGTTCAAGCAAGACTAACAATAGTCTAAGTAACAAGTTCATTCTCCTACATACCAGATGAGGCTTGCATGGGTCGATTCATACAACTCATGTTTAATTCTATTGGCCACACATGGCTCACTCCTATTGGTTGGCCATTCTAACACAAGCTAAATGTGGGTAATTGCATATGTTTTTGAAAAAGAGAGTCAAATGAGGCTCCTAACTGATCCTAACAAACATGCATGTGCTAGAATTAACTAAATCTAACTAACTTTGACAAAATGAACTCAATTACATCCAAATCTTGAATTAGCCCTAATCTGAACACTAGCTCGACTAACTCAGCTGCAGACACGTCTAGAGACTTGAGGGAGCCGTTGTTGAAATTTGGGACCCATCTGAGCCTCGAGTGCCAATTGGCGCTTGAGGTGCTACTTCAAATACCGTTTGCTGCTGTCTGACTGCTAGATTGCAGTTTTGCCTAGGGTTACACTGCTGAACAGCAGTTGTGCCCAGGGTTGCTGCTGATTTTTTCTTATTTTCACTTCTAACAGGTTATTCCTGTAACTACTCACTTCAAAATCAGTTAAAAAATTCTTGCCATTAATTTGTGTCTAGGGTTGTATCTAGAAGTTTCCTTTCTACATACATTATAAACATAAATATCATGAAACTCATAAATGAGTGCAGACATGTAATTCTAAAAATCATCAATGGTTAAAGGTATATCATAAAAAACATGCTATGTATGTTCCTTCATAATACAGTTACAAACTGAATTATGCTTCCATGTCCTTTCCAATTTTATGTGTGTTACTTATTCTGTCTCAAACCATACTGGAAGTTGTCAAGTTCAATTCTCTATGTTTTTGTATGTGTCTAGCTTCTAGTTGACGCAGGACAAAAGTATTCCAACAATAAATTTAAAGAATAGAAATATAAAGGATAGAACCTATGAGTCAGCACCTAGGTTAGCTTGGATAATCTTTTACTAGTTGCATGTCCTGTATTCTCTGCAATTTCTATTTGTTACTTCTTTAAAAAGACTTCTACCCTATATTACAATAGCCCCTTCCTGTTCTATCAATCCTCCTTCACATTAGAGCATTTAACAGCCATCCCACTACCTTTTATTTGCAAGACTTCCCCTCTGCCAAATTCTAAAGGCTGTCCTACTTCACAGTTCACATCCTTTCTTGACCATGAACATATCCACTAGAACTTACATATTGAAGCAGAAACAAGTGGCCTTGCTTTTAAATCCCCCTCTGTTACTTCTTCTTCTTTTCTATTCCTTTTTTTTTTTGGTTATAAAAAGAAAATATTTGCTAAGTAATTGGCTGTCAGTTGGGTATGTGAATGTTGTAACATCTTGAGGCCTACAATGAATCAAGACTTGATATAGCCTTAATTCCTACACAACACACAAAGGGCTATGTTTAGTTTTAGTTAATTGAAAACTACTATTGCCTGATGTTAATAGAGAAAGGCATTTTTAGGATAAAGATGAATTGAGCCTATTCATTAATTTCAGAGAAAAATCATTTTGAATCAGCATATCACTATCCAGTGGAGCGGTTTTAAATGAGCCCCAACCATCCTATCACATCAGATGCAAGAAACGTTATGGCCTATTCATTCTTGTTATGGGTTAGTTTATGGCCATCATATTACTTTCTAACATGTCACTATCCAGTGGAGTGGTTTTAGATGAGCCCCAACCATCCTATCACATCAGATGCAAGAGATTTTATGACCTATCCATTCTTGTTTTGGTCTAGTTTAAGGCGTTCATATTATTTCAGATGCATTTCAGCATATGGGGTCCACAAAGTGTAGACCATGGCCAGATGAGCCCCTCTCTTGTTCTCCCCCACTTGTTATCTGGGGGAGAAAAAGAAAAAAAAGAGGACTCAATGTTTTAAGTTTTCCAGCATATACATAAACCAGGCAGTTTAGAGAGAGAGAGAAGGGGGAGGGAGGAGAGATTTAGTGGTTAATGAAGGAGTGGTGTAGGAAATTTCAATAAATCAATCCATTTATATTTGGCTTGTGGTGTTGATGATGTCCCCTTTTTACACCCAAATATAGCGTTCAAAGGTTATTTGAGGCGCCAGTTTATTCACATTAGCTGGCCCCACACCCCTTTTAAATTTTCGTTCTTTTCCTTTGTTCGCTAGGTTTAAGATATTGCAACCATAAGCAAACACATTTCCACTTCTTCCAAACTTGGTGCACATTCTAGGATTGATTCTAAGACCTCCCACATGAGGTGATGGATCGTGATGCTACTTGGCCATCTGAAATAGAGTCCTTTCACAACTTATATTGTGTTTGTATAGCTTTGTACTTCTTTCGCCTTTGATGCTTCCAGAAGTCTATATAATTAGCATTCATCAATTGTGTTACTTCTGGATTTCTGTGTCTATCTTTTTCCGTTGAAGTCAGTGTTCAACATTTTGGTCATCCTGAGGAGACATTGTATTCTCAATGTATGGTTCTGCAATATAAATAAGATCAAAGCCATCAATTATGGTTCTTGTTGTATTCTGCTTTGTCAAACCTGCTCTAATCGGATCTATATTTTCATTTCCAAATTCTGTTAACCGGGTAAGTTGTACTTCATTAATAATATTTATTGAATTTGTTTATGTTGTATTCAGATGGATAGTTGACCCTCCTTTGGAGATCACTGTCCCATCAAAACGTACACCATGGCCAGATGCCCCTCCTGAACTCCCGTCTAATGAAAAAGTAGCGGTTGGTGTCCAAGAGCACACTGTGAAGCATTCTCCAAAGACTCGAACACCCAGATCTAAACGCAGTTCGAGAAGTAAGAGAAAGCATGACACAAAAATAGTAGACACACAGCTCCCTGTGAGGCATTCTGAACAAAATTGAAAGATTGCCGGGGACATCTGAGATATATATAGGTGCTGTGTGAATTTGAAACTACTGGCCTTCATGTGAAAATCGACAAAGCAGAAAATCAAATGGTATTACAGAGTTCATTTGGGAGGTCACCAGTGACAGTGGGCCGGTCACACTGTTTCAGTTTGAATTTCACCTAAGTTTCGGGCCTTTTTTTTTTCTTTTTTTCTTTTTTTCTTTTTTTTTTTCTCTGTTGGGGTGGTTGATATTCTAGTCTCATGATGGTGGGGATTTTCTGTGGATCCTGAATCCCTGATTCGTCTGATGCCTTGCAGAAAGCTTGTATCCAATACTAATAGGCTTCAAATTTTATACAGAATCTTCTAAATAGGAATTATAGAGTTGCGTTCAGTTGGATTTCTTAGAAACGATACCAAATGTAATAAAATTATTATTCATTGCAAAACATTATTCTCTTGATTGTGCTTGAAACAACATGACTGGACTACACAGAAACAGCTCCCCCGACTGAATTTCCACAGATCGATCTCCCTCAAGTCTCTAATGAACAAAGCCTTTCAAAGGGTGGCTCAATAATAATTGCACACTTATTTTTATTAAGTACACAAACTTTATCCTAATGTTTTATTGAATTGTGTACAAGTTACATGGATGTGAAGACAAGAACTTCATTTGGGGCATTGCGATAGTGGTGTATTCCAGTTCCAGAAAAGGTTATGATGAAAATGAAATGAAACATACAGGCTTGAGGCCACAATTCAGGAATTTAGAGAGATGAGGGTAAAAGGATACAGTGGCTAATTTTAGAGAATGGCTCAAATTTGGTGCTATGTTTCGCATAAGTCATAACCTCTCCACTAGCACCCGGCAACAGGGTTCCTGTATTTGTGGTCCTGGAGGAAGCATTTATGTACTGTGTAAAAGTTTCCAAAGGGAACGCAAAAAAATTCTGTGGCCGTGAACTGAATTGTGGGTTGGCCAACCCACTGTAAATGGAGAAAGTATATTATGAGGGTTTTTTTTTTTTTGGTAATTTAAAAAAAAAAAGTTTAGTAGGGGAGGGTGGCAACCCCTAGGCACGTAGGACAATATGAAGGAAGATAAGTACCAATGTGGAGAATAGAATTAATACCAAAGAAATATGAGTTGGAGTAATACTTATGAGACACGGCTCTTACATTTCACTTTGCATGAGATATTTATTCTAGTAAATTAGAGCAAAAGATTATTTTTAGGGTAAAATGCAAAAACCATCATTTAGGGTTAATTCTAATTAAGTACTACCAAAAATTTTCAAAAGTATTTAAGCACGAAAAACTAGGGGTGTCAATTTGGGTTAGTGTATCGGGTTCGTGTTATGTCAAGGTATGGGTATTCGATTAAATGGCTCAACCCTAACCTGACCCATTTAATAATCGTGTCATATTCTTTCAACCCTAACCCGACCTGTTAATAAGGCGGGTTGACCTGACCCAACCCATTTGACACGCTTAATAAACGAGTCATATTGGGTTGACACGAATGTAACACAACCCATTTCAACCTGCATAATATTAAATATAACATCCATCTAGAAATAATTTTTTTTACATCCCAAAAGGAGTGCATACACTTCAAGTCTTCAACCCACATTCAAAATAATATAGTTCAACAAAAATATAACATTTATCTAGAAATAAGTTCTTTGCACTCAAAAAGAAGTGCATACACTTCAATCCAAATTCAAAATAATATAGTTTAACGAAAATAAAATAACATAGTTCAAAAAAAAAAACAAATGGACCATATCATGCAATCAAGAAAAACACAAGGCACATGGGTTTAAAGTTTATTGTACAAAAGCATTATGCAGAAAATATAAACACATTAGAGAGAGAGAGAAATAACCAGTTTGAGAGTTGGCACTTTGAGTTTGAGAATTGGGAGTGAGAAGAGTAGTACAATTGGAAAAAAAAGAAGAAGAAGAAGAAGAAGAAGAAGAAGAAGAAGATATTTATAAGAAGGTTTAGAGATTTAGGGTTCGTAGAGTTTAGAAATCTAGGGTATGTAAAGTTTCAATTTCTAATTATATCTCCTGTAAATTTTTGTAATTACTCACTTTTCTTTTTAAATTTAAAATATATGTTGGATATAAAAGTTATATGATAAATCAAAAATAAGATGAATATTTATTTGTTATACGAGTTAAATGAGTTGTGTTAAGTGGGTCATTTCGAGTTGACACAAATAAATTGGCGTGTCAAACGTGTCTATTGCGGGTTGACTCGCTTATGACACGTTTCTTATCGTGTCGCTTTTAGGTCGACCCGTTTATGACCCAAACCCATTAAGACCCAAACCCATTAAGGCCCAACCCTAACCCGAAAAAACCTGTGTCGGATTCGTGTCGTGTTCGCGGGTTGGGTCAAACATTGACACCCCTACAGAAAACTATTAATACTATTTGACAATTTGTAGGATCCAAAATTTTGTATTTTTTTTTTTTTTTTTTAGAGAGAGTTTCAATTTATTACGTCTGCCCTTGATGATAGCTCTTTATCATCAGACTAAGACACTGTTGAGGTCAAAAAAATCATGACACCCAGGCCTAAGGAAATAACACAATGGGCCAATCTCATGACAAGTAATCATAAAAGGGATGAATTCACCACAAAGAAAAAGGACGGTAAGTCCAAAAGTTTTGAAGCCCAAAAATCCACGGAAGGAAAAGACTTAGCCTTTCAGGATCAGGGAGTCGAGGAGAGTCCAACAGAAAGAGTGTGAGAGTGCTTTTTTCTTTAGCACACAGGCCCAAGGATCCTGGGCCAAATAGTTGTAGTTTGGTGGACTAGGCTTGATTCACCGCAGCTAAAGGGGCTGTTTAAGAACTAAGTGGTGCACAAGGCAAGCTTCCTACAATACACATAAACTAGCAAACGAGAATATTTGTATTGAATAACAATGAAAACAACAAAAGGAATGCAAAGTAATCAGGAAATACACAAAACAATTGTTAGGGATCCTCAAATTAATAAGAAATACTTCATTAGTTTTTTTTAATTGTGGATTACAAATGTGCTCACTAAGACATGATACAAGGTTCAAATAAGCTCAAAAATTACAGACTTTGATGGCTATCCAAGCCTCTAAGACTTGCAAAGTTTGAATCCTTTTGAATCCAAGTATGTGTTATAGTGGCTGTTTCTGGGATACCGGGAGATATTTCACTACTTTCTTTGAGTTTTTGACAGAGTTTCTTCAACGATTCTGTTGTGATTTTCTATTACTGAATTCCCCTTTCAATGTTGGCTGCCTTTCCCTTTTATAGTGTCATTCTAGGGTTCGGATACCACTGATTCTCCCCCTTGGCTCCCTGGGTACCAAAGCCCCTGTTATGTCAGCCACTTTAATGGCTGGTTCTTTCCCTGTTTCTGATAGTTTTCATCTTTTAGTGCTGTTTCTCTAAAAGTCACTTGCTGACTTTCCATTCCGGGGCGTCCTTGGGTAGCTAACCTTCAATCTCTCTTCTTTCAAGGCTTCTTACTTTTCAGACTTAGCTTTTGGTTGTCTTTCCTTGCTGTCATTTTTCCCAAGTGAGCGGAATCCATTTCTGCTGGGTTGAAGGTTTCCCAGCCACTTCCCCTTATAGTTCTTCATTCTGTGTTCCTCGAGGTACCGGCCTTTTGTTCATGAATTGTCCCTCTCCAAGCTCTCTGGTTCTTTGCTGCACCACTGGGTGCTTAAGAAGGACATATTTGTTCTTCGTTTCTTGTATTTCGTGTTACTCCTCTTGAGCTGTCTCAATCCCATGTTAGCTGTACTGCACGTTCCGAGGATCCCGAGCCTCTGGCAGCCTCTGGGTATCCCGGCCCAATTCTTTCACTCGATTTTGCTGGATTTTTTAATGGCCTTTTTGCTGGAAATCTGAACATACATAGGGCCTTGATGTTGATTCTTCTTACTGCTTGAATTAGGCCCTCTTTACTTTTCATGGAATGGCCTTTCTTGTGAAATTTTGGACTTCAACAAAGAGCTAGGCTAGGATCCCCAGGGGCTACCAAAGGCTTAGGATCCCTGGGACGCATAGCACAACTGAGGTAGGATGGAGACAACTCGGAAGGGGTACCACGAAATACAAGAAACGAAGAACATATGTGTCCTTCTCAAGCACCCAGTGGTGCAACAAAGAGACAGAAAGCTTGGAGAGTGACAATTCATAAACAAAAAAGCTGGTACCTCGGGAAACCCAGAATGAAGAACTATAAGGGGAAGTGCCTGAGAAAACCTTCAACCCGACAGAAAAAGATTCCGATTACTTGGGAAAAATGATAAGAAAAGGGACAGCCAAAAGCTGAAAAGGTAAAAAGCCAAAAGCTAAGGTCAGCTACCTAAGGGTGCCTCGGAATGGAAAGTCAGCAAGGGACTTTTAGGGAGACAGCACCAAAAGGAGAAAATTATGAGGAATAAGGAAAAGACTAGCCCTCTGAGTGACTGGCACAGCATGAGCTCTGGTGCCTAGGGGAGCAAAAGATAGAAGTTAGTGGTACTCCGAAACCTTACTAAGACATTTTAAAAGGGGAAGGCAGCTAGCGTTGAAAGGGGCAATCAGGCAGCAGTGAACCATAATAGAATCATTGAGAAAACTCTGTTGAAACTTTCGAAACTTAGAGAAAGTAGTTGTTGAGGTCTAAAAAATCACAAGGGGCCATAGAAAGTGAACCTAAGAAAAGGTGGTAAGCCCAAAAGGCTTGAAGCCCAAAAGCCATAAAGGGACAAGCCTTAAAGCCTATGAGAAAAGAAGGAAGAAAAAGAAAAAGGACCCAGTCTGTCAAGATTGAAAGATTGAAGAAAGACCGGTGTAAGGAGCTGAGTCGGAATCCTCGGAGACTGCCAAAGGCTCAAGATCCCCGAGACGTGTAACACAGCTAAAATAGGATTAAAACAGCTCAAAGGAAAACGCCAAAAGAAACACAAGAAACGAAGGGCATAAATATCCTTCTCAGGCACCAGAGATGCAGCAAGAAAAGCAGAGAGCTTAGAGTAACCACTCATAATGCAAGGGAATGGTACCTCGGGGAACCAGAATGAGGAGCTATAAAAAAGGAAGTAGCAGCAAAGATCTTCAAACCAGCAGAGATGGATTCCGCTCACTTAGGAAAAATGACAAAGATGAAGGACGGCTAAAAGCTAAATCATAAGGGGTAAGAGGTTTTGAGGAACGTGAAATTAGGAACAAGCGCACTCCGGAATGAAAAGTCAGCCATGGGCTTTCAAAGAAACAGCACAAAAAGGAGGAAAATATGAGAAACAGGGAAATGCTTAACCTTCTGGGTGATGGGCACAAAACGGGCTCTAGTACCCAAGGAGCAAAACAGGGGAATCAATAGTTCCCCGAGACCCTAGAATGACACTATAAAAAGGGGGGAAGGCAGCCAGCAAAAGAGAGGAATTTTTGAGCGAGCAATAAAAATCTCGACAAAAAACCATTAAGAGAACTCTGTCAAATTTAAGGGAAAACAGTGAAATATCTCCCGGTATCCCAGAAACAGCCACTATAGCACATACTTGGATTCAAAATGGTTCAAATTTTACAAGTCTTAAAGGCTTGGATAGCTATCAAAATCTGTAATTTTTGAGCTTATTTGAACCTCGTATCACGTCTTAGTGAGCGCATTGTAACCATAACTAAGAAAAAACTAATGAAGTATTTCTTATTAATCCAAGGATCCCTAACAATTGTTTTGTGTATTTCTTGATTACTTTGCACTCCTTTGTTGTTTTCATTGTTGTTCAATACAAATATTCTCGTTTTGCTAGTTTATGTGTATTGTAGGAAACATGCCCTGTGCGCCACTTGGTTCTTAAACAGTCCCTTTAGTTGCGGTGAACCAAACCCAGTCCACCAAATTACAACTATTTGGCCCAGGATCCTTGGGCCAGTGTGCTGAAGAAAAAAGCACTCTCACAGTAGTAAAAAGAGAGAAATACTCCCAGTATCCCAATACAGCCACTATAGAACATACTCCGATTCAAAGAAATTCAAACTTTGCAAGTCTTGGAGGCTTGAATAGCCATCTAAGTCTGTAATTTTTGAGCTTGTTTGGACCTTGTAACATGTCTTGGTGAGCGCATCGTAATCCATAATTAAGAAAATAATCAAATAATTTCATATTGACCTGGGGATCTCTAACAGTTATTGTGTATTTCTTATATATATATATATATATATATATATATATATATATATATATATATATATATATATTCTTGCTTGCCAGTGCATACTCGTTGTAGGACCCTTGCCCTGTGCACCATTTGGTTTGTAAATAGCCCATTTAGCTACGGTGAACCAAGCCCAGTCCACCAAAACACAAGTATTTGGCCCAGGATCCTTGGGCCTGGGAGCTAAGAAAAAAGGCACCCACACAGACATCAATCAGTTTTTAGTGTAGGCGGAGATTGAACTTCAGATCTCTTATTCAACCATTAGAGATTTTACTAGTTGAGCTAATTGGAACCCACTATTTTGGCATTAATTGTATAGACATTATGGCAATTATATGCATAAAGAAGTATTTAGGTAGCAATGGTAGATAAATAACAACACTATAGAAGATGTATGTAAGAGGAGTAGAAGAATATTCACATGATGGTAAGTGACACTTTCTATTTATTAGAAGAATATTCAAATGATGGTAAGTGGTGGAGAAGTGAAACTACATAGACCCACTATTTTTTGTTTACCACTCATAATTTACCACATGTTAAGTTGTAGTAAAAGTTGTATAAAATTTTGTAATACTAGCAAGAAAATACGATATTTTTAAAAGCTTAGATAGTATCTTCTGGGCCTCAAATAATAAAAACAAATGGAACTAGACGAAACATCTTGATTCTTGAATTAACGACGCGGGTGTGGCATAGGCACAGGATGGGCAGAGTACCCCGGGGCCTGGGCTCTGATGGATTTCGTGGGTGACTATAAATGGGTCCGGCTTGTGTCCAGTGAAAGTTTTCACTGGACACGTTGGATCTTGGACACATGTCTACTCTTGGACACGTGTCCAAATCTTGCCGTGTCCAGTGAAAATTTTCACTGGACACAAGCCTTGCCCACTATAAATTATAATATATAACACTGACTGACTGTTAGTTGGATCTAACTTTCATCAGTAGGTTATCAGCTGAAGAAGCTTGTCAGCTTGTGGCCGGTGCAGTACTGTAAATACGAGACCAATGTGCCAACCGATAAGGAAGGATATTTCTTAAGAGTTAGAGCTGGGCACTATTTTTTCTTTAAATTTTTTTGGGAAGATTAGAGCTGAAACTACTATAAAAATCAAATTGGAAATTACAGGAGTATGAGTTGTACTCGTAAACCTGTTTCCTATTCATATCAATGTGGAAGTGATGACTTTAGGATTAACAGATTTTCGCAAATCTCATTTTTGGATTCTTTTAAGTGGCAATTTAAACCCTTGAATATATATATATATATATATTAGTGTGTCAATTTAATCCATGAAATACTATTTTTATAACTTAATTTCTCTCTAAGTAGTATAATTTATTACATCTTTTTTATTTATTTATTTATTTAAATTTAGTAAATTGCGTGATTCACCTAGCCATAAGAATACTCTACTTTAATAATTAGTTCAAGTTGGACTCAACAATTTGTAAGCCACTTGTTCATCATTTTCTTAATGAAAAGTTCTATTCATCACAAACATTAGGTTGAATTAATTGTTCAAATTAAAAATACCATGGACTAAATTAACAATGATTGGCTCACGTTATAAATTTTTAAGGGTAGGATTTGTTTAAATCTTAAGAGTTTATAAAAAGTTTTGCCAATTTGTTTACGGGCATATAGAAATAGTACATAAAATATTACTATATTTGATAGAATAGTGCATGAATATGGCTTAGGAATGAGAATACGATTTGATAGAAATAAACACACAAACCTAACCATTTCCGATTAGCGATTTTAGCAACAATTCTAAATCAGTTTATGTCCATCCTAAATCAAATCCAAAATATCAGTTTTCCCCCTATAATAAACTTTGGAATTAAAACGTAACATTAAAAAAAAAAAAAAAAAAATTCTTTTGTTGGAATACTTTACTACTTAAATCTCGTTCCACTACTATAGTTTAAGCCTTTAGGGATTGTCTAGTTGTGTTTGGCAATTATCACAAAAGAGCTTTAAGAGATTTCTAAATAATTAAAAAATCAAAATTTTAAAACTTGGGGAAATGGCTTCTTCTTTTTTTTTTTTTTTTTTTTTGGAGTTTTAAATCAGAATTCACTATCTTCTCAACTCTCAACCAGAAAAAAAAAATCATTAATCATTATAATTTTTTAATAGCTTAAAGTGTTAATGAACTTTCCAACCCAATTAAAGCTCTATGTTGTAAAAGCTAAAAAGCTATAGTTCCTGCAGCACTATCAAATAAACACTAAAGTATCAATATCCTTGATATAATTCAAAAGTCTTCTTCTCCAAACTGACTATTAGCTAATTTGTTTAAAAAAGATCACGTGAGATAAGAAATAACTTCAAGCAAAAAGTCAATTTTTAATCTCACTTTTAAGCAAATAAGCTGTCAAATTCACACTATTGGCTAATTTTAGATCCTTTATTGTTTTGTTTTTCATTTGGCTGTCTTTCCTGTTCTTTATTCAAACTATGTAATTAAATGTTATAAGTGGTAAATGGTCCTCTTTTGTGACCTTGAAGTCAGCATTCCACTTTCCTCCATTCCCCATTGGTTTTTGCTTAGGCAAGAAGGAGAAGGGGATGGTCCCTTCCTCTTGAGTCCTCTTCTCATTCAGTTTCTCCTTTGGCAAGTAATCAATTATGAATGCACAGAGAGTCACATGACACAGAAGCTAGTTGGCCTTTCAGACATTTTAATCAAATTTTATCATGTACACATTCCATTTGAATAATTTTAGTAATACATTTTTTTTTATATATTTTTTCACAATTATCTTACATGATAGAATATGATTAACTGCATATATTTTTCTATTTTATTAACTGCTTATTATTTTTACATAAATAATAAACTTTTTTTTTCATCTCTTAAAAATCTGTTACATTATAATTGTGGTAAAGTTGTCGTGCAAATTATTATTATTATTTTTCTTCTTGTCATTCCGTATTGAAAGCCAACTTGCACTTTTCTCTTTCGGCCATCCGTTTTCTTTTCTTTGCCCCAACGGCCATACAGTAGCACGGAGTTCAAGTTGACTGGCAGGTTTCAGGAAATCCTTACCTGTGATGTAAGAAATCTTTTAATATATTTTACGTTGCAAAATGTTATTAGCGGAAACAATGGGATGGCTAATTTTTTTCTAAACAGTGATAGTAGGCCATTTTTGCTAGTTGCTTTAGTATTTTACATACGTAAGAGCATTTTCATTATAATAGATAAATTTTTGTACTGTTTAAAGAATCAATAGTGATTTTTATTTTTTATTTATTTACTTTTTCAAGAGAAATTATTATGTACTTTCAGAGTACCATAAATACGTACTCTCTCCTCTCACATGAATGGTGGGTCCTACTAATTAAATTTATGGTGAAACCCACCATTCATGTGAGAGGGAAGAGTATGCATTTATGGTAACTCTGAGAGTACCTAATAATTTGCCCTTTTTCAAATGCACTTTCCAACAGATTCTCTATCTTATTTAAATATTTCTTTATCCATTATTTATTCTTTTTTTAACAACTATACATCTTCCAACATTTTTTTATTCAATACCTGATTATTATAATAGGAAAAAAATTTTGAAGAATGAATAGACTTGATGAGCTACTGTTCATGAGCCAAAAAAATTTTCAAATATAAAAAGTCCATTAAAGACCTATTTTATAGATTTACTCTCTAAAATAAAGAAAATTTTGTATTTAATTCTCTTGTTGGAGATACTCCAAGAACACTCGTTGTAAGTGAAGGCAAAAAAATAGTATAAGATGTCAAACTTGTATAAAATATAGAAAAAAAGAGTTAGGTTTTATCGCCCAAAAAAAAAAAATTTGCACAAATTCACGAGAATGCTCTCGTAACAAAATAGTTACGTGTCAAGAGTGACTTCCTCTAATAATTAATGCCTCTGGTTTATTTATTATTAATTAATTTTTTTTGATAAAGTTGATAAATTATTAATTTATTACATCAAGAACCAATCCTGAATATTACCAATTCATTTTCCTATCTACTTTTTGCCTTTTTGGTGAGAAGTTCTGTTTCTATATAAACTCAACCCCCCTCCCCTCGTTTCATCAATAACACATCTCATTTTCCTTTTCTTGGGAAAAAAAACATGGCCCCCAACCTTTCCTCTTCTAGCTTGACAACCATGTCCATAGCCATATCCACCCTTCTCTTCCTCTCCTTCGTTTCCTCATCATATGCCTCTGAAATGTCCATCATATCAACTTCAACTTCAGCTTCGCGAAGCGACGCAGAGGTGATGGAGATCTTTCAGTCGTGGCTCGTAAAGCATGGAAAAGTGTACAACGGGATAGGAGAGAACGACAAGAGGTTTGAGATCTTCAAGGAGAACCTGAGGTTCATTGACGAGCACAACTCTCAGGCTCGCACATACAAAGTTGGGTTGAACAAGTTTGCCGATTTAACCAACGAGGAGTACCGTGCCAAGTATCTGGGCACCAGGTCCGACCCTAAGAGAAGGGTCATGAAGTCAAAGAACCCAAGCCGGCGTTACGCTCTTAACGCCGGTGAAAAGTTGCCTAACTCCGTTGATTGGAGGGTGAAAGGTGCTGTTAGTCCGATCAAAGATCAAGGAAGTTGTGGTTAGTATAATTTTTTACCTTTAAAAAAAGAAATATATATTTATTTTTATATGTTCATATATTTTGTAGCTGAAGCTGTAGATCAGCTCAGATTGGCCAAAGTGACCTAACATAAGATTGTTTTGTTTCACCTTTTGGCGTTTATATGGGGCTGTTTGGTAATTTTGTTACTTATGTAATTGTTTTTAATTTTTTTTTTCATGTCTATTTTTTATTATTATAATTCTTTGGATAAAAGGAAAGAGAAGAAAAAGTCTGCAAATTTCTGAGTCGAGACTTGTTGGCCGAAAGTGGACTGGTAGAGTTTCTTTTTGGTAAATTGACTGGTAGATTTGGAGCATACGTTATAGAAAGTTGGGTAGAACCTCTAGATTCCATTTCGGTTTCTTACAGGTCACACCAAAAGAGAATATTGAATTAAACAAGCAAACGGCAGGTATGTCCAAAGTCAGATAAGGGAAAGCCTTTCTGTCAAATATATTGACGTGGTTATATAAGATTAGTTAATATTGGTCACATATATTTTTTTCTTTCTATCCTTCTAAAAAAATAAAATAAATAAAAAAATCTATCAGAATATATAGTCTTTTATATTTGCTTAATTAACATTTCATTTTAACTAATGCTAATATTATTTTTGATATTCTTCATTTTTTTTAGTTTCAAATATAAAATTGTGCAACTTTTGTAAATCAGACATTCGTTTATAAATGATATTGAGAGTAGCACAGTTATATTCATCATCACCTCAGTTTGTAATGAAATTGGAGTAGCTTTTGCTTTTCTCAATCTGTAAATGAATGAACCAGTACAGACCCGCAAGTAGTTGAATTTGCTGCGTTTATTGCTGATGCGCAGGAAGTTGCTGGGCGTTTTCAACAGTGGCGGCAGTTGAAGGCATAAACCAAATTGTCACCGGTGAACTAATCTCTCTATCGGAACAAGAACTTGTGGACTGTGACAGAGAGTACAATGGTGGATGCAATGGAGGTCTCATGGATTATGCCTTCGATTTCATTAAGAAAAACGGTGGCATGGACACCGAGTCTGACTACCCTTACCTAGGCGTTGACAGCAAGTGCGACGCGACCAAGGTTTGTATCAAACTGCTTAATTTTCTCATATATTGAATCAGATTGATTCAATTTATCACTTAGGAACATCTATCCGTTTTAAGGTAGTCTTGAATTCTAATTATAATTTGGTATTGTGTGTTGGGTTATTGCAGAAGAATACTAAGGTTGTTAGTATTGATGGGTACGAGGATGTTCCACCCTTTGATGAGAATGCTTTGAAAAAGGCTTTGGCACATCAGCCTGTGAGTGTTGCAATTGAAGCCAGTGGCATGGCTCTTCAGCTCTATGATTCGGTAAGCTGACTAGTATTTCTTTGTGTTTCCTGTATTTCATTTTACTGCATAAACTTGTTTTTAGAATTTAGAAGCATACTTGTCAGCTACTCAAGGAATTGGCTTTATCCATTTTTGGTTCTATAATTGGCTCAATTTAGAAGCATATGATCTGCTTATATTGAGCAGTATCATAAATTTTACTTTTGAGATTACTTTATTTGTGTCCAATGTTCTTTGTGGCTAGGTATCAATTGCCCCCTAATCTACTCTATTTGTGCACTGAAGTAATTACTTATTTTCCTTCAAAAAATTTCAGGGTGTGTTTACTGGTGAATGTGGCTCAGCACTAGACCATGGTGTGGTTGCTGTTGGATATGGCACAGAGAATGGTGTGGATTACTGGCTTGTGAGGAACTCATGGGGAACCAACTGGGGTGAGAATGGATACATCAAGGTCCAGCGCAATGTGTTTGAGACATATACTGGCAAGTGTGGAATTCTAATGGAAGCCTCTTACCCAGTCAAGAATGGCCAAAACCCAAGCAAGGCTTTTTGGGCCTTTGAAAGCGCTGTTGAGATAATCAGCAGTGCTTGAAGTGTCTTCTTGGATATTTTTGGGCCAGGGAAGAGAAACAGTGTTAAAGGTGCATGAAAGTGATGCTTCTGTTTGATAACCCATTAAATCCGGTCATGGTTGATAGTCGTATTATGCCCTTTATTTCTTGGCCTAAAGTTACGAAAGGATGACCGGAGTACTGTCATTTATTTGAAAAATATGATCATTGGTGTACATAGTATTTAATATTGTCGCAATTGCATCCCAAAAACTGATGACATTGTCGTTCAATGTCATTTGCTTTGCAATGTAAGTCTGAATTCCCACTAGGGACTTGAAATGAAATGGATCTGTTACTATCTGCAAATGTTTTATTGTTAGCTAAAGAGTTTTATTTCATATGTAACCAAATTTACAATCTAAAATATTCTTGGTTATAGATCACACGCTAATGGGAACACTATTGCTTAATACCATAAGATCTTTCATCCTTCCAACTCAATGAAATCATTTTTCTAGAAGACTAATGTAACAAGAATAATCCTTGGATTAGGCTGTCAATACTGCCACCAGAGAGAGAATAAGAGGAAATGAAGTCATGAAACCTCTGTGCTTTTTCACTAATTATAATGTGTAGATGTCAGTTGATTTTTTCCTGTCTAAATAAATTATGAGATTGATCAAGAGGGAAAGGAGCCCAAAGAGACCGGCCCATCTCTAACAAAAGGCAAGGGAGAGATGGGGTAAGGCCCATGGACAGTACAAGAATGGGCTTAAGTGTTCGAACTTTGAAGTTCTATTCTCATCAATTCTAAAACACCAATTAAACCCACTCCCATCACCCCCAGAACCAAATCTTGCTCTTGAAATAAACCTACAAAATCCAATTTCTTAACAGACGTTTTTGGCCCATTTAAAGTTATAATGGGTACTTTTTTATAAACTACAAAGTTGTACCCCATTAGTTGGACACTACAATATCCTATTTCTTAACAAACGTTTTTAGCCCATTTAAAGTCATAATGTGAACTTTTTATAAACTACAAAGCTGTATCTCGTTAATTGGATGGGGAATCTAGCTAACTAATTTAATTTTTCCAACTATCTAGTTAGTAGTTAAGGTTTCAAAACTATATTTTTTACTAGCATCTCGAGTTTTTGAGACTCAATTTTGGCCTATAAATCAAGTCTCAAAGACTCGATTTTCCTGGTATAATCATATCTAATGTGGCATTTTTTTGCCACGTGGTAACCACCTGGAAATCAAGCCTCTAAGGCTCAATTTATAAACCAAAAAAATTTAAAAAAAAATTTGAAGTATCATGTACCAGCCAAAATACCGAAAAACAAATTTCAGAAATCCCAGAACACAACAATCCCAAACTTAGAGACTCAGATCAGAGGGAGAGAGAGCTCACCTCACTGGCGCGTGGCCTGGGCTCGCACAAAGGCCTAGGCTCGCGCGCGGGCCTGGGTCGCACGCGGCCTGGGCTCTCATGCCGGCCTGGGTCGCGTGTGGCCTGGGCTCGTGCGGCCTGGGTTCTGGTGATTTTTTTTCTCCGATCTCCATCTTCTTTGATGTTCTGGTGGTTTTTTTTCTCCGATCTCCATCTTCTCTCTCTTTTCTGTTTTTGGGTTTTTTTTTTCTCTGGTTGTCCTCTGATGTTCTAATCTGATTTGTTCTTATTTATAAAGGTTATAAATCGAGTCTTAGAGACTCGATTTCCATATAATCGTCACGTGGAAAAATATGCCAAAATCAAGTCTTTTAGACTCGAGATGCTAATAAATAATATAGTTTGTAAACCTGAACTACTAACTAGATAGTTGGGAAATTATGGCTAATTTCCCATTTCGTCCTAATTGGACACTTGAGTTAAAAGTTATGTCCAAAATACCATTTGTAGGTTGGAATCCTAATTAAAAATGAACTTGGATTTTGTGCCAATTTTCATTGATTTATTCCTCTAATTGGGTTGGTTTACTTTTAAGTCTTTAACTTTATTATGGCTTTTATAAAAGTAAAGTCCATTAGCCTTCTTCTTTACACAAATTTACTCATTCAATTCAATTTTCCTATAAAAGACATATTCACGCATTAAAATCCAATTAAGCATGAAATTAATTATTCAACATTATTACAAAACCAAATATAAAATGTATGAATTAACTCAAAATAAGTATGATAATGCTTTCTAATAAAGATATAAATATACAAAATTAAGTTATTATCATTGATCTCAAAAAACACTATAAAAACACAAAATTGCAAAACAACCCTAGGCGTTTTTTGGTTCCCAAACAAACTCTCTTTCTTTCTCTCTCAACTGAATGGGAGAGGTTTCTCAAAAAAAAACTGAATGGGAGAGAGGAGCAGAGTGAGTATGTAATAACGTCAAATTTATAGAAAAGAATATGAAAAAATGAATTAAAAAAAAAAAAAGGATTGGAGGAAGAGTAGCAGGAACTTGTGGAAGGTGTATAATAAGTCAAGAAACTGAGCTAAAAAGAAAAGAAAAGGAAGGAGACAGATTAAAGGAGAGTAATAATAAGGTGTGAATAATAGGAAGAAAAATAGTCTAAAAAGGCAGGAAAATGATTGAAGACACTTTGGTTGATATGGCTTTCTAGCATATTGTATAGATAATGGACCCTTAAGAATGCTCTTAGTAGCACACCCCAAACACACCTGAAACAAAGTTTAACACTTTTTTTAGGTGGGTCAACCTCAACAATGCCTTTGACAAGTTGTAATAATTACGTTCACGTCTGGGAAACTAACGTTTATATAATAATTTTTTCTTTTATATAAACATAGATCACGTTTATTTTATTTTCTATAGAATAAAATATACATAGATCAAGTTGCTAACCATAAGTTTCACAACAAAGATATATTAACAAAAAAAATAGAAAAAATAATAAAAATTGAAGAGAAGAAAGAAAAAAGACTTAAAAACTTGAACGTAAAGAAGTCGTCACATTGCTTGTCCAAATTAAATGAATGGGCTTTCATCCAATAGTAAACAATGAGTTATTAATGTTGGGCATGGGGTTTAATTGTGTTTAATTCGGATTATATCCATTTTTTAGTCTTTTATGTAGGAAATATATACCGTTATTTCATTTTATAATTTTATATCTTGTTTTGATATATAGAAAAAAACTATATTGACCACATCTTTTATTTTTCCTGTGAACGGTAAAATCACTGCAATTTTATGGACGTAAACAAATTACCAAATCACGTAAATATTATTTTGCATGATTATTTTCTTTGGGACATATATTTCTCAATTTTTTTGCATTTCACAGATTTAGAAATTTCGTGTATATTCCATACAACTAATATATTATCTTAAGCCTAATCTTCAATTTGAGACTTTCATAATATAATTTGGAACATTACCTTTTGAAATCCAGATCTGATCTTGTATATACTAAGGACAAGCCTTAAAAGTATACACAACTAAAAGTTCTCTAGCAATTTCTATTTGCTATTCCAAACCAAAGCGGTCCACCATGGCACCATCCATGTGAGCAGCGCATTCCATTCAAGTGAATTAAAGTATCAAATAAATATATTGCTAAATCCTTTTGTTCACATCATGATGTTGGGCTCCATTTTCTTTACTTCGGAGTCAAAATTCCTAATGGAAAAATAAAGCATATCTATCGTGCTTTTGTTACTTGCGAGGCATCTTTTTTAGGCCTATCCAAACCAAACACTGAATAGCATTCATTCTTCACCCAAAAATGGTTGCTGTGTTCAACAAGGAGCTCTTGAGCTGGTACCTAATCACCCTCAAGCTCAGAGAAGCTGTAGAATCTGGGGTAGCAACAACATCTACTACCACACCATCTATAAAATTTCCAGAACAAAATCAGCATCTGCTGCAGAAACAGCAGCAGGAACAATCAGAATCACTTCAAATTGTCATAAGAAATGACGGTGAAAATTGTGAAGAGGTAGAAAATCCACCAGATTCTGAATGGATGATCTCCATCAAAGAAAAACTTGAGCAAGCTAGTCAAGATGATGCAGCAAGTTCATGGGCAAAGCTGTGCATCTACAGAGTCCCCCATTACCTACGAGAAGGCGATGACAAAGCTTATGTCCCCCAGATTGTCTCTGTAGGACCTTATCATCATGGCAAGAGACGCCTACGCCAAATGAATCGCCATAAATGGCGTGCCCTTCAACATGTTCTCAAGCGTACTAATCATAACATAAATCTCTATCTTGATGCTGTGAAGGAACTTGAGGAAAGAGCTCGTGCCTGTTACGAAGGGCCATCAATTACTAGTCTTGGCAGCAATGAATTTGTTGAAATGATGGTGCTTGATGGTTGTTTTGTGATTGAGCTCTTTCGAGGTGCTGCTGAAGGATTCAAGCAACTGGGTTATCCTCGAAACGACCCCATCTTTGCAGTGCGTGGATCAATGCATTCAATTCAGCGAGACATGATAATGCTAGAGAATCAGCTTCCACTCTTTATAATTGATCGCCTTCTTGGACTACAGTTGGGTAATCCAGACCAGAAAGGACTTGTAGCCAAGCTAGCACTCCAATTCTTTGACCCGTTAATGCCAACAGCTGAGCCATTAACAAAGAGTTATAGGAGCAAATTGGAGTCATCACTTGCCTATGCGACCACCTTTGACCCTTTATCAGATCAAGGTGGCCTTCATTGCCTTGATGTTTTCCGAAGAAGTCTCTTGCAAATAGGGCCTCAACTGGAACCTAGGATTTGGATCAAGAGATGGTCACATAACCGTGTTGCAGATAAACGAAGGCAACAGTTAATACATTGTGTTACAGAACTCAAAGAGGCTGGAATCAAGTTCAAGAAAAGGAAGACAGATCGCTTCTGGGACATAAAATTCAAGAATGGAATTCTCTATATTCCAAGGCTCTTGATCCATGATGGTACCAAGTCACTTTTTCTAAACCTTATTGCCTTTGAACAGTGTCATCTTGATTGTGGCAATGGCATTACCTCATATGTGGTGTTCATGGACAACTTGATCAACTCTCAGCAGGATGTGGGTCACCTTCATTACCATGGAATAATTGAACACTGGCTTGGCAGTGATGCTGAAGTTGCTGACCTCTTCAACCGCCTATGTCAAGAGGTGGTTTTCGACATCAACGACAGTTACCTTTCCCACTTGTCCGAGGATGTGAACCGGTACTATGACCATAAGTGGAATGCTTGGTGTGCTAGTTTAAGGCATAACTATTTCAGCAATCCCTGGGCGATTATCTCATTAGTTGCTGCTGTTTGCTTGTTGCTGCTTACTTTTACACAGACCTTCTATGGAGTATATGGCTATTACAGGCCAAGCTGAATCTAGTATATCCAAGCTGGCAAGGTCTCTCTATCTCTTTGGTTGAGTTTCAGTTACAGAGTCCGTATGATGCCCTGATAATTCCCTTTTTTTCCCCTTTTTCTAGGGGACAAAGGATTGAATATGTTTGTCTCAGTTTATACAGATATTTGCTGAAATCAAAGATTTAAAAATTGGATTGCAAATAAATTTCCACTAAGTTCGCAGCTATGTTTTACTTTTCTCTGGAAATTTAGAGGGATGATCATGATTTATGAATCCCCAATAGCCAATTATCAAGCGTTGAGATGATCCCTGCTAGGCTTATAAATTCTTTCGCCCATGATCATGATTTTTTTTTTTTTTTTTTTTATTTTCTGTTGTAACTCAAATTCTAAAGAAAACGATAGCAATTTCCAATGCAAATAATCACACTATGTTTTGACGATTGCTCACACGTACACCATGGGTTATACAACAAAATCATGCTTTTCGGACATGTCCACGTGAAGCTTCCTGTGTCTTATTAATAGAATACTGAATACTATATGAGCAAGCTAATTAAAATCTAGCTTAAACAGTTTATGTTTCTCTAAACCTACGATGTAATCAAAAGCAAAACGAAAGTGTGCAGTTGGATAAAAGGCTGGCCTGCATGCATCTTTACTTTTCTTCGTTAACTCATATACTGACACCCCGAAATAGATTAACTGCAATTGATAGACATCAGTGCAAAAACAAATTTCACGTTACACTCATTAAAAAATGAACCTACTAATAAAGAAATGTGGGGTTTGAGAACCTTCCATCGTTTGGTACCAAAGAGCTTTAAAAGAGGAAGTGAGACAAGCTGCAGCGAATTATTTGGCACAATAATTGTATGACGAAATCACACTTTACTAAAGAAGAGTAGCAAATCAATACAGAACAGACCCCGCCACTCCAGGCAATTCTCTTCTACGTTTTTGTGTGTCAAATCCAACAATTGATTGGCGACTAGCTGACTAAGTCTGAATTTCACCAGGGACTTGAAATGAAATGAATCTGTTACTGTCTGCAGATGTTTTATTGTTAGCTAAAGAGATTTTTTTTCATATGTGACCAAATTTACAATCTAAAATACTCTTGGTTATGGATCACACGCTAATGAAATCAGTTTTCTAATGACTAATGTAACAAGAATAATCCTTGAATTAGGCTGTCAATGCTGCCACCGGAGAGAGAATTGGAGGAGATGAAGTAGTGTCATGAAACATCTGTGCTTTTTCATTAATTTATATGTCAAGTGAGAAAATGTAACCTGACTTTTTCCTGTCTAAATAAATTATGAGATTGATTAAGAGGGAAGGGAGACCAAATGGACCGGCCCATCTCTAACAAAAGGCAAGGGAGCGATGGGGTAGGGCCCATGGACATTACAAGAATGGGCTAAAGTGTTTGAAGTTCTATTCTTATCAATACTAAAACACCAATTAAACCCATCACCCCCAGAACCAAATCTTGCTCTTGAAATAAACCTACAAAATCCTGTTTCTTTCCCCTCTTCCCCCAGCACACTTACTCACAAATTCATATCACCCCTCTGTAATTTTGGAGCTAAAACATATGTCAGTTGATTCAGTAGGTAAAGTTCTTGTAATATTTTAAGAGAAAACTAAAAACTAAGATTAATTAACTTCTTGTGCTTTCTACCTCTCTACAACTTTAGTAGGGATATCCAAAAGTACTGTAGTAGTGGGATAGAAAGCACGAAAAGTAAACTACTTTTTTTTTTTTTTGAGCAAAAGGTTAGAAGTAAACTACTTTTGACTATTGAGAAATCATTCCTTAGTCCTTAAGCTATTAATAACAAGTACATTATATTTGTATACATTGTGTACTAGCATTGCTCTTTAAATAAAGTAATATGCTTTGATTTTTTATTTTATTTTTGTGGATACACAATGTACTTGTCCCACAACGCTTTAACCCTTTATATTATACTAGCCACGAACCCGCGTGTTGCGCGTGATAATTATTTTTATGGTGGTTTTATTAATTTTTTTTTTACAATTTAAACTAATCTAATAATGAGTAATGTATTTCGTAATTATACTTTTATTTATTATAGAAACAATCATAAATATAATAAAGGAACAATCCAAAACACCAAAAAAACGTAAACTAAAAAAAATTAATAAAACTTAACAACGATTAATTGAACCAATATTAGGATAAAATTTTGTTTTTGATAATCTATTAAGGTTATTTTCTTTGTAGAAATTATAATTTTGGCCACCCAAAACATATTATCAAATAAACAATTATTAGCAAAATCTAAGAATTAAATTTCTATACATGCATTGTTATAAAATAATAATAATTAAAATAAAATTGCAAAAGTTAAAATTTGTCACCTATCTGATTATTTTCGTTTGGCTAACTTTTACTTTTCTTTAAATGAACGGTATTATAGAAAACTTCTAATACAACTATTAAGAGTACTTTGTCCGCCACAAAGGATTAGAAGATAAATAAAAATCAGTAAAGTCTCATAGTTTAACATCTAAATTGAGCACTATAAAAAATCATGCTATATAACAGAATAAATACCAAATTATCCAAATCATGCTATGTAATAGAATAATATTATATTTTTTATATTCTATATTTAATTCTTTAGAACGCAATAGGATAACATTTAACAATCAAAGAGAATAAAAAATAAATAAAAAACAATAACAATTTAAAAAACAAAACTAAATTGCATTAACCCAAAATAGAGTTTTAAAAAATATAAAAAATTATCAACCTAAAGTAGAGATGCAAGAAAAATAAATTAAAAAATCCACCAAAAAATTTAGAGAGAGAGAGAGAGAGAGAGAGAGAGAGAGAACCATGTTTTTGTGAGGGAAAACTATGCATAGAATAGAAGAGATAGTAACAAATTTATAGTAAGAGGGTGTGAATAAGAAGAGACAAAAATAAAGGAAAATGAAGGGAAAGAGGAAGAATGATATTAATGTAGAGGGTAGTGGGGAGATGAAAAGGTAAGGGAGGGAGAAAGATTGAAGAAGTAGTAGGGAGATGAAATGGTAAGGGAGAGAGAAAGGTTGGAGAAGTGTAAATATTAAAAAAATAAATGTTAAAAACAATTATAGGAAAATTGAAAGAAAAAAAAAAAACCTAAAGCTTGAAAGGTTTCAACGCTTTTTTTTTTTTTTTTTTTCCTCCTTTAAGCTGAAAAGGCTCACATAAAACCCTAAAATTGAATTGAAAAGACTTTGGGTTGGGTTTGATAGTGGAACTAAATAAATAAGAGGTGGGCTGGATTAATTATATAGATTTATTATAGGGTAGTAGTGGAAGTAAATAAATAAATAAATAAATAGTGGGCTAGATTTATTATTGGGTGATAGTAAAAGTAAATAAATAAGTAGTGGGGTGCATTTATAGGGTTGAAAATTGTAAAAACCATTTTAAAATTGAAGGACAAATTATATTTAAATAAAAAAAATGACGTGGCAGTTGATGTGGCACAACGTGAGATAGGGGTGTCCAACAGCATCCGATACCCGACCCACCCGGCCAACCCGTCCGATCCGATCGGAGAACTGACCAACCCGACGCCGGTGACGGTCGGCGGCGGGTCTCCTCCTCCAGAATCCGAAAACCGCAGGTCGGTTGGCGGGTTTTCTCCCCAAAACTCGAAGAAACCCTACCAAACCGATAAAAGAAAATTTTCCAACGAAATTTTTTAGATCTGGCGAGATCTCAGCCATTTCCAGTGAGATCTCAGCTAGATCCATGAAATCTCCACCGGATTTGGCGAGATCTCGCCGAATCTGGTGAGATTTCGCCAAGTCTGGCGATAACACAACGAAAATCCGGCGAAAATATCACTGATTTTTGCCCATTTCGCCGTTAACTGGCCGGATTTTGGCCGATTTTGAGATCTCCAACTCCGACCGAACCGACCGCCATTTGTTGAAGGTGAGATCCGCCCGATCCGATCAGCCACTCCGGTTGAAATTCTGGCCATCCGATCTGATCGGGTCGGTTCCGGGTTGGGCACAAACCCGACCCGTGGACAGGCCTAACGTGAGAACAGCAGTATTAAACGCTATACTTCAGCTTTAGGTATTTTTTTTTTCCCTCTAAGCTGAAAAGGCTCACACAAAACCCTAAAACTGAACTGAAAAGACTTTGGGTTAGGCTTGATAGTGGAACTAAATAAATAAGAAGTGAGCTGGATTAATTATATAGATTTATTATAGGGTGATAGTGGAAGTAAATAAATAAGTAGTGGGGTGCATTTATAGGTCTGAAAATTGTGAAAACCATTTTAAAATTGTAGGACAAATTATATATATATTTTTAAAAATGACGTGGCAGCTGATGTGGCACAACGTGAGAACAGCAATATTAAACGCTACGCTTCAGCTTTTAGTAATATATAGATTTGCATTAGTCGTGGGCTCACACGCATAATTATTTTTAATTTGGTATATACTATAATATATTTTCTAAAATCTTCTAAAGATAATATATGAGGATTAGTCTTCTTGAGAAGAAATAGACTTATTTAGCCAAAGGCATATTCTAATCCTCAACCTTTTTCTCTTTCTTGATTGCATATAAGCATCACCCATTTTTTATATTCTTTTTGTATCTCTCTCTACAAATGCAATACCTTCCTCAAGTATTTTTCATCTCTCTATCTCTACAAATGCATGTTTATATTTACTTTTTATAAAAATCTTAATTACACATTTTTTTGTATGCATATTTTAAGTGTGTTTTGTTAATATTAATTTTTTTAAGATGAACTGTATTCTTCTAACTTGTGTTGTGTCATAGTAGGATACATCTTTGTAGATTTTTCTTCAGTACAATTGAACTTTCTAAGTTTCAAATTTAAAGAATTTTTTTTTAGAAGAATTTAAATGATATTTGGTTGCCCATATTAAATACTATATTGGTGATTTGAAATCAAAAAATGGTTGGTCTCACTAAAAGTTTGTTAACCTGGATATTTTTTAAAACTTAACTTATAATTGTGATCCAAAAAACATTGTGCAAACAAAAAATTGCAAAACAACTCTAGAGTGTTTTCTGGTTCTCTCTCTCTCTCAACTGAATGGGAAAGAGGAGTAAAGTGAGTAATGTCAAAATTATAGAAAAGAAGATGGGAGGAAGTCCAAAAAAGGATTGGAGGAAGAGTAACTAGAAAAGTAAGAGGGGAAGAGCTAAAAAATTGAGATAAATTAAAGGAAAGTAGTTATAAGGTGTGGAATAATATGAAAGGAAGGAAAATTAATTAATTAATTAATTATTTATTTTTATGTAAACGATAACAAGGAGGAAAATGATTGAAAACACTTTGGTTGATATGGCATTATATTATATTAATGTATAGATATTGGACATTTAGTAGCACACCCAAAACATAGCTAAAATGGGCATTTGCCCCTTTCACCCAAAACAAGTAGCAAAATGCCACTGTTCTAAAACTATTTAGTCATATGCCCCTGTTTTAAACTCAACTTTCTAAAAATTGAGTTTCAATGAAAAACTCGATTTTTAGAAAATCAAGTTATAGGCAAAAAATTTATAAAAATTAAAAAAAAAAAAAAAAATTAGATGGAACTTCCATGTAACATTTTGCAAGTAACTCGATTTTCATTAAATCAAGTTTTTTTTTTTTTTTTTTTTTTTTTTTTTTTTTTTTAAATCGAGCTTCAAAACAGGGGCATTTTGTTAGATAGTTTCAGAATATGGGCATTTTGCTAATTGTTTTGGGTGAAAGGGGCAAATGCCCATTTTGGCCCCCAAAACACCCGAAGCAATGTTTAATTTCTTTAGATTTGGCTTACCTTCATTATCTTTTTAACTGGAATCTCCTTTTATTTTAATGAGAAACTGTCACATCACCCACTAACTTAATAAAATGTGGAGATTAAAACCCACAACTATTTGTCATTGTATATTTAAAATAAAAGAAGACCTCCAGTTAAAAAAGTATTTGAGGTAAACTACACCCAATTTCTTTTTAAGTGGGTCAACCTTAAAATGTCTTGCCAAGATGTAAATAATCACATTCACGTTTGGAAACTAAGGCTGTGTTTGTTTTGGCTTCAAATCACTTCCGGAAATGTTTTTCCGTAAATGCGGGTGTTTGGTTGCGCATGGAAAATAAATTTTCCGGAAAATATTTTCAGTTGACCGTGTGTTTTAATGGCTTTGACCCGGAAATTGGTTTCAGTCAAAATTTTCACTTCAAACCATTTCCAGACTCACGCGCAGAGAGAGAGAGAGAGAGAGAGAGAGAGAGAGCCTAGATCACACCTTCGACTTCGCCGATCTACGAACCCACGAACCGATCTTTGACCTAGAGCCTTCGACCCACCGATCTACGAACCCACGAATTGATCTTCGACCCAGAGCCTTCGACTTCGCTAGCGACCTAGAGCCTTTGCGCCACTAACCCATGAACCGATCTACGTTTCTGTGTGGAAAATAGCATTTTCAGAATGTTACCAAACACATGAAAATATTTTATAGAACAATTTTCATAATGCAACCAAACACTTGAAAATATTTTCCTTTCCCGAAAATAACATTTCCGGAAAATATTTATTTTCCGAAAAATATTTTACATTGAACCAAACACAGCCTAATATGTAATCATTTTTCCTTTTCCTTTTATATATGCTTAGATCACGTTTATTTTATTTATTTTTTTCTATAGAATATTCTTCTGAAAAATTAGTTGCTAACCAAAAGCTTCACAACAAAGATGCATTAACAAAAAAGGAAAAGAAGACTTATAAATTTGAACGTAAATTCAAGAGTCATATAGCTTAATTGACACCTTCCTTTATACAAAATGCCAGCATATTGTAACTACCTAAAATAAAATATAAAAAACTTTAGCATAAAGAGTCTCATTGCTTGGCCAAATTAAATGAATGGGCTTTCATCCAAGAGTAAACAATGAGTAACTTATATCTTATCTTAAACCTAATCTTCAATTTAAGACTTCAGGCTATATTTTGGAACATTATCTTCAGAAATCCGGATCTGATTTTGTATACTGCTCAAAATCTGAGAACAGAAGAACAAGCCTTAAAACTACAGAACACAACACACACCTAAAAGTTATCTATCATCCATGTGGGCAGCACATTCCATTCAAGTGAACTAGAGTATCAAATAATTATTATATAGCTAACTCCTTTTTTTTCACATCATTAATGTTGGGCTCCCTCTTCTTTACTTCGGAGTCAAAATTCCTATTGGAATAATAAAACATTTCTATGGTTTACCAAAAATAAAAATAAAACATTTCTATGGTGCTTTTGGTCTAAATTTTTTTCCAGATAAATTCGTGCTTTTGTTACGTGCGATGTATCTTTCAGACCTATCCAAACCAAACACTGAATAGCATTCATTCTTCACCCAAAAATGGTTGCCGTGTTCACCAAGGAGCTCTTGAGCTGGTACCTAATCACTGTCAACCTCGGAGAAGCGGTAGAATCTGAAGTAGCAACAACTTCTACTACCTCACCAACTATAAAATTTCCAGAACAAACTCAGCATTCGCTGCAGAAACAGCAGCAGGAACCATCAGAATCACTTCAAATTGTCAAAAGAAATTATGGTGAAAATTGTGAAGAGGTAGACAATCCACCAGATTCTGAATGGGTGATCTCCATCAAAGAAAAACTTGAGCAAGCTAGTCAAGACGATGCAGCAAGTTCATGGGCAAAGCTGTGCATCTACAGAGTCCCCCATTACCTACGAGGAGGCGATGACGAAGCTTATGCCCCCCAGATTGTCTCTGTAGGACCTTACCATCATGGCAAGAGACGCTTACGCCAAATGGATTGCCATAAGTGGCGTGCCCTTCAACATGTTCTCAAGCGTACTAATCATGACATAAATCTCTATCTTGATGCCGTGAAGGAACTTGAAGAAAGAGCTCGTGCCTCTTACGAAGGGCCATCAATTACTAGTCTTGGCAGCAATGAATTTGTTGAAATTGTTAGAATTATGTGCCCTCAAAAACAATACTATGCATTTTTATTTGATGATAAAATTTTATTTTCACATTCATAACTTTTATAGATATATTTCATTGTCTAAATGTGACATGTGATGTCACCTCTGTAGGAAAAATCATGTTAATGGTTAAGGAACCAAAGACAGGGAGTAATGATTTTTCATATACTATTAAATTGTTCTAGGCTGTGGATATTAATTGACTATTACCACTGAAGCCTACACTTGTTGTGCTGCTATATGATAGGATGATTTACTCTATCATTGAAGTAGTGACTTTAAGCAAACAAGTGGGTGTAATGTAACAAGTACATACACTGAATTGGCATGACGGTCTGAGAAAAGGCCTCTACACATTGAAGGGAGGTCATTCCTTATAAACACATTCTCCTGTGCTTCCCTAGACGATATGAGATTCCATAGAATGCAAGACCCCACTTTTTGGGTCACTACAATGGGTCGTTACAGATAGTATCAGAGCCATACCCTAGCCGGAAGTGTGGGCCCCACACGCGAGGACGCGTGTGCCCGTAAGGGGGGTGGATTGTAGTGACCCAAAAAGGGGGGTCTTGCATTCCATGGAATCCCACGTCGCCTAGGGAAGCACATGAGAATGTGTTTATAAGGAATGACCTCCCTTTAATGTGTAGAGGCATTTTCTCCCACTACTGTGTGCTTTGGGGGAGAACAAAACCGTGAGGGATATGAGGCCTCAAAGCGGACAATATCTACATAGTTGGGACGGGGTCATTATAGGCCCCAAAGCGGACAATATCTACACAGGTGGGGCGGGATCATTACAGATGGTATTAGAGCCAGGTTCTAGCCAGAAGTGTGGGCCCCACATGCGAGGACGCGTGTGCTCATAAGGGGGGTGGATTGTAGTGACCCAAAAAAGGGGGTCTTGCATTCTATGGAATCCCACATCACCTAGGGAAGCACATGGGAATGTGTTTATAAGGAATGACCTCCCTTCAATGTGTAGAGGCCTTTTCCCCCCACTGCTGTGTGCTTTGGGGGAGAACAAAACCGTGAGGGGTATGAGGCCCCAAAGCGAACAATATCTACACAGGTGGGGTGGGGTCGTTACAGGTTTGTTGGAGATTAGTTTGTATACTAGGTTTGATTTGCTGGAGAATTCGATGTTGATTATGTTAGAGTTTATTAAGTTTAATCATGAGTGGGTTGGTCGATTGGATATGTTGGGGAAGAGCATGTTCTTATGCTATTCCAAAAAAATAATAAAAAGCAATAAAAAATAATTATTTAGTTTGATTAGATTTACGATTTTTTATTTTTTATTTTATTTTTAAATTTTCTGACATGGTTTTTGTAGGGTCAAGGGCCCAAATCATATATTGGGCCTTGGGCCTTGGCCGAGAGCGTGAGTAGTCCAAGGACGAACAAATAATAATGAATGGTTCAGACTCAGGACTTAATGAGCAAGATACAAATGAAAAAGTGGTCCTAGGAGGAATATCTCCTCGGATAAGCTAAATATAGATTAAATGTAGATCCTAATGATCAAAGTGACCTTCCAAGAAGCTCTAATGATAGAGACGTGCGCCATAAACGTACAAGAAAGATGGGAACCCAAAAATATCTAAGGGAAAGCTGCTACCACCGCATTGAATGCTCTGTAGCTAACTTCCTGGCCGCATTAATGAGGAAGTGACATCTGAACAGTACTTTTTCAACCTTATAACCATCCCCCAAAGACTTCTAGAGGAGGCTGATGGGACAAGTGTCAGCATAAACTATCAACTGTCCACGTTTAGGGTAAAGATGAAGGAAGAGATGTAGTATAAATGAGAGTAGAGACCCCAAAGGAAAGGGACCGGGGGAAAAAGAGAGAAAAGGCATTGTAGCAATCTAAATTGCACTTGTAACGTGTCTAATTGATTTATATGCAAACTTACCTTCTCGGACAGTGAATTCATTCAGCTCTATGTTCCTTGTTCTTGCTTAATCATCTTCTACATCCATACTAGCCGTTGTCAAATTCATTAGGGCCAAGTTCTTTAACTCACTCTTTACAAATTTATTGTACTGGGCTCACTGGGCCAATATCCCACACACTTTGGGCTTAGACTGCAAAACGTGTCCCTACAATTGGCGCCGTCTGTGGGAAGAACTTGTGTGATAGTAAATGCAACGGTGAAACATGGTAGGGCCAGGTCCTCGTAGATCTGATGGCCGAGTTCACTGAGCCTTCATAAGAGGAAGTGGCAGCGACGCAGAGCATGGATGGAAAATCAGTTGGCACAGTCTCCTTGTGAGAACCTTTATTTTGGAAGGTGTATGTTGATGGTGTAGCAAATCAAAGGGGCTCTGGAGTGGGGCTAGTTCTGGTTTCTCCTGAACAAATCACCATTGAAAAGTCATTAAGATTGGGCTTCTCAGCTACAAATAACGAGGCTGAATATGAAACTTTGCTAGAAGGAATGTCCATGGTTCAAAGGATGGGGGGAAAAGCAGTAAAGATGTTCTCGGACTCAAGATTGGTTGTTGGCCAAGTGAAGGGCGAGCTAGAAGCAAGAGATGAGAGAACTCAAGGACACCTTTCTAAGTGGTTAAACAGAACCTTAGACATGTCTGGCTCCTCGGACCACATGCTTTGGGGAAATTAACACACTGTGACATCTTTCTAAGTGGTTAAACAGAACCTTAGACATGCCTGGCTCCTTGGACCACATGTATTAGGGAAATTAACACACTGTGACATTTTCTAAGTGGTTAAACAGAGCCTTAGACATGCCTGGCTCCTCGGACCATATGCTTTAGGGAAATTAACACACTGTGACATCTTTCTAAGTGGTTAACCTTAGCTATGCCTAACTCCTTGGACCACATGCTTTGGGGAAATTAACATACTGTGACATCTTTCTAAGTAGTTAAACAGAACCTTAGACATGCCTGGCTCCTCGGACCATATGCTTTGGGGAAATTAACAATTAACACACTGTGACATCTTTTTAATTGGTTAAACAAAACCTTAGACATGCCTGGCTCCTCGGACCACATGCTTTGGGGAAATTAACACACTATGACATCTTTCTAAGTGGTTAAACAGAACCTTAGCTATGTTTGGCTCCTCGGATCACATGCTTTGGGGAAATTAACACACTGTGACATCTTTCTAAGTGGTTAAACAGAACCTTAGACATGCCTAGCTCCTCGGACCACATGCTTTAAGGAAATTAACACACTGTGACATCTTTCTAAGTGGTTAAATAGAACCTTAGCTATGCTTGACTCCTCGGACCACATGCTTTAGGGAAATTAACACACTGTGACATCTTTCTAAGTGGTTAAACAAAACCTTAGACATGCTTGGCTCCTCGGACCACATGCTTTGGGGAAATTAACACACTGTGACATCTTTTTGAGTGTTAAACAGAACCTTAGTCATGTCAGGTCCCTCGGACCACATATTTTGGTAAAATTAACACATTGTGACATCTTTCTAAGTGTTAAACAGAACCTTAGTCATGTCAGGTCCCTCGGACCACATACTTTGGTAAAATTAACACTCAAAGACATCTTTATAAGTGTTAAACAGAACCTTAGTCATGCTTGGTCCCTCGAACCACATACTTTGGTAAAATTAACATTCAATGACATCCATTCATTTTTTTTAAGTGTTAAACAGAACCTAAGTTATGTTTGGCTCCTTGGACCACATACTTTGGGGAAATTAACTCTCTGTGACATCTATTTGTTTTTCCACTAAGTGTCAAATCTGATCCAGGAGTATGCCCAACTCCTCGGATTAAGGACTTTGAGTAAGTTAAAGTCCTTGGCTATATATCTAAATGATGAGCAGGATGATAGTCGTCTATTCCTTTTATCTTTTACAGGGTAAGTTATGTATCTTCATTATGTTCAACTTTCATCACAAAGGGCTCCATTTTCAATGCAGATATATGGTAAATCTCTTTATTGCTGGTACTTGGTCAAATTATTTAAGCTAGTAGCGGGGTATTGTTGTTAGTTTTTATTAAGGATAGAGTGGCAACAATTCGAATCTATTTGTCATAATAATAAGCTTGAAAGTATATAAAGTAAGGACACAAGAAATAGAAATAAAAGTTTATTCATTAATTAAAGGATTAAGTAGAATTAACTCTTAAAAATTCAAAACCTCAGTTTTCTCCTCGGATGAAAGGAAAAAACTGAAGTTTTGAGGGGCTATTGTAGGGTTAAGGGCCCAAATCATATATTGGGCCTTGGGCCTTGGCCGAGAGCGTGAGTAGTCCGAGGACGAACGAATGGTAATGAATGGTTCAAATTCAGGACTTAATGAGCAAGATACAAATGGGAAGGTGGTTCGAGGAGGAATATCTCCTCGGATAAGCTAAATATAGATCAGATGTAGATCCTAATGACCAAAGTGACATTCCAGAAAGATCTAATGATAGGGACGTGCACCATAAACGTACAAGAAAGATGGGAACCCAAAAATATCTAAGAGAAAGCTGCTACCACCGCATTGAATGCTCTGTAGCTAACTCCCTGGCCGCATTAATGAGGAAGTGACATCTAAACAGTACTTTTTCAGCCTTATAACCATCTCCCAAAGACTTCTAAAGGAGGCTGATGGGACAAGTATCAGCATAAACCATCAACTGTCCACGTGTAGGGTAAAGATGAAGGAAGAGATGTAGTATAAATGAGAGTAAAGACCCCCGAGGAAGGGGACCGAGGGAAAAAGAGAGAAAAGGCATTGTAGTAATCTAAATTGCACTTGTAACGTGTCTAATTGATTTATATGCAAACTTACCTCATCGGGCAGTGAATTCATTCAACTCTATGTTCTTTGTTCTTGCTTAATCATCTTCTACATCCATACTAGTTGTTGTCAAATTCATTAGGACCTAGTTCTTTAACCCACTATCTACAAATTTACTGTACTAGGTTCACTGGGCCAATATCCCACACACTTTGGGCTTGGGTTGCAAAACGTGTCCCTACAGTTTTTTTATTTATATAAATGCTAATGTGACATTTTCAAAATGCCAAATAAATTTATTTTTTATTTTTTAATTTTATTAGCTGCATCAATATCTAACTTGCCAATAGTACACTCTGTTTGTCACGTATGCTATTTTCATTAGTAAGATGACAGTAAAGACCAAAATGGTTACGATTTTTTTTTTTCAAAGACTCAGGTAAGTGCGACTAAAAAGTATGGACCAAAACAAAAATGGGCCCAAAATGCTGATCATACATGGTTTTTTATTTATCAAAATGCTGATATAACATTTTCAAAATGCCAAATAAATTTTTTTTAAAAATTTTATTAGTCGCATCAGTATCCATGTATGTTATTTTTATTAGCGAGATGATAATAAAGACCAAAATAGTAACAATTTTTTATTTTCAAAGACTCAAGTAGGTGCGACTAAAAAGTATGGACAAAAAATGTATTTCCTTTTATTAAGAAAATGATAGCAATTTCCAATGCAAATCACACTATTTTCTGACAAGTGCACACTGTACACCATGAGTTGTACAACAAAATCGTGCTTTTCGAAACAAGTGCACGTGAAGCTCCCGTGTGTTTGTAATAGAATACCATATGAGCAGGTTCATCAAAAAGAATACCATATGAGCAAGCTAAAAGCTGGCTTTAAACGGTGTATGTTTCTCTAAACCTACGACGTAATCAAAAGCGAAACTAAAATATGCAGATTGATAAAGGCTGGCTTGAACTCATATGCTAACACCCCGAAATAGATTAACTGCTATTGATACACATCAGTGCAAATACAAATTTCAAGATACAAGCTGCATATGTGGGGTTTGAGATTGTCAGATTGAGAACCTTCCATCGTTTGGGACCAACGAGCTTACAAAGAGAGAGTTAGACAAGCTGCAGCAAATTATTTGACACAATAATTGTATGAAGAAATCACACTTTGCTAAAGAAGAGTAGCAAATCATTACAGAACACAAGCAGACCCCCACCACTCCAAGCAATGCTCTTCTACGTTTTTCTGTGTCAAATCCAACAATTGATTGGCGACTAGCTGACTAAGTGAGCACCATGCTCTGTTCAGATAAACCAACTTCAACAAATCCTTTTCTGTGATAATCTTATATCCCTAGTGGCTAGTTCGGTTAAGTGGCATTGACAAAGATTGAGCATGCCATAGCCCAAGACCAACTGGCTAATCCAGCTCAACCATTTCCATTAAAAAAAAAAAAAGTCTTTGGTGAATGATGACGAATTAGTTCAGGTACAATAAGAATGAATTAATAATGATAATGGAATGACTTGTGGGACAAACATGACAGTCAAAAATTACAAAAGCAATGCAAAAAATTGCAATGAGGCCAATTAGGTACAAATACAGCCTAATTGTCATCAACAATAAGGCAAAGAAGATGCTCTTCAGTATAACCCTCACATCAGAAAAGAAAACAAACAAGATCTGATGAATAACAATTTCTAAAATTAATTCTTCTGAAAAAGCTCAGCATGATCGCAGGGACGATTTTAACTTTCAAGTAAGAAATACACTTTAGAACTAAATTTGAATTAATCCAATTGCGCAGCAAGAGTCATTGCAAGATTCATTCCCTACTGCCAAGGCTCTGTGAAATACATGCTAATATATAAAAAATCCAGCGACAGGAATGTAGCATGTCCCTCCTATACAAAAGGATTTTTTTTTTTTTAATACTAGGGATTAAAATAAAAGAAAAAGACATCAGCAGCCACTTCATCTCCCCAAAACTAAACTTCCAGGAGGCATACGGAAGCCTGCCTGGAAAAAATCAAGGGGAAATGAACTATAATCCAGGGTGCTGAAACTAGTTCTCCAGGTGACTTGCTCTACCACAATATCCGTCAGAAAGATCTGTCTGTTGACATAATATTGCAGAATAGTTTGAGCAACCAGTGGATTTGTGATTTAAAAGAAGCATATATAAGTCAATCTACCTGAAGCACTCAATCCCTAGGAAGGCTTGTACTGTCAGATGATGAGGCTTTCTTTCCATCATACCGCTACCAAAATAAAATAAAATAAACTTAATTATCAAGAGCAATAATATGATACCGAATCACCGATAGCAATTAAAATGTCAAGCACACAGCCTACATTGATCAGAATTTGGAAAGAAAGATAGGTGTGTATATACCTGCTTTCCAAATGAGAATGGAACGTATTTGTATTTGATCATGTGTGTTATCTGTCTCCTCATAGTTAGAATAAAGAGTGCCAACCAATAGAAAAGCAGTATTGGCCAGAAAACAGGTACATCAAATGCACTGAAGAATGTCATCAAAAAAGCAATGCAAAAGGCCTTTGTGATAGAGTACCTTCCAAGGAGGAAAACCGAGATTTCAGTACACATTAAAGTGTAAAAGTAAGTTGCAGTGAGTTAAAATTTCCAACATTTAGGTAAAAAAACAACAGCGTAAACGATGGAAACTTTCATGATCATATAAGTAATTTTGGTATAAGAGTAACTTGGACAATGAAGTCCTAAAGAACAATATCTAAAAAGAACCCCTAACAAATAAAAGATGCAAATTAACATTCTCTCTAGGGTCAAGTTCAATTACTTAGATACGTTTTTGTGTAATTTTTTAACAATGTTACACACTTCATAACTTTTCATTTTTTAGGTATGATAAGTTTACAAAGGACATACAATTTATAATTTAAAAAAAAAAAAAGAGTGTACAAAAGACATGTAATCTAATAGTGGACTTGGCACAATATTTGATCCAAGATTAAGTTATTGACCAGTATAACATTACCTGCATTTTATACCAAGTGTAACTTAAACCCAACCCTCGCTATATAATACCATGAAAACAAAAAATCATAAGTATTCTATATATAATAGGGTTAAAGGTTATAATAGCAAATGACATCTGAATGGTGTAAAATTTGATAGATATAATATTACATAGAATAACACCAAGTTTAATTTAAACCCAACCCTTATTTATTTAATATTAGAAGAAGAAAAAAAACAGATAATGTCAGAAAAGATAACTCCAGTATTATATTATGAATGCACTAAATCAGCTGTATTGGCCTAGTATCATGCAAATGGAAGGAATAAAATGTTCCCAAAGAATATAAAATATCCAATGTGGAAATTATATAACTGTGTGTGGGTGGGTGAATATGTCTACATGTAAACTTAAGTGTCTAGAGTGTGCTAGCATTTTAACCTTACTGCACTATTTAACCCTTTCATTTCAGTTATTCCATAACCTCTTTTCTTACAGAATTTTGACAATAGTTAGGTGGCACATTTTGAAACATTTGAAGATTAGCTTATCACTTCTTATAGGGGGCATCACATTAATCCAAAGTGACATTTTCTTTATGTGTATAGTTCTCCTTAAATAAATATGGATTATTATATAATCTTTCCTTAGTGTGTATCCACTCCAAGCCTCCATGATCAACTTGTGCACTGGGTGCGTCCCAGCTAATCTCCATGTGGATTTCACCACTTCTCACCATTGCGTAACAATTCAACAAAACCACGCTAGTATACTATAAAAGCTATTTTGATTAGTAAGATATACTTAGTCACCCAATCAGTTTTGAACCCACAAACTCACCCTGCATCCCATTATTACAAGACAAGGTGTGCCATTTTAATTATAGCTCTTTGGTACCATAAATAAAAGAATGTTCATTAGGATTTACAAACAACTCAAACCAGAACACAAGCCAGATTCCAATTGATGCAAATGCCAAAAGGCACAAGAAAAAGCGCCCATCTTTTATTCTATCGTCCATCTAAATCATCCAAGATGACCATTGACCATTAACATCCCAGCTTGGCATGACTAAACCTTCACTAATTAATCTTGCTTTGGGCAAAGCACATGTACCATTAACTCAAATCAAATGCATACACGGACTTATCTACATGTATCTCGCAATCAATAATGCAAAATTCAAAACAAGCAGAAAATCAAAAATACAATATTGCTTGTAACTCCCTTAACAACTATCATATCAAAATCAAATCAAACCCTAAATCAAATTCCCAGAATTTTCGGCGACATAACTGATTATCAACAAAATTTCAATTCAAAACATAATACTGATATCCACAGCTCATCAATATCCCCAACATCACGGAATCTCGAAATGCCAATCCCCCCATATATAAGTATGAACCATTGTCAAAAACCCTAAAAACGGCCAAAAGACAAAATTGAGGAAAACGCACCAGAATTTGAACTCAGGGAGGCGGCGAACGAAGGGGCGGAACTCGTCGGAGCCACGCGTAGGGAGGGTGGGGCCATCGGAGAGGTCGTGGATCTCGGGATCGACCTGAGGAGAGAGAAAGCCAATGAGGAGGTTGAGGAGGTAGATGCCGAGGCCGTAGGAGACGATGTAGAAGCCTTGGAGGAAGTAAACGCGGACGGCGTAGATGAAGGCGATCACGACGACGGCGATCCAACGGTTGAGAACGTGCGGTGTAGACTTGTCGAGGAGATGCTGGTAGCGCTGTGACACCGTGTACGTCCACCGGGTGATCACGTTGGCCGGCGAGGCTTCATCTCCGGCCAGTGCCGCAGCATCCATTAGAATTTTTGGACTTTTGGGACTTTTCTCTCTCTCTCTCTATCTTTCGTGCTGGTTGGTTGTGAATTTTGGATTGTTTCGTTTTTCGTTTTTTGGGTTTTCCTTTGGGTTCTGCGAGTGGGGAGTGTGTGGGGGCAGCACGGTTTGTTGTGAACGAGTCGTGCTGGTGCTGGTATCGTAAAGTAGTGGTACTAGTTTTAGGCTTTTAGCTTGGAGTTGGACCGGTTCGGATTGTTGGGATTAGCTGGGCTCGCAAATAAGTAAATGGATTGGATAGAATGGACCACTTTTTCCCATCAAACTAGGTGCTTGTCTAAGTAATTTGATTTTCAGCCCGTTTAGGTATGTTGTAGGAAAGCCTTAAAAAAAAAAAAAAAAAAATACTTAATTAGTTCTTTGATGAGAAGTGTTGCATTCACAATATTTTCACAACACTTTTATAATAAATTATAAATGGTAAATGTCGGGGGACGAGGATCCAAGACAGCTGATAAAAGGGATAAGGGCATTTCCGAGGAGGTAAACCTCAGGAAATATTGGCGGGATGTCCTCAGAAAGTACTCACCTAAATCATGTAGAGGTTGAATGGCCACAGTTGTCGAAGGCACTAAGAACACCTATCTAACCTCGGAAAGTCGAGAGTCAGAGTCAAAAGGAGCACGACGCAGCCCGATGGTGGAAAAGGGTAACTTGGCGTTGAACAAGAAAGAGAACAAAAAGGAAAGACAAAGCAGTCATCCGCTCTATATTAAATGCACTGCAACCACTTAGCTAGCCGCATTAATAGAGAAATGACCATGAACAGTGCCCACACAGCTCACATCTTAGTGTAAAACTTTCTAGCAAGGCCTTGATGGAACAAGTATCAAGGAAGTCTAATCCTAACCCTCCAAATGTAGAGTCCATATGCATTTCGGCTAACTATATAAAGCCAAGAAGCACCTGGATCAAAGGGAGTTCTTTTTTGAGTTTGAAGAAAAAAAAAAAAAAAAAAAAAGAGATTATCCACTTGTAACCTTTTCCTCGGACTGAACCTGAGGACGAATACTTAGCCATTTCAAGACTTTTTCTAACTGAATACATTCATATCACACCAAAGACTGATTTGACTATCGTTATTTATCTTATAATGGGTATTTAAAGGTTGACCTTGCATCCCACCTCTAAAAATTAATTATGTAGGCAAAAAGTAGCACGTTAAAAATCCGTTTGTCATACTTTTGGCCCGCTACAATTGGCGCCGTCTGTAGGAAGGTCTCCTAAAGTACCCCTATAAAACCTCTCTAGTATGGCAAGTCCCCGACGAAGTGGATCACTAGAATCCATGGGCTTCCAGCGTAGAGACCATTTTGTTAATCTCAAGCGAAGAAGGGACCATCATATGGCCCATACTCACAGCAAAAGAGTGCTCTTCGTTCACTCTGAGCGAACTAGTCAGCATGAAGCCAGTCAGTGATGAGGAAGTGTATAATCTGGAGAAGAAGATGGAATGGTTACGTCAACATCTTCGTCACAGAACTCGAATGAGAGAGGATAGGACTCCTTCCCCAGATCAAGATTTAAGTATTGGAAGCGACAAAAGTTATAGACCTCAAAGTAGAACTCCGCCCAGTGAATCGTTTACATCATCGTCTCATCATACTTCAAGGATAAAACACTATCATAGAAAGTCTAGAACTCCACTAAGGAGAGGCCAGGGGCACGATGCCATGGGAAAGGCACTCCTCTAGATATCTCGCTCCCCTTTTTCTCGGCATATTGAGCAGGCCGAGCTCCCTCGTCGTGCCCACTTTTACCATTTATAATGGTAAGACCAATCCTGTTGAACATGTGAGCCACTTTAATCAAAGAATGGTCATCCATTCCAAGAATAAAGCTCTTATGTGTAAGCTCTTTCCCTTGAGCCTTAGTCTGGTGGCCATGAGGTGGTTTGATAGTCTTGAGGAAGGATCTATACATTCTTTTGAGGAGCTAACGAGGGCCTTCAGGGTAAGATTTGTGACATGTAGCCGGGTCCTTAGACCCCTAGACTCTTTACTTTCAATGTCCATGAAAAAGGGAGAGACCTTGAAGAATTATTCTGATAGATATTGGGAAATTTATAATGAGATTGATGGGGATTTTGAAGATGCTGCTGTACAAACCTTCAAGGTAGGCCTTCCTACACACTTTGACTTGTGGAAATCGCTTACTATGAAACCGTCTCGGAGCATGCATCAATTGATGGATCGGATTGAGGATCATAAAAGTGTTGAGGACAACCAGAACTCTAGCAAGGGAAAGACCAAGGTTTTCACCCCTGATAGAAAGGATAGTTCGTTAGGTCGGTTCACACCTTCTCGACCAAGGAAGGAGTTTTTCAATCAGGCATCCCATAGCCTTATTGACCCCCAAGCGGTAAACTCGGTGTTCAAAGAGCCAATATATTGAGTGTTAAAGAAGATTAAGAACGAGCCCTACTTTAAATGGCCAAATAGAATGGAAGGAGACCCCACTAAAAGAAACCAAAATTTGTATTATCATTACCACCAAGATCGAGGTTACACAACCGAGGATTGTAAGACTTTACAAGCCTTCCTTGATCAGTTAATTAAAGCTGGCAAGTTAAAGTAATTTTTACAACAGCCAGACAATCAAGGAGGTCAGCCTACAGTAGGACCTCAGATAGGTGGAGCTCCCCGGTCATCCTTGGGAACAATAAATGTCATCTTCGTAGCTCCGAGAAGAGATTCTCACTCGATCAGCAGGGTAATGGCAGTATCTTTGCAGATAGAAGGATATGAAGGAGAAGCACCGTGTAAAAAGCCTAGGATTCCGGAATAGCCAATCTTAGGATTTTCCGAGGAAGATAAGGAAGGAACAATTCAGCCACATGATGATGCGCTGGTGGTAATCTTGCAATTAGCGGGGTTTGATGTCAAAAGAGTAATGATTGATCAAGGTAGTGGGGCGGAAATCATGTACCCTGATTTGTTTAAGGGTCTACAGCTTAAGCTAAAGGATTTGAACAAGTACGATGTTCCTTTGATTGAGTTTGATGGGAAAACTACTATTCCGAAGGGGATGATCCGGCTACCTGTACAAACAGGGAATAAGGTGGTAAGTGTGGATTTTATAGTGGTGGATGCTTTTTCTCCGTATACTGCCATTCTCGCCAGGTCGTGGCTACATGCTATGGGGGCGGTCTCCTTAACTTTGCATTTAAAGTTGAAATATCCCACTGATGAGGGAATGGCCGAGCTGGTAGGATGCCAAGCAGTGGCCAGACAATGTATGGTAGCATCGGTCAGTCACCGTGCTTTCGAGGTGAGGTCTTCGGAGATAGGACCCGCCTTATAGCAACCACAGCCTGAGTTGCTAGTCTCCTTGCACTGTTCAGTATCATGTGAGGAGTTGGAGAAAGTTGTCATTGAGGAGGATGTAGAAAGATACTTTCAGGTTAGGACTTAGCTCCCATTAGAGGATAAAAGACAGTTAGTAGACTTTTTGAAGGAAAATTTGGATATCTTTGCTTGGAGCACGTATGAAGCATCGGGGGTTGATCCTGAGTTCATCTGTCACCATTCAAAAGTTAATCCCAAGGTCATTCCTAAGAAGCAACTACCTCGGCGTTCATCTAGAGAGCATGTCGATGCAGTAAAGGACGAGGTCCATAAGCTTAAGCAAGCAGGGGCAATTAAAGAGGTTTTTTACCCCAAATGGTTGGCCAACACCGTAGTGGTAAAGAAGAAGTCGGGGATATGGAGAGTGTGCGTGGATTTTACAAACCTTAATAAAGCCTACCTAAAGGACCCATTTCCTGTTCCGAGAATAGATCAATTAGTGGATACAACGTTTGGACATCCTAGGATAAGTTTCCTGGATGCTTTTCAGGGGTATCGCCAGATCTCGTAGGCACTGCCAGATCAGGAGAAAATGGCCTTCCTTACCCTAACAAGAAACTATCATTACCAAGTAATGTCTTTTGGCCTAAAGAATGCTGGATCTACATATCAGAGAATGATGACTAGGATGTTTGAGAGCTAATTGGGGAAGAACGTGGAGGCATACATTGATGATATGGCGATAAAAAGTAAAGAAGAGTCCGAACATCTAACAGACCTTGGTGAAATTTTTGCAATCTTGAGAAAGCATAAACAACGCTTAAATGCTTCTAAATGTTCTTTCGGTGTAGGGTCTAGGAAAATTTTTGGGTTATATGATCACCCTAGAGGGAGTAAGGTTAACCCCGATCAGATTAAGGGTATTCATAATTTGCACCCTACTCGGAATCCGAAGGAAGTTCAACGTCTTACTCGAATGACAGCGGTCCTGAACAGGTTCATATCAAGGTCAGCTGATCGATGTAGACCATTCTTTGAACTGTTGCACAAATGGAATGATTTTTCTTGGTTCGAGGAGTATGACAAGGCTTTCAAGGATTTGAAGGCATATCTGGCTCATCCACCAGTTTTGTCCAGGCCAGAGAAAGAGGAGGTTTTGTATGCATATATAGCTATTACGCAACATGTAGTGAGTCTAGTCCTGATACGGGTCGATGAAGGAGTTAAGAAATCGATGTATTATGTCAGCAAATCCCTTTAGGAGGTCAAGGTTAGGTATCTCCCTCTTGAGAAGGCTATCCTTGCTATTATTCATGCCACCAAGAGGCTACCACACTACTTCCAAGCCCACATGGTAATCGTCCTGACCCAACTGCCTTTGCAGGCGTTACTCCAGAGATCAAATTATACTGGAAGAGTGGCAAAGTGGGGAACTATGCTGGGTACGTTTGACATTAAGTATTTGCCCCGGCCGGCCGTGAAAGGTTAAATCCTTACACACTTGGTAGTAGAGTTTATTGAAGAGTTAGGTTCAGGTGACTCTGAAAGATTGAGAAGGCCCGAGGAAGCAATGGGAGTGAGTTCAGTAGCAGCTTAGCAGGCATGGCAGTTATTTATGGACAGTGCGGCCAACCAGAAAGGGTCAAGAATTGGAATCGTGATAATCTCGCCAAATGGGATTACTTTGGAAAAATCTTTAAGGTTAGGCTTCTTAGCGATAAACAACGAGGCTGAGTACGAAGCCCTCCAAGCAAGGTTGATTGCTGTCCAGGAGCTCGGAGGTAGATCTGTTAGGGCATATTGCGATTCAAGGCTCAAAGGTGGACAAGTTCGGGGTGATTTTGAAGCAAAAGATCTGAGGATGCTCTGGTACTTGAATCAAGTTAAACGTTTATCAGGGGGCTTCTATTCCTTTACTTTGGAACAAGTTCCTCAAAGTAAAAATTCTCATGCTAATTCGCTAGCAACCTTAGCTACTTCAAGTAGGGAGAAACTTCCGAGGATTATACTCGTGGAAGACCATGCAACCCCTGCCTATGATATACAAGTTCCAGTTGGAGTACACTTCATGCAAGTGGGCCCTAGTTGGATGGACCCAGTGGTTACATTCCTTAAAAATGGAACCCTACCCGAGGACAGAGTCGAGACGGAGAAAATCTGAAGAAAGGCGCTGAGGTTTTGGTTGTCCGAGAATCAGAAATTATATAAGCGCTCGTATTCGGGACCATATTTTTTGTGTATTCACCTTAAGGCGGTGGAGGTGTTGTTAGAGGAACTGCATGAGGGAATTTGTGGTAGTCATACGAGGGGTAGATCCCTTGCCCATAGAGCTTTAACACAAGGCTATTGATGGCCGAGCATGCAGAAATCCTTCCAAGATTATGTGAAAAAATGTGACCAGTGTTAAAGATATGCTCCTAATATCCACCTGTCAGGGGGAGTTATAAATCCATTAAGTAGCCCTTGGCATTTTGCACAGTGGGGGTTGGACATTGTTGCGCCATTCCCTAAGGCAACAGTGAATTGATGGTATCTTCTTGTTGCTACTGATTATTTTACCAAATGGGTAGGGGCTGAACCCCTGGCAAATATTCGAGATCAGGATGTAAAGTAAAAAGATTCGTGTGGCAAAATATTATGATGAGGTTTGGGGTTTCGAACACTCTTATCTTGAATAATGGACTTCAATTTGACAGTAAGACCTTTCAGAGATATTGCTGTGATCTGGGGATAAAGAACAAATATTCCACCCCATCACATCCGCAAAGTAATCGCCAAGCGGAGGTCACAAACAAAGTTATTGTGGATAGTTTGAGGAAAAGACTGGAAGAGGCTAAGGGAAGATGGGTGGATGAGTTACCCTATGTTTTGTAGACATATCGAACAACTCTTAGAAGATCCACTAGAGAGACACAATTTTCTATGAAGTATGGATTTGAGCAGTTATCCCTACAGAAATTGGTTTTTCGACGTTGAGGTCTAACCAATTCCTCAGTAGCAACAATGAACAGCTCCTTTCCCTTGACCTCGACTTAGCCGAAGAATGAAGGGAAGTCGTTGTGGTGGTGCAATACCAACAGAGACTTAGGCAAGGATTTGAGAAAGGGGTAAAAGTGAGGGCGTTCATTCCAGGGGACCTCGTTCTGCGTAGGGTGGTTGGAAGTATGAAGAATCCTTCTTGGGGAAAGCTTGGTCCTAACTGAGAGGGACCCTATCGGGTGACCTCAGTAGCTGGAACGGGGGCTTATCGGTTAGAGGATCTGGATGGGATTGTAGTTCCTTGACCATTGAATGTGAATAACTTACGAAAATATTATTTCTAGTTTGAAATTTTGTAAATGATTATGTATGTATATACAATCAAATGTATTGATAAGCTCTGTTATTATTGTCTTGAATTAAAAGTGGTTGTAATGTTACTAAGGGTTAAATAGAACATCGGCCAGATTGGACTCCTCGGATCACCTATCTTGGGTTAATTAACACCTAAGTTGTTACTAAGGGTTAGACAAAACCTCGGCCAGATTCGACTCCTCGGATCACTTGCCTTGGGTAATTAACACCTAATTTGTTACCAAGGGTTAAACAGAACCTCAGCTAGGTTCGATTCCTCGGATCACCTACCTTGGGTAAATTAACACCTAAGTTGTTATTAAGGGTTAAACAAAATCTCGGCCAGGTTCGATTCCTCGGATCACCTGCCTTGGATAAATTAATGCCTAACTTATTGGTGAGGGATGAACAGAGCCTCAACCAGGTTCAATTCCTCAGAACACCTGCCTTTGGAAAATTAAATCCTATTTTTTCTTGGTAAGTTCTAGTGAGACCTCAACCAAATTTGACACTGAGGACAATCAATTTTGGAGATGCTCATTTTCAAGTTTTGTGAGTATGATGCTAAGTCTAGAAATATTTTGGTATCTCAGGTTGCAAAACGATGATTTCTCAAAAAGACTAAGTTAAAAGTAGACACGTATGTGCAGTCAGATGTCAATATGTAGTAAAGTTCAGAAAGACGAGGTAATTTGCAATGTGTATTAGAATAATGTCAAAGAATTACTGCTAAAGAATAATGAGTAAAAGGCAAAAAGAAAGTGTATGTAGCAAAAGATGGGTAGAAGCTTTTTCATTAATGAGTTGAAGTACCAACAAACTTCTTTACATAAAAAAAATAAAAAATAAAAAAAAAGAAGAAGAAGAAGAAGAGAAAGGCCGTAAAACAAAAGGCCATACATATCAAAAAAAAAAAAAAAAAAAAAAGAATGAAACTTTGGCCTAATATTTATTTTGTACCCTAGCCCTAGAGTTCTTTCTCCTTTTCTGCATCCTTAGTGGTCTACCCCTCGGAAGAAGGTTGTGGCCCAGAGATAGTAGTTTTAACCAAAGAGGGGACCTTTTCCGAGGAAGGAATCTCCTTAGCGGTAGCAAAATTTGTTGGGGCTTTATCAATGAATGCAGGAGGTTGGTCTTCGATGTGAACAGGTTGGGCAGGAGCAGCACTGCTGAGGGGAGTTAGAGCTGATGTTTTTTCCTTGATAGCTGGAGGGTAGAACACTTTCTCTGGATTCCTCAGCTCCGAGGAGGGGTCCACGCCAGCAGCATTTAAAGCCTCATTCCAAGTCTAAAGACAAAAGTCTCAACAAACAACTAGAATTTGAGACTTTAAGTGTGTCGCAGTCTCCTTCTGCCCTAGATCATACACTGCTTTTTCGACCTTATTCATCTCTTCAGCTTTCTGTTCTAGCTCCTTGGTCAATTCCGTGATCCTAGCCCGAGCAAAGGTAAGCTAACATTCTGCCCCTCTTAAATGGCGTAGTTGTTCTTGGGCCTGCCTCTCAGAGCTTTCAATTGAGGCCTTAGCACTTTTCCGAGCTTTATCACACTCGGACATCTTATGGAGGGTCTACTTCAACTTTTTATCAGTTTGGGCTTGGGCCTTCTGGGCAACACAACGCTTGGATTCCTCCTCTTTCTTTTCATACGGGGCCTGGTCAACTTACTCCTCGACCACATGAGCTGCTTGGGTGGCCTAGAAATTTATAAATAAAAAGGAGTTAGAAGCTAAACATTTTAGAAGTAAATAAAGGAAGAAGAGAAGAAGAAAAGCGTACTAGGGCTAGGTCCCTCTTTAGGGACAGAAACATCTCGTGCTTCTTTAAATTACGAAGCTCGGCTATATCCCTAGGAAGAAGGAGCGCTTGCTCGATCGAGTTGGCCACATAACCTGCCCTTCCATTATCAAATTCGTGGATGGAGGAATTCGTGGGAAGGGGGGCCCTATCCAATACTAGCTTAGAACTTGTGCACGGCGTTCCGGAACCATCTCAGAGGTCTCTCCCCCCATTCTTTGTTGAGCCTAGGTGACTTTGGTCACCTTAGTTTGTTCATGAGGAGTGTCTTCTGGAATCTCCCCCTCCTCAACTGAGCTTTTTCCTCCCTTCGTATCCCTCTTCCGCTTTTTGTTAGCTGTATCAGTTTGGGCAGGAGGAAGAGGTATAGGCGTCGGAGGTATAGGCGTCAAAGGCCTGGGCACTACAGGAACTTCTGGTGTAGTGCCCCCAGCATGGGACTCCAATAAGGACAGAAGGTCAAGCAACTTCTTTTCTATCACCATTGCCTCAGGAACTTCATTTGCCTCTTGATCCTCACTAACTGCAACTGTAGCCGTCTTGGAGGTGGATACTACGTCCTCGGTCGCGTCCCGATGGTAGAAAATCTTAAAATCCTCGTTAAGTAAGAGGCTCTCAGTACTTTCTTTCTCAGATTCTTCCTCGATCTCTTCGGACTGAGCTTCAACCTCGTCATCTGAGGAGATGACTTCCTCAACTAAAGGTTGAGTTTCTGTTAGAGTGGGCAGTTCCACAAGCTGAGTTCCAGCAGGAGGAGGTTTTCGAATGAACCTTTCGACGGCCACGTCAGCCAATGCGAGACGCTGGTCTTTGGCTTTGATCACGTTCTTAGAAACTTGGAAGCGAGTGGAAATTGGTTTGAAGCCTAGGATGACGTGCACTGCCCAAAGTTGACCGTCTCGATTTAGGAAGATCTCGGATCTTAGGACTTGGTTCAACAAATTGAAGTTCACCAAGCCTCGTCTTTTGGCAGTAGCTTTTTTTGTCTAAAAGAAGATAACAAAACAACAAAAACAATGGAATAAAGGTGACAAAAAGAATCAATGAAGAAAAATAGAGATAGGATATTAGTGTTTTAGTTCCTAAACAATATAAGATCTTAAAAGTGTCCTTAAGCCACCCCACCTAGAATGCAATCCGTGGTCGGGCAGTGAAGTCCATCATGCCACTCCCTTGAAACGATGAGAAAATCCTCGTCCATGCCTTTGTTCGTCTCGGAAAGGCAAGAAATTAATCTAACGACTGGAACCCTAGTTTTTAGGTAGTATCCTGCTTTGTTATTTCTCTGGCAACCATAAACCCAGTTTATATCGTGGTTAGTGAGGTTTATGCCCATTTTGTCGTTTATTGCGTCTACACTACCCAATATCCTAAACATGTTCGGAGCGCAATGAGTAGGGCAAAGTCTAAAAAGGTTCAAAAAATCCCTAGTAACTTTACCCATAGGAATCCTCATTCCTCCCTCAATAAATGCTATCATAGGAATTGCTACGGCCTCAGTGGGTCTTTTCTCATGCCACTCCCTTAAGTTACAGTGCTCTATTGACACGTTACTAGGAATCCTATAGTGCCTTTTAAACTCTTCTCTGTGTTTGGGTGTATCGACTAAGTTAAAAAATCTACCCATTTGTGAAAGAAGAAAGATAAAAAGGAAAGAAAATCTAAGAATACGAAAGAAGAATTGGCATTATAGAGTCAGTATCCCCATACCTCCCTTTATATAAGGGACAAAAAAGAAGTGGCAGTTTTCCCGATTCTTTGGTGGAGGAATAGGGACCGTAGGATTGCGATCTTATCGTAGAACGTGGGGGACAGCAAGCCACCTGAAGCATTTATTACAACGTCGTGGATTCCGAAGCATCAGGAGCGTGTCTCAGTCAGTTGAAGGGACGCTCTCACGTGGGAACATATTGAAAGCGTGCCAGGATTAACCACCCTTAATTGGCAAAACCTCCTTCTCCTGGGGAAGGAATGAAAAGCGAGGTTTTAGGGGGTTATTGTGGGGGGACGAGGATCCAAGACAGTTGATAAAAGGGGTAAGGGCATTTCCAAGAAGATAAACCTAGGGAAATATTGGCGGGATGTCCTCGGAAAGTACTCACCTAACTCATGTAAAGGTTGAATGGCCACAGTTGTCGAAGGCACCGAGGACACCTATCTAACCTCAGAAAGTTGAGAGTCAGAATTAAAAGGAACACGACGTAGCTCGATGGTGGAAAATGGTAACTTGGCGTTGAACAAGAAAGAGAAGAAAAACGAAGGACAAAGCAGCCATTCCCTCCGCATTAAATGCACTGCAACCACTTAGCTGACCGCATTAATGGGGAAATGACCATGAACACTGCCCACACAGCTCACATCTTAGTGTAAAACCTTCTAGCAAGGCCTTGATGGGACAAGTATCAAGGAAGTTTGATCCTAACCTTCCAAATGTAGAGTCCAGATTCATTTCGGCTAACTATATAAAGCCAAGTATCAAGGAAGTTTGATCCGTTAGTCATACTTTTTGCCCCGCTACAGTAAATTATCATTGGTTCTATTTTTTTTTTTTTTTTTTTTGAGAATAAATATTGGTTCTAATTTGAATCTATCACTGAAATTAATTTTTTGTCTACTAATAACAGCCGGTAAAATTTTGTCGCTTAAAATTTGTTATGAAAATTTTGTGAACATAACATATCTCTTGTTGTAACGAGGGATACAGTTTGTTTAAATTGATTTTAGTTTCATTCTCACTTAAAGTTTTGTTCGGTAATAAAGCATTGTCCGCCTAATTTATTGGAAATTAGCAAATTGGCTTGACAGCGTATCAATTTTCGTTAAATTTTAAAAAAAATTAATGAAAAGTGTGGTGTGTAAGTTTGTTATAAATCTATATCTTCAAATACATGTGCCATAATCAAAATTTAAATTTAAATTAGAAAAAAAAAACAAATTACAAATTTCCTCGCCCCTCTCTCCAACAATAATGATGGCATTTTTGTGGGTGCCGTGCACTGGAACCCAAAAGAGACAAAAGCAAATGCAATAGGTGTACTCAAGGTAGGAGTAGGCGTTCAAAATGACACCACATTAAGAGTAGAGAAAAGGGTTGTGGGGATGGGGAGTTACATTAATTGCATCAATGGTGTGCACATCACACTGAAAGAGACAATAAGAGTTGAAGATTCGGGTTTTGATATTGGTGATTAGTTCTAAGGGTGTGCAGTGAACTCGCGAACTCGCCAAAACCAATTCGACCTAATTCAACCCATCGGATTAAGTCATGGATTTTTTTTTTTTTCAGTGGGTTGAGTTGGATTTGGGTTATGAGATTTACAAATTCGCCTAACCCAACCCGACCCACTTATATTTTATGTATCTTTAAATTTTTTAAAATATATTATATAATTTTGTTATTTACTTTTTTGCCCCTCTTCCTAAATAAAACCCAAAACCTAAGTTCTTCTCACATAGTTTGTGTTCGTTTGGTGTTATGTTCATGATTATTTGGTTATAAATTTGTTCTTATTTGTAGTGGTGTTTTTCTAATGCTCGATTTAATAATAATAATAATAATAATAGTAATTAAAAAAAAAAAACTATCTAACCCATGGGTCTAACCTGACCCAACCTAATCCACGTGGGTTGGGTTGGGTTAGGTTAGGTTGAACCTCTATAATGGGTTAGGTTGGATTGAATTTTTTTTTTAATCCACCATGGTGGGTTGGGTTGAAAAAACTCTTCAACCCAACCCAAGCCGACCTATGCACACCCCTAATTAGTTCCACAACCAATAAAGGCCGTCAATGGCCTCCAATTTGATGAAATCCATTTGTAAATTGGGGGAGGGCTGAATCTTAAGGCTAATAAGATCTAAATGGGGGAAACATGGATATGGTGTTTGATTTAATTTGATAAGTGATTGTAAAGGAAGAAAATCATTTTTCTTTGTTGGCACGAAAGAATGGAAAAGAGAGAGTAGAAAAGGAGGGGCTCGGGGGGTTGAGAAATGGAAAAGCAGGGGAGAGAGAGCGTTGTTTGATTCTTAGGATTTTTTTTTTTTTTTTTTTTTTGACTTATAGGAAAGTTAGTAAAAAATGGGAGAGAGATGAAAAAACCTTGATTGGAGGTTAGGATTTGGAATTTTGGGTACGTATCATAATTTGCAATGCACAAAACCCGAATTTAAAGCTTTAATTGCATTTGATTTCAACTTTGAACCAATGCCAAGTGCCAACAATATGCTGCAAAGAATAGTGAAACTGGGTTTATTAAGATGCTTAGAAAGTGTGACAAAATTCTTGATAGGAATTTGGCATTAGATGAAAATAAGCTTTATTGTGTTTTGAAGCTGGAAAGGAGGCTTTTATTTTATTATTATTAAAAAATGGGGTTACTCATTTTTTTTCCTACCTATTTGAATTAAAGGGTAAAATTGGTGTTTCATGTTTGTTTCTATGTAGATAACATTGAGATTGGACACAATCCTTTTTTTTGGGATAATAATTGAGTTAAAAGAATGAATATTCTTTTAAAAAAATATTTAAATTTTATAGAAAATGATAATAGTAAGAGGTAATTTGCTCATTTCTATTAAACTTGGCTCCAATTTTAAGTTTAGGAGGGATTGAACTGCTATGTATCCCATAATTAATGGGGACAATGCAATTAACATTTTTTGTTAGGACAGTACCAAGTTCATTCCTTTCTAAGGCTGTAAATGAATCAAATTGTTTATGGATAGATTGAGCTCAACTCAGGAGAAAGCTTATTTATGTTCATTTGTTTAGAAAATAAGTCAAGTTCAAGCCTTAAATTTAGATTCGATTATTAAACAAGTCAAACTTAAATATAACAATGTCTTTCATGAACAAGCTCGTGAACATGAGAGTTCGATTTAATTATATATAATTTTATACTTTTATATAGACTTGAATTAGATTGTATAAGTTTGTCAATAGATTCATATGATATTAAATTATTATTTATTCATTACTTATCTATCAAATAACAATATGTTATAAATGCATGACCGTAAATGGATTGGCATGCCTCAGAGTTACATGACTTTAGGTGATTATTTTAAACGGTAAATGGATTCATTTGACATTTTGATAGGACTTAGAGCATCACCATCAGGTGTGTCAAATGCCAAATATTTGGCATTTGACACACCAAACACTAAAAAATCACTCTCATGAGGTGTTCTAAATGCCAAAATTTTTGACATATGTGAACAGTGCCATCTCATATATAGAAGCGTACGGCTCACAATTGTAAAAATTTTATTATTATTTTATTCTCTTTTCTCTCTCCTCTCTCATAACTTTATTCCTTTTTTATTCTTACTTTTCTCTCTCCTCTCTCACCTATTTGTTCTCTCTTCCTCACTCATTCTCACTCTCAGCTTCTTTCTTCCTTTCTCAAGAGCACACCGCCGACCACCAACAGAGCCACACCAACCCATCCCAACCACCACAACAGAGCCACACCAACCCATCCCGACCCACGAACCCGACCACCAACACAGCCACACAAACCCGACCCACCACATCCACAACAACCCATGGCCTGATCACCACGCCCCGCCACACCGCCGAGCTTGCCGTGCCATCCACCACGTCATCGGAACCTCCCACCATCGGATTTCTCTCAATTGGCTTGTAGTGGTGGGTTTTGCTTTTGGGTTTGATTGATTTAGGATGTGGGTTTGTGTCGGTGGATGTGGGTTTGTTTGATTTGGTTGTGTTTTTTGTCGTGCCGATCTCTCTGGTTGTGTTTTTTATTTTTATTTTTTTTAAGGTGGCGTTGGTGGATGTGGGTTTGTGCCGGTGGTGGTTGGTCGGTGTCGTTGCGGTAGTGGTTGTTGCGGCAGTGGTGGATGTGCCGTTGTTGTTGTTGATGGTGATGATAGGGAGAAGAGAATATATTATTTTAATGTGTAGTAAATATTATTTAAATGTATAGAATTGAATGATAAAACATCTGATGAATGGGATATTGTAAAATGATGTGGTAAAATAATAAAGTAGGCTTTTGGTGTGTCAAAATGACATTTTTTATGAAACAACTGATGGTGATGCTCTTATCAGACCTTTACTTTAGCTTTTTTTATTTTTTATTTTTTTATTATGTCCGTATTTTACTCTGTGATACTTACTTGACCTCAACTGAATAACACGTCAATTGATCTTTTAAATCCAACAAAATGTGTGTTTTTTTACTGTAATTTTGGAAAGCAACGTTAAAGGCGAGTCATTTCTATTTTCATTGTTACATACGTACGCATATGTTATGCATATAAACTAACTAGGTTATATGGGTTCCAGTTAACTCAACTAGTAAAATCTTTGATGGTTGAATAAAAGATCTGGGATTCAATCCCCGCCTACACCAAAAACTGATTGGTGTCTTAGTCTGATGATAAAGAGCTATAATCAAGAGTCGACGCCATAGGTTGAAACTCTCTCTCTCAAAAAAAAAAAAAAAAAAAAAAAACTATCTAGGTTATATATAACTTATTGATGGTATAAACAACTTTTTTTTTTTGGTAATAAAAATTCATTAAATTGTGACGAGGTAAAACATTTAAAGTCATGGTTTCACAATTTATAAGAAAATAATAAGTTAATTAAGTTTGCTTGTGAACAATCTCAAGCTTGCTCAACAAGAAAATGAACCAAACTTGAATATAAAATCTTGTTTGGTGATGAGCTCGAGCTCAGCTAATGTTCGAAAAAAAAAATTAAATGAACAAGTTTGAATTTTTAATACCCGGCTCAGCTCAGCACATTTACAACCATATTCCCTTTTAGGTGAGAGCAAAACAAGTTGAGTTTGGAGCATGTTGGAAATGTTTTATTGGTTTTAATGAAAGTGATGAGATAAAGATAAAATACAAAAGAAAAGGATAACGGTGAGAATACTAATATATATATATATATATATATATATATATATATATATATATATATATATATATATATAATAGGTAAAGCTGAGAGAAACTCAAATTAGAATTCTAAATTAGAGTTCTAATTTTGCGCCATGTGTCCTAAATTATTTATTCTTAAAGAGTTTTATTTCTTAATTTTAGAATCAAATGTGGGACCACATATAAATATTCATCCAAGTGAGTTATTAAGTACAAAAATCAAAGAGTTTAAAATAAATGAATCGTGAAAAAAAGGTGCTTCACAATAATTAAAAAAAAATGGATAATTTATATTTTATACATAATAATATCCTTACAATTTTTTTTAAAGAGTTAACAAAATATAAAAATGACTATCAATAGTATTTAAATTATATATATAGGAATTATATTATGCATATTATTGTATATTTTTAAGTGTATCCATGCATATGCATGGGGTTACAAGCTAGTAAAAGAGAATGAGAGATAAGGATTTTGAAAATATTAAGGGGCTGTTTGGTAGGGTGTTTTGAACAACAGTTTTTAGTATTTAAACAACATTACACGTATTTTCACACACATTTTCACCCACATGTAGGCTTGCCCATGGATCAGTCCGGGTCGGGTTTGTGCCCAACCTGGAATCGACCCTGCCGACCGGTGAAGGGAGTTGGTTCGGGTGGTCGGAACTTGTTGGATACCGGTCAGTCCTCGGTCGGAGTTGACACTTTCGAAACTATGCCAGATTTTGCCGAAATCCACCGAATTTGGTCGAGAAAGGGCCGAATCTCAAAAAGATCTCAGCGGATCTCGAAGAGATTAGGCCGAATCTTGACGAGATCTCGGTGGATCTCGAAGAGATAAGCCCAGATCTCAACTAATCGAACCAAAACACCGGCGAAACACACCCATTGGTGGAGAACAACTACTTTTCTGGTGTAAATACGGTTGGATCAGTTTTTTATGCTCAAACTCATCATCTGACCCACTGGTATCGGGTTTTGGGGATGGAGACCTGCCGCTGACCGTCACCGGCGTCAGGTCGGCCGGGTTGGTCGAGTACCAGGTCTGGTTGGACACCCCTACCCACACGTATTGAAAAAAAAAATACAAATAATATTACTAGAACAACGTTACCAAACAGCCTCTAAAAATCCCTTAGTTTCACCCATTCAAAAAAAAAAAAAAAACCAATATGCATTAAGCCTTTAGAAATCTTTCACACCCCCCCCCCCCTCCTCAAGAGTTGGAGCACACTAATCGAGAATATTCCTCATTTTCACTTCTCTCACTAACAGAGAATTGGAGCATACCGTTAAGTTACACGGTTCACGGTACCTATCATCTTTGTTTAATCGAAACACCAGCTTCGACGGTAACGTGTGAGACACAGGATATTTTGTTTAGGCAAAAATGCAAAACTGACCCTCTAACTTTCACATTTTTTTCATTTCAGTCTTCTAACTTTCAGTTTTGTCAATTCAGTCCTCTAACTTTCAATTTTTGTCAATTCAAGGCTCTGTTACAAATCTGTTACTGCTGCCGTTACACCCACCAAAACGACTCCGTTTTGCAAGTGGTTTTTATTTTTTTTTAATAATTCAGAATTAAAAGAAAATAAGAAAAAAAAAAAAAAAACATTAAGGGGAACAACAACGCCGGTTTGAGAGAGAGAGAGAGAGACTGAGTTCACCAGCGACTGAGTTCACCGCCCCTGCTCTAGACCTCGCCACCCCTGCTCGCCGTGTAAACCACCTCGTTGCTCTGCCTTGACTGAATCGGTGATGGGTGTTCTGAATCGGTGATGGGTTTGGTGCTATTCACTGTGGTGCTATTTGTCACACTTGAATAGGTCCGAAAGCTATTCATGGATTTGTGATCATGGCAGAGTTGAAACATTCTTATTGGAGTTTTGGGTTTAGGAATTTTTCTCTCCTTATAGAATTTTTATATAAATTATCTCCATATGTATCATGAAGATGTGTTATTTTTTTGTTTTTTTTCCTCTTTTGTAATGTTTTCCATTTCAGAAAACTGGTTGGTTGGTTTTATAATGCACAATAGATTTGTATCCTTGTTTCTGTAAGATTAACAATCAAGAATGAATGTAAAATGCTTTCCATCAAAAAAGAAGAAGAAAAGAATGAATGTAAAATGCTGTGTGATAATCGAAAGATCTCTTTTCCTTTCAAATCATATATTGTTGGGATCTCATAACTTGTTCTATTGTCTATTTAGTTAAAGATTTTGGTAATTGCATGTGCAAAAGAGAAAGCCGGATCCCGTTTTTTTCCTTTTTTTCTTTTAATTTCGAATTATTAAAAAAAAAAAAAAACCACATGCAAAACGGCGTCATTTTGGTGGGTGTAACAGCAGCAGTAACAAATTTGTAACGGAGCCTTGAATTGACAAAAATTGAAAATTAGAAAGTCAATTTTGCATTTTTGCCTTTTGTTTATTATTTAGCAACGAAACTCCGATCCAAAATGACTGACTGGACCGGCGAGAGCGGGTGTTCCAATGACAACACGAATTATATTATAGTTTTATATTATATTTCAACCATTTAAATAGTTATCTAATGTTTAAATATTTGTACAACACCATTTTAAAATTATTAATCATTTAATTAACGCCGTGACCACCTCCAGTTGCTGATTTGTTCTGCTTTATCATGGAATTTCATTGCAATCTCTAAGCAAAATCTCCACACTCCACAAGATTAGCAGCTCTCAAATTCTGTCAAACCCAGCACTCACTTCAGTTCTGGTAAATCCACATTGCCCAATATAGCTCTATACGTATTATTAGGGTTTTCTTTTTATTTTTATCAGCACAGTTTATGATTCTCGTAGATTCGTAATGCAATTAATGAAAATTTGCTTATTAAATTTGAATATGTTTCAAGCTTTTTCTGCCAGATCTCAGTGCTCATTTTGTAAATCTAGCTGTTTGGCCTAATGATCCGGCAATAGGGGTTGAACTTTGAATATACTAGCTTCAATTACATTTGTCGCTTTCGGGTTGGAGGATTTTAATGCATTGTACATGCTGCGCAGAATGAACTTTTGTGTGAAGATTTGGTTGGGTTTGGAAATATGATGCCATGTTTGTACATTTAATTTGTCGAAATTTGTGTGGTCGAATTTGTTTGGACTAAAATGTTTGAACAAGTACTTACGGAGATGATATAAAACACATGTACAATGAAAAATGAAGCACAAATCTATGCCTATTGTCTTGTTCATGAAATGCATCATTATACTTCCTTTATGCATCGTAGCAATAATTAGTGACTTCATTCTTCTGGTAGTTTGTTGCATTGGAGCTCATTGCGATACACATAACTTGTATGTGTGTACTTTTTCCCGTAACATTAGCTTTAACAACACCAATAACTTTAAAAGCTTAAGTTGATCAGAATGAGTGAATTTGATCATTTAACCGTTAAGCTAACATTTTTTTATGGGTAATAAAAATATCTTATTAAAATACAACAAAGAATCTTAGGGTTATACAAGTCGTATGCCCTTAGATAGTTCAAAAAATTACACATAGTCCTTCCATTCTTGGAGTGTAGAAGGTCTATTCAGATCCATAGATGTCCAATGAAATAGTGAAGTTAAAAATTCTAAGTGAATCTTTGGGGTAGAGCCTTCTTTATCTTTGGCTCCCTCCAAATGAACCACATTAAACATCTTGAAACTACATGCCCCGTGTTTGAATGATTTTGGTTGTTGTTGCCAACCTTATAACATTCCTTTCACCACCATAGGCATCAACCACTTTGCTCAAAAGGCTAGTAAGATGAAGTTCCAAAACCTCATTGCCACAGGACTCTGAAGCTACAAATGATCCTCCGATCCACAGTTTCTTTGTTATTTTTACACATAATGCATCTAGGCACCAACATCATGCCCCTTTTCACTGAGTTATCTATAGTAAGAACTTTCCATGTCACAGTCCACACACACACACACACACACACGCACAAAAAAAAAAAAAATCATATTTGCTTGGCATTTTAACCTGCCAAATAGCTTTCCAAAGGGAATTTAAGCAGCATGTGCCGCTCAACACCTCATAAAAGACCAAACACTATAGTGTGTCCTTTCCCAGGCTCCAAGCATTCTATCCTCATCATCTGTATGAACTTGTATTGAGTAGAGTTTGACAGAAATGAGTAAACATTTCTAACTCGCAAGCATGAGCATCTCACACCATAGCCTCTTTGTTAACAGCTAGCTGAAACATCAAGGAGAATGAAGAAGCTAAACTCCTGTCAAAGCACCACACATCCTCCCAAAATGTAATCCTTCAACCATCACCTAAGCTAAAACCAACAAACCCAGTAAAGGAATTCCACCCTGCTCTAATTGCCTTCCAGTTTCAACAACCATAAGAATGTTTCACTGGCTGTGAGGTCCAACTCACTGCTAATTCACCATATTTGTCCCCACTAGTCTCCTCAATAAAAGATCCTATTCCTGACTGTAACGCCAAATCCACTTTCCCAATAATGCCTGAATACTACTTCCTAATCCCTAATCCACCTACTTGTACAGGCATAGTAGCAAGTACCCAATCTATAAGATAAATTTTCTTCTCCTCCCCCAATCTCCCTATAGAAAATCCCATTGAAGCTTCTCCAACCCATTAGCTACATTGTTGGTCATAGTGAAGAGAGACATAATATATATAGGTAAATAAGAAGGTGTACTCTTCTTGATCTGTGTGAATTGATGCCCCTTGGAAAGGTCTAATCCCAACCAGCCAGTCATCTCTCCATTCTTTCAATGATGTCATTCCATACATGCCTTGCCTTAAATTGGTCCCCATTTGGGAATCCCAGATACATTTGGACTTTTTAATTAAAGCCTTTATCCATATTGCTAGAAGCTGTTTACCTCTCTCTTTGGATTTTTGGTGACTTGTTAGTCCTGCTTGGTTGTGTTTATTAGTTTACCGGCCCTATAGTTGAGCTTCTACTTATTCATCAAAAAAAAAAAGAAAAAAAGTTGAGCCTCTACTGTGGACTGATATTAAGTCTGTTTTGCGTGGCAGAATGGATTCGGTGTCTACTGATTTATCATCCCAACCTCCTGCTAAAACCTCTGATATCGAACATTCTGCTGCTGCTGCTGCTGCTGTCTCCGAGCAAAATAATGATGCCCATGACTCACCATCTATTATATCTCCCTCTGGCATATCATCTTGGGCTGGAAGTTTGAAATTTTCACAGTCCTGGGGAGCAGCACAAGACTCACAGACTGGAAATGCTGGGATGTCAACATTTGGACGTTTCACTAGTGGGTTAGGATTACGGATTCCTTCAGTGGCACCTGTACCAGATGAGAAAAATGAAGAAACGGCAGTAACTGCCCAATCTGGCGTTCTTGAATCATTCACAAAAGGGTTAGTTGACTCATCTCGGAGTGCAGTGAAGGCTATGCAGGTCAAAGCACGTCATATTGTCTCTCAAAACAAACGAAGATACCAGGTTGTTTACCACTTTAATATCTACATAGATTTTAATTTTATTTATAATCTTATGAGTGTAATAACAAGTTAACGAATTCTTTTTATTGGTCATGCCTTGATTTAACAATTCTTCACTATCTTTCTTAACTACTCTAGTTTTTTACTATAATGTCTACACCAACAATGTCATTGATTAAATCATTGAAAGGAGATTCTATACCTAATTTGCAGGAAGGAGGATTTGATTTGGATATGACATATATCACTGAGAATATAATTGCTATGGGGTTCCCAGCTGGTGATATGAGCTCTGGGCTTTTTGGATTTTTTGAGGTATAATTTTTGTGTGGTTTGCATTTGATTTTAAATTGGCCAAGTTCATTTCTATAGTTAGGACAATGTATTAAATGAAATTGGTGATGCAGGGATTCTATCGAAATCATATGGAAGAAGTGATTAAGTTTTTTGAAGCACACCACAAGGTAAAACATGGTTTGGTATTTGAGGCTGACAATTTTTTACAATAGGCAACATTGGGGAATCTAATTGTTGTTCCTTGGAAAAATCTTTTCACAATCAATTACCATAATAGGAAACATCGTTCCAATATGTTGCAGAATTTCTCATCTCTTAAATGTACATTTACATGCAGGGAAAATACAAAGTGTACAATCTTTGCTCAGAGAGGTTGTATGATGCATCTCTTTTTGAGGGCAAGGTACACCCTTAATCTTTATTTGCATTTTAGTATATTTATCATTTTATTCAATGCCAAGTTAGAACCTAAGCAATTAGAGCTTGATATATATATATATATATCTCTAGAATTCAAAGTCGAAATTTTCATGTCTACTGTGCAGATACCAGAACTTAACCACTTTCCTTTTATCTTCAATATCAGTGGTTGATTAGATAGTCATTGAACTAAGTTCTGAGTCGTATTTGGTATGGATTTCTGGTTATCCTGCACGGTGAAACTGCAAAATTAGTTTTGTTTATTTTATTAGTTATAAATATTGGAGGTTTTTTCTTCAATTTTCCTAATATCAAAGTTCACCACATTCAAGCTTATTAGTTCAAGGATTTACTAACTCTCACTGTTTTACTTTATTTTACCTTCTGAAAATTGAAGGTATTCTCACAATGTAATAAAAGATTTATATTTGGAAATAACTCAAGTAAATGGTGAAATAGGCAGGTTGTTTCCACCTGCTTGTGAGATACTCTAAATATGTTCTGAAGATAGGATAATTCTGCACCACCTGTAAAGCTTTTATGGTTTTAATTCCATTTATCACATTCTAGAATCTTATGCATCATATGCTGACTTCTTGAATAAGATATGAATAGCCAATGGTGTAATCATAATTATGTTGTGGAAATGATGTGATACATCGGTTGAGACTTGGGATTCCTTGGTCTGTATAATGTGTTAGTTGTCTACATGGGTATATTGCTCGAGTCTAAGTATATTCAATTTGTAGATATCATTATGTTTCAGAAAGATCTAAAACATAGAAAGGAAATAGTTAAAGAGAAATTTAAATGACACTCCTGTCTACCATTAATTATTATAACCAATTATCAATTGACAGATTTAAGTTATTGAGGCTGTAATGTTGTTGTTTATGAAGTCATTGTGGTATATACACTTCTGTTTATGACCCATCTGGATGCTTTCCAGGTTGCATCTTTCCCATTTGATGACCATAATTGTCCTCCTATCCAACTCATAAAATCATTTTGTCAAAGCGCATATTCATGGTTGAAGGAGGACATTGAGAATGTTGTGGTTGTTCACTGTAAAGCTGGTATGGCAAGGACTGGATTGATGATTTGTAGCCTTCTCTTGTTCTTGAAGGTTAGATTGTGTAGTCAGCTCCATTAAAAGTTTGGGGGTTTGTATCATTGAAATACGTTGCTTATTTTGGTCCTATATGTCATCATTAAGATGTTTTGCCATCTCTGTGCAGTTCTTCCCAACATCCAAGGAGGCCATTGATTACTACAACCAGAAAAGATGTGTTGATGGGAAGGCTCTGGTTCTTCCAAGTCAGATTGTAAGTCAATTGCTTTTATGGAATGCTGTTGTCTTTCTATGGATTGATCTTCCTTGCATCTTTCTGATAATTTTGTATTTCTCTGCTTCTCCTAGAGGTATGTCAAATATTTTGAGCATGTCTTAACACGCTTCAATGGAGAAATTCAGCCTGGACGTAGGTACACTTTTGATTTCTCTGTCACGCTTTGATATTTTACAGTCAAAGAGTTACTGAAATAAAAAATTGTACAGGTGCATGCTTAGAGGATTTCGGCTACACAGGTGTCCTTTTTGGATTAGGCCATCCATTACCATCTGTAATCATAATGGTATGCTTTCCAGCTGCTTCTCATCATATTCATCCTTACATAATTAATGTTGAGATGTCTCATTTATCCTGTATCATGATGTACAAGAACCTCTATCTTGTATGTATATATGTTTGTTACTTTGTACCTTCGTCATTTCTTAAACGAGTTCAATCATGATCACAAGTTGTATGGAGAGGAACTGTGTCTTATATTATTATTATCATTAACTCATCTTAAGAGTTAAAAGGAGAAGAAATTAGGGACAGCTCCTTAGAATTGCCTTGCATTTCCTAAATCCTAAAAGATTTTGAGAATAATTCATTGTGTTACCTGTGTTTTTGTGTGTTCTCACATGCTTTTAAAGGCTGTCTATATGCATCTATTGTTTTTATTCTGAAAGCCTAAACATATGGTACATCTGTATGATTTTTAGTACAATCTATTGTGATGCATGCTATTTCATGCCTTACGTTTTCCCAGGTTTGCATTTGTTACTGAAGTTCTCATGTTACTTGTCATTCTTTTGTCTGGGAGGTATTAACATAGAAGTTTTACTTTATCCACAGGAATTCTGTTCTCAACAAGAAAGCATCCAAAAACAAAGGATCTAATGGTGAATATTTGTTGAATATGGTTGTGTTTTAATATATATGCTAGCTATTTTAATTTCTTAGGGTCTCCATGATGATACATTATTTAAATTTCTGATATGAGCCACCAATCATTTCTGTAGCCAGAGGATTTCTGGATTAGTGCACCAAAGAAAGGGATTGTGGTCTTTGCTCTGCCGAGAGAGCATGGTCTAACTGAGTTGGTGGGCGACTTCAAAATCCATTTTCATGACCGCCAAGGAGATTTCTATTGGTTTGTGAACTTATGACTTACTTTCACAGTTGTTTCTGATAGTTTGATATGACTGCAAACTCACTTTCTTTTGAAGTTTGAACTAGTATTTTTATACTGAATAATGTAGGCATCTGTCCTCATTTTTTGTTTAGCTTCCTCTCTGGCCAAACATAGAAGATTCCCTAGCCTTAAGAATTCTTATCTTTAATGGGTTGAACCTTAGGCCAGTGGTGCCTTCTGTCCAATTAACTCTTTTATAAAATGACAATCGCTGAAAACTAGAACACCTTTTTTTGTTTTTTTGTTTTAATAGGCAGACAGAAGTACACACCGTATCTTGTGTGCTCCCACTCCATGCGCATAAGATATACAGCGCATAAGATATACACTGCACCACACCGCACCCATAACCTGTGACCTCACCTCATCCTTTGTGTTTAATGGATGGATTAGGTGTCATTCAGTCCAAGAATGATTGCCGAGCATTGAATGCCCTGGATTTTTCTTATTCTTGCCATGCATCATCTTAAGAAACCTATATTTTATCAATAAAAAAATAGTTTCATATCCAAAGAGAATTCTTTTTCTGTAGGAATACTCTAATAATAACATACTTCTTTTTCTTTCTTTCTTTTTTTTTTTTTTTTTTTTTTTGGAATTTTACTTTCAGTTGGTTAAATACAACGATGACAGAAAACAGAAACACTTTGAACACCTCTGATTTTGATGGTTTTGATAAGGTAAATGACGCAGTCTTTTCCTGATATATCTTTATACTGTAAGATAAATCTTTTCTCTGTTCTCTGATTATCTGTTATTCTTTTTCCCTTTCTTGGTATGTCTTTAATGAGCTGCTGAATATGCTTTCCAGAGAAAACTGCCCTCTCCAGGATTTCAGGTTGAAGTTGTGATGGTAGACTACAATGGTACTTTACCAACAAGGTCTGAAGCTGATTCCACCAGCAAGCAATCTGATGGTACTTCAAATGCTGGGGTTACAGCTAAATCCAACCGAAGTAAGGTCACTAGGAGTGAAGACAATGACGATGTATTCTCAGATAGTGAAGGAGAGGAGACTTCCGCTTCCAAAAGCAGGGAAGCTCAAGCTACTTCTGGAGCCCAATCTGCTGCAAATAGTCATGCTTCCAACACTACAGCAGAGAAAATTGGAAATTTGACACATAAAACCGATCAGCTGTCCCTTGGGTCTGAGGAACCTACACAAGGTAATGCTTACAAAGAAATAACTAGTGATGGAACTGGGAAACCTGCCTCAGGCCCTGAGACCCCTAACCTCGACTCATTAGGGGCAAGTGATTTCAAGGCAATGGCTGCTGATGCTTCAGTATTTACTTTTGGGGACGACGAAGATTTTGAAAGTGATTGAAGCAGTATGGAATTTCACACTGCTGGTTGTAACATTTCTAAAAGCACGTGTATATAAACCATTTTAAACAAATGAGTTGGTGAATATCAGGAACGTCGGGTATTGATTGAATTCATTACTTTCCGTATTTTTGTTCATTCCAAACACATTTTTAATGAGTTTGCCACATTGCCCACTACAGTGGTGCAAGAGGGTAGATTGCAACCCCACTTCACCCTACCCTCATTGGGATTTGGATTTTGGAGCCTCTCAAATTCAAGTGGAATGGAGTAGGGCTGTCCAACCCACCCGGCCACCCGCCCAACCTGCCCGTACCCGACCGACGTTCACCCGATCCGACTTCTTCGGCGGTCGGCCACGGGTCCCGAGCTCCAAAACTCGACGCTGGCAGGTCGATTTCGAGTCCCCTCGTTCAAAACCCGTGAAACCCGATCCGCTCGAAGACATCAAATTCTGGTGAATTCTCCAGCGATTCCGACGAGTTTTCAGCTTGATTAGGCAGATTTCGGCGACCAAAACAATCAGATCCGGCATGGATACACCAGATCTGGCGATTCTCGGCACGATTTGGGGGAAAAATCATCGAATTTGACGAAATCCTCACCGGCTCTTGGCCGGATCGGGCGAGATCTCGTTGATTTTGGCCCTTTTTCTGTGTTTCCTGTCGGGTTTCGACCTCACCCGAAACCGATGCCACCCACCGGCAAACCGACCTGTGAAACCCGACCCTCTTAACGGGTCGGTTGCGGGTTGGGCACAAACCCGACCTGCCCGACCCGTGGACACCCCTAGAATGGAGAGTATCTATTTAAAGACTATGGCTTAAAGTGGAACAAATCCAAGGTTTAGATTTTGCCAGCTCATTAACTCTAATTTAGTTTAATCATTGTTGAATTTTACCATAATTAAATTTTAAATGAGTTGCTAAAATCTAGGCTCTAGATTTATTTCGCTTGGAATCATGACATTTAAATGGATACTCTTTATTTCACTTTGAAATAAAAACGATTCAAATTCCCCTAGAACGAGGGAGAGTTCAAGTTAGACTTAATGTAACCTCTCAAATGTTAGCATAAAATTTGTCATATTAAATGCCCTCTTTAACTACTTTGCATGCTTCTTATTAAATGCAACTCTCTCTCTCTCTCTCTGAGAGTAAGATTACGCTAACACTATTGTATAATTTGTATTGAATACCATGGCTCTTTACCTTTTTTTTTACACCACTTGAAAGCTTGGCTAGTTTGCATTCCATTTTGATGAGGACAACCCATTTGCTGACAACTGCTAGATTCAAATGCTCTATTTCCTCATTTTTCGACCAAAAAGTCACTAAGAATTGATCTCATTGTGGACAAACAATGCTTCTTCATTGATTTGTTTGTAAATTAAAAGGGATGTCGTCAAATACTAAGATAAGCAAGCAATTTGCAAAAACACTTCAAAAATCTAGCCATAAATTGATGCACTAATTGATTAAAATATCTTAATATATAAATTGTGTAAATTAGACTGACACCATCGAGGTAACGCCAAATTACACTTGCTATACCTGATTTTCAAGAAATGACTCTTCGCCACCAAATGATAAAAAAAAATTAAGATTTTGCTTCCCCCCCCCCCCCCCCCCCCGCGGGCACCCAACCGCACTTTTCGAATTATTTTGAGAGTAAAATGTGAATTATTTTGATCACTTGGGAGGTGGGAAAGGGGGCGAAGTGTCAATTATTTTGATCATTTAGAAGATGGAGTATTATTTCTTAAAATCGGGTATAACGAATCTAATTTTACCATATCTCAGTGATATTGGTTAAATTTACCCAAACAAATTTGTAATAAATTATACCCATTCTAAATAGTAAATTATTCAGAATGTAGTTACATGCTAGATAGATAAATTATACCCTTACTAAAATGCTTTGAAATTGGAAAATTATTTGATACAATTTTTGGTTTGACTATTGCTGAGGTACAAATTTTCGGGCCCTAATCCCATTAACCCACTCAATAAAAAATACCCGTACAAGCCCATAAACTATTTTGGGTCCACATAAATATTTCCTACATACTTCTCACATATTACCCAAATATTCTCCATATTATTACCCAACTTGGGCTCCCACAAATATTTCCTATATAAACCCCATAAATGATCTTGGGCTCTTTCACAAACATTATACCCCACATATTATCCAACTTGGGTTTTCACAAAAATACTTATCACATTACTACCAAAATTGGGCCAAAAAATTATACTATCTTCACAAAAAGACCCAAACTCATTTACCTTGTGGGCAAAACCCAAAAAACCTAACAAAACCCTCTTACAAAGCCCGTTGCTACACAGCATCCTAAAGCCCGTTGCTATACGGCACCTCTAAAACCCATTGCTACATGGCAATATTTTTACAAAATCTCAAAAAACCCAATATTACTTTGGCACCTATTTACAAAAGCCCAATATTATTTTGGCACCTATTTACAAAAACCCAATATTATTTTGGCACCTATTTGCAAAAGCCTAATATTATTTTGGCACCTATTTACAAAAGTCCAAATATTATTTTGGCACTTATTTACAAAAGCCCAAATACTATTTTTGGCAAAAACAATTACATTATACTTGAAGCCCAAAACTATTCCTTGGCAAAAACATATTTTCATATACTAAAGTCCCTAACTCATGGGAAATATAAATTACTCATCCCTCAAAAATACTTCTTTTACAAAATTTATGGGAACTATGCTTATTTTTTTCCATAATCAACTAGCTACAAAAGCCCATGTATATCACCCATGACAAAACTATTCATTTTGTAAGGGTGAACAAGCCCAGAGAAGCCCAACAACAAGGCCCAGCCGAGACAGCCCAGCCCATGTGCTCATCTCAACAACTGAACCTCACTTAAGTAACTAAAGTGGTTAGACTAACCACTAGTCAAGTTCCAGCACAACCAAGCTGACAGCTGGGGCTCATTACCATCAGTTCTAGCTTGTCAAATCATATCAAAAGAGGACACATGTCCAACAGGGGTTAAACCCTTCCTTGCCAAGCTGATTTTCATCATTTCTCATATGACACAAAGCTAAGATGACATGACATAAAGCTAGGAAGTTTCAGCCAGTCATCTTCCCTTTCTTCTCCAACCCATTCGGTCAAGGACTAAGGGCAACCATAACTAGACCATGAAAGCTTCTGGAATAACTTGAAAACAGTTCACTATTATGCCAAAAACATGTACTTTATGGTTCATGAACCAAGCACATGAACCTAAATGGGGAAATTAGGGAAATGTGGTTTGGAGGGCACCAAAGGAATCTCCAGCAGAGTTCCCAGCAAAGGGCTCCAAGATTGACACCTGAAACTCTCCACCAACACTTCAACACACACCAATAGAGAAGAACTCTCTCATAAACTTCTCTATTTTCCTCTCTCTAATTTTCTTTAAACTTTTAGTGAGGTTCTAAGACTCTGAGTTCTTAGTTTCAAACTTAGAAACTAAGCTCTTCAGCCCCTAGCTCACAAATACCCCTCACACTTTTACTCATAAGCTCTTATCCATCCCCAGCAGAAAGCCCCAGTAGCTTTACTAAACACTCTCTTTCTCTCACTACTCATACTACCCAAAATGACCATCACTACTCACTACATATACTATACCCACAAGCATACCCTGACATTATAATGATCTTGTTGCGCTAGCTAGAATCTCTCTCTCTCCCTTCATCTCACACTAAGTTTCCTCATTATTTGTTATAATGGAGCCCATGATGTTTGTTTATTCATTTACTATTGAAGGTTATGATGTAATTGTTACTATAGAGTTCTTCCCTCATGTTCTTGTATTGGAGGACTCTTCTTCATTGGAACCAATGGATGATGATTTTGAAGATGCAGATATTTTCCTTAATTTGTGAAATAATTAACGGCTAGAATATTTTACTGCTGGAATATTTACTGCTGGATTATTTTACTATTGGACTATTTCTTTATTGCAGTATGCCTTTTATTGTGCTAACGTGTCTGCTGTAGGAAGTGTTTTTTTTGGGCCATCCCATAACCCTTGTCAGTCCCATCCTAGGCCCAAGGCAAAAAACAAGGCGAATTTTTCAAATCTTCACTGATAGCCTTTGGGCCGTGCTTCAAGCCCATTGTCAAGTTTCGGTCTAGGACTCCAACCCAACCTAAATCTCATTTGTTGGAAGGAAGACTTTTCCGCCACCAACAACTATATTTTCATATGGATGATTCCCAATTATTTTCCCTAATGCAAGTTGTTATGACCCAAGTGCGAGATAAATTATTTGAATTTAGTTTAGTGATAGAATAAGGTTTCCTAGATAGATTAGTATGGTTATTTATTTGTATCCAATTTAATTCCTATGTTTTAGAATAGAATTAGTCCCTATGTTTGAGAATTAGTCTCTTCCTTGCTATTTATATATGTTGAATGCATTAAAGAGAATTAAACATAAAATTAACCTAAAAGTCTATTTCTCTTCTCAAGTTCAGGAGGCTAGTCATCTCGAATTAACTAAGATATCTTTTTAATTTTCCGGTTCACAACTCAAGCTGTATGATTACAAATTTCTTGGTAGCAGTAGCACAACCCCACCTCTTAAATCAAAGGCATATTGAGATTTTATAATCCCCTGATTTTATGGTTTTCGGCTTTTGAGAGGAGATTATTCTTTTTTTTTTAAGCGTAAAGGGGAAAGAAACACAATTGGAATCAAATATGCAGGAGACCTTTAAATCCTAAAGTCTTAACCATTGGAAAATGAGGAACTGGATGACACACTCACCGGCAAATGGGACTCACCTTGGACAAGAAACCAAGGTGAATTACCTTGAAATCCTTCCTCTTTAACAAAAGTCTTCAGAAAAGAAACCAATACATCATTTCACCTCCTTGTTGGATCACTCATCACTCAAGCTAGCCCCAAGCTTTTTATCGTGAACTTTTAAGAATTCTTTCCAGTCTCCTTTAGTCTACTACCGTTCATTCCTTGCTTTTGGGCCAACTTCATCATTTCAATAAGGACCTATTCAAATTCTTATCATCAGAGAAAAAAAAAGAGAAAAAAAAAAAAGAAGGTCTAGGCATATACATATAGTGTGAACACATTGCAGCAAACATAACGCTAGGTCTTTTTCAATGACTTCACAAGATTAAGACACAAAAATTTATTAATATTTCCACACTTGAACAAAGTATTGCCACCAGTGCAAGGTGAAAACCAAGTTACTTTTTTTATAGTTAAATTCTGTGCCTCTCAACTAAATTTTCAATAATGAGCCAATGCCTTATTTTCTCTCCAACAATGCAAATGTTGTATCTTTAAACTTTTTTTTTCTTCTTTTGTATAGGATTTTACTGTTAGACTTAGACAAACCAAAACACCAACTTGCTCATTTATAATCAATTCATGTACGAGGATTTTTACTTTTTTAGCCACTTGGGAGCAGAGATGCCTAATAAAAGTGTTGCTTTTTTTCTTTTTTCTTTTTTCTTTTTTGATGAATAATAAAAGTGTTGCGGTTATTACTACTTTAGTTGAGGCGAATTATGAAACGTGGGTCAAAGCAAAAGAACATTTCTTTTTTGTGTAAAGCGTGCAGAAAAGCAAGTGATTGGCGGAGAAAGAGAAAAGTGGACGGTGGGGTGGGTGGTTACTGGTTAGTGGTTACCATTTCTTCTGCGGTTTCGAATATTTCTTCCATTGGGGAATTTGGGCGAGGGCGAAGACACGAAGAGTTCCGGAATTTGGTTATATTTATTCAATTTTTTTTTTTCTTTTCCTGAAATTCATATATTATTATTTTTTTAAAACATATAGGACTGAATCCATATATTTATTAGTTCATTTTGCTCCTCGTTTCTATAAAATAAAATAATATAATATTTGCTCCCCCTTTCTCTTTTTATGTAATTTTCAAGTTGGCCAAAATAGATTGCTCCCTAAAATTCACATGATTTTATTATTATTATTATAAAATAATTCGATAAGTAGGAGAGAGTTGATTTGAACCCATTATGCCTTTGTTTGAAGGATAAAATGTGTCAATTGAGTTACAAATTTTTTAACCCTAAAGTTGGAATGTTAAGAGTTAATATTTCAACGAACGCTTTATTTGCTTTTTTATTTATTCTATTAAATAAGCATTATTAGTTCCTCCATCTAGTTTTTTTTAGTGTTCTTGTATAGGTGTCTAATTAAGTGAAATTAATTATTAAAACTAGCCTCATTGCAGGCGTGCAATGAGACTTTTTATTTTTTATTTTTTGGGTTTACTTGTTTAACTCATTGCAGTTTTATTTTATTTTTTTTATTTTAAGAATAAGTTGTATTAGTACTTGACTACTAATATGAGAGAAAAAAATCGGTACCTTTGTGGAAAAAAGAAGAAGCAGTTTTATTATTTTTTTTTTCAAAAACAAGAAGTCGTATTAGTATTTGACAACTAATGTGAGAGAGAAATGTGGAAGTGGGAGAAAAAATTGTTTTTTTTATTATTATTTTAATTTAGCTAAAAATTAGGGGTTTTTAAATTGCTAATTTTACATGTCTAACCCTATGATTTAAGCCTTAGAAATTGATGAATTTAAGGGTATTTTGGACATCTAAATTGAGGATTCCAACCAAGGGAAGCTCTTTAAATAATAGTATAGAAAAAAAAATTACACATGGCCATTCTCTAACCTAAACTCAAACTTGGAAAGACCTTAACACTTTCCAAAATTGAAATGAGAGAGAGAGAGAGAGAGAGAGAGAGAGAATTTGGTTATATAACTAGCATATAACCTACATTAACATTATGCGTCCATACTTTTATTTATAATCGGCAAGAATTTGGTTATATTTAATTGACTTTCACTGTAATTAGTTTTTATGTTAATCCTTTAGTAATATTTTCTTATGTCATGATGTCTGATGGGGCTTCTCTTGGTGAGGTTTGACTTAAATTGGCGCACCTTTTACCTCAGCTACGAGCTACGATTGAGTATGCTCGTTACCCTCATTTTAACAACGACACTGTTATAGCCCCATGCATTGGTGAGCTCTACTTAAGATAGATCTGGGGTTCCACACAATTGGTAGGCTAAGCTAACATCTTTTTTAGGTGATTCATCCCTTCTTACAGTTGGTCTTTTCACAAATGATGCCAATTGTGGAAGGTGAGATTCTTTAAGTTGGAAAAATCGTAGAAGTCAAGACATATTGTCTGCTACTAATATAATCATGTAAAATCGGTTTGTCTTTGTGGGGTTCAGCAGTAACACTCCAATAATAAAGTAAGTTTGGGATTTTAGAAAATGAAAGTACAATTCTCTAAAGTTGTGAAAAATCATACCTCCTACCCATGTTTGGTGGCTTTTGTACTTGCAAATTACACATCCCTCCCTGCCCCAGATCCTAGATCAAGCCTCAAAGCCTAGCCTTTTATTTTATTAATTTGATGTTTTTTTTTTTTTTTTTTGATTGGAAATACTAAACTTTCATTCAACCCTCTGTAAGATTAGTACATCATGTGCACATGCATGTGCTATTTGACTGGGACATTCCTCCAGCCAAACCTCCATATTCTCAACATTCTGTGCATGTTGAGCTAACAGGTGAGCAGGGGCATTCCCCTGCCGTTTAACATGTAAAAAATCAAAAGTTCGAAAGCCTTGAGCTTTCCTCAGCACTCCCAGAACGATGTTCTGAACCGAAGCCTCAGCTTCAGCGATGCCATGGATGGCGTTGATAACCAGCTGCGAATCCCCCTCGAACACCACATCCCTAAGGCCCACGTCCTCAGCGAAACATACCCCGATCTCCAAGGCCTTCGCCTCTGTTTCTAACGCTCCGAGGGGCAAGTCCAATTTTCTGGACATGGCCGCTATCACCGAGCCCTTCTCATCGCGCACTATGACGCCCACGCCGACCTGTTTCAATCTTGAGAACAGAGCGCCATCAACGTTTACCTTGAAAGAACCCGGTGGTGGAGGCTTCCAATCAATACTGGCCTGGTGATCGCCTTTCGGACAGCACGTCTTCTCCGTAACTACAAGAAAATCATCAAGGGCTTTCAACGAGCTCCTCAGTATAACCCGACCTGGTCTAGTTTTTCCCCCGTGCCTTACCTCATTTCTACTCTTCCATATGCCCCAACAGATCGACACCCATCTCTCCAGTAGCCCCGGTTGAGCTTCCCAGCTAGTCCTCAATCTGTTAAAGGTGTCCACAAAGCTCCAAGACTTTTGGATAACGCAGGGCAGGGCAAGCTTGCTTTCCTTCCAAACCTCTATTCCACGGTTGCAAAAACAGAGCACATGCATGGCGGTTTCCTCCTGCTTGCCACAAGCCTCACATATATTGGAGTCCGTGATCCTCCTTCGGTAGAGAGCATCTTTAGTTGGCAAGATACCGTTGCATGCTTTCCACACAAAATGTTTAATCTTGTTTGGCACATTCATGCTCCACACCCCCTTCCAAATTCCATGCACCATAGATTGGTCCGAGCAACCAGAGCTGCCCCCCTTTGCCGTGCACTCACGAGCCAGCCTATATGCGCTCCTAACAGAAAATTTTCCTTTCTTCTCTTCAGCCCATACCATTCTATCCCTTGTAGTTGCCACACTAATCGGTATACTAAGGATTGCCTCCGCATCTTGTGGAAAAAAGAGATTCCTCACCAGTTCTGTATCCCATTCCAGGCCGTCCTCCCTCAGCAGCTCCTTAACCATGGCAATTTGGTTCCCAGGTCTCTCTGGAGTGACTACCCTGTAGGTACTACGGGTATTAAGCCACTGGTCCTGCCACACCCTTATACTCCGACTGTCACCAACTTGCCATCTCAAGCCCCGTTTGACTATATGCTGGGCAGCCATTATGCTCCTCCAGGCAAAGGACGCTTTCTTCCCAACCACAGCATTCACAAAATTCCCGTTGGGGAAGTATTTGGCCCTAAAGACCCTCGCGAACAGAGATGAGGAATTCGTTTGAAGTCGCCAGCCCTGTTTAGCTAGTAAAGCCAGATTGAAGGCCTTTAGGTCTCTGAATCCCAAACCCCCATTTTCCTTCGGAAGGCACATTCGGTCCCAGCTCATCCAGGCCACTTTTTTCTCATTCTTGACCTGTCCCCACCAAAATTGTCTCACCATTCCGGTCATCTCATCACAGAGTCCGTTGGGTAGCTTGAAGCAACTCATAGTGTACGAAGGCACAGCCTGTGCCACCGCCTTAATCAGAACTTCCTTACCCGCATTAGACAGCAGCTTCTCCTTCCAACCCGCAAGCCTTGACGCAAGCTTATGTTTCATTTGAGCAAAGGTGTTTTTCTTAGACTTTCCAATCAACGAAGGAAGACCTAGGTAGGATTCATGAGGTTTGATCACCTGGGCCCCAAACCTAGCCTTAATAGCCTCCTGAATATGAGTGGGAGTGTTTCGGCTGAAAAAAAGAGCCGTCTTATTCCTATTTAGTTGCTGCCCCAAAGATGCCTCGTAGACTTGCAAAATTCTCTGCACTTCCGCCCCTTCCTTCTCCGATGCCTTGCAAAATATCAGACTGTCATCCGCGAAGAATAGGTGAGAAACACGCGGACCCCTAGCCGAGGCAGCCACTCCTTTCAATGCATTTCTCAGCGCTGCCTTATGCAACAGTGCCGACAAACCCTCCGCACAGAGGAGAAAGAGGTATGGGGATAGGGGGTCCTCCTGTCGAAGGCCACGGGAAGGGGTGATCGTCCCATAAGGGTGGCCATTAAGTCTAATAGAATATGTTACCGAAGACACGCAAACCATTACAATATGAATCCACCGCTCATTGAACCCCAGCCTCTCCATGATTTTCCTCAAACACCTCCATTCCACCCGGTCATAAGCCTTGCTCATGTCCAGTTTCAATGCCATTTCCCCCTCCTTACCCTTCCTCTTCTTATTGATATGATCCATTAGTTCATGGGCCACAAGGACATTATCCATGATGAGCCTTTCCGAAACAAATGCGCTTTGGTTCTCGCATATAATGTCCTTTAATATCACCTTCATTCGGTTGGCTACCACCTTGGAGGCAAGCTTATAGGCCACATTACACAAACTGATCGGTCTATAGTCAGAGACTCTCGAGGGATTTTTTGTCTTAGGAATGAGCACAATGTGAGTTTCATGAAATTTGGGAGGAGAAACACCATGATTAAGAAAATCAACAACAGTTTGAGTGACAACAGAATTAACAGTGGACCAATAATGCTGAAAAAATAAAGGAGACATACCATCAGGGCCTGGCGCCTTCAACGGGTGCATCTGCTTAAGGGCTTTCTCCCCCTCTGCTACTCGAAAATCCTGCATTAGGACTTCATTCATTCTGTCAGTAACTTTAGGTTGAATAGCTTCCAACATTATTGATGTTTGTCATTCTATTTGGTGACCTTGAGGGGACAATTGGGCAGTTCAATGTTTAGACCCACTTTTTAGGAGAGAGAACAAATCATGTCACATTAAATGCAATGAGAAGTTGTTGAGGCGCAATTGATGTTATCCTACATGGTTAACGCCTTTTTTTTAAGGCTAGGAATCCAATGACGTGGTGAGAGCGAGACCCACAAGGCATGCTTCCTTAGTTACGTATAATGGTGGTAATTTCTTCTTGTCAATAACTTCAGTTAGTTTCGTTCTCCAATTTGTTGATGTTTGGTTAGCATAAGCTATTAACAAGCTCAACAAACCTAGCATAAGAGTTTGATAAAATATTATGTGTAATGAGAGAAATGATTAGCTCTTTTTTTCTGAATAAAAAAAAGGTAGGGTGATGGCGTTAGTCAATTACGATCTAGCAGGATATACCATAGACATCCATATTGGCCTATGACCATAAGTGCTAGTGGTGGCTCAAACCCAAAGCCGAAGAATTGATAGCAAGACCAAAGAGCCCACAGACCACTATATCTCCACCCGGATTAAAATGATTAGCTCTTCAGTTAACAACTTTTCCTTTGCTAGATTAAGGTGAAAGTTCAACCTTATTGCTGATTGTGTTGCTAAATAGCAATAGGCTATGATTATGAGATGTAGTAATGTCAATGGTTTTTCACTTTTTTTGTTTGAGAGGGACTTGCCACTAGTGACTTAGAGTTGCTTTAGGCTAGGTCCGCAAGGATTTCTAGATATTGGCCTTTTTCTTTAAGGAAAAAAAAAAAAAAATACCAACCGTTTTATTTTTTTTCCATGAATAGTCTGTCAATACTTTTTTATATGGGTAAACTACGTATTTAGTCCATATCATTTACAGCATATTTTAATTTGGTCCTTAACTTTCGAATTATGCTAATTTTTTATTTTTGCTGTTAATCATGTTAGCAATTTTTATCCAAGAGATAACGACAGAGACTAAATTCACATGGTACTAAAAGACTAAGAACCAAATTATCACAATTGAAAAGTTAGAGATCAAATTGAAATATAATATAAAAGATATAGACCAAATACATAGTTCACCCATTTTTATATTTTGAACCAAATGATTGATAGAATCAGGGCGGCTCTACAGCCAGCCCAGGGGGTTCAAATGAACCCCTGGCTTGGCCCCTAAAAAAAAAAAAAAAAATTATATATAAATTTTTTTTTTACCCTTAAAATAAAATTTTGAACATCCTGACTCTAAATTTTGTTTAAATCTAATTGAAATAAACTTGAAATATGATTATATTAGTGCTATTTTCATAATATTTTTACAATAAAGGTTAAGTGACAAGTTGTTATTGACTTTTTATCTAAACCCATAACTTATATCACTTTTTTACATACCTTTAACAACTTGTCATCTAGATTTTATTGCGTAAATGTTTTGTCAGTAACACTACTCTTAAAATTGCTCATTTGTTAAAAAATAAATAAACTTTCTCTCTAGACTCTGGCTTACTTTACTGTTTATGGTAGAACGAAGCTATTTTTTCCTGCACTTTTCTTCTTCATCAACAAAAAATTACACCACTTGTACAACCAACTGATATGTATTTACATCTATGATTCTTTTCTCATTCTCTCTTTCTCCCTTCTATATTTTCTTTCTATCTAATCAAGTAGTTTGATAAATGTTCTATAGTTTTTCGAGTCCAAAAAGTCTTTTAGTACTTGCTCAAATTCCAAGAGAATGATCACATGTGTGGTTAACAATCCATACACTTCAAAAGCAAAATCTTATATAAGTTACTATTTATTTTCCTTAGTTTAAGGTTTACTCTTAGACCTACTATTAGGTGTGTTACTATTCTTCTTTATCATATATTTTTATTTAATTGATATTACATACGATTATAATAAATTATTATTAATTTGACAAATATTATGATTAGTTATTTATTTATATTTATTTATATACATTCTATCGTTGTTTTCTTACCGATCTTTAAATTATTAATAATTTTTTAAAACCATTTTACAATATAGTTGTATTGTATACTATTTAGAATACTATGTTAGATTATTGTATGCAACATGACAATTGTATATACAAAAAAATAATAATAATAATCATTTTATTTTTTACTCCCCACAACAAAATTTTAGCTCAAGACACTATTGACCCCACTAAAAGAAAATCCTAGAGCCGCCACTGAATAGGATGGTCTAATTTCATTTTGGTCAATATTCATAACTTTCTCAAATTGACAAATATTACTTTGACGATTGACGAACTTGATGCAAGTTGCAACGACCGGCTCTCTTTTTTTCTTTTTTCTTTTAATTTTTTTTTTTAATAATGAATTTTATGCGACGACTTGATGAATATTACGATCATGGAATGTAAGTAATTGGTTGACAATAAAAGCTTAAGCACGTGCATTTTAAAAAGCAAGATATTATTGTTGTTTGATGCATATATGAATTATACATTGATAGCTAAGATCGAATTGTTTGCATCAGATTGAAGCTGCCACTAAATCACAGCTCATCTTCAATCTGTTGAATGAATTAATTGAATCCCAACACGATTACAGGAGGATTCTAGGTTAGGTCTTCTGCCATTACTTTAGAAGATTCAGAAGATAGGGTAATTGGATTTTTACCAATATGCACTTTGACTATGATTGGCAATTTGGCATAACAAACTTTCACATTGGCACTCATTGTTGCAGATTGGTCAGGTGTGTTTTGCAGAACCACAAATAACATAATTGTTTTCCCAAAAATAGTATCTTTTTGAAAATACATTAAGCATCTCAGCATTAATATCACCATAAGTAGAAGCCCTACTGTAAGTCTGTAATTTTTTTTAAAAAAATTTAAATTATGAAGAAAGCCCTGCTATTAGTAGAATTTAAAGGGTCAATTTGCTTCTGTTATGTTTGCTTAAGAGCATTCACATAGGGTTTCTAAAAATATACCTATTTTACAGTCTAAAATACTAATTTAATTATTTTACCAATTCATTTAACAATACTTTCAACATCTTAGTTCTTACTTTTACATACAACCTAATAAAATAATTAAACTACCCAATAAAATAAAGAGAGAGAGAGAGAGAGAGAGAGAGAGAGAGAGAGAGAGAGAGAGAGAGAGAGAGAGAGAGAGAATGTATAGAGAATAAATGATGGAAAGAGGAGAGAGAGGTGAATAAAAAAATTATACAACCTTGTTATATGAGTTGTTATTTTTACCAACTAGTAGCATGGATGTAAAAAAGTTTAGATATACACATTTGGATAAAGTGAGGTTTTTATTTATTTATTTATTTATTTTTATGTTTTGGGGATGTAAATAGGTGTAGGGATAAAGGGCCCAGAAGTATATATTGGGCCGTGAGTCTTGTCCGAGGACGTTTAGTAGTCCGAGGATGGATAAAACCAGTCTATCTTTACTTTCTTGTCATCTTGATCCATTATAATTGTTATCCAACTCATTAGAGCCTAGTTTTCTAACCCATTCTCTACAAATTCATTGTATTGGGCTCTTTGAGCCTAAAACCTTCTATCTTTTGAGCTTAGGAACCAAATTGTAACCTTACAATAGCAATTTGGGGTCGGAAACTTTACATGAATGATGAATGTTGCAAGCATCATTCATGTAATGTATATTGTGATGCATAAATTTGATGGGGAGTGATTAGTAAAGCATCAAAGTGGTATAACTAAACAAATGAAGGTATAAATTATATTGAATGAATCATAGACGAGATAAGCGAGTTAAACCAGACTTCATAGATTTTTGTTTTTTTCGCTGAATAACTAAGACAAGGACATTTAGATATCTAGAGATTCTCTTTATTCGGAATTAAAAACAATTCAAAGAACGGTTCATGGGATTGTAAGATGCCTTAATTTGTAAGCTGATAGGAGGATTAATTTTGCAATGATAGATGATTGATTCACTGAATCCTTTGCTTACAAAACCCTCACCTTTTATTTGGCCGGCCAATACCAAAGAATTTCATCCTTTCACTTTCACAAATTTCAAATGAGATTAAGCACGGGCAAAAATATTTTCCCTTGCCCTACAACTTCTCTAGGTTTGGCACATTTTGAAACACACCATTATAATTTGTGACACTCGCACATGATTTATGTTTGGTTAAAACGTGTTGACTATAGAGTATATAATTTGCCAAATTCTCTTAGTACTTCCAAATTCCAAGTTGATCACGCAATGCATAGGTCAAATTGTATCAACTGTGTTAAGATAGTGAAGTCGAGGCTTTGCCACCTCCACCAATTTGAACATACATATGTAAATGCAATTACTTTGCTTTCAATAAATATAAGGTCATATCCAAACCTAATAAGTCTTGCACTGAAGCGACATATAAGCAATCAAAAGAATCTTTTTTTTTTTTTTTTGACATATAGGCAATCAAAAAAATCTTGTTTTTTCTTTCTTCAGTAAAGTTTTCCTTTGAACCAGTTTGAAGAAATCACTTCTAATGTAATACCTAGCAACTTATAAGACAATCCACTTATATTATTTAAACAAATCATATAACTTATTAAAACAGTTATGTAACTAAAAGTATAGATAAATGGCTATTTTTGTCGTCTTGTAATGGATTGGGAAGAAAATTTCTCCTAAAAAATTTGGAAATAAACTTTTCCACCGATAAATTAGAATAACTTCCTATCAGGAGCTTACTAGATGTGTCACCAGAAATTTCAACTGTTTTATTATGTTTGACCTGAATATGTCCACGAAAACACATAAAATGCCAAGATACTCTCCTCTCAGACCACATAAAGCAATAGAAGTTACAAAGGTCCATAGATGGGGCACCTAACAAAATAGTCTTCTTAGCATAACTTTTCAAAATATTTGTCGACATTAACACGGTTTCAAACCACAAGGATCATAAAGAATAAGAACGTCTCGAATCTTGACAAAGCATTAGCATATTACCATTCTGAAGACGATTTTTTTTTTTTTCAACAAAAACAAAATTAAGGAACCGCGCGTATAAAATTCTGTTGGACCATTCAAACAAAAAAAAGTTCTGACCCTTTCAGACCAAGTCAACAGTTTTAAAGATTTATCATCCTAAACCCAATATGTCAAAAAAAAAAAAGAATCTCCAAGGCGAATAGGACTAAGAGTTTCTGCACTTCCACAATTATGTAATGCCAAAGGCCCCAAACTAACATGAAGACCAATGAATTACTTGTTATTGTACTCATTTTACAAGATAGCTTCACATTACAGCATGATTGTGCTCAGTTTTTGTAAAAGAAGGGCTACATAAGCCTATAATATAACCATTCAGACACAAACATGGGCCCGGACACAGATACAAGTACGATACGCAAAGGCAAGTAATTTTTGAAGAATTATAACATAATACAACAAATATAACATATTACAACAAATAGGACCCTGTTATGACATGGGTGCGACACAGATATGACACGGTTATGGCACCCTAGAATAGAACTAATTAAAAGAGCAATTCAACAAAAGTGCAACCATGAAGCAATTTGGCATAGATTGTTAACCAAGAACAGGAAGAAATCTTTTTCCAAACCAACACTTTGTTGCAGGAATTTTCATTTTGCTAATACAGTTCAACAATAAACAATAAATCAAACAAACCAGTTACAGACAATACAAACACAAGAATTCTAGTGAAAACACTAGGATTGATTTGAGCAATAACAAAATTTCCAAATCTTACAAAGATCATCATAAGTTGGAATTGGAACCATCATCTTCACCATTTGACCACCTCCTGAGAGTGCACGCCACTAAATTCCTACCAGTGAAAAATCCAAATTTGGTCCTAAACATTGTCATCCGGCTATTACTACTTGATGCAACATCAGCTACCATAGTTCCTTGGCTAACAATTGGTGGGAACTCCATGCCACTCTCTTGAACTCCAAGCTCACTACCACTGCCATCCAATGGTTCAATTTCACAAGCATCCAGAATGACAATCAAAGACCCCTTTCGTTCTCGCAACCAATCCGCGACTTCAGTACTCACTCCCTTACACTTCTTCACCTTAACCTTCACCAAATTGGGACAGCCAAAACCAAGCGCTTCAATCCCAACATCCGAAATGGGACAACACTTAATACAAAGCTTCTTCAAGGCCACACATTTCGCAGCAATGCAGGCAATCTCAGCATCACCAATGGTGCCACTCCCGCAGAGTGCCAATCGTTCAAGCTTCTGGCAATTAGAAGCTATCGGTGCTAAACTCGTCGAGGTAGGATTCATTCCAATCAAAACAAGTTCTTGTAAATTGGGGCATTGTTTGGCCACAGCAATTAAACCCTCATCGCCAATCCTATTAGTCCTCCAAGCATCAATGTGAAGCTTCCTTAATAGCTTGCAGTGTTCAGCAACACAAACAAGGCCGGAATTCGAACATTCCGGAGTCTTAACAATATGCAAGATCTCCAAATTGGAGATATTCGAAATGCCAGAGAGGCCAACATCGCTAACTTGAACCCTCTCGAGATGAATTTCGGTCAAACCAGTGTTGAATTTTCCTAACATATCTAAAACCTTGTCCCACTCACCCAAACACCGAATGAGTTTCAAAGTTTTGAGCTTTTTCGAACCGACTATAAGCGGTCCAAAGTTCTGACCATGGACGAGCTCCTTCAAACAGATTGATTTCAAAGACGACGCCGCAGCGCCGGGACCGATCGGCTCCGCCGAGTCATGTAGGCCGCGGAGGCGCTTCACGGAGAGCTCCTCGAGAGCTGTGCAGTAATCGAGGACTGCGTTCATGGCTGTAGCGCCGAACAAACACGAGCCACAAGAGAGTTTCTTCAAACCCTTGCAGTTCTGAGCAAAAGCGGCCATTCCTAGGTCAGTGAGCTCGCGGCAACCACGGAGCTTCACGCTGGTGAGGCTCCTGCACCGGATCGAGATCAGGACCAAAGCGTCGTCGTCTATGCTAGTCGATTTCCGGTCACATCGGAGAGCGAGTTTGGTGACCGAGTCGAAGCGAGCGAAGATAGAAGGAATCGAAGAGAGCAAATCAGCTCGAGCGTTGAGAGAGAGACGGTGACGGCTTTGAGCGTCAACGCTGAGCCACCTACGGCAAACGAGCGAGCACCTTTTCCGGTCTCCGGTGCCGAGGAAATGGAAAATGCTATCTAAGCACTCGTCAGGAAGATCGGCTGTGTAGTCACAACCAACGGCGACGTTTTCGGAAAACTCCGCCTCTTCCATTAACTCAAACGGTGTGATAACCGCCGATGAGCTGAGTTTGAACCGATCATTCGGGTAAAACTGGCTAAACTCCGACGGAGAACCCAAGCTGGAAGTGGACTGGCCCATTATTAAAAAGTAGTTGGTGGTGTTGTGTGAAAGCTACGCTCCCGTGAAAGAGAGTGACAGAAATAGAAACGGTGAGATGGATTGAGATTGAGATTGAGAAACAGGGTTAAATATAATATGAGAGGAAGTGCAGGTGAACTTTTACTTTGCTAATTGCCCCGTCAAATGGGGGGTGGGTTTGAGTTTTGAGTTTGAGTTTGAGCAGGCGCGTGCGTGAGTCGTGACCTCGTCGCAATCGCCACGGCCGACTAAACCCGTGTCGTGATTCATGATCCACTTACGCACACCTGTTGAGAAGGACGCGCTTTTTTCTGCGTTAGTATTATCATGTATGGTATTGCGTTTTAATGTTTTTTGCGTGTGATTTTGAAAATGCTATTAATCTGGGCCGTCGAATGAAAATGATTAATGTGTTTTTTTAGGTGCTGAGAATTGGGATTGGGACCCCTCTAACATTTCCTCATTATGATTTGAGTTAATGGGCTTGCGTGTGATTTTGTAACTTGCTTCATCAAGGCCGTCGAATGATAAATTTGGGAGTTGGGAATGGGGGGACCCACCCAACATTTACCATTTTTAATTATGTTTTCTCTCCCCTAATCTATGACTAACTTCTTTTGTCTTCTAATTATGATTATCATGATTAATTGAACTTGACATTCCTTCGGCTATGCTGTAGTCTCCGAACACTTATTTGCATTAATTGCATAGTTTAATTTAATACCAAGAATAATAATTTTTCGTAATTTTTAAATTAAGTGTGTAACAAAAGTTATACAGTAACTTAACTAATTTTCAAAAAATAATCATAATTTTGTTAAATTTCAAAAAAAGCCTAAGACAAAAAACTAGAAGTTTTTGCGAAATAGACTTTGAATAAGGGCCCTTCTATTTTTATATATATAAACTTTTAATATGGGTCCCTTTTTATGATAATTCGATTATTTAAAAGAACGAGATGATGGATTTGAACTTAATTCTTCTTTTTTTTTGTTGAATGATTTGAACTTAATTCTTCTAATCAAGAAAAGCATGCTATAGTATATTACTAAACTTCAAGGCTCTTAGCCTAGTTAATGTTCTAAAAGCCAAATAAATCTTATTTTTTGAGATATTACAGAATTTACTATAAAGAATATAAATTAAAGTGTCTATTTTTAAAATCCTTAATAATAAAAAATATATTTATTATGTTGATAAATGGTATTTGTCGGTTTAGTTATTGAGCATCTTAAGATATTTATTAAAGTTGAATTGATTGGTTTTTTTTTTTTAAATGGAGTTGAGACACTTTCAATTTAAAGATATTTATTTATTTATTAGTTTTTACTATATTTAAATATCGATCGAATTCATTTGAAGCTTCTTAACGCGTGCATAACAGCATAAGGACTCCTGTTAACAAAAGTCGTGATAGATGTCTTGCATTGGTCTGATTGTAATTCGTTGTAAGATTTTTTTTGGTTACTCTTCAATCTTCAAGCACCTCGTGTTTAAAATATCTTTAGCTTATTTCGGTGTTTATGACTGATCAGAATCCTTGACACGAAGGGGACAAGCACTCCTTTTCTTTAACCTGTCCTTATCCCAATTTCCCAACCGTTTTGCATTTTTCGGAGAAATATTTCCACTGGAATAAAATTACTATCTAGATTTTCGGCCCTTGATAGATGGGAAAATAAAATTCATTGGCTTAAGCCTTGATTTAGAGTAAGATGGTAGCATATAAAGTGGACCCATTACAAGAAATCTCAAAATCCAAATAAGAAAAATAATTTATTTGGAAAGCCTATTAAAGTATTAATAGATGTCTAAAATTCGAAAATAATAATTGAGCTTATATTTGTATGCATAACACACGTGCAAATGATCATTTGACACATGTATAGATCATTTAATATTAAACATACAACAAATTTTCATAATTCAAAATTAAAATTTAAGTACACATTTTAAAATAGGTCATCTCTAATAAAATTCTTAAGGAACATGTCACAATTGAGTTCCTGCAATTATTATTTGGAAAAGTCTAGTTAAGTGACATAAAAAATTACACAACTTCTTTTCCATGATTGTGATATGGCAGACTGCGATTGGTGAAGAAAAAATGATGGATCCATGTGTAAGTAATAGGAAACCATTTATAGTCTACCATATTAGAGTTAAGGCAAAAAAATTATATAATTTTTTGTGTCACTAGAATCACTTAGGGCCGGGTTCCCACTCCCTCTGTGTGTGTGTGTGTGTGTGTGTGTGTGTGTGTGTGTGTGTGTGTGTGTGTGTGTGTGTGTGTGTGTGTGTGTGTGTGTGTGTGTGTGTGTGTGTGTGTGTGTGTGTGTGTGTGTGTGTGTGTGTGTGTGTGTGTGTCTTTCTCAAAAAAAGCAAACAAGTGGGTTTTCTCCTACATCGCCCAAGTGTGTGTCTCCAATGGGTTTAAAGCCTTCACACAGCATTCAAGAGTTACTGGTTTTTGTATGTTGTGAGTTGTGTGATATTAAACTTGAGTTCTCACTTCCTCTATGTATATGTTCAGTCTGTGTCTTTCTCAAAAAAAAAAAAAAACTAAAAACATTTGTTTAAACACACGTAACAAACGGACCTTAATCATTTCAACACGAATATCCATACTCAACAAAACCAAGGTTTTGGCTTCTCAAAAAAAAAAAAAAAAAAAAAACAAAACCAAGGTTTTATTTTATTTTATTTTTTAATGAGTAAAATTTACAGGGGATGAACCAACTGTGGCTTGAACTTGATGCAGAAGGTAGTAGCAGTTTCCCTTTGACAAACTAAAAATCGTGACCTACAAAAAAACTATGACCAAAGAAGATAATCAACGGTCAAATGTTTTTGGTCAAATACGTTAAAACCACCCGTGATTGATAATCTCAACTGGTGAAATTGCAATGGTATCTACTCATATATTTCCTCAGGAGCGATGTGGGTTACTTTTAGGTTCCCACAGTATTTGTTTATTTATTTATGGAATAAAATTTTTCCAATTTTGAAAGTCGAAAGTTGAAACTTTCAGACTGAAGGATCAAGCCGTCAACTCCAACCTTCAAGGCTTCAACAGTGGGGGCTTTCAGAATCTTCAAAATTAACGATTACCAAGAAATTAAAAGTAAAATAATGGTCTTTTTACTTTTCTGGTGTTGAAATGTCGAATTTACTACTTTTCAATCTCGATTTTTCCACCAGGGACTGAAGAAAAAAAGAGATTTTCCAGCTTAAAATCTAACCGACCAACCAATACCAAACGAGGACTAATCCACTGGATCTACATGAAATTAATGTGGATCTACAAAGTACAACCCAGTAGTCCAATACTCTTATTCAAAATCAAAACTCTTAATTGGGTTGGGCTTGTCCAAGACAAGATATGAAGGTATTAAAGTTGCTAAGTTCAGTTGGTAGCTTCAGCCCATGTTTACGTAATGAGGTATGTTAGTAAATTCAACCTTTCCAAACCCAGAAAGCAGTCATGAATACAGAAAACACACACAAACACAAAGACTAGATCAACCGGCTTCTCTTCTTCTTCTTTTTCATTGCTAAGCACTAAATTATTCAGTGTATTATTACACCTTCTCTTTACATAAATGTTGTGAGTTCAATATATGAGCCTCCATCCACATTTATGTAAAAGAGATGTAGTATTTTAAATATACAAGATAATTTCTTGCCAAACACGGTTGCTGCTAGAGATGTGCATTCAATCTACTAACTCAATCCAACCCAACCCGATGCATCAAGTTGGTTTTTGTGGGTTGGGTTAGAATTTTATTTTTGAGTCTCGAGTTGGGTTGATAGTTTTTCTATCAATTTGACCCAACCTAACCCACCCTATATATAAGTTTATTTTATTACTCTTATTTTAGTTTTTGAATTTAATTTATTTTGGTATTTTTGCTGGTCAGCAATGTTGTTAGATTGAGAATCATAAACATAGGGATTTTTTTTTTTTTTTTGCTAAACACAAACATAGGGACTTGAGTTTGCAGGGAGAAATTATAGAAATTGTGTAACCTATCCAAATGATTATCTAGGAGTATTTATTAGCAAACATATACCTCTTGGGAATAGACATATTAATTTGTTGTGAACAAATATATCAATTCTGAGAGTCACACTCACATTTTATGAACTAGCAACACCATCCACCAAATGGAAAGTTATTGTACATGTGAGAGTGTACCATGTTATGTTGTAATCACCCATCACAATTGTATACTAACAATTTTAAGAATTAGCTTTGATGAATTCGTAAATTTCCAATATAATTTAGACATATTATTTGAATTATAATAATTTATTTAAAAAGTAATTAAATAATTAATAGAAGTTATGAGACATGAAACGTATAAGCACAACCTACCGACCCAACCCTACATGATCCATGTAGTTTGGTTGGATTGATAATTTATTAACCCAACAAGTTAGAGTTGGGGATAAAAGTCTTTTCAACCCAACACATGCACAACCAAATCTTTGTGGGTTGAGTTGGTTTGATAATTTCTCAACATGACAAGCTCGAGTTTAGGTTGAGAAGTCCTTTCAACCTAACCCATACACAACCCTAACTTGTTGCGTTCATAAAGTTTCCTCCGTGAAAATGATTACTCTCCAATCATTTTCTTTTAAGGCTAAACCAATGACAGATGATTAAAATGAAATCCATTTTAATTAGGTATGGTGTTTTTTTTTTTTTAATAAAAAAAAAAAAATCCCCATACCCTGGCTTAGTGGCTTTGCCTATGATTTATGAGCAAATCCAGTGGTTTATTTGGTTGGGCTTTAAATTTGGAAATGGTTCCAACTTAGCTAATTATGTTTGGTTTTGGGGAAGGCTGATATTAGCCCAGAAGGGCTTGCCATCCTGGAGACCAACAGTGCATGACAAACCTACTAGTACCACTCAGATTATTGGTGTGATCTGGTTTTTTATTTTTGAAAAGAAAGTTAATTCTATGTCTCAATTAGTTCGTGTAATAGAAGTCATACTGTCATACCACAATTGTCAAGTATGTATTTAATTTTTAAGAATGACAATAATTTAATTTTGTAAAAAAATAAAATAAAATTGTATTTATCAAACCCCTATCATTGTGATCGGTATTAGTATTAATTTAAGACAGCATGTTTACTGTTTAGGGCAAATCGATTGTCAAATCATTGGTTCTTAAAATAATTTCCTGGTTTCCATTGCCCCATGGAAGATGCCATTTGCCCTTGCGTTGTCCTCAGGCAATCATTCTTAAGGGTTGGACATATTGTGTTGCCACTTGCTTGAAGTTGGGATATTATTACATGAATCAACCCTAACCAAACCTATTTAAGAATTTGTCAAAGTATAATACAATTTATTTATTAAATGGGTTGAAATGACATGATCACGCTTAATAAATAACTGTGTTTATTTGAGAGGAACAGTTGTAATAATTTAACATAGACAACTCATTTAAACCCGTTTATAATAATAATGTTGTATTTAGTTAACAAAAATACAACCCATTTCAATCAATTTAAAGAATATATCCCACAATATTAACATGTTTTTTATATTTTGTAAGAAAGTTAATGATAATAATTATAAACAAATAAATTCTACATCATATCAAAAAAAAAAAAAAAACCAAAATTCTATTTTAAAATAACATCAATTAAAATATTAATAGCATACAAATTAAAAGTTCTTATTTTTCCATCCAAATTTAGAAGTACACAATCTAAGAAAAGATAAATTGAATGAGAGGTTTTTATTTGATTCAGGTAAAAGGGTTGGAGGCTTAAAAGTTTTAATGAAAGATTTATCAATATAATTATTAAAATTATTTTAATTGCATAATTATATATTTAAAATTCAAATTTATATTGGATAAAATGATATCTATTTATATGAGGTAAACATGTTTGTGCCAAAATAAGTCAACCTGCCTTGACACAAATAATGAACTGGATCATTTAGGGATAATTGCCAGTCAAGCAAATCAACATAGAATTGGCAAATGTATTAATCGTGTTAAAGCGAGTCGGCTACACAAATATGATTATGCTAAAAACTAACCAGTGAAATACCATAGCATTTTCCTATTATGTTTATTAATGTGTCAAATATTGTCACCCTTATTCTTATGGGTAATTTCGTATTTTGAACCAACATTTATCCCTCTATTTATAAAATGTTGTGGAAAATCTTCTCTTTCATGCTAAATTATAATTTTGGTCCAGTAATAAGTACTTAATTTTTTCTATAAAAAATTGACTTAATTTCAATTTAGTTTCTATAGATTTTAGTGTGTTAATTCTATCCATCAAACTATAATAATGTTGCCTTTTACAGGCCATTTCATTTGGGAAAAGGGAGAGGAGTGAAAAGGAATAAAATTGAAATGTTTTTAAAAGAATTTTTCTTCCATTTTCTTATTTGGGAGTTTCATCACAAGAAAACAGAATGGATAAGAGTGATTTCACTCTTTCCTCAACTTTTCCTCAAAAATTCAATTTTTCATTCTCTCCCAAATGGGGATAATTATATCATACTTTAAGAATACAATAAATGTATATTTTCTCCTCTCAAATAATAGTAGGGCAAACTAATTAAATTTATAATATGACCCAATTTTCATGTAAGAAGAGGAAATATGTATTAATTTATTGTACTCTCAGAGTATTTTATAATTTTCCTGAAAAATAAGAGGAATTATAGGATAAAGAATAGAGTTAAATGAAATTTTGACTTAAAATGCCCATTACACCCTGTTATAACTTACAAAGTTTTTGTAAAATCTCTCTCTTATTATTTTCTCACGTTACTTGATGACATCTCATTATTTTCCTATTTAATTTTTGTTGCTAAATTATTGTCTTGCACAGTTGCACCAAATAAGTTATGCTATTTAACTATTATTATGATCGGTTTCAGAGACGAACCTACACTGGGGCTGAGCGCCACCACCCCCCCAATTTTGAAAATATATCTAACTAGAAAAATAAAAATTTACCCCAAAATATATTTTTTGGCCCCTCTCCTCCAAAGTATTTACATATTAACCCATAAAAACCAAAAAATAATAATAATATTTGCTCCAACCGTTTGCCTGTTGGAATTTGATCTAAGAATAACCAGAAAATCCTCTAGTTTTTTTTTTTTTCTTTGAGAAAAAAAAATCCTCTAGTTTAAACAAAAGAAATTGCCCCAAGAACAACATTAATAAACTCTAGACAAACCAAAATTAACTACAAAATAAATCAGAAATCTAGTCCAAACAAAAACAAAACTATCAAAAATTCCCAACTTTACCCATTTAATTTCTCTCAATCTTCCTTCATTTCTCACTGCCTTTGATATCAGATCCACAAACCAGTTATCAGTCACCAAGCTCACTGTCGCAAGTTCTCAGCTTGGTCTACTTTTCACACTCACACATGAGTTAAGTTGGTTAAGGTATGGTCTTATCTTCTCGATCAGTTGATTTATATTCATTGATCTAAGTTTATTTCTTAATATGTGATGTCTCGCATCTCTCATTGCTGTGTGTCCTTTTTTTTCTTTTCTTTTTTTTGATGGAATTGGTGTGTCTCTTTGTTTTTTCGTTATCCTTTTTTTAAGTTTTTTTCTACTTCAGCTTAAGTTACACACACACTTCTTTTATGTGAGAAATATTGAAGTGTGGCCTTGACATCATAAGGACCGTGCACCCAACCTAATAAAATTTAATAATTGATAATGTGTTTTTTTTTCTTTAATGTTTGTTTGATTAATCCAATAAATTATCATTAGTAATTTTATTGTGACTTGTGAGATTTGTTTGGCTTTTCTTTTTAGACTAATTTATGACATAATAGAACAATTTAATATAGAATAATCAACATTTATTTGATTTTTATTTGTAGATTATGAGAAAATTAATTGCAATGTTTGATTTTTTTCACCGATGTTGATGTTCAAACATTGCCAAACTCTATTAATAATGTACCAAATTTTGAAAATTCTTCAAAGAAAATTGAAAAATCACCACGGCATCAAGTCTTAATCTAACTTTGGTTTATACTTTGGTCTCCCCAAATTTGAATCCTAGTTCCATTCCTAATCAGTTTTCTTTTAGTGCTTTTTATCTTTTTACTTATTCTAATGATAATAATAATAAGACGTATAATAATTACATTGTTATAAAATGATTTATCTTTTAATTTATTCCCACAATAGTACTACCAAACAATGTTATTTACGATTCATTCATTTATTTAAGGGAGCCTATTTTTATTGGTTTTATTTCATGGTAAAATAAGCTAGATAGAGTACATATGTACTTAAAATATTATAGACATAAAATTTGTATATAAACCAAATAAGCTAAATAAACTAGGGAAAAAAAAGGCTATGACAAACATAATATAACGGACTTAATTTTAGAGGTTAAGAGATGGAATTGAGACAATGAATAGTTATGACAAACTAGCATTCTTCTTTATTTTTGGTAAATTTATATTTTATGGAATAATTTATCATTCATTATTGATAAAATATTTTTTTAATCAACTAAATAGTGAAATAACTTACCATTAAGTCATATTAAAAAAAACACTATTAAGGGTGTGCATGATTGGGTTTGGGTTTAAGCTATTTTCTACCTCAACCTAACCTCGTTATGTTTAAAAATTCCCAACCCCAGCCCAAGATAACTTTAAGAACCAATAAAACCAACCCGGAAGAATCGAATTGGGTGGAGTTGGGTTATTGGGCGGAATCATTTCATTAGGCCTAATAAGAAATTAGCTTCAAATAATTATTTAAAGTTATTATTCAATAAATGATTACAATTTACATAATTATGCATAATATTCCGAGTTTATCAAAACTAACTCTCAAGATACTAAAACAAATCAAATTAACAATGATAAACTAAGTCTCAATAACTAAAATAAATCAAACTAAAAATTTTAAATAAATATATATATATATTTAAAATTTAATAACATAGGTTAGGTTGGGTTACTTGGGTCGAAAATTTTGCCAACTCATTTCCAATCCAACCTGAACTTGGAAAAACATTTACAACCTAACCCACTGACTCAAGAAAAACCAATTATAAGTGTCGAATTAGATTAGGTTGGGTTTGTCAAGTTGATGGATTGAATGCACACTCGTATGATCGAAAAACCAAACACTTCCTCTTCAGATTGTCACATTAACGATAATCTGATGATGTGATGTATATGCGATCAAATTACACAGTCAAGTTTGACCCACTAGAATGATTGGTGATTTATAAATATCTCATTACCAAATATACAAAAGCATTATATGTTCTTTTGACATTTAAATGGAAAACAGTGTGTTGGATCGGTATCTGCCATACATTTTGTCATTTACAATAAATCAACAGGTCCGCTTGATGATATTGCTGGATATAGCAGCCGTGAGGTTGAAAAAATGGAGTGGATGCCCCACTTCCAATCTTATAGAATGTTAATATGGCTGAAGCTTTGGAGTGGATTGGTCAAACTGAACACTTAGTCAAATAGGAAAATTGGGCAATTACCTTTTTTCAACCTGGTCAAAGTCATGGATGCCATGATTGATATGGCTTCAATGACTAAAATTAATGCTGTTCCTCAAGTGGAAGGCAAAGTATACTTCATGGGTGCTTATGTTCTTTGATATCTCAACGTCGGGGCTAGAATTAGCGAAAGTGATGATAAGATTGTGGGTGGAAGGAGAATCATTGTCATTGTCATTTTCTCTCTTCGTGACTTCTCATTAATTTTAACTTATGTAACGATGGGTTTGTTTTGCTGGGAGACACTGTCATAATAGAGTGCTTTAAATTCTACGAATTATGTCAAACCATGTGCGTTTGTGATACGAGCATGACCCCCTTGGCCGCAAGCTACACTTCTTCTCTCACGTGAGGCTATGATGTCAAAAGAGAGAAATATGAAAAAAGCAAGTAATCGCCAAAGAAATATTATGGTTATGCTTGAGGGATAATTCATATTTGGGACCTCCTAACAAGCAAAAACTTAAATTTTTCTCATAAACATTCTCATAGATTGTTCTTATTGATCGTAGGCTTTATATCTGCCATACAAAGCCTGAAACGTATCTCAATTAAGAGACAAATGCTGAGCTAAAAAAAGTAAAAAACAAATGATGAGGAGATTACTCCTATACTACTAATGTTTTGTTTAATAGTCACCAAAACAAAGTACCATTATTCAAAACTATTAGGTAAAATTTAACGACTAAGAGTAACTTTCTTGATAGTCTTAATGGTAGGTCGCACGTTACTAAGAAATTGAGGCAAAGACTCCTCATTCTCTATAGGAGGAGGTAGTCTATGTTGAATTGGGACTTGGCTTCATAGAGGCGAGCGAAGCCCATTGCAGCAGATAAGGAGGGCTTGAACATCAATTCGTTGATGTTCTTTACGGCTGCTCGCTTGATGACTTGATGTTCTAGTTAGTGGCAACACTAGGAATTTTTTTTCTGGACTATTCATTATAAAATTTAAACTATATAAAATCTATTTTTTTTTAAATAAAAAAACACTTGAATATATTGACATCATAGAAGAAGAAAAAAAAAACACGCAAATATATGAAATTTAACAATTTCCTTCTACTAACAAAATGAAAAGGCAAAAAAATGACTATTTAGAGATAAAATGAGAACTGAGAATGCTAAGATAAGAATAATAAAATAAGAAAGAGTCCGAAATAAAAAGAGAGAGAGAGAGACGACTGCGAGCCAAGCAACTGAGAATAACACATCTGATGTGACTGCAAAACCAAGAAGCTAAAGTAGAGCTGTTGGCGCCATTAAAGAGAATTCATGACTATACTATCTCTCTTAGTACCAATTTTTAGAAGAATTCACAACTACAACTATTAGCATATGCACACATTCTCTATTAGGTCCGAGACCCTTAAGGTTTAGGTATGATCTAATGCATAAATAAACTTGGTTGTTTTTTGACTTTTTCCTAGGGTTTTAGATAATAGATATGCCCATGATAAAATCCGACTAATCCTTTATAATAAAATAAATATTACAATGCTGAAGTTTATGTCAATTACTTTAATTTAACAATAAATTAGAAAGATATAAATATAAATCAATAAGAATAAATATAACCTCACCGCAAAAAATGGAACCCAATAAAAGCAATAACGCAGCAAGAACTCCATTTGGAATACCTCAACTGCCTGAGGATGTATTACTAAAGAAACTTCTCATACAGAAAATACCCAATTTATCTACTTCTTGTGTGTCTTGAACAAAGAAAAAAAAAATCCACTTTTTTAACTCTCACTTCGAACCGTGGGCTTAGACTTCTTTTTTATTTACAGCTCAGTTTTTCACATTGTTCTCTACTCATTGCTAATCCAACAAGATCGAAGGAAGAGAAATACAAAGTCACCAAAGGGAGATCTTTTGTTTCCACTCTATATATGCAACGGCTCTTATAACATGACCTCACCAATGTGTGAGGCTCACATGTTGTGAGAGGGCTCATGCATATCTTTAAATTTTCAGTTAGGATCCTGAAACCTGTTGGTATCAATTGATTTGTGATATATTTGGAAAGTAGAGTAGCAGAGCTATAAACTTATCTTTCTTTTCTTTTCTTTTTTGAAAGGAATGCTAGGAATGCTATAAACTTATCTTTCTTTTCTAGTTAAAGCTTAAAGGGCACTAGGAGAGGTATAAATAGTCCTTTTTGTAAGTAGTGTTTGTTATACAATCGTATCTTTTTCAGAATAACGCAGTAAATAGCTAGAATTTATTTATTTTAAGGCCTGATTAGATACAGTGATACACTTTCCGTCGTTTCCAATGTCTTTAATATTCATGCAGTCCAAATCTTAAAGAAACCAAAGGTCTCTCTGAGAGAGAGAGAGAGAGAGAGAGAGAGAGACCATATTTGGATCATCTTAATTTGTAGCTCCTTTTAACTCTTTGATTGTGTTGCACGATAAAAGGTCTGACTTGCCAGCCACGAAAGAGATTAAATTTTATTTCTTACTTAAGTTACTTTGTCTAAAGGAATTCAAGGGTTAATTTTTAGGTTAAATAGCCTACTATTTCTATACTCCTTTCTCTTTTTTTTTTATTTTCTCACTCTCATTTCATGGCTCAATCTGCGAGAGAGAGAGAGAGAGAGAGAGAGGATTAAATGGGTGGCTTGGTGCAAGGAACAGTGTTGTGATGTTGTCCAGCAACTCTAAAATCTCAACTGGTAAACATAACTCTAAGATGCTACTTTTTTTCTGGTGCTGCAGACTTTTATTTGTTGGTAAAAATAAAGGTGCACAATATCTTTTATCTTTTGTAGAAAATTGCACTGCTCTTTTTCAGCTTTCCTTCCTTTTTCTTCTCTGATTCTGAAGAATGACGTGCCTAATTCTTTTTTTAATCTTAAAGTCTTAACAAAAAATGCTAGCCGACAAATTAGACAGTGCAGCATCAGTTTTATCGTTTTTTTAAGATTTTTGTTAATGAGAGTGTGCATAAATTAAGTTTTATTTAATGGTATATCAACTTTTTCCTAATATTCTCAAAAAAAAAAAAAAAAAATTACCTTCTTTTTTTCCCTTTCAAAACTTAAGTTTAACATGTGTACAAAAATATATATTAAAACAAGCATACACAATCAATTTGAATTAGTTCCTTTGCCAAGAGCTTTATAGTTGAATTGACATCTTCTCATATATAAAGTATTTGGAGGTTTAAGAGGAAAAGAGTTCGAGCTGCAAGGTTACTAGCAAAGAAAAAAGATGAATGATGGACATAATGAATTTAAAGTGAGGACCTTGTTTTCACTTTGTAGGATGAGATCGATTGGACAATGTATAGATAGTGGCACTATGGATGGCTAGTAACGCCACAGAGCTATGGATGATAACAATAACCAAAAAAGATGAATGATGGTCATAATGGATTTAAAGTGAGGACCTTGTTTTCACTTTGTAGGTTGAGATCGATTGGACAATGTATAGATAGTGGCACTATGGATGGCTAGTAATCCCATAGAGCTATGGATGATAACAATAACCAAAAAATATTAAATGGAACCTTTAAAAAACAATTGTCAAAATAACAATGTTTGAAAGTTATTTGGGAAACTAGCCTTTGAGAACATAGAACTTATCTTTTCAAAATACAATTTCTACTTAGACATTAGGCTTTGTAGGGATAAGGGGCCCAGAATCATATATTGGGCCTTGGACTTTGTCTAAGAACGTTGAATTGTCCGAGAATGAACAAATAGTTATTAGGAGTTCCAATTTAAAGTCTCATGAGTAAGAAACGAATGGAAGGCGGTTCGAAGAGGAACTCCTCCTCGGATATGATGAAGGTAGCTTAAGTATGTACTCCAACAATTAGAGTGACCCTCTAAGAAGCTCCAATGATAGGGACATGTCTCATGAACATACGAGAAGGAAAGAAACCCAAAAAATCTAAGAGAAAGCTGTCATCACCGCATTAAATGCACTGAAACTACTTTTCTGGCCGCATTTCTGTGGGGAAGACCTCTGAACAGTGTTGCTTTGGCTACCGCAACTCACAGAAAGCCAAAAAGGTTGTCCAATGGGACAGGTAATCAAGTAAGGGCTCAGATGATCAACAGATGTAGGATCAAGATGGTTTAAAAGGAGCTATATAATGTGAAAGACCCTCCATGAGAAAGGGGATCGAAAGAGAAGAAAGAAAACACTATAACAATCTAAATTGTCCTTGTATCTAATTGTGATCAATTAATAAAAGTGCGACCTCCTCGGACTGAAAGTCCGTTGATATCAGAACCTCTTATTTGTGTTTGATTGTCATTTAATTCAATGCTAGCCGTTGTCCAACTCATTAGAGCCTAGTTCTTTAACCCACTCTCTACCAATTTATTATATTGGGCTTATTGGGCCAAAATCTCATACATTTTAAGTTTGGGCTGTACACTGTGTCCATACAGGCTTAATTAACAATGATATGCGAATATAACAAAACTAGCTCTAGAAAAGGAAAAAGAAAAAAAAAAGTGAATGAAAAAAAGATAGAACTTGTCTCTTGGAGTGATGAGTTTAATGCTTGAACTCGACTCTTCAAGAAATGAGATACTAAAATGACTATTTTATCAAATAACTTTCAAACATAAGGGCACATTAGGTATATTGTAATAGACATTAAAAAAAAAAAAAAACTAGTGTGTAGCCCTATACATATGCATAGATACAATTAAAAACAATCACAATTATATGGTTCAAATTATAATATTTTTTAGAAAATGTTCATATTATACATGGTATTAGTTTACACTTTTTTTAGATCATACATTTTTAAAGTTTGTAATGATTTCTCATTATATATATATATATATATATATATATATATATGATTTAGAATTTAATTGGATTTAAACTCTTCAATTTTTGCACCCAATAATTCAATTGCCACAAAAATTAAAAAATTAGATGGACACGTGATGGAAAATTGGACTCCAATTGAAATCCAATTTAGAATCTAATTGGATTTGTGCTCTTCGATTTTTACACTCAATAATTTACTTGGTACAAAATTAAAAATTAAATAGGACACGTGGCGCAAAATTGAAAATCGAATTAAAATCTAATTGGATTTTCTTTGAGCTTTGGTTATTAATATATACTAGTTTGTAACTTCATGCATATGCATAGATATACTTAAAGATATACAATAAGATGAATAATATAATTCCTATATATACAATTTAAATACTATTGATAGTCAATTTTATATTTTGTTAACTCTTTAAAAAAATTTGTAAGGATATTATTATGTATAAAATGTAAATTGTCTATTTTTTTTTTAATTATTGTGAAGCACTTTTTTTTTTTTTATGATTCATTTATTCTAGATTCTTTGGTTTTTGTACTTAATAACTTATTTGGATGAATATTTATGATGCGGTCCCACATTTGATTCTAAAATTGGAAAATTATTAGGTACTCCTGAATACTATAAATGCGTAGTCCCCCCTCACATGAATGGTGTGTCCCACTATGAATTTAATTAGTGAGACTCGAAATTCATGTGAGAGAAGAGAGTACGCATTTATGGTACTCCAGAAGTACACAATAATTTCCCTCTAAAATTAAGAAATAAAATTTTTTAGGTGTAAATGCACTTTTAGTCCCTACATTTTGACTTTTTTCCATTTTGGTCCCTTCCTTTTTATTTTACCACTTTTAGTTCCTAAATCAATTAACGCGTGTCATATCAGTCCTTACCGTTAGCCAACTAATAGAAAAAGCTAACATGGCTTACGGCACTATTAAAATAATAATTAAAATAATAGATTTTTAATTATTATTTTAATAGTGCCGTCAACCACGTCAGCTTTTTTAGTTAGTTGGCTGACAGCAAAGATTGATATGACACGCGTTAATTGGTTTAGGGACTAAAAGTGGTAAAATAAAAATAGAGGGACCAAAATGGAAAAAAACCAAAATGTAAGGACTAAAAATGCATTTACGTCAATTTTTTAAGAATAAATAATTTAGGACGTGGTGCAAAATTGGAACTCTAATTTGGAATTCTAATTTGAGTTTCTCTCAACTTCACCTATTATTATATATATAGACTAGCTTATAACCTCATAAATATGCATAGATACACTTAAAAATATACAATAAGATGCATAATATAATTCCTATATATATAATTTAAAGGCGTAAATGCACTTTTAGTCCCTACATTTTGACGTTTTTCCATTTTAGTCCCTACATTTTATTTTTTCCACTTTTAGTCCCTAAAACCAATTTACGCTTTCCGTTTTAGTCCTTGAAACACTGTTCTGTCACCAAATTAACAGAAAGACTGACGGATTAATAAAATATTATTAAAAAAATTATTTAACATTTTTTATATGCCAAAATTAAAAAAAAATTAATTACTCAATTTTAATTTAGAACAAAAAACAAAAAAAAATTATTTTCTTTCAAACAAAAATTTTACTTTCTTTTAATTAAAATGAATTTTTTTAATTCCAATCTTCTTCTTTTTTTTTTTTTTCCAGAAGATCACCACCGAATCAAACCCAAGCAAAAGAATAACAACTTAGCAAAGCAAAAGAATAGCAACCCAGCAAAAGAACATTATTACTTAAACCCAGATCAAACCCAGCAACCAAGAACACAAATCTAGCAACCAAAAACTCAAACCTAGATCACAACAACACAAACGAAAAAAAAGAAAAGAAACAGAGACCAAACACAAACACAGACCCAAAGTTCTTCGTGTTCTTCCCAGATCAAACCCAACAACCGAGAACACAAATCCAAGTTCTTCGTGTTCTTCCCAGATCAAACCCAGCAACCAAGAACACAAATCCAGCAACCAAAAACTCAAACCTAGATCACAACAACACAAACAAAAAAAAGAAAAGAAACAGAGACCAAACACAAACACAGACCCAGATCACAAATAGAGATTAAACATAAACGAAACCCAAATCACAACCCAAGCCAAAATCATCAGCAGACCCAACCACCGATCCATGTTCACAACACCCACATGCAAGCCTCCAAATTTTTCCCATTGTTTTCACGCCATCAAGACCCCACGGCCTCCATGATCAAAACCTCGAAGATCAGCCTCTTGATCTGCTCGCCGCTGGTCAATATCGGGCTCCAATACCGAATCGGTGACTGGGTTTTGTACAACGGAGCCATAATTACACAGAAATAAACTATGGGTTTTCTTTCTAGGGTTTCATACACCTAATCAACGGACCTTCTTGATGGGTTCGATGGGTCAATGGCAACGGAAACGGCGACAGCAGCACAGACCTTCTGGGGTTTCTTTCTTCTATGGCAATGGTGACCTCATCATTGAGTCTTGAACGAGTTCGACGGCGGCGACCTCATCACTGAGTCTTGAAAGAGATCAGAGAGAGTTTGGGTCAATCAGAGTTTGAATTAGATCGGGGTGAGGAGAAAGAGAGTTTGAGAATAGAGAGAGAAAAGGGTTTAAAAGTTGAATGTTCTTCTGAACAAAAAAAAAAAAAAAAGAAGATTGGAATAAAAAAAAATTCATTTTAATTAAAAAAAAGTAAAATTTTTGTTTGAAAGAAAATAATTTTTTTTTGTTTTTTGTTCTAAATTAAAATTGAGTAATTAATTTTTTTTAAATTTTGGCATATAAAAAATGTTAAATAATTTTTTTAATAATATTTTATTAATCCGTCAGTCTTTCCGTTAATTTGGTGACAGAACAGTGTTTCAAGGACTAAAACGGAAAGCGTAAATTGGTTTTAGGGACTAAAAGTGGAAAAAATAAAATGTAGGGACTAAAATGGAAAAACGTCAAAATGTAGGGACTAAAAGTGCATTTACGCCATAATTTAAATACTATTGATAGTAATTTTTTATATTTTATTAACTCTTTAAAAAACTTTTGTAAGGATATTATTAGGTATAAAATGTAAATTGTCCATATTTTATTATTGTTGTTGTGGGGCCGGGAAGCTTATGATCCGGCCCACACTTTATTAGGGCTCAGGGTTCATGCCGAGGAGGGTATATGCCGAGGACAAATGGGGAAAGGCCGGTGTGTCTAGTGGAACAGCCGAGGATGACCCTGTCCTCGGCACTACAGGACTTCAAGGGGAATAGCAACGTCCCGATGATGGCTATCCCCAAAAAGCCCCCAGAAGGAGATACGAGAAGAATGGGACCCACGTTGGAGGTACGGTGCGAAACTGGTTCAGGATAAATACATCCTCTCTGCATTAAATACACCCACCAGCGTCCTGACCGTGTTAATGAGAGAAGACGCCTGGTCAGAGTGACTTCGATCGTCGCAACTAACAGAAAGCAAGATGGGACAGTCGATAGGATGGGTACAGAAGTTAGCGCATGTCTGACCAACAAGTGGAGGGCTAAAATCAACCAAGAAGGACTATATAATGTGAAGGTTAACGCATCAAAGAGGAGGCTGGGAAAAATGGTCAAAACCAGAGCCTCCTAGCCCACCTCTAGGAGAAAAACTCCCAGAGCGTACACGTTTTATTTATGTATGAATACCCCGGAATACCACCGACTCGTGATCAAGGCCTAGCATTTCAAACCCATACTCTATAAATGATATTGTTAGGGCCTATTTACGTGCGAACCCAGTATCGTTCTTGGGTCGTTCCAAATCATGTCCTTACAATTGGCGCCGTCTGTGGGGAAGGCTTGTGTGTTGGCACAGGCGGTAGGTCGAAACAATCCCCTTGTCACTTCTAAACAGCCGGTTGTATTGTTTTAGCGTAAAGTTCCACCAGGGGCTGTGCTTCTTTATTAGGGGCTGCGCTTCGTAGCGTTAGCAGCACGGATAGTTCTAGGGACTTGGCCGAAGAGCTAATTCCCCGTAAACCAAGGTCCCGTGCCATAACCGAGAGGTTAATTGCCCCAACTACTTATCAAAATCAAGTTTTGGACAGAACCAGGGTATTGCATGGTCCTTGGACTCAAACCTATGGGGAAACCAACTACTTATCAAAATCAAGTTTTGGACAGAACCAAGGTATTGCATGGTCCTCGGACTCAAACCTATGGGGAAACCAACTACTTATCAAAATCAAGTTTTGGACAGAACCAGGGTATTGCATGGTCATCGGACTCAAACCTATGGGGAAACCAACTACTTATCAAAATCAAGTTTTGGACAGAACCAAGGTATTGCGTGGTCCTCGAACTCAAACCTATGGGGAAACCAACTACTTATCAAAATCAAGTTTTGGACAGAACCAGGGTATTGCATGGTCATCGGACTCAAACCTATGGGGAAACCAACTACTTATCAAAATCAAGTTTTGGACAGAACCACGGTATTGCATGGTCCTCGGACTCAAACCTATGGGGAAACCAACTACTTATCAAAATCAAGTTTTGGATAGAACCAAGGTATTGCATGGTCCTCGGACTCAAACCTATGGGGAAACCAACTACTTATCAAAATCAAGTTTTAGATAGAACCAGGGTATTGCATGGTCATCGGACTCAAACCTATGGAGAAACCAACTACTTATCAAAATCAAGTTTTGGACAGAACCAGGATATTGCATGGTCCTCGGACTCAAACCTATGGGGAAACCAACTACTTATCAAAATCAAGTTTTGGACAGAACCAAGGTATTGCATGGTCCTCGGACTCAAACCTATGGGGAAACCAACTACTTATCAAAATCAAGTTTTGGACAGAACCAAGGTATTGCATGGTCCTCGGACTCAAACCTATGGCGAAACCAACTACTTGTCAAAATCAAGTTTTGGATAGAACCAGGGTATTGCATGGTCATCGGACTCAAACCTATGGGGAAACCAACTACTTTAAAGAAACCTAGATACTAAGCAGGACCAACACTACACGTGATTACCTCCATTGAATGAGGATCAGACATGGGCTCAAAGCTCTATAGGGGCAGGTAAGCTAGTGTTTTGAAATATGATTCTAAATATATAGCATGCACAACTATTCATACATGTTAAGATAACTAGTTCAAAATTCATAAATAATAGTAAGTATCAACAAGGGCAACTAACTAGTAACCAAAAGGAAAAAGGAAGAAAAGAATTTCATATACGTGTTCAACAGGTTCAAACTACTAGCAAATTACGAAGTTTTCAAAATGAAAAAGAAACAAGTTAATCGTTAAACTAAAAACAAATACAAAGCCTGGCCGGGGTTTCTACTTCTTTAACTTTGCATCGGCCACATCCTGGGAAAGGAGAACGGGATCAGCTCCGGTGCCCTGGAGGACAGTCCCTTCTGGGGAAGACTGAATAGGATCAGTGTCGGTACTCTTGGGGACCACAACAAGGGGAATCGTCTGTAAGGGCTGGGCAAGTATGGCTGTCTCCTCGGCGGTAGGCATCTGAGTGCCAAGCACGGGCTCAGCAACCTCTTTGGGTACCTCGGGATCCGTATGCTGAGATGCTTCTATCACATCCTGAAGCTCTCCCTCTTTCAACGGCTCCGCAGGAGAAGCGCCGACCCATACGATTTCCGATTGAGTGACCCCTTCCTCTTGTTGGTCGCTCACAGCTGCAAAGCTGGTGGAGGTGGCCTTGCGGATGGCTATAACGTAGAATATGTTCTCCGCTTTCCACAAGTCAAATGAAGCATTCACCCCAGCCCACTTCAAGGCCTCTTCCCAAACCTGGGAGCAGTAAAGCCTGCATACTCCAGGAATCTGGGCTTTAAGGATGGCTTGGGTTTCAGCTACCCCCGCATTATAACCATCATCCTCGGCCATTTCCTTTGCAGCCTCAGCCTCGTTTCTGGCAAACTCGGCCTCCTGCTTGGCCCTTATGGCCTCGTCACGGGCATACTCCGCCACCCCTATTTCATGCTCTGTCATGGCCAATTTTTTATTTAAGTCCTCGATTAGCTCTTTAGCTATTTGCAACTGATCCTCGGCATCTCGCAGACGTTTTGTTTGGTCCTCAGTTTGTTTTTGGGCGCTGGCTAAACCCGCCGAGGCGCTGTCCCTTGCTCGGATCGCCTCTGTTAGGGCAGTCTTGGTCTTGGCGAGGTCGTCCTCAGAAGCTTTGAGAGTCCGTGTGGCCACTAAGCGCTTGGAGCGTTCACTCTCGGCCGCTTTACTCTGATTGTTCACCTCTTCCTCCATCCTATAGGTGGCCTGGAGAGCCTGTCAAGGGAGATAAATACATCGTAAATGAAAAACCGGGAGTGGGAGTTAACAAAGTTCTAGGTTTCAAGAGCTTTACCATGCCCAAGTACCTCTTCGTACTGAGGAAGACCTCTTGCATCCTCATTTTCTTCAGCCCATCCATGTCAGTGGGAAGCAGTATGGCTCTCCCTAGTGCGTCTGCCACATAACCGCCCTCGCCATCTCCAAGATCCCTCATGGATGCGGTCTCTAGCAATGGACCCCCGTGGAGCATTGGAGCGGGAAGCCAGGCGCTTGGCGGGGATTGGGCCTCGATCTCCTTTCCCTTGCTTTGGGAAGATTGGGACTCGGTTTCTTTACCCTTGCTTGGGTGCCCAATCTTCAGTTGTTTCGTACGAGGGGCTTCCTCCCTCTCCTTAGAAGGTTGGGATTTTCCCCTATCCATGGTCTCCTTGCCCTTGGGGCTCCTCTTTCTCTTTGAATCAGTGCCTTCCGGCCGAGGAGGCAGAGCTGCTTAGGAAGGAGCAGGAAGCTTGGGGCGGGGGGATTGTGGTTGTGACTTGGTGGAGGACGACCTAGTTTGGATGGTCGGGGGCTGAGGTGGTGGGGGCGGAACGTTAGATTGCGGCGTTCCCTGCACACCCTCCCCCGGTTGACCCTCGAGGAGTTCGAATAGGCTGGACTGGGGCATTCTCTTGAATCCCATCTCGGCTTGCGAAGATGTACCTACTGATGATAGTTCCGCCTCGGACAAAACTGGATCACCTAAATCACCAGAAGGATCCTCGGATTGGTTGGTTAGGTCAAATACCCCAAAGCCTTCCTCGAACCGATCTAACTCGCCTTCGTCCTCCGCTACTTGGTGAGACGAGGAGGGGCCCACCGGTGGGATGCTCTTTGGGACAGATGGTCTTTCGGAGATTAGAAATCCTGTCTCGACCACGGTGATTTTTGGAAGCTGAGGACGGTTGGCGCTGATCACGTGCCTAGGGTCGCCAAATGACTTCTGAACAGGAGGGTACCCTAATATTTTGTGAGCGGCTCGCACTTGACCATCTCCGTCATTTACAAAAACCGCCGCTTGTAGAACAGTCTCCAAGTCCGCCGGTTAACTAAGTGAAAATGCCGTTTATAAGCGTGTGAATCTACAAAAGAAAAAATATATGCATGGTTAGTTACCGAGCCACATCAGATTAAAAATGGTGCAAAGGGTCAGCGCCCTTCCATCCCTTATACCCCACCTGGTTCTCCTTCTACCATGGGGCACGGATTGCCATCATGCCATTCACCGGAGACGATAAGGAAATCCTTGTTTAATCCCTTGTTAGAATCGGGAAGGCACTGGATTAGTCGAACCCTGTCGTCCCTCGTCTTCATGTAGAATGATTTCCCCTTCAAGTGTTGGAGGTTATAGCACCAATTCACGTCATGGTGGGTCAGTCTTAGCCCCATCTTTTCGTTTAATGCATCCACGCAACCCAAAATCCTAAACATGTTGCCGGCGCACTGGGTGGGGGCTAATCGGAAGTGCCTGAGGTAACCCCTCGTCACCGGCCCCATAGGGATTCTTATACCCCCCTCTACAAAGGCAAGGATGGGAATTACTACCTCACCCGTTTCCCTCTTATAGTGCCACTCCCCCATCTTACAATGCCTCAGACTTACGTTGGGAGGAATTTTGTAATCGGCGATGAAATTGTTCATCGCCTCTTCAGTATCGACTAACTTCCTTAGTCTCGATTTAACCCTCGATTTAACAATTTCTATGATTTACTAAACAAACTCAACCAGCAACGGGAGAAGGAAAGGAACCAGAGGAAAAATAAACCCAGAAAAGAGAAAAAAAACGAGTTAATGGAGGCAGGGAACTTACATAAAAGAGGAAAGACGCTTCGGACAGGCTTTTTGTGCTGGAGATAGAATCGAATTTAGGCGAAAGTTCAGATGAACCCAGGGTATATGTGCTGGAACTCTTAAGTGTAAAACTGAAGAGGCGGACCCGTTCCGAAAAATCATTTATACTTTCTAGGGTAACTGCACAAATTTTCCCGCCCATAAAGACCAAGGAATTACCACCGTTTGATTTTCATCATGCCGTTGAACGTGGGAAACACAGAGCCGCCCGCATTTAATGAGGCCACGTCTCACCTTCCAACTGCACCAGGAACGTGTCTCGGGCAGATGAAAAGTCTTGGGAACCAATAAGTGACAAGGATTGACAGGCATTGACAGATATCCGATGTCATCAAAAGCCTCCTATCTGTCCGAAGAGTCGGATAGCAGGATTTTGAGGGGCTATTGTGGGGCCGGGGAGCTTATGATCTGGCCCACACTTTATTAGGGCTCAGGGTCCATGCCGAGGAGGGTATGTGCCGAAGACAAATGGGGAAAGGCCGGTATGTCTAGTGGAACAGCCGAGGATGACCCTGTCCTCGGCACTACAAGACTTCAAGGGGAATAGCAACGTCCCGATGATGGCTATCCCCAAAAAGCCCCCAGAAGGAGATACGAGAAGAATGGGACCCACGTTGGAGGTACGGTGCGAAACTGGTTCAGGATAAATACGTCCTCTCTGCATTAAATACACCCACCAGCGTCCTGACCGTGTTAATGAGAGAGGACGCCTGGTCAGAGTGACTTCGATCGTCGCAACTAACAGAAAGCAAGATGGGACAGTCGATAGGATGGGTACAGAAGTTAGCGCCTGCCTGACCAACAAGTGGAGGGCTAAGATCAACCAAGAAGGACTATATAATGTGAAGGTTAACGCATCAAAGAGGAGGCTGGGAAAAATGGCCATAACCAGAGCCTCCCAGCCCACCTCTAGGAGAAAAACTCACAGAACGTACACGTTTTATTTATGTATGAACACCCCGGAATACCACCGACCGTGATCAAGGCCTAGCCTTTCAAACCCACGCTCTATAAATGATATTGTTAGGGCCTATTTACGTGCGAACCTAGTATCGTTCTTGGGTCGTTCCAAATCGTGTCCTTACAATTGTGAAGCACTTTTTTTTTATAATTCATTTATTCTAGATTTTTTTTTTTTGTACTTAATAACTCATGACTTGGATGAATATTTATGATGTGGTCCCACATTTGATTCTAAAATTAAGAAATAAAACTCTTTAAGAATAAATAATTTAGGACACATGGCGCAAAATTGGTACTCTAATTTTGAATTCTAATTTGAGTTTTTCTCAGCTTCACCTATTATTATTATTATTATATAGACTGGCTTATAACCTCATGAATATACATGGATATACTTAAAAATATACAATAAAATGTATAATATAATTCCTATATATATAATTTAAATACTATTGATAGTCATTTTTTATATTTTATTAACTCTTTAAAAAAATTTGTAAGGATATTATTAGGTATAAAATGTAGATTGTCCATATTTTATTATTATTGTGAAGCACTTTTTTTTTTTTTTTATAATTCATTTATTCTAGATTTTTTTTTTGTACTTAATAACTCATGACTTGGATAAATATTTATGATGTGGTCTCACATTTGATTCTTAATTAAGAAATAAAACTCCTTAAGAATAAATAATTTAGGACACATGGCACAAAATTAGAACTCTAATTTGGAATTTTAATTTGAGTTTCTCTCAGCTTCACCAATTATTATATATATAGACTAGTATGTAACCCGTGCGTGCTTACGCATAGTAATGATAACTTGTAGTGGTGTTATTAATGTTAGTTTGGGTTATTAAATATATAAGACACAATTCTAGCAGGACATTTGGATGTACTAAAATAGTCTTTTCTTGCAATTTTCATAATATTGGTTACGCTAAGTTTTTTTTTTCATTACATTGTTATTATGTATATAATTTTGAAAATCACTATTGGATACTACATATACAATATCAATTCACAATTATAATCTGTGAAATTCTACTAAATATAACACAAAATAAAATATTAAATTGGTCAAATAGTATATCTTAAATTGAATGGGAATAGGTACATGGAATCGTTTATATCAATTATAGTTTGTTATGTTCAATATCTTTGTATACAAAATATCTGAATAGAAATAATATAAAAAACATGTTCATTAGTTCAGAGAAAAAATAACAACAAAAATCAAAACAATTTAATTTGTATGAAAAGCTAAGAAAAGCAAAATCCAATTTTAATTCTAATTAAATTTTCTCAAAACGTTAGTTTAAAAAACAATATATATATATATATATATATATATATATATTTATATATTACCTAGTTAGTAATGAACCGTACATAGTCATGGTATATTACATAAATGACTTGTTAATTTGATTTGTTTTTAGTTATTCAAAAAAAGGCACATAAATATAAAATCATTCAAACTCTCTCTTCCTCTAATTTTATATATATAGTTAGTGTGGAGGCTAATTGATTAGGAAGTATTGTTAAAAATAGTATTAACTGGGCCTATGACCCTATCCGAGGACGTTAGACCATCCAAGGAGGCCCAAATAAGGCAATGGGGGGAATAAGGTTAAGAGAGGAATAGAGACAATGTGAGATGGGTTCAATAAGCGTCCGAGGATAAAAATCTTCTCGGTAACGGGTGTCCGAGGTAAATTTAAGTATCATACCATCATAGACTTACTTCATAATTACACCACAACTAAGGATTGGACATGGGATCAGGGATAAGGAAAGAAAGGTAAACAAATATCTTCAAAAGCTGCTACCTCCGCATTAAATGTCTTTCAATCAACTCTCTGGCTGCATTAATATGGAAATGATGCCTGAATAGTGATCAAGCAGCCTTACAGCTACTGGTTGATGGTTCTAGGAGATGTTGGATGGGACAGGAAGGAGTCCCCCAAATCTAATCTACATGTGTGTGGTAAGGATGATACCAAGATGGCAATATATAACTCGGAAGAATGCACTGAGAAAGGAGGAGAAAAAAGATACAACTTTTGTCTTGATAAAAACCATATGAAACAAGGAACTTAGTTGGTTCCAGGGAAAAAATTGGATAATCTTATTTGTGTCGAACCATCTTGAATCGTTGAAATTAATTATTTCGCTTTTGGGATAAATCTAGTTCTTCTATCCACGCTCTACAAATTTATTGTTCGGGCCGTTAGCGTTTGAGCCAAATCCAGTTTTGGGACAAATACAATTTCAGTCCTTACAATTGGCGCCGTCTGTGGGAAGAGCTTGATCTTTCTGAAGGAAATTCGGTTACAATGTTCATGATGGAGGAAGCAGGTCCACACCAGGCAGCAGTGGGACCGCACCAGATAGAAGCAGGCCCACACCAAGCAGAATCAAGGGGTTCCCAGCATGGTAATCCACACCGGAGCCTCGAACGGAGAGATGGCCGTGAGGGAAGTGTACGCACGACTCATACCAGCAAAAGCCAATCTCGAGGGAAGAGTCATGTCTCCCATGCAAAGAATGACAAAGACATGCAACGTGAAATTGACAAATTGAAAAGGGAGTTGCGTCACGCACGACGACGACGTTCCCCACCCAACTCCGAGCCTTCCTCCGAAGAGACAGATGGTGCTAGTTATAGACGAAAATCCAGAACCCCGCCCAGTGAGACTTTTACCTATGAAGAGGAATATCACCGTCAACGTAGGTACAAAAGTCCGCCTCGCAGAGGCTTGGGGAATAACGCCATGAGCAAAGCTTTAAGCCAAGTTTCCAAATCACCTTTTACAAGGAATATAGAGGATGCGAATCTTCCTCGGTGATTTCATCAGCCTACTTTTACCCTGTACAATGGTCGGACGGACCCGGTAGAACACGTTAGCCATTTTAGCCAAAGGATGACTATCTACTCTAGAGATGAAGCTTTGATGTGTAAGGTCTTTCCATCAAGTTTGGGCCCCGTGGCGATGAGGTGGTTTAACGGTTTAAAGGCTAATTCTATTGATTCCTTCAAGAAACTTACTCGGGCTTTTGGTGCACGCTTTATTACCTGCAGCAGGGTTCCTCGGCCTTTGAGGTCTTTGTTGTTGATGTCCATGCGAGAGGGTGAGACTCTTAAAACTTATTCGAATAGATACTGGGAAATGTTTAATGAGATAGAGGGAAAGCATGATGATGTGGCCATAAGTACTTTCAAGGCTGGTCTTCTAGCCGAACATGATTTGAGGAAATCTTTAACTAGTAAACCTGTCACTAGTGTACATCAATTGATGGATCGGATTGACAAGTACAGAAGAGTAGAAGAAGACCAACTGCAGGGAAAGGGAAAGGCTAAGGTAATCCCTTAGGAGAGGAGGGATTTCAGGTCGGACCGGTACAACAATAACCGGCCTAGGAAAGACTTTGTTGGGCAATCAGGTTCTGCTAACACCCAGGCGGTTAATGTTGTGTTTCGGGAGCCGGTGCAACAGGTACTGGAGAAGATTAAGAATGAACCATATTTTAAATGGCCAAATAAAATGGCAGGAGAACCTACGAGACGCAACCAGAATCTCTATTACCACTACCATCAAGATCACAGCCACACAACTGAGGACTGCAGAAATTTACGGGACCATCTGGAACAATTAGTCCGAGAAGGGAAGTTGAAGCAACTATTGCACCACTCCAGTGGCCGAGTAGGCCAGGCAGGTTCGGGGATGCGGGGCGATACTTCTTCGAGGGTCCCCCTTGGAACAATCAATGTTATTTTTGCTGCCCTGGGGAAGACTAGATCTTGCCCTTCCAGGGTACTATCAGTATCTCGATCTCCAGCCGAAAAGTGTAGCTCAACGTCTAAAAGAGCTAGGATGGACATCTCATTGGTTTTGGGCTTTTCAGATGAAGACAAAGTAAGAACCATACAGCCACATGATGATGCTCTGGTGGTTACACTGAGAATAGGCGGGTACGATGTGAGAAGGGTAATGGTTGACTAGGGCAGCGCTGCTGATATAATGTACCCTGACTTATACAACGGGTTAGGTTTGAAGCCTGAGCACTTGACAACTTACAGTTCACCTCTGGTGAGTTTTGAGGGAAGAATGGTCGTCCCGAAAGGTTAGATAAGGCTACCTGTACAAGTCGGTACGGATGTGGTGGAAGTGGACTTCATCGTTATAGATGTTTTCTCTCCATACACGGCTATTATGGGTCGACCTTGGCTCCATACCCTGGGTGAGGTCTCCTCTACCCTACACCAGAAAGTAAAGTACCCATCCAGAGGCCGAGTTTTGGAGATAGTGGGAAGCCAGGCTGCAGCCTGGCAATGCCTGGTAGCGGCTATCCAACATCGGCCAGAGGCGGAGACCTCGGCTACCGCCGATAATGGTTTATAGCAATTAAAAGCCCTAGCATTACCCTTAAATGGACTGGCCGATGAGGCAAAGAGCGAAGATTTGGAGAGGGTAATTGTTTCTGATGATCCGGAGAAATTCTTCCCGGTTGGGGCTAAACTGCCTTCACGAGAGAAGGAACAGTTGGTCGAATTCCTCAGAGAAAATGTCGATGTGTTCGCATGGAACCCATACGAAGCCCCGGGTATAGATCTGATCCTCATTTGTCATCAACTCAATGTGAATCCTTCCATTATTCCGAAGAGACAGCCACCTCGGCGCCCATCAAAAGAGCACGCCGAAGCTGTTAGGAGTGAAGTGGCCAATCTCAAGCAGGCAGGGGCTATTAAGGAAGTTTTTTATCCTTAGTGGTTACCCAACACGGTGGTGGTAAAGAAAAAGACTGGGAAATGGCGAGTGTGCATGGACTTCATGGACCTCAACAAGGCTTGTCCCAAGGATCCTTTTCCTATGCCCAAGATAGACCAGTTGGTGGATGCAACAGTTGGTCACCCTCGGATGAGTTTTTTGGATGCCTTTCAAGGATATCACCAAATACCGCTAGCATTGGACAATCAAGAGAAGACAACTTTTGTCACCCCCATTGGGAACTATCATTATAAAGTGATGTCCTTTGGTTTGAAAAATGCAGGGTCTACCTATCAACGAATGATGACTAAAATGTTCGAACCACAACTGGGCTGAAACATTGAAATCTATACCGATGATATGGTTGTGAAAAGTAAAGTGGTGTCCGAGCATGTGGAAGATCTTACGAGTATTTTTGGGATTCTGAGAAATCATAAGTTACGTCTGAATGCCTAAAAGTGTTCCTTTGGCGTAGGCTCCGGAAAATTATTAGGGTACATGGTGACTCATAGGGGAATTGAGGTGAACCCAGACCAGATAAAGGCCATTCACGATTTACAAGCACCTCGGAATCCAAAGGAGGTGTAGAAACTGACAGGAATGACTGCTGCTTTGAACCGATTTATCTCCAGGTCAGCTGATAGGTGCAGACCCTTCTTCCGTTTATTGCATAAATGGAAAGGATTTGAGTGGACCGAGGAATGCGCTGTAACGTTTCAGCAGCTGAAAGAGTACCTATCTCAGCCGCCTATCATGTCCAGCCCTGAGGTGGACGAAGTCCTGTTTGCTTACCTGGCAGTTGCCTCTCACACAGTTAGTTTTGTCTTGATACGAGAGGACGGTGGCATTCAAAGGCTAGTTTATTACGTAAGTAAGTCACTTCATGAGGCCGATGTGAGATACCTATCGTTAGAAAAGTCCATCTTGGCAGTAATCCATGCAACTCGCAAGCTCCCGCATTACTTTCAGGCACACACCGTAATGGTCCTAACTCAGCTACCACTCAAGTCCATACTTAGAAGCGCAGACTATACGGGGAGGATTGCTAAGTGGGGCACGATCCTAGGGGCTTTCGACATCAAATATATACCCCGTACCTCTGTGAAAGGCCAGGTCCTCGCCGATTTAGTAGCCGAGTTCGCCAAGCTCCCAGAGGGAGCTGAGATGAAGCACCATGATATGGATGAAAAGTCGGTTGGCTTGATTTCCACACAGGACGACTCATCCTGGAAAGTATATGTGGACGGTGCAACGAATCAACGGGGAGCAGGAGTGGGGCTAGTCCTGGTATCCCCCGAAAAGATCATCATTGAGAGGTCCTTGAGACTGGGATTCTCAGCCACGAACAATGAAGCGGAATATGAAGCTTTGTTTATGGGAATGAGTATGGTCCAGAAAATGGGCGGAAAGGTAGTGAAAGTATTCTCGAATTCAAGACTGATAGTTAGCCAGGTGAAAGGGGAACTAGAAGCCCAAGATGCAAGAATGCAGTAATATTTGAGTCAAGTTAGGCATGTGCAAAAGAAATTTCAATCTTTTGACTTGTCACATATTCCCCGAGGTGAAAATACCCACGCCGATTCCTTGGCAACCCTTGCCACCTCTTCGGCACGGAATTTTCCCTGGGTGATAATTGTTGAGGATTTGTGCACCCCCACCTCCGTAGGGAAAGACATACTTCAGGTTCATCAAGTTAATCTAGCGCCGAGCTGGATGGACCCTATACTAAAATTCCTCGAAAGTGACTCCTTGCCTGAAAAGAAAATAGAAGCCGAGAAAATACGAAGGAAAACTCCTCGGTTTTGGTTATCCGAGGACAAAAAGTTGTACAAACGCTCTTTTTCTGGGCCATATCTACTTTGTATACACTCCGAGATGTCAGAGTCACTTCTAGAGGAATTACATGAAGGAATTTGTGGAAGCCACATGGGGGGAAGGTCCTTATCTCACAGGGCCCTTACTCAAGGATATTGGTGGCCGAATATGCAGAAGCAAGCGCAAGAGTATGTTAGAAAGTGTGACCAATGTCAGAGATTCACGCCCAACATACACCAGCCTAGAGGAATTCTTAATCCCCTTTCTAGCCCTTGGCCTTTTGCTCAATAGGGTTTAGATATTGTAGGTCATTTTCCTAAAGCATTAAGAAACAAAAAATATCTGCTAGTCGGCACGGATTATTTCACTAAGTGGGTTGAAGCTGAACCTTTGGCTAACATCAGAGACGTAGATGTTAAGAGATTTATCTGGAAGAATATTGTCACGCTGTTCGGAACTCCACACACCCTTATCTCGGATAATGACCTTCAATTTGATAGTAAAGCCTTCAGGTAATACTGTTCAGACTTGGGGATAAAGAATAGATATTCCACTCCGGCTTATCCTCAAGGGAATGGGCAAGCTGAGGTCGTCAACAAAGTTATAGTCAATGGACTTAAGAAGAGGCTGGATGATGCGAAAAGAAAATGGGTGGAGGAATTGCCACATGTCCTTTAGACGTATCAAACAACGCCTCGAAAGTCAACAGGGGAGACTCCTTTCTCAATGGCCTACGAAGCTGAGGTCGTCATCCCTCTGGAAACTAGTTTCCCAACGTTAAGGACTAGTACATTTACCTCGGACGGTAATGATGGGCTGTTAGAAAAAAGTTTGGATTTGATTGAAGAACAAAAGGAGAATGCAATGGTCCAATTGGCTTACTACCAGCATAAACTCAAGCGAGGCTATGATACTAATTTAAAGCTGAGGCCGTTAGCTGTAGGAGACTTGGTGCTGAGGAAAGTTCTGGGAACCACTAAGAATCCAGCTTGGGGAAAATTGGGGCCTAATTGGAAAGGGCCTTATCGGATTACTTCAGTAGCCGGAATAGGAGCCTATTATCTGGAAGACCTAGATGAAAAAGCTATACTCCATCCTTGGAATGTAAACAATATTAGGAGTTATTATTATTAATAAGAGTAATCTAGTTTGGGGTTTCTTTTAATCTACGCCAATCATACATCATGTGTTTCCATATCTATTGAAGCATTAAACAGAAACTAAGTTATGTCAGGTTCCTCGAACCACAAATTTAGTGGAAATTAATACCCTATGACATCTATTGAAGTATTAAACAGAAACTAAGTTATGTCAGGTTCCTCGGGCCACAAACTTAGTGGAAATTAATACCCCATGACATCTATTGAAGTATTAAACAGAAACTAAGTTATGTCAGGTTCCTCGGACCACAAACTTAGTGGAAATTAATACCCTATGACATCTATTGAAGTATTAAACAGAAACTAAGTTATGTCAGGTTCCTCGGACCACAAATTTAGTGGAAATTAATACCCTATGACATCTATTGAAGTATTAAACAGAAACTAAGTTATATCAGGTTCCTCGGACCACAAACTTAGTGGAAATTAATACCCTATGACATCTATTGAAGTATTAAATGGGTTCAAAATAATAGACCCTCAAGTACCGTCCTCGGATCACAGGGTTCTTAATTACCTATTGAAGATATAAATCCCAATAGGCTTTCACTTGATGTATAATTTAGGTACCTTAGACCTAACTTCATCCAACTTTTGAACGCTTCCTTAAGATTCAATTTATGAATGGATATATTCGTATCCGAATTGTATCTATGTGATGTCATAGTCTTAATGATTATCATCCGTTTTGGCTGCCAACTGTTAGTGTGTGTAAGTTATATTTTTCCTCTTGTATAAACAAAGGACAATCAGGGTGAAATCACTCAAACTGATATGATTAAACGAACAACACAAAAATAAGATAAACAACAACTTAAACAAATTTCAAAAAAGTAAAAATGCATACTTCATTAACATATGTCTATAATAATAAATAAATAAACAAACGGAAACAAGACCCCTTACAAAAGTTCTACTTAAATTACAAAATAAGGCCTATTTTTTCAACTTAATTTGAAGCTTGGAAGCTTGGTTGGTTGGTTTGTCTGCCTCTGAGGTAGTTGTTCCCTCTTTGTCCTTAGCAGCTCCCTCAGCTGGCATGACTGTAGAGGTCAAATCTTGCTGAAAGCCTTGAGAAGCTACCTCTGCCTTCGGAATGGCTGCAGCTTTATCCAAGGATGCTCCTTGGGATGCACTGGTTTCTTTGGCTGGTTCTTGTTGGCTAGGGGGTGGAGGATCTTGAAACAACCCTTTTGGATTTGGATCAGTAGTTATGGAAGTCACTTCGGCTTGAGTGGAAGGAGGATTCGAGACTCGGATTGCAAGGGGATAGAACACATTCTCTGCCTTCCTTAACTCAGATGAAGCCTCAACCCCAGCTTGGTTAAGGGCTTCATCCCAAGTTTGGGCACAGTAAATGCGGCACACCATTGGGACCTCTGCCTTAAGGGCTTCTTCCGTCTCAGCTACACCGAGGTCGTAACCTTTCTATTCGGCCATGTTCGTTGCCTGCTCGGCCTCAACCTTTGCCTTCTTGGCCTCCTCCCTGGATTTCTAAGCTTAATCCTTTAATCTTCGGGCTTCCTCCAGCTGCTTTCTAAAGGTTGCCATTTGCTCCCTAGCAGCCTTCAATTTTTGATTTGCTTCGCGTAGGCGCTTCCTCTGATCCTCAGCTAGCCTTTGTGCACCTTCCAAGGCCGAATCAGCGCTTCGGCGAGCCTGCTCCTCAGCAGTTAGTTTTATCCTCGCCTCCGCCAGGTTGTGCTCTAATATGGTCAAAGTTTGTATGACAGACGCCTGTGTTTTCCTTTCATCCTCTAACTGTTGGTAACAGTTATCGAGTATCTCATTCAGTCTAAAAGTGTTTTGGATAACCTAAAAGGAAAAGGTCAACGCCATATTCAGTAAAAAGCACACATCAATAAGTAATAATGGCCAGTAAAAAAAAAAAAAAAAAGGGAGGGGGAAGAAAGTTGACACTATACCATTCCCAAATATCTTTTATTGTTAAGGATGAGCTCATTCTTCCTTGCATTTTTTAGTTCGGCCATATCCTTAGGAAGCAATAAAGCCTCCTCTACGGCCGAGGCTACGTGGCACCCAATGCCACCGATAAAGTCCCTAATTGATGCGTCATCCTTCAGGGGCTCCCCACCGTGCATAGGTGCTGGCAGCCAAGCTTGTGGCTCGAGAGGTTGAGTGTCCGGCCTCTCCTGACCCCGCTGTGAGGTATGGCTGGTCTTCTGCTGCTTCGCAGCTCGTTGGGCCTCTCCTTCCCGGGTCGAACGGGATTTTCCAGTATCCGCCACGTCTTTCCCTTTCTGCTCCCTTCATCTTTTCAAGCCAACAGCTTCAGTTCTAACCGGCTAACGTGGTTGTTGAGGAGGTTGGTGAAAAGCGGGAGGAGGAGACTTGGTGGGAGGAGGAGGAATCTAGGACTGTGCAGATCTCCCCAGTGCACTTTTCCCGGGCTGGTTTCCCATCAGCTCCATCAGACTTCTTTGGGGTTTCCTTTGTACACCCATTTCGTCGAGATCGTCCTTGGAGTGTATAGTATGATTGAAAACCTTGAACTCGTCCGAAGAGTCTGTCAAATCTACAACTTCGTCTGGATTTCTTTCTTCTTCGTCTTCTTCCTTTCTTCTGTCCTCTTCTTCTCTGAGGACAGGTTGGGATGCGGATGCTCCTGTTGAGAGACTGGCAACAAAAATTGGCTAAATGAGGGGAATGTCTCTAGGGAGTGGGATACCCTCTGGAACGACGAACCCCTGGTAGGCAACGCTGATACGTTGGAGCCGAGGATTGCGAGCTCTAATCACGTATTTGGGAGCCTGAAAGGCGAACGAGAGAGATATGTATCCGAGGATCAAGTGGGCTGCTCTGAGTTGACCGTCAGCTTCGTTCACATATATCTCGACTTGCAACACCCTATCCAAGCTCGCTTTGTTGACTAAGTTGAGGTTGGGTTTGGTATAACGCCTATCTGCAAAATCATTGAATTAAAGGAAAGTTTTGTGAGAAACAAGGATACTGAGACACAGAACAAACAGAGAAAGGTGTAAACCAAAATTTACGAGCCCAGAGCCATATTCCCACCTGGTTCTCCCTGTTCCGTTGGGCAAGGCAAGCCATCGTGCCATTCCCCGGAGAAAATAAGGAAGTCCTCCTTTAGATTTTTGTTTGAAGTGGGAAGACACTGGATTAGTCTTACTGCCGGATACCTTGATTTGAGGTAATATCCCTGCCCTTTCAAATGATGTAGATTGTACACCCAGTTGACATCATGATGGGTCAGGTTCAGGTTCATTATCTCATTTAAGGCTTCTATACTTCCCAGGACCCTAAACATGTTTGGGGCACATTACGTGGGAGATAACCTAAAAAACCTAAGGTAACTCCTAGTGATGGACCCATGGGAATGGTCATCCCTCCCTCTATGAAGGCAATCATGGGAATGACCACCTCCCCTGTTCTCCTATTACCAACCCATTCCCCCTGGGCAGCATACCTCATGCCCACGGTTGGTGGAATCCTATACTTGGCCCGGAAATTTCTCATACTCTCCTTGGAGTTAACCAAATCTTTGAATTTACCCATTTTCCTAAGGGGTTTAGAAGAAAAATTAACAAGTTTAAGATGGAATTTAAAAAGAGGTTTTAAGAAGACATACATGTTTGAAAGAGGGTCCTCGGACAAGAGTCTAGTATTTGTAGGCGCACAGGGAAACGAAAGAATGTGACAGGTTCAGTGTATGAGCTCTAGGATTGTGTGATTACTGAAAGTAAGAGAGAGAATTGATTTGAAAAATTATTTATAGTGGCGTAGAAGCTACAAACGGGAAAGTTCCCGCTCGAAAAACAAGAAAAACCATCCACCGTTCGATTTACATCTTACCGTTGAACGTGGGGGACAGAGGCGACGCCAAAATTTAATGCTGACACGCTCTAGACGCCGAAGCATCAGGAGTGTATCCAGAGCATACCAAAAGACATGTAGAAGGTCAAGAATACGGAGTAAAGCCAAAGATAAAGTGGAATAAGGTCATCAAAATCATCCTTCTCTGCCAAGAAGTCGAAAAGCAAGATTTTGAGGGGCTATTGTGGGGGCTAATTGATTAGGAAGTATTGTTAAAAATAGTATTAACTGGGCCTATGGCCCTATCCGAGGACGTTAGACCATCCGAGGAGGCCCAAATAAGGTAATGGGGGGAATAAGGTTAAGAGAGGAATAGAGACAATGTGAGATGGGTCCAATAAGCGTCCGAGAATAAAAATCTTCTCGGCAACGGGTGTCCGAGGTAAATTTGAGTGCTATACCATCATAGACTTACTTCAGAATTACACCACAACTAAGAATCGGACATGGGATCAGGGATAAGGAAAGAAAGGTAAACAAATATCTTCAAAAGCTGCTACCTCTGCATTAAATGCCTTTCAACCAACTCTCTGGCCGCATTAATGTGGAAATGATGCCTGAACAGTGATCAAGCAGCCTTACAGCTACTGGTTGATAGTTCTAGGAGACATTGGATGGGACAGGAAGGAGTCCCCTAAATCTAATCTACACGTGTGTGGTAAGGATGATACCAAGATGGCAATATATAACCCGGAAGAATGCACTGAGAAAAGAGGAGAAAAAAGATACAACTTTTGTCTCGATAAAAACCATATGAAACAAGGAACTTAGTTGGTTCCAGGGAAAAAACTGGATAATCTTATTTGTGTCGAACCATCTTGAATCATTGAAATTAATCATTTCCCTTTTGGGATAAATCTAGTTCTTCTATCCACGCTCTACAAATTTATTGTTCGGGCCGTTAGCGTTTGAGCCCAATCCAGTTTTGGGACAAATATAATTTCAGTCCTTACAGTTAGATATATGATTATGTTTTTTATGGTTTATTTATTTTGGACTCTTCGTTTTCTACACTAAATTAACTCATTTGACACCAAAAAAAAAAAAAAACTTAGATTAAATGGGACATGTGGCGCAAAATTAAACTCTAATTGAAATCCAATTTTTACACTAAATTAACTCACTTAGCATAAAAATTTAAAAACTTAAATTAGGTAGGACACGTTGTGCAAAATTAGACTCTAATTAAATTTCAATTTGAAATCTAATTAGATTTTCTCTCAGTTTTGTCTATTCAATTATTTGGCATGTTTTCATAATAAACAACTATTCCTTATGAAAAGGTGTGTAATAATTGTTTCTTAATTCAAGTAATAACTCAAAAATAAAAATAAAAATTTCCCAAAAATCAATCTCTCTCTCTCTCTCTCTCTCTCTCTCTCTCTCTATATATATATATAAAATAGTGTAAGATTAATTTATCTTTCTAAAAGGTAAGATGTATAATTATTCATTGTAATAATCTAAAAAACTATTTACAAGTATTAGCCTAATCAAATTGTATTATGGTATGAAATCTAATATATATATATATATATATAACAAATTACAAATTCCTGAATGTGTTTATTTGAATTTCAAATATATATATTAACTCATGAAAAATGAATTATTTTTCAAAACAACTTTTTTGTTTGTTTTTTATATTATCATTTTATTCAAGCTGAGGAAATTATCATTTATTGGAAGATGTTGATAGGTTTTTTTTTTTTTAATAACATTTATGAAAATAGCAATTTTGAACAAAAGATGATGATATTTATTATTAAATAATTATATATATATATATATATATATATATATATATATATATATATATAATAAGTGAGACCCACAACGAGTATAAGTGCCCGTTTGTTTCAGCTTTTAGAAGCTGAAATGGGCTTTTTGAAACCAAAAAAATTAAAAGCGCGTTTAGTAAGATTTAAAAGTTGCTTTCTCTAAAAAGCTACGTTTTGAATTTGTGAAGTAAGAGCACTTTAACATGAAGGCAGCTCTCAGCTGCTTTTGCAAAAGCCAAAGGGCTTTTAAACATTACCATTAGAAAGCCACTAGCTATTTTCCAAATTGCCCACTGTGTTTGCAGCCCCAGAATGGCAGAACCCTTTGATAAATTAATTGCTACAAAGACCACAAAAAAATAGCATTTAGCCCAGGTTCAATTCAATAACAAATTTCCAAATCCAAACACAAAAAAATCTATAACAAATTCCCAAATTAGCTAAGGAAAAAAAAAAAAATCAATCCCTTGCAAATTAGGATTCCTCAAAATGCAAAACAAAAAAACATCATAATAGAGCAAAATCTTTCAAATGGAGTTTGTACCCATCTTGCGGTGGATGGATTATGGAGGTTTGGAGAAGAAGTTGAAGAGTCTCTCCAAGAGGACGGATGAGTTCTTGCAAGCACTTATTGATGGGCAAAGGCGTAAGGAGGAAGACGGTAACACTATGATTGACCATATGCGCAATCATCCAATCTTCGTTTGCTCTACTCTGATCCAATCTTCCCGATCTGAATCATCCCGTTTGTGAGTGGTTGAATTTAGAGAAAAAGAAAAGAATAAAGAAGATCAAGGTGAAGAAGTGTGTGGGTGTTACAGACGAAGTGCTAAGAAAAAAAAAAAAAAAAAGGAAGGAACGTTCTGGAGTTTGGAGGAAGTGGTAGGGAAAAAAAGAGGAAATAAGGAAAAAAAGAAAAAAGTAAGGGTACGTGTATGGAGGAGAAAAAAAGAGGGGAAAAAAAAAAGGAAAAAAAGAAGGAAATATGGTACGTGTGTGGAGGAGACAAAAAGAGAGAAAAAAAAAAAGGAAATGCTATCACAATATTTTCAAAATACTTTCACAATAAATTTAAGTGGTAAGTTATTATTAGCTAATATTGGTGAAAAAAAAATAATTTTTTTAGAAAGAGAAAAAAAAAATTGTAATAGTACATTTAAATTATAATCAATATCAATTATCAATATTTTCATAATACTTTCACAATAAATCTTAAGTGGCAGGTTATTATTAACTAATATTGGTGAGAAAAAAATAATTTCACAATATTAATTTAAGTATGAAATAAACTCCTTTATATATACATTGTCCTTTTTGATAATTTACCACTCAAACCATCACTTTTATAAGTGCTAGTCAAACACTCAACTTTTTCAAAAAGCACTTTTTAACAATTTTTACCAAACACTTAGTTTTTACAAAAAGTCTAATTTCATACCGCACTTTTTGAAAACCCTACTTTTTCAAAAAGCCCACTTTCAAAAAGCTAAAGCAAACTCACCCTAAATATAATTATATAAGGGTTCTTTAGAAAATCTGAGTGGAATATAACTTCATTCTATCATCAAATCATGCTATACCGAAATGTAAATTATAGATTCATGGTTCTATTAATGTGTAATCACCAAATAGATGCTAAGAATAGTTATCCATTTTCGCTTCATGTATTCTTTGTAATACTTATTCTTATTCTAAGTAAACATCGTTATAGTATACTAATCGTGTCCTTATTATTTTTACAATTATTTTGTAGAGGTATTATTAAAAAATAAAATGCCTCACATAATTTTTACATCAATTGTTGCATTTAATTCCTTAGTTCAAGTTAATTCAAAATAAAATCGCTTTCTTATACTCACAGTCACATATTGTCTCTCGTCAAACATAGGATACATCACGAATGTACAAATTTACATGTCTCTTTTTCTTTTGTCCTTTTTTTTATTAAAAAAAAAAATAGAATATCTTTTAGTTAAAAAAGTGTTTGGTTTCACATACGGTAATTTGTTTAGACACAATTGTTTGCAAAATTTTAAGGGGAAATTGCACTTTACCCACCTGTGGTTTGGCCCATTTTAACAGTGTCCACCCGTGGTTGAAAAGTTATCACTTAACCCACCTGAGATGACCTCCGTTAGACCCCCGTTATCCACCTCTCACTTTTCACTGTCAAAAATAGGGGTAAATGTGTCTTTTTCATTATATTTTGTCTCTCTCCTCTTTTCTCTCCTTCTTCTTCTTGGGAAATTATTGTGTACTCCCGGAGTACCATAAATGCGTACTCCCTCCTCTCACATAAATGGTGGGTCCCACTAATTAAATTGATGGTGGGACCCACCATTCATGTGAAAGGAGGGAGTACCTAATAATCTTCCCTTCTTCTTCTTCACATAAAACATAAAAGAAAACCAATACACCTACAGTCACAAACAAAGCCATAAATCCATGTGAACATACACCCACAGATTCGCTAGCCTTCCGCTGCTAAATCCAAAAATTGACTGCTTAATTCTTCATAGAACAATCACAAAATAAAACTCCAACCCTCTTTCTTTTGCTGGGTTCTTTAAAAAAACCCAAATTTGCAAGTAAAAAAAAAAATCTGCAAAAAAAAACCCAGCAATCTGTTCAAATTGACTACTTAATTCTTCATAGAACAATCACAAAATAAAACTCTAACCCTCTTTCTTTTGCTGGGTTCTCTAAAAAAAACCTCATAGAACAATCACAAAATAAAACTCTAACCCTCTTTCTTTTGCTGGGTTTTCTAAAAAAAACCCAAATTTGCAAGTAAAAAAAAAAAAAATCTGCAAAAAAAAACCTAGCAATCTATTCAAATTGACTACTTAATTCTTCATAGAGAAATCACAAAATAAAACTCTAACCCTCTTTCTTTTGCTGGGTTCTTTAAAAAAAACGCAGATTTGCAAGTAAAAAAAAAAAAAAAATCTGCAAAAAAAAAAAAAACCTAGCAATCTATTCACATTGCTAGGTTCAAATTTTTTGGGTTTAATGGATTTGAGGGTTAATGGGTCAATACTGCTGCAGCCACAGATCTAGCAGCAAACCCAACTCTGTTCAAAACAGCGCCACTTTGAGCCGGTTCAGGAATTTCAGCAGGTGGAGTACTAATCGAAGATGGAGGACTCACCGGAGCCTCAGAAGAAGCTAGAGGAGGAGATGGTGGAGAGTTCACCACTGCCGGAGACGGAGCAAGCACTGGAGTCTTTCTAACTGTAGGCGACGACGCTAAAGCTTTAGGAGCAGGTGCTTGTGTTAGTGACTTTGATGGAGAGTGTGAAGGAGACTGGGCTAAAGTTGATATAGAGGAAAACTCAAGCTTCAATACACCTTCTTGCTTGCAAGTGTCAGATTTCACTTTGGCAATCTAAGTGAAGAGAGAAAGGGATTATGGGTTTGGGGATTTTTAGGGATTCTAAGGTAGAAAGAAGGAGAGAGCTCGTTCTTCCTTTTAGGGTTCTATTTGGGTTCTAATTTTGGCTTATATAGTAAAGGGGATTTTCTAACGGAAAGGCAGAGGTGGGTAACGGGGTCTAATGGAGGCCACCTCAGGTGGGTTAAGTGATAACTTTTAAACCATGGGTGGGCACTGTTAAAACAGGCCAAACCACAGGTGGGTAAAGTGCAATTTTCCCAAATTTTAATTTTCTAACTCAAGAAATGAATTTAGCTTCAAGTAAATCAAATGGTAAATTTCGGTAATGCCTCAAGCAAGAGAGCTTTTTGTTGATGAGAGATTGAAAAACACGATAACACTAAAAAATCAACCAAATAGGATCAACAACTAAGAAATTAATTAAATTAACTTGCATCAAATTGAAGAGCACAATACAAGCGTCATGTTATAGGCTAAACTACACTCCGACTTGCATTAAAGTAAATAAACTACAAGTCCAAGAACTACACTAAGGATAAAAAGGAGACAAGTCTTGTTGGAAGAGTATACACTTTCCATATTATTGAAGACCAAAGCAAGGCATTGGATATTTAGATTATTGAAGACCAAAACAATGCATTGGATTATAGGAGAAAATCATGAGATTGGAATAAATCAAGAAATTGACTGCTAGAGGAAATGTGGGATTAAAGCAATTAGTTTAAAATTATGATAATGTGTATTTTTTTTCCATTATAAAAATGGGTTCTATTGTAATGTTTCGTCATCTAAGTGAAGTGAATGGAGAAAATGTATCATTGTTGTCTCATTGATGTAGGCCTTGTGGCAAACCCACATAAAACTTTCATGACTTCTCTTTTTCCTTTTCTTCCTCACATTATCACAATTCACAAATTTTTACTACATAATTTAATCATTTTATCATTATACTAATACTTCTACTCACATGTGGGCTTAAACTCTCCTTTATTGATTTTTAACTTTTTAAATGGGAAATTGTACATAACACCACTAAGGCATGGGAGAATGCATGAGTGGTTGAATTCGGACCTTACACGTGGAGCAGCTGTGAGGGAAGGGAGAGTAAGGGTTGGCTAAGAGACTTTGTCTTGGTCAATGATAAAGGCGTGACTGCCTTGGGAAGGAAGTAGGATTTACACCTGACATGGTACTCAAGCATTAATCAAAAGGGAAATGGTGACCTTTTAAGGTCAAAGACTATAAGGACACCCCTTATTAGTTGAATGCATCATGAGTCACCTTGGGAACACGTGTACCAATCATAGTACTCTTGATGTCCCTCTCAATATCCAAGATTTGTCTCCCACGTAGTACCCACCCACAGGTCCCAGTGCCACGTTGGCGTAGTCCTTATCCCTTCGTCAATAGATAACATCATAGCTGTAAAAAAGATCTTAAAGGATAGAATATGATGACTTGACACTTGTCCTTGTACTCAGCCATATTCCTTAGAGTATAAAAGGAACATGCAGCTAAACTTCTAGAGCAGGAACCCAACCAGATATTTTGAGATGAAAGTGGAGAGTTGGTAGGAAAGAAAGGCAACTTTATTGTAAATTGATCTCCTTCTTATACATAATACAAATTGAGCCGAGCGAGAATGTTACGTTCTTGCTCAAACTGTGGTTTTTTAATCCCTTCTTTAGGTTTTTTCACGTAAATCTTGTGTTATTTTGATAATCATCTTCTTCTTCTTTTTGTCTAAATGTGCGTCTTTTTCATGTCCTACCATCACTTTCTCTATTTCCTTCTTTTGAGTGTTAAGCATCATGTCAAAGCTTGCATCTATTCGGGCTTTCTCATGCAAATGTATTGTTAGACAACTTATTTCACTTCCATAAATAAACTCAAATCTAATTTGCACGTACAGAAGTAAAACAAAAATAGAGTTCAAACTAAAGGACCACCTACTTTGATACAGTAATAAATTAACTATTCAATTGAAAACTTAAACTGGTAAGAAATCATGAATTTAATCATTCAACAATTATTCTAACAAAATTGATTATTAGATAAAACTGTGGGATTAAAGTAATCAATTCAAAAATTAAAATCTTGATTGTTGTATATGTGATTCTTATTATAAAAATGGGTTCTCTTGTAACATATCTTTATCTAGGTGAATGAATAAGATGAAGCCCTTTCAGCTCTTGTTCTGTGGATATAGGCTTTTGTGGCTGAACCATGTAAATCTCTCATATCTTCATTCTTCTCTAGGGGTGTGCTTGGGTTGAGTTAAAGAGATTTTTTGACCCAATCCACCACGGTGGGTTAAAAAAAATTCAACCCAACCTAATCTATCACATAAGTCCAACCCAACCCAACCCACATGGGTCAGGTTGGATCAGGTTGAACCCATGGGTTGGACAATTTTTTTATTTTATTACTATTATTATGAAACTTAGCAGAAAAAATATATCACACCTGCCACCTGAGTTGATAAACAAAATATACATTAATATATGAACTAATATTTCAACTCAGTTATACATTAATATTTGAACTAATATTTCAACTCAGTTATACATTAATATTTGAACTAATATACATTAGTATTGGCTTTTATATAGGGAGGAAGAGCTGGTTATTTTAAAAAAAAAAATTATTAATTATATAATATATTTTAAATATATATTAAATATATGGGTGGGTCGGGTCGGGTTTGGAATTTTATGACCCAGACCCAAACCCAACCCGACCTGCTATGAAAAAAAATTTTGTAACCCAACCCAACCCACCAAGTCCTAAAATCCGACCCAACCCGATGGATTGGGTTGGGTTGGGTTGGGTCGATTTTGGCAGGTCGGCTGCACACCCCTATTCTTCTCTTTTCTCTTTCACATTATCATAAATTTACATATTATCAAAGCAAGTTGTCTTGAGTTTGAATTTTGTTTACATTTTATTGTCCATTTGAAATTTTTTTTAAAATCATGTTTGTTGGGCACCATTTATTATGGGGAGTTTGTGCCTGAGAGGAGTATTGGAATATTTGGGACAATCAAGAATTTATCAGGAGCCCCGAAGGTTCATTTCATTACATATGTTATATACAGTTTTTCTTATCTTAAATTATTTTCGTTCAAATATGTGTAATTATTATTACTCTCCCCGCTTAAGATGTACGACAACTATTTAAGAGTGCGTTTAAAAGAATTTATTTTCATCTAGCTTATTTGCATAAAAAATAAGGTGGATGAAAATAAGTTTTTTTTTTTTTTGGTAAGCAAGATGAAAATAAGTTGTATATAGAAAAGTGAAACCTTCAAAGGGTATTAACGAAACAAAAATGCTACCTTATTTATTATTAGCATTTTTCTTAAGGGAAAAATGCTAGTTAATAAAGCTACGTTAAAAAGGCTCTCTGCACATCGAAATATCAGAGCACTGTAGTCTGTAAGTTCTAATAAAATTGCTGATAAACCTGATATATTGAAAAGAACATGACACTCCCATTTTCTAGCCCATATCGTGACTGCTAAATCTTTAACAGTGAAAAGAAGAAGAAATATTGATTATATATTTATATCACTTCAGTTAATATTAAATGTAGGCGATGATGGCAATTATGGTAGCCTCTAAAAATGTACAACAAAGGACAATGATGAAACTAATGCAAAGGGCTAGACAAGTTATGATGCAAGTGTCGGTCAAGGTAGTGAAATATTACTAATGTAATAACCTCGAAGATTTTAATGGAGAGGAAATTAAAAAATTTCCTATAAAATTAATCATGCTTTGTTTGTATGTTGAGTAGCGGTGTTTACGGGTTAGTCTAGATCAGGTTTGTGCCCAACCTGCAACTGACCTGATAACATTGAGTTTTCAATTGAAAGACCCATTGTCAACCGTTTCTTTACTTGAATCAGACAATTTCAGTTCAGGTGGCTTAGGACAAGTTCGTTGGGTCTTGGTTGGGGATGGACAACCCTAATGTTGAGAGTCACTAAACTTACTTTTTGGTCAGGTCTAAATTAACCATTATTTGGCCAACTGGCCTTGAGGCATGTTAGAAAAACCAATGTACCAAACATCATAGTTTTGCTCCTTTTGTTTTAAAGTAAAATATTTTTTGAAAAATGTTTTCCCATTTTTAGGTGTTTGTTTGTACGCAAAATTTGGTCAAATTTGTAAAATATTTTCCGTTGACTATAAAATCCTTTATAAAAAGTCGTAAAACATTTTACCTTTAAAAAATTAGTAAAACATTTTACAAAACACACACAATGGCTTCCTTCCTTCCCTCAGTTGGTGGCTGGGTTGCCGATCCAATGGGCTAGGCAACTAATGCTGATGGTCTAGTGGCTGGAGTTGTCGTTCCTGCAACTACTGCCAGAGGTTCGGTAGCTGGAGCCATCGCTTCGACAACCAATGTCATTGGTCTGGTCATCAGATACATTGCTTCGATAGAGGTTCGGTCATCGAATGTTCGACACCTGCAGCTCTAATGGTTGAGCTACCGGTCTTAATGGTTTGCTTGAAAAAAATTGTATCAAACCAAAATCTGAAAATATTTTACTGAAATGTTTTACATGTAAAATATTTTACTTGGAAACAAACAACGTATGTGCATGTGAATACATAAGAAATCGCTTTTTTTTAGCTTGAATTCAATTTTTATGATTTTCCATACCAAAAGAAGAATTACGTGAAATATTTTCAATTGAAAATATTTTTGGAAAAACATTTTGTTTTTTGGCGTTTAATTATGTCTTGAAAATGCTCCAAAAAAAAATTATGGCCTTAGGTCATATGGGACAAAAAATCCTCTGAATACAAAATTCATTATGTTCTCACAAAATCTTTGTTGGTTTGGTATTGTAATTTGGTGTTGGTACTTTCAAAACAATTAGCTCAAATCAGAACTCAATAATCATACCAATCCCAAGAAATCTTAAAAACAATTCTCCAAACCTACATAATTGATCTTCCTCTTGGCCACAATGCATGGTGCCCAAGTGACTTATAATGTGTAAAAGCCTGCCACAACGCATCCATGAGCCCCTAGAGTCGTTGTTGATTAGGTCAAAAGAGAGATGTTGGGTCTTGGCTAGGTTAGAATGAGAAAGAGGGCTAGAGGATGATGATGGGTCAAATTGAGAGAGAGAGAGAGAGAGGACATCAACGTTGATAAAAGAGGAGACCGATGAGAGAGGGTCTGTTGATATAGTTGTGCTCCTCCAAAGGAGTTGGCTAATCAACTAGATTTTGGGTGTTGTGGGAAGGGAAAGGAGGGTAAGGGAGTTGGGGTTGGCTTAGGTTTATTATGTGTTGAGGCGTAAATTGTTTTACGCCCCTCCTATGAGGCTGTATTTTAGAATCAAATTGAAATTATTTTCAGCTTTAACCAACATTTTCAGCCAAAACGTCCAAAAATAGTGAAAAAATTTTAAACTTAGGGTCTGTTTGAATACCACTTATTTTGCTGAAACTAAAAACTTATTACTAAAAATACTGTAGATAAAGGTAAGAGTTAGCTGAAATAGTACAGTGAACTCATAAATAATATCAAAAAATACAATAGAACTCATAAATAATAACAAAAATAAACTAAATAATAAATTTTTTTTTTTTTTTTTTTATAGTAGTATCCAAACGGAAGCTTAAGCAATTGGTCAATGGTTGGTAGGTGTGGGGCTGGGGAATGGGTTGCTTTTTTGGTAATTCTCTTTGTTTGATTATTGTGCTCATCTACACCTGCAAGATCTAATGGTAACTTTAAATGAAAACCGTACGAAATGTTAAGGATGAGAGCTACATGGTTCATAACGCACCTACTATATACTATATATAGAGGTGTACGTGATGGACAGCATTAAGGGAGAGTAATATATTAGCAGCCTAGCCGGTAGTGTATTTAATTGTTGGTGGATTCTTCATTCACTATGAAATAAATAACAAAAATAAAGACAGGGAAGAGAGTGGAATTGCAAAGACCGAGACAGAGGAACGGGGGACATCAAAGAAGGCGTACGGCTTATGTTTCAGGCAGACAAGACGGCAACACATATGATATGATAGAAAGATAGAACGAGGTTTTCCTAGGCTTCACCTGTTTTCGATGTTTTCAGTTTTCTACTATTTCTATTTCTTTGCGACCTTTCCAATACGACTCCCTCTGTTACCTTTCATGAATGGCCCCCTCTTGCATTCAGCAAAAACAAAAAAAATTGCCCCCTTTTTTACCTTCCTACCTGTTACCTTTTAGGTGTTTTTCACAACATTTTTTGTTTTCAACAGCAAATTAGATAATAAAAGGGAAACAGTTAACAAATATTTTAAAAATGATTCGGTTAATATATGACCTTAGGGTATATATTAATAAATCCTTTTTTGAAAAAAAATTTATCAGAAATTGAAAAAATTGTCAAAACTTTTTCAATTTTTGATAAAACATTTTAAAAAAATGGTATACTATTGTGTGTCCTTAGAACACATATTAGTAAAATTCTTCTAAAAAGTAATTTATTTGTTATTATTATTTTTTTTCATAAAAATTGTAACGAAATTTTCTAAGGACACCGGTTAATTGAATCTATAATAAAATGATGTTAATGTCTTAATTGTGGATTTAGATGAGAATCAATAACTTGACCACTTATGTAAGTAACGTTGTTTATTACATTTTTTTGGATAAGTATTTCCCTTCCTATTACCAATGTAGCATTTTTCCTTCTTCTTTCTATTATTTCTAAATCATTCTTGATCATAGGCTAAAGTGCTATGATCAAGAATGATTTAATTGTAACTCTATCACTTGTCAATTGTTATTGAAGTGCTAGTCTAATAGGGACAGAAACCCCGCTTTAAGGGCACCTCTGTATCAAATCACCCTACAATCTTCTCTATCATTAACCCCCTAAAAGCCACTAGGTTTGGTTTAGGCCAGGTCCCAACATGGCAAGGCAGAACTCAATCCCGAAAATTTTGTTTGAATCTATAATGTTAAACTTTTGCATTTGTTTGTTTAAAAACCAGTAATCTGATTTAAAATATGAGAAGAATGCTAAAGTTATTATAAAATGCTTACTAACTTATCTATCAAAAATATGATTAGTGTCATTATAATATAATATTTGAATTACTTTATTGTAATTGATTACATATTAATTTATAAGGTTAATTTATATAATAATAAAAAAATTAGTATCCCAATTAGTACCACTCAAAAGATGAACATATGGTTGACTTGATTTACACTCGTTTTTGTCTGATCTCATTCATTTCTTTGTTCTGTTTTTCATTTGTTTTCACCAGTGAGCAATCTTTTGTGCTGTCATTTCACCAAAAGATTTGGCTATATGCGAGTTGTAATGAAATTTCTTTCCTCTTTTCTATGCGATGATGCGGTTGGCCCGGTTGCACCTCCCAAGTCCATGGCCCATGCCACTAATAATTCTCAAGAAAACAAAACATACGAAGCTGTAATGTTCATTTTTCATTTGTCCTTTATTGGTATTTTGATGGTAACATTTTCTTGATTTTTCAAGATATGCCATATAATAAAACGTACATTGCCTTCAATTTCATTGCAAAATTCCTAGATGTATTCTACTCCACTTCAATGTCTGTCTCTTTGTTAGAGGAAAATGCTAAATGTATTACGTGTTTTACTACATAAAATTTATAAATTGATGTTACTTTCTCTTTTACATTTATATTTATCCCTACAACAATTATTTTGCGACCATATCACTATGTGGAGAAGGGGTGTGTTGCTCGTGTTAAGGATATCGTATCAACCTGGTATCATAGACAAAGATGGAGGAGCCATGGAGCAAAGCAATTAGAAGCCTAGGTTATTCATAACTAACCTTGTGAATGTTTTCCCTTGTGAGTCAATTTATATGTATCATGCAAGTTATGGATAATTGGAGTCATCTTTTTCAATTTGTTGTTTTAATATATCTTTATTAATTATATGTTGGAATAATGAATTTATTTATATTGATCATTTTATTCTAGGAGGCAAATTTAGGTTGAGCGAGGTGGCAGTCTAACACCTTCCTATCTGATAACTTAACCCCTAAACCTAATATGTGGTATGTAGATTAGTACTTTCCCATGTACTTTTTTTAATACTTTCCTTTTAGACTATAACTAGGAATTTATGCCTTGTTTATTTTTTATTTTTTAGATTGTATCTAAGACTAGACCCTTGTTATTATTCAAGTAAATTGAGGTAAATAAAAATATTTTATTTATCAATAATGATGTATTTTTAAAAGATTTAAAAGATTTTCTTAGTTTTTTTCCTCTTAATAAAGTTAAATAGCTACTCAATTGTTAATCCTTTAACTTAGGGGGATAATCATCGATAATTGAATATCCACCTTAAGATTTGGAATAGTTGCAATGGTGGGGGTTTCATCCCTAACTAGAATCACACAAAACAAAAATCATCGTTTTGTTTTTAATCTGCTCCCAAGTCACAGTTCTCACACCCTTTGAGCAGAACACCTCTTATGTATGATGTACATACAAGCATGATAGTTTGTTGGAGTTCCATAAAAAAAAATAGGGAAATCCCCATCAGATTGTTGCCATAGAAGTCCATCCATACATGCACAATTAGGGAAAAACCCCAAAGATACTAAGATCCTAGCCGCCGTATGATTGAACACATTATCTTTGAGGGGACTCTACCCATGATAATGAGATTTAGGACATGTATGAAGTCATGGACTAAATTAAAAACCCTTTTAGTGAATGGTGTTAGGATTTTTAGTGCATTCTATCATTGACCTATCAAAATTCAAAACCATAAAATATACCAAGATAATATAGGTGAAACCAAAGGTCTATATTTGCCCTGCTATTTCCCAACAAAACCAATGGACGTCAATTTGCTTGTGTCACTTTTAATGTGTGTACGACCAAATTGGAACATTCATCCTTGTTCTTTTCTCGAAAGTTATTAACCTAATTTATTAACCATTAAACAAACCAGAGGAGAGAATCAAAAGAAGGTAACCTTCTCCATGCAAAATAAAATTGCCAAACCTAGCTTATCATTTGAGACTTTATTTTATATATCCAATAAGATTAATAAAATCAATTAGATATAGGTGACTAATCACATCTTAGAATCCTAATGATTGGTAGCGACTCCAATTTTCAATTTTTCACTTCCATGATGGACTCAATTTAGCACTTAACTTTAGAATTTCCAAAAATCATTGTAAAATTAGATACCAAAGTTATATTGTGGATCTTCTCACTTCATGTACTAACCTAGGTTTTAATGGTCACCTTTGCAATGCCTTGATTTATGACTATAGGTTGTTACTCTAGCTTTTTGTGGAGATACAAATTTATCACCCTCATGTGAGAAATTGTTATGCAATGTTAAATATTAGCTATGATATATTTCATGTTGAATACAAGCGGAATAGGAAAGCATAAAATAAGAACACAAGAACACAGAGATTATGTGGTTTAGCCTTACGACTTACGTCTACGGAGAAAACCCTTAAAGGCTACAACTTTATTATATAAGAGTATAATACAAAACCTGTGTTACAATGAACTATAACATGGATACATATAGTAGAGTAAACTCTAAACTAATAGACTTCTAGTATAAGTAGGATACTTAGCTTGCATACAAAATATAATTAAGTTTGGGCCTATGCTAATGGGTTAATATATCTCAAACATGCAGATTTGCTAGTTAAGGCAATAATTAAAATCAGTAAATCTTTTGTGTTGTATTCAAGATCTCCTATTTTTGTTGTAAAAGCCGCTTAGACCGTTTTTTAAGCAAATTATTTCATGTTTAATTCCATCTTATATAAGCTTTCTTTTCAACCCAAAAAAAAAGGGTTATTGTAAAAACTTCACAATGACTATAAAATGACGCAATCTCATCATGTTTGATGGTGCATTTCTCTCTCCCCATTATTTTCTCTCTCACACAGTCTCTTTGTCAATGTAGCAAGCGACCCCTCGTAGAGAGAGAAAAAACGAAGGTAATCAAAGTTTGAAAATGGGCGCAAGAGAGTGGAGGGAATCTGTAAACAAATGCCACACATTCAAACTGTTCGTGCCATCAAGTTTACCGATTTATTTGCTTTCCATTGGTACACGTGTCCGGATTCCAGAAGACCGTGACACGAGCTAGAGTGTGACCATATCACTGTCCAGTGTCCAACAATATACACCAATAAAGTATTACATCACTCTGTCGCGCGTCGCACATTTTTCCATCCCAACATGAACAATTCCGTTGGACACGGTCAACGCCTTTGCGGTCCCAAAAAAACACACACCAATCCCCACAACTCCCTCTTAAGCGCGTGCATTACACATATTTATATATTAATATAGGTCATGTTAATAGATGTCTTAAAACAATTGTTAATAAATCATATTAGAAAAGTTTTAACACACTATCATAGAAAATATAAAAAATTGTAAAAAAAATTAATTACTTTATAGTTTTCCAATAAAATATTTCTAAAAATAGCTTCTAAACATTTTTCTATTAATATTAAAGTTCGAGTGGCTTTAGAATATTTGTTTTTTTAGAGAGTTTCAACACCTTTGCGGTCCCAAAAAACACACCAACCCCCGCAACCCCTTCTTAAGGGGATTGCATTACACATATTATATATTAATATGGGTCATGTTAATGGATGTCTTTAAAAAAATTGTTAATAAACTATATTAAGAAAGTTTTAACACTACTATTATGGAAGATATAAAAAGTTGTCAGAAAAATTAATTGCTTTTCGTTTTTCAATAAAATATTTCTAAAAATTATTCCTAAACCAATACCCTTAGAATATTCATTAACAATTTCCTATTAATATTAAGGTCCGGGTGTCCTTAGAATATTTGTTAATGAAGTATTTTAGAAAAGTTTTAATATCACTTTTTATAGAAAAGAAAAATATAAGCTGTCAAAAAATCAATTTTTTTTTCTTGGGAAGAGGTAAGGAATGCCTTAAGAACATTTGTTAGTAAAATATTTTAGGAAAGTTTTTATAGGAAAAGAAAAGAAAAATCCAATATTTTGATAACTTTTTAAATTTTCCATAAAAGTGGTATAAATTTTTTCTTAAATTGGTTTATTAAAAATTGTCCTAAGATTATTTATTTTTTTTTGAGAGAGGTTCAACCTATGGCGTCTGCTCCTGATGATAGCTCTTTGTTATCAAACCAAGACACCAATCAATTTTTGGTATAGACGGGGATTGAACCCCAGATCTCTTATTCAAGTATCAGAGATTTTACCAATTGAGCTAACTGGAATCCACTTATCCTAAAAAAATTGTATGAGACAAAAGGCTGCACACACCAAAAAAATAGGCAAATGCTCAAAGAGGTCTTGTTTTTTTAAAGAAAATTTTTGCCATATGGCACCGTTAATATGACTTTATTTTACTTTTCTAAAATGAACAAATGTAATTAAGGCATCTATTAACTTTTTAATTAATTTATTTATTTTTTCAACACCTTGAAACTCCTTTTGCTTTGGAGAGTGAGATTCAAATCAAAAGTGCTAGGCTAGAGCTACGGTACAATATCCAAGTCTGCCAAAACTATATGATACGCTATGGTAGAGCTTTATTATTATCTACCCCAAAATACCCGATACTGATGATACGGTATCCTTTTGTAATATAATCTGAGGTGATGAACGGTTAAGGAGTGAGCAGGGCGTGCAGTGACTCTTTAATTTCTTATGGATAATATAAAAGGGATATTTGCTTATTTTCTTGCAAAAACTCGGCCAGTGTGCCGTTACAAATACCATACTTTACTTTTTAGTAGTAGTTCATACTAGTAATATTCTACTTTCCTGCGCGCCAAACAACCCAAAAAATGGCTCTTTATATTTTATAAATCCAGAAAATAAAGACAGAAAAAGAAAAAGAATAGAAAAAGAAAAACCTGGAAAGAAAGGACAGGCGTGAAAGGCTTTCTCATAGGGAACCTTCGTCTGCTAACTCCATTTGGGTCTCTCTCTCTCTCTCTCTCTCTCTCTGCCTCTCTATTGTACAGTCCTTAGAGAGAGACACTTGCTGATGAATATGGATATGGGTGTCTGCACAAGCTTTAAACTTTTCATTGTATAATGAGCAGAGGCTTCAATCTCTTCTTCTCAGAAGAAGATGGCTCTGCAAGAAGAGGAAACCCAACAGCTGCTAAGTCCTGCAACGGTCATTGATGCTTTGTTCTGTGAGGAAGAGAGTTTAGAGGAAGAGAATGGTATTGGGGAAGAAGGGAGTGATGAAAATGTGAAAAAGCACTCATTTTTCCCTTCGGTTTTGCTAGAGAATGACTTGGTTTGGGAGGATGATGAACTTGTGTCCCTAAAATCCAAGGAGGGAGAGACCCATGTGTGTTTGAGCAGTCTGATCTCAGATGGGTCTCTAATGGTGGCTAGGAAAGAGGCTGTGGATTGGATTCTGAGGGTTAAAGCACACTATGGGTTCTGTGCTTTGACTGCTGTTCTTGCTGTGAATTACTTTGATAGGTTTGCTTCAAGCCTCACGTTTAAGAGGGATAAGCCCTGGATGACTCAACTTGCTGCAGTGGCTTGTCTATCTCTGGCTGCTAAGGTGGAGGAAACCCAAGTGCCACTTCTTTTAGACCTGCAAGTATGTGGGATTTATTTTATGCAGTCTCGGTGTTTGTTAGAAGTGTTATGCTCTGTGTGTGTGTGTGTGCGTGTGTTACTTGGACTTTGTCTATCATATTGTTATAATGTGGGATTCTGTGTTATGTTTAGGTGGAGGAATCCAAGTATGTGTTTGAAGCAAAGACTATTAAGAGAATGGAGCTTCTGGTGCTGTCCACTCTTCAATGGAGGATGAACCCGGTGACCCCAATTTCATTCTTTTATCATATTATCAGGAGGCTTGGTTTGAAGAACCACTTGCATTGGGATTTCCTGTTGAGGTGTGAGCGCCTTCATCTCTCTGTCATTGCCGGTAAGCTATCCAATGAGATTGATTGTCTGAGTGCAATAGATATTGAAGGAAAGAGACATTCATTTGTGATCCATCTCAATTCTAATCTTGTCTTTAATGTTGGGCTTTGGTTCCAGATTCAAGGGTTACAAGTCATCTTCCATCGATATTAGCTACTGCAACGATGCTTCATGTAATTAGGGATATAGAGCCTTATAATCCACTGGAATATCAGAATCAGCTTATGAGTGTACTTAAAATTAGTGAGGTGTGTATCTAATTACATTAATTTCTATGTTTTCGTGGAACTCCTGCTTTTGCAAAGATGTTCCAACCTTGATGATCTATTAGTTAATGTTTGATAATGTCTTTAAACAGGAAAAAGTCAATGAGTGCTATAAGCTGATCCTGGAATTATCTAATAGCCTTGGCCACATTCACGACCAAAGCCGCAAGCGCAAGCATCTGTCCATACCCAGCAGCCCCAATGGCATCATTGACGCATCTTTTAGCTTTGATAGCTCCAATGACTCGTGGGCTGCAGCGTCAGGCATTTCATCATCACCGGAGCCTCCTTTCAAAAGGAGTAGAGCACAGGATCAGCAGATGCGGTTGCCTTCACTAAATCGTGTGTCTGTTGAAGTGCTTAGTAGCCCTCGTTAATCTTTCTTTGTCTTAAATGTCTACTATTAAACATGGTATCATACATTTTCTTATTCGCATATTATTGGCAGTATCTCTTTTTAAGGTGCAATTATGTTGTGTTCGTGATTTATCATTGCATTTCTGGCTGAATCTATGACAATGAATCAAGAGATCATATCCCAGTCCCCCATGGGTCTGATCTGAATTGGGAGGTGGGGATTGTGGTTTGAGAATAAAAAGAGATGAGTGCTTCTTTGTCCAAGTTCTTTAGTAGTTTTTCTTTTACTACATTTTCAGATTATGTATATATCACATGCTTATAGTCATAGATAAAGATAATTCCAAGACATGCCAGTTCTCGTTGGTTTAGGTGGTAGTGGAACTTTAATTGAGATATGCAACAAAAAGTCTCTGGTTGTTCTTCTTGAATGAACACTCTGATGACTTGAGAGACTTTCAAAAAAAGACAAGTGAATACTAAACAGTGATTGTTAACTGATTTATTAATTTTGGGACCCCCTTTGGGGGGTGGTTATGGTGATAGATTGAATGAAATTCTCAACCCCTAAAGTTTGAAATAATCAAATCTTTAAGTTAGGTAACTGAATTTGAGAGCTCTTTCAAAAGGGTCAACCTCAACCTCAACTGCAAAAGTCTTAGTAACAACTACTTCCATGCCGGTAAACATCTGTCTCTCTCAAAATTCCTAGAACTGCAGATCATAAGGAATTTAGTACTTAAGGTAGTCTAGACATGTCTGCTGTGTTAAGCTATATGATATTAATTTCAATTTACAAATATTGGAGACACGGTATTTATTCCCTTGGTGATTTTTTCTGTTTATTACTGTTCTCCACTTATAAGGATCAGTGTTCTCTGTGGATAACTGGTTCAAAACCTAGGCTTAATATGTTGGTATTGAATAAGCTTTAGTGGGAAGTGGGAAGTGGGAACACTATACAAATAATTATAGTGCTCTATCTAGAATGTCATCTTGTTCTGAGTTTTGTGACCTCCATTTTATTTTTAATGAGTAGAATAAGATAATATGGCATCTCATCCTGATTGATTACTTCAATTTGGATGAATTTGGAGTACCCTGTGAAAACGTCATATTCCGTCTGCCAATTGTGTGTGGTATAGCTTGTTCTTCAATTTCAGATATGAATTGCTAAATGAAAGAACAATTGAGTAAATGAATGTCTTTCTCTTTGTTTTTGCTTTTGTTTGTTGGGTGAAAGTAAAGTGAGTTTCTTTGGAAGACAGGTCTTTTAGTTTGGCAATTAGAGTTGCATTTGTGTTTTGCTGAAGGTCTTTCGGTATATTATGCTATTTTTGCAATCTCTTGTCCACATTTCTCCAATCTGCTTAGGGGCCTAATTGATTTGTGGAACTAACATTTAATATTCTCTGCAAAAGCAGAATTGGACTATTACTTATCCATTGTGATTGAGCTGTGTTTTATTGTATATTGGTAGAATGCTTGTGATTATAAAGTGAAAATTTAATTGTACAATAAAGGACAGCAATGAAGAGATTTCTTGATTGAATTTTTTTTTCTTGATTGAATTTTGATCCTTTCAACTATATACATCCTGGAAAAGATAAAAGCTGGGAGGCTGAGAATTTAAGCATATGGGAATTTGGAGTATAAAGTTTGTGGGGATGTTCATTGTGAATAAATTTGTATTGGGAAAAGTGCTCATGAAATTTAAACAAGAACAACAGTCCAATCCAGGACAGGAGAAAGATATGTTTTCTGGAAGCATTTTTATACTTTGTACTATCGAGAAACCTGAAAAGATTAAAGATTGAAGCATACTGAAGCTTTTGGGGGTGGACTATGAATCTACCACTAACCTTTTGATTTTGTGGGGATGACTTTGTTCCTGTGTCCCGCTTTAGCTTTTACGCTTTAAGTTTCTTATAGTTGGCATAGATTAACAATTATGTCTTTCTTATCATAATTCACACAGAGATTTTCAACTCACTAGCTATGCTGGTTAAGCACTTATTACCCCACTCTTTTTGATGGGGGCTAAGAACCAAGAACTTTAGACTTGCAGCAAGCTAAATCTGGTTAACCACTTAACCCTGCTTGGTACTAATAAAATAGTAATTCTGGAATCATATGATGACAGTTCTACTTTGAAGTCTCAAATGTTGACAAATGGTCTCCAATGAGATGGCTCACTGAAGCTCAGTAAACAGAAAATGAAAGATTGATTTTTTTCCCCATGTTTGGTAGAATGGAGTAGTTGAAATTAATAAAAAAAAATAAGTGGTCAGATTATTATTTTCTATCTGGGTTCATACTTTTAATCCCAAAATCGGAAGCAAATGAAGGAAAAAAAAAAAAAAAAAAAGTTTAACATGGGTGATTAGATAAATCTTGTCCTTTTTTTTTTTGAGAATATTCTAATTTATAATTTATTACTAAAAATAATTCAATATAAGAATACAAACCTCTCCCAAATAGTATATATATATATATATATTTTATTAAATAGCACTAAGAATGATTAGGAGTAAAACATACCATGATAACTTCTAGAAATAGAAGCTATAGTGAGAAACATTAGTCATAATCATAAGTGAGATAGGTAAGCATTTAGCATTCAAGCAAAAGCCAGATGGCATGCACCACACTAATGAAAATGACCATTCCATAATTTCCTTTGTCTCACCTATTATTAAATCTCGAGGGCAAGGAGCGCAGCCTGGTCCTAGAAACAGGCATGGGTAAATACAATTATGTGCCTTTTGATTAATAATTATTGCTTCATGGTGTGCGCCTACTAACTGCTAAGTACATGGGAATTAAAATATTAAAAAAACCAAAATTTTTGACATGAAAATATACTATTTTATATAGTATGTGTGCCCTTAAGACACGCATTAACCATAAAACAGTTAATTACTTTTTCGTTTTTTTATAAAAAGTTTCCTAAAATGATTTATTAATATATGCCCTAAGAGCACACGTTAGTAGATCTCTTTTATATATCGTAGGTTCTAGTTAACTCAATTAGTAAAATCTCTTGTAAAATATCTAGAGTTCAACCCTCTTATATTATAAATCAATTTGTGTCTTAATCTAATAATAAAGAATAATCATTATAGAACAATTATAGAACAAATGTCATAAGTAAAAATTCTATAGCATCTATCAAAAAATTACTAGCTTATATGTTTGGAGATGTTACATCAATTTGCAAGGCTGTTGTTACAAAAGTGTTAATACCTTTACAGCTTTAGCATTATCATTCAAGAGCATGTAAAGCGAAAAAACTGCCTCAATGGTAGAAGTTTCAAAAGCCATGGCTTTCGGTAAGTTGGAGGCAGAGCCAGGGTGACATTGCAGTTGTACTTGCACGCATCATCTTGGGTTTTTATTACCAATGCAAGAGTTTTTTTTTTTTTTTTGAGAAACAACCAATGCAAGAGTTGGCACCCAAGGATCTGGACAGGGTATTATATGGGAAGTAGTGAGCAATTATAACCCATAAATGTATGCATCCACCAAGTGGACTTGCGAGGATAAAGTCTTGTTCTCATTGCAACACAGCTAGACTAGTAGCAAAGTGCAAACGCACCAACATAAATTTTCAACCATCTTCAACATCCCAGGCTGCACCCAACCTTTAATGTGTCATTCTCATTGTACATGCATCTAAATCCCTCCTGCAGAAAACTGTGTTTGTGATTTTTGGTTACAACTTCTAATCTAGTCTTTATTGTTTATCACCAATGATTGAATGCATTAATGAACCCAGCATCAATGAGGCCAAAAAAAAGAAGAAATTGTGTCAATTAAGCTGTCCAAAAGAGTCAAGCTGTAAATTTTCAAATTTACACTGATTATTATATGCACTTTGACTATTAAGGTTGGAAACTTTGGAGTGGATGTGATCAAAATAAAAGAAGATCTTTGTCTATCCTGTATTTCTTCATTGTCCTTTCTTGCTATAAAGGTCATACTCTCTTTCTCTTAAAATTTTTTTAGCTTTATTTATTTTATTTTAAAGAAACAAAATAATTGATGCAAAACAGTTAAAGATGGAAATGATGGAATGGTATACATGGCACACGTGATACAACATAATTCAGAAGTGGTTGAGAACAGCTAGAAAGCTTGTTTTCAATATATTGTAGGTGAAAAAAGCATAGTACCCTCTTGTTTCTTCTGATTTTGAATCTGAAATGGGCTGCAAACCGATGGGTGAATCAGTAACTAATATCTCAGTCTGGTCTAGTCAAGCAGTAGAAACTCTATTCCTAGCAAAACTTTAAATATGTACTTTCATGTTCATGGGATAATTTAGGGCTAGGCCTCCTCAGGCCTAATTTATCAGTAATGGAATTGCCAGAAAAACTTGTTAAAAAAAAAAAAAAAAAAACACTTAAAACTGTGAATAAATAAAAGAAACTGTAGTTTCAAGTTCACCATGTCAAATAAGTTAATTGGTCATCAATGACCTTACCACTGTCAGGCAAAAAATTAAAACACATTCACATGGTGAGTATTCAAACATTTTGTGACAACACCAAATTCCAGCCATAGGCCTTTAAATTGGAAATAAGTGTTGGTTTGGATACAAAACACGTTTGCGTTTGTGAATGAGTTGCTTTTTTGTGTGAGTTCCGTGCACTGTTCACGGGATCCTCAAGTACGGATTTCAACAAATTTTTCTTTAAAACTGGGTCTCACAGCATTATTCACACATTTAAAAAGTATTTTGCTACAGTATTTTCAGTTTTCAGCAATAAGTGGTATTCAAACAGACCCTGAGCTCCTTGACATCCAGCTATCATTCGAAAGATCCTAATATCAAGATCTTCATAGCTGAGTTCATAGATAATTACCCTGGTAGCTAACTATAACAAATACCCCATTTAAATGGGAACTACGTATTTCTCTGAGTTCTCAGCATAAACACAAGGTGTGACAGAGTGGCCTCTGTAAGTGTAAAACTTGAATGTAACATAGTTGTAGATACAGTGCATACTGTAAAGGCATTATTACATTTAATAATGCTTGCACTCTTAACTATGGCCAAATTCTAATCACAGTAAGCTTCCATACCTCAACCAAAAGGTAAATTGTGCCATAATGAAAACATCCATTAATTTTGTCTAGTTGTTGATGATCACAAGCTTTCAAATTTGTGACTGCCTTTTCCTTAATTTCCCTTTCCCTATTAATAATTTTTCTTATCTTGCTCTTGGTGAGATATTTTTGTCATTAGGTACTAGAGTTGCTTTTAAATCCACACACCATTCTTCACACCTAATGTAGAATTAGAGGTTTCACACTATAATGTGTAATAGTTTGTTCACAATAGTAATTGAAAATTACACACGTATATAAAGTCCAGTTAAATGCTTTTCACTTGTGAAAGTATCAGGTCTAGTTGCACACTCGCTGGATTGATATGGCATAATTGCTTTAAGATAGGGTGCATAAACCTTTGATAGCTGCCTAAGTTATGCCTGTAAAGAAACACAAACAACAAGGGTAGGTTATAGAATTTCTCTCTGAGTATATCATTACAATCAAAATGTTGTAAGATGAGAACATTAGAAAAAGCCTGGCTTATCTTGCCTTGCTAGAGATGTTGCTGGATAGCCAATCAAGACCTTCATAAAGTCCTTGGCCATTAGTGGCACATGCAGCTTGGATGTACCTGCAGCAGAAAAGTTTTAGTTACACAAAGTGAAACCATGTAAAGGCAAACAAACTTAGATTCATCCATCTTAGTTCCTTAAAACTATATCATGTTAGTGACACTTGAATTAATTCCTGTATGGATTTAGAAATTGTGACACGATGTGAAAGTCATTTAGTCCCAACAATACGGCTTTGAAAATCTAGTAGAGTGATTATTTGGACATGAAATAGAATATACCAGCGGCGTTGACGGAGTGAATGTAGGCCTAGTTTATCAGTGATTTCAGAAACACTCATAGCATTTGGAAGGTCTTGCTTATTGGCAAATACTAGTAAAGTTGCATCGCGAAGCTCATCCTGCAGCAAGGAAAGACACTCTTAGTGCTCCTTTCATGACTTTAAATCCTACTAATTTGACAATTGTTTAATAAGGCAATTCAAACAGCTTTTTCGATGAACTGTCTGGAAAACCAAAAAGAGAGATGGAATGAGTTTGAGAAATTTGAAGAAAGATATAACTGACCTCACTTAGCATCCGGTGGAGCTCATCTCTGGCTTCCGAAACTCTTTCTCTGTCATTGCTATCCACCACAAAGATCAGACCTTGGGTGTTCTGAAAGTAGTGTCTCCATAATGGTCGAATCTATATAGCATTGGATTAGTACAAAAAACACTTCATTGTTTTGATTTACAATGTGGAACCACTGACTTGTATTCTTGATTATGGAACATAATACAATGCACATGTAACTTAATTTAGCAATATCTGACATCAATTAAAAGGCACCCCCGGACACCAATTCACAAAATGTCATCTTTCTTGTTAGGTATTGAAAGAAAGAAGATTTGAAACGATCAAGTTTAATACCTTGTCCTGTCCTCCTACGTCCCAGACTGTGAAGCTAACATTTTTGTATTCAACAGTTTCCACATTGAATCCTGCCTCATTAAAAAATCAATCCATCATTCAATATTGTTTGATTAAATTCACCATTTCCTAACAACTTAAGCTTTGAAACAACTGGTAATTTATCAAATATCTTTGTATCATATCTGGTATTTCAGGAATATTTACATGCTTTTCTACAAGATTGAAAAGCTCACTCACCTCTCTGTATAAAGAAGTTGCTGATTGAGTTATTTGCGTGGTTGAATTTTTTTTTTTTTCACAAATCATAAGAATGAAGAAATTATTAACTAGCTTTGTTTATCTTTTCTACTAGCTCCTTTGATAACACATGAATATATCCACGTCTTTGAAAGAAAGGTGAATCTATCAAAGTTCCTGATAAATTAAAGGCTTTAACGAGATTAAAAGTAATGGCGCACGATTATTACAACCATGTTTATGAGTGTCATAATCGCCTGAAATGTCTTTAAGCATTAACAGTTTATTTATTCATAGATATTAGGCCAGAATCAAGTCTTGAGGATAGATAATATAAGCCAAGAGTAAGTACCAATAGTGGGTATTGTAGTAACAATTTCTCCAAGTTTCAGCTTATAGAGGATAGTTGTTTTCCCTGCTGCATCAAGACCAACCATCAGAATCCTCATTTCTTTCTTAGCGAAAAGCATCTTCACTAGTCGAGAAATTGCTAAACCCATTGCTGAAACTGTTTCAACCGAAAATATGGGTTCATTCAAAGGCTAAATAAACTCAAGCTATGAAGAAGAAAGGGAATAATAGTGGCTTTACCTGAACAGAAAGTTGGAAGAAGGAAATTCAAGTTATGCTTTCAAATGGCATAAGAGGCTAAAGAAATATATGCTTGTACATTAAATAATCTATACAAGAGTAGGACGTATCCTGAAGGCATAAAGTGGTAAGGGAATAGGATTCTGATGAAGATTGGAGAAGAATAAAGCAAACTAGCTTGCTTCAACTTTCGGTGGTTCCCATTGTCAATTTACATACATTTTGAAGCTGTTTTTACCGTTGGAATGGGCACTAGTGGAAGTCAGTGGACAAGTTGGGCGGGAAAAAGAATGTCTGGGTCCCAAATGTGAGAGAACAAGTTGTGTACTCCTCTTACATTAATCTTTGATTTGGTGCATATTTAGGCTTTAAGCTTCTCATATGTCGGTTTCATAGTATGCATATAACATTTAGGCTTTAATCTTCTCAAAGTTAATTAGTCTTTGTTTTGGTGCATACTGTTATAGATTGATTTGCCACTTCATGATGTAGGCAGGTAATCTTTAGACGCAGCATAAGTTGAATTCAATTTTAGAAGGTTCTTAGTAGATAGATACGTATCTTTGGAAAAGAAGACTGCAGTATCTATTTTTCCTTTGAATTTAGAGTGTCCATCAACGCCAAAACATATCGCGGGATTGGGCGCTAGTTGATGGGCATGTATTTGCCGTGACATTCATGATATTTTGTAACAGTTTATACTCCTATGATACTCTGTACTCTGTAGTGAAAGATGCTCACCCAAAGTCATATCTTATAGTATGCGGAAGTGGAACCATTGGTCGTAATTTGATGATCTTTATTAAGCCTACTTGCAAGACTGTAATTCCAATGTGAATGACAAGCTATGAAATGAGTAATTTTAGACATTATAATTTATAATGTAGATCGTGCATAGCAACATGAGCTTTGGGTCACTAGGGGCAGAGAATCGTAACTTCCACATGACATAGCAAATAAGCCACCAAACTCAAAACTAGAGATCAATAAAGAAATTTGTGAAATAAAATTGATGGTACAAAGTATAAACCATCCAATCAATGAAATTATAAACCATCCATAGGCAGGATTTAAAAAAAAAAAAAATGCCTATAGAATTTTCATATCATATTTTATACAAAGAATTGTGCCGCTATTTTCTAGAGATGGCATCCTTGGCATATTGGAGAGTAGTTTCCAAAGCAGCAGCAGCATCAGCCAAGACACCACCGCTGGTGGTTGAATTTCCAGAGGAATTGGGCTGGTGAATGACCTGCACGTTCTTCTGCTCTTGGCCTCCGCCTGCCAAAGACCGGTAATCCACCGTGTCCACCCTCACTTCCGTGGCCCTTTTTGCTCCTGTATTCTCCTTCCCCTTATAAAATTGAATTCAACAAGTTTTATTATGACAGATGAAATTAATTATGAGATCAGCCTCATCAAATTTCACATAAAGAAAAATATATGAAATAAAGCATTATGATTATACCTCTGTGGCTGATTGGTTCATGTTGAAGATTACTCAGAACCAAAAACAAAACTATTGCAGGCAAATGCGATTTGCTTAAAATGAGCTTCTCAAGTGATCATGGAGAATTTATGTACTAGAAATTTGACTTTCCTTCCCTTCCTATTTTAAAGGAGAGTTCATTGCTTTTGGTTCTCAGAAGATAAGGATCTGCATTGAGGTCAAAGTTCTCCAAGCAAGCACATCCACATGATACCCTTTCAGATCCTAAGATTTATAATATCAATATCGACCCCCACTAGCTGTTTTGAACCACCAAGATATTCTGCATCTCTCTTGTCTTAGCCCACTGCAGGTTTTGAACTGTGCCTCTAAATGACAATTGTCAATACCAGGTACTAACAAAGAGACACCCCTGCATAGTCTGATTGCAGGATTTTGGCCATTGGAAACAGTAGTGATGTAGTTTCAGAATGACCAGCAACATGCAGCTAGTATTTTTTTTAGATATGGTATCAATATGATAATTTATGTAAAGGATGAGGTGTTTTAAAGGTTTCAATATAAAGGACCATAAAATTAAACAAAGAATCAACTCCTTATACATTACAGTACTAATTCTCAACCAAAAAAAAAAAAAAACGAGCAAGTTATAGATTCTCAAATTTCAATTAAACAATTACTGATCACTAATTTAAACCAATACAATTCAGCAATTCAGTCCTGCAGATGATGCAACATCAATTGACCAATGAGAGCAACTAATTCTTATTTATTAAAAAATAATAATAAGAAGAATAAAAGGGCAATGCCATGGATAAATTGCATTCCGAAATACTGCATTAAGGTTCTCCCCATTGAGCAACATAGGGTAATGCAACTTACAAAAAATCCTAAAAGCAGAAAGGAGAGTTTCATTATCAAATCTCCTAGGTAGAGAACATAGAGCTTTGAAAGACTGAAACATATGTATAACCTGCACATCCATTTCATTACTTGTTTGAACTACAATTGACACATCGAAGGACTGGAAACATATAGGCAAGATATTCTATAGAACTGTTTTGCAAAGATGCAAATGAGATTACATCCACAAAAGGAGATAATCAGATCATAAGGGGTGACCCACTGCAATGGACATCAGAAACATCAGAAATCCTTTGCCTTGGAGATAATGTTGTAAGGCTGGCAGCATCAACATCGAAATTCACAATATTTTTTCTCTTCTGAGTTTCTGAACTGCTTTTCTCCTCCGAAATCTCAGCAATGGGACTCAATGGCTCTGCTTCCTTCTGCTGAGAGGACAACATGGCTTGAGCTTCTGCCATCACTGATGCATCATCATCTGTAGCATAAAGAATCTTCTTTATTGCTTCAACAACCTGCAAACATAGAGGAAATCGTCAATTTTAATAGTCAGTACTATTTCTTGTGAAGTAGTTCGCCCGCCACAAAATAAAATAACTAAAGAGTAGTGTACATACAAGTAAATGTTCAATTTCAGGACTTTGGCAGAGAATCTCAATATCCCTCAATTTCCCAAAGTAGAAATCCCTCTCCTTCTCAAGGCTATCCACAGACAGCTTCAACTCCGTGATCTGCATTGAGATTAGTATTAGAGTCTCAACATGCTGAATCAGAATTTCACTTATTACACTGACTAAAGTATTTAAGTACCTTTTCATCATATGCAGGGCCTCCACTAGAAGTAGGTCTCGGCGCCTTTTGTGACTGATTTGCAAGGTTTACAGAAGATACTTCATTCCTTCGAGCGTTGTGGGAGGACTGAGCTTTAGGGGCAGCTGTAGAACTTTTGGTTGAAGATTGGGACGGAGCAGCTTTCTTCGTTACTTCTTTTCCTCCCTTGCTAGCCTCTCTCCTCTCCGAAGGATTGTAACTAGCAGCATATCACCCATTTAAATATAAGCTCTTCTCAAAGTCAAAACAAACAAATCATCCAAATCCTACAAATTTTTTTCTACTTAGCTACACCAAAAGGCCTGTTCACCTTTAGCACCATTGAGTATAAAGTTGATAAAGGATGGACATATAACAACATTGACTACAAAGTAACCTTACAATATTGTCTACAAAATACATCAACATTTGAATAATGAGAAACTTCATAAATTATAAAAGAGTTAGGAAGGTAATTATTATTATTTTTTTAAATGTGCAATTAGATTTAATTCTGTTTGTTATAACTTATTTTTGTAGCTTTTTGAAAATGGACCGCATAAAAAAGACTGCAGAACTGAACGGAAACTTAATAACAAGAGTAGAAGCATATTTAATAATAATAAAATCTCTTATAATTCATCACAGAAAATGGAAAATATCACCATATTATAGAATAGTTGAAATTTATCGCATAAAATCATAAATTAGTTTCCTATATAGCCTTGAAAGCATCATTAAATTCTATGCGGAGCACCAGGTAGCTTTTACAGACCTCCAAATTACATTCCAACAACATTTCTCAATTATTAAAGGCATCATAATTCTTTTTTTTCTTTTTGAAGGACACAAAAGTATTTGAACCAAATTCATCAATGTCACATACAAAAATGCAAAAAAATATGAATAAACAAGTAAATTTACAGCTCACATATAACCTAACATCCAAACAAAGTAAAAGATATATATATTAATAAAAACTCATCAGCTCCAGATAAAAAGAAATTAAAATTCTAATCAACAAATAGTTGACACTGTAAAGTTCAAACCAAGCCAAACAGCACAAGGAAATCGAGATGATTGTATCAATTCCTATCTCATTGAATAGAGTTTAAATTAAAATTACCTGTGCAGAGCGCCTCCATTGACGGAATCGCAGTATCGCTTCATCCATTGCATGAACTCCAAATTATCAAGCGGCCTTCCTTTTACGAGCTTGCTCACCTCAATGTGCTAATCACCACAAATTTCGCAAATCAAAACAGATTAAAAAAATTTTCAATTTCCAGATCTAGAAATTGAAAAAAGAGAAAAAGGAAAAAGAAAGAGGTCAGAGAAAAACCTTGGTGATTTTGAGTTTGTTAAACACGTCCTGAAGAACCTTGTAGTTCTGGATCATCTCGTACTCGTTCTTGGCGTCGAAGTTAACCTTGTGCATCGGCACCATCCCTGGATGAGCAGCGTCCATTAGCTGGCAGTGAACCGCACCAGAACAAGCCTGAAATTTACAGATAGAGCATTTTTCCGTGTAGAAAAATTGTGTTCGATTATATAAGGAAAAGAAATTTTGATAGTAGGAAAAACGAAGAATTTCGAGTTTAGGGTTTGGAGAGCAGAGAAAACAAACCTCTTCGACTTTGGAGAGGTTGAGTTGGAGAGTGGAGTTGATCCAGGCTAAGATCTCAGATCTGCCTACGAAATAAGCTGAATCCATCATACCTATATTGGTCGCCATTTTTGCTCTCTCTCTCTCTCTCTCTCTCAGTTTCTCTGCGTGGAAGAGAGTGCTTGTTTGTGTGTGTGTATGTGATACTTTCTAACGGTTCTGAGGTCTATTTAGAAGAGAGAGTGTGGGGAAATTTTAAAATGAGAGAGGAGCGGGATTTTTTGAATTCAATTCAAAGTGGAGCGGACCAAATTAACCTGTTGGTCCGAGTCCGGGTTATTCGGGTTAAGGCTTTCTATGTAAGGGATGGCCCAACTTTCTTTTGCAGCCCATATATAAAGTAAGCTTATTTCACTATGGAGTATGGAGACGACATTTTTTTTTTTTTAAGACGCCAATATTTGACCGGACTAGAGTTTTTAACTTTTTGGTCACAGCTCGAGTTGACCGTTACCAATTTTAAATTTAGAGTTTTTGGTCACATGCCCTTAAAAAATTAGTCTCGTTATTAAGATGCAAAAAATTTTCACCATTGTTGAAGTAACAGACTAACACGTTGTAATTGGTACTAACAAAAGTTAATATTAGTAGCAGCATATGTGAAAGTAATATTCTAATTGCAAGTTACCTTGTTACTTGCTAGCAATTGTAAACAAAATTGTAAATATTTTTAAATTCAAATGTTAATATTTGACAAATGTTAGTGAGTTGTATTTAGTTTGATGCTAGCTTGACATGTCTGTCTTGTTCTTTAGAAAATGTTGGTGTTGAGTTGGATTGATAATATGAGATTCCATTCCTAATTTAGGTTATTAGACTCATGTAATCTGTATTATTTATAAGAGGATTTTCCTCTTTGAACTGGACTTTTATGTGATTCATAAATATTTTTAAATCTTAGGTTTAACTGGGGAAAAACTTGAGGACAATCCGGTAAAAATATATCTCCTGTGCGTGCCTAGATTCGACTTAATGGGCTGGGCTTAGAGTTGGGCTCACAATTTACTTGTATAGTGGGTTTAGTGTTTCCTACAAAAGGTAGTTCCTTGCCAAGCGACCCAACGACATCCCTTAGCTCCCAAGAATTCCCTTTCTTTCCTCCTTGAGTTGCTTCTCCCTTTGAATGGTATCAACTCTATCTTTCTCTTTTACTCTCTATTTTCTACTCAGAATTGTCAACCCCTACTCTTCACTCAATTCTGCAATTTATAGCTTGAGGTTTATGGAGGTTTCATGATTACATTTTGGTCTCACTCGTGTGGGTAGGGTCCAATGTGATTATTCTTGACATGGAATATGCCCCATTGGAAATGGTGGTAATGACATTGAAACTGATTTCCGCCACCAAAAGATCGCCCGGCAGCGATACTCCCTAAGGCAATACCGAGCTACCGGGGACGTAGGTTGTTCCGAGCAAATGCACTCTCAAACAGGTCATAAATGGCCGAACATGGGCTTGTCTATCACGCATCCAAAATGATATGGTCTTACTATAAGGTCTGGGCTCAGTTTTGGTTCTTGAGAATGTTCGGGCCAAGGCCCAATGGGCCTGAGGCCGTACCTCATACATCTCCAATTTCACTTAAAATGTCTACAAAATAGAACACTCTCCTACTCATCTATGTCTTCAAAACAAACTAACCCAAATTTTTTTAAAAAAAAAAAAATTATGACACTTGACAAAAAAAAAAAAAAAAGCATTAGGTTAATGAGTCATGTATTACTGATTGGCTAGGCTCTAGGGGTGTGCATGAGTTGGGTTAAGGGGATTTTTTGACCCAACTCACCATGGTGGGTCAAAAAAAAAATTCAACCCAACCCAACCCAACTCACATATGTCAAGTTGGGTCGGGTTGAACCCATGAGTTGGACAAATTTTTTATTATTATTATTATTAAATTGAGTAAAAAAAACATAAATATAAATATATTAAAAAAACCCAAAGATTAGTATCAATGTGACTTCTTAAGGCAAACAATATCAATGACTAAACAACAATAGTAATTTATTAAGGTTTGTGTGAACTAATTAGCTTTTATATAGGATAGGAAGAGCTAGTTATTTTTAAAAAATTATTAATTTTATAATATATTTGTGGTGGGCCTTTTTGTAATGTTGAGTTGGGCTGCCTCCTACCGTACTGGGCCTAAGTATTATAGATTAGGGAGTTGAGACCGGTCCAACTGCAACTCACTTTGGTCCGATTTGTGCACAAACTATACCTCGTTTACCAAGAACATGCCCATGGCAGGAAGAGCTACTTCGAATAAGTTATGGCAAGCAGACATGATAATAATAATAAAAGAAAGTACTTTTGCCTTTAGACAAAATGAATAAATAATCCCCAATTGAGATGATAATCACGATTATAAGAAACACCTTGTAAAGAAAATAGTGGGAATAAATGGGTAAGACACAAGTTAGCAAAAGAAAGAAAAGAGATCAATCTGATGTGCCAAGTTATGTCATAGGGCCAAGACTAAAGAAGGAAAACCGTTTTTCCTCAATGCGAATAATCTCCCAGGGAAAATCTTGCCATGAAAATTAGTCACTTTGAGGAAAACAGACCTGAATGGGTTAAGGGGATTTTTTGACCCAACCCACCATGGTGGGTTAAAAAAAAATTCAACCCAACCCAACCCAACCCAACTCACATATGTCAAGTTGGGTCGGGTTGAACCCATGAGTTGGACAAATTTTTTATTATTATTATTATTAAATTGAGTAAAAAAAACATAAATATAAATATATTAAAAAAACCCAAAGATTAGTATCAATGTGACTCCTTAAGGCAAACAATATTAATGACTAAACAACAATAGTAATTTATTAAGGTTTGTGTGAACTAATTAGCTTTTATATAGTATAGGAAGAGCTAGTTATTTTAAAAAATTTATTAATTTTATAATATATTTGTGGTGGGCCTTTTTGTAATGTTGAGTTAGGCTGCCTCCTACCGTACTGGGCCTAAGTATTATAGATTAGGGAGTTGAGACCGGTCCAACTGCAACTCACTTTGGTCCGATTTGTGCACAAACTATACCTCGTTTACCAAGAACATGCCCATGGCAGGAAGAGCTACTTCGAATAAGTTATGGCAAGCAGACATGATAATAATAATAAAAGAAAGTACTTTTGCCTTTAGACAAAATGAATAAATAATCCCCAATTGAGATGATAATCACGATTATATGCAACACCTTGTAAAGAAAATAGTGGGAATAAATGGGTAAGACACAAGTTAGCAAAAGAAAGAAAAGAGATCAATCTGATGTGCCAAGTTATGTCACAAGGCCAAGACTAAAGAAGGAAAACCGTTTTTCCTCAATGCGAATAATCTCCCAGGGAAAATCCTGCCGTGAAAATTAGTCACTTTGAGGAAAACAGACCTGAATGGTTTGTGCCCAAAAGAATCCTTTGCCTTTGGCAGAGACTAGGACTTTTAGAGGGAGAGAGGGGATCAACCTATTGGTGCATGCCTGCCATTCTTTCTAATTCTTCCTTTCTTTTCTTTTTAGTTTTCTTTCTAAGTGTTTGCTTATTCGTTGTGATTCTCTCTTCGAGATTACTATTCCTATGTTTGTGATTGTTCTCCCCCCTTTCCTTCGTGCACGGCAAGGGTCCTTTATATAATGCCTACCGTGACCGGTTTTTACTATTTTAGTCTTTAACTACCTTTGTCTGGTCTGGGTGTCCTTACCGACCACTTACTGGTTTGTTAGTCGCCCAGCCATCACCACTTACCTGTGCTGGCTGTGCCACTAGACAAGGAGGACTATTTTGTTTGTTTGTTTGCCGTAGCACTCTTATCTGCCACGGTGTGGGTGCTCTCTCTCTCCCTATCTCTCATAGCATGCACCTAGTGGTTCCAACTCATCCTTACTTCTTTTGGGCGGTATGTCATCCCAGCAAGACATTTCCCCCCAAAGAGCTTGAGCAGGAACCCCATAATAGGTTTTCCCCTCTCCCCACCGTCAAACCATGCCTTCTTACCTTTGACCCATGACCTCACCACGTCCTGTATTGGCTAGGTACAGGCTAGTGATGTCTGGATTTTACGCGTGCTTCACTTTTGTGTGTCCAAAATCTACCTGTTGCTTATGCGTTTGCTGTGGTCTAGAGGCTCGTCTGCGCAGTCTGCCGTCCATCCTTGACCTCTTATGGCGTGAGCTGTTTTCTGATTTTCCATTCTTTTGTGGCTTGCTCCCATTAAGGGCTGGGCTTCATTTGATTGTGAGCTTTTCCTTCTTAAGCCCACTCTTTTGCTCCTTTCTGCAGTCTTACTAACATTTCCTGCTACACTACTCTGTCATTCTTGCTGTGATGTCATTTGACCCAAGCCTGCTAGGCTTTTTTGGGCCTGCTGTTTATTCTTCCCTCAATGATTCAATATGGTCATTGGGCTTTTTGATTACCTTGCTTGCGGGCTCCTGTGTCCCATCTATTTCATTTTGGGCATCCTTGACTCATTTACTTTCCTTGGGCATCCTTGGCCCTTTCTAATTCTGTGTTCTCATGGGCTTTTACTAACTCCTTTGAACTTCCCTGACCCAATTACTTTATCCTTCGTCCTTGGGGCTCATGGGCCTGCCATCAACCCCTTACTTTCTTTGTTTGCATTACTTCGGGCTTACTGTGGCCCATTCTCACTTTTCTACATCACATATTGCCCATGAGTTTGCTACTTTCTCTCTCTCTCTGGGCTCCTTTAGGCCCATTTGCTTCCTCAAGGCCCATTTACTTATTTTACGGGCCTATGATCCATTATTCCTGCCACTTGGGTTTAATAGTTTTTCTATCCGCTTACTAACTCTTTTCTGCCCATGTTGCTGGACTTTTTCTTCTACTGGGCTTCCAAAAATGAGCATCAACAATATTTTAAATATATATATTAAGTATATGGGTGGGTCGGGTTGGGTATGGCGAGTTTGGAATTTTATGACCCAAACCCAACTCGACCCGCTATCAAAAAAAATTTTATAACCCAATCCAATCCACCAAGCCCTAAAAACCGACCCAACCTGGCAGGTTAGGTTGGGTTGGGTTGATTTTGGCGGGTTGGTGGGTTAGCTGCACACCCCTACTAGGCTCTATCAACATTCACCTCTGATTGGCAGCATTAGGTTTTATTTTATTTGTTTATTTATTGGCCAACATTTGATTTACATTCACTATTGACCTCCCCGACTTTTATACACATTTTGGGAAAGAGTACTAATTTTTTCAGTACATATGTTACATGGACAATGCCACATTAAATGTATGATTAGACTAGGAGTTCATTATTAAATGTTGCACAGAAGATGATTACCTGTAGAAGTATAACGATAGTAACTCTAGTTTATTTAGTCTAAAGAAGCCAACAATTTCAACAAACTCAACAACCATCTCGGAATCGAACAAATTAATATAGGGGTGAGTTTGGTTCAGCTTTTTGAAAAAGTGCTTTTTCGAAAAAGTGCTTTTTCGAAAAAGTGAAGTTTCCAAAAAGTGCATAATGAAAAAATGCTTTTTCAAAAATCCGAGTGTTTGGTAAAAGTTGTTAAAAAGTGTTTTTTGAAAAAATTGAGTATTTGGCTAGCACTTATAAAAGTGGCAGTTTGAAGGGTAAATTACCAAAAAAGGCAATGTATATATAAGGAAGTTTATTTCATACTTAAATCAATATTGTGAAATTATTTTTTTCTCACCAATATTAGCTAATGATAACCTACCACTTAAGATTTATTGTGATAATTTATACTGATTTTAATTTGAACGTACTATTACAATTATTTTTTTCTTTTTCTAAACAAATTATTTTTTTTCACCAATATTAACTAATAATAACCTACCACTTAAGATTTATTGTGATTCTCAAAAAAACTTAAGATTTATTGTGAAAGTATTGTAATAATTTATACTGATTTTAATTTGAACGTACTATTACAATTATTTTTTTCTCTTTGTAAACAAATTATTTTTTTCTCACCAATATTAACTAATAATAACCTACCATTTAAGATTTATTGTGAAAATATTGTAACAGTATTTCTCAATTTTAATTTCTTATTCTTTATTTTATGTTTCCCTTATTTTATTTTATTTTTTTATCCATATTTCCTTCTTCTTTTTTCTTCTTTTTTTCCCTCTTTTTTTCTCCTCCACACACGTACCCTTAATTTTTTTTTCTTTATTTCCTTTTTTCCTCTTTTTCCCTACCCCTTCCTCCACACACGTGCCGTTACTTTTTTTCTTTTTTTCCTTCTTTCATCTTTTTCCCTACCATTTCACCCTCCAGAACATTCCACACAATCTCCGCCCCTCTCTCATCCCTCAAAGTCTCTGCATCTTTTTTTTTTTTTTTTTGACAGTTCGAAAGCTACAAGAAAGAGAGAAGATGATGATGATGAAGAAGATGAAGGATTGAAACATAAGGAAATCCCTCATCTCTCTCCTTAATTCTCAGATCCCTTAAGTCTCTGCCACCATTGGGTTTGTATTTGATTTTGATTTTGGGTTTGGGTTATGGGTTTTCAGTTAATGGTTTAATTTTGAGTTGATTTTCTGTGGATTTTGGGTTTGATTTTGAGTTGGGTTTGGAATGGCTTTTCCAATGGGGTTTGAGTTGATTTTAAGTTGTTTTGTGTTGATTTTGAGTTATTTTTTGTTTGATTTTGTTGATTTTGTGTTTGGATTATCAAATGTTGAAATGGGTTGTGGTGGTAGATCGGTGATAGTTGGGTGGTGCTGTGTTTGTAGCAGCACGGAGAGGGCAGGAGCAGAGAGATGAGATGAGAGGAATGAGGGACAAGCGTGAGAACTGAGGAAATTAACATGATTTATTGAAGGGTAATTTGGTAATTGCTCGAAGAGTCCAACAGATAGCTGAGAACGCGCATGAACTTTTTCTGAAATGGACCTCCAGAGCTCCATAATGGCTTGCGCGTTCTCAGCCTTGGCCCAAAACGCAACTTTTTCCAAGGAGTTGCGTTTTATGCTGAATCAAACGAGCTTTCCACTCTAGCTTTCTTCAAAACGGGCTTTTTGGGTTGAAAACGTTGAAACAAACAGGTACATAGTAGTACATTGTAAAATGACTTAATTATTTCACTAATATTGGGCCAACTCAAAGCCCAAAAACATACTTTATTTAATCAATTAACACGAGACAAGACAAGAGACTAGCATCATATAGTAATTTCTAGGGTGGAAAAAAAAAAGTATCAATCCAATGGTTCCTTCCTAGTTTCTAAAAAGGGAATGGACTGAAAATGAGTCCAAATTAGCAGGGAAAATTAGTGTCACACAACAAGATCTATTCAATGACCTCACGAAATTACAACAAGAACTTTGAACCAAATGACAACCCTATTAGTCAATCATACATACACTTCTCTCTACAAAAGTGTCCTATCTTCTTATGGACCGTAATAATGTGATGATGAAGTTGAGGATGGGACTTTCTCAAGAACTTGTAGGACTTCTTTCATTGCTGGTCTTTTATTTGGGATTGGAGACGCACAACTATACCCTAACTTGAAGCAAGCCAAGAGGGACTCTTCTTTGCCCTCCACGTCAGCTCTGATTGCCACATCAGCCATCCTCAAAGCCCTGCTCTTATCTTCAACCACAATCCCAGTTCCTTGGGTCAAGTCATCTAAAACTATAACCTTCCCAGTCAGAAGCTCAAGCAATATAACCCCAAACGAGTACACATCCCATTTTGGGTTGGGCTTTAAGCTCCTAAGCGATTCAGGTGCATGATAAGGGGAAACCCCAACTGAGCTAGGACTTGGGCTTGGGCTTGGCCCAATTGTAAGATCTTGAAAGCTGTCTCGTGAGGCCGTGGATCTCTTGCTTCCAAAGTTTCGGGCCGATATTCCGGCCTTATAGCTCGTGTCACCCGATACGAGCCTCTCGAGCCCAAAATCACCAATTTTGGGCTCCATATCATTGCCCAAGAGAATGTTGCTAGGCTTCAAATTTCCATGCACGTGCTTCTTCTCGTGGAGGTGTGCAAGCCCGCGGGCCACACCTTTTGCTATCTTGAGCCTGAACTCCCATGGTAGATGGCAAGGTGAGGAACCCACTTTCCCTGAAATTCCACTTTCCCATTATCAGTTTCCAATTGATATATCCGTAGTTGAGCAAAAGGTGTCACTAAAATAAGGTCATTTCATTTTCCACTAAAGTAGCCACACACAAAAAAGACACAGAGAAAAGAGAAAGTTTATATCCATAAAATATAATTGACAAAAAAATTTCACAAACAATTGATGTGGCAGATCATATTATTAGCGAGGTAACTGGTAAGCAAGTAAACAAAATAATTATTAGTGTTCATATTATTAGCGATGTAACTGCTAAGCAAAAGAAAAAAAAATAATGTTAGTGATGAGTAATGACCTAGCATTTGGGTGCAAATGGTATTCTCAATTTTTGTGTGTATGGCTAAAATAAATGCAAATGCAAACTGTGTGTTTCGAATTACGACATTTTGGTACGTGTATCGCTATCAGACTTTGAGGGCTAAGCATTGACTTCCTATGCATTAAAAACAGAGTTCAGCTACCTACTCCACCGTCAACGTTGTGTTCACACAGTGCACCCTAGCAAACACCCATAATATCACGCTAACGTGCGCAACAAACCCAGACAGTCACACACAGAGAGAATGAACTTACTGTAACGAGCATTGGCAAGGCTGCCATTGGGGACGAAGTCATAGATGATGAGCTTTTCATCGACCCCCCAATAGAACCCACGAATTCGAACCAAATTGGGGTGCACCAACTTGGCTATGACACGGACCTGGTTCTCGAAGTCCTTGAACCGTTCCACACTGCTCTCACCAATTCTTCGAACCGCAAGTGCAGTCCCATCTTCAAGCACAGCTTTATACATTATACTCGAACCTGTGGCACCCAATATATAAGCTGAAGCCTTTAACAGTGTCTCAAGCTCAAGTTCTCTCTCCCCATCGACGATCACCAGCGTCCCTCCTTTGCTTTGTTCCTGCTCTTGCTGCCGTTGATTTTCTTGACTGATATTTTGACCGCTTTGCCTTTCTTGTTCGTTGTCAGAGTTTGTGGCCTCTGAGCCCTCTTCTCCTTCAGTTGTCTTTCGCAAACACGACCACCTTGTGAACCCTCTTGATTCAGAGGATGAAGATGACCAATTATCCCTTGTAGCGTTAGCTTCATTCTTCAGTGCATTCTCGGCTTTCTTCTTTTTCTTTAAGTGGTACATATATAAGAAAATCAAAGCAAGAATTCCAAGAGCTGCAACATCTCCAAGTACAATTCCTATGATCGTTGCTGGTCTCAGCCCACTTTGCGTATTTTGCTGAGATGACCCGGGTGACATGGTATCTGGGGTTGGGTTCATTGTCTTTGGGATTGCAGCAATAGCAGGAGGAGAGGTAGGGGCAGAGGTATTATCAGGTGCTGATGAAGGAGAAGATGGAATCGGACAAGGATTAGTTCGTTCCCCACACAGATCAGGATTCCCAGAAAATGATTTCGACTCTTGCTTCATGAAAACTTCAGAGTCCGGGATTTGTCCTGTGAGATTGTTGAATGACAGATCAATAGTGGCGTTACCTGGAATTTCCTGAGCAAACTCTGGTGGGATTTTCCCGGAAAGTCTGTTGTAGGAGATGTTTAAGTAACGTAGACTAGAACCACCAAAGTCAGGAGGTAAAGATCCATTGACGAGATTCGAGGACAGATCTAAAACCTGAACAGATTCAAACCCATTAGGAAGAACACCAGAAAAGTAGTTGTTTTTCAAAGAAACAGTGGTTAGATTAGTCAAAGAAGTGAGATTGTTGGGCACATTTCCCGCCAAGGCATTTTCTGAGAGGTTAAGGAATTGAAGGTTTTGAAGCTGGCCTATGGTCTCTGGTAACTCACCAGAGATCAAATTGTTTGACAAGTCAAGAAACTGGAGCTGGGTTGCGTTGAAAAGTGAGAAAGGAAGAGACCCATTGAGAGAATTGTTGGAAAGGTTGAGACTTTGGAGGTGTTCAATCATGCCCAGATTGGCAGGAATTGAACCTAGAAGCTGAGAATTTTGGAGAGCTAAACCAGACACCCCAGGGGAACTAGTATTGGCTAAGCCTTGAGCTGCACATGTAACTCCATTCCATGAACATGGAGTGTCATCGTTGGAGTTCCAGCTCTCTAGCACACTCAAAGGGTCACTGAGAACTGAGTACTTGAAAGAAAGCAACAGAATACCATCTGTGTTAAGCCCAAAAGATTCAAATACAAGAAGAGTAAGTGCAAGAATTCTCCACCATAAATGGAGATTAACACTATGGTGGCTCATCATTTTACACGGTGATAATACCACATCTCTCCTAAGGTGTGAGAGAGAGAAAGAAAGAGAGGTAAGTAACTGAGATTTATGATGACGCAGGGTCCATGTGACTATAGATTGTTTTTTAAAAAAATGAAAAAAGAAAACAAAATAAATGAGAAAAGTAGGAGAAATGAACAGCTCACCGAACACTTGGTACCAAAATGCTCTCTGTACAAGTTCAGCTCTGCACAACTATTAATTAAGGCTATACTTGAAATGATTAAATGTTTTCACCGCTGTTTTGTACTCTCTCTTTTTCTCTCTTTGTGCCCACATTTATGTTTGATACTATAAATGATAAACAAGGAAAAAAAAAAAAATGATACTGCGAATAGCATCTTCACTAGCGGACACCTACGTGGAGTTAGAAGTTGCAGGAACTCCAATCTTAGATTGACTTTACATTGTCTGCTTAAATTATTGTTTTCCTACTTGCAGCATTAAAAAAATTGGTTTTGTTTTGTTTTCTTTTCCTACTTATACTTATTATTTTAATGCTAACTGTTACGTTTTTTTTTCCTCCACATTGATCAACATACATCAGTTTCGTTGAAGTGTAATAGATTAATGACTTAGGTGAATCTCCTACTGCTACATCCTTATCTATGAAAATGGTACAACCGTCTTCCCTACATTGTTGATTGTATTAATTTCGTGAAGTATTAAATAAAAAGTTGAAATTTGTATAAATTTGAAAGATTGTTTGATCAATTTCAAAATTGTAAAAAATATATATGAAAGTACGTCTAAAAGAGGAAGACAGATTATACCCACTACCTTAAATAAAACTTAACATGTAGTACGAGCATTATTGTATTGGGGGTCCCGATTGGGTCCTAATTCTATCTTATCACAGCATTCATTATTGGACTTGTTAAGAAAATTGGTCTTTCATTCAATGCTCCACAGTTTCAATTTTGACTAGCAGGTATATTAATTTTGATCTGCTGTGGTTGCAGATACTTGAAAAATGCACCCAGAAAGTTTTGAGCTCTCAAAATTAATATGATCATGGCCCAGTAATAACTATAGACCAAGGCAAGCGTACATCATGGTTCAAAGTACAATGCTATTAATATAGTTTGAAAAATCTATATTAATCCTAGTTAATGAAGTAACGGGTTAATTATCAACTACGTAGAAAATCAACAACTTTAACAATCAACACAACAATAACGATATCCATCACAATCCAAATCAATAAAAAGAACACACCTTTCTAAAGAAAAGTCACTCGGACATAACCAGCCACATGTGAGTTCTCATTTTAATGATATAGATAAGTATTGCAAAATCGAAGAATAGTTACCATTAGTGTATACTTTACAAACCTTTTGTAAATTAGGCACTGCTTGTGGGAGTTTCCAATTTAGACCCCGATGTTACAGCTAATGTTTGTTTTAAGCTAACTATCAAATTAAGGCATATTATTAATGTAATAATAATTAGCCAAATAACACATACATAAATACATAATCAATAAAACAACAAATTCCAAACAATCAATTATGCCCACAAGTGTTTGAAAGTCAACCTTACAAATTACGTAAATTCACTCAAGTCGATGATCAAGTGAAGTTTTTGTCTGATATAGATGATTGCTTGAGCGAGTTTTCATGAATCTCGCAATCTTCACATAGAAATGTGGTTTGTTACCTTACTCAACTTAATTCACAATGAATTGAAGCTACTTTTTTTTTTTTTTTTTTTAAATTCGATTGTTAGGGCTCTGAGAGAATTTGAAACTTAGATGTTTTTTTATTGAAAACATTAAACCATGTTTTTAAACATGTTTTAGCATCTTAAATTTCCAATTTTAACCTAAATCTTAACATAGTATTTAATTACGTTAGTAGGCACTTTCTTTGTCCATTACTTGTAGCCTAACTGTATGGTTAGTAAAATACACTAAGATTATTATAGTGCTATGATTCTTCTCCAAGTTGTCTTCTGTTTGAAGGTGGACAAGATCAGGCTGCAGATTTGCCATTAGATTTATTAGCAAAGAGCATATTTGAGTTTTGAGTTTGGTTTTGTTCCTTCACAACACAAAGCTGTTCCATCCCAGACACCCTGAACCTCTAGCCTCACACATGGGAAATGCATCATCTCATCCATCATCATCATCTAATTCTTTCTTTTTTTAAATTTTTATTCCTTTTTTTTTAAAAGAATTCTTTGTGGCAGTTTTACTGACCTCAATATTATAAAATAACTAATCCATAAAAAAGTAGGTGAACCTCCTATAATAATAATACTCCCAGGGTTGAAAGATCTGGTACCTGCTTCTTCTTTTTTTGGGTGGACCATTCACATAACAAGCATAATTAAGATTAATTAGGGTCTACTTAGGAGAGAGTATCACTTTTTAAAACATCTATTAATTATTAAAGTCTCCTTTTCATCTTGGTCTTTATTACTCTCTCTCTTTCTCTAATGAAAGAGAGAAAAATGGTTGGAAAAAGCTCTTAAAGCAGTTAACTTTTTCTTTTTGTGAAAAGATGGTAATAGCTACTGAATAGAGGTTGAACAAGGAGGTTGGGCCATGGCTGTTCAAAGAATTAGATGCACCAAAAGAAGAAACTTTTGGAAAAAAAAGGTCAGCTTGGATATACCAAAGCCAACGATCAGGATTTTGACATCTTGATTATGCAAATGGTATCAGTACAAAGTTTACTATGACATCAACCACTAGCCACCAGAAATGCTAAGATGGGACTATATTATATATACCCTTTTAAATCTTTTCTCGCATGCACCATAAAACGTGCATCTTTACTTGAGTATTATTCTGTTCGAAGCTTTCCTCTAATTTTACATAAAATTTTGTATTTTACAGGCATAAACCTAGACATGCAAATAAAAGAGTTAGAAAGGTAGGTCACAATGCGAGAGAGTATAGTATAGAGGATAATTTCAGTCTAGTCTACATGTACGACTCTAGTGTGAGAGAGAATAGAAGCCTACTCAAAAGGTTGAAACACAGGGAAAAGTGAAATCTACGGAATCCATAGTTGGGTGAGCCGACTTGAAGTCTAGAACGGAAGCAGGTTTTCTATTTTCCTTGCCCCCGTTTGAACGGATCGTGTTTCTTACTCCCTCTCTTTATGGGTACGTTTGTGGACAGTCTATGAATTTGTACAATAATTTTAAAGATCAAACTCAATTTCATCTTGACTTGTGCAATTATGAGTAACCAATTGTAAGTTGGACAAGACAAAAAAAATGTTACAATGCCTACTCACAATCATACAAGTTAATAAATTGTAAAAGTGAGAGTGAGAATAATTACATCCGGACTGATTTATACAATGTTTTTCTTTTTCTTTTAAAATTCTTGCATGTAAAAAAAAAAAAAGAGCTTAATTAATTAATTTTATATATATATAGAACTAAAGTGAACGAAAAGAGATTGTCTGGCATATGTCTTGAGTGCCCTTATATAGACAAAATTGATTCATAGATTGCGTGCATCCAATTACTGCCAAAATGTCCGTTACGCAGTTTCCCTCACAATACGACATATCATGAGTAACATGCAATCAGTCAATCGGTATTATTATTATGAAGAGAACTGTATCTTCTCAACATATATATGACATGAGTCGATCCCAAAATCTGTATGAATTACCTTTTACTCTTTATCATCATTTCACCCTTGCTAGACTGCACTGACAATGATGATAATTAATAGGAGTTTAATTTGGTTGATTTTATCTTAGTGTGCGTACTGATGAAGAGGTCGATTCAATCGTAGTCAAATTATACATACACATCTACAAGGATTAAAAGAATTCGGAATGGCACCAGTGTGATTCCAGCCTATTAATTCCTTTACTTAAGTTAGAAAAATGGGCTTCTAATAAGAATAATATGGTGAAAGTCAGGAAAATTTATCTATCATCTTAGAGGATAATATGAGTTAGATAATAAGTAGATAGAAGAGTTTGGATCAAATTCAAAGTGTTTAAACTTTGTCCTGTATAAATAAGTCAAGAATCAATAGAGAAAAGGATTTAGAAACTGAGAAAAAGCGCACATTGTAGAGAGATATAGGGTTGCATGCAAAACTTTTGTAGCTAACATCACTCTCTACAAGGTACTCGATCCTAGACTAGGAAAATACCATTTTCTATAGCTTTTTCACTTAGAGCATCAGCAGTGGGACTTGCAAATGTCATATGCCACTAGTATTTAGCATCTAAGCCTTAAAAACCTCAACAGCCGGACTTGCAAAACCATCCCATTGCAAAAAAATTTACAATTTTGCTACAGTACCATCTTATATGTAAGATGGTACTGTAGCAGTATTGTATAATAAAAATTAGTTTTTTATTTGTCTGATGCTTCTTCTCTCTCCTCTCTCTCTCTCTCTCTCTCTCTCTCTCTCTCTCATTTCATTTCACTTTCTCTCTCCAATTTCTCTCTACTTAGTTCTGTTCTCCCCTCTTCAAACCCGAAACCCATACAATCTCAAGACTTCAGAACCAAATTTGAGGCTAAAATTTACATAGAGAAAATGAAAAATCAAAGAGATATGAACCTGATCTTTGTGATCCTCGAAAGAAGATAAGGAAATGGAAGCAGTGACCGAAGCTCCGACGGAGCGAACCGTGGAGGCGATGGTGCTGGTGTTGGTGGAAACTGTTTTGAGGCACGACGATATGATTCTGAGTGAGTTCGGTAACAAACCGTTGTTCTTTGCCTTTACTTTCTTCATCTTCACCACAACCATACAGTAACGGTTACAGTTACAACAGCAACAACGCTGCTATCAACAACTACCACCGACTCGGCGGAGCTACTCGGTCCTCCACCTCCACCACCGCCACCGCCACCGACGGTAAAACTAATTCCACTTCTGCCTCCGCCAACGATGAACATCTCCTCCGATCGCCGCTGACGATCGGATATCTCATCCGATTACTTCAGCGCGACAGAAAAAAATATTGCGCTGAAGTAAAAAAATAAGTAATTAACGGTTGTTTTTTTTTTCCTATTTGTTCTTGTGCCAGAGGTTGAGGGAAAGAGACGAAAAGGAAAGAGGAGAGAGAGAGAGAGAGAGAGAGAGAGAGAGAAATAGTTAAAAAATAATATTTAAATAAACTGGTAAAAAAATAGAGTTTTGGGATGCTGGGTGTATTGAAAAATGGTATGTTATAATTAATAAAGTAGATTTTTGGGATGGTAAAATAGGATGGGATGAGATTTCCGGTTGTGGATGCTCTTACCTCTCATTATACAATCCACCGTTTCTATCCAATACAACCTTAAACACTATGAATTGACAAAATCCCCAAAACATGTCACAATTAATCTCCAAACACTACAACCATGAAAAAAAAAATTCAAAAACTCATCGTTCAAACCATCATAAGTTCCTCCAAACACATCCTTGAAGAAATTTCTAAGGCACACGATTGACAAAACCCGAATGTGTTGGGTTGACATGATCGACACTCGAGGCGGTGAAGACACAACTCCCTCACTTGGAATAGGGTAAAGGCTCATGGATTATCAAAGGAGGAAGGAGCAATAACGTTTCCTGTGAAGTAACGTCCATCCTCAATGGTAATTTGCCATCAAATTCTTTAAGTGAGGTAGTGCATGCAACTGAGGCATGTAAGTTTCTAGCCCTTTTAGTTTTCTACATAATTTATTTATAACATGCTGTGCTTTGATGATATGGCTGAATTATGATTGAACGTCTGCTAAAATTGAGATTACAACATGATGAAATATGACATGGTATGATTTTATTTGATAAGCACACATGAATGGTATGATGATTTTGTGATTATGAAAATAATCTTTAACATGAACCCAACAATATGATGAACAAGATTTATTTTTATGATTGTTAAAATGTATTTGTAATATGTTCATTGTAGGATGATGGCATGATATGGAATCTTTGTTTGAATATGCATAACATAATATAGCTAAGCTAGCTATTAAACCCTAGTAGATAGTCTTTCAGGTCAAGTGAAATGGTTGCCTAATACTTTCCCATTTCATAACTAATTAAGCCTTCAAATTTAGATTTCAGGTTAGACTAGTTAACTATCCATGTAACTTTTGTTTCTTATATTGCAACTAGGAAATTTGGCAATGCCACTTTTCATTAGAGTGTGACTAGGACCAAAAGTCATGTAATTTTCGATTTTAATTTCTTTTTTGAAAGATAACATAATTTTAAATTTCAAACGAATAAAGATATATTTTTGTGATTTTCTTAATTTTTACTTTTATTTAAATTAAATGATGACTTCATATGTAAAACCTTCGATTTAAGGGATAAAACATGATCAATTGAGTAATCATTTTAAGAATTTGCATTTGACCCTTTGCCATTGGGTCATAGTTCTCACAAGTGATGGGAAAAGCCTTACATAGAATCTCATTTTAAGCTTCTTGCACATGCAAGACGGTCTTACGCGTTGAGTGTATTTTTTAATACATCAAAGGTTTCCAATTGAGGCAGCTTGAACATCTGCCAATAATAAAAAGAACGTGGAATGGATTCAATGTGATACCAACCTAGCTAGTAGCTTTGATACTTAAAAAGTTAGGAAAAAAAAAGGCTTCTGATAAGAATTATGCTATGAAAATCATGAGAGTTTTCATACTTGTTCTCTTGTTTAGAGGACATTTCCATTGCTTTCATTCACCATATAATATGTGATCGTAATGGGTGCATAATGAATGGCGCAACTATCCCTATTATAGGTTAGAATCGTTAGATGTTCGACATATTGTTAGTTATATACTTTTGAATATATATCTTCTATCATATTTTGAGTGTTTCATCTTATGGTCTTTTAAATTACAGTCTACTGACATGTTCTTTTTTTTTCTTTTTTCTTTTTTTCTTTTAAAATTACTGAAGTTAAAAAAAAAAAAAAAAATTCTTAACACCTGACATACTACAACAATAGAATATGAAGTGAACACTAAAGATCAGACAAGATTTTTTGCTTGGATATTTGGATGCTTTATAATTTGTATGATCACATCAAGTAGCTTCCTACGGTAGGTCACAAATCTCAATCAACTTTTTTATGGCAAGTACCTAACTGTTGAACTGAACCTCTTGTTTTTGTTTTTGTTTTTGTTCTTTTGTAATTAAACCATAGTTTGATGCGGCGGCAGTCTATTCAAATCCATATCAGTAATTTGGCTTAAGAAAAGTTTAAAAATAAAATAAAGTTGTTATGAGGTACAGGTGAAATCCTATTTTTACACTCAGATTTAATTTGGGTAGCTTGGGTGGAAGGCATTTTTCAAGAGATTAGAGTTTTTAGATTGTATCAAGTCGTAATTGCTCAAATATAAAATAGATGGAAAAAAATTTGGCTTCAAATTGATTTGAAGGTATCTTATTGAAGCATTATGCGGGAGGAGAGATGCTATCATTGTTTTTAGCATAAATAATTGGCAGTTTATGCACCCTTATTAAAAGTTAGGGCCTACTTATTCAAAAGTTGTGCTACATGATAGCATGTGACATAGCTAGCTCAGATGTTGATTAGATTTATATAGTTTCTTGAACAATAATGGCGGGTGAAAATATTTTCCTCCTCCTCATGTAAAATCTAGAATGAGTTGAGCGTATCTAATATTAACAAGGCCTATAGCTATAGGTCGCTGGGATCCCTTGGCTTTGGTGGGGAAATTATAGTCCACTTTTGTGTGCGCTTGTTTCGAATTTTAGGAGTCCAAAAAGCGCTTTTTGCTACCAAAAGTCTAAACCATGCGTTTGGTGTAGTTTTGGAAAAGTGCTTTAATAGAAGGGTCTGATTAATGTGTGTCATTAACTATTCATTTTGAGAAAGTTTTTATGAGAAATTGAAAAACTATCAAAACAGTGAATTACTTTTTTGTTTTTCCATAAAATGTTTCTTAAAATTGATTACTAATATATGTCTTAAGGACACACGTTAGTAAATCCCTTAATAGAAAGTCCGTTGTTTCAAAACGCTAAGAAAGCCCAAATCATGAGGGCAGCAAGGAGCTCCATTGCAAAAAAGCAATGAAGCGTGTTTCATGTTATTGTTGGAAGTTGCGCAAATTTCCCAAATTGCTCACTAGTTTTTCTTAAAAGCCCAATTTTATCCGTTTGTTTATAACACAATTTTACAAAGGAACCCAATAATGAAATCAAAACCCAAAAAAAACCGATCTGACCCATTTCTACTGCATGTCGTTGGTAGTGGGGAAGAGATCAAGCAACGGTGGGGAGGAAGACAGGCGGCGGTGAGGGCAAAGCAAATCAACAGACGACGGAGGGGATTTTCCTCCCTTGGCGATTTTCCCCTCTCTCTATCTTCGTCTAATGAGAATCAAATGGTGTGGTTGTGTGTGACCTTTAAGTATGTGTGTTTTGATGGGATAGAAGGAAAGAAACTTGCAAACGAAGTGGTAAGAGAAAAGAGAGAAAGGAAGAAGGAAAATAAAAAAAGAAAGAGAAAGAAATAGAGCTCTGTGGAATGTTATGGAGTTTGGAGGAAGTGGTGGGGAGAAAAGAGGAAAGAAGAAAAAAAAAAGAGTAAGTTACGTGTGTGGAAGGGAAAAAAAGATGGGGAAAAAAGAAGAAGGAAATATGGATTAAAAAAAAAACAAAAGAAATAAGGGAAAAATAAAATAAAGAATAAGAAATTAAAATTGAGAAATACTATCACAATATTTTCACAATACTTTCACAATAAATCTTAAATGGTAGGTTATTATTAGCTAATATTGGTAAGAAAAAAATAATTTTTTTAGAAAGAGAAAAAAATAATTTTAATATTATGTTCAAATTAAAATCAGTATCAATTTATCACAAATGATTTTTGTAAAAGTGTAGTAAAAATATTATGAATGTAGTTTTTAGAAATGAATGAAGAAAAATTGATTTAAGTATTATGAAGTAGTTGATTTAAGTATGAAATAAACTCTTTTATATATACATTGTCCTTTTTGATAATTTACCACTTAAACCGTCACTTTTATAAGTGTTAGTCAAATACTCAACTTTTTCAAAAAACACTTTTTAATAGTTTTTACCAAACACTTAGGGTATGTTTGGTAACTGTTTTTTCCTTTTATTTTCTGTTTTCAAAAACAGTTTTCTATTTTTGAAACTAAAAAACTTGTTTGGCAACAAAAAATTGACAGAAAACAAAAAACTATTCTCAAAACTCAATTTGTGAAGGAAACTGAAAACATGCAAAAGACTGTTTTCAGTTTTTAATTTTCAAAAGTCAATGAAAATACGCATTTAATTTAATGAATTTGTCTCATTTAATGAGTTAGTATTAAAGTTCAAATCCTAGTAACAACATATTTTAGTATTTTCTTTTTTTTTCTTCAAAAAACTATTTTTTTAATTTCAACTAACCAAACATGTTTTTTATTTCAAAAATACAAGAATATTGTTTTTTCTTTATATTCCCAAAAATAAGTTTTTAAAAATAGAAAATCAAAACCGTTACCAAACATCACTTTAGTTTTTTTTCAGAAAGCTTAATTTTATAATGCATTTTTAAAAATTTTTATTTTTTCAAAAAGTACAATATTAAAAAGCTGAACCAAACTTATATTTTGTCTTGGCCTAAAAGCTTGAAAACACCCATCGAAAAAGGGGGAAAAAAATCTTGAAAACTATTCCTTTCCTTACTCATTACTCAAAACCGTACTTCATTAATCAAAGTTTACATATAGAACTAAAAGTCAATTGAGATCTCGTCAAAAAGTTTGTCATCAGTAATTGCACGTGCTTCCCTTTAATTAAAAATGCTTTTGAGTACGAAAACCAATCAGGGCATCTTTACTAAAACAAAAAGTTCAGTAACACCAAAAAAAAAAAATACACAATTTTTATCACAATTTTTGATACAGGTAACAATGATTGATGGATAAAAAGTGACAAATTTATATAAGAGTGATAAATAGTTAATCATAGTTTGTTACATAAGAAAGTTGCAACAAAAATTATGAATTTATTTGTGATACGCTGTTACTAAAAAGAAGAGAGAAAAAGAAAAAAAAAGAGGGAGCATCGAAGTGAGGGAAATAGGAATGCAATGAACTGGTTGAGCTCCGAAAGGCGGAGTCAGCCCCGTGAACCCTAAGACATGAATGGGTCAAACATCTAACTATGAGCCTTAAACAATTCAACCGGGTTATTAGCCGGTGCTTATCACTTAAAAAAATCTGTAAAAGTCCCTTCGGATTTAGGCAGTTTGTCAACACCATAGTTGTTTTTCTCTTGCATTTTGTCTTGATTTCTGTCCACAGATTTTTTTTTTTGCATAAATTTCTGTCCACAGATTGGGAGTATTAAAACATCTGTACTAGATAATCACATAATGGACATCCCTCTTTACTGCATCAATACTTTACTGGGTACAAAATGCCAATTGATAGGGAATAATACTGAGATTCAGATCTTGTAATGTGAATGTTATTAATACTTTTAATATGCCTGAAATTCCAACACCAACATGTTCCTTTGTAGCCAGAATCATTTCTGTATAACATTCTACATTTGGTTTGAATAGTATTTCCAAATCTGCTTCACCAATTGTAAGAACATAACATGATTTTATATTCACCAAAAAAAAATGAAGAATATTATTGCATTTTAGATCCATATTCTTATCAAAGAAGTGTAAACAACTGGAGAAATTATTGTGTACTCCCGGAGTACCATAAATGCGTACTCCCTCCTCTCACATAAATAGTGGGTCTCTCTAATTAAATTTATAGTGGGACTCACCATTCATGTGAGAGGGAGGAGTACGCATTTATGGTACTCCGGGAGTATCTAATAATTTTCCAAACAACTGTCACCAAGTTTTGCCTAAATTAGCAAACTCTATTGTTAAAGTTTATTGCTATTAAATAAGAGAGATGCTACGTCTACAGCATTTCTACAATATTTTTACAACAAATCACAAGTGGTTAGTTGTTATTGGATCAAATTTCAAACTAACGCTAAGATTACTTTTTTGCCCCAACAATAACAACTAGTAACAATTTGCCACTTAGGATTTGTTGTAAAAATGTTGTAGAAATGTTGTAGACATATCATTTCTCATTAAATAATTGACTTAGGTTCGAATTACATCTACATAAAAAATGAAGCACCTTAAATTTGGCATCTTTATCTAATAATAAAAAGCAATTATTAATGAGTTGGTGTCATAGATTTCAAATTCTATTGTATCTAAAAATTTAAAATAAAAAACAAAAGACTGAGGTTCAGTTTTGGGGAACCTAGGCTAAACTTATCACAGAGACAACAAGGGTATGTGGAACAAAGGACTTTTTCGAAATATTGAAATCACAATCACAATGGCAATAGAATTTTGGGCTCTTAGCTAGGGATGAGCTCAACTTAGTGACATCTACAAAATTATCATAGAAGTAGATGCCAAATCAGCAATGGATATTCTCAATTGAGCTAGTAACCCAAATGATATATCTCAGCCATTTAGTGCTCTGTTGATTTCAGGTAATTAATTTTCGGACTTTTTGGCAAAGTTAAGAAATAGTTAATATGGAACATTTGGGTTGTATTTTGGTTCTCTTTGCAGGTTTGCTTTGATTTAAGCTAATTGACACATTTGGGGTGTTTCGTTACTGAGGGGTTGTTTGGTATCAGTACCTAAATAACAGTTTTTAATGTTTAAACAATAATAATACTTTTGATATGTATTTTTATAACACTTAAATACGTATTTCCACGATATTAAAAACTGAACCACAATACTAAGCGGGTCTAAGGATTGTACCTCTTAATTAATGCGTTGAATGAATTTCCAATTAAAATGAAAAAGAAAAAGACGTATAAATGAGATTATTCAACCTGTCTGTAACTCGAGGACAAATAGGAAGACTTTAATTAATGCGTTGAATGAATCTCCAATTAAAATGAAAAAGAAAAAGACATATAAACGAGATTATTCAACCTGTCTGTAACTCGAGGACAAATAGGAAGACTTTTTAGTACTGATGGTAAGAATTTTAATATTTATCCAAGATTGGTCATTTTCGGGATTCACATTCGGTGCAATGCGTATTACACTTGGTGTAATACTTAATCAATAGTTAAGATTAAAAGTTGAAAAAATAACTTTCAATCTCAGTCATTAAATAAAATATATTTTTTTTGAGAAGGAAAGTAAACAGACAATAACACACACAGGGAATGGGAACAAAGACATAATATCACACAACTTAATAAAATATATTAAAAATAAGTTAAAAAGTTAAAAAAATTGTGAAGGAAGTGAAGGTATTACACCTGACGTGAATCTGTCATTTTCGTTGAATTTGTCAGTCTTAATGCACTGTAAAAAGTCTGTATCTAGTACAGCCATAATGAAAATTCCTTTTTAGCACAAATAAAAACAAGGGTCATGCATTTCTTGTGTTGGGTACGATCATCATCCGTTCGACCCAAGTTTGTTCTGATTAGAAGTACTTGTTTTCTTGGTTTAATTAATAGAATAAAAGTCTAATTTTAGCTTATTTCGTTTCTATTCAAAATTTTCAGGCTTTATTTTTGTCAAACAAGCACTTTAAAACTTTTAAACTCAAATTGCATATGTTTCAACTGTAAATTTTTTTTTTTTTAAATTATTTATTTTTGTATTTATAGTTACAATCCTGAAAATGAGTTATAAAAAAAAAACATTTTTCTATTGTTTGACGTGTACAAAATATAATTAATATTTCCTATAATTTTGTTTGATTAAAAAATTAAATTAATTATTTCTTAACAACTTAATTTTTAGGGCAGAACAAAATCCAAATAGGAAATTATTTATTTTCTCTTTTTGGGGTCATTAGCCTCAAATTAGAGAACAAGCACCACAATCATAATTTGTGCAAAAAATTAAGTAAAAAAAAAAAAAAATCAGTTTAAGTAAAAATAATAATTTGAACGAAAAAAAAAAATCAGTGGTCAATCAATACTCGTCAATAGCCGATAAACAATTAACCCGTGGTGAGAAAAATAGTGTGGAGAGAGAGAGAGAGAGAGAGAGAGAGAGAGAGAGAGAGAGAGAGAGAGAGAGAGAGTAAAAATTGAATACGTTTTCCATTCTATTGGACTTGTTTTCCATTAGCAACATAAAATGTTTTCTAAAAATTGAATATGTTTTCCATTAGCAACATAAAATGTTTTCTATTGAACTACATTTTGCATTGTACCAATGTCTAGAAAATGCAGATAATAAAAAATCAATTTTCACTTAAACAAACACAACATTAATTTTGTTTCAAACATGAGCTATGTTGAACTTCAATCTTTCTTCTTCCTTTTTTTAAATGAAATTTCATGGTCACATTAGACTAAACACATATTCATAAATGTACCATCTTCTTTCCTTAAATAAAGTAAATATTATGAATAATATTTTCCACGATCATGTAACTCCTTGATCATAGTTAAGATTATACTATTCAGATTCTCAAAAAAAAAGATTATACTATTCAAATATTTGATTGGATAGATTAATTTTTATTTATGAATTTATTAGAATTAAATTCACCGACCATGTATTTGAAGCAAAACATATATACTTTTTTTTTTTTTTTAAACACAAAATAGATTATTTGTATTATAAAGTAAAATATAGTGTGATAGTGATGGAAGAGGCAGAGTCGAGGATAATGTAGTGGTGGTGCTTGTGTGGGCAATGGTAGTGATGGCGGTGGTGTCAGAATAGTGATTATGGCTGATACAATTGTGTCGGAAGGCAGCACAAAGGAATGGAAGGCGCAAGTGTACAAAAGAACGATAGAAAACATTTTTTTGCCTCTGAAAATGAAAAATGTTTTCTACCTTTTGGCTTGTTTTTGTATTGATCATAAAAGATCTTTTATGTTAGACTTTCATTTTCCACGGTACCAAACAACAGAAAAGGTTTTCCACTCATTTAAATAGAGCATAAGCTATATAATCTGAGAGAATTGAAGTGGCTAATTGCTATTAGAAGCATTATCTCGAAGGGTGAATCCCATTCACTTATGTTGCTTAAACAACGGACTATTTTTCTATATTTAAAAAAAGAAATTAAATAACCTATTTTATATATATGTATATATATAATTACACATAAATATCTTAAATTAGGGCTTTCTCATTTGCATAATAGAATTCAAACACATTTGTTAACAAATATATATATATACACACACACATACAAACACAACAAAATATCACAATATTTTCACAACAACCTTGTTTTGAGTTATGGTAAATCCAGATATAATCCTATTTTATTTTATTTTGACTTTTAGTAGGCTTAGCTTATTGTGAAAATGTTATGAGATTTTGTTGTGATTATAGAAAAAGTCTTTGCCAAATAAAGGAATTTTTCAAGCAAGGCCAACTAACTGTTTATGAACACTATGTTGCCTCTTGGGCCAGGCTTAGAATTGCGATCTGAATAATAAGGCGGATGAGAGGCAACAAACTGAGCTTCACAATAATGAAGTCCAAGGCATGATCGGCTGAGGACCCAAGCTACACAATTACTTGGGCCAGGACTAGAATTTTCTTTCTGCTAGCTTCGGTATTATTCATTTTATTTTATTTTTCTTTTAAATGTTATTTCAAAATTAAAAGTTTAGATTATAATTTTTTTCTTTGTTTTTTCCTTTTAGATATGAATATTTAAGCTTGTGAAATTCACTCCATAATCATCCTCAATTAACTTTTCTGTGTAGGTCTGGATTGGAATCCTCATCCCTTATTCGAGGTTAGTTTTATTGTCAAAAGACGAAAGGATAGAGGAATCTTTAATTTAATCCAATTCCCGTTGGCCAATCAGACCTCCATTCTAATTGGCGCCATTGGCAAATCTAAGAAGTCATCCGCAATGATTATTGGCCAAGTTTCATAATTCTATCTTCTTCTCTGTTGCCCAATCTCATCTGGATTTTTTTTCCTTATTCCCCTTACATTGAGCAAAAATATAATTCACCCAACTGGTACAATTTGAATGAAAATTGAACTTTCCAAATGAAGATATAGAACATGGGGAGCTCTTCTCATTTCAATGAACAAATTGCCTAAAAACTTATTCCAACCGTAAATCCCCGAATTGAAGAAATCTTCCTTTTGCATGTTAAGAATCAATAACACCTTCCACATGCACCAGCCAACACGATCATTCAAGTTTCATCTTTCTCCGAAGCACTGGAATGTTGAATGCAAGCATTTTGGTGCAAAGGGATAGTTAGTTACACAATAAAGGATGACATAAACAATTCATGTGAGAGGGCGTCCACATTCATAATACTCCCGAAATATACTATAGTTTTCAATCTATTGAAGTAGTATGTTATTATGTATAACATAACTGACCAAAGTGAAACTCCATGAGTAGTGTTGCACTTGTAGTGGCATTTTGATACAGGCAAAACTGAAGATTTATTTAGAAACAATTATCACAACAGGATCATCTAATTATTTTTGGTTCAACTCCAACCACATCTGACACCCAAATAAACAAAATAAAATCAAACCTTTCCTCTCCTGCTACGCCCAACAAATCTAGCAGGACTAAACACAGTAAGATCCACAATGGTAGCACGCCCATCCAACACAAGCTCAGCCATTGCAGCCCCAGTGGCAGGACCATTCAAAATACCCCAACAACTATGCCCAGTTGCCACATAACAGCCTGGAATCCCCGGAACCTCCCCTATCACAGGCACACTATCATCAGTACAAGGCAAGAAACACGCTTGCTCCGCCTTCACTTCCCCCAATTGACTCGACACAGTCCTAGCCACCCTCTTAAGCACCTCAATCGCCTCCGGGTTCCCCACTATTTGTTCTGGATCATCCGGTACCTCTTCCTCCGCAGACATCCCACACAAGTACACCTCCCCTAACAACCCAAATCATATCATCATATATTAAAGTCAAAGCAGAATCAGAATACCAAGTGAACATAATATTTAGCAAGAAAACTGAGATAACCACTCACATACATCTCAGCATGAATGTTTCTATTATAACCTAGTCAAAACATCAAAAAGTATTTTCAATATCAAAATAGTGAAATTACCTGTGGGACGAGGATACACTTCAGGGTCCAAGGGTTTTCCTCCTTGAGATGGATGGTAAGTTAGGAAAAGCGCATGTGGGGTTATAGCATCGGGGTTTTTAGGCTCCAAAACAATGCTATGAGCTTTCAAACCGTGCACTCTAAATATAGATGACAATAGCTCCAATTTACAAGACCAAGGTCCAAGCGCCAAAACCACCGCATCCGACTCAATAACTCGGCCACCTTCGAGCGCCACCGATTTGACTCGGCCTTCCTCCACCTCCACGCTCTCCAATTTCCCAATCACCACCTCCGCACCGTAATTCTCAACCGCTTTCGAAATCAGGGTCCGAGTGAATAACTGGGGGTGAACTTGGGCCGTGGTATCAGGGGTCCCAATGGTTTTGGGGCTCCGAACCGGCCCATCAACCCAATTAGGCACACTGGAGGGTTTGGAACCGGAGGCGGAGGCGGATGCGGAGGGAGTGGCTTGGGACTCGGTTTCGGCGATGGAGAGGCCGAGAGTGGTGAGGGGTCTGTAGCCGTAGGATTGGGGGCCGTCGAGTTCTTGGGCTAGTGAACGGTGGAGATTGAAGCTGGCGCGGGCGAGAGAAGAGAGGGCCCCACTGTCGCACCAGTCGAGAGCAAGAAACCCACCGGCTTTTCCGGAAGCGGCGCATGCCACGGCGGATTTCTCGACGAGCGTCACGGCGGCGCCTCTCTTCGCTAAAAAATAAGCCGTGCAGACCCCGATGACTCCGCCGCCGCAGACCACCACGCGCTTTGGATGCTCCTCCATGGTCGATGATGGTGATGAGGAGCACCGGATCAATGTAATGGGGAAGGTTCTAGCGTTTCGGGTTTGTCGGAGAAATAGAGAGATTGATAAGGAAGGTACAACAGAAACCGTCATATCTATTTGCCACTATGTTTTTTGAAAGTACTAACAGCGTGACACGTGGGTTATAATTGGGCTCTTAGGACAGTAGAGTATAAGATTGAGATATATGGGCTTGTTAAGTATACGATCCATAAGTTTTGTGTTTTCTTAGCCAATAAAAATAAAGGCCTTCTTTGATGAAAAAAGGTTTTCAAAATCAACTTGGGTCTGAGAAAAACTCCTAAATCTAGCTGGGCTTCAACCTTGGCTAGACTGGACACAAAGAGAAAAAAGAAATTGCTCAGATATAAAATGGTAATACTAACTACTGGGCTGGGCTCAAAATGGCGAGGGTGGGGGAAGAAAAATTACCTCAGTCTGGCCTAAGAAAGAAATTAAAAGAAATTAGTTCAATTTCAAATAAAAAAAAGGATCATTTTTTTTCCTCAACCTTGCCTAAGGAATTACGACATAAACTTACAAAGTTACAATTTCTTTGCCCCTTTTTCTCTAAATAATTTATACTATAATTTTATTTTATTTTTACTTAATGAGATTTCTTCATGCATTTATTCTTGATAAACTTCTTTTATATTATAACTAATGAAATGTTAATTAAAAAAAGAAATTTAAAAAAAAAACATTATTGTTTTATTATCAGAATTGATAATAAAAAAATTGAAAATAGGATCCTAAATCCTTTACGTAATAATTTATTCTTTTTCAAAAAAAAATTGTGTAAAGAAATTATGAGGAAAATTACATAATAGACTTAGTGTTTTTTTAATATTATTTTTAAATAAAATTTGAATTTTTAGTCACAAAGATGCAGTCCATGATGTAGTTTTAAAGTTATAACAATTACACAACTTATTGAGATGACAAATTGTGAGTGATGAACAATCACTTTCACATAGATCCATCATTAATAAAACTTTTATTTTTCACCGCTTACAATTTATCACTTCAACAAGTTGTAAAAATATTTTTTGAACAAGTTGTGCTGTTATACTTATGATATAACTTTTGTAATCTAGCGGTATCTTTTTTATGAGGGTTTTTTCCCCTTCCTTTTTTGCTTTTTTTTTTTTTTTAAAATAATTAAATTTAACTTGGTATTCAAGTGAGTGGCTTTTTATTTTTCAAATTATACCATGTAATATCAAATGTGTGTATATGCACCAATTATAAATCTTACCTTCTAAAGTTATATCCTGACCTCGTCATTGGTTAGGCTCCCCTATCATATATTATGCCATTGTAATCTAGTAGTATCTTTTTCACATGGCGGTGCTTTTTTTTTTTTGGGTATACATTACAAAACACCCTAAACTTTTTCTTTTCTTGAACCTATTATAATTGGTTTCTCTAATTTAATGCAACTTTTCTCATTAAAAAAGAAAAGTAAGAAAGAAATATTGGTAAATTACAATTTAAATCTTATAGTTTAGGGGTAGTTTAAAAAGTTTCAATCAAACTATGAAGTATAAGATTTTACAATCTTATCCTATAGTATTCGTTCTATGATGATTACACCTTATCATTAAATCAAGATACTAATTGATTTTTGGTGTAAGTAAGGTTTGAACTCAAGATTTCTTATTCAATGACAAGAGACGTTATAAGTTCAGCTAATTGAAACCCATTATTGTATTGTTTGTTTTATTTTAAAGGATTTGAGTTTTATCGGCGGAAGAAAAGTGATTTGTGAAGTGGAAGAAAGAAACTCTTGAATTCCTGATATGTTGCTTTGAATTACAGTTCCAAATTTAAGTCAACAACATGAAGTTGGAGAGACGCCAATGCTCTATTGATCGTTAACTTAACGTATGATGGTAAAACATATTCTGATGTCTTAATCACTTGGAGTTGGAATCATTGAAAATCATGCCTAGCGGAAATGGGGAATTAGTGGGGAATGACCTGTCCATGAAGTTATTATCTTTTCTTATGTACATATATTTATATGCAATCTGTCAGTCATTACAGGCAAATTTATCTCTCTTTTTTGGGCTTTTGGAATCTCAACTTGCAGAGCTTTTGTTTCTATATGCAATTGGTGTCACAAAGGGTTTTAGCCATTTAGATAAATGTCGTCATTTGCAAGAACCTGGAGAACTCTATGTGCGCACTTGGGCGACAAAAACTGCCTAGCCAAGTAGCCTCGCCACCACAATTGTGGTAGGTGAATTATTACTTTGGCCACAGAGCACTTAAAAAAAATGAGGAAATACTATAAAAACAAAAAACAAAAAAAAAAAATTCTCCATAGTGCTAAGCAGTTAATCAGTGAAAGTCTAATGTATTTTTTTTTATCTAACGTGTATTCTCATCATCAGTCTCCATTCTCCAATTAGCAATGATGTTGAGAGGCTTGGACACTTTAGTTTTTCCTTCTTGAGCAAGACAATTTTTTTTATGTAAACTTTAATTGCTTTATTTTTTGGAAGAAATCAAGTGGGAGTTTTCTTTATTTTATCTTAGATTTGTTTTTTTGATCCTCTATAACTACATTTTTGTTTTAATAGGTGATAATGAGTTGTACAAAAAGGAAAATTCTCTTTCCTTTAACAACTCTCTCATACATTGAACTTGAAACCTTTTTTTCAATATAGAAGTTGCAAGAGGTACCATTTCAAAAAAGAAAAAAGAATGAGATGCTAATTTTATTAGAAAGAAAGATTATATATATATATATATATATATGTGTGTGTGTATATATTGTTCCTTTTTTTGCTGAAAGATAATATTGTTCCTAAAACTGTGTACTATAATTCGTATGATAAAAGAGATACAAGAGCAGAAAAATACATTGATTAACTCAGTCAAATTTGTTGGAGGCTGAAATGCCAAATCATTTTTCAATTATATTGTCAGTTGTCACACTTGCTTCCACATTAAGAACATAGAACAATAAAAAACATAATGCCCAACTCATAAATCACTAACAACTCCCAACATGTGTATTTTTTATAATAATAAAAGATTGGATCAAATGGGAAGTATTGTACATTAAATATACATAAAGTATTATACCATAGGAGTATTTATTATAGAAAACAAGGAAGTCATATCTGTTTAGCATTCCATAAGATAAGATCAAGATGAGTCTGTTGGTGTTGCACTAACTTGAAAAGAAATAATAAACCTATTATACATTTGAATTTTATTAAAAAGGAGGTCAAAGTGATAGCCTAGTCGTAATATTGTAATAGCATCTTTTGTGGTACTTTATACCTGTGGTTTGAACCCCACCTCCTCCTTCCTTTCCCCCATTATCTATTAAGTAAAGGTATAATCACAAACTATTTTACAACATTTTTACAAACTATTGATGTCACAAATTCTTATTAGTTCTAATATGGGTTCGCCACTAACATCACATTTATGTTTATCAATAATTATTTGAAAATTTCTAAAGCCACATCAGCAGTTTGTAAAAATATTATAAATTAGTTTGTGTCTGTAGCATTAGTCTTATCTATTTATCAAAAAATAATTGTTAAAAAGTATGGTATGTTTGGGACCAAGGTAAATGAAAAAAAAAAAGAAAAAAAAAGAAAAGAGAGAGAGAGAGTAGAGGAGAATATATTCAGAATATACTAAAATTTGGTAAATTTTTATTACATTCCCATTCCCTTCCCCTCCTCCTAATCTCCTTCCATCCAAACATAGGGTTATAACTAAAATTGGAATTTTGAATTTGTTTTTTTGTTTTTTAACTTTTTTTTAATGGAAATTTGAACTTTAACATTAAGTTTTTGCACTATTAATTCCAACTTTTGATGGAAATAATGCTTTTTCTTTTCTTTTCTTTTTATCGAATGATCGTCATTGTCTACCTATTTTGGAGAGATAATAATAATAATAATAATAATAATAATAACAACAACAACAACAACGTTAGCCATTAATTGAATTGATTGTTTTTTTTTTTTTTTTGCTGAATAAAAAAAAAAATGGTTTCCAATGTGGACTTACTGACCTCATGCTACATAATGACAATAAGTAATACCATATATACTACCGGAACCTTGATGGAGTTATCATCGCAATTCGTGGGTACGATACATTTGTTAAAGCGCCACTACTCAAACCACTTAACTTTTGCCGAGTATCATATAAAGCGATATGAGAATTCTTATTACCAAGCCACATACTGCAGTGGTTAATTGATTGAGTTCAAGTATGAAAATACAACACACTTTTATTATGTCAACTTCTTTTCAAGCCACTTGCTGCGGTAGTTGATTGTGTTCAAGTATGAAAATACAACACACTTTTATCATGTCATCTTCTTTCATTTGCCGAATCTAAAACTCTTATCAATATTGTTTTGAACCAAGGATGCTTCAAATCACATATCACTATAATTTACCAAACATTTTAAATGTCAAAACTCTTTTGGATTCTAATTTTTCTTACTAGAAAAGACTACATCTAAAATTCTATGACAATATCAAATGAACCGATAAGAAGGGAAGACAATGTTCGTTACAGTTAATTTGTTAGTACAACATCGGTATTGGCCCTTTTCGGACATACATGTTGAACTACCCATCTTCAAAATGCAAATATCTGGACTCTTTATAAAAGCTACCTGCAATCCAAAAGCAGAGAGAGTATTAAGGTGGAATCAAAATAATAATAACTTTTCAATATCAATATCATATATCTAATCCAATAAGCATAAAAGTTTCATCCAAAACATTTTGGAAGGAAAAAAAAAATCTATACTAATTGACTACTTTACATAAATTTAAAATGAAATCTGATCGAGCGGTTCAATAAATTTAGTAATCAAGGGTCATCATCATATCGTTATATATTGCCCAACAAATTGAAGATTATTCATACAGATTTTCTATACGTATGTGCCAGACTGCCAGTAGGTTTTAGATAATATTAATAAAGAGAACAAACTTGAGAAAGTTGAATGTGATATATAAGTTTCGTATTCTGATTCTAGTCTTGTGAACAAAGTTGGTACGATTACTTGCCTGAGTTAAGTTTGGTAACAGAGAGAATGGAAGACTTCAAATTCCATTTCCCCATCTCTTGCTAGGGTCATAAAAAGAAATAAAAGATTGGAAGGTGGGCTTTCATGGTAGTGGACCCAACCCAAATTTATTATCTCCTACTTTGGACCAAGTCAAGAAGAGTGCCATCATTTAAACATGATAAAGATTACAATCACCATCATATAATAAAGTTTCTTGTTTTTTATTTTCACTTTCGTTGTCAAGACTCAAGAGCCTGGTAATTCAATGGATTGACATATTTTATTGTTTCTATCGAAAAAATCTCAGGTTTAAATCCCTTTTTCCAGTTATATCTATAACCTATCCAACTATCATATCGTTGTCAAGAGTCAAGAGCCTTATAATTCAATGGATTGACATATTTTATTGTTTCTATCGAAAAAATCTCAGGTTTAAATCCCTCTTCCCAATTATACCTATAATCTATCCAACTATCATATATATATATATATATAGCATTTAATAAATTAAACTGGAAGTTCTCCAAAAAAAAAATAAAAAATAAACTGGAAAAAGAAAATTATACGCTTGGACAAAAAGATCTTAACAGTTAATAGTCATTATCAATGAAATGAAACGAAAAAAAATTAAGGTCTAAAAAAAAAAAAAAAAACAGAAAAAGTATCCTAATGATTACAAAGGCCCGAAGGTCACAAAGGCACAAACGAACAAGAAAGAACCACCTTAAAAAAATGATTATAGTCCCTTCATTCCAAGAGAACAAAAATTGAATATAAAAAATAGAAAGTAACTATCAGGTATCAACTCTCTGCCTATCCATTCACACTCAGCGCACGCCCCACACGACCAAACCTACCATCGAGTAACTGAACGTTGAAATCATTACGTAGTTAGGTACTATTAGGCGGCTTCCTTAACTTAATTGCTTTGGTTTTCAAGAAAAAAATCTATAGAGATAAGAAAATATGGAAGAAAAAGTGGTATTTATTAACAACCTTGACATCAATTAAAGTATTAGACCATATTTTAAGATAAAACTTTGGAATTTTGGCTGCAAATTAAGATTGGTTGCAAATTGCAATCATGAAATGTTGCTCGCTGACTAGAAATATATGAAAATCATTTGCCCATGTTACTATTTTAGCCAAACTGAAAAACCATGAGAATGGATATTTCTAAACGAACTACCCACATTCATTAGAATATTTGAATGGACTTTTTTGGAGTATCTAGCAGCTTGAGTTAAGAAACTTGCAGAATTGGCCTAATTAAGCTCCTCTCAGACAGTTGGGGACAATGACCTCTGACCTAATCACAGGTTAGTCGAGAAGATGACATGGGGTTCAACCCCTTTGTCAAACTTCATATCGTTGGGTGGCCAACGGTTACCTGAAAATCAAAAACTCATAACAGGTTTTGAGAAAGCCTTTTCTCACTATAAACTATAAAGCCTAAAGGAATTTTGTAGTTAGTGTATAAGCTAGCTAAGTACTTAAATAGTTAAACCATACCAAACATGCGTCTATTGGTTGTCTTCTCATCCACTGACTATGACATATAAATATAATAGAATATTTGCACCATAGTAATAAGAAATCATTGAAAAATATTACTTAGAAATGTCTGCCTAACAAATTCATTTGAATTCTTCTTAATTTATTCAATTAATTCCCTTCCTATTTAATTTTATTATTTTCTAACAACTTTTATTTTTCTATCAAAATTTACAATAGCAATAGGATTAAACCATAAGTACTCCAGCCAATGTTAACTAAGTAATTTGTAAAGAAGAACACAAAATAAAAGAGTGGTTTTCTAGTATATAGCCTACACCTTAGAAAACCCTTTGTTAGAACATAAGTTTTTTTTTTTTTTTCCTCCTCTATGGCTAGACTAGAAAACTTTAACATTGGTTTCCTTCTAAACTAATTCTATCAAGAAGTTATTATTGACACTTTTTTTATAAGTGACTGTTGCTAAATAACATTACTTCATATAACCGATCACAAATGAATTCCTAAGAGCACTTACATATTAGCCATTAGGCTATTCTAACTAAAATTGCCTATCCAATGCCAAAAAAAAAAAAATACTCACATTAAATTAGTCAACAAATAGGCAAAATGCATTTGAGTTACGGTCCTTATCCATTTTTGTCTAACACTATCGCTTAGCAATTTTTTTTTTTAATTCAATTTTATCCATTTCTCTTTCTCTCATGTATTAAAATGTATGGTACTCTCTACGTGAGTATGATTTTCAAATCCATACCATTTAATAAACCATTAAAGGGAGGGGTTCAAGGTTTTGAAGATTGGATCGAGGTTGAACCATAATGACGTCATAATTAATTTAAGAATTTTTTTAAAGATAAATAAATACATTAATTAGTAAAAGTAGAAAAATTGACAAAAATAACCAAAATAAATATTAAGATTTATCTTTCAAGTGTATTTTTTATATCATAACTTTCATAAGAAAAATAAGAAATACTAAATTATAAGCAAAAATAAATTAATTATCAAGTTTCTTAATCAAGGAGAACATAATGGAAATTCTTTTAATTTAGGGAAGAGATAAAATATATATATATATATTCACACACATACATAACTTTTTTGTGCAAGCCTATATTTAAATTAATCTTAAGTTATGCCCAACAGCCCAAGTCCATTTTTTTACTGCCCAAGTCCATTTAAATGGTCAACTATTTATTAAATTTCAAAAAAAAAAAAAAACGTAAAATCCGGAAGACTGGCAGACTTGCCCATTAAAAAATTAGTTAAATAATAAATACTAATAAAAGTAAGGATAGCAATTTTGCCTCACTCCGCTTGACCCGCCCCTCCTTGCTTCGCCCCACACGGGTTTTCCTTACCCCGCAAGGTGGTTGGACGGGGATGGGGCGAGATTTTAGCCCCGCATCACAGGACAGGGCGGGGATGGGTTTAGACTTTTTAGACCTAACCCGCCCCGCCCCACGTTCATAAGGGTTAAATTATAAATTTTTTATACCCTAAAACTCTACTACTTAAACACATTAGCTTATTTTATTCTACCTAACAAGGCTTTTTGCCTTTTTTTTTTTTTTTTCTTTAGCAAGGTTGAAAATAAGGTACCAATTTTAAAATTTTCTTTTGTCTTTATTATAAACATATTTATATATTATTGAATCATTGATTTTGTATTATGAGATTTTTGTTTTTATTGTGATATTGTATTATTAAACACTTTAATAATATTATTCAATTTTTGCTAAAAATTAGTTTGATTTGATGGGATAAATTTATTTGTAATTTCAAGTATATTTTTATTAACGAAACAGGTTTTATTAAAAACAATTGTAAAAATTGTGAGCAAATTAACAAGAAGTAGAGTTTTATGGGGTGGGATGGGGCTTCACAGGGCCCCAAGGGGCGAGGATGGGGCAAGAAAATTTTCTTTGTCATGGGAGGCAGGGCGAGGATGGGGTAAGACAAAACCATGTGGGGCGGGGATGAAGACTCCATCCTTCGGACCTGCCCTACCTCATTGCCATCCCTAAATACAATGCCCAAGTAAATGGTTGACAGCTAAACATTTATTGACTTGATAGAAAAAATAAAAAGTTCGTCTTCATCATCGGCAAATGGGCAAAGAATAGCAGACTTCAGAAAGAGCAAAAATGCAAAAACGACAAAAACACAGAAAAAAAGAAAAGAAAGAGAAATGGAGATGCAAGCTTTAGGTCTGACAGCATCTCATTGTGGTTGAGAAGCTTCAACAATGCCTGTAAGTATCCCCAAAAAAAAAAAAAATCTAACTTGAAGTTGAACCTCTGAGAACTGTCCACAGTTCTTTAAACCAACAGGTTCAATTGCGGTTCGTGTGGTTCGCTGCTTTTTCTATGTATGCCGGTTTCGGAAGCTAACAGAACTGTTTTAATGAATGGTTCCCGATTAACCCAGTTGAACTGTACAGTCCGATCCGGGTTTCAAAACCATGTACATGAGTAGCCATTACAAGAAGCAAGGATAGAGGCATTCTTTGACTTAGGGTGGGCAAAGAGTACCCCTCCCCCCAAATTTTTTTTTTTTTTAAATATTAGTAAATACATAGGTACTAATTTTAGTAATTTTGTTATATAAAATTACACTTTGCCCCCTCCTTAACAATATCATTGATTCTTTTATGAGTAATTTTTACAACATTTTTACAAACTGTTGAGATAGCAAATTCTTATTAGTTAGCATCTGAGCCTATCACTTACACCACTTTTCTACTTATTGATAATTACTCACCACATCAACAATATGAAGAAAAAAAATTTAATTCTAGCATTTTTCTCCTTTTAAAGACCATAAAAAAAAATTTATAGATTTGAAATCTAAAATAAAATATACAAAATTACCAATAATGAATTTTAAAAAAATTAAGCTCAATCAACCAATTTTACCCAAAACAAACAACTTAGTCATTTAAAAAAATTTAAACAAAATAATTTTGTTCTTACCCAGCAGCAGACGCACAAGTTAAAAAATAAAAAATAAAAACCTCAACGGTTAAGCAATTAGAGGCTAAAACTATCATACACAACTAGCAACAAAACTACCCGTAACTCCAAGTCCTGCCTCTATATATTCCTGACAAAAATGGGCATGTCAAAGACAGTGTTCAGGTTCACACATTAGCGCCAAGCACAAATTTGGTTTTTATTTTGGGCTGAATTTTGTTGTATGAGTTGATCTTTGTTTGCTGATTGATGGTGTAAGATATGCGTTGATAAGTTATTGAAGATTAGAGAAGATGAGATCAGTGTAGATCTGTGTGATTGTTGGATCTACAACAACAAGGGAGCAAAGTAAAATTTTGCACGGAGAAACTGCAAGAAACAGTAAAAGAAAATAAGAAAATGATAAAAAAAAATTGTGAAAGAAGCAAAATATTTTTAAGAGTGCTGCCAGGAATACTACATTATTACATAAACCCTACAAAATGATTTGTCACCAATCACAAAAAAATAAGTTAAATATCTATTTATTTAAATTGTTAAAGTGGCATCAATCATATTTTTGACACATTAGTTTGTAAGTTTTTGTAATGATTTTTGCATTTTTTAATTTTTAAATGCTGATGTGCTATTGCTAACATGGATTTATTCGGTCAGCTAAGCACTAATGTGAGTCTTTTAAAATTTATTAAATAAGATTTTTATTATAATTAAATGACACTTATACAATCTATTAGCCAAGTCAACATGTTTTAGTTACATGATAATAACTTCTTTTTTTAAGAGGGTTTCAACCTATGGTGTTTGCTTCTGATGATTACTCTTTATTATTAAACCAAGACATTAATCGGTTTTTGGTGTAAGCGGAAATTGAACCACAGATCTCTTATTCAATTATTCACCATAATAGTAACTTAGTAAGGGTGAAATTGAAACCATCTTAATACAAGGATTAAAGTGAAAAAGGAAAAAAAGTTCAAAGACTAAATTGAAAAATACCTATAAGTAGAGAGACACAAATTAAATTTTTGTCTATAAATTTTCATAAATTAAACACAAAGCAGAGTAACCTCCTTCCAAATAATTCGCATAAGAGTGAAAGTTTGTATTGGCACTGTGAGGAGTGGAACAGTCACCTCTCGAATCTGAAGCTTAAGAAGCAATTAGGCCACAGGAAAGAATTGGGTCTGACCTATGTTTTGAGAGGAAAGCTCAGTGGATAATGAACCACGAAAGGAGAATAGCTGGATCATCCCAAGTGTCACGGAAAAAATGAGAGACACAAAAATTTAGTTCCTGTAGAGATGGTAAGGTGCCACCTTACCCGAGGTATGGTGCGCAGGTGATCCACGTGTGATTTCCAGGAAATTTCTGGAACTCTGGGAAGGTTCCGAAACATGCAAGAAGGTAGAAGATCTTTACCTCCGCATCAGTGATGAGGTTTTTACTTCATCTTTGCCACATTAAATGCAAGTGAGATAGCTTAAATAGTACCAACAACCCCCAAAAGTTAGAGTTCCAGGATAAGGGAAGGGAGGAATCCGATAAAGTTAAAGAAAAATATCTCTAAGGCTCTGGCAAGTAATAGGACAGCTGTAGTGATAAGAGCAAAGATTGAAGCTATAAAAAAGAGAGGAGAGGTAAAGGACGGGGGATCAAAAAAAAAAAAAAAAAAAGGAAACATAAAGAAGAAAAATTAGCGAGAAAGAGAGTGAGAGAGTAGAGATAATACCACGGGAACATGTGAGTTATCTATTGTAATGTTTAAATTAAGATTGTATTATCTGAGTGGAGAGAAATCAATTGCTTGAGTTTCCCATTGTGGAGTGTTTTTCCCTTATTATTATTTATATGCTTGTTGTTTGAAAACTTTGAGTTTGAATCCGTGAAGAATTCTACGAGGGCTAGTTTTTACGTCCCCACAGGCACCATAAGAGAAAATTAAAAAAAAAAATTAATTTTTTTTAGAACCATATTATTTGTCATAATGTCCACAATCTATTAAAATGATCAATTATGAGTAATGGATAGTCATTTTCATATGAACCTATCACTCATAATCCATTACATTAAATTCCTAATAAAAGTTGTCTTGCTAAAACATTAAAAGCAATAAAGGGTGAAAGGAGTAGTTGGGTGGGCAATTTCGAAGTCCCTCTCTCTGTGCTATCAAACAATGGGCTCTCATCTCATGTCCTCAACTTTGGTGGTAGTCAGTTGAGGATCGCGGTTTCTAATTAAAAAATGATTCGTAATCTTCCTTTATATTATATACTAACATGAACTGTATACTTTTTAGAGTTATACAATATAATACCACTAATATGGGTCACGTCTCACCTAACATATTAAAAACCTTAATTATAAAAAAATAAAAAGATGGAATAAAGTCAAGAACTGCTATAACTTGTGTGGCTATTATTCTAAGATATCATATTTTCATGTTGGTATGCTTTTTTTAATGTGTTCAAATTAAACATATAGAGATTCTTGCGATACGATTGCAACCTCTCTAACAGACCGGAGACATCTAATTACAGAAAAAACTAGTAGTATAGTTGCATCGTATTTCTTTTCTTTCCATTTTCTTCTACTACATCATCTATTTTTAGCATAATTCCAAAGCAATTATTTAGCCTAATCTGAGAGAGGGAAAAAAAAAAAAAGTGTCACTGGTTGTAAAAAATAGGGTAAGAGTTTTGTGATTTTTTTTTTTTTCAATTTTTGTTATCAATAAGTTTAGACTCAATATTTTTTACAAAATTTTTTTTTTATAATTATTGACTTAATTTTATTATGAATGATATATAATAAAAATAATATTTGTGATAAATCTTGTAAAATTATATTTACCACATTCTAAATTTATAATACTTTTAACAAATTGTAAAAAATATTAATTCTAGTATTATTTTGAATATTCTTCTTTTATTTGTTGTAAAAAAAAATTTTAAATGTAAAATAGATTTTTTTTTTTTAGAAATTATTACAATATACTACTAACTTCATCGTTCAAACTATTAATTTCGTAGAGAAATATCAATTCAGATACATACCTGTGTAAAATAAAATGACAATTAGCAAGAAAAAGGGCTAATATTACACTTGAAAAATACTATAATACATGTAGTCATGCACCATTACAATCTTTTACAAAAAAATAAAAATCTGGCGATGAGATTCTTTCTAAAAAAGAAAAGAAAAGAAAAGAAAAAAACAAGGGCACGAGGGAATGGGAAGAAACAAAGAAACAGTTGAAAGTGGTACCATCCATGGGAATGGGATCATACGGTTTTATGAGACCGCGGGAATCATGGGATGTGTGAAGGTATCATCCTACCATCATCCACTTAGCAAATCCCCAAGCTAACCTAAAAGAGATGCTGTCTTTTTCGGGAAACTCAAAACAAATATTTCTTTATTCTAACTCCATATATAAAAATCCAAATTATAATAAACAAAACCAACAAATATAAAAAGACAGAAAAGAGTAATGCGTTATAGCTGGCAAGACCCATGACGTGGCTTTCCTTAACCCTTATCTCCTTGACGGTTCAAAAGGAGACAGCAACAGACTCCTTTGAAAGACCCCCCCTGAAATTAAGATATAATTTCTTTTGTAAATTAAATAGACATTTTTTTTTGAAGCATTTTTCATAATTTTTTTAAAAAAATTTACAAAATCAATGTGTTTAAGACACCTTTTGTAATAATAATTTGGTTAAATTGCAAAGAATACCCGTAAAATTTGGAGTGTTTGAATTTTAAACTCTAAAATTTCAGAATTTGAATTTTACGCACTAAAGTTCTTTCCATTTGCTTTAGCCGTTTTTTCATTTATGTTTTTCATAAAGTGTCGCATAAGTTTGTCACGTTTGTTTAGTTCATTTAATAAAATAGTGTCACATAAAAAAAAATGGATGGAGGGCTTGCTGATACAAACGGAATAAAACTTCAGATGTGTAAAATTAAAATTCTGAAACTTTAGAGAATGTTTGGTTAGCCAAAAAAAAGTATAATATTCTCTATTCATTTTCAATTTCTGTGGCACCCACCACTAAAAAATAGTTTGGTTTTAGCATTTATACTTAATTTTCATTTTCAGTATCCTAAAAGTTAGATTTGAATACAAAAAATGAAAATAACTTTTCAGCATTTTTGTTTTTTATAAATACGAATATAGTGGCATATTCGTAAATATTGTGAAATACAAAGTTACTTTGTTTAAGTGATGTGATTGTAAGTGATAAAAGTTTTTTTTTTTTTTTAAAGAAAACAATGACCAAACTTGGTATAAAGTATTCTATGCTTAAATTATGTATTCTAAACAACTTATCAAATACTATCAAATATCTCATAAGTGCTTTTATTTATATTCGAATTCAAGATTTGAATATAAAATACAGAAAATGAAAGGTAGATACGTCACTTTTTGAACCCAAATAAGTCCATAAATTCAGGATGGAAAATTCAAACAACTTCCGATGTGTAGTTTTCAATTTAGCATAATAAATAAGATACAATATTGCCCACAAGAAAAATAGTAATAAAAATTTTGTGGAGGTTAAGCAGTGACGTTTGAAATTCCACGTAAAACGAAGAGTTGTGGGTCCAAGTTCAACAACCTGGCGGCATGGCGGAAAACCGAGAAAACGGACATGGGGACTCGCTGTCTGAGGTTGAACAGTCTATTCTATTACCGGTACCTACGTGGCAGCTATTAGCATTTAGTTTTATTTTTTTTGAATCAATGTGGTCTGAACAACCGTCGTCCTTGTCCGTTTTAAAACCACGGTGCCGGCCCTCTAGGCCCGCCTTTGGTACTCGTTTTCCACGTGCAAAATGTCTTATGAGAATAATTTAGGAGAGAGAAAGTTGGATTGGACCTGTATTAAATTCTGGACCTCAATTTGGACGGTTGAGCTTCCCTCATGGTTTTTACGCCATTTCCTTTTCAACTACTCCTTAAAAAAAAAAAAACATTTCACTGCTAAAAGTGGAAAATATGAAAATTATAGAATTTTGGGTAATAGTAAATGACACATCTAAAGTTTGAGGGTAATTAAATTTTACACTCTAAAATTTTAGAATTTATATATTACTTCTTAAAATTTGAGGTATTTAGATTTTATACCTTAACGTTTCAAAACTTAAATTTTACCCTTAAAATTTAGGGTTGTTTGGATTTTTCATCCCTAAATTCTGAAACTTTAGGGTGTAAAATTCAAACACCTCAAAACTTTAGAGAACAAAATCCAAACACTTTTAAAATATAAGGAGTAAAATCCAAATTTTGAAACGTTAGGATGTAAAATCCAAATATCACCAAACTTCAAAGAGTAAAATCCAAATTCTGAAACTTCAGGGTGTAAAACTAAAATCTAATCACTCCCAAACTTTAGAGGTGTAATTTGCAATTCACCCTAGAATTTTTTTTTTAAAGTATACTAATAAATATGTTTTTATTCCTCTTTTAATAATGGGCCTTATTGTGATTTTATTTAATAGGACTCACTATTATATCCCTTCAAAAAAAAAAAAAAAAAAAAAGGACTCACTATTATACTAGAAGAGTGGGTTCGTATTTATTGTATTTTTTTTTTTACAGAAAATGTAGAATTGTATTCTTGAAATAATCTAAAATTGGAAAATATGAAAATTATAAAATTTTCTTAGAGTATACTAATAAATATGTATTTATTCTTCTTACAATAATGGGTCTTATTGTGATTTTATTTAATAAGACTCACTGTTATATTAGAATAGTAAGTTCGTATTTATTGTATTCTTAAAATAATCTATAATTACTTATGTATTCTTTTATATGGTATTGATTATGCTCTGTTTGTTTCGCTGGAAAACCTTCTGTAAAGATAGTTTTTCACATTTTTCAGTATTTGGTAGCACAAAAAAAATCTGGTCAATGGAAAACTATCTTTGGTCAACGGAAAACTCTAATAAAAATAAGGCTTATTTTTTATAAGCTGTTTTCCAATTTTTTTTTTTTGGAAAACAATCTTTCTCTCATGCGTTGCATCTCCTATAAATATTATCTTCGTCTATAGCCGTGGGAAACATAATTTTTTGGTGCCTTCTCTCTCTCATGGTAAGTTTTCTCACTTTTTCTCTCTTCCCTTTGCTTTTTCTCTCCTCACACCCTCACCGTCACTAACTCTGGTCTCTCCTCTTCCCATAGATCTCTTTCTATAACTGTCTCTCTTATCTATTTTCTCCATGTTTCTCTTCCCCTCTGTAACACAATTCTCTGATTAGATTTTTCTTTACTTCACTGATCGATCAATAGCTCCAACTTGCAAATGAGAACAAATTTTCAGTGGTAATTATTTTATTCCTCTTTACCAAAATCCCAATTCTTTGCTTTGAATTTCAAGCTCGATTTTCTTTTTTCTCTAAGAAATTTTCGATTTGATGGATTCCAGGCAGAAGTTACTTTTTTTTCGTACATAAAGTGCAATAAAATAAAATAAAATAAAAATAATAGAAGAAGAAGAAGAAGAAAGAATGAAAGAAGTAAAAGATGAAAATTTTAAACATAGTACCTATATTACTCTAAATTGCTTTTACATGAGACAATCTTTACCGTGGACTAATAATATTGTTATATAATGTATGATAATTGTTTAGAAGAATTGCATTTGTTGGCAAATACATTTTTTGTTGGCAGATACTATGTAGTGATGATATATTATGCAGTACATTATGTAAATACATAATTTAGAGTAATATTGAAGACTTGTGGTTGACAATAATAGACAAATGGTTGATATGTGTGTATGTGTACGTACGTTACTGTCTATATATATGAGCAAGATGAGTGGTAGAGATCATGAAATTTGACAACTAATTAATTTTGATTGTATCTATTGTCAAAATTTTAGATTAATTAGTATGAAAACCAAATTCATTCTTGGTTTTTTTATTTATAATGATTACATTAGTTAGTTTATATAATATACATGTTTTAAATTATACAAGAAATATTTAAAAAAAATTGCATATCAAACACCAAAAGACATTCTCAAGCGCATTTTCAAGGTCGTTACCAAACACTGAAAAATAAGACAGTTTTCTAAAAATTGTTCTTTGAAAATGAACAATTTTTCAAAAAATGTTAATGCTGAAACAAACCGTACGTAAAAGGTAAAAGTATTTTATAATTATGTTCACATGTGAAATGGGTTTTAATTCTAGGTCAATTATGGAACTTCATTTTTTTTTTTGTGTGGACAGAAATGATGGAATTTCTTACCAACGTCAAATTTACCACTTTACCAGATTAGTACTAATATATTGAACGAGTGAATGTTTATGACTACAAAATGTCATGTCAGATGTCACTTGTTGGTCGAACCTGCAAAGTAAGCGAACATTGGCCACATTTTTGACCAAAATAATCATCACCTCGTTTCAAAACAAATGCATGTTGTGAGTTCGAACCCATGAGGCATTGGCTCATCGGGAACAATAACTATTTAAGGTGTCGGTATGGATTAAAAACACTTAAACCGTAACCTCTTAATTAAGATGTTCATTCAAGTAAATGATAAATACTCAAGATGTTGGTTCTAGTTGACGATAACCACATAAGGTGTCGGTTTTATGGATTTTAGGAGACTAATGTTAATATGTGTCCTAAGGGCACACATTAAAGTATCTATTTTTAGAATTATTTTCTCGGAAGTTGAAAAAACTGTAAATATTTTTTCAATTCTCAAAAAAATTATTTTTCAAAAATGAAAATTATTGTGTATCCTTAGGGCACACATTAACAAAATCCTGTTAATATTATGGATTTAGGAGAACAATATAAGTCATATAGACTTGGAAGACTATTTTTTATCCTGTGGATTTAAGAGACTAATCTAGGCTATGTTGATCCTATGGATTTGTAAGAGTAGGCTATGAGATGTGGAGTGGAAATTTACTTTTAAAGAATGTCTACTGTGATTTTTTTAAACATGTTTTTTGTTAAAATTTTCCTTTATTTTCTTTGTCAATCCATAATATTATTGTGAGAATTGCAACCCAATGAAACCGCTCTTTTTCATAAGTTTCTCCCCCTAAGAAGTAAAAAGAAGATATTATCAGGTTAAAAAATAATAATAATTAAAGATGACGATTCAACTATCAATATTATTTTACCCCTAGTCTAAGAGAATTATAAGGAAGCCTTCACCAAACTATCATACAATTAAGTGATATAAACATCAAAATAGAAAAATGACACAACAAGTACTCTCCACACGTGAAATGTTTGCACATTTAATTTTTTTTGTTCATGCTTTGATTTCCAAAGAAAGAAAAGTTTTCTATCCTTACATGTGGGTCTCAAATTGTTTTATGCCCACATATTTATGAAAAAGAAATCATAAATAATACAAGTGGCAGATGTAGGAAACAATTATTGAAACAAAAGACCCATGTTATTAATAGTGCATGGATGGTTATATCCTTCAATGTTTATATATATATTTTTTGAGGAATCATATCCTTCAATGTTTAGTCCAATTTGTTAAAAAGTAATGGACCGACCGTGTGAGTAGTTAACATAATCTAACAGTTTGTACGTTGTACTGTAATATCGGTCAATACTCTATTGAATTACAAATGTCAGGAAACCTCCTCGACTGTTCACCATCACGTGAGCCAGATTTTAATTCTTTTTTTTTTTGGTTAAATGCCAGATTTTAATTCACCAACCATATAATATAAGATAACAATAATATTATTATTATAATTCTCACCAACCCCGAATTACTTTAATGCTCTTGGATTTCCTCTGAGAAAGGCTGACTATTGAGGGTTATTGTGTAAATTCGAGATTGCTCATGCTGCTCCAGAGGTTGCAAGTCGCACGTGTGTCTCCCTGCGCGAGACTTGAGCACGTGATAAAGTCTACTTTGCACATTCTGGCCTGTTTGAACTTTGAATGTAAAAACTAAAAAACAGGCTACCCCAGGAAGAAAAGAAGTGATACAGGTGCACAGCTGTCCCCACGTAACGGTTACAAAGCTGAAAGTGTGATTCTCCCATATGAAGGCAATCACCCTTTTGCTTTGTAATTGTAACACTATTTTCCTCTTTTTGTTTATGGATGGGATCTTATAAGTCGGTAAATCTAAATCACTTATGATACATCATCTGGCTCGGTTATTGATAGAGTAAATATATTCGTCATTGTCTGAAATCTCTCTTATGGTCTTTGAGAATATTTTAGGAATCGAATTGTTATAATCAAATTGAAAATGGAAAATGAAAATTGACATCTCTACATTATTTATCTAAATAGAAAATTATAAATATATAAATAAATCATAATCTCCAGCTTCAAAGTTATAACTTGTTAACACTCAAATCATTCACATGAAAGTGAAAAAAAAAAAAAGTTTAATAATTATTATAGAGAAAAGAAAAAATAATAGCAAGTAAATGTATAAATGATTGGTCATAACTCATAAATTGATAAATCAAAACATGAATGGCAACTTTATCTTATGTATGCGTTGCTTTCGTGGGTTCCGGTTAGCTCAACTAGTAAAGTCTCTAATGGTTGAATAAGAGATCTAGAGTTCAATCCCCACCTACGCCAAAACTAATTGGTGTTTGTTCTGATGACGAAGAACTATTAACAGAAACGGACGCCACAAGTTACAACTCTCTTAAAAAAAAAAAAATGTATGCGTTGCTTTCAAAGTTAAATGTTATCAAGTTTTCATATGTACTTGAAACAAAGGCAGACCCTTATAACAAAATATCTTTGAAACCAACTAAAGTGCATTTATTTGAACGAGTTTTTCCTTCTATTTTTATATGTAATCTCTGTATATATTAACAACAGATGTTCGGAAACATTATTCCTTGGACAAGTACTATAAAGTGAAAGGGTAAAGAGTCATCAAACAAAGTTGATTTTGATTCATATTTTCACCATTAATTAAAAAAAAAAAAAAAAATTGCTACATAGTTGCGGCACTAGTACAACAACAGCGACAGTTCTTGACTCGGCAGTCGGCATACATTTCAAATGAGTAATTTTAAGGCTCCAAGTTATAGCTTTAGCAAAATAACAATTCGGAATTGAAGGAAATGAGGTTATCTTTTAAACCTTTCACATTTATTTTATAGACTTTAGGCCAGGCCAACTAAAGGTTGCTTTTGGACCAGCCAGCAAAATCCTTTCATTTTAGGCTCATACTAAAGGACCATTAATAAGAAATTAAATTTTCCGTTGGAAGCATGCATGTATTACGATTCCCATGTAGAATTTAGTGTTATGCTTGTGCGTTGCGATCTTTAATATATGTACAGTTTGTAGCCCTCTGAAAAAAAATTCGAAAAAGTTATGTAGTTTGGTATAGGAATTTGGCTTTTACAGAAGCTTGGGTAAGGCTATGTTGTGATGTATTATTAAGATTCGTTTATTTCTAGAGCAATATCAAAGAAGAAAGATTTAATGGTATTAAATTACTTGCTTATGAAATTAAACTTGTATTTTCTCATTAGCTAGGCATACAATGTAGATCACGATAGCATAGAAAATTAACATTATTTTAATTGTTGGTTGATTACATGTATCCATTCACGTTGCATGTTGACCAAAATTTATGTATATATATTTTAAGTTTCATAATGGTAATCCTCTAACATGAATTGGTCAATGTAAATCTACTAGCTCTTATTCAAAGATAAAGACAAGTGGAGTTTTGCTTTGACATTATCTATCTGAGGTAACCCCTATATTACACATGCATAAAAACAATTCAAGAGCAAAAGATATCTTATGTATTGAATATAATTGTAGGGTTAATATATTATGAGATAAAAAAATGCATATATTCAATAAATAAAAATAATTACTATTGAAAGATAAAGACAAGTGGAGTTTTGCTTTGACATTATCTATCTGAGGTAACCCCTATATTACACATGCATAAAAACAATTCAAGAGTAGAAGGTATCTTATGTATTGAATATAATTGTAGGGTTAATATATTATGAGATAAAAAATGCATATATTCAATAAATAAAAATAATTACTATTGAAAAGAGGTTGTTATTTGAGAAGAAAATCTTATATGAGTCGGGCTTATATGCCCCATTACACTAAATACAACATCATTTTGATCGAAGAAGCTATAAACCTTAAGAAAGAAAAAAGAAGAAGAAGAAGAAGAGTAAAGTTAACTTTGGATCAAGTTTTATAATGTTATAAAACTCAGCATTATTGGTAGTCACCGACCCAAAAGGTCAATCAAAAAATAAATCATAGCCATAAATGAAAGTATATGATTTATTCTTAGATACAGTACTAAAAAATTAAAAATCTTACGACCCCCATGCCCATACCATACAAAATAACTTGTTGTATTAGGTAGTAGGTACGACATATGAGTAACAGAAATCGATACAGGATCTCTTCATCATTTTTATTACAAATCCACCCTAATCCCTCTATTATAATCACTCGTCCCCCACTTTTTAAATACTAAATTTACTTTTAATATAAAAACTCCCTTGAACTCAACTAAAAAATAAAACTGTTTTTCTTTTCCTTATTTTATACTAATCCTAAGCTAAGCTATAGCTTAATTATAATGATTAGTTTATTTGAGGACGAGGAAGCTGGGAAGAAAGTCCTTTACCTTAACCTCTGCATCCAGGGCACTGAAACGTGTGTACAACCGGTTCCGTACAGGTTCAGTGTACCGGTGAGGCAGTTTTTGGTTGTCAGGAAAAGCAACGTGCCACCGGCAGGTGTCGGTATAAAAAAAAAATGAGAAAGAGAAGTGTGGCCGTTAAAGAAGGTGGTGGTGATGGTAGCAGTGGCAGAGTTTACAGGCTGGACTGACAAAGAAAGTAATAATAATTCGCCTTCCGATTCGGCGACCACTTTTATCGTTTTGTGCCAGCTCAGCCTTTTTTCCGTGCGGCCGTTTTTTTTTTTAATTTTTAATTTTTTAAATAAAGATATGAAAAGAAACTAAGAATGAGAATTTAATATTCGAAGAAAAGAAAAAAGAAAAATAAAAAAGTCCCACGCACACGGAAATGCTCTACAGCCTGGCTTCCTCAGTCAAACTCAGACTCGAAATCAAAAACCTTACCCAACCGTTATCGTCGTTATCTCGTTATTAATATTATTTTTTTATTTTTTTATTTTTTAAATTATATTCCCACATCGTGATAATTCTGGTTCTCAGTGCGTAGCTTGTCTCTATATGCTTGATAGTACAATACAACTTCCCAAAAACAGAGCAACTCCTCTCAAAAAAAAAAAAAAAAAACAGAGCAACTCATATATAGAAATTATACCCAGAATTAAAAAAAAAAATATATATATATATATATATGTCCATAATATTTTTATAATAAATTTTAAGTGGTAAGTATTTCAAAAAAAAACTTAAGTGGTAAGTTGTTACTAATTGTTATTGTTGGGGTAAAAAAGTAATCTTAGTGTTAGGTTCAAATTTAAACCAATAACAACTAATTACCTATAATTTGTTGTAAAAATATTGTGAACGTAAAAAAATTAACCTACACCCTAAAATGGCGCGTGTAGTTTGGAAGTATCTTCCTAGTAGTGGAAACCCAGATCTTTTTGAAGGAAGATATTTTTGATAATCTTCAAAGGAAGATATTAGTAGGTGCTTGATTGTACTTGTTAAGAGGTATCGAATAGATCTATTAGATTACATTGGAAAGTTGTCCCTAAATATATATATATATATATATATATATATTAATGATTGGAAAGTAACAAAAGTAAATACTTCTTAGTGAAGGAATATGTTAATATGTGTTTGATTGGAAAGTAACAAAGTAAATACTACTTAATGAAGGAATATGTTAATGTGTTTAATTGCACTTCCTATGAAGAATTAAATGAGTTTTACTAAATTGAAAATTGCAAAAGTAAATAACAAATACTTGTTTAACTTGAATGTTGTTCAACTCCTACAAAAAAGTTGATCATTGTAATAAATAAACTCATTTTATTTTTTATTATTGAGTTTATAAAATAAAATAAATTGAGTTTATTTGATTAGCAAAAAAAAAAAAAACAATTTTAATCAATATACTTCAATATTTGTTAATTGGAATCTAAAATGAATGTTGTGTGACTTCTAAAAAGAGCTAATCGATTGTAAAAAAAAAAATCAATTTTAATCCATATACTTCTTTTTTTTTTTTACAATAATCCATATACTTCTAAGTACTATTAAAATTCAAGAAATCCATTGTTTTCATGACCCAAACAAAAGCCCCTAAACAAGCACTAATACCAAATTATTCCAAGATATAATCTACAAAGTAAGCTTAAAAAAAGAAAAAAAGAAAAGGTAAGCTTATCAAAGTAAGTTTCAATTAACTCAATCAATGGTAAGATTCATCTAATAATATTTTTAACATTACGTTCTTTTTTAATTAGTTTGGGGCATTTGGGCTCTATTTGAAGGCCCAAAATAAGCAATAAATAAAATGTTCATTTATACTCTTTAGTATTGCTATGAAATTGGGATTTTATAAAATTTTAAGATTTGGATCAAATTCCCATCTAAATCTCACTACAGTAAAAAAATCTGAATAAAATCCACAACGTTGTAAGAACATAGAATCTTAAAACCTTAACAATGACCATGTTTGTTCCGAGATAATAAAATGAGCTACTTAAAATTTGAAATTCTAATACAGTAAATGCCTTTTAATTGATAAACTATCAAAGATATAGGTAAAGGCACGCTCCAACTGACAACGGTCATTATCGGAACTTGATTGTGCTATTATTTGGTTCCACAAAAAAAGAAAAAGAAAAAAAAAAGCCCTCTTTAAAAAAAAAAAAACAATACAATTGAGTGCACGAGACGCTCCTTCAAGGGAGCGTCCAATTTGAAAAAAAAAAGAAAAAAAGAAAGAAAGATAAAAAAACAGAAAAGCAGAGGGAGAGTTTCAGAAAAATTTAAGAGAGAGTAGTGAGTTATGTAAATCAGTGCAATTAAAATTGACGCGTGTACATTAGCCAGCTGTATTCCAAAACCCAACCGCTTCCTTGGTAGAAGCGGTGCACAATGACCCATTATCTCCCATTTACACTCCTCACTCTTTACCTGCTCAACCGGTCACTCTTCTCCTTTCCCTTATATATCTAAGCTCTCCTCCTCAGCCCCACTCTTGTCTTTCATATATTTCACTCAAATACAATCCCAACAAAAACAATACCCAAACTCTCTCTCTCGCAAAACCACTTTCAATTTCACAAAATCTTTTTTTTTTTTTTGTTTTTTTGTTTTTATATGATCCATTGATGGCTATGAATAAAATGGAAATGGATCGGATCAAAGGCCCATGGAGCGCTGAAGAAGACGAGGCTCTTCAAAGGCTGGTTCAAAAACACGGCCCACGAAACTGGTCCTTGATAAGCAAAGCGATTCCGGGTCGCTCGGGAAAATCTTGCCGGCTCAGGTGGTGTAACCAGCTTTCACCGCAAGTTGAACACCGGGCCTTCACTCCTGAAGAGGACGAAACCATAATCCGAGCCCATGCCCGGTTCGGAAACAAGTGGGCCACAATAGCCCGACTCCTCTCGGGTCGGACCGACAACGCGATAAAGAACCACTGGAACTCGACGCTCAAGCGAAAGTGCTTCTCCGATGGAGGGTACGATGGTAATTTCGAGCAGCAACAGTTACAGCCGTTGAAGCGGTCCATGAGTGCGGGTTCGGATGCACCCGTGCCCATTTACATGAACCCGAGCAGCCCATCCGGATCGGACGTCAGCGATTCGAGCGTGCCGGTCGTGTCTTCCTCTCACGTGTACAGACCCGTGGCGAGAACTGGGAGTGTCGTGCCTCCGATCGAAACGACATCGTCGACGACGGCAACGAATGACCCTCCGACATCGTTGTCGCTGTCTTTACCGGGCGTGGAATCATGCGAGGTATCGAACGCGGTTTCACAAGTGGCGAATACTTTAAATTTGATGCCGGAGAAGGAGAAGGAGGGGAATGGGGAAGAGGATCGGAGTATTGGGTTGGTGCCGTTGAGTGCTGAGTTAATGGCGGTGATGCAGGAGATGATAAAGAAGGAAGTGAGGAGTTATATGACCGGGTTAAAGGAGCAAACTGGAGCTGGGTCTGGGATTTGTATGGGTATGGGTATGGGTATGAATATGGGTATGAGAGGTGAAGATGGGTTTAGGGACGTGGCTGTGAAGAGAATCGGAGTTGGTAGGCTCGATTAGTTGTGAAGGGGATGAAAAAAAAAACTGGGTCTTTGGGTTTTTTTTATTATGGTAGTTAGCGAATAAGCAAATGTACAGAGAGGGAGAGTGAGGGAGAGGTTGAGGATGAATGAAACCAAGCGAAGAGGATTTTTAGAAGGGACTTTGATGGAGCAGAGTTTGAACTCTTTTTTTTTTATTTCTGTTTTGGCTTCTGGGCCTTGTTCAGAGAGCTGGTTTAGGAAACAAAAAAAAACATGCTGCCGCAAAGGAACAAAGAAGGAAAAAAAATGGAAAAGAAATTCGATATTTTTGTCGAATTAGCAAAATTTTTCGTTTTGGGACTTTTCTTCGATCATTTTCTTGTTTATTTTTTTTCCTATGGTGTCCTTTTTTTTTTTTTTTTTTTTTTTATAAATATTTTGTTAAGTTTAAAACTTGAATCTGAAAAATATATAAGTGTTTAATATATAAATGGAAGGAAGGAAAAAGAACTGGAATGCAGGACAGTGGAATAGAACAGACATGAGTGAATTTTTGTCAACAATGATTTATCATACTTTTTTATTTTTTTATTTTGACAAGGCTTGATATATACTTTGGGTAAAGGATAAAAACAAAAACTATCAATTGTCAGTTGCTGCTCATGTCATGTGTACAAAGGCAAGTAAATGGCTGGAAACGGTTGATCATATCACGCTTGTCGGTGTGTAATTTTCATCAGGGAGTACAATGGTTTTTTTAGTCAATCGATCGTGGTCAGGGCTGTTGAATTGAGTCGGTGAATGTGATGCTTAAATGGATAACGCCCTCCTAGTCCTAGTCCTAGTCCTAGTCCTATCTTTGTAATGAGAAGTTACCCAATTTTCCTTTGGATGGCTATATAAGGGGCGTCGGTAAAAGTTTCTTTATCTGATATTTATTAAGCTTGGTGTTTACCTCACAGTTGTAGGCTCTACTATGGTCCACACGCTCAATTTGTCTGATTCTCGAATCTCGGAATTTGTGCATATGTATGATATCTGCAACTAAATTCAACGTTGAAAACAGTGAACAGTGAACAGGATATTTGATATTTCCCTTCTAGTTAGGCACGGTATGATTTTTCTTTTTTTAGGAATAGGATAACATTGCGTTAAGTAAAATTTGAAGAGTTGAGACATAGCCACTCATAATACAAACCCCCTCTCTCATAATACAAACCCACTGAGTCATAGTAATATGCAGCTGAGTCACAATACATGAACAAAATGATATGCAGGACTATCAAAAAACACAAAATCCTGCTGCTGCATAGCTTCATTCTTTGCAAACTCTTATTTCTCGGAAGCAATGTTAGGAACAGTATGATCATCTAAGTTATATTTCACAACCAATATTAATCTAAAAGTATCTCCTCGTTCACTAATAGGGGTGGGATATTTAGGTAATATTTATAACCACTATGAAAAAAAATAGCAATAAAAAACTCTTTCTATGAATGATTGGCATTCAATGAATGATTAGCAGGATGATGGAGAATTTGTATTTGACAGGACGATTATACGTGAGGGTCCTTTGGAACCGTAAAAAACACGGACAGTTAGCAGTTAGAAAATGACATGCATATTTCATTGTTCATTGTTGTTGAACAATATAATAGTTCTATCAACTATTGTTCTGATTTCCTAGTTACATAATATTTTTGCCACTTTAAGTGGACTTTCATTTTTGTTCACATTTTTTGCAGTTGCATCTTATTTGCAGTCCATTATACCGATTACACTGATAACAAGCACAGCTAAAAAGACTAGAATAAGTTTTTGCCAAACAGAAATTGACTAGCACATTCTGGAATTAAAACCACGGCTGTTTTAGAAAAAAATAGTTTTACGGACTAAAAAAAAAAAAAAAAACCCAAAACTGAATCTTGAATAATATAGAGAAAAATTATTCAACAGAACCGAGGTTTATTTTTCTTTTTCTTTTTTAAAAATTAGATTCCCTGAAATAAAATAATAAAAAAAACCCAAAACCCAAAACTGAATTTTGAATAAAATAGAGAAAAATTATTCAACAGAACCGAGGTTTATTTATCTTTTTCTTTTTTAAAAATTAGATTCCCTGAAAAAAAAAAAAAAAAAAAAAAAAAAAAAAAAAAAAACCCAAAACTGAATCTTGAATAAAATAGAGAAAAATTATTCAACAGAACCGAGGTTTATTTATCTTTTTCTTTTTTAAAAATTAGATTCCCTGAAATATATCTGGTAATTTAACCATCTTCTCATTATACACATCTGAGAATCAGCAAATGCTAGCTTTCTATATAGACCAACTTAGGAAAAAGAATTAAAGGGAAATAAGGAAAAGATTTTTTTTTTTTTTTTTTTTTTTGGTTTTTGTTTTTTAAAGATGAATTACTGAGTTGCAGCAGCCTGAATGGAGCTGTTGTTACGTCTACTCAAGAACAATAGACTAGACTTAAATTCATTAATCAAGTGCAGCAAATCCTGTCTCCAGGACCATGTGGGATCATTTAGAGCACGTATCGAATTAAGGCAGACAAGAAGAGTACCTCCCTCATGTAAAAGAACCTGCATGTTCACAGATAGTAGAGCAATAATAAGACAAATAAGCTTTGATTAGAGAAGTCAAATTTTGAAATAGGAAAAAAGCAAACTGCACAATTAATTATAAACACATGTTTAGTGGTGTTATTATAGGCAAGTTATTAATGTGCTTGTGTCCTAGTTAGTTGTGTATTGTTTGGGAATAGAGATCAATCTCACAGTATTGCAAGTGATCTCATCCTCTCTTGATTTCACCAAGAGCCCATGCCATCAAACTCGTTTTTAAATATAGGAAGACATCAACATGGTGTGCAGATTTCATCTATGCCAGGATCTACTGATATTACAGATTAGTGATCCTTGTGTACAAGGACAATTCTCTTAAATGTAATTTCATTATCTCTATCTGAGATTAATTTGTTCAAAAAATAAACAGAAAACTCCATGTGCTTCCATGTAGAACAGAGCCAATAATTAGGGATGGCAATGGGACAGGAAAGGACGGGGCTAGATGTTGGGCACCCCCGCCCCATCCCCTTTTTGAGGCAAGGAAAATCCACGTGTGATGAAAGCAGGGTTGGTTGGGGTGGGATGGGGCATCCCTTTTAGCATCCCTGATGAGGTGGCACCAATGTTAATGAGAATAAAGAGGAGGGACACCAGAGAGAGTATTGAGAGAGGTGTGTTTTGAGAGTAGGGAACAAGAAATGTATAAGACACAAATTCGGGGTTGGGCGGGCAAAATCCATTTCCACCCCGTCCCCATCTTCAGCCTCAAGCAAACCCAATGGGGCAATACAGAACTGGATGGGGCAGCATGGTGGAGTGGATATATTTTGCCATCCCCTACCAATAATGTCCATTCAAGATATTTTCCATGTTCCTGCATGATAGATTCTGAAAAACTTGAATAATGAAAAGAAAAGATATTGAATCATCAAATTGATTCATACCGTTAACCATAGGGGAAGGAATCCCAGAACAGAGGGAAGAGATGCCAGAAATATACAAGATAAAGCAAGGGCCACACTTTGTTTAACCTGCGGGTACATATAATTAAAATCAATAAGAGTAAGAACAGAAACCACCAGATAATGAAGAGACTGACAGTAGCAAGTACCAGTGAAGTTGTTTGGCGGGCCTTGGCAATACAGAAAGGTACACAAGAAATATTGTCCCGTAGCAACAGCACATCTGCCACAGCTATAGCAGTTGCACTAGCACGTCGAGCAAGCACAATACCCACAGTGGCAGCAGCAAGTGCTGGTGCATCATTAATACCTTCACCGACCATAATTAGACCTCCCCCTAAAATCCCAAAACATTGTAAGTTGCACAACCTTAAAGAAGTGGTAAGACTTTATGTAACCAGAATGAGTAAAACATAAAAACCATGTGTGTAAAATAGATTCAAATAGCAAGAAGAAGGCCAGGGAAAATAATAATGAACCCCTCTCAAAAGAAATGTCTATGAATTCTTGAACTTCCATCATCTCAAAAAGTCCATTCAAATAAGAGACATCATGCAGTGATAGTCGTTATTTCCCTTCTCAATGTTTAAAGTAACAAAAGAAAACATCATGTGTGGATATGTATCTGTGCCTCTGTACATATATTTTTACCCAAAAATTTATAAACATGGACAACTATTGCTGTATTATGATTATTACATGCATGCGCGTCACACACAAAATAGACAATAGAGATATAAAATAGCTGCATATAATCAATACTTGAAGAGCTCACTTCAACCAAAAAAAAAAAAAAAACTTGGGGGAGGTAAGAATTAGTAGATTATTCAGATGAGGTTGTTAGTGTCAAGAAAAATACATGCTATGAAGCTAAAAAGGCTGGAATGGAAAAATTAGATCTGCAAAGCCTTTCCTCTCTTCCAAGAGGACCAAGATAAAACAATGAAGATGATAATGATGAGGAAGAGAAACCTTCAATTTCTGGAAGTTACTCTCAACATCCAGTGTATATGACCAAAAAAAAGATTTATCCAAATACACACACGCACACCCATGCACACTTAACAAGATGGAGACACAGTTAACAGACGAAGTAATTAGAACCATTGTCAATACAGAAAAGAGGAAATTTACACACCCATTATATAAAGACATGTATGCAGACATAATATTCTATTTAATGTAAGACATGAAGATAATGAAGATTTCCAGATTGCTGATAGGAAAACTCACCCATATCCCTTGACGCATCTTTCACATGACTCAGTTTATCCTCAGGCTTCAAGCTGCAATAAACCTCTTGAATCCCCACAGCATTTGCCACTCTCCATGCACTTGACTTATGATCACCAGTTAACATCATTACACGTAGCTTTGCTTGATCTCGTAACTCAGCTATGACATCTGGAACCCCAGATCGAGGTCTATCCTCTAGGTGAATCAGTGTAACCTGCATGGAGTTGGTGGTGAATGCAATTCAGTGTAGTGGTATTTTGTACCACCTAGAGAAAAGGTACTATATAACGTGATATAAAAATATCAGAGTAAAGTTATGATGGAAATGCAAACAAACTCCATATCTTTTAGCTTGTGATCATCAAAGTACATATATAGGTTTTCTTATCCTAATTTGTAATAAGCCACAAGAGCCTTTCCTAGACACAAGCAAAGAAGGGAACGTCTTAGAGAGACCCTCACAAAGTTGCTAATCCTATGCACAAGCTAAGGCCAAAACTCCCAAATAACCTCACATTCGAAATTGAGCATGCTTTCAAATATTTTTTGGTTACATCTGAAGTGTGTGCCCAAAAAGTTCCACCGCTCTAACATGCTAATTCAGCACATGACCATATGTTAACCATCACACCATCAAAAAACTAAAAAAAAGGAGAGAAGAGGGAGGGGGAAGAGAAAAAAAGAAGGGGGGGGGGGGGGGGGTGTTGGGGAGGCATATGTTAGCCTGATCTTGGGCTGATATAGATAGATACTATCCTTTTTTGAACTGGAATGACCACAACATTTAGCAACAGAAAAATATTACCTATACTAACCATAACAAAATTTCAGTGATGCTTGAAATCTAGATGATCAATGCTAACAATTATAAAACACAAACTGCATATTTTGGGTGATCTTTCTTTTGTCAATTCTGAAGGTGGAATGGGTTGCATATTTATGCAATGGTGAGCATGGAACATGTTTTTCCTTCTCTTCTTCCTGGTTTTGTATTATTTAAATAGGTTTCCCCCCTAAAGTTAAGAATTAAGGAAGATGAAATTGATTTTTCAATTGGGAGATTTATAAGTTTAAAAATGAGATATTTCCAAAAAATAAAAATAAAAGAAGCAAATTTAAGAATTAAGGAAGATGGAATTGGTTGTTCAATTGGGAGTTTTGACTTTTGAGTGTAAATTTGAGATATTGCCAAAAAAGAAGCTAAATTTTAGAAAATATCAACCCCCCACACCCCCCAAAAAAAAAGAAAAACAAAAAAGAAGAAGAAAGCCATGTAGAAGAAACGTCACCTTTTCATTCACAGAAAGAGCAGCATGAACAAATTCACTTCCATATGAAGATGCATTTATAGCATCCTTGATTTTTTTTGATTCATCTTCTGATTTACAAAACGAAGTGATGAAGTCTACAGAACCAAGTGACGCTTTCAACAGTTTAACCCCTCCAGTTCCTGACTATAACAAGAGAAAATTCAATGTAATGTCACTGACCAAAACACGGTTAAATGAAGGTGGGTGGAACAATAAAGATGCATGCATATTATCATCACCATATCAGATGCATGTCCAATAGTGTCAAGAGAGATGCTACGTCTACAACATTTTTACAACAAATCATAGATGGTTAGTTGTTATTGGTTCAAATTTGAAACTAACACTAAGATTACTTTTTTACCCCAACAATAACAATCAGTAACAACCTGCCACTTAGGATTTGTTGTAAAAATATTGTAAAAATGTTGTAGACATATCATTTCTCATAGTGTTAATGACTCAATAAGCCGTTAAAAAGGCCAATCAACATGCATACTATAAAATGTGAATAGAAGAAGAAAGTTTACCATGACACAGAACTGGCCATGTTTCGTGAAAGAAAGGTAAGGAATGTAATTTTTACCAAAGCCACAGCATAACATTCTCATACACATCATGTTTTCTATTTTTGATAAGTAATCACAAAATTACAAGAAAAAGAAGACACATGCACAAGAATGAAAAAGGCATAATTGTGTTTTAAATATCAAAGAGCAAATACAATATTAACAGTGCCATATCTAATATAAAAGTAAAGATTTGCATCATACCCTGATGATATACAAACAAACAAAGAAAACAGCTATGTTACCGGTACATATAACATAAACCACTAAGACTAATAAAATACGTAATTTTCAAAAAATAGAAAGAAGAAAAAGAGAGTAAATAAATTAAGTTGGATAGTAACAGAAATGTAGAGATTTGAACAATAAGGTCATCTTTTTGAAGCATCCAAGCTTAGTGTTTCATCATCAAAGGCTGCTAAGGTGAATAAACGCTAAGATATATGTTAATAAAGAACATTACCTCACTGCTATTGAGAGTTGCAACGAGACCTCTACCAGGAAAATACTCAAAACGTTCAACAGAAACAGAAGGAAGATCTTTCCCTACACTGTGGTCTACAACAGCTCTGAAACAAAGAAAAGTAACAAGTACTTTAACAAGATAATATAAACATTTGCAACATGTCCAACACATTTGATAGTAGACTTGTTCTCCCCCCACCCCTTTTTTGAGCAAGAAACAAAGTAAATTAGGACTAAATTAGTGAGACTTAATGCAAGATCAAGATATTATGATTACTGATAACTAATATTACTTCATTGTTCCACACAAGAATATGTGTGCATACAGAAATTAATAAAGTTGAATTTAATCAATTAAATTATGAAATTTTAAAGATAAAAATATAAATAAATAAGAGGGTCTCTAAGAATTATGGAAATCAGGCTAGTAGCGTTTTCAATTACTGGATCAAATTCAAAGCAATGGATCTTGAAGCATTACAACAATCAACCTAACAAAAATCCATCATAAATACCAAATTTCAATGGAAATATGGGAATTATACGGTATTCACAACAGAGAATCACTGATTCTTATACAAAGAATACTATGTTAATCAGTTACATCCTAGGAATGCTTCCAAACACATAGATATGTAAGGGAAAATAAAAGCATCTCATTTCTTTCTTTCTTTCTATTTTTGTTGTTTTGGGGGGGGGGGGGGGGGGGTTGATATCCCCATTTATATTGCATTTAGATACTTTTTTATGCTCACTGTTTGGGCCCCATAATTAACAAAAATGAGTTACCTCAAGTCTATGGCCTCATCCATATGAATTCTTAGCCACAAGTTCCATTATTTAATGTCATGTATAGGAATCCAAGAGATTTTTATTTATTTATTTTCTCTTTCTCCATTTTACAGCTTATAACGTGGTGCAATAGGTTATGCCCTGGAGTGTGGTGGACATGTTGGCTGGATGGACGTGTTTGGCAAACTTAGGGGTGGCAACTGTTGGAAGCTGTTTTTTTGTGCCTTATGTGGGCCACTTGGCGTGAACAGAACAATCAGGCTTTTGAAGGATTGGAACATATGACAACAGAGCTTAAGATGATTGTATTAAGATTGTTGTTCGATTGGATGGCTGTAATGCATACATACTAGAGCTCCAATTTTGAGTACTGGAGTTGTACTATTCCCTTCTAATAAAATCTCTTATTTACCTATCCAAAAAAACAGCATATAATGCTTATATGTATATCACAAAATGTGTACATAAAATATATGTGCTATCAGTGACATAGATACATTTAAAACCAAGCTAATTTATCCATTCAACTAAATTACAGATTTAATCTGGTCATGCTCAACAAAGAAATGGTAGACCCTACTGCAAACAGGTGATGTCAGCTGCAGCAACAAGAAGTTGGTCAAGGTGTCCAGTTTATTACCTGGAGTCGAGTAAACACTACTACCTAAATAAGTCTCAACTACAAGAATTAATCTAATCAACCATTTAAACCCAGGAAGGCATTTCAGTTTAACAAAACTACCTTCCAATAGGGTGAGTAGTACCCTTTTCCATAGCAGCAGCGACAGCAAGAGCTTCTTTCTCACAGTTGGGAATGCAACAGGAAGCAAAATTTGATCTATTGTTTCCGACAAAATGTCCATAAATTGGTTCAATGGCTTTGAAAACAAGCCCCCCAGTTGTCAATGTCCCAGTCTTGTCAAATGCAACAGTATGGCAAGAAGCTAGGGCATCTAGTACATGCCCACCTTTCAGCAGTATTCCCTGAAAAGAAATATAGTAATGTATCAAAACTGTTACAAGGGTGGCCTCCCACACATAGAATTTTTGCCAAAACTGACCTACAATTCAGCATCATAAGAGCTATTCAATAAGAAATAGAATAACAGTAGTCGGACAAAAGCAGGAAAACACAACAATAGTAGGTATCAGTATCATATTTTCAGAAAAGTGTACCTCTAATATTATTCAAGTCATATGCAGTGGAGTGGAACATAAAACTGTTTATAATATCTAACTAAGACCAAACCAATTCAGCATTTAATTAAGGAATTCAGTTGATTGATACCTTCCTTGCACAGGAACTGATTGCAGTAGCATACGCCAATGGAGCTACAGCCAATGCACATGGTGATGCTGCAACCATGAGCCCCAATGCTCTATAAACAGATCCTCTGCAAGCTACATAATTAACCAGACGTTAAACAACTAGAAGATGAGCATTCCTCCAAAATGGAAATCCAGACACGGTGAAAAAAAAAATTCATTGAATATGATCATAAACAAGAGAGAGAGAGAGAGAGAGAAGCATCAAATTCGAAGAAAGATAGAACACTGAAATGGCAAGAGGATATAAGAATAAATAAAATAAAATAAAACTAAGAAACAAATTATTCAATCACTACTCTTATTAACATTTTAATCTTGTTCTATTGCTTGAATACCTTGACAGCTTTGTTAAGATATAATGCTCCTGTTGTTTCAGCAAAATACAATCTGTAGCAGTTCTCAAAGAGGGGGGGATTCTTTATCTGTCTCATGAATTATTTTATCTTGAAACATTATACACTAGTAAGGTTGTATCTATTGAATCAGGAAATTTATTTTTAGGTTGCTTGGGAAACCAGTTACTGCAATATATAGTATCATTGATTTTCCTCTGAGATACTGAGGAGCAAATTTGTAGTAACTGGGAAATTAAAAAACTCAAGTTATCTCAGTTGATAAAAACAAAGTAGGAATGACTTGCCTACCAAAAGGGGGAAAAATTACTGGATCTGGATGCAAACGAAAAGGAAACAATATGATAGGAATTTGGAAATTTTTTTTAAAAAGGCTAATGATTTTTGAAGATCTCTCTTCCCCCCCCCCACAACACACGTTTTTTGATAGATAGGTAAAGGTTAATTTAATGTCATGTAACCCAATGGGCCATGAATCAGAAACACACACACAAAACAGACAAAAAAACCATTAATGATCTCAACAATTCAAAAAAGCCTTGTCATTACAACTTGAGAATATGAAACATGATGAATGACTACATTCAACAGAATTGGGACGTATTGTAGCATTGAGCACTTTTGAGGAAAATGAAGTGAGCATCCAATAAAACTAACAACATCATCATTATAACACAGTTTAACACTAGTGGTAAGAAATAATCAATTAATTTGAGCATTCCTATAACTACGAGAACTTTCTCCAAATTACCTGACGTACTAATGAATGGCCACTTGAATAAAAAGGGCCCAATGACAGCAATTGCAACAGACAACACTACAACCACCTTGCTGTAGTGCTCACCAAATTCATCCAGCCATCTTTGAAGCTTTGGTTTATTCAATTGGGCTTCTTCAGTTAATTGCACAATCCTGCTGAGTGTTGACTCTTTCCATGTCTTTGTTGCCTGCAACAAAGTCAAAACTTACATGAATAAGGAAGGAAAAAAAAAAAAAAAAAGCACAAATCTACCATAAATACTGCCATCTTAGAAAGTAGCATCATAAACAGCCAGTTAGTAGTAGCACCATAACCTCTAGTAAATATATATTTTTTAGTTGGCAATTACATAAGCACCTGGTAGGTCTTCAATTGAGGACCTCACCCTTCACCTTGCTCTTACAAGGGGAGGAGGTGCTATTTAAGCTAGAGATCATTAGCCCATAACCTCTAGCAATTGAATCCAACATGTCATAAATATCCATCTAGAAGCAAATACTCAAGCATCCAATCCAACGAAAATAATAAATTATCCATAGAGTAAATTTTAAAAGCAAAAGTTTAAAGAGTCATGTAAGAAAAATGAAAATTTGGGCTTGATATTGCTAGATATTCATTGGGAAAAAAAGAAGATAAAAGAAATTAGAAAATTGTAAATAAGCCATGATAACAATCTGGAATGTGATGTGTAAAGAGAAAAATTTTAACGTAACTTTCAAATGTTATTTATATATTTTGGCTGGCAAATTGAAATTTCTGATCCTTTATGCACTGGAGGACATAAAAAAATTAAATAAAAAAAAACATTTGCAAAAGCAAAATTAAAATAAAAGGCAAGAAAAATTTTAAAGATAGAATAAAAAAAACCAATGTCCTTCTACCTATCCATTCATGATAAAAATTTAGAAATAAATAGTCTCATGAACGTACCTTCACAATCATTCTACCATCTAAATTTCTTGCACCCCCAGGAATTCTGTCTCCAACTTCTGTCTCCAAAGGTTTGATTTCCCCTGTTAAATGCTCGATAGTAATTGTGGCATTGCCTTGGAAAACTTCACAATCTACAGGCACAGACTAATCACAATACCATCCCCCATTACAATGCTTCCATAATCTAAGGTATCACTTTGCCATGAAAAAAAGTAAAATACATAAATACCACATAAAAGACATACTTATACATGACAAGAAATAAAACGTTTATTCTTCTTATATTTATCCGTATTACAGATATGCAGTGTATGCTAAAGTACATGAAGCTTGGAAGCATACTTTTTAAATTTCACCCCCCTAAGTTCTAGCCCCATGGGAGAGAGGAAGGGGAGATAATAGCTGGTGATACCTGCATCATGAGGTATGGTCCCCATCCGATTGTGCTACCTTTGGAGTTGCTTGGACGCTCTCTTAGTGGCCCAAAACAGAAAATACAGAATTGGGAAATACTTGACAAAGTATTTCAATGTTTCTTATTAAGGTACACAAAGTCCTTAAATGGGGACTGGGACCCACTAATCATCATGTTTTGTGATGAATCTGGCTAAAGCATGCCCCTCAACTTTTTACATTTTCTAAAGGAGTTGGTACCAAATACAGAACTATCATCATGATCTACCCATCTCTACTGGAATTTTAATGTATAGAGATTATACTACAAGACCAAAGGGAAATCAAGCTGCCAAAACATACCTCACCCGCTCCAACAAAGAGATATGAGCCCACTTCTACATTGTGCACAGGAACCCTTTGGTATGCCAAATCAGAAGTATTAGGAAGGTTATCATTAGTAATATCCAGCACAAGAGCAAAATCTGGATAGTTTTCCTTCAATTCTTTAACATCAACCATTGAGCGGCTGGTAAAATACTCTTCAGCTGCAATCACCATACACTTTAATTGATAAAACTTAAGCCTCTCATTGGAATATTTTAATACACACACACACACACACACACACAGTTGTTACTGAATATGATAGTTTGAAATTTTTACCGATATGGGCCAAATTAAACATGGCAAGAAGTAATCCTCCTTCTAAGGGGTTCCCCATAAATACTGATGCAAAGGCTGCAAGTGCCATTAATACATGGATATTTACTTTTCCACCAAAAATATCAGTAAGGGCATCAAGTGATGCAGAGACCTGAACACAAACGGCACGTAGTTTAATCAATTACTGCAGTATAAAGATAATCCTCAGGAAAAGAGGAAGAACAAGATAATCCTGTGATGATAACCACTAGAAAAGCCTAAAACAATAAAATTAAAACAAAAGGCATATGTATGTACAACCAATTACCATCAAAACTAGAGTCCTCATGATGATAAAAGAAAACAGAAAGTATACACTACCACACGGTTCACATTGAGCAGCATGAGCAGGCAAGTTAACACACGCTTCTCATATCCAAAGGAGAAACAGCAGCTAGCCTAAGTGTGTTTTTTTTAACTCCACATTTGTCTATACTTAGTATCATATATTTTGTTCACAACCGTTCCTAAGTATGGAAAGGGGAGGAGAGTTATGTTAGGTTGACGGCCAGTATAAAATTTAGACTAAAATCTAAAATGGATACTTTATATATATACAAGTAAGATTTGTTTTATTGCAAAAAGACTACCCCATGTAGAAAGGACATGAAGTAACCTAAAGAATACAAAATAATAGAATTATGTACAAATGGAGAATAACTATAAATTTAGGGATGGAACTAGCGCTAGTGAATCCCCATGCTCTAGACCAATCAAATAGAGAACCACAAAACAGAGCTACCAAAAGTATTCATGTAGTTTCTGTGTCCTCAAACATACGACGAATTTGTTCCCCCACATTATACACACTGGGAATAAATTCCAAATTTCCAATGAATGCTTACCAAACCAATAAGCATTTCCGGTAACAACCATTGACTCCCAAAAGATCAGAATGCACAACTCCACAATTCAGATGCAACAGAATAGTGTAACAACAGATGATCAACCGTCTCCCCTTACACCTACATATACAACACCACTCTACTAGTGTATAACCGCACTTAATGAGATGCTCATGTGCTAAAATCTTCTCCCAAGCCACAGTCCAACGAAAAAAAAGAGACTCGACAAGTGGCTTAACACTCCAAATAATCTTCCAAGGATATGACAGAATACATGCACCTCTTAATGCATAATAATATGAGAGCACATCAAAACCTCCACTTCTCTTCAATCTCCAACATATTTTGTCGTTTCCTTCCCTTATAGGAGTATTAGATTCAAGAGCATTGAGAAAAGCAGTTACTAAATCTAACTCCCAACCATTAAAATCTCTAAGAAATCTCACATCCCAACACCTCCTACCCCCCATAGTTTGACACACAAACATGGAACCCACCGATGCTTCTTTATCTATTGAGCACTCATACAAAGCTGGAAAAGTCTCTTTCAGAGAATGATCGCCGCACCACCTGTCATGCCAGAATTGAATTTGGCTACCATTTCAAACATCATACCGAATGTACTCCAAAAATTTATCCAACCCCATCCTAATACTCTTCCATAACCCACAACCATGAGTTCCCCAAACACTATTATGGGTACACTACATTCCCTTCAAGAAAACCAAGCTCAAATTTCCTGCTTCATTTTTCACCTCTTAAATTCCACACCACCAAATCAAAATGAATACAAAACACTAAATTAATGTTCATGCAAGCCAAAACCCAAGTTTAAAATGCCTAGACTCAGAAGCAAATAGCAACAACCTACCACCAAAATCATGAAGCCCAAAATGCAATTGCCTTTAGCTGTTAATATGGTTAACAATTGATAAACTATAAGTCGTCCCAAAAGCCTAAGCTAGTGAACTCAATCATTTAACCAATATTTTCTATTCACACAGTCACAGAACACTGGAAATTCAAGTTCAATTGATATATAATACCAAGCCAAGAGACCATCTATGTGTAGTTTTAGTCACCCGACTTTGTTAGTGCTGTCATGTAACTTGTTTAAATAGAGTATAGATAAATAGTCTTATAAATTGCCAAAAGTATAGCTCCAAATAAACATTGTTCATATAATAATTACCCCGACGAGAGGGAAAGCAACGAGCATGAGAGCATTTTGCAGAGCCTTGACAGCCGTCTTCGGCACGACGTAAGGGCAAGCAGCAGCAGCTAGAAAAAGCGCAGTGGAACAGCAGCACAATTGCAAGTGCTCCCTCAGGAAATTCGCCAAATCGGTCCATCTGATCGCTTTCGCGAACCCAATCAGCGCTCTCTGTGCCCCACTCAGCTCCGTTTCCTCATCGCAGTGGTGGTGGTGGTGATGATGATGATGATTATTATTATTATGATGGTGGTCGTGCTCGTGGTCGCGGTCATGGTCGTGGTGATCGCTAGCTTTAGCGACGCAACGGAGTTGAGAGAATCGACGATTCTGGAAATTGAGAGGAGGAGTAAGAGATTTGAAGCGAAATATGGGAGAATGGAGGGTTTGATTGAAAATAGGCTTGGAAAACGAGTCGACTCGGAGGCGAGTTCTGTGACTCGGAAGCGCGTGCAATTTTGTGGCGCCGATTGGATAAGGGAGGGTTTCCATTTCGTGTGAAGGGGTTTGGGGCTTTTGCGATTGGGGCTCCTCAAGCCATGGTCGAGTTCAACAACCGAAGAGAGAGAGAGAGAGTTGCGGAGTCTGGTGCAGTCGGAGTCGGAGATACTCTGTTTATAGTGTGTTTTGACTTAACTGACCAGAGTCAAGCTTGGGGCGTTGTTATGACATCCACACTTCACCATGTGCTCATTCACTTGCTCGGGGCTTATATGGAAATGTCTGTTTCACCGAGGTAAAGTGTCGTTAATAGTTTGTTGAACTTTATACTATCCTTTCAAAATGGTCCACATTGTTTAAAATACCCCTATTTTTAGCACCAAAAAAACTACTTCCACAAATTATTACACTGCTCCTTTTTTTTTTTTTTTGCTAAACTTCAATGACTTTTCATTAAAAAAGGAAAGAGCAGGGAGGGAAGTCTGCCTTACAAGCGGTGACTAGGACCAATGGCAGACTGTCCAATGAAAAACAACAAGACTCAGGGGTTTGAAGTGCAAACTTGGTAGCTTCATAAGCTGCCATGTTGCAAACTCTTCTAACCCAAACAAAAGAAACGGAGATGAACGACAAACAAACAGAAAAAACATCACTAACAATGTTGCTAATATTCCAAGGAGGCAGAGAGTCTTTGTCAGAAAGAGCGTCGAAACAAATTTTGGAATCTCCTTCAATGATGATTCTCGTCCAACCTTCAGCAGAGGCAAGGTTGATGGCCCAAAGTATAGAGGCGGCTTCAGCTTGAACGGGGAGACATCTAACATATTTTTTAGCCCAAAGCTTAATAGGAACCCCGGTGTGATCTATAGCAAGAACCGCCATTGCTGTGGATGTCGATCCAACCGCTGCATCTACATTAAGCTTGATGGTGCCCTCTGGAGGAGGTGACCAGGCAGTTGGTGAGACAAGAGGGGGCACTAGTACATTCGGGATGTGCAAATTGGAAAATTCTGCAACTCTGCGAGCGATACGGCTGCTGGATGAGAGAATGTCAATCTTTGTATCTTCGAAGACGAGTTGGTTACTCAAGAGCCATATTTCATCCAAAGCGAAAGCCAAAGTTGTAGTGATGTGCTCTCTGTCTACTTCCTGAGCCGAGGGAATAGGTGGATCAAGGACCAACTTTATGATATCGGCACTGTTGTTGAAGTTTTGGTTTTGTACTCTCATTCCCCAGCAAGAAGTAAACCAGATAGCTCTGGCTACAGGGCAGAGGCAGAATAGATGGCAAGAGGATTCAGGGGCTTCATGGCAAAGGTCGCACACCTGATTGTCTATTCCCATTCTCTGAGCCAGGATTTCTTTAACTGGGATGGTGTTTGACGCGATTCTCCACAACAACATCTTGATCCTTTCAGGCACATTGATTTTCCATAGTTTGCTCCACAGCTGGTCAGGTAGAGCGCTCTGTGAAGACTGCGGATTGGCGACTTTGTAAGCCGATTTGACAGCAAATACTCCTTTTGAGCAAGGCACCCAAATAAGTTTGTCAATGCCTCGGTGCACAGCAAGTGGGATAGAGAGGATTGCCTCTGCAGATGATGCCTCAAATAGTTGGCGGATCAGGTTCTCTTTCCATTGCTGGGATGGTCCATTGATGAGCATGGATACCATGAGGGGAGTCTCGGCAAAAGCAGGTTGTGTTGGCTTTGGTATGAAGCTTTGGATCCAAGGGACCCATGGGTCAAGCCAAACATTAATGGAGGCTCCATCTCCTATTAGATAGCATGCACCTTTGACAATGATTTCCTTGACTCCTTCAATGGCTTTCCAAACTGGAGAAGCGCTTCTAGGGGGTTCACTTCTCAGCCAATCATCTCTGACTTTGTATTTAGCTCTTAGAATAGACATGCAGAGACAATCTTTTTTGGATGCGATCATCCAAGCAAGTTTGGCTAGCAAAGCATTGTTCATCTATTTTGCTTTCTTAAACCCCAAACCTCTTTTGGTTTTAGGCTTACATAGGTTGTCCCAAGCAGTGAGTGCAAGGAATCTTCCATCAGAATTCTTCGGCTTCCACCAAAACCTTCGAGATAGAGAGTCTAACTTGTTGCAGATGCTATCGGGAATGCTGAACGATGACATGGCATAGGTAGGGATGGATTGAACCACTGAGTTTAGAAGGGTTGATCTCCCTGCCCATGAGAGGCACTTGCTCCTCCAACCCGTGAGTCTAGTTTCAACCTTATCAATGATATATTTGAAGTCCTTTGTTCGGGCTCTAGACAAGAAGAAGGGGGAGCCCAAGTAGAAAGCATCCTTCTTCAATTTTTTCATCTGTAAAATGTGTTTGATTGCTCTGCGATTCTGGTGAGTGGAGTGCTTAGAGAAGAATACCCCAGATTTGGAGTTGTTGAGACTCTGGCCAGACCAATCACAATACTTTTGAATGCATTTGACAATGGCATTGGCATTGTTCCTAATTGCCTTGGAGAAGAGAATGATGTCGTCTGCATACATAACATGAGTAATAGGTGGTGCACTGGCACTGGCTTTAACTCCATCTATGTTTTTAAGAGTGAATTCTTTCTCCAAAAGTCTAGACAGGACCTCTTGCCCGATTATGAATAGATATGCCGACAGGGGATCACCCTGCCTTAGCCCCTTGCTTGGCTTAAATTGGTCAGATTTGCCACCATTGACGAGCACTTCAAACGACACCAAGGAAACGCAAGCCAATATCCACCCAATGAACACACCATTAAAACCCAGCTTGCTGAGGACAGCTCGGAGAAAATCCAAATTCACCCGGTCATAAGCCTTTTGGAGATCAATCTTTATGGCCATCTGCCCTACTTTGATTTTTCTGACCTTAAAATTGTGGATCAGCTCCTGAACGATGACCTGGTTTTCAACTATCCAGCGACCAGGGATAAAAGCAGATTGACAAGGAGAGATGAATTTGGGAAGGAGAGGCCTGATCCTAGACACTAAGATCTTGGAGATAATTTTGTAAATAACATTACATAAACTTATAGGCTTGAAATGATTGAAAGAGGAAGGGTTGGGTACCTTTGGGATGAGGACGATAAGAGAAGCGTTTATTTCCCTGGGCATAGAACCACCAGCAAAGAAGGATGTGACTGCTTTAATGACGTCATCTCCCACAATAGGCCAAAAGCTTTTGTAGAAAGCAACGGGAAAGCCATCGGGTCCAGGTGCCTTCAGATCAGGCATGTGGAACAAGGTGGATTTAATTTCCTCAGGAGTGGGAATGTTGCATAGTGCTAAATTATCTTCCTCTGAGATGACAGCTGAGACAAGGTCTTCCAAATGATCTGGGAAGTTGACTTCCTCCTCTGTGAAGTGATGCCTGAAGTTATCTAGGAAGTGCTGTCTAATTAGGCCCTTATCAGTGATCCAATCACCTTCCTTCGACCTGATAGCATCGATATTGTTCTGCCGTCGTCTAATGATGGTAGACAAATGGAAGAACTTAGTGCTCTTGTCTCCTTCCTTTAGCATCGATATTACACTGTTCCTTTGTTATATCTGTTACGTGATAAAGTATGAGTTGTAAAAAAAGTGAGTCTATATGTAACTGATAGACAACCGTCCATAATTTGTCACGTTAGAATTGTAAAATAGTTTGTAGATATGTGGTCCTAGAAGTCTTGAACCACTTTTAAATACTTTATATTCTTTGTTGTTCATAGCTTGACTCTCAATTCTAGAGGCACCCTAGAAATTGGTTCGAAACTTCAAATTTACTTCTAAGCCCGCAAAGGGTCTAGAAGACTTTAGTTCTTATACTTTTAAGTTTGTGTCAAATTTTTTTGCCGCTGATTGTTACTTTGAACTTTTTTTCTCTATCACCAAACGAGCATAAACGAAGCAAATAAAATATTTGAATAATCAATTCATTTCCATTGGAAACAATAGGAATCATTTGAGTTACAACTTACATGGCTTTCGGTAGAAAAGAATAACATGTACAAAGGCGGTCACCAAAACATTGTAGCCAATTCTCACAGAGGCAACGGAGGTAAAATGATGTTTTGGTTCACTTGGTTTCTGTATATAATGTCACGGCATTAGAATAATATTACATTCATATCAAAAAAAAAAAAAATTTCCGCACAACAATTTTTATGAATTAGCAATTTTTGGGACGGGCTCCTCTCCTGTTTGTTATTCTCTAGTTCTCTCCCGTTTTAATATGGATGAATGCCACGTGGAAACAAAACAATCCAAAGGCTAAAAAATAAGCCATGAGATTCTCTCTCTTCTTTCTCCACTCTCCTGTTACTTTCACCGGTTCTTTCTCCTCTTTCTCTGAACGGACCAAACTTGTGCATCATAAGCATTAAAACAAAAGGGACAAAGGATGTGAGTTCTGTGCAACTCAAAGGAAAAAAAAAAGCCACGAAACAAGTCCAATTTTTTATTTGATAATTTTTCATATAGAGCTGAGCTGAGTCGGCACCAAGATCAGAGCTTGCTGGCTGGAGAAAATCGGTGCTTGAGGAGACCAAAAATGATTTAAAGATCTCTATTCTCTCAGGGGAAGCCAAGAAAATACTGCTGTGTAAGGTGGGTGTGAGATTACCATCCTTACCCTTATACCCAACCTTCTACTGGGAGGAACCCAATCTGACCACTCTTGCCAAGAATGATAAAACCCCAAGCACAGCACTCACATCCTCTGTTCTTTTTGTTTTGATGCCTCTGATAGTCTGATGCTTAGGTTTGGTCCGTTTGAAAAGAGAGAAAAGAGGTGAAGTGATTGAGAGAGAGGCGAAACATGAGAGAACTACGTGGCTTTTTTTTTTGGCCTTTGGATTGTTTTGTTTCCACGTGGCATTCATCCATATTAAAACGGGAGAGAACTGGAGAATGACAAACGGGAGAGGAGCCCGTCCCGCAATTTTTTACCATTTGTGCCTCAGATATATCTTTTTACTTTTTACGTAATAATAATTTACCACCTTGGTAGTTGTGAATATTTTTAGCCTCTAAACTTATTGATTAAGCTTATTTGTTGAAGTGTTTATTTCAATGACGTGTGCAATGACCAATGAGGATGAGTTATCCACTTTGGTCTCTCATACCACTAAGGTCCCACGGACGCTTGAAAATCAACCATTGTTTCTGCCGTTCGGTTCATGTGAATCAGATAATTAGAATTATGATTAAAATGGGGGCAAAATAATGATAATAATTGTTTTGGATTTATATTTTTGAGAGGGTTTTGGATTTAAAACCTGATTGGTCAAGAAAACCTGTAAGGTAACAACACGAAATTTGATAATTGGACTTGTATTTGGTTAGTTAGCTGCTGAGATTTTGTGCCTGGTCAGTGTGTATGTATAATTGGACTTGGCTGTGTAGTTTAGCTGGTTTTGTCAAGTTGTTGTTTGGGGTAGCTTGCCCTGTATTGTAGCCTTTGGCTGTTGTGGCTGGTTTTGTTGCTTAGCAAAAGTCACTAGATTATCGGGCGGGTGTATTGGGTCTTGTCTGGGCAGCGTAAACTAGTCATTTTCCATTTCCACTAACATTTTCTTATTCGCATATTATTGGCAGTATCTCTTTTTAAGGTGCAATTATGTTGTGTTAATGATTTATCGTTGCATTTCTGGCTGAATCTATGACAATGAATCAAGAGATCATATCCCAGTCCCCCATGGGTCTGATCTGAATTGGGAGGTGGGGATTGTGGTTTGAGAATAAAAAGAGATGAGGGCTTCTTTGTCCAAGTTCTTTAGTAGTTTTTCTTTTACTACATTTTCAGATTATGTATATATCACATGCTTATAGTCATAGATAAAGATAATTCCAAGACATGCCAGTTCTCGTTGGTTTAGGTGGTAGTGGAACTTTAATTGAGATATGCAACAAAAAGTCTCTGGTTGTTCTTCTTGAATGAACACTCTGATGACTTGAGAGACTTTCAAAAAAAGACAAGTGAATACTAAACAGTGATTGTTAACTGATTTATTAATTTTGGGACCCCCTTTGGGGGGTGGTTATGGTGATAGATTGAATGAAATTCTCAACCCCTAAAGTTTGAAATAATCAAATCTTTAAGTTAGGTAACTGAATTTGAAAGCTCTTTCAAAAGGGTCAACCTCAACCTCAACTGCAAAAGTCTTAGTAACAACTACTTCCATGCCGGTAAACATTTGTCTCTCTCAAAATTCCTAGAACTGCAGATCATAAGGAATTTAGTACATAAGGTAGTCTAGAGATGTCTGCTGTGTTAAGCTATATGATATTAATTTCAATTTACAAATATTGGAGACACATTATTTATTCCCTTGGTGATTTTTTCTGTTTATTACTATTCTCCATTTATAAGGATCAATGTTGGTTATGGTGATAGATTGAATGAAATTCTCAACCCCTAAAGTTTGAAATAATCAAATCTTTAAGTTAGGTAACTGAATTTGAGAGCTCTTTCAAAAGGGTCAACCTCAACCTCAACTGCAAAAGTCTTAGTAACAACTACTTCCATGCTGGTAAACATCTGTCTCTCTCAAAATTCCTAGAACTGCAGATCATAAGGAATTTAGTACATAAGGTAGTCTAGACATGTCTGCTGTGTTAAGCTATATGATATTAATTTCAATTTACAAATATTGGAGACACATTATTTATTCCCTTGGTGATTTTTTCTGTTTATTACTGTTCTCCATTTATAAGGATCAATGTTCTCTGTGGATAACTGGTTCAAAACCTAGGCTTAATATGTTGGTATTGAATAAGCTTTAGTGGGAAGTAGGAAGTGGGAACACTATACAAATAATTATAGTGCTGTATCTAGAATGTCATCTTGTTCTGAGTTTTGTGACCTCCATTTTATTTTTAATGAGTAGAATATGATAATATGGCATCTCATCTTAGATACAGCCTAAACTACTCATTTTCCCCAACCAAAAAGAAAGCCATATAAATGCTGTGGAACAGGACAAAGAAGACTAACCCTTAATAGAATCAGTATTAGCACTAAGTAGCTGCAGCTAGAAGCACCCACCAACACGGAGATGGCGATTAGGAGCTCCCTACAGTGTCCAATCTTCAATTGATTTAACCAAAAATAGATCACTGGAAGTATTTTTTTTATTTTATACTAAATAGTTGTTTCTCTAATTGGTTGCTTGTATGGAAAATAAAAGGAATTTAAATTTGGAAGAGAAGAAAGTTTGGAATAAAAAGAAAAATATTCATAAAGAAAAGATGTAATATGTACATTTCAATATAGGAAGGAATTTAGCATTTTTGTCTGTGAATTTAGCATTTAATATAAACATTTTAGTACCATGCGTTCTTTATTGTATTCTTTTAAATTTCATTCTTACACATGGATTTTGCTAAAATTTATTTGCAATATGGCGGCTGCCCAAGTACTTATTAAAAAAAAAAAAAAAAATGATGCCTAGCAAGTTAGAATTCCATGTGGGTTTTATCTTGTGTTTGAGGTTGAATACTTATTATTTCTATGGTTGAATTCCATGCTCTCAATTCTGTTGCTTTGAGGTTTGATTTTCTTGTGTTTGTACATGAATTGGTCAATGAATTAGACCATAAGGGTGCTTGGTTATGAATTAGACCATAAGGGTGCTTCATCTATGCTTGGTTGTGGTTGAATTCCATGCTCTCAATGCCTTTTCTTTTTTGTTTTCAATTTTGTTGCTTATTAGTGTTGCTTCTAAATTACTTTGGTGTTTGTTAGGTGATGGACTCACAAAATCAAAATTCCTTCTTCCTGGACATTTTACAAGACAATGAACAAGGTTTTGAGTCTTTTGACAGCAGTAATTTGATGTCCACTCCGCATTCAGACGTCAATGTCCATCAATCTCCACCCCAAGTTGAAATGGGACAATCTATACCCCCTATTGCAAAAAAATCAACTACTAAGAGAGGTCAACGGGGAATCAACTTCACCATAGATGAAGACATTAAGCTAGTGTCGGCGTGGCTTAATGTTAGCTTAGATGCCGTGACATCGACGGACCAAAAACACACAACATTTTGGGAGAGAATTTGGTCTACCTTCCACAATGACAAGAAATTTAACCGCACTAAGGATTCTTTAAATAGTCGGTGGTCAACAATCCAAAAGGAGACCAACAAGTTCTGTGGATGCTTGGCCCAAATTGAGAACCGGAATGAAAGCGGTAAAACTGAGCATGACAAGGTATTTAAACTAAACATTTAATATGTATTGTACATTAAAACACTTTTAGTTTTATGATTCTTATTATTTTCAATTTTTTACTTTTGTAGATTGAAGATGCAAAAACTATGTATCAAATAATTGCAAAAATGCATTTCAATTGGAGCATTGTTGGAGAATTTTGAGGAATGAAGTTAAGTGGTTGATTCTAAGAGATAGTTTGAAGGCCCGCACAAGACAACCAGCCACACGACCAGCCACACAACCAGCCACACAATCCTTTGCAAGCTCAATAAATGTAGATGAAGATAATGAAGAGATGAACTCCGGCGAAACCTTGGAGAGACCTATAGGCAAGAAGGCCGAAAAGGAGAAATTAAAGAAAAGAAAGAATTGTGATGACGTGATCCCAACACTTTCCTCCCAATTGGACGAAATCAAGGAAGAAAAGAGAAGAATGCATGAGGAGAAAAAGGAAAGTATGCGCATTGCATTAGAAGAACGAAGAGAGGCAATGCGCATTGCATCCGAAGAACGAAGAGAGTTGATTCATATCAAGGAAGAGAAGAATGAAGTAGAAAAGAGGAAAATGGAAGATGAACTTATGATGAAAGATACAAGAACTATGGACCCTGAGCAAAAAGAATACATTCGTCTACGTCGTTTGGAAATCTTGGAGAGGTTAAGGTCTAAATATGCATCATAATGGAATATTATTATTGACAGTATCTAATCAAGTAATTTTTTGTATATTGCAAAGATACTAGCACATAATTTTTTGTAGTCTTTACTTGTGCAAGGAAATAGATGCAATGTTGTAAATTTTGTATTGTGCTGGTTGTACTTGCTGATTTTATTGGTTGTAAATGTTATTTGAATGTAAATATGCTATTTTATTGGTTGCTAATTTTATTAGTTGTATATGCTATTTTTCTGCACTTTCTCAACAGGTGGCTGTACTTGCATTGTGTCATTTTTCTGCATAATGTTATTTTTCTGCATACTGTTATTGTTCTGCATAATGTTATTTTTCTGCACTGTTATTTTTCTGCATACTGTTATTTTTCTGCATACTGTCATTTTTCTGCATAATGTTATTTTTCTGCATAATTATTTTTCTGCATAGTGTTATTTTTCCGCATAGTGTTATTGTTCTGCATAATGTTATTTTTCTGCAGTGTCACTTTTCTGCATAGTGTCATTTTTCTGCAGTGTTATTTTTCTGCATACTGTTATTTTTCTGCATACTGTGATTTTTCTGCATAATTATTTTTCTGCATAGTGTTATTTTTCTGCATAGTGTTATTGTTCTGCAGTGTCATTTTTCTGCATACTGTCATTTTTCTGCATACTGTTATTTTTCTGCATAATTATTTTTCTGCATAGTGTTATTTTTCTGCATAATGTTATTTTTCTGCAGTGTCACTTTTCTGCATAGTGTCATTTTTCTGCATAGTGTTATTGTTCTGCAGTGTTATTTTTCTGCATACTGTTATTTTTCTGCATAATGTGATTTTTCTGCATAATTATTTTTCTGCATAGTGTTATTTTTCTGCATAGTGTCATTTTTCTGCATACTGTTATTTTTCTGCATAATGTGATTTTTCTGCATAATTATTTTTCTGCATAGTGTCACTTTTCTGCATAGTGTCATTTTTCTGCAGTGTTATTTTTCTGCATACTGTTATTTTTCTGCATAATGTGATTTTTCTGCATAATTATTTTTCTGCATGGTGTTATTTTTCTGCATAGTGTCACTTTTCTGCATAGTGTCATTTTTCTGCAGTGTTAAAAATGACCAATGATCAGGATAGTATCTAGTGTAAGTTTACAACTAAACTTGAGTTGACAAACTTACCTAAGGGTTTGTCAACTTATATAGGGCTTTTTGTTGTCTCAATTTTTTGGAAACTTAGTAATATTAAACTTAGAAAATTTCAAATTCCAACGAAGGTTCACATTAAATAAAAGTAGTAATGCTTAGAAATTTAGAATTACAAATTCCTACGACTGGCCTTGTAGTTGCCATAGATGCTCAACGAGATCTGCTTGAAGTTGAGAATGAATTCCTCTATCTCTAATGGAATTATGACGTTCAATGAACTGCATAAGGTTACAAGTGGGATTATGTGACTCCGGTTCGGGCCCATTATCGTTGATTTGATCATAATCAAAGTCATTTGCTCCAAGGTAAGTATGTCGTTCATCTTCAACGATCATATTATGCAATATTATACATGGCATCATAATGTCCTTAAGCGTTTCAAGATGGAAAAAACGTGCAGGCCCACGCACAATTGCAAATCGCGCTTGAAGTACTCCAAATGCACGTTCGACATCCTTCCTGACCGCCTCTTGTGCGGAAGCAAAATGTTGTCTTTTACGGTCTTGTGGTGCTGGAATTGTTTTGACAAATGTTGCCCATGATGGATATATACCATCTGCAAGATAGTACCCCATCGAATAGTTATTACCATTTATCGAGTAATTAACCGGAGGAGCACGCCCTTCAGCAAGCTCAGAAAATACAGAAGACCGCTCTAGGACATTGATGTCATTGTGAGACCCCGGTAACCCAAAAAATGCATGTCATATCCAAAGGTCATACGACGCCACGATTTCCAAAATTATCGTTGGATCACGTGTATGACCAATATATTGACCTTTCCACTTACTTGGACAATTCTTCCATTTACAATGCATGCAGTCGATGCTCCCTAGCATTCCTAGAAATCCACGATGTTGGCCAACTGCTAACAACCTTGCAATGTCATTGTTGTTTGGTGACCTCAAGTACTCTTCAGAAAAGATTGAAACTACCGCTTTAACAAATTTTTTTAAGCTTTTTATTACAGTGGTTTCTCCAATCCTTATGTATTCATCCATGAAATCAGCCGACACTCCATAAGCAAGCATTCTGATTACAGCGGTCATCTTTTGAAGGGAAGACAACCCGAGTGTGTTAGCCGCATTTCTTTTTTGAACAAAGTATGGTTCAATAGCTTCAACTCTTGAATGGATACGTAGAAAAAGAGAACGACTCATTCAAAACCTCCTTCGAAATACATTAGGAGGATACACTGGTGTTTCAGCAAAATAATCATGGAAAAGCCTATCATGACCTTACAAAGGATTACGCCAGATAAACCTGCGAGGTTGAACCGAACAACGACGTGATGTTGATGCTCCTTCATTCTTTAATTCTTCTATGGCAATAGCTAGAGTAAGTTCTGTCTCATCATCATCAGAAGATGAGTCAAATGGAGGCTCATCATTTGGAAAAATAAAATCAATGTCATAATGGAAATCCACTAAGAGAGAACAAAAACCGAATGGAATAGATAATTTTGTAGAAGTGGGTGGAAATTAGAGAGAAAATGGTCATATTTATAGAGCAAGAATGTGACTTGAGTTTGAATTTCAAAAATTTGACCTTTAGGTTTGAATTTACCATTGGGTTTAAAGTTAAAAAATATGACCTTTAGGTACCATTGGGTTTAAAGTTAAAAAATATGACCTTTAGGTTTGAATTTACCATTGGGTTTAAAGTTAAAAAATATGATGTTGATGTTGATGCTCCTTCATTCTTTAATTCTTCTATGGCAATAGCTAGAGTAAGTTCTGTCTCATCATCATCAGAAGATGAGTCAAATGGAGGCTCATCATTTGGAAAAATAAAATCAATGTCATAATGGAAATCCACTAAGAGAGAACAAAAACCGAATGGAATAGATAATTTTGTAGAAGTGGGTGGAAATTAGAGAGAAAATGGTCATATTTATAGAGCAAGAATGTGACTTGAGTTTGAATTTCAAAAATTTGACCTTTAGGTTTGAATTTACCATTGGGTTTAAAGTTAAAAAATATGACCTTTAGGTACCATTGGGTTTAAAGTTAAAAAATATGACCTTTAGGTTTGAATTTACCATTGGGTTTAAAGTTAAAAAATATGACCTTTAAGTTTGAATTTACCATTGGGTTTAAAGTTAAAAAATATGACCTTTAGGTTTGAATTTACAATTTGATTTAGGTTTGAATTTACCATTGGGTTTAAAGTTAAAAAAATATATGACCTTTAGGTTTGAATATATCATTGGGTTTAAAGTTAAAAAAAAAAAAATATGATCTTTAGGTTTGAATTTACCATTGGGTTTAAAGTTAAAAAATATGACCTTTAGGTTTGAATTTATCATTGGGTTTAAAGTTAAAAAAAATATGACCTTTAGGTTTGAATTTACCATTGGGTTTAAAGTTAAAAAAAAAATATGATCTTTAGGTTTGAATATATCATTGGGTTTAAAGTTAAAAAAAAAAATAATGACCTTTAGGTTTGAATTACCATTGGATTTAAAGTTAAAAAAATATGACATTTATGTTTGAATTTACCATTGGGTTTAAAGTTAGGTTTGAATTTATCATTTGAATTTCAAAATTATGACCGGTGGATATAACAATAAAAATTATGACCGTTGGGTCAAAAAAAAAAATGACCGTTGATCGGAGACATCGATTCAACAGCATCAATTCGGTCACCGATTCTAGTAATACGGTGGTCGGAGACATCAATTCGGCGGCGGTCGTCGGAGACATCAATTCAGCGGCGGTCGTCGGAGACATCGATTCGGCGGCGGTCGTCGTAGACATCGATTCGGCGGCGGTCGACGGAGACATCGATTCGGCGGCGGTCGTCGGAGACATCGATTCGACGGCAGTCGTCGGAGACACTATTACAACAATCGGCCCACCGGTGATGGCGGTACAATGGTCGGAGACACCAATCCGGTGGGCCATCGGACCTCCACCACAAGCGGCTCTATTGGCCAAGCCACCGGTGTTGGTAGTTTACTTAAAATATAAGTTTAAATTAAAAAAGTATAACCATTAGGGAAAATAATAAAAAATTGATGAATAATGAATATTTTATTGAATAGTCTTGTAAAATAGATAAATTGATGTGGGTGTTTTGTAAAAGTAATGGTGTAAAATAGAAAAAGTAGGTTTTTTGTGTAAAATAGACGGAATCTTTTCCACAAGCTGATGTGGTTGCTCTGATGTAGTGTATTTTTTGCTTCAAAATGTGTAAAAATGGTCAAAATGTGTATTTTACACATTTATACACAATTATGCAAGAGCTGATGTGAATGCTCTTAGGGTATTTTGATTGGAATAGTAATATCAATTTTACTTGAATTTGAAAACATTTTTTTAGGCGCACTAACCAAATAAGTTATAAAAAATTTGGTATTACAATTTTTCATTTTTTGAGATTCTTTTCAAAAAAATCTAGAGCCACAAAATTTTATACGACTTCATGGCACAACTGTGATATGACAGAGTGTGATTAGTAAAAAATAAATAGTAAGTTTATGAATAAGTAATGACAAATCACTCACAATCCGATATGTCAAAATTATGACAAAAAAATTGTGAAATAATTTGTGATTCTAAAATTGTACACAATTTTGGTCACAACTCGTAACATGACGAATTGTGAAGGGTAAAAGTATGGTAGTGGGTCACATCTCTAACACTCATAATTAACGGACCAAAACATATAAAGCATTTTCCAATTTTAAATTGTTCCTCATAATTGGTCATGGCCGCCACTGATGTCTTGCCTGCATTATTTAAGTGTGGTATTTTGACTATTTAATTTCTGGGTGGAATGCAGTGCACCTCTTTAATAGAGTTCTTTTAAAAATTATTTTTGTTTGAATACATTAAAGAATTGCAAGTAGCAAGGCCAAGACTCAAAGACCATGGAGCTTTCCATGGATATAAAATCCCAGTACAATCAATACCGCACCTTCATGTTTCTGAGTACAGTCTTCTCTCTATCTCTCTCTCTAAATTTTTCTGTTTAGCGTCTTGTTTTGAAGCATAACAAATGGAGGGAAGAAAGGTCATTGGTTGGGCTGCTAGAGACCAATCTGGACACCTCTCTCCTTACTCATTCACTCTCAGGTTCCTCTCTCTCTCTCTCTCTCTCTCTCTCTCGTGATTAATTCATTTTTCATTGCTTTTGTCAAACAGGGAAACAGGTCCAGAAGATGTAGTATTTAAGGTTTTGTACTGTGGGATGGACCACACAGATCTTCATCAAATTAGAAATGAGATTCACTCCACTAACTATCCTTTGGTCCCAGGGTAGGCACCTTTTCTATCTCCAATTACATAATCGTTTACAACTTTAAAGACCAAAATCACAGAACCACACCTTGTATATTTTTAGGTTGATCATGCTGCTATGCTTGAATTCTGTTTCTTAATTTGTCAATTACGTTTATTTGATTTGAAGGCATGAAGTCGTGGGAGAAGTTGTGGAGTTGGGATCAGAAGTAAAAAAGTTCAGAGTTGGAGACATAGTAGGAGTTGGGTGTATAGTTGGGTCTTGTGGTGAGTGCTTTTCTTGCAAATCAAACATTGAGCAATTCTGCAACAACAGAATCCTCACTTACAATGGCACATACAAAGATGGAAGACCCACTCAGGGAGGCTTCTCTTCTGCCATGGTTGTTCATCAAAAGTATGTGCAAGCAGCAAACTATTCATATTGTTATTCTTAAAAATAATTAGATTTTACCCAATTAATTACTTTGATATGGGTCCAAAAATCAATTGATTGATAATTGATATTATTCATCAAACCAATAGGCTATGTCAACTGTTGCGAAAAATGTTTGACCTTAGTGATTAATATATTTGAGGCAATGCAGGTTTGTGGTGGGGATTCCTGAAAAGCTAGCGCCGGAGCAGGCAGCGCCGCTACTTTGTGCTGGGGTGACAGCTTATAGTCCCTTAAAACAGTTCAATAGGTCTGACAAGGTTGTCAAGGCTGGAATTTTAGGTTTAGGAGGAGTTGGTCATCTGGGTGTTCTAATAGCAAAGGCAATGGGTCATCATGTCACTGTCATAAGCTCTTCTGATAAGAAGAGGGTGGAGGCATTAGAACACTTAGGCGCAGATGCTTTTCTGGTGAGCTCCAACAGTGCTGAGATGGAGCAAGCAGTGAACAGCTTGGACTATATCCTCGACACTGTGCCGGCTGTGCATCCTTTGCAATCCTACCTTTCACTTCTCAATGTTGACGGGAAGCTAATATTAGTTGGTGTAGCTCCTAATCCTCTGCAGTTTGATTCAGTGGACTTAATCCTAGGTATGCCTGATCCCCTTACAAAGTTAAAATAACATGTGTAGGAACATACTTTGCTTCTTATATTCAAACAATCTTCACTAATTTGTTCAATAATGGAGACCAAAATTCCACTTTATGCTTGCCATATGTTTAGACAGGATGTCATACCATGGTGCGGCACTGACTAGATAATAAAACTTTGTCCTGGTTAAATATCTTCACAAATTTGGGTGAACAATGTTATGTTCAGTTAATGATGGGAATTTTCTCTTGCTATATAGGAAAGAAGACCATATCTGGGAGTTTCATTGGAAGTATAGAGGAGACGCAGGAGATATTGGAGTTCTGGGCTGAGAAGGGTTTAACATCAATGATAGAGGTAGCAAAGATGGATTACGCGAACAAGGCATTTGAAAGAATGGAAAGGAATGATGTGAGGTATAGGTTTGTGCTGGACGTGGCTGGCAGCAACATGGAATCTTGAAGCCCACATTGTAAAATTTTCTGTTTATAATGGCAGTTTCATTTCAAGAATAAAATCGTTGGTGTCTTGGTGTGTACGGTGCAATAATTATTGTTGCTACATTTGTGTTGAGCCACATAAATGTAGCATTCAGGCTCCTTTAGTCAATTTTAATTGTAAGACCTATTAGTAAATAAGTTAATTTAATTATTTTGTCTAAATCTATTAGTATATGAAGTCATTTAAGCATTTTTTAAAAAATTAATCAGTAAGATCTTTTAAATATTGAATCTTATGAATGTTTTCATTTAAATTTGTAATATGAAAAGTACATTTAAACGATATCGTATACTAACTAAAAAATTTACAAAGTGACATGATTGATTAGTTTCGCTTGAACAATATAATAAAAAAATTCCTAATTATTTTTTAGTAATACTGTATTTAGTACAAATTTTACTACATATAAATCTTATAAATCTATATTTTATATCATATCATATCATGTACTATATAATAAAAGTTGAGCTTAGAAGTCATCGTTGCACCAAGTGGCTTCACTAAATTGCAGTAATTTTTTTAAATTGTGGTTGCACCAAGTGGTTTCACCAAATTACAGCAATATTTTGGATAAAAACATTTTTTTAGATAGAGACAACAACTTATTTGTTTTTATCAATTTCTTTAGATAAAATAACAATAAGTGCTTTAATAAAATATACAACATACATCTAAGTTTTAGTTGATAGAGACAACTTATTTGTTCTTATTAATTTTTTAAAATAAAGTAACAATAAGTGTTTTAACAAAACATGCAACATGCATATAAGTTTCAATTGATAGTCTTATAAAAAAAAGTTACAATTGATAGAGACAACAACTTATTTGTTCTTATCAATTTCTTTAAATAAAGTAACAATAAGTGTTTTAACAAAACACGCAACATGCATTTAAGTTTCAGTTGACAGAGACAATAACTCAACTGAGACAATAACTTATTTGTTCTTATCAATTTCTTTAAATAAAGTAACAATAAGTGTTTTAACAAAACATGCAACATGCATTTAAGTTTCAATTGACAGAGATAATAACTTATTTGTTCTTATCAATTTCTTTAAATAAAGTAACAATAAGTGTTTTAACAAAACATGCAACATACATTTAAGTTTTAGTTGACAGAGACAATAACTTATTTGTTCTTATCAATTTCTTTAGATAAAGTAAGAATAAGTATTTTAACAAATTCAATCATGAAATTTCTATTAACACAGAAGATTGGAAAATTCAAGTTCAATTGCTCTAAAGCTTAAAGAGTGAAAGATATATAATACCAAGCCACTATGTAGCGATTGAAGAGACCATCTATGTAGTGTGACCTGTTTAAATAGCATATAAATGAATAGTCTTGTAAATTGCCACGTAATGGATTGGAAAATGTAGCTCCAAACAAATATTGTTTCATATAATATTGCCCCAATGACATGAAAGCATTTTGCAATCTTGATAGTAGGCATCGGCATGACGAAAGGTCTAGCAGCAACAACTAGAAAAAGCACAGTGGAACAGTAGCACAATTGCAAGTGCTCCTCAGGAAATTCGCTAGATCGTTCCAATTGATCGCTTTTGCGAATCCAATCAGCCCTCTTTGTGGCCCACTTAGCTCTGTTTCCTCATCGCAGTGGGTGGTGGTGATGATAATGATGATTATGATGGTGGTTATGCTCATGCTCATGCTCATGCTCGTGGTAGTGGTCATGGTGATGATCGCTGGCCTTAGCAATGCAAGGGAATTGAGACAATCGACAATCTTGGAAATTGAAAGGAGGAGAAAGGGATTTGAAGTGAAATATGGGAGAATGGAGGGTTTAATTGGAAATAGGTTTGGAAAATGAGTTGACTCGAAGGTGAGTTTTGTGACTCGGAAGTGTGTGGAATTTTGTGGCATCAATTGGATAAGGGAGGGTTTCCATTTCGTGTAAAGGGTTTGGGGATTTGCGATTGGGGCTCCTTAAGCCATGGTCGAGTTCAGAGAGAGAGAGAGAATTTAGTTGCAGATACTGGTGCAGTCGGAGTTAGAGATACTTTGTTTATAGTGTGCTTTAACTTAACTAACCAATTACAAGCTTGGGGTGTTGTTATGACATCCACATTTCACCATGTGCTCATTCCACTTGCCCGAAGCTTATATGGAATTGTCTGTTTCACTAAAGAAAGTGTTGGAGCATTTTAATATTAAATAATTAAAATAAATAAATGTTACAACATAAATGTAAAGATGTGGGAGTGAATATGGAAGATGAGGAGTTAGTGAAAATGTTTAATCCCATATTGAAAAGGAGAGAGACTATTTTGTTCTTTTTAATTATGGTGATTAATGGGTTAATATGAATTGTCTCAGATTTTGGGCTAGATACGTGCGCAAAGGGGAGGTGAAGGGTGGAGGTGTCAGCAATGGAAATGAATTAGCCTCTTGGATCCTTTTACATAACAGCCCATTTAGAATAATTACTATATCCGTTGGTGAGTAAATGGCCTGAATTAATACTCCATTTTTATTATGGAAAATGAAGAGCCATTAACCCACTTAATGGACTATCTGTTTGGGCCTTTTCATTTTTCAGAAATTCCTTATCTCACCATTAATTGTGTAACTCCAGCCCATCAGATTAATATCCAACAATTAATCTTGTAACACCCACTACATAAAAATAATGGACCTAATTAATCAGATTAATTTGGGTAGTAATTTCGTGAGGCCCATTGAGCCTATAAGTAGATTCATTCAGACCCAATCCAAGTGACTACAAAAATACACTAAAAAAAAAAAAAATAGAGAGGTTCTTGGCAAGGAAGGGTGTTCTTTCTAGTGGAGCTTTGGGCTTGAACACTTTATGTAGAGGTTGTTCTAACCATACGACACTTGTTGAGCTGTTGTATCCTGGGGGAGGCAAGTCAAAGAAGGTCAACACTGGTTACAAAGTTTAGCCAACTAAGGGCTTGAATCTCCTTTAAGAGAGCGAGTGTCGTGCCTTGGTCTAAATAGTGTTGTGTAATTTCTCTTTTAAATTAATAAAATTCAGAAGTATTATTCAGTTTCTCTTTGTGTCATTTTCATTATCATTGTGTTTGCACCAATAGAAAGTGTTGTTAATAGTTTGTTGAACTTTATACTATTCATTCAAAATGGTCAACATTATTTGAAATCTTTCATTTTGCTCATACTTTTTAGCACGAAAAAATCTACTACCACAAACTATTACACTACTTCTTTGTTACAACTATGATGCAATAGAGTTTGAATGATGGGTTTATATGTAACTAAGGGTGTTCACCAAACCGCTCAAACTGCTTGCGCACACCCAAACTAACCAAAATCTCTAGCAAAATGAAGTAACTGCACCACACTGCAAATGGTAATGAACCACACCGCACCACATTGTGTGGTGCAGAGTGTGATTTTATGATAAGAAAATCGCACAAAACCACACTGTACCGCACTCATATATATATATATATATATATATATATCTTATATTAAAATATATTAATAATATTATATTATATGAAGTAAGTGGTTAGTCTAGTGTTAGTGCATTCTAGTTTCACGTTATAATGACTTTCTTTCGATTAAATACAAAATCAAAATTTCAAAACATCATTCACTTCTCCATCTCATACTCTCACTCTCACTCTCACAAAACCAAAAGTTCAAATGTTTAATATTATTTTTTTGTTTTGTATATACTATATATTTGTGGTACTTTTAGTTTACTATCAACCTGTCATGGATTTTTTTTTTTTTTTTTTTTTGTTTTTTTTTGTTTTGTATATATGTGTTACTTTTTTTGTTATACAAGTTATATTAAAAAAAAAAAACTTACTGTTGTATTGTCATGATTATTAATAGTAAATTAGAAATTGGTCATGATATCTTGAAAAATATATCATCCTAAAACCAACAAAATTGCACTTTGTACATTGCACTGAACCGCATCGCACCCTAAATATGACCACAAAATTGAGGTTTTGTGCGGTTATGGTTTTGTTCAAATTGCACCGCAAAGTGCAGGACTTAAAATGATCTAAAACTGCACCAAACCTCACCGCGAACACCCCTATGTGTAACAAATAGACTACCATCCATAGTTTGTCACATCAAAGTTGTAATAAAAAATTGTGGAATAGTCTGTGCTCCTAGAATCACTCTTTAAATACTTTTATTCTTTTTTGTTCATAGCTTGACTCTCATTTTTGGAGACACCCTAGGAAATGGTTCGAAACTTCAAGTCCACTTCTAAGCTAGTGAAAGGTTTAATAGACTTTAGTACTTATATTTTTAAGTTTGTGCTAAAAAATTATTTGTTGCTAATTGTTACTTTGAACTTTATTTCTCTATCACCAGGCAAGCATAAAAGAAACAAATAAAATATTTAAATAATCAATTCCTTCCCATTGAAAACAATAGGAGTCAATTGAGTTTCAATTTACAAGGCTCTTAGCAGAATAGTTTAACATTTAATCCAATAATAATGAGATAAAACAATATTGATTTAGGAAAGATTATTAAATACCACCGCACAAGTGTGATGATCACTTCACATGTATAAGTGCTTGTGAGGTGAGGGGTGAAAGGCTGTGGTTCAAGTTACTAGAAGAAAATTTCACACGCAATATACACTTAGATTATGATAAAGTAGATTTTTAAGAGAACATAATATTAATCATGTTTTATATTAATCTCAATTGAAGGTACCATCAATGGGCCAGTCAATAAGTGATACAAACATTTATGGGAAGAATGCTATCTCCAAAGATAACTGTAGAATAAGGCACATATACGGTATACGGTATAACCATAGACACTTTCAAGACAGTCACCAAAACATCGTCCAATTCTCACCCGGAACAAATGCAATAGAGGCAAAATGATGTTTTGGTTCACTCGACTTCTGTAAAAGTAATGTCATTAAAGCAATATTACATTCACATGAAAAAAAAAAAAAAAAAAAAAAAAAAAAAATTTGACACAACAATTTTATGAATTAGCAATTTTTTACTAATTGTTCCTGAGTTTAATACTAATATATCTTTTTACCTATTACGTAATAATAATTTACCATCTTGGTAAATTATGAAATTTTTTGCCCTCTAAACTTATTGATTAAACTTATTTGATGAAGTCTTTATTTCCATGACGAGTGCAATGACCAATGAGGAAGAGTTATCCATTTTTGTCTCTCATATCTCTAAGGTCCCATGAACACTTGAAAATCAACCATTGTTTCCGCCTTTTGGTTCTAGTCAATCAGATAACTAGAATATGATTAAAATGGGCGAAAAATAATGATAATAATTGTTTTGGATTTATATTTTTGAGAGGGTTTTGGATTTATAACCTGATTGATCAAGAAAACCTATAAGATAAGGACACAAAATTTGATAACATTTTTAGAATGAATTAATAACTGACATAATATTTTTTAAAACTTTTTTCACAACATGTTAATGTATTTTGTTTGGAATAATACCAATTTTACTTGAATTTGACCACATTTTATTGAGGTGCACTTACGAAAAAAGTTATAAAAAATTTTGTATAACAATTTTTCTTTTTTCTTTTTGAGATTCTTTTATCACTACGTCTACTGAATTTTAAATTGTTCCTCGTAATTTGGTCATGGCCACCACTGATGTGTCGTCTGCATTATTTAAGTGTGGTATTTTGACTCTTCTGAGTGGAATGCAGTGCTCCTCCTTAATAGAGTGCTATTCAAGATATTTTGTTTGAATACATTAAAGAATTGCGAGTAGTTAGCGCTCCTCCTTAATAGAGTGCTCTTCCTGTTTTTCCTCAAAGTCCATGGAGTTTTCCATGGCTATAAATTCCCAGTACAATCATACCGTACCTTCACGTCTCTATTTCTCTCTCTAAATTTTTCTGTTTAGTGTCTTGTTTTGAAGCATAACAAATGGAGGGAAGAAAGGTCATTGGTTGGGCTGCTAGAGACCAATCTGGATACCTCTCTCCTTACTCATTCACTCTCAGGTTCCTCTCTCTCTCTCTCTCTCTCTCTCTTCTCTTGTCTCTTCAGTCTTTAGTGAGTAATTGTAATTCAGTTTTCATTGCTTGTGTTAACAGGGAAACAGGTCCAGAAGATGTAGTGTTCAAGGTTTTGTACTGTGGGATGGACCACACAGATCTTCATCAAATTAGGAATGAGATTCACTCCGCTAACTATCCTGTGGTCCCAGGGTAGGCACCTTTTCTATCTCCAATTACACAATTCGTTTACAACTTTAAAGACCAAAATCAGAGAACCAAGCCTAGGGGTAGGCAGTAAACAAGCCAAGTTTTGTGAAGTAGTTCAAGCTTGACAACAAAAATAGCTCAACTTGTTTATATCGAGCTAGCCTTAGTGTTCACAAGCTTGTTTTTTATGAACAATATTGTTTGCTCAGGCTTGGCACGTTTATTAAACACGCCTAAAACTAAAGTTTAAGCTTAGCTTGTTTATAAACAAACAAATATGAGCGAGTTTTTTATCAAGTCAAGATTGAGCTGTTTATAAACATCTTGGTTCATTTACAATCCTACCTAGGGCGGCTCAAGGCCTACGCAAGTTTGGCCAAGGCCTAAGGCCCTCAATTTTAATAATATTTTACCCTTAAAAGGGCCCTATTTTATTATAAAAGTTCAAGATTGTAGAATGATGTTAGAGATATTAAAATTTTTTGTGTCACCAATCAGACAAAAAAAAAATAAATAAACATTCACTAGTAGGTGGTGGTTGAAACCCACCAATCATATTCATTACCGCATCAAATCGCATTTATGGCCACATTAATTTGTGTGTTTTATGTAGTAATTTTTTCTTTGGAAAATGCTAAAGATATGAACCTTTTTACAATTTTTTTTTTTTACAAACGGCTGATGTGGCAATTGACAAGTGGTTATTGGTAAATTAAAAAATAATATTAGTGGTGGACCTAGATAAGAATCAATAAGAAATTGGCCATAACAATAATTTATAATAATGTTGTAAAATAGTGAACCTTTTTACAATTTTTTTTTTTTACAAACGGCTGATGTGGCAATTGACAAGTGGTTATTGGTAAATTAAAAAATAATATTAGTGGTGGACCTAGATGAGAATTAGTAAGAAATTGGCCATAACAATAATTTATAATAATGTTGTAAAATAGTTTGTACATGTAGCATTATTTTTTTTCTTTTTGAGAAGAATTTTTATGTAGTAAGGTTAATTATATGATAATAAGTGATTTAAAAACTGATTGCATACTATTTTTCTTAACGCCAAAAAGGTCTCCAAAATATTATACCAACAAAAACTCAACCCAATTCAAAATTTTTTTGGGGAAATACAATTATTTTGATGCTTTAATTTTTGTGCACGATAAATAGTCAATATTACCCATCTAATCTATTTTTTGCATGGCTACAAACCAAACAATATTTATTTCTTTATTAACACCAAGTCAAAATTTATTATGATGCTTTACCTTATCTAAGATAGAGTATACCTTTGTTCTAATAGAATAAATTTTATTAATTTTTGAACCATGATGTTTGATATTTAAATACAAAAGCCTCATAAAATTATCGCCTTAGGCGCCCACCGCCCTGACCACACCTTGTATATTTTTACGTTGATCATACTAGTATCATGCTTGAACTCTGTTTCTTACTTTCTCAATTATGTTTACTTGATTTGAAGGCATGAAGTGGTGGGAGAAGTTGTGGAGTTGGGATCAGAAGTAAAAAAGTTCAGAGTTGGAGACATAGTAGGAGTTGGGTGTATAGTTGGGTCTTGTGGAGAGTGCTTTTCTTGCAAATCCAACGTTGAGCAATACTGCAACAACAGACTCCTCACTTACAATGGCACATACAAAGATGGAAGACCCACTCAGGGAGGCTTCTCTTCGGCCATGGTTGTTCATCAAAAGTATGTGCAAGCAGCAAACTATTCATATTGTTATTCTTAAAAATAATTAGATTTTACCCAATTAATATCGAGTAAGCACACTAATTTTCACTACTGTTAGAAATTAAAGCAACGTTACTTTGACATGGTCTATCAATCAATTGATTGATTATTGATATTATTCATTAAATCCAACAGGCTATGTCAACAGTTGCGGAAAATGTTTGACCTTAGACTTAGTGATTAATATTTGAGGTAATGCAGGTTTGTGATGGGGATTCCTGAAAAACTTGCACTGGAGCAGGCAGCGCCACTACTTTGTGCTGGGGTGACAGCTTATAGTCCCTTAAAACAGTTCAATAGGCCTGACAAGGTTGTCAAGGCTGGAATTTTGGGTTTAGGAGGAGTTGGTCATCTGGGTGTTCTAATAGCAAAGGCAATGGGTCATCATGTAACTGTCATAAGCTCTTCTGATAAGAAGAGGGTGGAGGCATTAGAACACTTAGGCGCAGATGCTTTTCTGGTGAGCTCCAACAGTGCTGAGATGGAGCAAGCAGTGAACAGCTTGGACTGTATCCTCGATACTGTGCCGGCTGTGCATCCTTTGCAATCCTACTTTTCACTTCTCAATGTTGACGGGAAGCTACTATTAGTTGGTGTAGCTCCTAATCCTTTGCAGTTTGATTCTGTGGACTTAATCGTAGGTATGCCTAGTCCCCTTACAAAGTTAAAATAACATTTCCACAACAGGAAAGTTCTTAGTTTACGTTGTATTAGCAATGTAAACTTACATTGTAGACACACAAAATACGTATAATGTTATACACATTATATACAAAATATGCATATAATGTGTACAACAATATACACAAACCTCATTTTGTTCCATAAAACTTTGTCCTGGTTAAATATCTTCAAAATTTTGGGTGAACATTATTATATACAATTATGGCGACTTTCTCTTGCTATATAGGAAAGAAGACCATATCTGGGAGTCTCATTGGAAGTATTGAGGAGACGCAGGAGATATTGCAGTTCTGGGCTGAGAAGGGTTTAACATCAATGATAGAGGTAGTAAAGATGGATTACGCGAACAAGGCATTTGAAAGAATGGAAAGGAATGATGTAAGGTATAGGTTTGTGCTGGACGTGGGTGGCAGCAACATGGAATCTTGAAGCCCAAATTTGTGCCGACAATTGTAAAATTTTCTGTTTACAATGGCAGTTTCATTTCAAGAATAAAATATTTGGTGTATGTTGGTGTGAACAATATAATAATTTTTGTTTCTACACTCATGTTGGGCAACATCTTTCAGTCCGCTTTGGTCAATTTCAATTGTAAGACCTATTAGTAAATGAGTTAATTTAATTATTTTGTCCAAATCTATTAGTACATGAAGTCATTTAAGCATTTTATTTTAAATTAATATTAATCAAACAATAAGATCTCTTAAGTAATGCATCTTATGAATGTTTTTATTTAAATTTGTCATATAAAAAGTACATTTAAACAATATCGTTTACTAACTAAAAAATTTACAAAGTGCCATAATTGGTTAGTTTCACATGAACAATATAATAAACTAATTCCTAATTATTTTTAGTAATACTGTAGTTAATACAAATTTTACTACATATAAATCCATATTTTACATAGTATCTACAAGTTGAAGCATATCATTTATTATTAATCTGCTCCTTTTGAGCCATACTAGCATAGTATTTCGGTTCATTTTGGTCTATTCGGTTCATTTCAATCTAATTTGGTCTAGTTTGGTCCATACGGTCCATTTCAATTATAAGATCTATTAATAAATAACTAAATGAGTTAATCTAATTATTTTTTCCAAATATAATAGTAAATGGATTCATTTAAACATCTTATTTTTTTAATTAATATTAATCAAACAATAAGATCTTATGCATCTTATGAATGTTTTCATTTAAATTTTTAATGGTAAAAGGAACATTTAAACTATATCGTTTTCTAACTAAAAAATTTATAAAATGACATGATTGGTTAGTTTCACATCAACAACATAATAAAAAAATTCCAAAATATTTGTAAGTGATTATATTGTTAATACAAATTTTATTACATACAAGTCTTACAAATCTATATAATATCTAAAAGTTAAAACGTAGCATTATTATTGCTATGCTATTTTTGAGCCATATCAGTGAAACATTTCACCCACTTCACTCCACTTAGACCCATTTGGTCTATTTCAATTCACTTTCGTCCATTCAATCAAATTTGGTCCATTTCAATCAATTTAGTTTACTTAGATCCATTCAGTCCAATTTGACCTATTTCTTCCAATTTAATCCACTTCGGTTTTTTTGAACTAATTTTCGTCTTTTCAATTTTTGGCTTAAAATTCATTTTTCTCCTTTATTTTTGGGTTGAAAAGTATGGAATTTTATTTTATTTCTTTAGTTTTGTTCTAAAAATTCAAACAAAATAGGCATAAAAAATTAGAGATATGAGCCCTAAAAAGCAATAAAAAGGATAAATATTCAAAAAATTACCCTAAAATTCAGTAATATTCAAAAAATTATCCTAAAATTCAATTTCAAATTACCTAATTATATTTTTACTACAGAAACAAAAGTTGGGAAATCAGTTTCAATCTCCACTTTTTTCATACCATATAATTCCTACCTGATTATATTTTGACTACAGAAACAAAAGTTGGAAAATCAGTTTCAATCTCTACTTTTTTCATACCATATAATTCCTAAAAGGTAAATGCCATACAATTCGTCTCTAACACTTGAAAAAATTCCCCTACTGGTTCAGAAAACTCCACTCAATCTCCCTTTATTATCCCATCCCCACAAACCTTGTTCCCCGCTAAAACAACCGTGAACATTAAGCTTCGGCTAACCACTAAACAGAAAGCTTCCAGCCAGGAATATCTCATTCTTTTTTATTTGTATGTAAGTGCAATCTTGAACATTAGGCAATTTACAAGTAAGGTGGAGTTTGGATAGCGTTTTCAATGCTTGCGTTGCGCGTTTGCATCTGTCAGTGGATCCGTGCACTGTTCATGAGACCCACAAACCTCTTTTTTCAGCAAAATTTTCATTAAAAATAAGTTCCACAGCACTATTCACACATTTAAAAATTATTTTGCTACAGTGTTTTCAATTTTCAGTTTTCAACAATAAACAGTATCCAAATAGACCCTAAAAATTGTAAACGTTTGAAGAGATGCATAGATGTGCATGTGTGCAATGTGACTGGTAAGTTGTGTCATGTCAAGCAACCGTCAAGCAACCCAACCACATGCCCAGAGATCAATAGCATCATGACATTTTGCAATCCAATAAAATACAACCATTAAAACTCAACTAATGCCACAAAAGTTTTTGGTTTCTAGTTTCTACAAATGCTAATCACACCATAACAATAAATTATCAGAACTTACAATAGGTAGCACTCTTCAGGGTACTACAAAGTCCCCCAAGAATGTCACTTCAGATAAAAGAATGAGCTACAATTACTACTGTTACAACAACAATTGGATGTTCCATCTTCCTGGATTGTTAAGCCAGAAGTCAACACGCCAACAGGGTAAGAATCTCTGCCGTTCCATTCTCCATCGGATTGTGGCAGCAGAGCAAAGGTGAATTTTCTGTAGATGCTCAGTCATCTTTTCCCTTGCCTTTTCCTTCAGAAACTTTGGAGCCATCATACGCAGAAAGGAAGAAAGTACTTTGATTTTTCTGCAAAAACCTGTGAAATGGTTTACCGTATACCCAGTAGTTAGCATTGCAGCACGTAAGGAATTGAAATATTCGAAATTCACAACCCATGTTATAACTTGTAGCAAATCACTTAGACAAATGAATGCACTGAAATTCTAGACTAACCCAAAACAAACATTTGCTGACAACTACAATGATCCTGTTTTATTTTTCAATTTGTAAATGTACCCTTCAATATTATATTTCATTTGTTGAAAGCAAATCTGACATGCAATTCATTAATGATTGAATATCACTATTCCACATATGATTGCTACAAGTAAATTAATTATCCTTGCCCATTTGGCATGGAAAACACAACTGCCTGTCCCCAAATAAAGACCTGGAGCAGTTTTTTGGAACTTATAAATGTGAATATCATGTATTTCTGGACCTCAAACATGAGCATACTCATGAACTGTGATTGAAATGATTTTGGCATGATTGTAGGAGCTTCAAGGGAGAATGTCTTCTGAGTTTTCATGATACTTAAAATATAGAAACTGAAAGCATATATATCTAGAAATGCAATGCCATTTGCACATTTTCTATATAGCTAAATTGCCTCACCTTAAGTTCTCCCCTAAAGCATCTGATATCAATTTTTTGTTGGATTTATTTGGTTTCTTAACAGAAAGATCACTTCAGAAAAATGCAATTGTGAGCTAGAACTTGATAAAGTAATTGAGTAGATGAGGATGCACTTGTCTTATTTTCACGTATTGAATTAATGGCAGATAAAACAATAAAACCCCTCCAAATATTGCACGTAATATAGAAGGGTTGAGTTGGTACTTGAGAAAATCAAGCACTTTCTGTTGCAAGCGGGTCAGCGTTTCCTCTTCAATATTTACAAATGCCAAAAGCTCAGGCAGCTTAACTGCAAACACAAGAAAATTTATTGGAGTTAGAACAAGCCTGAAACGCGCAAACATCAATTAAAAAGATTTTTTTTTAACCAAAGAAAAAGAGTCACTAGCTGTATACAAAAGGAACACAGGAAAACAAAGAGCAAAATTAAAAAAGAAAGTTTCCTTTCAAACAAAACTGAGGCAAGTCCACACAGGCATATAATCATGAGATAGGCAGAGTACTTTGGGCAAAACTTAGGTACAGTTTTTTAGGTGTCGTACCTTGGGTTCCTGCTCCCCCAATTGAATGCAGCCACATAGTTGTATTGACAACAAAAATAAAGTTGTCTTTTTCAAGGACAATTAAATTCAACCATGTAGCTCATTGGCCAATGCAACCCATGGTTAAATTTAATTGGGGAACCTAAGTTCCACACTTAAGAAACTGTACCTAAGTTTTACCCATAAACTTTTTTATAGAGATTTTGAAAGCCTTTTGAGTTATCAATGCAAGGATTAAACCATTAAGAGTCTGAATATGAACAACTTGCTTACAGCCTTAATAGGAAACCTTTCACATGGACTATATGCAGGAATTTCAACAAGGTGTTGTCACTACCCATGGTCAAAAGAAATTCTAACTCAATTATGAGTGTGAAAATCAATGGATTAAAAAGAAGAGAACATTTGGTCATTCAACCAGGAATGTGATTAAGAATCTAGGGAAAATGCTCCCTAGATGAAAAAAATAAGGTAGTCCCTCAAAAAAAAGCATTGTTGTAACAACTTAAGGAAAAACGCTAGCCACATTTGCACTATACCTCAAAAGGACTAGTCATAATTAAAGCTCTTTGTAGTTGTTAATAAAACCCAGATCACCCAATAAATGCCCTATGTGGGACTCATCACACCCACACAACACACACTTAGACAATATCCAAATCAGATATACAGCATCACAATTGCCCTTGGGCTTTGACTTAAGTGATATATGATGGGGTGGGATGGGTCTTAGGATGAGAGAGAAGGAAAGATATGAAAAAGAAGCATTGGAACATCTAGTTTCAATGGGATAGGTGTCATCTTTGAAGGGTTATTTGTTTAATTTATATGAAACTGATTGATGTAAAATGGGTAATTCAAAAATTGGATACAAATGCTTGTTTTAAGGTGGAAAATGAGAAAAATTTCTATTGTCCCAAAAAGACACAAGGATTTAATCCATGACCTCACCCATCCCTCATTACACGGAGGACATCCACTTGGTCCAAGAACCATTTGTAGCAGAATTGACAGAATTTGATTCAAAAGATATCGAAAGCATAAAATTTGAGGTCATCCATTAATGAAGACACATAGCTATGAAGTATGCATAGGAATGGCGTGGTTGGACTTCAAACCCGGTTAGAGGTACTCTTGCTTGTAGCCTTTGGTGGAGTATTGGGGCAGGATGGGATAGGTTCCATCCATGTGTGTCTATCGAGGTGGACGACATCACACAAGTAAGGTTTTAGCATGATGTATGACATGGAAATCAATCTCTTAAAAGAGTTGTATCCTAACCTGTATGCTTGCTCAGTTAACCAAAATGCCTCAGTCCATTCAGTAATGGATAGCCAGTTAGGTGGGAAAGGGCAGACCTGGAACGTTAGATTTCACAAAGGGTTTTCATGGTTGGGAATTGGGGTCTGTAATTTCTTTCCTAGATGAAATGGAGATTGAAAAGGAGTGGTGGCTTTATTTTTAGCTCCTATTATGAGACTATCCAAGGTACACTGACTAAACTAACTCTATCCCCTGGAAGAGTATTTGGTGTATTAAGGCCTACGAGGGTCTCGTTCTTTGTTTAAACAGCAACATGGGGGAAGATTCTTACTTGTGATAATCAAGTGAGGTTTTTCTTTAGTGGGATGGTGTTGCATGTGCCCGTGTAGTGAAGGAATGATATATCATTTGTTGATCCATTGTGATGTAGCATATGTTTTATGGACTCCAGTATTTAGAGCCTTTGGGATTCATTGAGTGTTACTAAGGAGGGTGGCCAGTCTTTAATTTGGACAGGAAGCACTCCTTGGATATTTGAAACCTTTTCCCATTATGTTTGATGAGGCTATTGCTTTGGAGCGAAATAGTTGTATTTTTGAAGATATAGAAAGATCAAAGGCTCAGTTGGAATCATTGCTGATTTGAACTATGTATGATTGGTCCCGTGCGTGGGGCCTTACGATTTGTAACTCCCTTCTAGATTTCACAGAATCACTTAACTTTTGTGCAAGATTTTTTTTTTTTTTTTTTAAATTCTTTTACGTTATAGTGTGTTCATCATTGAGAGAATGCAGTAATCTATTCTAATAATAAAATACCATTGCTTATTAAGAATGAAGGCATAGATGCTCAAGAGAACATCATAATCCAAGCAGGCTGCGTCAATTCTCATCAGACAGAACATATAAAGCCTTTCTAACAAACATACCAAAGAGGCGCAGTAGATGTTCAGCACCATAAACAGTTGATGGAGAGACATTATCCACGACTGCTTCATGATATTGTTTGCGCTCCTTCTTGTATAAGAGCATCACTGGAAGTGCTTTGTCGAAATAACACCTTATTCCTTTCAAGATCTCTCCTATTGAATCAGTCATCCTGTATTTAAGAGAAATTGACCATGCCACCGTTATCAGTATTGCTGGAGGTTCCATCCTACATCTTAAAGTAATACAAACAGACAGGGATTTGATTCTAAAATGAATTTAATAGAGCCTACTTGTACAAAATTAACTAGAGCACCATCATAACTTCAAGTGTTGTGGAAACTTATGGACAAACCTGGATGCATGTCATAACATGAATGTATGTATGTATGATAAAAAGCTAACCTCCCTATGTAAGGAGTAGGACACAGCACCCATTTTTATTTGGGAATATTTCACATTTAGCTCCATCTAAGCACAGACATGGACATGACACTATACGGGACATGTCAACATGGCAATTCTTAAAAAATTTAGACAATATACGGCAGTGTACATGGCAATTAAATTATATAAATATATATATATATTTTGAAGCACATCTTATGTTTATTTTAGGTTTTGAAAATAAATAACACCCATCAAAATCTTTGAAAACATATCTAAAATTAATTTAAAACATCAATAAATTGTAATATCTATTCGTGAGAGGAAAAAAAGAAAAGAAGAAGAATAACAGCATTTACTGAATAGTGTAGTTGGGTACTGGCCAGCCACTAACGGGAGACATGAGAGTGTTTAACTAGTATAGAAATAAAGGTTTAAAACAAAAAGAAGAAAAAAAGATGGGGACAAAGTTTTCCCCCAAACCAATTTGGAGGAGTCTCCTTCAACCCGCTATGTGGCAATTGGTAAAACCATCCACATGCACTATTAGTCACACGACTTATTTAATTAATCATGAGACTTGTTTAAATAATACACATGGAGGGTTTTATGAGTTGGAACAGTTTGGAGGTAAACTTTTTTGGGGGGAAAAAATGAACTTGAAGTTGAGACAGTGTAAGGGTCGGCGATACTTCTAAAAGCAGATGAAGAGCAGCATCACACCAGACAGAGTAGCACTGGTGAGCCAAGATGAGCACTGAGGAGCCAAGTCCAAAGTCTCTAGGTGCAGCTCAGAGAGAGAGAGATAGAGAGATAACAAACTCCAGTGTTCCATAGCAAGAAAGTGAGAGGTTGATAGAAAATTTACAGCCTTAAAGCCTAATTGAGATTTCAGATTGAGCTAGGTTGTAAAAGGTTCTTTTTCTACTTTTTTTAATTAATTTTTTCTCCTCTGTGTTGGGGACCATGTCCCAGCCATGTCTGAAATAAATAAATAAATACACTACAAAAACTTGTAAGCAACCATGTCCCAGGTATGTCAGTGACCAACATGGACTCTCTAGGCATTTTGCCATGTTCATGCTTCCTAATGCTTCATTGATCAAATAAATGCAAAAGATAATTTTCTTTGAAAATCACCTCCAGGTTGAGACCATGTTGGGACCGTGTCCCAGTCATGTCTAAAATATTTATAATAAAAAAAAAAAAAAAAAAAAAATCGCCAGACACTACACGAACTTGTGGGCAACTGTGTCCCAGGAGTGTCTGTGACCAACACAGACACTTTGGGCATTTTGCCGTGTTCATGCTTCCAAGTGCTCCATCATCTTTGAAAATGATCACAATCTGCAGGAAGATTGTTAAAGAGAATATTGACCTATTACAAAGGCAAGGGTTTCAAAAAACTGAGAAAATTAAAAACTTTGGTGTTCAAATCTTATATTGTCCTATCAGATGCAAATGAGAGGTGGAAACTGAATATGGATCTCAATTTTCCTTTATAGATATGAGAGGAATGCAGCTGCAATAGGCCCCCAAACTAGGAGTCACTCAAAAGATGATACTGGTATTGTAGCATGGGCAGATTGGCCCAGCTCAACCCAACTTGGGCAAGTAACACTATGAGAGCCAACTTAATGAAATTCAACACCAACTAGATTTTTCAAGCCTGCTTCAAACTCAGACATGAGAGAAGCCTCACTTTAGATAGTTAAATATAAAGAAACTTAAAAGTTTAGGCATGCTATGAAATACCATCTTGTTGATAAGCACCCAATTTGGAACTTAAATCAGCAAATGATATTCGTTTTGTGTGTGTGTGAGAGTGTGTTGGTCCTAAGGGAAGGGGAAGGTGAAATCTGAACTAGTGACTTTTGCTTCATGAGGCATAGTCCTTAACCGATTGTGCTATCCCTCAGGGTTAATCCAGAAAATGATATCCTAGCAAGCAACCAAATAATCCCCCCCCCCCCCCCCCCCCCAATAACAACGTTGCAAGAAAAAAAGTAACATCTTAATTTATCATTGCAAAACAAATTATAGAAGCAACAACAATTCAAATCACAACCACAGACACAAAAGGAGAAGAATCTAGAATATGGATTTAATTATGATAGACACCAAGCAATTCCAACAGGAATTAAGTAAATCTTACATGCCATCCTTCTTTGCCCTGTACTCAAGGTACTTCGTCAAAATGTCATCAACAGTTGGTGAACGAGGAAGTTTAACAAGCTGCAGAAAAAAGGATTTTCCTTCAATATATTACTGAATTACATGCTTTTCCCCCTATACAAGTATATTACTAAATTAGGATTTAGTAGGAAAATGTATCAGCTGAAAAAAAAATGTGATTATTTTTCAAGCATCCTTGCAGTAATAATAGGAGACAAGTGTTCCAACACTTTGTAGGTACCTTTTTTTTATTGTGTTGAATAACATTTCAAGCTTACCTTGTCCTGCTGGGTAACAAACTCCCAATCATCAACCAGTTGCTTCCTTAGAGTAGATGGAATTTGAATCTTGACAAGCTTTTCCAGAGATACATTGTCCTTCTTAAAATCATGAAAGCACATTTAGTCTGGCATTTATGATAGTTTCATCAAAAACAAAAAGAGCAGCTGAATTTAACGACATCACTATGAAACATCTTTGTGTATGTATAATCTTATGGGCAGTTTCACCTCAAGCAAAGTCCACTCAACTCAAAGATTAAATACATATACCTCAGGCAAAAAAAAAAAAAAAAAAAATTACAAAAAGAACAATCAATCTCCAAATAGTGAAATCATATCTCTATATTTCTTCTAATTCATTTTTTGCTTGAAATCTGTGCCAGTAAAGCTTATTGAACAATTTACATAATCATTACAGCCCTAAAAATTACAATTATTGGCTGTAAGTTTACCAGAAGGGAGGAAAACTAGAAATAGCAGAGCAACCCAGAGATATAGAGCATGTGAGAACCAATGCATCTGAAAATATCCAGAATATGAAAAACAAGAATCTTTAAGAAATATATTTGACCATAATACAAACCAAACCTCAACGCCTGATTCACTCTTTCGCTTCTTCCCTTTTGACACTGCAAAAAAATTTCAACATGTTAAATCATTAAGTAAACCAAGTTTTCAATGATTACAAGCATATATTTTTTGCAATGACTCACAATAAATCACTTGAGAATAAAAAAATAAAATAAAAATTATGTTTGAGTGAGATGGAGTGAGCAGCAGAGAAGGGAAAGTGAGGGGGAAGCCCACCTCTCATCATGCTGTCTGCTAGAAGGGGGATGGGGGAACAGAGAGAGAGAGAGAATATGGAGATGTATTTTTACCAGCATGCCCTGATTAAAATGGTTTAAAGTGAGAATAAACTTGACATTTCACACATTTGCCTTAAGAGCCCATTAATAGCTTCTCAAATCAGCCCAATTTTTGGTGGATTGATTTTGGTAGGCCTGGAGGGTTTGGCCTCCCCCTCCCTCCCCTTTTGCCCCCGACCAAACAAGGGGATTTCATCAATCTCTTCCCTCTCCCTCCTCCCCACTTTCATCCTTCCACCAATTCCCCAAATAAACATGGCAACGGGATGTGTTTGCGGTTTTTTTATTTAATTATAAGTTTCACACGCACTTACTGGGTTTTGAACCCATGACCTCGCTTGCCATCCCATTATTAAGAGAAAAGAAAGTGGCTTCCAGCTAGCACAACATGTAAAGTCTCTTGTCATTGAATAAGGGACATGGGTTTGAATTATGCCTACACCAAAAACCAATTGATATCTTGACCTGAAGATAAAGAGCAATCATCATAGAGATGATGCCCTAGGATCAAATACTATTGTATATATTAAAAAAATAAAAATAAAAACTATAGCTCATTGGCAAGTTTGAGAAGCCATGAAAAGTTGAGAAATCTAATTTGGTTTACATTGCATTTATTATTAATATTAATATTATTATTATTATTATTATTATTATTATTATTATTATTTGACTATGAATGAGGGGTTAAGGGCATTAAAGAAAAAGGAAAAAATTAAAGTTGATGGAATGGAAGGGGTCCAAAACGACTGGAGACCACGTCTCACAAAGTGGAGGTCGCTAGTTTGAATCTCCACTTCCTCCTTCCCTTGGGGCCAATATATATTTATCACTAAATAAATAAAGGTGACAATACGGAGTACAGGCTTCCTAATACTATTTCCAATTTTCAACGCCTTGTGGACATCATGGATGAAGTCCCCCTTGGACTCTTCTATTTTTAGTATGGACTTCCAATACTAATAAACAATTCGCAATTAATTTCTAGTTCTTTAGTGTTCCAGGAGAGAAAAAACCATATTCTCATAATTTCTTGAGTCCAAGAAACTTGAGAAGGCTTGGTGAACATAATATTATATCCATGCTCCATCTTGAAGGGGATTAGTTAAAAAGTATCACATAGAGTACAAGTGATATCATCTGTTACTATTTTAAGTAAGCAGTAAAAGGGGACTTAACTAAACTGGTCAGAAAGCCTAGTTTTCAATATCCCTCCCATTGCAGAAAAATGTTACAAAAACACATGAACTTTTAGTTTTACAACCTTAAAAGAGAGAGAAAATAGAAACAAATTTTATTCCACTTTTCAAGTACAACCGCCCTAATTTCACAGCAGTTTGATAGGACCTCCAAACAAAGTAGGTATAAAACCAACATATAACAGAAAACAACAACAACAACAGCAGTAGCAACAATACATATGATATTGATGATAAAGAATAGTTAGTCAATTAAATAATGAAAAACAACCAATTTTAAGAAGAGAAAAGGAAGTGAGATGTGGAAATAATGGATACCATTATTCTTGAGGTCTTCTTTCTCGACTTTCGCATCTACAATTTCAAAAGCATAATAAGTTATATTAATAGCCATCTGAGTAATAAAATAAGGTATTACCATAATAGGAAGGTAAGACTAGACGGAATGAGCTTGTACAGTAAGTTTCTAGTGAATTTGATGACAGGTGCGTATGCGTGCTTTTGTTGTTGATGTTGGGGGGGAGGTGTTATATGCACTTTGTCCAGGCTAATTGTTTTAAAAGGGAAAGAAGCATCACCAGGTAGAGCCTTTATGTGTACTCTCCTTAACATGATTACAAGAGTGCCACCCACTTCCCTCCCCCTAAAAGATTTAGGGGGAAAAAAGGAATATTACTGGTCAATTAAGTGATTATTAGATATGGTAATTAAAGGGCCTAATGCATATACACAAACACAAATGAATGTCCAAAGGGAGTGAAGGCTCTGTGAAACTGCTACTTGAGCTTTTAACGCACTAATGCATATCTAAAAAAGAATAAAGCTAACCTGTAGAGCTTTTTGGTTTTGTCTGAGCCGAACGTCCTGACTTTACATTTTTGTCTACACCCTGTTTTTTGTCAAGAGCCTGCTGTTTCACGACATTCTCTTCAGTATGTTTCATCAGACGGTCCACACCTACCCATTCGTCCCAACTGTTGGAAAGATGTCGAAGCCATTGTAATGATTTCTGTTTCCCTTTTTGAAAAGGGGCATAATTATTAATGGAAGCAGACATTTCCAGCTAACATAATAAAAGTGACCAAGTTCCTTTCACAGAAATATGATAAATTATCAAGAGGTTATTCGGTAAAAATAATAAGAAGAATTGCGGGCCGTTGTATATAAAATATGCTCATGATCTATGCAGGTAGCCACTAAAATCATACGAGCAGTATTCTAGTAAACCATAAACCACATTTCTATGTGTCTTCAAAAACAAAAGGCAATGAAAATAAGAAAGTAAAATAAGAAAAACAATATATAATATCCTTTTTGCAGCATTCATGTATTGCAACTGAAAATGTATATATTCAATTTTAATCCTTAAGTGTAAATTAAATGATTAAGTAACAGTTTGAACTTCAATAGTTCCAATGTCAGCATTGTGAAACTTTTAAGAAACCAAACCTTTTATCTATTTCTCATTAAATTTACTTTCAAATGGTATGACCTTTCCACTCTGATAATTGTGTATTAGGTGACATAATTATAAATAACAAGCTTTGAAATTCATATACCACATTTCAAATAGCAACATCCAAATTGCAGATTACCTGGTACCAGAAAATAACACAGGGCCTTATTGTTGATCAAAATAGTTGAGTTTCCAAAATATTAGCGTTGCTCTAAATTCTAATTTATGTACCTCATTACTTTTGAAATCTGAAATCAAACAATGTAATAAAGTAGGCAGAACAGAAGACATACTCACTTTTTGTTCCAACCCTGCAAAATAGCGAGAGTTATGTCACTTACTACCATAATCACATGATTCTTTATTCACCCTACATATTCAGCTAAACCAAGCAGTCATATTTGCCTGAATTAAAATTTAATTCTATCTCAAGCCATTATATGCCCTAGGCAACCACAAAAAAATCAGGAAAGATCAAAAGAGAAGAAAAAGGCCAAACTTACAAGGTAGTGAACAAAGTATCTCCATTCCTTCTTCCTAAGCTCAGCCTTTTGGACCTATAACATCGAAAAATACAGTTCATTAGACTATTAACACACAATTTTTTTTTAGAGTAAAAAGAGAGGGAGAGAGAGTAATAAATTCTAACATGACAATAAATTTAAATTACATAGTACCAATTATACAGGAACCAAACCTTTTTCTTTTCCTAATTAACATACCAAACATTAACACTCATGCTAACCGAGCTTCGTCTTCGTTTTTGTGCAAATTTGAGACCACAGAGACCAATACAGCCCGTTAAGAAGCAGATTCAAATTAGAGTCGCAAAACCCACATTTGAAAACACAATTTGAAACTCAATAAACCTTTTTTTTTTTTTTTTGATGAGTCCCTAATTTTCTCATCAACCAGTAGCCACAACCTTAAATTGTTAATCATTCAGCTACAAATGGACTATTTCCCTAAATTTTCTCAGAAAACCACACCCAGTCCAGGATTGCGGTTCAAATACCCCAACTGGTTAAGCTCAAAGCAATTAACACTCTCATCTCATTCTTTAGCGAAAATAAAACCAGAAGTATAACTAATAATATAAACTTAGGGCAAAGAAATAGACATAATTAAGCAAAGTAAACTCAAAATTATCTTTTTGTTTTTCTAATTCGAAAAAACTAGGGCAAAGAGAAAAGGAAAAGGGAGTGCCTTGGCTTCGTAGAGACGAGGGCCGTGGTAAGCGAGGACCTTCTCGCCCTCGGAGTAGAGGTTCGATTTGGACGGAGGAGTGTCGCCGCTCGAGGTGTCGCCCTCGCTGGCCGAGTCGTCCTTCGAAGAGTTCCCCATTTTCTCACTCAGTCACCGATCTGAGAGCTACAGAGCAGTTGCAGAACGTTTCAAAATCTGGGTGTCGGTTTCAAAATCCGTAATAAGTAGATTTGCAAATTGCGATAAGGCCCAATATTTTAGTATCATGTAATGGCACTTTCTTTTTTTCTTTTTTCTTTTTTTTTGGCCAATTATACGGACTGGGTTGGTCAAAATTTAAGTTGTCTATTTGACACTTTACCCACCTAAAATTTGATTGAAATTTAAATTGCTTATAATTTAAAATTTCATGATAAAAGTATTCCACTATATTCTTTTTGATCTTATTTAATCTTGCATTTTTATGTTTTTTGAGGATAGAGACATAAAAGTGGAGCAAAACTACATATTTAACTGTGAGGACAATTTTTGCTTCAAGGAAACTCATGTACTCCTTATAAACTAGGAAGAGGAAAGTCATCTTTCCAATGTGGGACTAGCACAAAAAATTGCCTAGGAGTACATGAGTTTCCTTGAAGCAAAAATTGTCCCCACATTAACCTTATTTTTAATAGAGATATGTTACGAAACTCTAAGTGAACTAACTTCAGGTAGGTAAAGTGTTAAATTTTAAATCACAGATAGACAACTTAAATTTCGATCAAACCACAAGTGGATAAATTGTAATTTGCCCTTTTCTTTTTCTTTTTCTTTATCTTACCCCTTCACCTTATGCTTATGCAATTTTTTTTTTTTAAATAATAAAAAAATTCAATTGTTACCATGAGTTGGAAATTCAAATCTTGATTCTCCTTATAAAAAGGACCAATAAATTCTACTCGGTTACAATGCTATTGACACTAGGGATAATTAGGACAGTACACCGAAACTTGATCCATCCAACACAACCGCCTAAATCGAACTCGAAAACCGATCAACCCAAAGTCAATGATAGTTGGCCACAAGTCTCAGGCTCCAACAACCGAGACTAGTGAGTTGGTTGGTGGGTCTTCTCATAAAAATCTAATTCCAACCGACTTGACTGATCTATACATCAGAATCACGTCGCTTTCTACAAATAAGAGGAGTCCCCTGGTCATTTATTGCTAGATCTCAACATATTCGACCATATGTTGGCCAAATCCCTCTTTCCCGACTCTGATAGAGGACCAACTCACCCTAATAGACTCCTCTTACGGGTCGGTGAGGAGTCCAAATTTTGGAGACCTGAAGTGGTCAGATTGGTTCCGAGTTGGGCTTAACCTTGACCTAGACCAACTCATGGATAGCCCTAGGGATATGATTAAGTTTTGACAATGTTTGTAGAGAAATGCTATGATATAATTGTGGAAAAATTATATAAAAGTGCTCAAAATTTATACCCTAATGTTAATATAGTATGTTGTATGATAAAAATAGTATTATTGGTTGGTTTATGTGAAAATATATAACTTCTAGGATACAATAAATTGCTAATAATCTCATAGTTTGGGATGGAAAAAAAAAAAATTCATTAATTTTTTGAATTAAAAAAAAAAATGGTAAGGTAAAATTTTAAGTTTATGATACACAATACTAATACTAAATATATTATTTATTTTTAAATGAATAGGGATAATAAATCCAAGAATAAAAACTTGTCAGTTCTCAACCATTAAATTTCTATTATAATTAGAGTTATAAGAATAATATATTTATTTATTTGATGAGTAAAGATATATTATTAGAAAGAAAGAGGAGAGCAATCCATCTCCATTCTCGAGGAGACGAAAAAGAGGAGATGGATAGGGGCCATCTCTATCACAACCCCCCCCCCCCCCCCCAAAAAAAAAAAAAACCACTTAGTAAGATTAATTATGGGCAAGATAATATAAATGTATGTGTACATAAACAAAATCCCAACGCAAAATATGATTCGTATCAAATTTAAGCCTAGCTAAAAGGTCATCAAGCTCAGAGGAAGAGGTGGAAGAGCTCTGCACTGCATTAATAAGTAATTTGGAATCTCCTTCAAAAATCACAAATTTTAGGTTGTGTTCATAGGTGGATTCTTGTTCTTCTCCAAGCAAAGGGTAAGTGAAAGGGAGGATTTTTGAAGTTGCAAGCATTATGTCACTTGTGTGATCTCTACAAACAATAACTGCTAAGGCTCTATTGGGTCTTAGGCAGCATCAAAATTCACAATGTACCAACCAGCTTGTGGTGGAACCCAAACTATCGATTCTGTGGAGTGCAAAGCTTCCCAGGCAATGGTGTGATCTTGATAAATTTTCTGTATATTTGTTGCTATCCTAGGAAGCACGGGTGTGGATTCGGGTTCAGGTGTGGTGCGGCAACACAATAATTTTTGAAAAAGTAGTACATGAGTGCGACAAGATACGTTTATTAATTAATTATTAAATATATTTTTATTTTTATTTTCTATATATTGCTAAGCTTTCTTTCTTCTTCTTCTTCTTCTTCTTCTTCTTCTTCTTCTTCTTCTTTTTTTTTTTTTTTTTTTTTTTTTTTTTTTTTTTTCATATAATGGTAAACATATACCAATTTAAGAGTAATAGTAGATAACAAAGAGAATTGAGAGGATTTTAGGGTTTTTCCTTTAAAGTCTAGTGACAAAACAGTATGTTTTGATCTAATATTTTACGTCTTTTTTAACAAGAATTTCGACCCATATCAGACTGATTTAGATCCTATTTAAGATCGAATCGGATTGAATTGGACCAAATTGGGCTGAATCGAAAAAAAAAAAAAAAAAAAAATTTGTCCACGAATTCGTATGCAGCCGCGTCCATGGCTGCACGGCTTGTTGATGCAAATCAAACTTGGGTGCGCCGGCCAAATCGGCACACTCATGCTTCCCAGCTTCTATCTTGTCTGGAGCAAGGGATGCTTCTTCAAAAATTGTTTAATTTCCCATCCTCCATATCCTATCAAAAGCTAATGCCACAAACAAAGTGAATTTAGTTCCTTCTTTTTTACTAAGATTGAAGGATTTTGTAGGAATCACTAGTTCTACCAGTTCACCAGTAGAGATGGGTCATGGGTCCCAACTTCTAAAGATCTAAGGGCCATTTTGGAATTGACCATCTAAGAAGCACAAGCACATATACAAATATGATACAACAATACAATAATTTCTAAAAAATTATGATACGACATAACAGGGATATGTATATTAATTTAGTATTAAATATATTTTTATATTTATTTTTATATATTTTAAACATTTATTTTTCATATATTTGTTAAATATATATCAATTTTAGTTACTAAATAATAATTAGAATACATTTATTTTTATTTTAAAAAATCTAACCCATAAAATACTAACATGACAATTATTTATTAATAAGAAAATCTTACAATTTTTAACAATTAAAAAAATTTTAAAAATTATATAAAAAAATTAAGCAAAGAATTAAAGTTAAAAGTTAGTAAAAATATTTCTCAGAAAAAAATTTTATTTTTTAACTAGACATATGGAGACATGCAAGCAACTGTGTTCGAGATATATCCATATTCGATACGTGTTCGACATGGACACGCATCTCATTTTATCGTGTTCATGCTTCCTAAGTAATCATATGATGATGAGAGCTAAAGAAGATGCTTAATTAGGTGTTTTAGGTTGTTGATTACGAAGTGCACAATACGTGTCTATTTTGTGGCCATCTATTATTGACAAATTTTTTTGTGGGGAGAATGTTCTAAGGGTCTGTTTGGATACCGCTTATTTTGCAACTGAAAATTTATTGCTGAAAGTACTGTAAATAAAGGTAAAAGTTAGTTGAAATAGTACAATGGGACACATGAATAGTACCAAAAAAATACAGTGGGGTCCATGAATAGTAATAAAAATAAATTGAATAGTAAAATAATTTTAATTTTCCATTAGTATCCAAACACACACTAAGCTATTTTTCATAGGAGAAGTTTCAACTTCTAATGTATTTTGAAATACCAAAGACGTTTTCATTCCATTTGGAACAGAGGTCCATGAGCCTTGAAATCTTGGTGCTTGGGCTAGTTTGTATGCAATATTTTTTTGATAAATACAATAGGGAGGGGGATTTGATAGTTTGTATGCAGATTTGAATATGCATACTTGACCAAATAGTTACTTTGACTCATTAAAAATTGGATAGGTGAATAAATTTGTCGTTGAGTTACAGAGTACTTTAAACGATAAGAGGGAAAATATAATCAAATGACATCTTAGTACTCCAATTATTATATTATAATAATAATGACATCTATCTTATTACATCAGCAAAGAAATAGAACGAAGAAAAAAATGTATGACTGGACAAAGAACATCTCCGAGGATCCGAATTATGTAAACCTCCTAGACAACTCAGTGCCCTTTTTATCTTACTAAAATAAAATAATAAGCGAACAATGAATTTGCTTAAAGATATCCACTTTTCTATAGCTCTAGTGTCCCTGACCGGGGCTGGGACCATCCTTAACACCTCCAAGTGTTTGTGCGTCAGTGAACTTGTTTCCCTGACCAGGGCTAGGACCCGATTGCTTCATGGCTCCAAGATACAATCCATCAAAAAACCCTTTGTTCCCAATACCCACATGATGACGATGATGATGATTGTGGGTCTTTAAGATGTTGAAAGGTCTGGCTTCTGTTTGGAAACCAAGCAACAAAAAGAGAATGACAAGAAAGGAGATGAAAGATTTGGTTTCTCTAGCCATTTTAGATTCTAAAAATGATGGTAAGAATACTAAGCAGTGAGTGTTTATGAGTGTTTATGATTTAAGAAGTTGGTGCAGAAGAATGAAGGAATTGGCTATCGTATTTATAGTGTCGTGGCGTGCTAGTCTTTGTGGACTTTTTGACTTGAGGGACCTAAAGAAGGTTCAACGTTCAAATAAATTCCATTGAAGATTGTGGATATTTAAAGTGAAGGAAATAACGGGGGAGATTCGTGGGTTTAGGTAGAGGAATTAAAGAGCCTGGCTGCTATAGTTGGTCCGTAAATACTTAGGTACGTACACATATATATGGACCTTGTGGTCTAAGCAAAGCCCGACTTAACCATCTCTATCTCTCTAATATTTCTCAATTGTTACGCCTAACTTATTAGTCTTATAAACTCTTGGTCTCTTTCTATATAGTATTAATTTTGTTGTGTAGCACTAATATGAAACCAAAACCAATGTTCATTCAAAGGAAAAAAAAATAATGAAGAAGAATAAATGGAGGCTAATATTAGTCAAGGAGCTGGCGAGACTGAGAGCGCACAGACGTTTCAAAACTAACTTTTACTAGTAGTTTGATATTCAAGCAGAACATTTGAACATGCATGTTGCCATTTCGAACTCATTAAAATCATGGGCATAATTTGTACGAGCTGGCTAGTTCGATCTCATGCCACCATATTAGTCAAACTGTACAAGCTCCGTTCTCCACAATGTAGTCTTGACTTTCGGCACATAGGAAGAACGGTGATCTTGTAGACTGGGTTTCGAGAAAAAATAAAAAAATTAAGTAAAATCATATAACCTTGATGCCTAGACTAGAGACATGCAATAATTACTTATTAGATCATGAGCTGGAAAAATCCAAACTTGAAGGTGGATATATTCATCATTCACCACGTGTTAACTGATGGAACTGCAACTCTCACAATTCACATGTAATTAATATATCTGAACTACTTCACTGCTTGTTCATGTTGTGTGCTAGCTAAAGATTTATGGGATCCGATTCACATCTGATCACATGAGTTTTAGTGTTATATGTCGTGTGTTTCAGATTGAATAAGATTTACATGCATGTGTAACATGAACTTCATCTACATATTTGTGTTCTGCAGATTTACTGGATAAGATTTACATGTAACGTGAACTCCACCTAGCTATTTGTGTACTATAAGTTTACTGGATATAGGATTTACATGTAACATGCATTCAAGAACTTCACCTGTTTATGTCATGTGCCTCGGATTCACTGGGTATTGATTGATATTCATTGTTAATTATATGAACACATTATTGACATTGTTTTACCATCCACTATTAATAACTTGTCACTTAATAATAATATTTCTCACAATTGTTGGTATGCAAATTATTATTGATTTTATATAGGTTCGTTACTAACATCACTTTATTGTTTAATATTAACAACTATCACACAATTGTTGTAAATTTTCTTTTTTCAACCTAACTCAACCTTTTCGAGTTTAAAAATTTCCAACCCAACGAATTTGTAAAAACCAACCCAACCCAACCCACATTGGTTGATGGATTGTGCATACGATCGTGTTGCATGTCAAGTATAAAAATTAGTTTTTCATCAACTATTTTTTAACAAATTATTTCAATTCATATAATATGCATAAATTTTACATTCCAAATTTCCAAATTCATCAAAACTAGCTGACTTTCAAAATACCAAAAATAAAATCAGTCAAACTAAAAATGAAAATAAGGTTAATAAAATAAACTTAAATATATAGTGGGAAGGGTTAGATTAAATGGATTGAAAAAACTATTAACCGGAACCCTACCCAACCTAAGGCTTAAATAAAATTCCGACCTAATGAAACCCAACCCACCAACCTACAAAAAACCAACTTGAGGCGTCAGGTTGGGTTAGGTTAGTTTGTCACGTGGTGGATTGGGTGCACACCCCTAATTCCCATAGATGTAAGGAAAATTTTCATATTGGTGAAGTTACATACTAAATAATAATGACAAGGCTTAAATAAAATTCCATCCTAATGAAACCCAACCCACCAACTTACAAAAAACCAACTTAAGGCATCAGGTTGGGTTGGGTTAGTTTGTCACGTGGTGGATTGGATGCACACTCCTAATTCCCATAGATGTAAGGAAAATTTTCATGTTAGTGAAGTTACACACTGAATAATAATGACAAGGCTTAAGTTTTTGGGTCACTCATCATACCCCTATATATTACATTAACAACTTAATTAGAATCTCTCCAAAATGTTATTTTCCCAATACAATCACCCATTCTTTCTTCTCATCAAATGAAATATTATACTAGCTAGGGAAGATTTTGGATGGTTATTAGCTAATTACTATGTAGATCATATCTAGGCAGATACGATCTAGGGAAGATTTTCCATATTGTTTTGGACTTTTGGGATGGTCGATAGCTAATAAGTCTCATCAAGCCATAAAAAAAGGTTAAGTCTCTGTGTGTCTCATTCACTGGCATGAGAAAATGGAGTAAGAGTCCTTGGTAAAGTTGAAAAATGAAAAGACTAGCACGTAAGTGCTTACTGCTTAGTGGGGGCTTACCGTGGAATATATAGATGATGTGTGAAATCATCTATATATAGATGAGGTGTTCTTGTGGATGACTTATAACTTTTACCATCTCTATGTGTCTCATTGACTAGCATTAGAAAATGGAGTACGAGTCCTTGGTAAAGTTGAAAAATGAAAAGACTAGCTCGTAAGTGCTTACTGCTTAGTGGGTGCGTGAAATAGATATATTGAGTTTAGTGTTAGGTATGCAACAATTTTACCACGGATATTAGGTGAGAATTTGTTATTGATTTTTATTTGAATCTATTGTACTTTTTGGTTTATCATTAACCGTTTGACACCTAAGATTTGTTATAAAATGGTTGTGTTATTAACTTTACTCATATACATTTTTTTTTAGAGAATTTCAACTTTCAAACTATGACGTTCATTTCTGATGATAACTCTTTATCATCAGACTAAGACACCGATTGGTTTTTGGTGTAGGCAGGGATTAACTCCTAATCTCTTATTCAACCTCATATACATTTCGTTTTTTTTTTTTTTTTTTTTTGGTTATGAATTTGAACCATAAATGTCTTTATTAAAAAATCAAGAGGTATTAGTTTAACTATAAAACTCTTAGCCTTGTTATAAAAAAAAAAGTTAATTTCATATTAATTTTTAAAAAGAAAGGTATAGTGTATACGTATTTGAAATACATATCATTTATGTATTTGACCGAACCTCTTGAACAACTTGTTTCCAATCTAATTAAATAAGTAAACATAATTAATTAATTAATTTCCTTCCATGCATAAGCATGACATCAACGGGATTAGTCTCATTTTAGTAAGATTAACCAGAATCCCTGGGTGTATTACATCTCACTCCACTTAAAGATAGACATCTTTTTATTATTAGATGTATGACATTGTAAAGGTCTTTTGCATTTGTTTTTATTTCATATTTTCTTTATAGGTATTGTAAAGCTTTGTCAACAAAAATTCCACCTTAAAAAAATTAGCTGACATGAATTAAAAAAGAAAAAAAAAAAAAAAAAGACCAGTAAACATAATACTGAAACCGATATCCACGCATTTCATATCAAATAAGATCCCCTTTCTTATAATCTAATATAAATTAAAGATTCAAAGCTAAGAAGAAAAATGATTTGTATGATTCCAATTTCTTCATTTCGCCTTCATTCCCTCCATACAAACTTTGTTTTTATTTCATTGTTTTTGTTTTTTTAGATATTGTAAAGCTTTGTCAACAAAAATTCCACCTTAAAAAAATTAGCTGACATGAATTAAAAAAAGAAAAAGAAAAATAAAAAAGAGCAATAAATATAATACTGAAACCGATATCCACGCATCTCATGTCAAAGATTTCCTTTCTTTTTTTAATAAGATAATCTAATTAATATAAAAGATTCAAAGCTGAGAAAAAGAGTGATTTGTGTGATTCCAATTTATTCAATTTGCCTTCATTCCCTCCATACCAGCTTTGTTTTTATTTCATTGATTTTGTTTTTGTTTTTTTGTTTTTATTAGATATTGTAAAGCTTTGTCAACAAAAATTCCACCTTAAAAAAAACTAGCTGACATGAATTAAAAAAAGAAAAAGAAGAAAAAGACCAGTAAATATAATACTGAAACCGATATCCACGCATCTCATATCAAAGATTCCCTTTCTTCTTTTAATAAGATAATCTAATATAAAAGATTCGAAGCTAAGAAGAAAAAGTGATTTGTACTATTCCAATTTAATTATTCAATTTGCCTTCATTCCCTCCATACAAACTTTGTTTTTATTTCATTAATGTTTTTGTTTTTTTTTTTTTTTGGTTAGATATTGTAAAGCTCTGTCAACAAAAATTCCACCTTAAAAAAATTAGCTGACATGAATTAAAAAAAGAAAAAGAAAAATAAAAAAATCAATAAAATATAATACTGTAACCAATATCCACGCATCTCATATAAAAGATTTCCTTTCTTTTTTTTTAAATAAGATAATCTAATATAAAAGATTCAAAGCTGAGAAGAAGAGTGATTTATATGATTCCAATTTATTCAATTTGCCTTCATTCCCTCCATACAAACTTTTATATATATGAACATTAAGCGCACATACATGTATTAATATATACATACATTCAAAACACACATATATCAAAGAATAATAGAAATGACCCTTGCTTCATTGCTTGCACACATGCATTTAATAAAAGAAGAATAAATAAATAAAGAAAAACTTGTCGCAGTTGCTAACGAGGAGAGCAGAGTCACAGACTCACAGGTGTATGCCATTAACGTAATGACCTACACCAGGGCTTGGAACAGACAGCTTAATTCCTCCAAGGGTTTCGCTGTTTGTGAATTTGTGTCCTTCGCCAGGGCTCGGACCTGATTCCTTCATTGCTCCAAGAGATAACCCATCAAAAAAACCCCCACTGCCTCCAAAAGCAGTGCCTCGAGACTCCATGAAATTTAAGGGACGAGCTTCTGTTGCAATGAAAATAGAGTTCAGCAACACAAAGATCACAAAGAAGCTGTAGTATTTCTGGGTGGTTGTCATGTTGAATTTTTAACAAAGAGACAGTTTGTGACTTTGTGTTCAATGTATTATACAAACTTGTTGGGACAAGAAAGCAAGCTATACCTATATATGTCTATGTGATGTGCAACATAGAGTAAGTGATAGAGTGTCCCCTATTTATAGTGTTGATAATTGATACGATTAGGAAGATTGTGAGTTTAATCTTCTTTGACTAAAGAAATCTTGATGTACACGATTCTTTAAAAAAAAAACGTGAGACTTCGAATCTCCCATTTTCCAATCCAGCGGGAGACCAACATTTTCTTTTGTAGGAAACAGCTAGGGAGTTTCTTGATGATAATGAGAAAGGAAAAAAAATGGGGGGAGAGAGATTGAAGAGACATGAAAAAAGAAAAATAGGAGATTGCGAGTCCAAGTTGGAAAAAAATTGTCACGATGAAAGCTACTGTTTTTTGATTCTTTCGTGGGCGGCCTGAGTCGTCGGAAAGTAATATTCCAGTCTAAGCACAGATTGGAGACCAAGGACCGTGCAATACTCTTTTTTTATTTTCTAATAATAGACTATGCAAATGCAATACTTAATTAAATTCCCCAAAATGGGTAGTGGCAGCCTGACTTGAACTCTTGAAACTTCATGACTACTAGTCAGTGATTATAGTTATGAAGGATTTATTGGGTAAGTAGGATGTCCTAATAACACAGTGGCCAAAATTTTCTAAAACAATTAGATTGGATTATTATTTGTGAGTTTATAAGATTATATACCGTAAAATGTATTTAAAAAAATTGAAGGGTAATCCCATTTTAATGGTTTAATTAAATAAAATAATACATATATTTGTTCAAGACTTTGAAACCATATTAATAAGATGATAAAAAATGTTTAAATAGAAAACTATAAAGTTTAAATGAAACATTTTTAGAAAATTTGAGATTTAAATAAAACATTTTGAAAGAAAATTTAAATGAAATAAAACTCTAAGGTTTGAAAATAATATAATAATAATAATAATAATTATTATTATTATTATTATTATTATTTTTATCATCTTTTTTTTTTTGGGTAATGTTCGTCATAAAAAATTAAATGCATTAGTTTCTTACTAACTATGTACAGTTTCAAAACCATGAAAGCAATATTTGGCCTTATTTTCAAATTGTGACATGTTTAATATATTTCAGCTATCATGTTTATAGTCTCAGTAACCCATTAGATGTATAAAAAAATTCTACAAAATATGATATTCTCTCTTTGTTTTATCTCTTTCTAAATATGAAATATGATAAAGAAAAATTGGAGAACAACACAAAGAGTAATTTTTGGAAACTTTACGTGTGTGCTCGCGTACTAATACTATTATGTACCTGTCTTCCTTTTATTGTGGGCACATTTTTTGCTTCAGGGAAACTCATGTACTCCCTGACATTTTTGCTATCCCACATCTCAGGGAAACTCATATACTCCCTGGCATTTTTACTGTCCCACATCGAAGAAAACTTCCTCCCCCCTTTGCCTTATAAGCATGAGCTGAAGAGAAAGGAATACCATCAGTTATTAATATGAGTTTCCCTGAAGCAAAAAATGCGCCCACAATGATTATGTTTAAACATATATGACATTATTTAGTATATCATTTAAGAAAAATATGGTGTGACAAAATTCTAATGGATGGTGTACATACATAAGGTTTTATAGAAAATTCCCATATAATTTTAAATTTAATTAAACTGTATATTAGAATAATGGTGTGAAAAAAATACAAATTTATAAAAATTTATATAATAACATTAGAATAAGTCAAACATAATGTAAAAACCTATCATTTTTTATTCTTTATAGTAAATCTAAGGATATAAAAATTTCATAATTGCTGATATGGTTATTGTGATTGGTGTGTAACAAAAGTGATGTATTCATATAAAAGTGATATTAATTTTTTCAATCACTATCTGCATGTTAAAAGAAGTGTTTCCATTTTATTGCTCTTTTTAAAATTAAAATTGATACCGTGATATGATGACATGTAATGAGAAATTAGAAACGGCTCCCAACCACTTCTTTCTATAAGTAAAAATAAGTAATTGCTTATCATCTCAACCATTGTGAATTTAAGTAAATGTGTGTTGAGGGCCATTTGTGAGAGCCCAGGCAGACAGAAAGAAAGCCCAATAATAAGGGCAACAAGGAATTGACAAAATAGATAGCAAAAAAAAAAAAACCATTAGGCCCAAGCGGCGGAAATAATGGATCACAGGCCCAACAAATAAACAAATGGGTCTTGAAGAGGCAAGTGGGCTCAAAGAAGCCTGGAAAGAAAGAAATAGCATCCCATGGGCAGTGTATGAGGTAGAAAAGTGAGAAAGGGTCGCCGTAAGCCCAAGGCAATGCAAACTAAGAGAGTAAGGGGTTTATGGCAGGCTCATGAACCCCAAGGATGAGAATAAGGTTATTGGGCCAGGGAAGCCCAATGAAGTTAGTAAAAAGCCCATGGGAGTGTGGAATTAGCAAACGGGCCGGGGAAGCCCAAAGAAAGCAAACAGGCCGTGGATGCCCAAAGGAAAGCCCAAAGGGACATAGGAGCCCATAAGTAAAAGCAAAACAGTGGCCATGACAAGCCACTGAGAGAAGGAATAAACGGCTGGCCCAAAAGAGGCCCAGCAAGCCTAAAAGAGGCCCAGCAGGCCTAAGTTATTACGGCAGGAATAACAGTACAACGTTGCAAGAAATAAAGAAAATCGAGAGTGGGCCAAAGAAATGTAAGACCCATCATTAGACAAAGTCCAGCTCCTGAATGGAGCGGGAAACCAAAGAAAAGCCCACATAAGAGGTCAGAAAACACGGACGGAGAGTCTCCAGATCACGACAAACGCATGAGCAGCAGGCAGACTTTTGGACATATCTGAAAGGAAAGCACGCGCAAGGCCCAGGCACCACCAGCCTGTACCCAGCCAATATGGGACGTGGTGGGACCATGAGCCAGAGGTAAGAGGTAAAGGGGGTATGGTTTGGTGGTGGGGAGAGGGGAAAAGACCTATTTTGCGGCTCCTGCCCAAGCCCTTTTGGGAGGTATGTCCTGCTAGGATGACAAACCACCCAAAAGAGGCAAGGTTGAGGGGGGAACCGATTAGGTGCATGCCTTGAGAAAAAGAGAAAACATTTATGTCGTGGCAGGTAAGAGTGCTATGGTGGACTGACGAATGAAACAAACCTGCCTTTGCCTGGCAAGGGTGAGACACACAGACGAACCCTTTGGTGGTCGGCAAGTACGCCCAGACCAGACAAAGGCGGTTAAGGGGCAAAGTGGTAAAACATTGGCCACGGCAGGCACTATAAAAGGGCCCTTGCCATGCCCTGAAAGGGGATCAAAAAAACAGAGTGTATTCACGGAGTAAAAAGAAAGCAGAGTAAAAAGAAAACAAAGAAAGAAAAGAAAAAGATAAGAGAGAAAACAGAGAAAAGAAGAGAGAAAACAGAGGAAAAAAGAGAGATAATACAATGGGCATGCACTAGTAGGTCGATTTCCCTCTCTCCCCCTTTAAATCCTGCTCTCTTCCAAAATGCAAACAAGGATTCCTTTTTGGGCAATAACCATTCAGGTCCGACTCCCTCAAAGTCATTAATCCCCACGGCAAGATCTTTTCCTGGGAGATTATTTGCATTGAGAGGATGCGTTCTCCCCTCTTTGGTTTTGCTTCGGCGGACCAAAACTTAAAACTTGATTCTATGCCCGTTCTTGATTAATTCATATTATTTTCTTTCTCCTTTACTTTCTCTGTAAATGACATTATCACGACTGTAATCATGTTTCATAAGTAGGAATTACTTGGCCATTTTTATTAAATAGTCATAGTACTCTATTTTGCTATTATTACTATATCTGTTTGCTGTAACTCATCTGAAACAGTTCTGCTTGCCGTAAGCCTACTCCTGGCAAACAAAGCATAGTTTGTGCACAAACCGGCCCAACTTGAGTTACAATTGGACCGGCCCCAACTCCCTTACTCAGAAACATTCAGGCCCATTACTGCAAGAGGCAGCCCAACCCAACGCATAATACGCAAAAAAGGCCCTTACAATGTGTAATTGGACAAACGAATGGTTCATTCTTTTTAAAACAATTTTTTGTTGAGCAAGCAATAGCACGTAAGAAAAACTTTTTGAAACACTTTTGTGTTGTACAAGTAATAGAAAAACGAAATCTACACCTGTCTATAAATCAGATTGGATCCACAATAACATATACATGACAAGAATCACAAGATATATTACATTTAAGTTGTTTTTCACAATCTTTCCTTTAAAACAAATTCATAATAAATCTATCATTTATTATGATGTATTCATAATGTAAATCTAAGGATATAAAAATTTCATAATTGTTGATATGGTTATTGTGATTGGTGTGTAACAAAAGTGATGTATTCATATGAAAGTGATATTAATTTTTTCAATCACTATCTGCATGTTAAAAGAAGTGTTTCCATTTTATTGCTCTTTTTAAATTAAAATTGATACCGTGACATGATGACATGTAATGAGAAATTAGAAACGGCTCCCAACCACTTCTTTCTATAAGTAAAAATAAGTAATTGCTTATCATCTCAACCATTGTGAATTTAAGTAAATGTGTAATTGGACAAACGAATGGTTCGTTCTTTTTAAAACAATTTTTTTGTTTAGCAAGCAATAGCATGTAAGAAAAACTTTTTGAAAAACTTTTGTGTTGTACAAGTAATAGAAAAATCGAAATCCGCACCTGTCTATAAATCGGATTGGATCCACAATAACATATACATGACAAGAATCACAAGATATATTACATTTAAGTTGTTTTTCACAATCTTTCCTTTAAAACAAATTCATAATAAATCATCTCTGTCATTGATTGTGAAAATAAAATACATATAATAACTGTAATGTGATTGGAAAGAAGGGATGATACATTACAAATATATTATAAAAAGAGTAATTTTAAGGCTACAACTTTTATTATAAAAATTTTCACAATTATCTAATATGACATAATGTGACTAATTGTCTGTCACTTTTATATGAACTTAACAATTTTTTTTTTCATCACTCATAATCTGCCACATGGCCTATATCAAAATTGTGACAATGGATCTTATATGTTTTCTTATAAAAAATTGGTAGGAAACATATTCCTCTCCCACTACCACCATTAGATTAGAATAAAGTGGGTCTGATCGAATAATTAAAATTAAAAAAGAAAAAGAAAAAAGGGCTGATGATAGGATGGATAACAAGGAGGATTGAGCTTTGAAGGTCAACAAGAAGAACAGGTTAATTTTGGGTCCGAATTGCTTAACCCAAGATCAGGTCAAACTTGGGCTAGACTGGATTAGTCTGATTGTTTTATTGGGTCTTTGCTTCGGCCTAAAATAAGGGTTGATTCGCGCGGGCAAACTCGCGCACAAACATTACTGGAAGAGACCAAAGAGTGAGACCGTAGGCCCTAACAAGTAACAAGAAGATACTTTTGTACCAGGCAATAGTCAGTTCTAATGGACAAAACGGAACTGTAACAACTGCACCAAAACAGAATCGACAACTTTCGAATAAACAATCAAGTAGCACATTTTTTTTAGCATGATATGCTAAACTAAACAAATACTGCATCAGTGTGTGTGGCTGGAGGAACCTCCAGCAATTATTGAGGAGCAAACAAATCTGGGTGGAACGCAATACGAGTGGTGTCAAGGTTAGTGAGTCTTGTATTTTATTGAGATGGAAGGTGGTAAATCACTAAATTGGTTTTCAATTTAAGCCATTGGGGTCCAACTCAGATGGTATCTGGTGTAGTACACGTGCTAACATTTTTCGTTACACTTAACACCAAAACACAGAGCAGTGTCGACATTTAAAAAGAGTTAAAACTTGGGGGGTCAATCGAGTGTATCGATAGTTCAGGGAATTAAGTATAATTGAGGTGAAAGATTATAGTAGAAAAATATAATTTGACCTATTTTCTATTATCATCCCAAAACACTTGCTACAAGTGTCCCAGGTCATAAAAAATGAATTTTGAAATAATTCTAATTCAAGTTTTATCTGTGCCATTGAGAATTGGACGGCATAGCTTGGAGCCTGGAACCGTGGAACCAGTCAAGATTTTACTGATTCTGATGCCAAAAATATGCGTCCATCTATACAAGATTTTTTTTATTGACTGAATCTTATTAGACTGCTCACTGCTTGTTTGTCGATGCTCATTCCCTTAAGAGAAAGAAACAACCTTAAGTTTACTTTCTTTTCCAATTATTAAAGCGAAAAATGCTGCAGAACCAATTTTTTAACACTGATCTTTTGAATTGGAACTTTTGATGTCTATTGATTCTCTTTCGCTAGGACGCTGAGAATCCTACACCCATTGGCTCTTTTCCTTGTATCCATCAAATTTAGATTCTTATGTTACTGACATGCCTAGTTTGGCGGCACCGTTGCTTCATTATTTTATTTTGAAAGGAGGAGACTAAACCAAAAAGGAAACGAAAAGTGAAATTTACTATTTAGTATTCACAAAATGTACAAGAATTTTGATGTGAATAATAATTTATCATAATATTTTATAGACTTTTAGGAGAGTGCTAATTTTTTTTTTTGAGAAGGAGAGTGCTAATTTGTCATACTTGATTATTCTCTAGACCATAAACATATAAGCTTTAGAACAAGGTATTTATTGAAGAGAAGCTTTGATCCACATGTAAGGGAGCTCTTGGAAAAAAAAGGAGCCTTTTAATATTAGTTGGATAATTAAATTCATTTGTCTTAATTTAAAATTTTAAGATAAATGATAATTTATGTTGGGTTCATATGTTATTGTGTTGGCAAACTGTGTCAAATTATAAGCCTTTTAGTGTTAAAGTACTACATTTAAAGATGAAGACAATGCTAAAGAACAGCTCTTAAAAATAGAAGTTTTTGTGCTAGTGATTGTGGTCATGATAGCCATCTCGATAGATTGAGAGACTATGAAGAATTGTGGAAACAAATTCTCAAAAACAAATTCTCAAAAACTAATTAAGTCACCTGTTTCAGCCCCAATTCGTGCCCTATTTGCTAGACTATAAGAACTCATTTGGACCAACTTAAATCAAGGATATTAGAGAGCCTTCATTGTGTATCTACGGTTTATGTAAGCCATTCTCTCCTAGTTCATCACTATATTGGAGATATTGAAGTAAATCCACATACGATAGAGTTAAAAGTTGGCAATCAAGTTTGAAGTGACAGAGCCATCACACTGTTCAAGATGATCCTTGGAGTCACAAGCCGGAATTTTGCATGAAAGAATTCAAAATAAAAGAATCCAGTTGAATTAGAGTTGTGTGCGGTCACATAAGTAAAGCCACTACTAAAAGTAGCAATTAAAAACACGAATATATTTCAATTGTAAGAACTTTGATTCTGTTAGTGAATTTGTAATAATAATTTATACTTTTTAAGTTGATTAATTTCACGGTATGACATCATATTTATTTAGGATTTTTTTTTTTTAGTTGGAAGAAAGAAGATTTGAATCTTGCTATCTCCATTATAAACACACAAAAAATGCTAACCAGCCAGTTGAGTTACAGTGCTTTTGGCATACTTATCCAGTTGGAACATATATAAAGTTCAAAATCGTGCCCTGCATTCCTTTTGGCAAGTACGAATGATCATTGACGAGTCAAAATATCCTTTGTAACAAAGACGCGAAAGGCATGTTGTGGACAGAAAGGGAGGCTTGTTAACAACGATAAGTTCATAGGTTGGTTTCATTTCCGGTGCTTCACTTTCAAAACTGAAACAGTGCAGCAAGCCAATGAGCTGGATTCCCTGAGTTTACCAGATTGGTCAATACTCATGTATGTACACGCATGAGCATGGTGCGCTTTCTAAAGTATAAAGATTTTCTTAAAAAGTCGAAATTTGTACAAACACAAATGTGAAAGTTGAAGTTCACTTTCGATCTCCACGCTTCATTACAAATTGGAAAGTTAAGTCAAATGCGACCTTTTTCGGGTCCCACACAAACACAGCCCTCACTTACTGGCCATCCAGTCCAACCCTTAAGGGTCGGTAGCTTAGGAAATGGAGATTCCAAACAATCATCTCTGCTCCATCCTTTGGTTTTAGAGAATATATCTCCAAACTTCCAAGGGGTAGTCAAATATATGGGGCTCAAGAGAAACAAATCCACAGCAACAACAATGAGAAATTTGTGTCTAGTTCTGCTGTTCTTGATGATGCTATTGTTTGCACAAACATGTCTGGTTGATAGCAGAGAACTTCGACCAGAGACAAAGACTGAAACTAATATTCCTGAGGCTGTTGATGGGCGTGAATTCGATGGAAAAGCTTCATTTACGGCTAACACTGCCGACGACACGGGCGTTCGGGTTTTGGTGAGGGATCAAGTCTTTCATACGATGACCTCTGGACCGAGCACGAGAGGCCCTGGTCACTAGGCAATATAGGCATCTCTCTTTCAAAATTAGAAATTTCCCTTGCTCCTTTTATTGATGTACTTATCTACTTCGGGCTGTGTTTATATTGTAAATTATGTATTGTAACGGCTGTAGATTAAGCAGTTTGTCATTATAGTAAAAGTTTCTTCATTCATTCTGTCAGATTATAGTAAGCCGATTGTTTTTTTTTTTTTTTTTTTGTTCAAGTGGAAATATAACACCCAAAAAGAATATGAATCCTATCAAAAAAAAAAAGAAAAAAAAGAATATGAAAGCTAAAATACTGCAAATGATGTTGCAGCGTTGTTTGAAACTTCCAAATTTCGAATGGAACTTTTATTAAGTTGGCAGCATATTGATAAAATTCCCCATATTACAGGAACTTTTTAATTCTAACTTTTTGGTCTAGTCAGTAGTCACCACTCACCATACTTTTAAGTTGGTCATGATTTGAAAGGTACCAATAGTTTGCCGGTTCATACTTAGAAGAGCAACTTTCATGCAATTGTGGAAAGCTGCACCTTGATCTGGATGGGAATTCAGTTCATACAAGTTTCTCAAAATTCTTTCTAGTCTCGACATGAACAATTAATCAACCCGTCTACTAGAATTTTTTTTTTTTTTTTTTTTGGGGTGGGGGGGATGAATAGCTATAGGAGGTTTCGAGTTCATATAAGCATTTCAGAGTTATTTATGTACAAGTATAATCAAAATATCTCAATCAGTATTTCACACACAACCCCATGAAATAAGCCCAATTCTGACACCTACCTCATTACTATCTCCTTTCAAATTAAAACCAAAAGAACTCCAATTTTTCATCTTCCTTTGAGAAACAATTTTTATTTTTCTTTGTTTATCTTATCTTGACCCCTTCTTCCCCTTTTTTGTTTCCTCTCTTCCCCACATTTTGAATTGCGGGTCACCAAAACCCTTGCTGTTAAAATTTTCCTAATAGGATGAATGATTGTAACTATACGACTAAATTATACTTTTAAGTTTTAACCTTTAAAGTTTGAAGTTATTTTCATTTTAGATCCTTAAGATTGAGATTTTTCAATTTGGTCCATCAAATTGATTTTGTTTTCAAAATAGTTATTCTATTCATGTTCATGATTAATTTGACCATTAAGGTGCGTTTGGGAAGCGAGTTTGCGTTTCCCAAAACGCACGTTTTGCGTTTTCAGCCTTTTCAGCCTGCTTTTTTTTTTTTTTCCCACGCGTTTTGGCCAATTTTGTTACTATTCAGCAACTTTTCAGCAGCAATATTTGACTTTTTTCGTGAACAGTGCATACCGTGCACTGTTCATGGATCCACAAATTACACTTTTCAGCAACTTTTTCATTAAAAATGGGTCCCACGGTACTATTCACATATTTAAAATTTATTTTGCTACAGTGTTTTCAGTTTTCAGCTGTATCCAAATGGACCCTAAGAGATAAACAAAGAGAGAAGAAATGACGTTATTTTGTTCTGTTCGCACTTAATAAAATAATTTGTTCTCCCTAAAAATTAAACAACAAAAATTATTTTCCATCTTTTTATCTCTATCAATATATTATTCTAGGAAAATGCTAAAGATACAAACTTTTTACAAATTGCTAATGTGGTGAGTAATTATTGGTAAATAAAAAATTGATGTTAATGGTGGGCCCAGATGACAACCAGTAAAAAGTTGACCACAACAACAGTTTATAAAAATGTTGTAAAATAATTTATGACTATAGCATTGCTCATCATTCTATTATTTTGAGTGTCTGTGATTGATATTATTCCTTTTTTAGATAGTCTATATTCTTCAAAATTGTGTTATAGTGCTTTAGCCACAAACTATTTCACAACATTTTAAAAAAAATACTGATGTGGCTAACCTCTACTAATATATCACTCTAGGAAAATGTTAAAGATACAAACTTTTTACAAACTGTTAATGTGGTGAGTGATTATTGGTAAATAAAAAAGTTATGTTAATGATGGGCCCAGATGACAACCAGTAAAAAGTTGACCACAATAACAGTTTTTTAAAATATTATAAAATAGTTTGTGACTGTAGTATTTCTTATCTAACTATTATTTTGTGTGTGTTTGATTGATATTATTCCTTTTTTAGATGATCTATATTTTTCAAAATTATGTTATAATGTTATAGTCACAAATCATTTTACAAAATGCTAATGTGGCTAATCTCTTATTAGTTTTCATCTAAACCCACTATTAATATCACTTTTTTTTTATAAATTAATACTACTTTTTTATTTACTAATAATCACTCACCACATTAGTAGTTTGTTTAACTTTCTTTCTAAAAAAAAAAAAAAAAGTTTGTAAAATTTTCTATACCTCTGGCAGTATTCTTTTTGTACAACTAAACTTTTTAATTTTTTAATTTCTCATTTTCTTAAAGGAAATTATCATGATAATCAAAACACATAACAAAATTACACTTGAGTTCTCTAAGTTTGCATATGTTCATTTTAGTTCTTTAAATTTATGTGTTCATTTCAATCATCTAAGTTTCAAAACTCCTCAACTCAGTCCTCCATTAACCGTTTGTTGCTGCCATTAAGCCCCAAAATGGTACCGTTTAGGCATTATTTTAATATTTAATATATTTTTTATTTTTTTATTAAAAAAATGTTAATTAAAAAAAAAAAAAAAAACCTAGAAATCAAAATAACCAAACATGTCGCCCCTAACCGAAAGTATCTGAAGAACAAAAAAAAACAAATCCCCTCCCACAAAATCAAATCCCTAACCCGATAGTTTGAGAGAAAGAGAAAGAAATTGAGAGGTTGAGAGATCGAGAGGGAGAAGGAGAGCGAGAGAGCTAGAGGGAGAGACAGATCAAGAGAGAGAAAGAGAGATCGAGAGAGGGAAAGAGGAGATCGAGATCGGCGGCTCCAAGAGGTGTTCTCGTCCAGTACTCGGCGGCTCCGTCCAGTACTCGGCGGCTCCGGACTGCGCCATTGTTCAGGTAAGTAAATTTCTTAAAAACAAAAAATCATGGGCCACAGATTGCATATTATATGATGTTTTAAACGAAAAAAAAAAGACATGATTAGATAGAAGTAAAAAACCTAAGAAATTACATGTTTGAATTTCTTTTGATATGTTTTTTTCCTCTTCTCCTCCTAGAGTTGCTCAGAGAAGAATGTGACTTTATTTGAACTAGAATTAGAGAATTGAAGACCAGAGAGGAATCCGGTGTTTAAAGTTGTCATCTTTGTTCCAATTTACCAGCTGGTTTTTTTTACTAGTCTCTTTCCTTGCATACGGATAAATTAATGGATTATAAGGCTTTGTGAAGAAAGTTTCAAAAGAACAGAAAGAAATTAATAGACTTGAGAAATATGAACAATACACTCAAAAATTTATGGTTCTTTATTTCTGGGTAAATTTTTTTAATTAACGTTTAAAAAAAAAAAAATTAAGAGCCAAAACGCTGCTGTTAAAGCGGCTTAACCACAGCAGTGGATGGAAGATTAACATAGGATTGAATTGTGAAGTTTTGAAACTTAGAAGACTGAGATGAACAAATGCAAACTTGAAGGATTGAAGAAAACATATTTCAGAATTCAAATTCATAAATAAATGACAAACCAAATCAACTAGTCAACCAATTGATCGTATATGCATTAATGAAAAATGTTATTTTGAAAATAATATCTTGAAAGAATGACAAATTTTAAGCCAAATTTAGGGTAAACTAGGTAAACTACAAAGTTGATCTCTATCCTTTACACCATATGTCAATTTGGTCTCTAACCTTTTCAATGTTGTGTTAATTTGGTCCTTACAATTAAGTGTTGGATGGAAAATACTGATGTGGTTAACAGTCCAAATAAAATATTTTTTTTGCCACATCAACTACCAACTGTGCAGCCATGTCCAATTTATAAATAAAAAACCCTAACAAAATTACAATAACAAAGATTGTGAAGAGTTGGACCTTCAACAACCTTTTTCCTTTTTCTTCTATTGCTTAAAACAAAAAACAAACATAGCCGATTTATTTTCAACAGAAAATACATTATATGTTGCTTTTTCTCAATTTCTAGAACTTAGATTCACTCTAATTCTTCTTGATTGATGGAACCTGAGAAGCACAAATTAAACCAAACTTTATCACTGGAATTGCCTTCTGTGCTGGAAAATTACACCGGAGCCTCCCAGCAACACAATTTTCCACCTTACCTTCTTCCAATGCCTCTCTGACCATGTCACAAAGCAACACCACATCATCCTCCATATACTCCACAGGTCTCTTCCTTGTTGTCACCTCCAAAGCTAATACCCCAAAGGGCCCAAACCCATACACATTTCATTTCTTAGTGATAAGCAAACTCAGGAGCCATGTACCCAAGAGCAATCTAGATTTTGCTGCTCAAAACACATCTGTCTAACATTGGCAATAGCCTTGCGAGGCTCAAGTCTCCTACTTTTGGCTCACTTGAGCTATCTATTAGAACATTTGTTGATTTTAGATTGTAATGAATAATGTTCATTTGGTGCAAATGACCAACCCTTTTGCCATCCCAAGAACAACTTCGAATCTCTCTCACCAAGAGAGGTAGTTTCCGTTGTGTCCATCGTGGAGATGCTTATACAAACTCCCACTAGCATTTGAGAGTGAGAGTGAGAGTGAGAGTGAGAGTGAGGGTGAGGGTGAGGGTGAGGGAGAGGTTTAAGTAATCTGACGAGAGAGGGAGAAAGTTAGGGATTTAAGATTTTTCCCCAAACTTTAACTCACGTGGGAACATAAATTTGGGTTTTATTTATTTATTTATTATTTGACGTGGTTGTACAGTTGGCAGTTGATTTGGCAAAAAAATAATATTTTATTTGAGCCATTAGCCATGTTAGCATTTTCTCTAACACTTAATGACAATGACCAAATTGACATGACACTAAAAGGGTTAGGGATTAAATTGATACAATTGAAAGTTGGGGGACCAAATTGAAATATGGTATAAAGGATAAGGAATAATTATGTAATTTACCCACAAATTTATTATGGAGTACTAACAAAGCAAATCAAATCAATTATGAAAATTGATTATTCTTAATTAAGCTTTTTTTTTTTTGAGAAAGTATTCTTAATTAAGCTAATTCTAAAGATTCACAAGTCAAATCAAATCATAGCACATGCAAGAAATAATATTAATAATAAATGTTGAACATTTTGTTTATTAAAAGATTAAAAAAAAATTAAAACCTTAATAAAAAAAAATTATCAGGTTTGACAGTAAAAAAATAAAATAAGTATTGAATTATTTGATTATTTCCTCAAAAAAAAAAAAAAAAGAGAAAAAAAAAAGAAAAAAGAAAGGAAAATAAATTTAGAAAGTCTATGGGTAGCCCCATTGGGACCAAACCAGTAGTCCAACCCCCTTAACACAAAATGAGAATTGCTCATGGGTTGGAGTTTTCCAAAAGGTAAAACACTGATTAATTACACCTCCAATGATGCTCACGGAGTAATTGTATAAACTCTTGTCACTCCCATTTGAATTATTAAAACAAAAAAGCGGGGTAGGGGGGACAAAGTAATCCACCGCTTCTGTATTAAGTTGTTCAAACAATAGTACCAAAACCCTCAATTTAGAAATGGAAATGTTTTCTCAAAAAAGAAATAGAAATGTCAATCCAAGTTTCAACTTTCAACAGATCCTGCTTCAATCCTAAGTATAAGTGTTACCAACAAAATTAATTGTAGCTTGGCGGATTATCATTAGAGTATTTGAGGTGTTCATTTCCTATTCCATGCTTCCAGACTCCTTTCTCTTTGATTGGTAACTGTTACACCTATTTGATAGGTGAAGAGGAGGGTTCATTCAGCTACATCTAACATGTAGTACGAAAAAAAAAAAAGACTCTGCATTGTTAGCATATGCCCACGAGATGAAATTGCTCCTAGTGTATAATTTTCACCTGAAATAAAAGATCTTAAGAAGTGCCTAAAGACTAAAATTCTAAAATAACCTAAGTACTAGGCCTATCCCTAAGATCAGCAGCCCCTTGAAGAAGTTGGGCCAACCTTGCTCTCCAATCAAGTTCTGTCCAAGGGACACTCAATAAATGAAAACATCTCTACTTTGTTGGCCTAAACTTTTGAAATATTTATTCTCCCTCTGGCATTTGGAAGGCGAACTCTAATCCTTACGATCAAATCAAACTTATCATAGAAGAGCAGGGTGTAACAGATCCACATGGTGACCAGAAATATAAAACCTTTGCTCCCAGCAAACCCATCAAGCTCTTTAAGAAGCGTTTTAAACACACTTTCCCTCTCTTAACCTATGGCAATCAGCATTGGTGAATATTTTTTCTTCTCCTTTGATGATACAAGCATATAAAAGCAGTAAACAGCTGCAGACAAGAATATGTAACTAGTATACTATTATAATGCCATTTCACTATTAGAAGAAGTGCTAACACAGCCTAAAATACAAATGAAGTTCACAAAGGCGCACTTATCATAGTTTGTAGAGGATAAAGAAAACTTTAGCTGCATCACTCAACCTCAGAAACCAAATAACATTATCTACTACCATCAATTTTCAACTGGGAGAAAACTTAGTGTAGGAGCCATCATCCATTATAATAGGCACATCATCTTTCTCAATAAACAAATTAATTGAAGGAAACTGCCAAACATCGGGCATTGTCAATGCTGCAGAACCACCAATTGTGCTGTCTTCATGTGGCTCTCTTGGCATTGCTGTTTGTTGAAGCTGTAATGCATATTCCAAGTCCCAGAACACATCACTCATGGTAGGGCGATCAGTACTGCATTCTTGTAAACATTTCTCTGTTGTCTCAATAAATTTTCTTAGGGAGTCAGGATTGATCTGACCCTTGAGTGAAGGATCAACAATGTCTTCTAGCAACCCTTTATTCTTGCAAAGCATTGCCCATTCTGCCAAATTGGCCTGCTCTCTTGGAAGCATGCTCTCTATTGCTGGCCTTGCACATAGCACCTCAAGAAGAACTACGCCAAATGAGTATACATCAGACTTTTCGGTTAACTGTTGGGACTTAAAATACTCAGGATCTAGATAACCAATTGTGCCTTTGACAGTTGTGCTGACATGGGTATCAGCAAGAGGACTTGATTTTGAAAGACCAAAATCAGAAACTTTAGCAACATGATTCTTATTGAGCAGGATGTTGGTGGGCTTAACATCGCGGTGTATGATTCCCCCGGCTGATCCTTTGTGAAGGTAATGAAGACCCTTTGCTGCACCGATGCAAATTTCAAGCCTTTGCTTCCAAGACAAGGGAGGCTTATCTGAAGCATATAGGTGATCCCTTAAATTCCCATTGGCCATGAATTCATAGACAAGTATCATCTCAGACCTCTCATCAGAATACCCAATCAAGGAAACAAGATGCCGGTGGCGAATTTTGGACAGAACCATGATCTCTGTTTGGAATTCTGGAAGACCTTGGCCTGACCCTGGCTCACTACGTTTCACAGCAACTTCTGTGCCATTCCTGAGAGTACCTCTATACACATTCCCAAAGCCACCCTTACCAATTAGCAATTTGGTTTCAAAGTTTTTTGTCGCAAATTGAATTTCATCAAATGGTATCTTCAACTTGAGATTCATAGTAGGGATGGTTCCCTCGGTCATCCTGCTGTGAGAACTCCTTCCTCCAGGTAGTGGCGACCACTCCGAAGTTTCAATAGGCTTCAGCTTCTTGCATCTGAAAACCAAAAAGAATAGAACTACCATAATGCAGATTAAGCCCAACCCTCCAAGAATTGAACCAACTATAAGAAAAACATTTTTTTTCTCGTTCTCTTCCAAGCTCAATGTAATGCCTGAATTCCCCACTATCTTAATTATTTCCAGCCCATTCAGAAAGGCAACAGTGTTATCTTCCCAAGGGCCTATACCAATATTCAAATGTCCAGAATCATCCGAATAAACCACAAAATCGATGTAAAACGGAACAGCTAACTGGTCACCATACTCATAAGGATCGATCAACATACTGAAATTATTATAAAAATGAAGACTGAAATTTAGAGTGTTAGCTGATTCACTGATAATATCACAGAAGTGAACTCGAACAAGGTGGCCAGCGCTCTTATCAACATTGAAAGACCAGGTTAAGTTGAAATTGCCACTGGTCTTCATTGGTTTTGCTGCAGTCTGGTAGACGAGAGTTGGGGCTGTAGATTCACTGACATTTCTCCCGTAATTAGGCTTACTGGAGTGGAATACGCTGGTTGCACTTCCTGAATTATCAAGATATTCATCGTCTGGAACCCAGTTTCGCCAAAGTGTATCGTTCTCTGGTGTGATTTTAGGGCCTCCAACATTGATCCTGTAAATGGTCTGTAATGTCCAAGATCTCAAACCCCTGTAAGTATTGTTACTTCCTGCAGAACTAATTTGCTTTGCTTCATCTGGTATGTAACTGTCAACGGCAGGGAAGACTTCTATTGCATTTATAAACGCAAAAGACGATCCTCGAGGCAAAAAATACACATTGAATTTTCCGGGAGAGATGGGAAGGAAGAATTCCTTTATTATAGCAGAGTTGCTACTGTTTTTGCCAGTGAAATTAAGCAACAGTGAGGACCCGGAAGTCCATACATCAAAAAGAGCTGTGGAGAGGTCAGTTGGGGTTGAGAAAGCAAAGAAATGAAGGCGTACAAAATAGATGTCATTATTTGGGATATCAAACTCATAGGAAGAGTTGCTTCTGAAAATTCTTGCTGTCTGATAGAGAGTTGATGGTGTACCTGAAGACTGGTTGCTGTTTGTGACAGGACTGCTGTGCCCTGTGAAAGAAAAGGAAGAGGAGATCGAGTCACTGGAATTCAAGTCCCCAACGAAATTCCGGAGGTCTGTGTTGGCGTTGGTTGCTGAGCCACAATTGATGAAGAAGTTATTAGCTGTGAGAGAGTAAGCTAAAGAGAGAAACTGAAGCAGAAAAAGAAGAGCAGCAAAAGGAGGGAGATGGATTTTATGGAACTGTAGCTTTTCCATGAAAAATGGAGGGATTAAAAACATAGATTTTGGCTTATATTCAGTCTGAGCAATGCTCAGAAGAGAGTTATGTTAGTTTCAAGTTCAATGAACATAGAAATCTTTTAGGAGGAAGACTTTAAGTATTGACTTCTCGTGGACTTTGGAGTTGATTTATGGTCCACGATATTTTTCAAATAAGAAAAGGCCAATCTATAAGTGAATGTTTTAAAAGCCTTTTGATTTCAATAACTGTGCAACCCAATTATTCATTTTATATAATCAGTACAGAAATATCAGCTTCAAAATCTTAAGAAACTTTTCAACAGTCAGAAAGAGTCAACAAAATCCCTTTTGCATTTGGATGAGAATAGCCAATCAGTTTACTCGTTGGCCTCTTTGGGTTGCAAATTGCAAGCTAAGGGGCTGTTTGGTTTAGGCAATTTCCATGACTCATGGCTCTGTTTTCATTGCCCATTACTCATTTTCAGTGGGTCTCATGCCTAAGAATCATGTTTGGCTAAGTTTTCATTTTCAATTCTCATCACCCATAACTCAATAAAATGAGTGATGAGCTGCTGAAAATGAAAACACATTTTAGGTGTTTTTGAGTTGTGAAATATGAATTATGATGGCACTACTGTAATTTCACTCACCGAATGGGACCCACTGCTCAGTTTTCTGCCTAGAACATGGTAGTAAAAGGAAAGGAACATTGAAACAATTCCAAAAATTATTGGTGCCAATTAGATTAAACTAACTCCCAAACCCAATTTGTATATTTGTATCTGAGTTTATGTTAAAAATTGAAATGACACGTAAATGGCACATGATTGTTACACTTGTGATTTGGTGATTAGTTAGACTAATTATAAGGCAGATATTACTGTATAACGGCTAAGTTAGTTAGTTAGGATTAACTGTCAGTTTGTTTTGGTTAGTTTTGCTCTGTTTTTTATTTTTTTTATTTTTTATTTATATAAACAGATATGGTTTATGGTTAATGTAATTCTTTCGGATTGATCAATATAAAATTTTCTTGATCATTTTTCTTTTCTTGCTTTAGTTTTGAACATAGTATAAGAGCTTTGCTTAAGTCTCATTTATGGCTTCCGAATCTGCATCTCAATCTGGATCGTTTATTAGTGTGTTAGTGGATGATGCCTCTCCAATTCCTTCTTTTTCAGCAATGATGATAATCTTGGCACGTTGCTAATGCTGTGTGTCCATTGGCAGAGCGAGGTAGTTTATCTAGGGGGCCAAACTAAAAAGTTAATAAAATTCTTAAGTAAAAAAAAAAAAAAACTTTTATTTTATAAATTAATTTTAACTCAATGAAGATGTGTCCTATAAAACAATGTCTAGAATCACATTCTAAGAAAACAATGTCTATTTGATTAAGTTTACATCTTTGAGCTTTTACAGGGGGTTCAATATCTAAAGCTATGGCATTTGAGACAGAGGATTGAAGCATAACTTCTGAATTTTGAGCATTTTTCCCCTTAAAATATGCATAAGTTGTGAATGTATTTCCCATAAATTAATCACACTTTAAAACATTAATATTGAATTTTTAAAACTAATTATTTAGTACATTTATAAAGAAAAAAAAAATTGTATGAACAATCAAGTTTAAGCTACTAACCTATAAAACAGGGTTTAAGCTACTAAGTATGGTAAGATCAATCAATTTTTTGATGAGCAGATAAACCAAACAATTAAGCAAATTTCAAAACCAAATATAAATACATGAACATAAAATACGCAAACTATTATATAATTTTTTGTCTCAAAAAAAAAAAAACCCATGACTTAACTGAAACACAATAATAGTAAGTCAACAACACAGTAATATATAAACAAATGTAAACTTGTAAAGAAATTACAGCCTTAGATTTACTTCTTTGTTTTGTTTTGTTTTTTTTTTTTTTTTCCTAATGAAAATCAGCAGACCCATAAATTACTAAAGTACATTAAGTAAACTACTTAGTTTAATCTAAAGCATTTACATCAGCCTCTTTAGCATTTTAGCTAAACTAACTCTAAAAACTCCATTTTTGTTATTTTGACAAATAGACACATGCAGCAGCTAGAAAAATTTATTTCTCTATTCTATTTAAATAATTTTATTTCTCACTCTAAAAATAAAATAAATAGAGTAGAAAGGTGATTCATATCAGTTAATTAATTGAAATAAAAAATTATGGCCATTCCGAGCGGAACTGAGAGGAATTTGTGACTATGCTCCTATCATTTCATAAAAAATAAAAAAAAAGACTATGCTCCTATCATATTATTTTCACTTGAAATAAAAGACCTTGAGAAATGCCTAAAGACTAAAACTCTAAAATAACCTAAGGTACTAGGCCCTACCCTTAAGAACAGCCTCTTGAAGAAGCTGGGCAACCTTCCTCTCCAATCAAGTTCTGTCCAAGAGTGGACACTCAATAAATGTAAACATCTTCACTTTGTTGGCCTAAATTTTTGAAATATTTATTCTCCCTTCGGCATTTGGAAGGCGAACTCTAATCCTATGATCAAATCAACCTTATCATAGAAGAGCAGCGTGTAACGGATACAATTCTTAGAGAACAGAAATATAAAACCTTTGCTCCCAGCAAACCCATCAAGCTCTATAAGGAGCTTTTCAAGCACATTTTCCCTCTATTAACCAATGGCAATCAGCGTTGGTGAATATATTTTTTTTCTCTGATGAAACAAATTTTATTCAAACACCAAGAACAGACTTACAAGCGTATAAAAGCGGTAAACAGACACAGACAAGAATATGTAACTAATCTACTATTATAATGCTGCTTTACAATTAGAAAAAGTGCTAATGCCACCCAAAATACAAAATTAAGTTCATGAAGGTGTACTTATCATAGTTTGTAGAGGATAAAGAAACTTCAGCTGCATCACTAGATCTTGAAAACCAAATAACATTATCTGCTACCATCAGCTTTCAACTGGGAGAAAACTTCACTATCTCTAGTGTAGGAGCCATCATCCATTATAGCAGGCATATCATCTCTCTCAATAGACATACTAATTGAAGGAAACCTCCAAACATTGGGCATTGCCAATGCTGCAGAACCACCAACTGTGCTGTCTTCCTGTGGCTCTCTTGGCATTGTTGTTTGTTGAAGCTGTAATGCATATTCCAAGTCCCACAATATATCACCCATGGTAGGGCGATCAGTGCCGCATTCTTGTAAACATTTCTCTGTTGTCTCAATAAATTTTCTTAGGGAGTTTGGATCGATCTGATCCTTGAGTGAAGGATCAATAATATCTTCTAGCAACCCTTTATTCTTGCAAAGCATTGCCCATTCTGCCAAATTCGCTTGCTCTCTTGGAAGCGTGCTATCTATTGCTGGCCTTGCACATAGCACCTCAAGAAGAACTACACCAAATGAGTAGACATCAGATTTTTCTGTCAACTGTTGGGACTTAAAATACTCGGGATCAAGATAACCAATCGTGCCTTTGACAGTTGTGCTGACATGAGTATCATCAAGAGGACCCGATTTTGAAAGACCAAAATCGGCAACTTTAGCAACATTATTCTTATCAAGCAGGATGTTAGTGGGCTTAACATCACGGTGTATGATTCCCCCCGCTGACCCTTTGTGGAGGTAATGAAGACCCCTGGCTGCACCAATGCAAATTTCAAGCCTTTGTTTCCATGACAATGGTGGCTTACCCGAAGCATATAGATGATCCCTTAAAGTCCCATTGGCCATGAATTCATAGACAAGTATCATCTCAGACCTATCATCACAATACCCAATCAAGGACACAAGATGGCGGTGGCGAATTTTGGACAGAACCATGATCTCTGTTTGGAATTCTGGAAGGCCTTGGCCAGACCCTGGATCACTACGTTTCACAGCAATTTTTGTGCCATTCTTGAGAGTTCCTTTATAGACTATCCCAAAGCCACCCTTACCAATCCGCAATTTCGCGTCAAAGTTTTTCGTTGCCAATTGAATTTCAGAAAATGGTATCTTTAACCCGAGATTCATATTAGGGATGGTTCCCTCAGTCATCCTGCTGTGAGAACTCCCTCCTCCAGGTAGTGGCGACCAGTCTGAAGTTTCAATAGACTTCGGCTTCCTGCATCTGAAAACCAAAAAGGACACAGCTACCAAAATGCAGATTAAGCCTAAACCTCCAAGAATTGAACCAACTATAATAAAAACATTTTTTTTCTCGTGCTCTTGCAAGCTCAATGTAATGCCTGAATTCCCCAGTATCTTCATTATTTCCACCCCATTCAGAAAGGCACTGTTTAAAATGGTATCTACCGAAGGGCCTATACCGATATTCAAATGTCCAGAATCATCAGAATAAACCACAAAATCGATGTAAAACGGAACAGCTAACTGGTAACCATACTCATAAGGATTGATCAACATACTGAAATTATTATAAATATGTAGACTGAAATTTAGAGTGTTAGCTGATTCACTGATAATATCACAGAAGTGAACTCGAACAAGGTGGCTAGCACTCTTATCAACTTTGAAAGACCAGGTTAAGTTGAAATTGCCACTGGTATTCATCGGTTTTGCTACTTTCGCAGTCTGGTAGACGAGAGTTGGGGCCGTATAAACACTGATGATTTCATTGACATTTCCCCCATAATTAGGCATACTGGAATACGCAGTCTTGGATACGCGGGTTGCACTTCCTGAATTATCGAGAAAGTCATCGTCTGGAAACCAGTTTCGCCAAAGTGTATCGTTCTCTGGTGTGATTTTAGGGCCTCCAACATTGATCCTGTAAATGGTCTGTAATGTCCAAGATCTCAAACCCCTGTAAGTATTGTTACCTCCTGCAGAACTAATTTGCTTTGCTTCATCAGGTATGTAACTATCATTGGCAGGGAAGACTTCTATTGCATTTATAAACGCAAAAGACGATCCTCGAGGCAAAAAATACACATTGAATTTTCCGGGAGAGATGGGAAGGAAGAATTCCTTTATTATAGGAGAGTTGCTACTGTTTTTGCCAGTGAAATTAAGCAACAGTGAGGACCCAGAAGTCCATACATCAAAAAGAGCCGTGGAGAGGTCAGTTGGGGTTGAGAAAGCAAAGAAATGAAGGCGTACAAAATAGATGTCATTATTTGGGATATCAAACTCATAGGAAGAGTTGCTTCTGAAAATTCTTGCTGTCTGATAAAGAGTTAATGATGTACCTGAAGACAGGTTGCTGTTTGTGACGGGGCTGCTGTGCCCTGTAAAAGAAAATGAAGAGGAGATCGAGTCACTGGAATTCAAGTCCCCAACGAAATACCGGTCTGTGTTGGCGTTGGGGTTGGCGTTGGTAGCTGTGCCACAGTTGATGAAGTAATTATCTGTGAGAGAGTAAGCCACAGAGAGAAACTGATGCAGAAAAAGAAGAGCAGCAAAAGGAGGGAGATGGATTTTATGGAACAGAAGCTTTTCCATGAAAAATGGAGGTATAAAAAGCAGAATTTTGGCTTATTTTTAGTCTGAGAAACGCTGATAAGAGAGTTATGTAGTTTGAAGTTCGATGAACATAGAAACCTTTTACAGTAATCTTTTAGGTGAAAGACTTGAGTCCTCTCGTAGACTTTTGGAATTGAACTGTGGACCACGATAATTCTCAAATAGGAAAAATCCAATTTAAAAGTGAATGATTTAAAAGCCGTTTATTTTCAATTTCTGTGTGCACATGCAGTAGAGGATAATTTGGATTTTTCAGATACCAAAAATTATTCGTTTTATAGAATGTCCTAGAAACTTTTGAACAGTTTGAAAGAGTCAACAAATGTTCTTTTGCATTTGGAAGAAAATAGGTAAGCATTTACTCCGGTGGGCCTCTTCGGTTGCAGCTTGCAAGCTCGGTTGCTTGACTTCTTGCCAAGAACATGGTGGAAAAAGGAAAGAAACGTTGAAACGGTCCAAAATTATCAGGTCCAATTAGATTAAAGCATATATAAGATCATTATCATCATATGTTGTATAAATATGTCATTTTAACATATCAAAAAGACTATTTTATTATTTTAACACGTAATTTTTCAATTTATCGTACATCATATTTTCTATTCTTCAATTCTATACATTAAAATAATATATACAAATATTAAAATAACATTAAAAAACTAACAATATAAAAAAATACAAAATGTGTGGTAGTAAATGTGTGGTTGTGAATGTGTAGCTGAAAGTGTAAATGAAGAGATATTTTATTTGAGACAAGAGAGAAAGATGAATAAAAAATAATAAAAACCAAATGCCATTTTCATACCATGCCAAAAATGAGATTGTATTGTAACATGTCTCAAAATTTATTGGCATTTAACACATCTCATGATGGTCTGTTTTTGGTGTTTGATATGCCAAATGCCAAATATTTGGCATTCGGCACACTGGATGAGAATGCTCTTAAAAGTCAAGTATTAAGGCCTGAGTTTTTCTTGCCACCTTAATTGAGGAGAGGAGGATGAGGATGGAACCCATGAACGAACTCCCAAACCCAATTGTATATTTATATATGAGATTTAAGAAAGGACAATGTTTACAAGTAATTCAGTTTTTGAACTGAAATGTATCTTGAAGTCCCGATTTCAGTTGTGTGGAACAAGTAGTGTGCACCGAGCCACCATCTATCACCCTTTTCAAATGCTACCACTTAATTAGCAATATTTTTTTTTGAGAGAGATTTAACCTATGGTGTCCGTACTTGATGATAGCTCTTTATTATCAAACCAAGACACCAATCAGTTTTTAGTGTAGGTGGGAATTGAACCTCAGATTTCTTATACAATCATTGGAAACTTTTCCAATTAAACTAACTGGAACCTACAATTGGCAATATTTTTCATTATTGAATTAGTACAAAATTTAAGGAAAAAAAAAGAAAGAGGAATTCATAACTGCTTGGTTAACTACAGTTGGAGCTATGAGCTATCACTTAACAAGTTTGTAAATTTTTCTTATTTTATGTAACCTATTTGACGCCAGAAATTAACATCAGCAGCCTAGTTAGCATGTGGAACAACCTCGATTTTTTATTTTTTGGAGATCATGAGAGAACACCTAGATCTTCGACAACACTTGACAGCATAGGCCGTGTATCGGTGTATGCCGATTGATGAGTTTCCTTTCACATATTAACAGAATTAACCACTACAAATGTTGAAGGCTGATTTAGGTACCATTGCTGCACTGGTAATTGTGTTGTACAGAGAAAGGGATACAGAGAGGGCAAGTGTTTGGAATAGGAAATAACATTTTAGTCAAACCACTTCACTGCATAATGCCACTTCAAAAGTAGAAGTATGATTTGCCATCCACTACATTCTTTTTGCTACTACCACTTATGTAAGCCAGGATTGGTGGATAGGATACATCTGACGGTCATTAGATGGTTTTATCAAGTTCAGTCGATTTAAGTTGTATTTTAGAGTGGAATTTTTCTAAATGGAAATAATAGGATTCTGTGAAGACATCAATGACTTCTATTTTTATTTTTATTTTTATAATACAGATAAGATTAAGATAATATCTCTTTTTTTATTTTTTATTTGAGAATTACGAGATACTATCTCAGTTGTATTTTAATGTGAGAATATTCGATATATTGGATTAATAATTTATAAAGATAGAGAGATTGAAGAGGATGTGAATATTCTCATGAACTTTAATCTCCATAGCCTGTGTATTAATCATGCCTTGGAATGCTTTTTTTGCTATGGGAAGATCAAAAACCAAAAGTGTATGGTGGCAATTCCTGTTAGATGGTCAAAACCACCGTTGGGCTAGCTAAAACTCAATACTGACGGTGCTTCTCTCAGCAACCCAAGAAGAGCGGGTGGGGGGAGCCTCATTAGGGACAGCTTGGGCAATTGAGTCAAGGGCTTCTCGAGATCCATTGAGCATGCCACAAGTATTATAGCTGAATTCTAGGCACTCAAGGACGGGCTAATCCTAGCTTTCCAACTTGGCATCCAGAATATTGAAGTTGAACTTGATGCAAAAACAATTGTGGATCTGCTTCACTCTAACACTGTGGCTAATAGGTCATTCTCCCCTCTTCTAAATGATTGCAGGTCATTACTAAGCAGGTTTCACTAAGTCAAAGTCGAGCATGTTTTTTGAGAAGCGAATAAGGGCACGTTTGGTAGACTGTAATAAACGCTGTAATGTAATAGATATTCCTATGACATAACTATTCGGTTGTTTGGTTATATTTTTATTACAATGAATAGTTATTCCTTATGAATAGTTATTCTTCAAAATTATTCATAAGGAATAACTATTCATTATCAAAAGTACTAAATATCTATTCCTTCACCTTATGTAATAACTTTTTAAAATTTTTTTCCTAAAAAGCCATTAGTTGCCACATCTTCAAAAGGAAAGCAAATAAATTTTCCTTGTTAATTATTAGCTCTATTTTGAACACCCTAAAATAAGTGTATTTTAGGAAATTTAATTTTAAAATGATTTAATTACACATTCTTTTTATACTCTACTAAATTGTAGATGCATATTCAAAATTCTATTCCTAAATGATCACCAAATTAATGAATAGTAATACTTATTACATTCCAATTTAATGTATTCCTTGTAATACTTATTCCTATTTCCTTGTAATACTTATTCCTATTCCCATGTAATAATCATTACAGTGTACCAAACGTGCCCTAAGTGTGTTGACGCTTTAGCTAGGAAGGGATGCTCCCTCCAAGAGGATTTTGTTGTGTTTGATTTTCCCCTTTCTACTGATATTATTTCCTATGTAAATTCGGATGTAGATGGTCTATATTATGGTAAACTTTCTACTACTACTTTAGCCACTATGGCTAGTTAGTTTTTAATGCAAGCTCCTTTTAACGAAAAAAGAAAAAGAAAAAAAGAATTATAGGATAAAAATTAAAGATTGAAAATGGTGTGAATTCATATTACCCCATGTCATTAGCCACATCACTCATTCCTAATAATTATTTTTTATTTTTTTAATTAAAGATAAAGAAATAATAATATCTATACAATATATAATAATGACGATTTAGAAATTAATTTGGTTTCTTGGTTTTTTTTCCTCCCCATCATTCTTCAAATTATTTCCCCCCTTTATTAACTCTTATTTTCCCCCATAATTCTTCACGTCACTCTTCCTTAAACTCTTAATCTCCATTTTTTGACTCTTCCTCTCCCTATATTCTTTTCAATAAATTTTTTATTACTTCATATGCGCCTCTCTCCTATTCATTCCATGTTCTCCCTACAACAAAAAAGTGATTACTCACTCTTTCTCTCTCTTTATTTGACTTTTTTTTTTTCTGTGAATTTATTACTGTTTTTGCCACTTGTTAGAATTATGTTTAAATGATTAAATTCATCATTTCCTAACAACTTATATTTGGATAAATTTTTTTATTGTACATGGTATCAGGAAGTCTTGAGTTTGATCATTGTCTTCACTCTACCTCCTATTTAAAAAGTTAAAAGTCTCTCATATTGGGCCTTACTTATTAAGGGGTAGTTTAGGCTTACATATGAGGGTAAGTGTTAAAATTATAGTTAAATGATTAAATTCACAATTTCCTAATAGTTTAAACTTTTGGGACAATAGGTAATTTAACACCACATTTGATGTGAATTTCTTATTCTTTCTCGCAGCTTTGCTTTGAGTTGATATGTTTTGGTGTTTTGATTCTTTATCATAGGCCTAATCTCTCATGAATTTGGCTTGAGTTTAATGAAGGGGTAATATGATTTTTTAAATTGGGGTGGGAAAGTTTATATTTTAAGAAAGTTTGTTTTAGGAAATAAGTGTGGTTTCCAATGTACTTTGATAATGCACAAAATTTTGTAAATAAATATTTTTACTATGTTAGTTTTTTGAGAAAAGTTTGTTTTTCTTTTCATCTTAATAATAGAGAAATTGTTTTAATTATAATGTGTATCTATGTATTAACTTAAAAAAAAAAAAAAAAAAAAAAAAAAAAAAAAAAAAAACTGATGCGCAGGTTCATGAATCATGACTACTTGACTAATAGGATATATAAAAGGTTACTAACCCTAGTCGTCTCCAACTTTTCCCATGGGCATTTGGTCTCCAATTGTTAATAGGAATTTTGTCCTATCATATAGATCTCTTGCCACCAACCATTCAAAGTGGGCTGGACCTATGAGTGCCGTGCACTTAACAAAATGGACTCTCTCTCTCTCTCTCTCTCTCTCCATTTCAAGTCTTTATTTCACTTTGAAATGGAGCGAATCAAATTCTACCATCTCAAACAAGAAGTTTAAACATTAAACATACCTCCATAACTAGATTTCAGTGGTCCAACCAGTCTCCATATCCCACTTGGGAGTAGTTCCTTCCTTATCAATAATTCATTTCAGTAGAGCTTTCACACAAAATTCACGAGTATTTCCTTGTCAGTGGTGGCTGGCTGGCTGGCTGGCAAGCATGTATCCACAACTTAATTTGACAAAGTCTAAAATATCACCCCTGTCAACCTTTAAGGACCCTTATACGCCTTGATTGAAGGGTAATACAAAAATATTGTTGGGTCACTTCAACCAAAAAGCAATATAAAAATATCTCTAAAGTTTAAAGTAAGTATGAAAAGATGACTTCATTGAGCGGAAAGGAAGTAAAGTATTTCAACATTTTGCATGTACCATGGCCCCTCTGGACCATGAGACTCCTGTCCAGTTGGTCTTGTTAAACAAATCCTTATCTCCCTACGCGGATTCTGTTAGAAGTTAAAATATTATTTTGTTGGGATTAGGTTTTTTTTTTCTTTTTTTCTTAGTCTAAATAATGTCGAGTCGAGCCCACTGGTCTGTAGACTCTGTACTTATGGCATAGGTAAATGGCAACATTGAATGCATAGAAAGAAAAACATAATAATAATAAATAAACTCTTAATGGAAATTTGATCTCAATTTTCAGTTCTTTGGGTTTCAAAAAAATTACTAATAAAAATACATTTTAATTGGTGAATTTGCCATTTGATATGAAATAAATGGGAATCATGATTTCTCACTTGGCATTTTTATATGAAATAAATGCAATGGACACGCATTATTTTCTTTAATCTTTACTTCTTCTTTTTTATGATTGAAGAAAATTTATCCAAAATTAAATGTCATTGTACTAAACAATTCAAATCTCACAACTTTGGCTATATTTTATTCATGGCTTTATAGAAAAAATAAAACTTAGCCTAAGCTTATGTTATTATTAGTGGAGAATAAAATGGAATACAAAACAAGATATAAAAAATATCTATTTTCATCGATTAAATCAATTAACTCTTGGTGTAATATCAATATCACTTCCAAATATTTGCTCCCAGTTTTTCTTTCTTTTACTGATGAGTCTCATGTGTGGTAGTACCAGAAATTCTCATAGGCAATTGAAAATCCTTCTTGGTAGCAGAAAAGAGCTTCATGTCAGTAAAAGTCCATTTCAAAGGGCTCAAATTGAGTAATTTAATAACCATAGAATGCTAGAATTTAAAACTATAGTATGTTTATATTGAGAAAAACTCAAAGAGAACAATACATTAGAAAGAGAAAATAGATGTGTTTTGCTCTAAACATCTTGGAATTAAGACTTAAAATTAAAAAAGAACGATGGTAATAGAGACTAGAGCATCAACCATCAGACAATCTGTTCACTGCATCGATGAAGCCATAGGTGGTGTCCAACACAAAAGCATTTTTGCAGCCATGGACTAGTATTTTACAACTTTATAGCGATAGGAAGTCACATAAACGTAATGACACTAACGTACCTCTAACCATATGGAAAACTATCTGGCACGATCATTCCCCAATTGGGAGTTGACTTCACTAGCCGTTGAATCAGAATCGTCATCCCCTCCAGTGGGTTCATGATCATCTTCTTCGATCGGGATTCTATCAGAAGGCAGATGCAAAAACAGAGGCAACTGCAATTCCAATGAACTATTTGTTGTGCTGTATTCATTTGGGTCTGTATGCATTGCAGTTTCTTGAAGCATCAGTGCATATTGCAAGTCATATAGCACTTCCTGCATTTTAGGCCTTTCAACACTATTTGCCTTCAAACACTTCTCAGCTGTTTCACCAAACTTTCGCAACGAACTAGGCTTGATTTTACCAACTAGAAACGGATCAACAATTTTCTCAAGTTGGCCTTTCCTTTGCCACATCATCCCCCATTCAGCTAGGTTCATCTCATCCATTGGAAGCAAGTTGTTAATAGCCGGTCTAGCACAAAGAATTTCAAGGAGTACAACTCCAAAAGAGTACACATCAGATTTTTCTGTCAACTGTAGGGTGGTAAGGTATTCAGGATCAAGATAACCAAAGCTACCCTTTACACCCATGGTGAAATTTTCTGGATCAGGAAGCCCTGACTTTGAAAGGCCAAAGTCAGCAACTTTAGCCACATACTTTTCATCAAGCAAAATGTTTGTGGACTTCACATCACGGTGAATGATTCCTCCAGCTGGACCAGTGTGTAGGTAACGCAGACCTGTGGCTGCACCAATGCAAATTTCAAGTCTTTGCTTCCAAGATAGTTCAGACGCGGTCTCAGAATTGTCATTTGAATGATAGAGGTGTTCTCTTAGAGTCCCCTTTTCCATAAATTCATAAACCAGTATCATCTCAGACCTTTCATCGCAATACCCAATCAAAGAAACAAGATGTTGATGCCGGATTTGGGATAACACTATGATCTCCGTTTGGAATTCCTCAAGACCCTGCCCATGCCTTGCCTCACTTCGTTTCACTGCTACTTTTATACCGTTCCGAAGAACTCCTTTGTAGACTTTCCCAAATCCACCCTCACCAATCAAAAGTTTTGCATTGAAATTCTTAGTCGCATACAATATTTCACCTAGAGATATCCTCCAACTGAGGTTCAAATTCGAAGGTAAGGATGAATTAGCACTTCCTTCAGACAACCTGTTGAAACTTATCCCACCAAAAAGTAGCCCTGTCAAACTTTGATCAGGCACGGCTTTCCTGCACTTCAAACGCAGCACCAAAACTATAATCAAAATTACAAATGCCCCACTACTTACAGAACCAATAATCTTTATAACAGGGAAGTGTTTCTTGTCTGTGACTGTTCCACATTCATCCAATATGGAACCTGATTTGTTCATGAACTCCATAATCTCCAGCCCATTCAAAAACGCATTAAGAATGCGGGAGTCATTCTCTGAAGGACTTATACTAAAATTGGTAAATCCAGAATCATCTGAATCAACCACATAATCGATGAAAAAGGGAACAGCAAAGTCTCCAGTTATATTATACGGATCAATCAACTGATCAAAGTTGCTATATATATAGAGATTGAACAATATGTCATTGAGTGTTTTGGTTACTATGTCACAGAAATGGACCCGAACAAAGTGTCTAGTATTCTTACTGACAGGAAAACTCCAAGTTAAATTTAAGAGACTGGCGTTGCCGTTAGCACCTGTCTTCAATTGTTTGGCTGTCTGGTAGACACGATCTGGGGCAGTATATTTTGTGGCCAGTTCAGAATTGTAATTAAGCGTTTGACTATAAGGCGTGCTGTTCTTCGCAGAATCGCTGTGGAGTATTAAGTAACTATCATCTGCTACCCACTTCCTCCACAATTCATCGTAATCAATTTGGGAACCTCCAAAGTTGATCCTATGGATTGTGTGCAGAGCCTGAGAGAGCAAACCAGTGTAGTTACTAACATTTCGAGCAGAACTAACGTTAGGGGCATAATCAATGATGCGGGTCTCGTTGGCAAGAAAGACTTCTATGGCGTTTACGAAAGCAAAAGATGAGTCTTGAGAAGGAATGAATTGGATTCTAAACTTTCCTTGTGGGATGGTGAGCAAGAACTCCTTAATCACTGGAGAACTACTACTGTTTCGGGTGCTGAAATTGGTTAAGAGTGAAAACCCAGAAGCCGAAACATTGAACAATGCATCATATAGATTAGCACGTGACAAGTAAGCAAAGAAATGGAGGCGTACTATGTACGTACCATTCTGGTCGATTTCAAAGCTATACGAACACGGCTGTCTGTAAACTCTTGCGGTTTGATAGAGTTCTGGAATCCATGCTGATGTGTTTCTGACTTCTTCGCTTTTCCCGGTTGAGAAAGAAAGGGAATTGCTGTCGGCAACAAAGACCTGACCGTTGACGGTGGTGTTGGAGCTTGCTCCACAGTTGATGAAGTACTTGTCAGGAACAGTGTAAGCTGATGAGAGAAGTAGAAGTGAAGAGAAGTAGAGAGGTAAGAAAAGGCAGAGTTGGAAAAGACTCTTATGGAAGTGAAGCATTTCCATGGATTTTTTGTGAGACTAGTTAGTTCTTCAGAGCCAGAGGTTATGATAAGTAGCCGAGGATGGAGTAAAGTAGGTAATAATATTTAATAGTATGCATAAATCTAATGGAAAATTTTTAAACGAAGACTTTGACTTAAAAGTATATACGGATTCACCAAGACGTGTCTCACCAATCAAGGAAATGTCTTCTCATGTAAAGTTCTTTAATTTAGTGGCATTCTGTAATGTACTAGCAGAAGTAGTCCACACGGTTTTTTTGGTTGGGGGGGGGGGAGGAGATAGATTTTTATGGAGAAAAAAAAAAAAAAAGGAAGGAAATGTTAAAAAAATAAAGACCCAGAAATATAGAAGTTATTAATTTCATTGAACAAGTGGGCTAATAAGCTGATGGCGTTTTTCAGCCCTACCCGAAGTTTGTATTCGGGGGTCGATCCTTCTATAGAAATATGTTGCAACAGTGTTGGGGATCTGTATGCTAAGAGTATTCACATCAGCTCGTCTAAAAGATTCCGTCTATTTTACACCAAAAACCTACTTTTTCTATTTTACACCATCATTTTTACAAAACACCCACATCAGTTCATTTATTCTATCACCTCTTTTATTTAAATAATCAATTTTCTAATTATTTTATTATTTTCCACCTAACCCATATACCCTTTTTTAACGCGCTTTCCCTCTCCTGTATCATATTTTTTGATTTCTTTCTCTCTCTCTTCTATCTCTCCATACCCGGTCTCTCCCTCACGGTCTATCTCTCCATACCCGGTCTCTCCACTCTCCACTCACGAGCCTCTCTCTCTCTCTCCACTCACGAGACTCTGTTCTAGAGTTTCTCTGAAACTCCTCTCTATTCCAAGATTTTCACTCCTCTCTATTCCAAAAATTCCGAACTTTCGATCCAAGCAGGGAGCACGGCGCCGAGAAGAACTCCGATCCACTCTCTCTGTCTCCAATCCGAGCAGGGAGCACAGCGCCGAGAAGAACTTTCGATCCACTCTCTCTGTCTCCGATCCAAGCACGGCGAGAAGAACTCCGATCCAAGCACGGCGAGAAGAACGCCGATCCAAGCACGCCGATCCGCCACAAGCGCCGATCCACTCTCTCTGTCTCCGATCCAAGCACAGCGAGAAGAACGCCAATCCAAGCACTCCAATCCAAGCACGCCGATCTGCCACAAGTTCCGATCCACTCTCTCTGTCTCCGTTGGTGTGTCCGTGTGTGGGTGTGTTTGGTTTTGTGGTGTTTCTGGGTGATTTTGTTGTTAATTTTGTGGTTGATTTTTGATTTTGACTGTGGGAGTGTGTGTATAAGAGGAAGAAGCAGTTGATGATGATGGTGGTGTTGGTTGTGCAGATGGAGAAGAGAGAGAAAAAAAAGAGCGAAATTAGAAATTATTATAATAATGTATAGACGAGCTACAGTAACCGTGTATATATGCACGGTTACTGTAGCTCATGGAAATTTTTAGATGATTTTACACAAGTTTACATGAGCTGATGGGGGAGGTTTTTTGGCCAAAATGTGTAAAATGAGGAAGTTTTTGTATTATAGAAGATTATCCACCCACTGATGTGGATGCTCTAAGAGCATCTGAAACTATCTTCCTTTAATCCTTTGTACTTGATAATTTAGATACAATGATCAATTATTGTAACCTTTTCCTTTGGGAACAATTATTCCTTTCCTTTTCGGATCAATTATAAAACACTTTTCATTTTTGGGTTTCTTTTTAGAGCAAAGAGGAACCCACAAAGAAAAGAAAAATTAAAAACTATAAAAGTTTGAAATTGAAAGTATTGTTATTTCTAATACATCTAGGTTAATGTTAGGATTTTTCTTTGGAATTTTTTTCATGGTTACAAAGTTTACACTCAAGAACGAAATATTTATGCTAAAAGCCTTGTAACTTAATCAACACCTCTTATTCTAATGAAAACATTTATGGTTCAAATCTCTCCCTCCCCTTGTTATAACTATCAAATTATTAAAAGAAAATGAAAGAAATATTTGGAATAATATTTTGTAAGGAAACAATTTGGATCTAGAACCCAAAAGTTAAAAGGATCTAGGCCCAAAAAACTCAATACAATGAATTTGTAGAGAGTGGGTTGGAAAACTAGGCTATAATGAGTTGGGTAGCAATTATAGTGGATCCAAATGACAATAAGGTAGAGATAGACTGGTTTTTACTAAAGAAAATGGTCATCGGTATAGTCCGAGGAGATCAGTTTTTGTATATATTTCTTGAATTTGATTACAAGTACAGTTCTTAGTGCTACAGTATTCTTCTCTCAAATTTTCGATCCCCTCTTTCAGGGCCTCTCTTCTATTTTATACTATCGTTTCCCTTTCATCTCTGCCCTCCACATGTAGATCAAATTGTTGGTGTTGATCCCTGTCACATCAGCACCTTCTTGAAATCTTTGGGGAGTAACTGTAAGGCTGATAACTACTGTTCAAGTATCACTTCCTCATTAATGCGGCCAGAGAGTTAGCTGTAAAGCATTCAATGTGGTGGTAGCAGCTTTCTCTTAGATATTTCACATCTCCCATTTGTCCTGTACGTTCATAACGTATATCTTTATCAATAGAATTTCCTAAAATGTCACCCTAGATGACAGAACGCACTTTCTGACCTCTACTTCGCTTAGCTATGGAGATACTCCTCCTCGGCTTACCTTTCCCAACCCTCTCATTCGTAGCTCGCTCATGGAGTCTTAAGTCTTACATATTCATTACTGTTTATCTGTCCTCGGACCGCAAAGTGTCCTTGGACAAGGTCCAAGGCCTAACATATGTACTTCGGCCCCCTTATCCCTACATATTTTATTAGTGTCATCACACTCAAGTAATAGAAATTGACTCTATTTGATTGGGGTGATTTTAGATAGGATAAAAATTAAAGGAAATAAAATGGGAGGAAAATTGGTGTTTTTAGTTGTTTTGGTATCAAAGAAAAGAAGGTGGGATAATTTTTTTTTAAGGTAGATAATGGGGGGGGGGGGGGGGGGGAAGGTGTGGTTCATGGGGTTGTAAATAAACCAAGTTGTTTATGAACAACTTGTACTCTATTCTAGAAAATGCTTGTTTATATTCATTTGTTTAACAAAAAAGCCAAATTCAAGCCAAATTTTAAGCTTGACAATTAAACAAGCCAAGACATAGTAATTTTTTTTGTGAACAAGCTCTTGAACATTAAATTTGATTTAACTATATATAATGTTATATTTTTATATTTATACTTGTTTAAAAATATACTTATATAGACTTGAGATTGGATTATGTAAGTTTGTAAATAAGTTTTTATGATATCAAATTATTATTTGTAGTTTATTGATAATATAATTAGTCTATTTATAGTAAAAAATCATTAATTTGTAAAGGGACAAAATTTTACTCATGTTTTTACTATATATGAAAAAAGAATAAGTTTATCAAGTAACTTGTGAACAAGTTTGTGCTTATTCAAATGAAAAATTAATAAAGCTTGAACGTATAATCTTGTTTGATGATAAGTTTGAGCTTGGCTCGTGTTTGATTAGTTTTAAATACTTGACTCAACGCATCTCATTTACAACCCTAATAGAACCACAGACATGAGACCATTACTTGGCCATCACTTGAACCGCCACTATGTGAGTGTATTTTTATCCAAGAACACAAATTTGTAGTGTGGGGTCAAAGAGTCTGACAACCCCGACCCACCTCGTACTAAGCCCAAGGCCCATGCTGAGGAGGAAGTAATGGCCGAGGACGAATAAAGAAAGCCCAAATGGTCCAGAAACATCGCTAAAGACAATCCTATCCTCGGCCAACCCAGATCTTAGTAGGGAAGAACAGTCCGCCATCAACGGCAGCCTCCCAGAGCGTCCCAAGAAAAAGAACAAGTACTATAGGACAGCCACGGAAGCATGGTGTAGGAATAGCTCAAGGAGAAATTGTCACCTCCGCATTAAATGCCCACAACTAACGATCTAACCGCATTAATGGGGAAATGACCCTTGAACAGTGCTGTCTTAGTCGCTGCAACACACAGAAGGCCTGGGAAGGTGGCTGATGGGACAAGCACTCGAGCGTTAACCTGCATGACCAACAGATGGATGGCCAAGATCAACCGGAAGGGGATATATAATGAGAGAAATCCTCCTGGAGAAGGGGGCAGAAATTTACATGATCTTGGAAACCTTTGTGACCTAGCACTGAAGAAAGAATAAGAACACTAAATCCCTCGGATGAAGTGCCCGATGACAGAATTTCATACTTTAATCCATGTCCTTGCTGTTCAATTCATCCATAACCGTGTCTAGATGTTGTAATCCTTACTAAGACCTAGTTCTTAAACCTACTCTCTATAAATTTATTGTATTGGGCTAGTTGGGCTTGAATCCACTCATCTGGTAGCAGAAGTGCTCAAACCCCGTCCTTACATGTAGTTTTCTCAAATGGAGAGAATATACAAAGGAAGGAGAAAATTTTACCATTTTACCCCTAATAATAATAATAATAATTATTATTATTATTATTATTATTTTTTGCATTTCATTTTGTTGTCAAAAATGAAATGGAAAAAAAAAAAACCATATTTTCATCTTATTACTATTTCTCCATTATTATTATTATTATTTTTTGTTAGTGTAAAATTATCGTTGCAATCTTACTATGAGTGAGATTTAAAAATAAAAATAAAAATAAATAAATAAAAGAACAAAAATATTGCACATATATATTGTAACAAGTCCGTAACAAATTTGCCGCATATTTCTTGAAATTCATATGTTGAAATATGTGGGGGGCACGCTTTGTCAGCCAACAGTGGGCCTTAGGACCAGGATGAAGCCCAGCCATGGTGGGAAGCGAAAACGGGGTCGGCAGACATTTAGCCCAATCCAGCTGGGCCGGGCCGGTTCTATTTAAGGATAGTCCGAGGAGTAGTGCCTCCTCGGACGCACTTAATGGACGTCAGATACGTATCCTGTCCATGGTGAGGAACCCTCCTAAAAGAAGGAAGTGCTAAACGAACAGGGAACAACCGCTACTGCCGCATTAAATGCAGGGAAACTACTTTTCCAACCGCATTAATGAGGATTGGACAGAAAATAGTATTATCTTGGCCATTGCAACTCACAGAAAAAGGAGGGGGATGTCCTTTAGGACAGGCACTCGAGTAGAGGCCTAGATGGCGAACAAGTGTAAGGTCATTATCAATTAAAGGAGGATATATAAGAGCTGAAAGTCTCCACAAATGGAGAGGCTGAAGGATAGTCATCTGAGAAAAACTGAACAAGACAATCTCACGTCCTATTTGTTGCATGGTTCACCATTAATCACGTCCACTCTGTCAAGACCTAGCTCTGAGTCCCACTCTCTACAAATTCATTGTCGAGGGTCTTTTGGGCCAAGATCGCTGGCTTGCTGGGCCTGGGCCCCAAAAACCGCCCTTACAATTGGCGCCGTCTGTGGGGAGAACTTGTGTCTCGACAAGTGAAACCGCGAGAATGGAAGGATCAGGTCCACACCAAACAGGACGTGCAGACTCCCAACGACAGGACAATGTTCTGAATCTTGAACGGGAGAAGGACCAAAATAAACAGCGAGAGGGAAGTGTGAACACCTCTCCCACAGGAGTGGGCCGGTCAAAGGGGAAGGGTCGTGCTTCCCCTGAGCAAAACGATCGAAAGGTTCTGCTGCAAGAGATTGGTGCCTTAAAGAGAGAGTTGCGCCGAGCGCAACGAAAACGTCCTTTATCCCACTCGGACAGTAGCAGTGATGGGGACAATGAATACAAGCAAGCATCAGGAACCCCTCCGAGTGAGACCTTCTCTTACGAAGAAGAGCGGCCTTACAAGCGCGGCCACAAGAGTCCATCATACCACGGCACAGCCAATGATGCCATGAGCCGTGCTTTGGATCGCATATCCCAATCTCCTTTCACGCGAAGGATAGAGAGGGCAACGCTTCCTCGGCGGTTCACTCAACCGGCGTTCGCCATGTACAATGGTCGGACCGACCCAGTAGAGCACGTAAGCCAATTTAATCAGAGGATGGCTGTCCATTCCAGGGATGAGGCACTAATGTGTAAGGTGTTTCCGTCCAGCTTGGGACCCATGGCCATGAGATGGTTTGATTCCCTCCCACCAAACTCCGTTGACTCCTTTAAACAGCTGACACAGGCCTTCGGCTCTCGCTTCATAACCAGTAGTAGGGTTCCTCGGCCCCTGGATTCCCTCTTGTCCTTGTCCATGCGAGAAGGAGAAACGTTGAAAGCCTACTCGGATAGATACTGGGAAATGTATAACGAGATAGAAGGGAATTATGATGATGTCGCCATCAGCACATTCAAGAGGGGCCTGCCGACAGATCATGGCCTGAGAAAGTCCCTCACTGGGAAGCCGGTCACCAGCGTGCGTCAACTCATGGACAGGATTGACAAGTACAAAAGGGTCGAGGAAGACCAGCAGATGGGGAAGGGTAAGGCGAAGGTTGTCCCTCAGGAGAGGCGGGACTTCAGGTCGGATCGTTTTAACAATAGTAACAGGTCGAGAGGTGATTATATGGGGCATCACGGATCTACTGGGGCTCAGGCGGTTCATGCTGTATTCCGGGAACCGCTACACAAAATCCTGGAGAAAGTGAAGTATGAACCTTTCTTTCAGTGGCCGAACAAGATGGCTGGTGATCCGTCGAGGCGCAATCAGAACCTGTATTGCGCGTACCATCAGGAGCCAGGTCACACCACGGACGATTGCAGAAGTCTGAAGAGCCTTTTAGATCGGCTCGTCCGGGAAGGGAAGCTAAGGCATCTACTGCATCGCCCTGAAGGAGGACAGGAACGGTCGAACAATGAAAGCGGACAAAATACGTTGAGGCCGCCCCTCGGAACAATTAATGTCATCCTCGCCGCACCTGGGAGGACAGGTTCTGCCCCTTTCAGGGTGATGTCAGTGAGCGGTATCTCAGCTCAGCTGGACAGCAGAGTTCCTAAAAGGGCCAGGGTGGATGCCGCTCCCTTAATCGGATTCTCGGAGGATGATAAGCGAGGTTCCATTCAACCCCATGATGATGCCCTGGTCGTCACACTCAGAATTGGAGGTTATGACGTCAAAAGGGTGCTAGTCGATCAAGGTAGCGCTGTGGAAGTAATGTACCCCGACCTATACAAGGGGCTGAATTTAAGGCAGGAAGACCTTTTACCATACGATTCTCCTCTAGTCAGCTTTGAAGGAGCACTCGTCACCCCGAAAGGCATGATCAGGCTGCCTGTGCAAACAGACTCGGACGTGGTGGAAGTGGACTTCATCGTAGTAGATGCGTACTCCCCCTACACAGCTATCGTTGCCCGACCGTGGCTTCATGCATTAGGGGCTGTACCATCGACCCTACACCAAAAAGTGAAATACCCGTCCGGAGATCAAATAAAAGAAATAATCGGGAACCAGGGCATGGCCAGGCAATGCATGGTGTCGGCAATTTCGCGACGGCAAAGTGGTGAGCCTTCCACATCAGCCAAGAAGGGATTATAGCAATTAATGAACTCGGCCCCAGCCGAGGGTGAGAAAAGACCAGCCCCGGTAGTAAGTTGTGAGGATCTGGAGAAAGTACTCGTCGGATCAGACCCAGAGAGGTTCTTTCAAATTGGTTCAGAACTACCGCCCCAGGAGAGGTCAGCATTGATTGCTTTTCTCCGACAGAATGTAGATGTGTTTGCGTGGGACCCCTATGAAGCCCCCGGGGTCGACCCAGGTTTCATCTGCCATCACCTGAATGTGAATCCGGCTATAACACCTAAAAGGCAGCCTCCTCGGCGACCGTCGAAAGAACATACCGACGCCGTAAGAGAAGAGGTCGCAAAGCTGAAGAGGGCAGGGGCTATCAAAGAGGTCTTCTATCCCGAGTGGCTGGCCAACACGGTCGTGGTAAGAAAGAAGAGCGGGAAATGGCGGGTCTGCGTAGACTTCACAGACCTAAACAAGGCCTGCCCAAAAGATCCCTTCCCTATGCCCCGGATAGACCGGTTGGTAGATTCGACTGTCGGACACCCCAGAATGAGTTTTCTAGATGCCTTCCAGGGCTATCACCAAATACCCTTGGCCGCTGAAGACCAGGAGAAGACTGCTTTCGTCACGCCGGTTGGGAATTATCATTATAAGGTTATGCCTTTTGGCCTGAAGAATGCCGGCTCAACTTATCAAAGGATGATGACCAGGATGTTCGAACAGCAGATGGGTAAGAGCGTTGAAGTATACATAGACGACATGGTGGTTAAAAGCAAGTTAGTGCCCGACCATATTGGAGACCTCGGCGACGTTTTTCAAATTCTGAGAAAGTACAAGCTACGGCTCAATGCAACTAAGTGTTCATTTGGGGTGGGATCTGGGAAATTCCTGGGTTATATGGTCACTCACAGAGGCATAGAGGTTAACCCTGACCAGATAAGAGCCATCCATAGCTTGCAGCCTCCTCGGAATCCTAAAGAGGTCCAAAAGCTTACTGGTATGATAGCTGCTTTAAACCGTTTCATCTCGCGCTCAGCAGACAGATGCAGGCCATTCTTTCTCCTATTACACAAGTGGAATGGATTTGAGTGGAATGAGGAGTGCGTTACCGCTTTCCAACAGCTAAAAGAATACCTCGCCCGACCGCCTATTATGTCCAGCCCCGATGCTGACGAGGTCTTATTCGCCTACATCGCCGTCGCCCCCCATGCTGTCAGCCTGGTGTTGATCCGAGAAGACAACGGTGCGCAGCGACCAGTCTATTATGTGAGCAAATCATTGCAGGAGGCAGAGACCCGCTATCTCCCCCTCGAAAAAGCTGTTTTGGCCATCGTACAAGCCACGCGAAAGCTTCCCCACTACTTTCAAGCACACACTGTAGTGGTGCTAACGCAACTCCCCTTAAAGGCCATTCTACGCAGTGCGGACTACACCAGCCGAATCGCAAAGTGGGGAACAATCCTGGGTGCCTTCGATATCAGATACATGCCTAGAACTGCTATAAAGGGCCAGGTCCTCGCCGACCTCGTGGCAGAGTTTGCGGAACCCACGCTAGAAGTCATGCTAGAGGCTGATGGGAAAATGATCAGCACAGTTTCTCGACACGAATACACTTGTTGGAGAGCACACGTTGATGGCGCGGCGAATCAAAGGGGCTCAGGAGTAGGAATTGTTCTGCTCTCCCCGGAAGGTCTAACCATAGAGAAGTCATTGAGACTCGGATTTCCAGCCACGAACAATGAAGCCGAGTATGAGGCGCTACTCGAGGGAATGTCGATGATTCTGAAAATGGGGGGGAAATCCGTGGACATACTCTCGGATTCGAGGCTCATTGTGGGGCAAGTAAATGGAGATTTGGAAGCCAAGGACGACAGGATGCAAGACTATTTGGATCGGGTTAGACACCTGCAAACCCACTTCCATCATTTCCGCCTGACGCACGTGCCCCGAAACGGAAACGCACATGCTGACTCCCTCGCGACGTTGGCAACCTCATCGGCCCAGCCCCTTCCTCGGGTCATCTTCGTAGAAGACCTCATCCAACCCTTAGCAGGGAAGGTCAGCGGAGCTCGAGTACACACCGTCAGGACAGGTCCGAGCTGGATGGATCCTCTAGTGCTGTACTTACAGCACGATACCCTGCCGGACGACAAGATGGAAGCCGACAAAATCAGGAGAAAGGCTGCTCGATTCTGGTTGTCCGAGGACTCCAAGCTTTATAGACGCTCGTTTTCGGGACCTTACTTGCTGTGTGTGCACCCAGAGGCCACTGAACTCATCCTGGAGGAGTTACATGAGGGAATTTGCGGAAGTCATACAGGGGGTAGGTCTTTATCCCACCGGGCCCTAACACTCGGTTACTGGTGGCCGAGCATGCACAAGGAAGCCCTGGAGTACGTGAAGAAGTGTGATCAATGTCAGAGGTTCGCCCCAAATATACACCAGCCTGGCGGAGAGTTGAACCCGCTATCCAGTCCCTGGCCATTCGCACAGTGGGGCCTAGACATACTCGGTCCGTTTCCCAAGGCAACAGGGAACAGGAGATTCCTTCTCGTCGGCACTGACTACTTCACCAAATGGGTGGAAGCCGAAGCTCTGGCGAACATTAGGGACGTCGATGTCAAGAAATTTCTTTGGAAGAACATTGTCACCAGGTTCGGCACCCCACACACCCTGGTGTCCGACAATGGACTCCAATTCGACAGCAAAGCCTTCAGAAGATACTGCAGTGAGCTAGGAATTATTAACCGGTATTCCACGCCAGCTTACCCACAGGGTAACGGACAAGCAGAAGCTGTCAACAAAACAATACTGAACGGACTTAAAAAGAGATTGGATGACGCAAAGGGAAGGTGGGCCGAGGAGCTAGCCCACGTCTTATGGACATACCGCACCACACCCCGGAGGTCTACCGGGGAAACCCCTTTTTCTATGACCTACGGAGCCGAGGCTGTCATCCCACTGGAAGTAAACTTCCCCACCCAGCGAACTGCCGCTTTCTTCCCCACTGCCAATGACAAACTTCTGGAGAAAAGCTTGGACCTCATCGATGAAAGAAGGGAAAGCGCTTCGGTCCATCTAGCACACTACCAGCAGAAGCTCAAGCAAGGTTACGACACCAAGATAAAGCCCAGACCGCTGGCGCCTGGAGACCTAGTATTGAGAAAGGTCTTGGGCACCGCAAAGAACCCTGCGTGGGGAAAGCTCGGACCGAACTGGGAAGGACCGTACCGTATCACTTCCGTAGCCGGCATAGGAGCCTACTTCTTGGAAGACTTGGACGAACATGTAGTGCCACGCCCTTGGAACGTAAATAACCTCAAAAGGTATCACTATTAATAAAAGTATCTTTTTCACTTGAGTTCTGGTTTCCTTGTGATTTTTGCCTTGTACCCTATTTTCTTTTTTCTTTTTTTTTCTTTCCTTTAAGTACTAGACAGAACCAAGGTTTTGCATGGTCCTTGGACTCAAGCCTATGGGGAAACTAGCTACGTTAACAATAAGCGTTAAACAGAACCTAAGTCCTGCCTGGCTCCTCGGACCACAGACTTGGGGGAAATTAACTGCTAAACTATTCCTAATAAGCGCTAAACAGAACCTAAGTCCTGCCTGGCTCCTCGGACCACAGACTTGGGGGAAATTAGTCACATTCATTTAAGTACTAGACAGAACCGAGGTTTTGCATGGTCCTTGGACTCAAGCCTATGGGGAAACTAGCTACGTTAACAATAAGCGTTAAACAGAACCTAGGTCCTGCCTGGCTCCTCGGACCACAGACCTGGGGGAAATTAACTGCTAAACTATTCCTAATAAGCGCTAAACAGAACCTAAGTCCTGCCTGGCTCCTCGGACCACAGACTTGGGGGAAATTAGTCACATTCATTTAAGTACTAGACAGAACCAAGGTTTTGCATGGTCCTTGGACTCAAGCCTATGGGGAAACTAGCTACGTTAACAATAAGCGTTAAACAGAACCTAGGTCCTGCCTGGCTCCTCGGACCACAGACCTGGGGGAAATTAACTGCTAAACTATTCCTAATAAGCGCTAAACAGAACCTAAGTCCTGCCTGGCTCCTCGGACCACAGACTTGGGGGAAATTAGTCACATTCATTTAAGTACTAGACAGAACCAAGGTTTTGCATGGTCCTTGGACTCAAGCCTGTGGGGAAACTAGCTACGTTAACAATAAGCGTTAAACAGAACCTAAGTCCTGCCTGGCTCCTCGGACCACAGACTTGGGGGAAATTAACTGCTAAACTATTCCTAATAAGCGCTAAACAGAACCTAAGTCCTGCCTGGCTCCTCGGACCACAGACTTGGGGGAAATTAGTCACATTCATTTAAGTACTAGACAGAACCAAGGTTTTGCATGGTCCTTGGACTCAAGCCTATGGGGAAACTAGCTACGTTAACAATAAGCGTTAAACAGAACCTAGGTCCTGTCTGGCTCCTCGGACCACAGACTTGGGGGAAATTAACTGCTAAACTGTTCCTAATAAGCGCTAAACAGAACCTAAGTCCTGCCTGGCTCCTCGGACCACAGACTTAGGGGAGATTAGCCGCATGTATCCAAGTCACGGAGGGGACCCAAGGCTTCCTTCTTCACCTCGGACCTCAGCCTTGGTGAAAATAACTACTACTTGATTAGCTCATACTTAATCGCATTGTTTAAGTTACGACTAATGGCTCAACCTCGGAATTCTACTGATATAGTCAAAATTCGTTCATAACAAAGGCAAAGCAGAAGCAACGAAACAAAACGAAACGAAGTTATACCATTCATCAAATGCCAAAATGGCTCGTTTTACACATACTTGCGAAGCCAAAAGCAAACAAAAGCAGAAAGCAAAACCTATTACAAGTTAATCCCTACACTAATGCTTTAAACTGGGTCCTCGGCCAAGCGCTTCTCGGGGACAGCGGCCACGGGGTTTTCTTCCTCAGCCGTTGGTTTAGGCCCAACTTCTTTAGCCTGCGCAACGACATCCCTTATAGTAAGGGCGTCTTCTGGCGATTTGCCCCTGGCTGACGTCTGCCCTGGGATGTCGGCGCCGGGAGGGACGGTTTGTGCAGAGGCGAGATCCCCTAGGGAATCCGAGCCAGGGATCTCGCGAATATCTAGTGGGAAGAAGATACTCTCGAGCCTCCTAAGGTCGGAATCCACAGGGACTGCTGCTCGGTCCATGGCGACTCCCCAGGCCTCAGTAACGTAGTCCCTGCAGACCACAGCTACCTCTTCGGCCAGCCTAGTTTCAGTATCCGCCACTCCCCGTTCATAAGAGGCCGCCACCGCAGCCTCGGCGGCCTCCCTGGCCAATCTGGCCCCTTCCTTCACTTGTACCAGCTGCGCCTTAAGATCCTCGACCAATTGCTTCTCGGTCGCAAGGTTTATCTCGGACAAGTGAAGCTGTTTGCGCATGTCCTCGGCCTGCTTCATTGTGCTCTCAAGGCCCGCATTGGCGCTGTCCCGTTCCCTCACAGCCTCCTTAAGTTTTTCTTTTAGGCTTTCCTTTTCCAGCTTCAGGACAGCAGCAGTTTTCTCCGCGGCTACGCGGGATTGGACCTCGCCATTAACCTCTTCCCGTGCACTTTTCGCGCGCTCTTCGGCGATGTAAACCTGCTGGGTGATCTGCATAAAGTTAATAAAGGTGTCGTTAGAACGAAAATAATGCTAGCTGAAGGTGAAGCACAGCGTCCAATCTGGCCAAGGCTTGTTGCTCACCATAGCGAGATCCCTCTTCAAAGACTTGAAGAGGTCTGGTTGCCCCGTTTTCCTAAGCCCATCCATGTCGCGGGGCAAGAGCAGGGGTTGCTGCAGGGCCTCGGCAAGGTTGGTCGCCTGCCCCCGTGGACACTCCCAAATTGTGGCATCCCAGGGAATGGGAGCACCGTCCAGTTCCAGCCGTGGGCTCCAAGTACGTTGTGCCCTCCTCAGTGCCGCCTCATCTCGGCTGTCAGTGGACTTGGCCCGCTTATCCTTGGGCTCCTTTCCTTTCTTTTGCTGCTTCAGTTGCTGAGGGCCGACCTCACCCTCCTCCAGCTCTTCCACTGGCCTCTTCCGCCTCAAATTTGGCATAGGCTGAAGTGGGGGGTCGGTAGATGGAGGAGGAGGAGGGGGAAGCTTAGCTGGAGGCTGCTCCTTGGGGGCATCCTTAGAGGACTGCCCCTTGTTCCTGTTAGATAGAAGGCCTCGGAGGCCAGCCCTGGGCTTCAAGTCCATCCCTTCTTCCTCAACCTCTTGGCTAGTATCAACTTGCGCGACGACTAGACCGAGGGCAGGGGCTGCTGAAGCACGGTCTGAGTCTGAGTCAGAGTCCGAGAGTTCTACAACTCTAGCCGACACCTCCCCTTCCTCGGCAAATTGGAACCGATCTATCTGTTCCTCTAGGGAAGAATGCGAAGAACCAGCCTCCTCCTCGGGAATAATCTCTGCAGGGATGGGGCGGTGATCAGGCAATCGAGCAGGAGGCAAATCTGACGAAGCGAGAAACCCGGGTATGGAAACGTTTATACGTGCCAATCTCGGACTTCCAGCCCTAATAGCTTGACCAGCTTCCACCAAGGACCGAGAAAGAGGAACAAAATCCAAAATCAACGGAGCCGACCGCAACTGTCCGTCTTCGCTCACGAAAATCTCAGATCTCAAGAGGTAATTTAGAGCAGGAACGTTGACCAGGCTCAGCCGAGGGGTTGTGTGCTCTTTGTCTGCGAAGATCGTTAAGTGAGATATGTTAGTCCGAGGAGACATGTAGCCATAACAAAGGAAACGCAACACAAATAAAGCAAAACAAAGGGGGAAAACTCAAACTAGGGTCCTCTCCGCGGAACCTAATGTTATGGCACCCCACCTGGCTTTCCTGCCCTGGTCGGACAGTGAATGCCGTCATGCCATGGTCCGGAGACGATCAAATGGTCGTCCTTCAAGCCTTTGCTGGACTTGGGGAGGCAGGATATCAACCTCACTTCATCAGACCTGGACTTTAGGTAGTATGAGTCCCCGAGTCTGTGGCATTCATAGAGATGAACCACGTCACGCCAGGTTAGGCCGAGGTTCATTTGGTCGTTTAATACGTCGGTGCACCCCAAGATCCGGAGCAGGTTTGCGGTGCACTGATAGGGGGTCAATCTATGACCACGCAGGTAGTCCCTAGTTATTCTCCCCATGGGAATCGTCATTCCTCCCTCCACGAAGGCTATCATTGGAATCACGACCTGCCCTGACTTCCTTTTGAAGAAAATTTCCTCTTCGTGGCAGTACTCTAAACCTACCTCCGGTGGAATACGATACTTCGCCCTGAAGCCCGCCATACCGGCCGGAGAGTCTACCATTTTTGAAAGCCTACCCATTTCCCCCTAATCCTAGGTTACACGAAGGAAGTTCGCCTAGAGAAGAGTAACGAAGAAGGAACGCGCACTTACGGGTAGGAAACTTGACGGAGTCTTCAATAAAATGGTGGCGAAGATAAGGGCGTATTGAAGGAGAATGCACTAAGGTCTTCTGAACACTGGCGCTTTCGTAGAAAATGGGGAAAAAACTCCTTCAAGACCTTATATACCCAGGGGAAGTTGGACAGACGCACTCCCGCCTAGAACAAACAAAACGTTGTTCGCCGTTGATCTGGTCTCCAACCGTTGGATTGAAAAGGCGTAATGCTCCAAAAGCTGCAGTTAACTCCCCCGTGGGGCATTAAATGCCTTCAGCATTAATGAGGCACGTGATGACACACGCTCGCCCGGATAAAGTAGAGAACCACGATGGGCTGTCCAGCAATTATCAAAATCCCGTCTTTCCTCCTCGGATCAAGAAGAAAGAGCCGGAATTTTGAGGGGCTATTGTGGGGGGCACGCTTTGTCAGCCAACAGTGGGCCTTAGGACCAGGATGAAGCCCAGCCATGGTGGGAAGCGAAAACGGGGTCGGCAGACATTTAGCCCAATCCAGCTGGGCCGGGCCGGTTCTATTTAAGGATAGTCCGAGGAGTAGTGCCTCCTCGGACGCACTTAATGGACGTCAGATACGTATCCTGTCCATGGTGAGGAACCCTCCTAAAAGAAGGAAGTGCTAAACGAACAGGGAACAACCGCTACTGCCGCATTAAATGCAGGGAAACTACTTTTCCAGCCGCATTAATGAGGATTGGACAGAAAATAGTATTATCTTGGCCATTGCAACTCACAGAAAAAGGAGGGGGATGTCCTTTAGGACAGGCACTCGAGTAGAGGCCTAGATGGCGAACAAGTGTAAGGTCATTATCAATTAAAGGAGGATATATAAGAGCTGAAAGTCTCCACAAATGGAGAGGCTGAAGGATAGTCATCTGAGAAAAACTGAACAAGACAATCTCACGTCCTATTTGTTGCATGGTTCACCATTAATCACGTCCACTCTGTCAAGACCTAGCTCTGAGTCCCACTCTCTACAAATTCATTGTCGAGGGTCTTTTGGGCCAAGATCGCTGGCTTGCTGGGCCTGGGCCCCAAAAACCGCCCTTACAAAATACATTGTTGTAAGATTTATGTTATTCATATTGTTATAAACCTTCAAACAATCTTAGAAATAATGAAACCCAAAAAGAAGAATAAAAAACTACTTTTATGAGTAGGTTCCAGTTAACTCAACTGGTAAAGTCTCTAATGGTTGAATAAGAGATATGGGGTTCAATCTCCGCCTACACCAAAAACCAATTGGTGTCTTGGTTTAATGATAAAGAGCATCATCAGGAGTGGACGCCATAAATTGAAACTCTCTCTAAAAGAAAAAAAAAAAAACTACTTTTATGATAAGTGTATAATAGAAATTAAAATTATACAAAGTTGAATTTCTTTCCTTTTATACTTCTTTTCAACCAAACAAAAGAAATTTATGAAATAATTATTTCTTATCCTTCAATACATAATTTTTTTATTTTTTTTTAAATCTTCTTCATTCTCTCACTCTTCTATCTTTTATATGTTCTTTATTCTCTTACTTTTCTATCTTTTCTATTACAAAGGAAATGTTATAAAGGCTGTGTTTGGTTGAGTGTAAAATATTTTCTGAGTGTAAAATATTTTCAGGTGAAAATATTTTCGGGAAAGGAAAATATTTTTAAGTGTTTGGTTGCATTCCAAAAAATACTTTGGAAAATATTTTCTAGTGTTTGGTTGTGTTGCTGAAAATGCTCTAGAAAACCTATTTTTATCATGTTACTCACATTTTCTTAGGATCCAAACAAATATTATTACAGAGAATCAAAATATATAAACAACACAAGAAACAAAAATCAAAACAAAAAAATCAAAATCACAAGACCAATCGTGAGAGAGGGACAGAGAGAGATTGGTTCGTAGGTGCGACTCGCTGGTGGATGATCGGTGATGAGGGAGGGGTGGATCTGTGATGGCTGGCGATCAGTGATGAGGGAGGGGTGGATCGGTGATGAGGGAGAGGCTCGGCCCAAACGGCGGTGCCGTCGATCTCAAACATGGGCTAGTGGTCGGTGATGGCCAGATCGGTGATGTTGAGCGGTGACGGCCAGATCGCCCAGATCGGGAGAAGAAGCGTTAAGGAAGAAGAGAGAGAGAGAAAAAAAAAAAAAAAAAAGCTTGGTCGGCGCGTGATATGGGCAATGGGGGCAGTAGTGGGGGTGGCACGATCTGGGTTGGCCGGAGGGGTGTACTCTCTCTTCTTGCTCTCTCCCTCTCTCTCTCTTTGTCTGTGAGGGCTGGAAATCATTTGAAAGTAAAATAGAAACTGAAATTGATTTCCGGCTTGAGAGGGGTATTTTACAGTCAAAGCTGAAATTAATTTCCGTTGACTCTATTTTCTTGTGCTTACCAAACACATATAGGAGTGTAAAATGATTTCCTGAAACCCTTTTCAGCCAAAACAAACGGACCCTAATACTTCAGCACAACACACTTTATTACATACCCAACGTTTTATACATATTTTTATATTAATAAGAGCATTAGTATTGGTGGTACTAAAAACTATATTGCTATTTTTAGTACCACCAATCACAAAAATGGGGCTGCAATGGTGGAGCTATAGTTAAAAAATTTAGCTTCTCACTTACGATGCACAACCAAAGAAACTCATATAATAATATTTGGATAAAACTTAGGTACAGTATCTTAGGTGCTGTTCCTTAGGTTTTCCTCTTAAGATTCTACCATTTGACTACTTAACTAAAAAATATACTTCCTTCCCATGAGAAAAAATATACATAACAGAATCTTAAGAGAGAAACCTAAGGAACAGTACCTAAATACTGTATCTAAGTCTTGCCCATAATATTTTATTCTCCTTCCTATATTTTAATTAAAAACTATGTTTTCTCTCTCTTACTTTTTTCTCTTTCATCACCTCACCGTGTCCTTCTTCCTCTCCTCACTTTGTTCTCTTTCTTCACCTCACCATGTCTTCTCCCTTTGCTTTGATTGATCTAGCAAAACCCACAAATCTCTATACCACCAAAGAAAAAAAAAATCTCATTTTTGAGTTTTGACCCAAAAGACAGAGATATAGAAGATTAATTGAGAATGGGTTGCCTGGTTTTGTGACCGTTTTGTGGTGGTTTTTGAGGTGGGTTTAGTGGTGGTGGTGGGTTTTTTTTTTTTTTTTTTTTTTTTTTTTTTTTTTTTTTTTTTTTTAAATCAGAGTTCCGTTGGTTTGGTTGTGGTTATGGCAGTGGGTGGTTATGGCTAGGTTGGGTTGGTGGTTGTGATGTGGGGGTTGTGGGTTTGTGGTTTGGTTTTGGTCGGAAGTTCCAATTTGTGGGGGTTATGGGTGGCAATGGTGGTTATAGGTTTGGCGGTGGCTGGTGGTGGCTATTGGTTTGTTGAGTTTGTGGGTTTGTTCATGGTTGTTCTTCTTTCAAAGAAAGAGAGAGAGAGAGAGAGAGAGAGAGAGAGACAGGGAAAGAGAGAGATGGAAGAAAAGAGAAAGAATAAAAAAATAACAAAGAAATAATATTTAAATGAAGAGGTAAAGTGACTCTTCTCTTTTTTCTATTACAAAGGAAATGTTATTAATTGTTGACACCCCATTTTGCAACCTGCATTTAATCTCACATAGAGGGTTAAAGGATAATATTGTCTTGGAAATATGCATCTTGATTCTGGTCACTAAATCCTTAATCTCATTTCACCAAAATGATCTTGATGTTGTAACAATCAAATCGACTGGTCATAAGCCTTAATCAAACCATCAGGTTAGTAGTTATCATCAAATCAAGTTTTAATGACCGGGATGCACTATTACAAATTGAGTCCAACTATATGTGATTATGAACAATTGATTCGAATTGATTATAATTATAATCAATTTGAGATTAATGATGTGTTATAATTTAATTGGTTAGGACTACATTTTATAGTAAGGTTGCATACACCTAATGAGAGTGATTGGAGCCTATTAATGTTAATTGGGAGCTAATTTGGAACCTATTAATGTTAATTGTGCTAAAATTGTTTTCTAACAAATAACCTCTGCTCACCATTTCGTTGATTTTTTTTTTTTTTTTTTTTTTTTTTTTGGTGAAGAGGAATTAGATTAAAACAACTAAACTGAAAACAGAGTAGCCGGGTAGAGCCTGTTCAAGAACAGACCATTACAATCAAAATCTAAAAAACTAGAGATGTCCATAGGTGGACTCTCAAAAACAGTGAAATCAGCATCTAGAAGTCCTCCCATTCTGGTAAGAGCATTCGCACACCGGTTGGCTTCTCGGAAACAATGCTTAAACCGGATTCGAGGAACTTGTTTGACCATGTGTCTACAATCATCTATAAGCGAGGAAGCGAAGATGTTAGAATACTCCGGTTTAGAAATAGCATCCACGATAGACTTGGCGTCTAGTTCTACTTCAACAGCTACAAAACCACGGCTAACACATAAGCTCAAGCCATCTCTAAGCACCCAAAGTTTAGCAAGGAAGCTTGAAGTGATCCCTATCTTGCGAGCAAAACCCACTATCCATCTTCCTTCTTCATTCCGAATTAGACCTCCACCCCCTGCCAAGCCTGGGTTACCAAGTAAAGAACCATCAGTATTAAGTTTTATCCACCCCGCTTCTGGTTTAACCCAACAGACTGGTGTTGCAACTTTACGCACAGGCACCTTGGTAGAAGCAGCACAAAAAGCATATTCGAAAGCTCTCTGGATGATATCTTTAGCCAAGTGTGGGTTCGGACCCTGGTTTCTAAACACCATTTGATTCCTTCTTTTCCAAATCAACCAAATGGCCATTAGAAACAAAATGCTCCAAGGGACACGCAGGTGGTTCGTGGTATGCTTGCTAGTGCCATTCACCTTAAGCCACTCATTTATGCTTCTATCAAAGAAGAGGTTATCAAGATTTTGAGCTCCCAACTGCAACCAAACTGGCTTCACCACGGCATAGTCTCTTAAAGCATGTAAAATGGACTCATTAGAGGAGTGACATAGAGGGCAAGAGTTGTCATCAGTAATACCTCTTGAGCATAGGCAGTCCCTCTTGACCATTTCGTTGATATCTCTCAAAATATTTTGAATCTGTGAATGAGGTTAATTTTTTCAGAAATTAGACATCCGGGGCTTCAATTTGAGTACAAGAACGAGATAATTCCGATCAGAATTGAGTAAGATATGATTTTTTGAAGTTGGCTCTACAGGTTGTTACAGTAGCTATGGGAAAACCGAATTTTGTTTGCTTCTCACTCCCACCAATCTCTACATTTAATGCACCAGATTTTCCCTAAGGCTAAAATGAGTTCTAGGTTTATGATTCTTTGTCAACCCTCATTAAATGGCATTTCATTCATATTTCATCCACTACTACTATATCAATCCCTCTCTCCTTCATTCCAAAGGACATAGACAAAAACCCTTTCTCTTCTCTCTTGAGTTCTAGGAAGTTGAGTAGTCTTGTTATATCTTGGTCTTCTTGAGACTCAAGGTATTGAGTAAGATTCACTCTTCCTCTCCTAACTCTTCTTTTCCTCCACCCTTGGGACCTCCCTCAAGAGTCTCCTCATCTACCATATGGATCTTGCATGAAGGTATAATCCATTTCCCTAATTGTTTTTTTGTGTTGCCATGATGAGAATTTAAGATTAAAGCATGATAGTAATCATTTAAATTCCCTTGTTCATCACATGTTCATGCATAACACTAATTTTAAACTTAAATCCACCTCAAAAATATGAAAAAACATGTTTGTTTAATAGTTCTTTCAAATTCTTGAATTTAGGATATCACTATCCACACACGTTCACTATAATTTATTTTTCAATCCAAATGAAATACTTAATAAATTGAATTAGGGTTTATCACATGCACACACTTTAAATTCAACATGCAAATTGATTGATAACATATTGGATGATGTGATATGAATGTTGGGCACCATAGTCTAGAAGACCGGTTTCACCAAGCAAGGTGGGTGCCTAACACCTTCCCACCTTGTAACATAGCCTCCGAACTTAGATCAAGGATTGATAGACCAATTTTTATCCTTGTAATTTTCAATTTTTAGACTGTAACTAAGAAACAAAGTTATGTACTTTATCTTAGATTGTATTTAGGACCAAAACCATGTAATTTTCTTATGATCAATGTAAATTCAATTGAAAATTAATAAAATGAGGAATTTTTCAATTTTGGTTTTCTTATTTATCCCAATAATTAAATAAGTGGCGACTCCATTGTAAAACCTTTAATCTAAAGGGGAAAATATAACTAGTTGAACCTCCATTTTGAGAGGTAATAACACGACTCCATCCATTCACGTAGGTTTGGTCCAATATCATAAAAACGGGCCGAGGGCGCGGTCTCTCATATTAATACTTCAGCACAACACACTTTATTACACACCCAACGTTTTATACATATTTTTACATCAATAACTAGGTAGAAGAGGGTTTTGTATGTAGAAAATGAAAATGTTGAAGTTAATTTTATTATAAAATGTTTACAAATTAACATGACCATGAATATTACTTAAACACCATCAACAATATAAATTTCTTAATTACTTTTTTTGTTGTATGTTAAAAAATTGACAAATAAATTGTAAAAATTATGTATTTAAATTTATAATTTCCTTGGCATCACATAAATATCATTAAAAAAAAGTCACCATACTGCTACACATTCATGTTAGACTCGAAAAACAAATCAAGCTTCATATCTTATAACATAGCTAACAATATTTGACTAATTAAAAGAAAGAGGAAGGAAAGATCTGGGGGCAAAAAAACAAAAGAAAGAAGATTGGGAAAGGAAGATCAAGATAGAATTGGTTTTCTATATTAACACGATGTATGATAAGGATAAAAATAGTACTTACTCATATAAGGCATAAAGCTGACGATTTTAGATAAAGCCATTAAGCTGACGGGTACAGTTACAACTGTCAGCTTCCTCTTGTAGGAGTCAACGAATGATGTTCCAAATTGGGGCAATGAGGGGAGTCCACAAGGCACACCTAAAGGCTGACGACATCAACAAACTGACGCCAGTAAGGCTGAAGGAAATAAGATAAGCTGACGACCTTGATGCAAGTTTACTTGCTGCCCACGATTGCATATATAAGGAAATGCCTTGCCCTCCACATTTGATGCTACTCAAAGGATCCCTATAAGGAAAGGATCCCGCCAAATATGCCCAAGAAGACACCTATAAGGAAAAGACTTCCGCACCAAGGAAGAGATGTCAACCCTCTATTACTATAAAAGCCCCAATACCCTCACTAGCCCAGGTACGCATAATTCACCCCTCTCTAGCACTCTAGAGTTGTAAGAAGTTCTAACTTGATCTTCGGAGGGTACTTGGCCGGCACCACACCGGTGCTCTCTGCAAGGTCTTCTCTTTTGTGTTGTGCAGGTGCTATTTCGAGTGTGTAAGTACCTGTGGCTCACTGGTGACTTTTTTGGCATCATCAATGTATATATGTAAATTCTTGTTGTTTGATAGAAAAGTGGAATCTTTGTTGATGAGTTGATGTTCCTAGTTGAGAAGGAAGGATCCACTGGAGTGTGCTCCACACTTGTTGAAGTACTTATCAGGAACAATGTAAGCTATGAAAGCAGCAGAAGTAAAGACTGGTGGAGAGGTAAGTGAAGACAAACTTGTTAGTGAAGCATTTTTATGAATTAGAGTGATATCACTTATATCTTGGCTTATCAAAGTCATCACTGATGCTATATTTATTATACAACAATCACAAGAAGTCGTGTGTGAAAAATGTGTGTTTTTTTTTTTTTTTTTTTTTTTTTCACTTGGACCCACATTTTTATTTCTCTAAAATGGAGAAAATGAAGAGAAAAATATGGAGGGAAGGCAAATGTATCATTTTACACCTAATCACATTTTTCCTTTTTCTTTTACATTTCATCTTCTTATCAACTATTAAAAAAAAAAAAATACATGCTTTCAACTTATAATTATTTATGAATATACCATTATTTACGGGGATGGTTTACTGTCTATGCCGCTTAGGCCTTGGCCTAAGGCCCCAATAAGCAAAAACTTACATTTTTTATTTCTAGAAGGTGACTCTAACATTGCCATCCGCGCTATGATGAGTGATGATTTCTCTGCTGCAAGCTTCGGACATATCCTTTCAGACATAAAGGCCTTGGCTACTCACTTCAGGCATGTGGTTTTTAGGCACACTCGTAGACAGGGCAACAAAGTCACCCATAACTTAGTAAGAGCAGCTTGTAATTTTCATCCTCTCTGTACTGGGATTGAGGAAATCCCTGTATTTTCTACTATTGACTATTTAGCAGAAATTATTAATGAATAGTATCTCCCTTCCCCTGGTTTTGGGGTCGGTTTCTCAAAAAAAAAAAAAGATATATCTTAATTTTGAATTTCTTCTAAAAATATTAATTTGAATATTAAAACTTTAAACATGATAAAAATATAATAGTAAATTTAGATGAAAATCTCATAAATTAATGAAAATTTCATCAAGAAGAATTAGAAAATTATAAAATAATACAAGAAGAAGTTAACAATGAAAATAATTTAATTACGACATCAATTTTATTGACAAAATTTATTGTAGTTGTTTTTGCAGATTTATTTTTCTTAAAATTAAAATTGATAAAATTCTACTTTACATCGATTGGGTTAGCCATATAATCAATAAAAAAGGGGATGTGTTAGCAAAACCAAAATGCAGAAACTTAATTAGTAATTTTGCATCTCTAGAACATTAAGGATTTATTTATGGTACTAATACAAAATTACTAATCAAATATATATATATATATATATATATATATATATATATATATATATATATATATAGTCGCTAACCCGTACGATGAATAGGATAGTTAAATAAAAATTAAAAGTATTTATTTTGCTTAAAGGTCTATGACTTGACTTAAAAAAATGTATAACTTGAAAATGAATGAAAATAAGTAATTTTTTGTTCAATATAATGATTTAGAAAAATTCTTTTTCTTTCATATCATTGGTTCCACATAACACATCTAAGTGTGGGTTATTCTATGATGATGATTTCACATAATACTTAATTGATATTAAATCTACTATCCACCACCAATCTAATCTATATTATCTTGATAGTAGATCTACAAATTGCATTCTCATATCCTCCATCGTTTAGAAGGTAACTGAAGTAATAATTATATGTAATGTATAAATTTTATTCTTTTACAATATAAAATTATTATGATAGATGATTAAAATAATTAAAATAAAATCTAATTTTCTAGAATTCTTTTGAAATAGAATTTTAAATTTCTTAAAACTTAGTTAATAGAGTTTCTATTTCACCTAAAAGTGAACTATCTTAATTAATGAGAATTTAACTTTTTTTTTGCAAATAGAAGATAACCATAGGCCCAATTTTTATTTTATAGCATAGGATGTTATAGTTAGATCTATACCATGTGTAATACGTTAGTCCATTATGATAGTTCCAAATAATATCCTAATACCTATCTATATGAGTTTTCTTTTTAATGATGTCATAAAGGATGAAGTTTAATAGAAGTCATTTAAGATCCAACGTATCCAATAATTTTAAAAAAAAATTAATTTCAAAAGTCTTTTAATTGTAAATTTTTTTTAATCATAAAAGGGACTCTATCTAAACTCTACAAAAAAACATTCGGAATGATCACATCATTGATACCATATCATGATGGTTGCAAATAGTAATATTATTATTCATGATTAATAGATGAATAATAAAACTGTGAATTAAGAATTTAACAATTCAAATATCAAGTTTAAACTACAACAACACATATATAGAAAACTCCAAATATTGGAACATACTTCTTCTTCTATTTTCATTATTCAATCAAAACCAAAGTTTCAAAAATAATTTCAATTCAATTAAACCCAATACATACATACACATGAATGAAAAGAATTCCAAAAATAAAAATAACAATCTCTAAAAGCCTTTGCCTAATACAGTCACTATTAATTTTTTTCTTTTTCAAATTATTGACCAAAATATCTCTCATATATGTTAACATTAGACCTGATAAGAAAACTTTACATACCAATGAATAACTCCCATTGGCTAGGTATCAGAGTCAAAACATAGTCATGTTGTCCAAAATCATATATATCAATTAGAGTTCAAAATATATATATATCATCCAAATATATATATATATAAAATCATATATTTAGTAATCAAATATATTTGTGATAATCTTTTTTTTTTTTTTTTACTTTAAATTAGTAATACAATTGAAATAAATTGTAACAACTATAAACAATTTTCAGAAGTTAAGATACAGTAGTATAAGCAAAATAAAACCAATTAAGATAAGGTCACTTATCTCGCTAGCTCACCACAAAAGAACTTCTCCCTAACACTTCCTCTAAAATCCTTAGATATTACCTAAAACAATTTTTTAGGTACCATTTACTCAATAATCAAATAATTAAAAAAACTTATAAAAGTAGTATAAGCAAAATAAAACCAATTAAGATAAGGTCACTTACCTCAACTAGTTCACCACATAAGAATTTCTCTCTAACACTTTCTCTAAAATCCTTAGATATCACTAAAATAATTTTTCATGTACCATTTACTTAATAATCAAATAATTTAAAAAAAATTATAACAAAACCTGACCAAAAGAAAAATGGCTAAAAATATCTAATAATTTTTCACTATTATCTCATACCAAAAATCCACATATTCATAATATAAATTTCTTTTACTTTCGGCAACTAATATTTCCTAGGGATAAGGCCTATCGATTACATATGGAGTCAAAGTCAATTTATAAGGACCACCACCTAGACCCATCTTCTTCTATACATGTGTTCCTCTTTTTTTCTTTAAAAAAAAAAACTCTGCCACCATTAATTCTCTTTTGAGACGAGGACAAAGTCACAAAACCAAGTACAAGTAAGGCGCATGGGCACTTACGGGATATATCTTTTTTTTTTTTTTTTTTTTCATCTGATAGCTTGTCAGATTACAAGCCTACACCATGACTTTTCCAATTTACCAAAACCACAATTCGGTAAACTTGTGCAGAACCGGACCCATTAAAATTAAAGTTATGTTGGAAATTCATTTATTTTGTTGTAATTGAAAATTTTATACTGAAAGTACTCTAAACAAAAGTAAAAGTTAGTTACAATAGTACAGTGAGAATCATGAATATTGAACAGTGTTAAAAAGTGTAGTAAGACCCATAAATAGTAGCAAAAATAAGCTGAATAGTAAAATAAGTTAGCAAAAATAATTTTTGCCAAACATACACTAAGCCTAAAAATCTACAGCTTCTTTTTACACTTAACTCCGAGAACCATAATCAATGTTAGAGACTGTACAGTAGGGGATGTTGAAAGCGTAGAAGTAGTTTTCTTAAATAGGAGAGTGCGGACCATGGGAGAGTGTTATTGTATTTGGCTAGAAGTCTAACTTGCGTTAGGTTATTATTATTATTATTATTATTTATAAATAGAGAGAGTATAAGGAGTCTAGGGATAGTGGGAGAGTATTGTAGAAAGAAGTGTTTGTTTTATATTTTGTAAGTTTTGTTTTAAAAAAATAATAATAATGTGGCAAAATCTAGAGAGGTCAACAAGAAGTTAAAAATTTCGGTTTTATATAAATATAAATATATATATATATATATTTATATAATGCCTCATTTTGCTATTGTCTCGGTCTCAATTTGTATTGAGCAAGCCCTAATAGCTTAACAAACAAACATATTTCATTGTACATTATATGTCAATAATAATTTGAAGCATGATTCTTGAAATTTATTTGTTAATATAATTCATTGTTGTAAGATTTAAGTCATTGTAATAAACCTTTAAATACTATCAAAGACAATACAAAATTATTTCTTTTATGATAATGCTATAACAAAGAAAATTTATACTTATTTCCTATCCTCCAAAATATAATGGAAATTTTATATGTTCTTAATTTTCTCACTTTTTATCATTTATATCTTTTTTTAATCTTTTCTTTCCTATTAAGCAAAAAATTTCTAAATTAAAGAAAACTTTTATTAATAATGGACTTTTATGTACTAAATTACAAAATACAAATCATCTATACCACTTTTTGTGTTTTACTTTACATTCCACTAATCACAACTTATTATGTATTTGTTTAACTTTTCATACAAAATAAACCAAAGTCTAAATTTGAAAGCAAAAAACACATCTAACAAGTTTTAATTGATGAAACATAAAAGTAAAACACATTACATTTCTCAAATTATGTTCTCATTAGTCATTATCTACATTCAGTTGCTCTAAAATCATTGCAGATGTTTCCTCCGGTGGGATTCTATCAAAAAGTTAATAACGAAAATGATTATATATAGTAATATTCAAATATGTAATACAACAATTCTTGACTAAATAAAAAGGTCATAGGTGGTGTGCAACACTAAAACATTTTTACAGACACAGCATATTATTATAGCATTTTACAGAGTTATGATGACAGGAAGCCACATAAACGTAATAAAGCTAATGTACCTCAAACTAGAGAAGAATATCTTGCCCCATCAATCCTCAATTGGGTTTTGACTTTCACTAGCCGTTGTATCAGAGTCATCATCCACTCCAGTGGGTGTATGATCATCTTTCTCCATTGGGATTCCATCAGAAGGCAATTGCCAAGCAAGAGTTAACTGCAACTCCAATGAAGAATTTATTGTGCTTTCTTCATGTGGGTCTGCGTGCACTGCAGGTTCTTGAAGCATCAGTGCATATTGCAAGTCATATAGCACTTCATGCATTTTAGGCCTGTCAGCACCACTTGTCTTCAAACACTTCTCAGCTGTTTCACCAAACTTTCGCAATGAGTTAGGCTTGATTTTACCAACTAGCACTGGATCGATAATTTTCTCAAGTTGGCCTTTCCTTTGCCACAGCATCCCCCATTCAGCTAAGTTCATCTCATCCATTGGAAGCAAGTTATTAATAGCTGGTCTAGCACAAAGAATTTCAAGAAGTACAACTCCAAAAGAGTACACATCAGATTTTTCTGTCAACTGTAGGGTGGTAAGGTATTCAGGATCAAGATAACCAAAGCTGCCCTTTACAGCCGTTGTCAAATGTTCTGGATCGGGAACGCCTGACTTTGAAAGGCCAAAGTCAGCAACTTTAGCCACATAATTTTCATCAAGCAAGATGTTTGTGGATTTTACATCACGGTGAATGATTCCTCCAGCTGTACCAGTGTGTAGGTAACGTAGGCCCGTGGCAGAGCCAATGCAAATTTCAAGTCTTTGCTTCCAAGATAATTCAGATGGTGAAGATGTTGTCTCAGAATTGTCATTTGAATGACAGAGGTGTTCTCTTAGAGTCCCTTTTTCCATAAATTCATAAACCAGTATCATCTCAGACCTTTCATCGCAGTATCCAATCAAAGAAACAAGATGGCGATGCCTGATTTGAGATAACACAATGATCTCCGTTTGGAATTCCTCAATACCCTGCCCATGCCTTGCTTCACTTCGTTTTACTGCCACTTTCGTACCATTCCGAAGAGTTCCTTTGTAGACTTTGCCAAATCCACCCTCACCAATAAAAAATTTTGCATTGAAGTTCTTAGTAGCATACATTATTTCACCTAAAGATATCCTCCAACTGAGGTTCAGCTTCGAAGGTAGGGATGAATTAGCACTTCCTTCAGTCAACCTGTTTAAACTTAGCCCACCAAAAAGAAGCTTTGTCAAACTTTGGTCAGGCGCTGATTTCCTGCATTTCAAACGCAACGCCACAACTGTCATCAAAATTACAAATGCCCCACTACATACTGAACCAATGATCATTTTAACAGGGGAGTGTTTCTTGTTTGTAACTGGTTCACATTCCGCCAGTATGGGACCTGATGTCTTCATGAACTCCATAATCTCTAGCCCATTCAAAAATGCATTTAGAATGCGAGAGTCATGCTCTGAAGGGCTTATACTAAAATTCGTAAATCCAGAATCATCTGAATCAACCACATAATCGATGAAAAACGGAGTAGCTAAGCCTTCAGTTATATTATATGGATTAATCAACTCATCAAAGTTGCTATATATATAGAGATTGAAAATTATGTCATTAGGTGTTGTACTTGCTATGTCACAGAAATGGACCCGAACAAAGTGAGAAGTATTCTTACCGACTGGAAAACGCCAAGTTAAATTTAAGAGACTGGCGTTGACGTCACTGACTTCCTTCAATTGTTTGGCTGTCTGATAGACATCATCTGGGGCTGTATAATTTGTGGCCAGTGCAGGGTCGTATTTAGGCGTTTGACTATGAGGCGTGCTGTTCTTTGCAGAATCGCGGTTGAGTATTAGGTAACTATCATCTAGTACCCAATTCCTCCCCAAGTCATCATCGAATTCATTTTGGGAACCTCCAAAGTTGATCCTATGGATTGTATGCAGAACCTGAGACTGAGAGAGCAAACCTTTGTAGTTACCAACATTTCCAGCAGAAGTAACGCGAGTAACATTATCAGTGATGCGGGTCTCGTTGGCAAGAAAGACTTCTATGGCGTTTACGAAAGCCAAAGATGAGTCTTGAGAAGGTATGAAATGGATTTTAAACTCTCCTTGCGGGATGGTGAGGAAGAATTCCTTAATTACTGGAGAACCACTGCTGTTTCGGATGCTGAAATTGGTTAAAAGTGAAAACCCAGAAGCCGAAACATTGAACAGTGCATCATATAGATTAGCAGCATGTGACAAGTAAGCAAAGAAATGGAGGCGTACTATGTATGTACCGGTACCATTCTGGTGGATTTCAAATCTATACGAACATGGCTGTCTGTAAACTCTTGCTGTTTGATATAGTTCATAAGTCGATGCCGATGTGTTGCTGACTTGTTCGCTTTTGCCAGTTGAGAAAGAAGGGAAATTAGAGTTGATGTCAGGAACAAAGTCCTGGCTGTTGTAGAAGCTGGCGTTGGAGCTTGCTCCACAGTTGATGAAGTACTTGTCAGCAACAGTGTAAACTGATGAGAGAAGCAGAAGTGAAGAGAAGCGGAGAGGTAAGAGAAGGCAGAGTTGGGAAAGAGTCTTATAGGAGCGAACCATTTCCATGGATTTTTTTGTGAGAGTAGCTGGTTCTTCTGTGGTAATTATGAATTTATGATGGGTTGCTAGCGATGCAATAAGGTTGCTGAAAAACTGATAATAAATTAATAATCAACAGTACGCATATATCATATTGAAAAATAAAAAAGTATTATAAACAAAGACTTTGACTAGAAACTTTTAAAGAATATACTTTTTAGTTACTTACATCTTCTTCATTCTCTAACTTTTCTGTTTTTCACACGTTCTTAATTTATTTTTATCTTTTTAAAAAAGGCTGAATATTTGACTAACTCTGATCAAAATTGTGGTGTGATAAGTAAATTACTAAAAAGGAAAATATATATCTTAATGCGTAATTACTAAAAAGGCCAAAATATATAGATATGAGAAGTCTTTCCTACTTAAGGTTTCACCTTCTTATATTAGAGCATTCTTATCAAGAATTTAAAAAATTTTAGCATTTAACACTTCAAAAACTTACTTTATTCACTATACCACCCTACTTTAAGATATATCAAACATCAAAACTTCTATATTTTTTACCATTTCATTTAAATAATATAAACTACTCATTAAAAAAATAATAATAGAACACCGACACACAAAAATTTATAGCAAACAGCCAACCACCTCCTCCACCACCCCTACCACCGCTCCACTTGCCATAACCACAACTGCCACTGTTGCCACCACCCACAACCATGACCACCAACCACCAAAATCATAACCAAATCACAAATTCAAACCCACAACCTCATCACCATTCACCACCAACAACCGAAAAAAGAAAAAGAAAAACAACCCTCCAAAATCACAACCAAATCACAAACCCACAACCTCATCACCACCAACAATTGGAAAAGGAAAAAGAAAAACAACCACCGAGAGAGACCCACGCAATCAGAGACCTACCGATCAGAGACCCACGCTGAACTTTTAGCCAATGACCCACGTCATTTTGAGTAGCAGAGGATTAGGATATAGTGTTGGTTACGATGCGATGGAGAAGAAAGTGATGGACGACGGTGACGATGAGGTTTCGGTGGTGGTGTCGAGGCCAGTAGAGAGGAAAGATTCAATGGAGCTTTTGTTTTTGAATAATGAGAATGAGAAATCACAAAGCTCTACCTCACGGTTTGGGCTTTGAAGTTCTGACCGACGAACCTTGGAGGGGAGGAGCTCAGACCGTGAAATTGAGAGAAACAGAAGCTCTGGGGAAAGAGAGAAGAGGAAAGTGAGAGAGGAGGGAGAAGAAAGAAGAGAAAATAATAAGAAAGAAAGAAAGGGAAAAGTAACGAGAATAAAATATTATTTTCCGTTTAAGATTTGTGCTACAGTGGGCTTGTATTAATACAAGCTCACTGTAGTAGTATCTCAAAATTTTTGAAATTTGAAATGTTTGATGGAGTTGGTTTTTTAGTGTATTGGTGCTAAAATTTAGCATATAACACTTTTAGCATTCTTAATGAGAATGCTCTTAATAATAATAATAATAATAATAATAATAATACTGAGCCGTGTGGTGAGCACAAGTCGAACTATTCTTTCGCCTTTTACTAAAAAAAAAATTAAATAAAAAATAATAATAGTTGTTGTTTATTGTTATTGATTCCTTTTTATAGAGGATTCTTAATGACTTCTTATCAATAACAAATTACATTTATATTTTTCATTGTCATGAAATACACAATAATTATTTTGAAACTTTTTTTTTTTTAGAAACATTATTTTGAAACCTTTAATAGTATGAATTTCTACAAATTATGATTTTATTAAGATTTATCTTTTCCTTTTGTAATTATCGTACTCATTAATAGTAACTACTCATTTTCTTTTTGTGCTTATTATAAGAGTAATACAAGAGATACAAATTTTTTTACAAATTACTGATATAGTGAGTGGTTATTGGTATAAATGAAAAATTGATATTAATGGTAGACTTAGATGAAAACCAATAAAAAGTTGGCACATCAACAGTTTGTAAATATAAAAATATATATAAATATATATATATTTTGAGATAGTAAAAATATTATAAAATAGTTTGTGACTGTAGCATTACTTTTATTGTATTGAGTACTACTAGATCCATAACATTATCACAATAATTTTACAATAAATTCTAGGTGGCAGTTGTTATTGGTAGGTAAAAAATTTATGTTAGTAATCGCCGAAATTAAAACCAATAGCAACTTATTATAACTAAAATTTATTATAAAAATATTGTGAAAATAACATTCTCTAATATAATTTATTAATTTTTTTCATATGGTTAACAATTTTTTCTTAAGATTTGTTCATGCTCTTGCTCCATGCATATAACAACACAACACCCTTTTTTTTTCTTCCGTTTTTTCTCAACCTCATTTTCTTCCCCTTTTGTCTTCTTTATTTCCCCATTTTCTCTATTTTCCTCCACACACACTTATTCACATTTTGTCTTCTTTCAACACCTCTCTCTCTCTCTCTCTCTCTCTCTCTCTCTCTCTCTCTCTCTCTCTCTCTCTCTCTCTCTCTCTCTCTCTCTCTCTCTCTCTCTCTCATATTGTTTACTTCGCCCAATACCCACACTTCAACAAAGTGACTTTGGTGAGTCATAGTTTCCTTCTCGCATTAAGGCAGGGACAAAGCTATCAGTGGACCAAGGTGGGCCATGGCCCCCCAAATTTTGAAAAAATTTATATACCATATATAAATTTATAAAAATTAAGATTTTGGCCCTACAAAATTCTTCTTGGACCCCCCTAACCCAACAAAATTTTTCCTTACCCTGAACATAATTCTTGGCCATGTAGTGAAATAAGATTTAGCACAAACACTACAACAAATTTTTAAAATTTAACCCAAATACTCCAACAAAAATTAACCACCAAGCCCATCCTTAAGCCTTTCAAAATTTACAAGAAAAACACCATTTTATCGACCTATAGATGATAGATCATAGATGTAGTGATTTGTGATTTCAAAGGAAAAAAAAAAAAAAAAAAACACACCAAGCACCGCACCAAAACATTCTTTCGAAGGCATCACCATTGCGACACATCATCTAACCCACTTCACGTAGTAACAATTCGATGCTGCCACATAGTTTAGTATGCCTCAGACTTTGGCCTCTCTCTCAGTTTTGTTTTTCCAACTCTGTTTAATGTTTATCTTGCTATAGCACTGTGGGGGCCAGTTAATAAGGAGGTGCTGTTAAGGCTGTGTTAACTGGGCCTATGGCCCGGTCCGAGGACATTAGACCATCCGAGGAGGTCCAGACAAGATTATAAGGAGAACGGAGTAGAGAGAAGAGTAGAGATAATATGAGATAAGTCCAACAAATGTTCGAGGATAGAAGCCATCTCGGCAACAAGTGACTGAGATCAGTAAGAGTGTCATATCATCATGGACTCTCTTCGAGGTTACATCACCACTAAGAGTTAGACGTTGGACAAGGGATAAGAAAGGAGAAGGGCAACAAATATCTTCAAAAAACTGCTACCTCCGCATTAAATGACTCCCAACCAACTCTTTGGCCGCATTAATGTGGAAGTGATACCTGAACAGTGATCAAACAGCCTTACAGCTACTAGTTGATGGTTCGGGGAGATGTTGGATAGGACAGGAAGGAGTTGCCCAAATCTAACCTACACGTGTGTGGTAAGGATGATATCAAGATTGTAGTATATAACATGGGAAGATGTACTAAGAAAAGGAGATCGAGAAAAATTAAGGAACTCTTGTAATAGTTCTATGAATTCCTGTAACTTAGTGAAAAAGAAGGCATTATAATAAAAACTCCACAGGTTATGCCGAGGAGAGATTTTCTGACTTTTTGTGTTTAACGATCTAGAATCAACAGTCTTTATTGTCTTTTTTTCTTGAGTAGAACCAATTCTTTCACCCACGCTCTACAAATTTATTGTTTGGGCTTATTGGTCTAAAATCCAATCTTATATTGGGCTCAATCCAATCCCAGTCCTTACAAACACCATTCTAAATTTCTAATTATGTTTAGTTGGACAGCCAGACTACTTGTGGATTTTGATTTTTTTTTAATAAAGAAAAAAGCATAACCATGAATCTAGTCAAGAGTCAAAAGGCTTGTATTCTTGTGCTACTGTTACCAATTTATTGTGCATTGTAATGAGATAGTGTTTGTGGTGAGTACTAAGTAGAGTGTTTTTTTTTTTTTTTTTGATAACATGAATTTGTAGAGCGTTGATAAAGCACATTGTTATTTTTAAAGTATAATTAAACAATTGATTGATGTTGATAATACAAGTTTTACTATATAATTTTTATAATTTGATGCACTACCAATAAAATAATTATTTTATGCATTTTCTTTTGTAATAAATAGATGCTAATTTGAATTTTCATGAAAAAAATTTGTTCAAATTATGGCCCCCCTCCCTTGGAGTTCTAGCTCTGTCCCTGCAGTGAGGCCTTCACCTTCATGGCTCATCAAGAATCAATCCCCACTTTGGTACCACCCTTTGAAGCAGCTTTCTGACAATTGTGTTGATCGGTGACTCGATAATTCTCATCAAGAATCAAGACCCATTTCACTTTGGTAGTACCCATAGCATGCAATGGTGAAGGGGCTCGATTGGCAATGAAAATAGCTTTAGAGAGTGACAAATCTTAAACCTGTGTACGGTGACTCCAACGGTTCTTGTTGGAACCCAAATCTCTATTTCCTATTGGCTATGTATTTTCTTGTTAGAGAAGAGGGGCAAAATAGAAAGTTCATGAAAAAGGTGAGGATAATTAGAGATAATATTAGAAAATTTCAACAATAATATATTTTGCATTTGTTGCCTTTCACAATTGCAACTCAAAGCTGCCACACGAAAACGCAGGATTCTTCATATTGGAAAAGACACTTTTTTTAATAGGAAAAGAAGACATTTTTGATAAACTTGCGTTTGCAATAATTTACCAAACACGCATTTTGGGTATTGGGTTGGAAAACATGTGTTTTGGGCTTCTTAAAGTGGAACTAAACAGAAACTTAGGATCTGTTTGGATACCGTTTATTTTACTGAAAACTTATTGCTAAAAACACTGTGGCAAAATATTTTTTATTGCTGAAAATATTGTTCATGCGTTTTTCATCACTTGGCTGGTCCATGAACAGTGCCATGGGACCAGCCAAGTGAAACGCAAACACACGCAAACGCCAACGCTACCGCTACGCAAACGCACACTAAGTGTCCTATTTATGAAAGTGTGTGATTTAAAAATTAAAATATATCCACTTTAAAAGTGTGGGGTTTTAATGCATTCCAAATATGAAACTACATAAGTTTTTATTTGGGTAAACTACGTAATTGGTCCCTATCCTATACACTATATTTCAATTTGATCCCTAACCTTTCAATTGTGTCAATTTGGTCCCTAACTTTTTAGTATCGTGTCAATTTAGTCCCTAACGATATCTTTTGAATGAAAATTTATGACGTGTCTAATGGTCAAAACAAAAAATTAGCTTACGTTGATAAGACAATAAACTTAAATTTTATTTTGGCCGTTTGTCATGTTAGCAATTTTCATCTAAGATATAACATCAGGGACTAAATTGACACGACATTGAAAGGTTAAGGATCAAATTGACACAATTGAAAGGTTAGAGATTAAATTAAAATATGGTGTAAAGGTTAGGGACCAAATATGTAGTTTACCCTTTTTTTTTCCTTAATATTATCATTTTTCTCATGAAATATCCGTTGGTTTTAATCGCTGAGTAGAATTCCAACTGATGGGGTACTTAACAACTTAGCATTCAAGCTAAGCCATTCAACATAGAAGTAAAGTAATGTTGGCATTTGGTATGGTCGTTAGTGTCTCTTTGAGCCAGTACTCTAATAGGCATTTTATAGGTTCATAACATAAACACCGATTTGTTTGGGTTGGGTGCAAGAGATTTGAGCTCTAGATGTCATGGACACTTCAAAAAGTGCCAATCTTTTTAGCTCCAAGGCTCTTGGCAATAAAAAATCATTAACTATTTGAAAAGTTATTCAAGGGTAGAACAATTTTTTTCCCCCTAAATTAGGGTAAATGACCTTATTCGATGGTAAGATGTTCCTGACAATTAATAATGGACAAGAGTGGTGTGGGTATTGCGCAGGATATTCCATGCTACTTCATTTTCAATTGAAGCCATGAGTATTCATGACTCATGAATCAACAAATAGTGTCCATAAAGCTACAGTTCCATTCCATATAGACTTGGAAGCAACTTTTGCAATTAGTATCATCAGGGGAATGGAACTGCAGCTTCATGGAAGCCACACTAATTGCAAAAGTCATTTTATCTTTATTGCTTTCTTACCAGAACATCAATGAAAACACAACTTTTCATACAGACATGGAACAAGTGATTGTCAAACTTTCCATACCGCGTAAGAAAAGTTGATCAAATTTTTCGTTCATCAACCACAGTAGCTAGTATTAATGCAATGAGTGATTGTCATTCTTTTTTATATATTAAATAAATCAAGAAGAAAGGGAGCAAGATGAGCTCAATTACTATTATTTTTATGTCCTGAAAGCCATCAGTCTTGCAAAATCAGCCCAATGGACTTATAAAAAGTAGCCCATTGCAAGATTGTGAGCAATGGAATTTTACATTCCGAAGTACAAAAGGAAACCACTACACAAAAAAGCTTCAGCCTGAGCTTTATATCTTCTATAATGGGCTGTAAGGCCCAGTTGATATCTAATGAGTTTCTAAACTTCCAATATTCCGGGGCAAAATGGCCCATTAGCATTCATTTTTGAAATATTTAGCAACAGAGCACTGTTTTGGAAATAATTGGGAATATACCACTTTTTGTGGTACTCGAGCTTGCTAAGCTCGAGTACCCCATTTTTTCTGTTCCAGCGTGGCACCTGTTCGTACCCACACTTAAACCATCTGTTACCCACAATACCCAACCAAGAACAGAGCAAAACATACCCACAAACACGAAACCTCTTGATCTCGCTATCTCCCTCTCTCAATCTCGCTATCTCCCTCATCTCCCTCTCTCAATCTAAAGCTATTTCCACACAAATACTCTCATTCTTCCTCTCAATCTCGCAAACACTCTTCACCCTCACCCTTACCAGAACACAGTCTCACTCTCACTCTCACTCTTACTTACACCTAAACGTTCAAACCCTCACACCCTCACACCATCGGCGGCAGAAATTAAAAACGTCGTTGTGATCACTTTCGCGTATCGATGATGGCCGGGGGAGTGGAATCGTGGTCTCCGTCGCCGTCGCGCCTGAGGGAATAGGAGAAGGGAAAGTGGTGGTTGTTGGAGGAGCGATGGTAATGGCCTTTTCCGTTGGATGACAGTGGTGCGACGTCGTCTTCGTCCTCATCTTGTTCTTCGCCCTTTCTTCTCCCTGTCTCCGACCAATTAGGGTTTTCAATTTCATTTCACAGAGTCGCCACGCGGACCATTTCCCCTTCAATGGCGCTTTGTAAGCTCTCTCTCTCCGAAAAATTTGAGTTCTTTTTCTCTTAATTTTCACTAATCCAACTGGTTTTGGCGCTGCAATTCCATATCTTGGTTTTTGTTTTAAATTTTCAAGAAATTTCATACTTTTTTGAATTTTGGTGCATAATGTGTTGTGAAGAACTTAGCATGTTGATTTTTTTGAAAGAAGTTCTAATTTTTTTATCTGGGTTTTAGTTTTAGGTGAATAATGTGTTGTGAAGAACTTAGCTAGTTTGATTGTGTGGGTGCTGTGAGGTTGTGTTGGTGAATTTGGAACTTAGTGTGTTTGAATGAAAAATTGGAAGCACTGAAGACTTTTATAGCTTTAAATTGCACTAATAATGTAAACTTACGTTATAGACAAACAAATCCACATTATTAAACCCCCAGCATTCGTTGTAAATGAAAAGAGATACTACTACAAATCTATCATTTAACAAAATGGCGATTTCCACTAAAAAAAGAAAGAAAGAAGGGGGGCATTGTTAGTACGGACCAAATTAAGATAAGATGGACCACATAATTGTCTTTGGGGTGACACAAGAATTGTGTTTCCTGCATGTGCTTCATGATTCTGTTAATGTATAAATTCAGTTTAGGATTCTATTATTGAAAAGGAGATCATTACTAGAATAAGTACACCTCACAGCAAAAAAAAGGTTAGTCCATAATTAAGGTTGTGGGGTGTGTATTCTCTGGGAAAAAGAAAAAGGTTTTGAGGGTGCGCATCCCCTGCCCATCTCACCCTAAAATCCATATTTTTCATGTTTCCTGTCTTGTTTGTCCTCATATGTCCAAGCTGACCACATGCCCCACAAACAAAACTCTCTCTTGCAGATTTCTTGTCCTTAAAAACCTTGACTTTATCTCCCGATATTTTGATTTTCTTACTGACTAGACCAACACTTGTGATATCATTCTTTTTCATTAAAGCTTTCACCTAAAGCTTTCCATACTTGCCTTTTTTCGCAATAACATTTTCTACCTCCTTCATGTCTTTATTAAATATCTCTTTGGAAGAATAGGACCCATCAGGTTGGGCAGTACTGACAATTTGCTTGATCCGATTTGTGTTCTCAAAACCAAAACTTGGTTGCAAGCCCAAAGCCAGCCCTGTTTCCTCCCTCACAACTTTAGTCTTTTTCTTCTTCCTCCTCTCAGCCTCATCATCTTCCATGAGTAACCTGCATAATTCGGCAGCTTCAACGGCTTCATCTTCATTTTCCTCTTCTGCCTGAGCTATGGATGGGCGCCTTCTCATTTTGAGCCCCTTAACACCATCTGCTTTGTCATGCTTTGACTCATAGTTACCTACTTCTTCCTCACATTCCTCTGCATCAAGAAGATTCTCTAAATCCCCAGCAAATGAATCAAGATCACTATTTCCTTCAGAGTCACTCTCATTTTCACGATCTAAGGGAGAAAGACTCTGAACTTGTCGTTCCCAAATCTCCTGACACTTCTCCCTTATCTGCTGTTGCAGTTGAAGAAATGACATCTGCTGGCCACGCGCATACTTGCTGATAGTTGTGGGATCAATCTGTATCCCCGATGCAGCTTGCTCACTTGAAAGTTTGCGTATCATAGCAATACGGTGCCACATAGTCAGTTTCGCAATCTCCTCCTCACAAACATCCAACTTCAGAAGAACCTCCCGTGCTTTGCAGTATTTGATAATTCAACTATTCTTTTAGTCTTGCGGAACTCAAAACTAGGACTTCCATCCTGACTGACCTGGTCCAGGTCAATAATTTCTTTGGGCCGTTTGATTATGATTTTCTTCTGAGGCTGTTCTCTATCTGTTTCTGTAGGTGGATAAGACTGTTTTCTTTTCTTGCATGAGGGTTAGTGATAATGGCAATGGGTTAGAATTCATTGAATTTGTGGTTCTTGTAAGTTTTTTATTTGGGTTTTAGTTTTTGGTGAATAATGTGTTGTGAAGAACTTAACTAGTTTGATTGTGTGGGTGCTGTGACTTGTGAGGTTGTGTTGGTGATTTTGGAACTTAGTGTAGGTAAGTTTAATTAAAGTTTCTCTATCTTGGACTGGGAAAAAAAAATCCTGTTGCTTTTAGTCATGAAATTTACTTGTTCTAAGGCATTTTGAACTAGTTTATATTTTTGAGAGAATAGGAGATCAGTGGCACTAAATTGAGTGACCATATTATATTCTATGAATATGACTTCCATTCTTTCACCACTTTATTTTCACACATCATAGTTTGCTGATTTGAAGCTTTGGATCTTTAGTTTCTCACATCATATTGGGGGCTCAATTGAGTTATTGTTTGCATTTGCTACATTTTTTAATTGGTTGCTTAAGCAGTAAATATTTTACTATGGGTTGGTAGTTTGAACAGTCAAGAAAGAAACCTGAGAAATCATAAAATAATTTTATAGAGATGCTAAATGTTATTATCTGCGCCATTCTAACTTGCGCCTTAATTATTGTTAACTATGCTTTCTTCCTTTGAAAATTTGTTTGAACAATTTGGTGGGTTATTCTTATGAAAAGCATGCCAACTATAAAGTTTCCAGTTACTCATTATAGAACCCATAACCAACAAATTTGCCACTACCCATAAAGGTTTTTTTTTTTTTTTGGTTAATATATATGATATAGGGTTGGGTATTTTGGCTGGATTGGTTTTGATTTTGGTATTTGGGTTAGATTTGGTTTTGATTAAGTTATTTGGTAGACTTTTTGATATTAAATGATCACATAAGAACTTTTGAAGTGGAATATATACTCCACAAGTTTATGTGCTCAGTGCTCTTTACCTTAAGTGTCCAAATAGTGGGGTCACCTTAGTAGAAATAAATTTGAAGCAAAAAATAGTGTATTTTGTGGAAGCATAACAAATTATAAAATAAGTTAAGTTGGAACTTTTAGTGTTTAATGAGTGGATTGGGTTTCTCAAAAAAAAAAAAAAAAAAAGCTTTAGGGATTTTTAAAGAATGTGAGTGAAAGGTTTATGCATTTGGGATCAAATGTGGTCTGGACACTAGGAGTAGATGATGGCCTAGGTGTTTACTATTTACCCTCCCAAAAAAATCACTAACATAAGCACTCTACCTTAGATACAGTAGAGAGAGAGACACTCTACCCACTGTTTTTTTTTTTTTTGGCTGAATGAAAAAGAAGGGGGTCTCCAATATCGCGTGTACCACATGGACTTTGCTGAAGCTATCGCTCAAACCGCTCATGTCTGGGTGCTGGAACAAAAACTCCTACCATCAAGCCACACCACGTACAATGTTTCTCAATGATATTAGGCATGACCCAATCTCAATGATTATATAAACAGTGGGTCCTTCTTAGGCTTGAAATGAATTTGGTCCAAGAGTTTAATCAATGACATAAGCGAACCTAATTAAACTAATTTGAATTATTTTATAATAATTCTCGCCCTATGTCCTGACAATAATACTATATGATGTGCTTTAGTAAATGGAATTCTAAGGTCCAAGGGAGAACATGACAAGCCTTCCCTATCTTGGATTGACATGATGTACTTTTAATAATAAAGTTGTTTACAAATTCTACAAGCAACTTTGCATGACTTTTATTCCATACAAAAAGCATCATTGTCTTCTCCTATTCGTGGTGGGTCAATGGGATAAACTTTCTTTTCGAAAGAAACAGGCAAGTGAAGAAGCCGGAGAAACCACACCCACAATCTCCAACAGTACTTCTCTCTATCTCTTCGTTGTAAGAGAAATGGAGAGAGATGGCATGGAAGGACTATTACAAAGTTCTGCAAATTTCGAAGCCCAGCCCAATACTGATGGTGGAGATATACCACCAACTGGTGCCTCTGCCACTGCCACACCTGTTGTTGTACTCAGCACCCTGGTCGCACTTTGTGGCTCATTCTGTACTGGCTGTGCTGTAAGTACCATAGCATTAAATTATAGCATACATCATGTTGTTGAACAAACTTTTTGTTTTTCCTCACGTATAGTCCACTTTTTGCTCGTTTCTTAAGCATCTACTTTTCTATGTTTTTTTTTGGGAGTCACCAACGTCCAGTATAACTGTCAAAGTCACCAACCTCCAGTGCTAACTGCTAACTACTATGGTGGGTTTCAGTGTTGGTGTTAAATAAGGTTCAGTAATGGTCCCAAGTTCTGAGAACGTTGGTTTTGAGTTCAAACCTTTGAGTTCTTTTACAAATACTATTTTTTTTTTAACGACACTCCAACCCTTACTACTTTTTACAATAATTGACAGTTCAAGATTTTATTATTACACCACACAATTGACCTACCCTTGTTTTTGTATCAATACCTCTAGGAACATTACCCTTTTCACAATGGTTGATATAACAAGTTGTGATAGGTGAATAATAAAGTAGTTTCATTAGGACAAGGATGTTATTTCAATCACAACTCATGCCAAACGTTTTGAAAAATCGTCGTAAGTAGAGAGGGGGGGGGGGGGGGGGTGCAGTGGACTGTATTAACATGGGTCATGGAATTGTGAGGACCATCTTGCAAGACTTCGGTTTTTGAAGTAAAAGAGATTGGCTCAGGGCAGGGTTGGTAACGAGCAAAGGGACTATCTTGCTTCTTTGGGATGCAGAGTGTCAATAGGTCTATAGGATGTGGTAGAATCTTGAGTAATAAATGTCTCACATATACGTGGAATCTAATTATATGGGTTTTAAATACATGTAACATGTGTATTAAGAGGAGTGTGATATAAACTCGTTGCATACTGTTTTGTGGTAATATAGGCCTACATGGGGCATTAGCCACAGGATTTGCTGATTTTGTGTGGACAAATACTTGATCATTGACTTACAGATAGGATATTCATCACCTGCTGAATCTGGAATCCTAGAAGATTTGGACATATCTGTGGCAGCAGTAAGTACTAGTAATTTATTACCCTTCTTTTTTTCACTTATGGTTTATTTGTACATACATTTTCTTGGATATGTTGTTTACTTGTATAAATATTTTTGTAGCTAAGGTAAAACTTAAACCTGTCATTTATTCTCTAATAATAGTACCACCCAAGCCAAAACAGAGGGGCATCATTCACTTCAACTTACTAAGTGCACCCTAATTTGTCAATATATCACAGGGAAAGTAAATATGTTGTATGAATATATACTTCAATGTATGTTATTTTTTTATTTATTAAAACCATAGCTTTTGTGCAAGTGTGCATATACATGCCCAAAAATAAACAAATGTGCTGAACATTAAATTACTATACATATATATTTTGTTTTGATAATTCGATAGTTAAGAAAAGAGAGATTTGAATCCTAAATTTCTTTGTCGGATACATCAGGAGGTGCTAATAGCGTTACAACGCTCTTGGCTTTACTATACGTATATATAAACATAATAATGAGAATATCAGTGTTTCTAAACATTCTTATGTGAATATTTATGTATTTTTCCCAAATTTACACATATATGACCAATGAAAAACAAATTTAAATTGTTATGTATAGTGCTGCACAGATGCACGTGTATTTGTTCTTCACAGCTTCATATTGAATTTCCTTTAGATTTTACATCTTTGATGAATTGTATGTATGGCCAAACTTTTTCTTTGTGCTGAACTTTACTGTAATGAAATGACACATTTCGTTGTTTCAGTGGAATTCATTTTGTTGCCAATCAACTCTCTCATTTATCTTACATTTCTTCTGCCTTGTGCAGTATTCAGTTTTTGGTTCATCATTGACTATTGGAGGAGTGATTGGTGGATTAGTAAGTGGAAGGATTGCAGACCTTTTTGGTCGGAAAGGTGTAAGTTTCTTTTGTCACCTTTTTGTATCTTAAGGCTCACTGTAAACTTGTAAATCTATAAACTTTGTGTGTGTGTGTGTGTGTGTGTTTCTTTTTACTATTGTAATGCAGGCAATGTGGTTCTCTGAAATCTTCAGCTTGGTAGGGTGGCTCGCCATTGCATTTGGAAAGGTGCTCTCTCTTGTCCTTCATTCCAGTTACGTTGCATTTGATTGTCAATATGTTCAAGTAATAAGGCAAACCGGAAGTGGTGGAAAGGGTTGTAAGTTCTAACCAACTTCTATAACTTGTAATAACCCTAGAATCTTTTAGGAGCCTCAGGATTTATAATAAAAAACCTTCAATCAACAAATTGAGAAAAAAATTAGGGAGTATTAAATAACTGAATATATTATTGATAGCTTTGCCTTGAAGGCTAGTAACTCCCTTTCGTTATGGTAACAATTCTACACTTAGTAAACGCTGGACATATACAAGATTAATATTGATTTTGTAGGATGATAATTAAATATTCTTGACTTTTAATCCCAATTCACCTTGTCTTGCATTTTCTCAATGAAGTCACACGAAGCGTCAGGATGTTATGGAAGGAACTATTCTTAGAATGAGTTCCAACTCCCAACTAGTTTTGAAAAGAAAACCTTCTGATTATACCTAATATCTTACTTTTTTTAATCTTTTTTTTTTTTCAAGTTACTTCCATTTGTTATATTCATGGAAGTTGTGGAAGGGCCAAGATATTATTCGAAATCAACATGAATCAGGTCAAGGGAATCACTCATTCTACATTTTCTCTGCTGGGTTTCAATCATTAATGGAGTTCACTGTTTGTTATAGAACATTTGGTGGCTCGATCTTGGGAGACTTTCATTGGGAATTGGCATTGGAATTTTTTCCTATGTGGTAATTTATCTGTGTTAACATTTGATGTATCTATTTAAAAGACACAAAATAATGCTCAAGTTCTTATACCAAACAGGTACCTGTATACATTGCAGAAGTAACACCTAAAAATCTTAGGGGACCATTTGCATCAGCTAACGAGGTATAATGAAATCATTGTGGTGTTTCACTAATGTATTTCATCGGAAATATCATTACCTGGCGTACCCTAGCATTAATAGGTAACTTGTTTCTTGGTCCTTCACTAGTCACTAAAACAATAAAATTGGTTTTATTTTCAGGTACTACTCCATGTCTTGTACAACTAATGGGATTATTCTTCGTTCCAGAGTCTCCTAGATGGCTGGTGGGTCCAAATATCTTGATGGGAATGTAATTTATATGTTGTTTTAATTTTGTGACTAAAAAGAAGACGATTTAGAAGTATAAGGAGTGAAGAAGAGAAAGATCAATTTTTATGACATGTAACAATATTTTTTCATTATTTCATGACTATATATGTGTCTCAATTGGACTTTATTGTAGATGTGGGATTATATTATGGGTGAAAGCTATAGTAGGTTCTATACTTGATCTTATCACTATGTTGGTATTGGCTAGCACGTGCAGCCCAAAGTAGTTCTGAAAAAAGTAGGCGGGTATCTGCCTATTTTGAAAATTGGCAGGTTGGTACCCGAGCTTGGTGGCCTCGGGTACCTTGTGAAGTACCCGAGTCCAGCAAGCTCGGGTACGTTACTGCCAATTTTCAAAATTGTCAACATTGTACCCAGGCCTATTTTGAAAATTGGCAGGTTGGTACCCGAGCATGCTGGACTCGGGTACTTCACAAAGTACCTGAGTCCAGCATGCTCGGGTACCAACCTGCCAATTTTCAAAATAGGCCTGGGTACCAATGTTGACAATTTTGAAATTGCCAGGTTGGTACCCGAGCTGGGTCCTCATCTCATCTCTACCATGTACAACTGCGGGAGCAGGGCCGGCAGTCAGTGGGGGAGACGTACGGGTGGTGGGCAACGGAGATATACTAGGAGATGTGGGTGGGCAAGTACCATCGCTCCTCATGGATGGGGACCCAAATGTGTCTCTATGGGCAAACGTATGGGATGGACCCGCATCATCGTGTGCCATGGAGCCTACGTCATAAGCAGTGTCGTCCCACATCTCATCTGTTGTCTGACTTGCTTCCTCCATGGTGTGGTCATGCACGGGTGTGTGGCGCCGAGTAGATGTGGGCACGGGTGTGTGACGCCGACTAGATGTGGGCACGAGTGTGTGACGCGAACCAGATGTAGGACGCTGAGCAGATGTGGGACGTCGACTAGATGTGGGCACGGGTGTGTGACGCTGACCAGATGTGGGAGGCCGACTAGATGTATGACGCTGGCTAGATTGACAGCCTCCACGCCATTGACGTCCACCTGCTTGCCGACCACGTCGTACAGCTGGTTCACTTATGTTGCCCACGTCACGTGCATGGTCCAAGGATAACCGACCGATCTCTTCAACAGCTTGCAAGGCATTAATACAGTCGGTGTAGATCTCAGACCCTGGTTCGCACTTCGTTATAATGTGCAACTGCGATTCAACCTGTCCGAAATATACAAGAGTAATGTTAGTAGGTTTAACTAAACTATGCGAAACAAAGTACATTTATAACGAAACAGTCTTTGTAAATTTACCAAAGTGTCCCAGTACGAAGTCTCTTTTGTAATATGGCGAACAGTGCGGGGACGAAACCAAACCAAATACTCGTCATTGTAGTTCATCTCCCCGTGAAAGGCCGGTGCATCGGCAATTTTGGCGTGCGCAGCCCATTTAGCAATATGCGTGGCATGTATTTGGGCCCAATTTTTTTCGTGCTTGCCCTGGAGGGTGATCTTGTGCAGTTCAATTGAAGTATCAACATCTTCTGGTATGCCTTGCTTCATCCCAAACTGTCGGAGAACACGTTCGGGATGATGGCCTTCAACCACCCAAAAATGTATGAGCGGCACAATAGACCTCCATATGTGTTGGCCTGCCGTACAATATGCGGGTAGAGAACGCAAATAATTTCTATACGGCTCCCAAACAATCTGCAATGATTCAACAGATGCAAACAACCATATTAACAATATAATTAGAAAAAATGTGTAGCGAATGTGAACAATACATGTAACTATGAAATTAAGAATGTTTTTTTTTTTTTTTTGATAAGTAAGAAAGATATATAATTAAGAATGTTTATTCACTCCAAAGTGAATTGTAAGTACAAAAACTACATGCCAAAGCGGTTCCCACTTGTAAGACACGATACCTGATTTGGCCGCAGTGAAGTAAGCGACACACGATAGGCACGTAGGACGTGCATCGAATGTTCAGTTGTTATCTTAGCCCCTTTCCATCTAGCAAACAACACAGACATAACCTTCATATTAGTTACTTACATAATTCCCATGCGAACAAAGTTAATGAGGAAATGTAAAATGGTAACTATCTAAGATGCTACATACCTGACAGCAAGTGGACCTGGAGGCAGTGCCTGGTGTGGATGCCTCATCACAGGACATATGTGGGGAAACCTCGCCCACGCCCACAACTGTACCAATAGTAGTGCACCCCCAATCTGCTTGGCTGTCTTCTCTGATGCCTTACAGAGGTGTCTATAGAGCCAACTTAGTGCTGCACTACCCCAACTATACTTCTTTCCGTTGCTGATTGGATCGAAATATTGCAAATACCTAACTGAGATCCGTTCTCCAGACTTATCCATAAATAGCGTACCACCTAACAACTCCAATATGTAAAAACGAGCATACTCCTGCACAAGTGCCTCAGGGGCGTCAACCGGGAGAGGGTTGCGAAACTGATCCTCAAGCCATTTGGCTTTTATGCTCGCCCCTTCCAGCACTCCAGTGTTCTTATCTTTTCCAAGTTCTCTATTTGGCGGTGTACACCCTAGCAATCTACTGCAGACGTCACGCCAACTGCCCGTCGAGGGTATAGATTCCACCAACGGCAAGCCATCTACAGGTACCCCCATTATAACCTCCATATCTTGTAGTGTGATGGTCATCTCACCGTGGGGCAAGTGAAATGAATGCGTCTCCGGCCGCCATCTCTCCACCAACGCTGTGATCAATGCGTGGTCAATGTCCATATGTGGGACCCGAAGCAGCCCATCTAACCCCGCATCAGTGATATAAGCGAGAATTCGTGGATCTAACCCATCTACCCCTCCTTCAAGCAGACATTTGTCTCGGTGACGACAAGTCAATACACCTGGCACTTCCTGCAAATAGAGCAGCGTAGTATTAATAATAATTACAGTACCACATAATAAGTACGCTTCAAAGTTAAATTCCGCCCATCTTTCGACTACATATATTGAACAAGTGCATACCTCGCCTTCCAAATGAGCATCCCAAAGCAAACTTGAACGATGCTCATCCTGCCTCTTCAACAAAGTCTGTATAGCTCCATGTGGGTCCATATCTGACATTTGGAAACAACATCAAGACAGTCTTATTTATTTATTTTTAATTATAAACAAATTTGTCTGAAAATGGCAACATTATTCATCTAATACAGTCTTTCACTGATTTAATAAATTATTTTAGAAAAGTTAGTTATCAAAGCATGTGTTTCGACAACTGATTCATTTAACAAATTAACATTTCTTTTGATAAATTAACATAGTATCAAAGCATGTGTTTCTACAATTGAAACTTATCTCTACACTACTAAAATAAATTATAAATAACATAAAAACGTGTTAAAATAATAATTAAATTCACTATTTTTTAACATGAGACAGAACTTTTTATCTTGCAATGTGTGCATGTGCGTGAGTGCGTGAAAAGATTTGTGCAGCTCATGGGTCCGGGATACAATTATAATTTTCCGAGTAACATTGGAAAGATATACATTTGGACCACAATACCAAGTTCCCGTTCACATTGGCAATCAGTATTCTCAAAACCATATCAGTTTCCTTAAAGAATAAGAGATTGCAGTCATTAATAAATTTTAATTGATTTAATTAGTACAAAATCTTGAAATAAATTTTGATGCTGTCACTTTTCGCCATTAACATTCGGTACAGCAAGCTAGCCCCAATCAGGGTCTTTGAAGGTGTGGAGTTGGCTACTTTGTTGTTTAGTAAGGTAGGGAACTCTACCTATGAACTATCATGCTATGCCAATGGGTTGTCCTCATAAAGCTACTATAGCATGGAATTGTTTTAGAAAGGATGAGAAACAATTGACTTGATCAAAAAATCTGTATTTATCAACGGGTTGCAATGGCAAGGGCCCTTTGTTTAAGTGATGTGTCAAGGGTTGGAATCAGGGAATTAGCCTCACCAAAATTTGAGGTAAGCCTATCTACCAATTACCTCTCAAACCTAGTAAAAGCGGGGTTCTTTTATCAAAGGGAGGTTGCTTTACTGAAAAGCACGTTACTCATATGGCTAATGAAATGAATACCCAGGTAATTCTTTATATGGGGTGAGTTCAATTTAAGTTCCATTTGGTAGATTGCAACTTGGTGTGCATCCCTACAGAATTATGGTGAATTAGGAGCAAGGAAATTGACCATATTTAACCAAGCTCTGTTGGGGTAAGTGCTATGACTGCTTGGTAAGAAGCATGACCATTTTTGGAGACTTTTATGGGTGCAAATTATGGGATGCGTAGGGTGACTAGGTGCAAACTTTAGGGCTGTGTAGGGTGACTGGATTTCTGGATTTGTGTGTTGTCTTTAGAAAGCTTTGAGGATCATATTTTGGCATGATGGGTATGGGAGAATTTCTGCTTATAAATCCTTTATAATAAGGGATGGTTCGAGGATCAAATTTTGGCATGATGTGGGAGTGGTGAACAGGCCTCAAAAGAATTGTTTTCAAATTGTATTTGATTGCATAGAACAAAGATATATCTGTGCTCTCTTTGTTGAGGTCAAGAGAGAAAAATAGGCTGGCCTTATTAATGGAATCTAAGTTTCATTTAAGATTTTAATGATTGGAATCCTTAAGCCTATGCAATGTTAGAATTAGTACTGAACACTGATCATAACCCCATTGTAATTCCAACATGGAGGGCATTTTAAATGATATAGTAAGACTAGAAATCTCATGTCTATTTTATGCTAAAAAGGTAAAACCAGAAATCTTAGGTCTAATTAATTTAGAAAAGCCTTAACCTGAAGTTCTGAACCACTAGGATCAGATATGAGACACCCAGGATAATGTATGTTTTTAAAAAGCACACCAGGGGAAAGAAGCAACCACTAGACAGAGAACCAGCTAGAAGGAGTAGACTATAATTGATAAATAATGGTGAAGGGCAAATATTTGCAAAAGCAAGTTTGCTGCACAACCAGACCAACATTCTAGTAATCACCAAAAAATATATATTAACTAACTAACTAAATTGATCAAAACCCAGAATCAAATTACTTTCGGGATCAAAACCCAGAATCAAATTATGCATAAAAATCACAAATTTACAAACAAAAATACCCACAAGCTGAACATGCAAGCTGAGCGAGACATACCTTGTGAGAAGGAGACCAAGAGCGTGAGCAACAGCGCGCGAGGGAGACCGAGAGCGAGGCGGCGACGGAGAATGAGGCAGAGCGAGGCGGCGACGGAGAATGAGGCAGATCGCGAGATTGAGAGGGAGAATGAGAGTATTTGCGAGATTGAGAGGAAGAATGAGAGTATTTGCGAGATTGAGAGGAAGAATGAGAGAGGGAGATGAGGGAGATAGCGAGATTGAGAGAGGGAGATAGCGAGATTAAGAGGTTCCGTGTTTGTGGGTATGTTTTGCTCTGTTCTTGGTTGGGTATTGTGGGTAACAGATGGTTTAAGTGTGGGGTAAAAGGGAGACATGGCTGAGCAGTACTCGAGCTTCATGAACTCGGGTACCAAGTTTATTTTTTAAATTCAGATGCCAACGTCAGGTGCCATGGTGGAACAGAAAAATGGGGTACTCGAGCTCACCGAGCTCGAGTACCACAAAAAGTGGTAGATACCCAATTATTTCCGAAACAGTGCTCTGATGCTAAATATTTCATAAATGAATGCTAATGGGCCATTTTTGCCCAATATTCCGTGTTTATTTTTCAAAGTTTAAATTGTAGTAGCATCCTTTGAACTTTCAAGTTGTTACATTAAGTCATTAAAGGCTCCATAATTTTTTTTTTGTTGTCAATTTGGTACCACAACTTTTTGGCCTCTTCTATCAGTGGCTCGTCTATTTTCTATTGAACAGAACACGCGGGTCTCACACGAGCCTAAATGTTTTTTCATCCATTAATGAAAATGAAAGGAAAATATAGAGAGAACCAGGGATGGATGTAGGAATCTGTCTTTGGAGAACAAAAACTTGAACAATAAAATTTTGATCATTCAAGAATAACAAATATACTAAAATTCAAATCTAAGTTAGTATACAAAAAATACAACTAGTTTCTATTATGTGTTTTTTAAAAAATCTAAACAAAATAAAAGACACAAATAAAAGTTTTAAATATATTTGAAATCATTTATGATATTTCAAAATGAATCTTGATCTTTTTTTTAAGTATTGAAAATCATTAATATTAATTCTATAATGAATGACCTTATTTCATGGGAAGAGGCTCACTAACAATATGGACAAGTTTGGTGGGTGCTGTGCATGCAAGATTTTCTATGCACTTTCATATATTCAATTGAAACCATGACTCATTAGTCAACAAATAGTTTCCTTGAAGCTGTGGTTTCATTCCATACAAACTTGAAATGACTTTTGCAAGTAGGGTCATCCTTATCTTTATCGCTTACTCACTAAAACATCAATAAAGATTAAATTTGTCGTCCCAACTCGTTAAATTAAATAGCTTAGTGGAAAGTTCAACACGTTAAATAAAATTAAATATCTAACTTGAACATCAATGAAAAATTCAACTGGTCATAAACATGTAAGAAACGTTCAGTAATTCTTTTGTTCTTCAACCAACTCGTTAAATTAAATAGCTCAGTGGAAAGTTCAACACGTTAAATAAAATTAAATATCTAACTTGAACATCAATGAAAAATTCAACTGGTCATAAACATGTAAGAAACGTTCAGTAATTCTTTTGTTCTTCGACCACTCAAATTATTGCAAGCAGCGATTGCTTGTCAATTATTTTTCTTTTTTTCTTTTCGGGATTAAATAAATCAAGAATAGAGGAATAGTCGGGCCCAAGCACTCTACTCTTTCCGCGCTACAAGCTACCAGCCGTACAAAAGGAGCCCCATGACAAAATTCAGGGAAATGAAATTTTACACTTTATAGTTCAGCACTGTGCAGATTTTTACACACAACCTTTAATCCATACTTTTACATCAATGACAGGGTACAAGAGGGTTTTGTACATAGAAAACGAAGAATTTTGAAGTTAATTTTATTATAAACATTTACAAACTTATATGACAATGAATATTAGTTATACCACATCAACAATGTAATAAATAAATTTCTTAATTATTTTTTGTTGTGTGTTAAAAAATAGGCATATCAATTTGTAAGAATTGTGTAATAAAACTTATAATGTCCTAGGTATCACACATTATTATTATTATTTCTTAAGTTCACAATATTGCTACACACTCATGTGAGACTCAAAAGAAAACAATCAAACTTCATTTCTTATTACATAGCTAACAATATTTGACTAATAAAGAATAAAGACACGTGTCTATCTCTTTCATACGTTTGGTAGAAAGAGGAAGAAAAGATCTGGGGGCAAAAAATAAAAGAAAGAAGATCGGGAAAGGAAGATAGAAAAAGAGTTTGTTTTCTATATTCCACAGTTTGTTAAAGTACTTATCAGGAACAATGTAAGCTGACGAGTGAAGCAAAAGTAAAGAGAAGTGAAGCATTTTTATAAATTAGAGTGAGATCATTTTAATCTAGGTGATAAAATCTAGGTCCATCACTGATACTAATTTAATTATACATCAATCATGACAAGTTGTATTTGAAAAATGTTTCTCTATCCTTATTGATCTTATTGATCAAAGAAAGAGAGTGGAAAGTTACTTATACTTGGACCCAAAAATATTTATTTCTCTAAAATGAAGAAAATGAAGAAAAAAAATATGGAGCGAAGGCAAATTCATCATTTTACACCAAATCACATATTTTTTTCCCTTTACATTTCATCTTCTTATCAAATATTAAATAATAAAAAATTCATGTTTTCAACTTAATTATAATTATTTATGATTATGCCATTTTTTAAGAGGATGACTTAATTATTAGGCCACTCGGGCCTTGGCGCCCCCAATAAGAAAAGGTTTATATTTTTATTTCTAGATATATTTTAGTTTTGAATTTCTACTAAAAAAATATTAATTTGAATATTAAAACTTTAAAAAAATTAATATGGAAATTAATTAAATCTAAAATATTTTCATACATTTATTTTTATATAAAAAATACAATAGTAAATTTAGATGAAAATCTCATAAATGAATGAAAAATTCATGAAAAAAGTTAGAAAATAATAAAATAATACAAGAGGAAGTTAACAATGAAATTTTTTTAGTGATATTAAAATATGTAATATAACAATCCTTGATTATATAAAAATAATTTGATTCTTTTTCAAATTTATATATCACTAACATAATTTTGTTGACAAAACTTATTAGTTGTTTTGTGGATTTTTTTAAAATTAAAATTGATAAAATTGTACTTTACATCATTTGGATTAGCTATATCTATATTTATATAATATTTAAAAGCTAAAACATAGTATTTATTATTGCTATACTTCTGTTGAACCATATTAGTGTAGCATTTTGGTCCATTTCGGTTCACTTTAGTCCACTTTGGTAATGCTTTGATAGGAGATGTTTGTGTAGAAAATGGAGCTCCTTCATTAGTAGATTCTTGATAAAATTACTTTCTTTCTTTTTTTGGGTATAAATGATAGATTTAATTATATCTGCTTCATTTTTCAACCATTCAAGACGTATAGAGGATATGTTCCTGATAAGTACTCTCCCCTTATCTCTTCCTGATATGTGCTATGGGGCTCCAAGGCTTGATCCACAAAGCTGAATCAGAAGGGTTACTTAGGGGTGTCTCAATTTGTAGAAATGGCCCTCGGGTGTCTCATTTGTTCTTTGCGGATGACAGTGTTCTCTTCTGCCGAGCTAAAGAATCCGAATGTCAGGTAATTCTGGATATATTATCTACTTATGAGAAGGGATCGGGACAGAAAATAAATAGAGACAAAACTAATATATTTTTTAGCACTAACACCCATCATGATATTCAGGCTAGTATTCAGGTGTTACTGGGTGTGCCCTCCATTAGACAATATGAAAAGTATTTGGGTCTGCCAGCTTTTGTTGGGAGAGCAAAAAAACATAGCTTTGTCTATATCAAGGAAAGGATTTGGAAGAAATTGCAGGGGTGGAAAGAAAAACTCCTTTCTCAGGCTGGTAGAGAGGTGCTCATTAAATCAGTAATCCAGGCAATCCCAACTTATTCCATGAGTTGCTTCAAACTTCCCAAGGGTTTGATAAAAGAAATTGAGATCATGATTAGAAAATTTTGGTGGGGTTACAATGGTGAGGCGAGAAAAGTTCATTGGGTGAAATGGGAGAGGCTTTGTGAAGCAAAGGAGGTGGGAGGTATGGGGTTTAAGGAGATTGAGAAGTTCAACTAAGCTCTCTTGGCCAAGCAAGTTTGGAGAATGATTAATAACCCGGACTCTCTATGCCATAAGGTTTTCAAAGCTCGATTTTTCCCAAATTGCTCAATCCTAGAAGCACCCGAGGTGAATGGGGGGTCCTATGCATGGAAGAGTATTTGTAGTGCTAGAGATGTGGTCAAAAGGGGCATGGTGTGGCGGATAGGGAATGGTGCCTCTGTTAGTATTAAGGAAGACAAATGGCTTCCTGACCAATGCTATAGAACTGTCATCTCTCCTCTTCCCAATATTCCACCTGATGCCAAGGTCAGTAGCCTCATTGATCAAACTTCATGTGCTTGGAAAGCTGATGTAATTCACCAAAATTTCCTACCGCATGAGGCCAACCTCATTTTGAGTATACCGCTGAGTTTCAGACTTCCTTGTGATCGTCTGATATGGTCTAAAACTCCTTCTGGCCTATTGACTGCCCGAAGTGCCTATAAGTTGCTGGCTTGTGATGCTTCAGCCAACAACACTAGCAGCTCAAATCCTAACCCCCAGAAGTCTTTTTGGAGAGGCTTATGGATGCTACGGATCCCTTCCAAAATGAAGCATTTTGCTTGGCGTGCATGCAACGAGGCCTTACCCACCATGGCAAACTTGTTCCGTCGATTCATAGCTGATACGGACAAATGCACGGTCTGTCATGCCCAAACTGAAGACATTCTCCATGCTGTGTGGGGATGTGGTGAGCTGGAGAATGTGTGGAGCCAACTAAGCTGGGCCCGTAGCTCAGTTGCAATCCCCCCTAGGGATTTTTCTAATCTGTTTGCTCATTTTTTGCAGGTATCTGATGATTTTAAAGCAGAAGTATTTATACTCATTTCATGGCTCTTGTGGAACAGGCGTAACTGCATTCGGTTGGGTCTCCAATCCATTCCCCTGAATCAGATTGTCCAAAAAGCTGGTGATCTTTTACAGGACTTTCTCAATGCCCAAGATCCGAACCCAGTTTCCAACCAGCTGCCAACTTCAGTTCAGTGGCGTCCTCCTGAGCCAAACCAGTACAAAGCTAACTTCGATGGTGCAGTCTTCCAGAGCATAAATTCTGCAGGTCTTGGCGTGGTGATACGGGACTGGCAAGGTGCTGTTATAGGTGCTCTGTCCGTGCGTATTCCCCTTCCACAAGTAGTAGCTGAGGTTGAAATCCTTGCATGTCGCAGGGCAGTTAGGTTCGCTTTGGATTTAAGCCTTCGTGAGGTGGTTTTTGAAGGTGATGCTGCTGGGGTTATCAACGCTATCAAGTCTGGAACGGCTGAACATTCTTCTTTCGGTCATATCATTGATGATATTTACCATTCGTCTTCTCATTTGAACCAATGTGATTTTTGTTTCGTTAATCGCTCTTGTAATAACGTTGCTGATGCTTTGGCAAAGAAAGCAAAGGAGGGGAATATTTTTAAGGTCTGGTTGGAAGACATAGCTACAGACCTTGCCCCCCTGGTTGCTTCTGATATTGTTTAATTTGGTTTGTCTAATAAAGCCCCTTCCTGGACTTCCAGGTTGGTTTCTCAAAAAAAAAAAAAAAAAAAAAAGACGTATAGAGGATGGATCGTTTGAAAGGAGTATTAAAAACAAATTCTAACCAAACATTACATTATCTACAAAATCTCGTCTTATATAATAATTGAATGTAAAATACATTATGCTTTCTTGAAAAAAGAAAAAAATTAAAAAAATTAAAAGACTTTCAAATAACAAATATAGAAAGCTTAATTTAGAAAATTTAATATATTGTATTAAATATGTCTTTTTAGAAAATGGATAATAGTTATGTATAATACCTTAAGTGTTGTTCTTTAGGTTCACCTCTTAAATTTTAGACATGTGGCTTTTTTTTTTTTTCATGGGTGGAAGTGTACTTTTAATTAAGTAGCCACATGATTGCATTTTAAGAAAAGAACTTAAGGAACAACATTTAAGAGCATTCACATTAGCTTCCTCAAATATTTAGCCAAACTAACCTTAAAAACACTACTTTTTTAAGTTTAGCTATCTTCTTCTTTTTTTTTTTATGTATGTACATCAACCTCAATATTATATCACAATTTCAATTAAATATTATTTTCTTTCTATTCACAATTTTAATCCCAAAACCCACAACCACCTGATACAACCACATCTCTTAGCACAACCACATCCGGCTGTCGTACACAACCACCAGATTACAGTGTCTTTAGATTCACCTCTTAAATTTCAGACATATGGCTTTTTTTTTTTCATGGGTGGAAGTGTACTTTTAATTAAGTAGCCACATGACTACATTTTAAAAATGGAACTTAAAGAACAACATCTAAAAGCATTCACATTAGCTTCCTCAAATATTTAGCCAAACTAACCTTAAAACCACTACTTTTTTAAGTTTAGCTATCTATTTTTTATTTATTTTTTATTATGTATGTACATCAACCTCAATATTATATCACAATTTCAATTAAATATTATTTTCTTTCTATTCACAATTTTAATCCCAAAACCCACAACCACCTGAAACAACCACATCCCTTAGCACAACCACATCCGGCTGTCGTACACAACCACTAGATTACAGTGTCTTGGATCCACCCTTAAAATTCAAAAAAATCTAAGCTTAGGTTTCAATCCAAAAGTGTTGAGCTAGCAACCAACCGTAGCACACTAACCAAAAACCCATCTCAACCATCACCCATCTCAACCGGTTCCAAAAACCCAAATCACAACCTATCTTGGTCATTGCCTACCAACCAATCGGGACCCAATTTTAGCAATGCATTGATGTGATACCCAGCAGCAGTTAATCGTTAAAGAGAGAGAAGAAATGAGATTAGAGTCACAAAAATCACCTTCAAACCAAACCAGCCATCAGGACACCCATTATCGGAAACAACCACAAGCACTGCACCCAAAAAAAAAAAAAAAAAAATTAACACAAACCGAGTAACCACTGCATAAATCAAACAAAAAAATCAATACAAACCTCGCACCCACCGCACAAATGAAATCAAACACATCATCCATCACTCCCATCGTCCAAATCAACGCAAATATCAACACAAACCCATAAAAATTAACTTTCAAACACCCAAATCTGCCACCATTGACTAGCCCCAGCCACCAACTACTACGACTACGAGAGAGAGAGAGAGAGAGAGCTTTAAGTACTACTACTACTATTCTTAACCTCAAGCTAGTTTGTTGCGACTGATGTGAATGCTTTAAGTACTGTACTTAAATTTTGCCCTTAAAAAATAATCACATCATTTTAAGAAAAGTTAGGGCTAACACTTATTAGTCTTATCTACTATTTTCATTTTTCATTTAAAATAAAAAATCAATAAATCTTTTCTTGCATCGCGCAAGTTTGAGACCAGTAAGTTATTATTCTTCTACTTTCAAGTTTGGTAGAGGAGTTTGAGTAATATTGTTTGGGTATTTTTGATATACGTGTGAGTGAAAAAATGTGTGAAAATGTGTAAAATGTTGTTCAAAATGCTTAAAAGTGTGTTTGAGATGATCAACCAAACAGGCCCATTCATTATTACTTTACGATTTTTTATTTTTTATTTTTTATTTTTTTTTTTTTGGTGGAGAAATTATTACTTTACGATTGGATGCGAGCTATTTACTGTTATTTCTTGTCAGTGGACATTAATCATTTTGTATACTTTTTCCTGCTGGACGTATACTATTCTACTTTTGACTTTACCGTTGGATACTTGGATATCAATCAGAGTTCAAGGCCCATTATTAGTTCTTGGATTTTGGACTTTATTTCTCTTGTGGGCTTAAAAATGCAACAATAGTCCTCGGTAATCTTTGGGTCTACCTAGTTTCAAACTTGACTCCCATAAATAATTCCAAGTTTTGCAAGGCCATCACCAAATCCATTTTTCGATCAAATTCTTTCATTCGGCCCTTGAAATTTGTGTATTTCCCATTTTTGATAATTTTTGTGTGAGGACCAAAAATCTTAATCAAAACTTTAGCTTCACAATTAATTTAGTAGGAGGGGTTACTAATAATCCACAATGGGAGATTTGAACAAGAACAAGATTCTATGTGAAACTACAAAGATGAGACTATATTATTCATGCAAGAGGCAATACTATACACTTTGTTACTATTTGCTCAAGAACAAACACTTGAATCTCTTCTAAGGCTATATTTTCTCTCTACAATTCTCTCTCTCTCTAATTTTCTATGTGTCTCCTTCTTTGCCCTTATCCTTCCTTATACCTGTCCTACTTTCTTCTCTAGAATGTGATGTCCCTATACAGTAGAAAGGCTCCTTGTCCCATCAAACTCTTACTTCCCCATTTTCATAATGAATGGAGACTTTTGAAACTCTAAGCACTGTTCAGGCCAGTTATTCATCAATAAATACAATTGTACAAAGCAGGTGAGTCTCATTAATGTAGAGGTGATTGTTGCTTTATCAGGAACCTTCAGTAGGCTTCCTCAGACAATTCTACATTTTCCAAAGTTCTTCCTCAAAAGCTCAACAAGTATCTCATCCTCAGGAGCTCGACAAGCATCTCATCCTCGGCTTACTAATCTCTAGCCTTCCTAGTGAGAAAAATGTCCCGCCTAAATGCTTGGTCCAAGGTTTGATTCCTTCAGAAAGGTCAGCCATCAGAATGGGTCGGTCAGTATTGGGCCTACCCTCATTTAGGGTGCCCAATACTACTTGGGTTAAAAACTACTTCCCTACATTTTTTTTTTCTTTAAATTTTTAATTTAAAAGTCATAATAAGATCTATGTGTTTTGGAATGTCTTTTAGATACGAAGTTTTAAATTTCACAATTATCTCAATTTTACAGTTTCTGGTAAAATTTACTATTTTTTCATCAAAATTAGTGATTTGGGTGAAATAAAGTTTTGTGAGCATTTTTCTAACCACCCAAGATTCTTTTCTATTTAAACATATTATAGCCTTGAAGGCAAACCACCCAAGATTCTTTTACTATTTAAATATACTGTAGCCTTAAAGACATTCAGTTTTCAAATTAATAAAAAAATATGTAGACAATTTTTTTTAAAGATAGTTTCAACCTATAAATTCCACTCAACCTATTGGTCCTCCACTCCTACAAAGATTTACTCAATAAAATCAGGTTATTGGTTCTTAACTCAGACTCAAAGCATGGGGAGTGCAATAGACCAAGTTGAGGTTCGAAACATTTGGAGGAAAGTTTGGGGATTCTTTGTTCCTAATAAAGTTCGGAACTTCCTGTGGAGAGCTATCAATAATTCCATTCCTATGAAAGTTAATCTTGTTCGTTGCAAGGTGATTTATGAGGTTGTGTGTGATCACTGCAAAGCTGGCTTTGAAGATGTGATCCATGCTCTGTGGGAGTGTACCCATCTGGCATCGGTTTGGACATCCAAGCTGGACTTTTCTAGCCAATACCCATTTCTAGAATTTTAGAGAACTGATGAAGTATGTGATTATGGAGGAGAAAGACCTAGAGTTTTTTGCAACAACAATAAGGATTATCTGGTACAGGCGCAACTCTTTAAGGATGGGTTCCAAACCCTTCACAGTGGGTCAAATTGTTCCAGATGTTTTCGTTGCTCAAGCTAGCTTTTTCAAAGCAATTCCCCCCAAGCCTCCTGACATTTTCCCCCGAGTTCCCCAATCTGTGATTTGGAAACCTACCGCCAGTACTTTTTTTAAAGTAAACTATGATGGAGCAGTTTTTAGATAAGAGAATGCAGCTGATATTGGTGTAGTTATCATGGACGATAATGGATTGGTTGTGGCTTCCATGGCCGAGAAGATCCATCTCCCAAGCATGGTCACATTTGTCGAAGCTCTTGCAACAATTAAGGCCCTCTTTCTCTCGCTCATGATATTGGTCTCTCAGCCATTGTTTTAGAGGGTGATTCAGAAGTAATTATCAAAGCTCCGAAGAATTATGCACCCCCTCTTACTGCTTACGGTCACTTAATTGGAGAAGCTCAGTCCCGAACCCAAACCTTTGCTGCTATCGATTTTCTCCATATTAGACGTTAGGGTAATTCTGTCACTCATAACATAACTAGACATGTTAGTAAGTTTATGATGTGGATGAAGGATATTCCTTCACACCTTCATAATGTAGTTTTAGCCGATTTGGAAGTTTCTTCTTAATAAAAACTACAGTACTCTTCTCAAAAAAAAAAAAAAAAAAAAAAAACAGACTTGTGTCTCTCTTTTGAGATGAATTTTGGATTCTATCAGCTTGTGAATTCAAGAAACCTTTATAGATTCAAGGTTAATTTTTTTTTAAGTAGACGTGTTATGCTATCAATAATAACATTCAAATATGCAATACAATAATTCTTGATTAAATAAAAAAGACATAGCAGGTGTGCAACAGTTTTTACAGACAGCCTTTACCATTTTACAGTTTAATGGTGACAGGATCACAGGAAGCCACATAAACGTAATAAAGCTACTGTACCTCAAACCAGTGAAGACTGGCTGGCACCATCAATCCTCAATTCGGTTTTGACTTTCACTAGCTGATGTATCAGAATCATCATCCCCTCCAATGGGTGTATGATCATCTTCCTCCTTTAGGATTCCATCAGAAGGCAATTGCCAAGCAAGAGGTATCTGCCACTGCAATGAAGTATTTATTGTGCTGTCTTCACCTGGGTCTGCGTGCATTGCAGTTTCTTGAAGCATCAGTGCATATTGCAAGTCATATAGCACTTCATGCATTTTAGGCCTGTCAGCACTATTTGTCTTCAAACACTTCTCAGCTGTTTCACCAAACTTTCGCAATGAACTAGGCTTGATTTTACCAACTAGCACTGGATCGATAATTTTCTCAAGTTGGCCTTTCCTTTGCCACAGCATCCCCCATTCAGCTAGGTTCATCTCCTCCAATGGAAGCAAGTTGTTAATAGCCGGTCTAGCACAAAGAATTTCAAGAAGTACAACTCCAAAAGAGTACACATCAGATTTTTCGGTCAACTGTAGGGTGACAAGGTATTCAGGATCAAGATAACCAAAGCTACCCTTTACAGCCATTGTCAAATGTTCTGGATCGGGAACGCCTGACTTTGAAAGGCCAAAGTCAGCAACCTTAGCCACAAAATTTTCATCAAGCAAAATGTTTGTGGACTTCACATCACGGTGAATGATTCCTCCAGACGGACCAGTGTGTAGGTAACGTAGGCCCGTGGCAGCGCCAATGCAAATTTCAAGTCTTTGCTTCCAAGATAATTCAGATGGTGAAGATGTGGTCTCAGAATTGTCATTTGAATGATAGAGGTGTTCTCTTAGAGTCCCCTTTTCCATAAATTCATAAACCAGTATCATCTCAGACCTTTCATCGCAGTATCCAATCAAAGAAACAAGATGGTGATGCCTGATTTGAGATAACACTATGATCTCCGTTTGGAATTCCTCAATACCCTGCCCATGCCTTGCTTCACTGCGTTTTACTGCCACTTTCGTACCATTCCGAAGAGTTCCTTTGTAGACTTTGCCAAATCCACCCTCACCAATCAAAAATTTTGCATTGAAGTTCTTAGTTGCATACTGTATTTCACCTAAAGATATCCTCCAACTAAGGTTCAGATTCGAAGGTAGGGATGAATTAGCACTTCCATCAGTCAACCTGTTTAAACTTATCCCTCCAAAAAGAAGCCCTGTCAAACTTTGATCAGGCATTGATGATTTCCTGCATTTCAAACGCAAAGCCACAACTATAATCAAAATCATAAATGCTCCACTACCTACAGAACCAATGATCTTTATAACAGGGGAGTTTTTCTTGACTGGTTTACATTCATCCAATATGGAACCTGATGTCTTCATGAACTCCATAATCTCCAGCCCATTCAAAAACGCATTAAGAATGCGAGATTCATTCTCTGAAGGGCTTATACTAAAATTCATAAATCCAGAATCATCTGAATCAACCACATAATCAATGAAAAAGGGAACAGCGAACTCTCCAGTTCCAGTCATATTATACGGATCAATCAACTGATCAAAGTTGCTATATATATAGAGATTGAACAATATGTCATTGAGTGTTTTGGTTACTATGTCACAGAAATGGACCCGAACTAAGTGTCCAGTATTCTTACTGACAGGAAAACTCCAAGTTAAATTTAAGAGACGACTGGCGTTGCCGTTAGCAGCTGTCTTCAATTGTTTGGCTGTCTGGTAGACACGATCTGGGGCAGTATATTTTGTGGCCAGTTCAGAATTGTAATTAAGCGTTTGACTATAAGGCGTGCTGTTCTTCGCAGAATCGCTGTTGAGTATTAAGTAACTATCATCTGCTACCCACTTCCTCCACAATTCATCGTAATCAATTTGGGAACCTCCAAAGTTGATCCTATGGATTGTGTGCAGAGCCTGAGAGAGCAAACCAGTGTAGTTACTAACATTTCGAGCAGAACTAACGTGAGGGGCATAATCAATGATGCGGGTCTCGTTGGCAAGAAAGACTTCTATGGCGTTTACGAAAGCCAAAGATGAGTCTTGAGAAGGTATGAATTGGATTCTAAACTTTCCTTGTGGGATGGTGAGCAAGAACTCCTTAATCACTGGAGAACTACTACTGTTTCGGATGCTGAAATTGGTTAAGAGTGAAAACCCAGAAGCCGAAACATTGAACAATGCATCATATAGATTAGCACTTGACAAGTAAGCAAAGAAATGGAGGCGTACTATGTACGTACCATTCTGGTCGATTTCAAAGCTATACGAACACGGCTGTCTGTAAACTCTTGCTGTTTGATAGAGTTCTGGATTAATCGATGCTGATGTGTTTCTGACTTCTTCGCTTTTCCCAGTTGAGAAAGAAAGGGAATTGCTGTCGGCAACAAAGACCTGACCGTTGACGGTGGTGTTGGAGCTTGCTCCACAGTTGATGAAGTACTTGTCAGGAACAGTGTAAGCTGATGAGAGAAGCAGAAGCGAAGAGAAGTGGAGAGTTAAGAGAAGGCAGAGTTGGAAAAGAGTCTTATGGGAGTGAACCACTTCCATGGATTTTTGTGAGAGCAGCTAGTTCTTCAGTGGTAATTTTGATGGGTTGCTGAGGATGTAAAGTTGGTAATAATAATCAACAGTATGCATATATCAAATTGAAAATTGTTAAACAAAGACTTTGACTTAAAAGTATATACTTTCTACCTAATTGGAATAGTGATTCAATCATGCAATAATGAGACGGATTCACCAAAAATGAATGTCGCCAATCAAGGAAATATACTCTCCCTCTCAAAAAAAAAAAAAGAAAAAAAAAAAGGAAATATACTCTCAATGTAAAGTTCTTGGGAGTGGCAATGGCATGCTGTAAAGTAGCCGAACAGAATTGTTAGTTCTAAGAATCCGTTTGGTATGTGTGTTTAAATAACAATTTTTAATTTTTTTGAAAATACGTGTGGGTGAAAATGTGTGTAAAAATATATGTAATATTGTTTAAAAACTAAAAATATGTGTTTGAACTCGCGTATTAAACGAGACCTAAATTATTAGGAATTGGGTGAGGCTGGGATAGATTTTTATGTTCAAAAGAAAAATGAAGAAGAATATATCAGAAATCAAGTCTCAGAAATACAGGAGTTAATTTCATTGAACAAATGGGCTAATAAGGTGGTGGCATTTCATCCCTCCCTGAAGTTTGTGTTCCTGGGGGTAGATCCTTCTACGGAAGTTTGTTGCAAAAGTATAGGGAATCCGTATGCTAATGTACAAATAACATTATACTTATTAAAGCAGCTGAGAGTATGTTCCTTTATATCTGATAATTTAGGTGCAATGAATCAATGATCAATTATTGCAGCCTTTACCTTTCCATTTCGGATCAATTATTGCAACCCTTTTCCTTTTGTGCTTCTTTTTGGAGCCCACAGGAAAAAGAAAAAGAATTTTTTTTTTTAAAAGGACAAAAAACAAAAGTTTGAAGGTGTCGTTATTGTTATTACTTTATAGGTTAATGTCAAGATTTATCTCTAGAATTTTTCTCGCTTTATTGTAACTCAACTCACTTATTGGTGTTTTAAACGAAAGTGTTCACTGTTCAAATTTTTACTCCCCAATTGTTATAACTATCGAATTATTATTAATTATTATGGAACAATATTTTAATTAGTGTCATCACACTATAGTAAAGGAACTGACTCTATTTGGTTGAGGTGATCATAGGGGATAGGTTGAGTTAAGTGCCTTGTCTTCTTAACCAAATAGTTCAAGACAGAATGGCAAAAGCTTCAAAATTTTTCCCCAAATCCATTATATTCTGCACCAAGGAATAGAAGTTGTTGAATACATTGGACTGAAGAAAATCCCACTGTATGTCTTTCCCCCACACGGCTGGCAGCTTTGGACAAGACCAGAGAGAGTGCAACACATCCTCAGCAGCACAACTGACAACACTCACATAATGGATCATCAATAACTCTTCTTCGAATCAGATTTACTTTCATTGGAATGGCATTTTTGCATGCTCTCCACAGAAAGTTTTTCACCTTACTTGGCACCGGTAAGTTCCAAATCTTTTTCCGTAGGTTGCGTATTGGGTTTGGACTCCCCAAACTGTCTTGCAATAGAGTTCCTTCAGTTTTTAAGAACTGGTAGCCTGACTTAACCGAGTATAACCCAGACTGTACATGTAGCCAGATCAAGGTGGCTTCCATATAATGTCGACTAAGTGGAATTTTCTTCACCAAGACTACTTCTTCAGGATAAAAATTTGTAGCTACCAACTCCAAATCCCATTGTCTTGTGGGAGTGTATGTTTTTCATCTAAGTCCACAAATTTTTAGTTCTCTAAAATGGAGAGAATATATGAAGTGAAGGAAAATTTACCATTTTACACCTAATTACATTTTTTTTTTCTTTTGTACTTCATCATTTTGTCAAATAGTAGGTGAAAAAATATTTTCACCTTACTACTTTTTATGATATTCCATTAATCCTTTTCATTAGTCTAAATAAATCGTTGCAATCTTACTATAAGTGAGATTTAAAATAAAATAAAATAATACATACTGCACATATATTACAACAAGTCCATAATAAATATGAAGCATATTTCTTGAAATTTATATGTTGAAATACATACTGCACATATATTACAACAAGTCCATAATAAATATGAAGCATATTTCTTGAAATTTATATGTTGAAATACATTGTTGTAAAATTTATGTTATTGTTATAAATCTCAAAGTAAAAAAAATATAGAAATAATGAAACCAAACAAATAAATACTTATATGATAAGTTTATAATAGAAAGTTAATACAAATTACAATTTATTTAAAAAGTTTTCCTCAAAACATGTAGTTTTGGGGTCCAACCACCAATTAGAAGATGACATGTGTCTCATCATTTGGGCTAAGTGAGTTATGTGCATTACATGAGAATAATTAATGTCATTTTCTTATTGTTGGTTGGAGCCAAATTTTGTCCACAATTTATTTCCTTTCATGCTCCTTTTTAACCAAACAAATGAAATTTATAATTATTTCTTATCCTTCAATACATAATTAAACACCAAAAAATTTGGTATCACAAACAAATGCACAATTTTACCACAATTCTTCACGTAGAAAACTGTGAATGGCAGAGAAAAATTGATAAGTTCATTCAAAAGAAACAAGCAACCAATCACAATGGCAAAATTTGTAAATTTATTCATGTTACTAGAAGAACTGAAGAACTCATTTAAAAACATCTTCTTCATTCTCTCACTTTTATGTCATCCATATGTTCTTGCCTCTTGTCTTCTTCAAGGGCTTAGGTTGATTCGATTTCTTAACATATAAGCTATTACAGCTTGCTAGACATAGATGACAATGAACAACGAATCAATTGTTGTGCCACTTCACATTCTCATTGCCTTTTTAAGGTTAGGACTACTCTAACCTAATCTATGTATATGTATGTGAAACTCCCTCTTAGAAACTTGAACCCCGATCCTTGTCCCTCCACACCCGACAAGCACTTATACTTGTGAAGTGACCATCGCACCAAGGGTATGCGGTGGTATGTTAGTAAAACCCTTAATTGTTTGTTTCCACGCTCAATGATTCAATGAACCGGCGTAACAGTCGTTATGGGAACTTTATGATGTGTTGATTTTAATAACTGATGTGACATCTACTTTTAAGGTTTTTTTTAATTAATTAATGACATGGTAGTATCTGAACCATTGATTTTAAAATAAAAGGTCGAGATTAAAGAATTTCATGTGATAGAATACCCTAAGAATTCTAGAGAATCTGAATCCAAATTCGTGACGGGATAGGCAAATAAGAAATCCTAATTTGACTAAACAACATTAATAATTTGACTGCCTTTGGAGGTTGCATAACATATAAATACTAAAAAAAAAAAAAAAAGAAATCCTAGGTCGAATAGCAAAACTTCCAAAACCGTAATTTGACTAAACAGCATTAAAGTCACCTAAAATTAAGAAAATAATAACTTTAATCCTAAAAATCTGAAAATTTCATAAAATTACAAAAATTAACAAATTACATAAATTAATTAGAAATTTTTGTCCTACATTAAATATTCAGATATTTAATACAGCACTAAAGCATTTTTACAGACACAGCTTAAAGCATTTTACAGTTACGATGACAGTAAGCCGCATAAACGTAATAAAGCTAACGTCCCTCAGACCAGTGAAGACTATCTGGCACCATCAATCCTCAATTGGGTTTTGACTTTCAAGAATAGCCTTTGTATCAGAATCATCATCCCCTCCCATGTGTGTATGATCATCTTCCTCCCTTAGGATTCTATCAGAAGGCAATTGCCAAACAAGAGGTAACTGCAACTCGAATGAAGTATTTATTGTGCTGTCTTCACGTGGGTCTGCGTGCATTGCAGTTTCTTGAAGCTTCAGTGCATATTGCAAGTCGTATAGCACTTCATGCATTTTAGGCCTGTCAGCACCACTTGTCTTCAAACACTTCTCAGCTGTTTCACCAAACTTTCGCAATGAGTTAGGCTTGATTTTACCAACTAGCACTGGATCGATAATTTTCTCAAGTTGGCCTTTCCTTTGCCACAGCATCCCCCATTCAGCTAAGTTCATCTCATCCATTGGAAGCGAGTTGTTAATAGCTGGTCTAGCACAAAGAATTTCAAGAAGTACAACTCCAAAAGAGTACACATCAGATTTTTCTGTCAATTGTAGGGTGGTGAGGTATTCTGGATCAAGATAACCAAAGCTACCCTTTACGCCCATGGTGAAATGTTCTGGATCAGGAAGCCCTGACTTTGAAAGGCCGAAGTCAGCAACTTTAGCCACATAATTTTCATCAAGCAAAATGTTTGTGGTCTTCACATCACGGTGAATGATTCCTCCAGCTGGACCAGTGTGTAGGTAACGTAGGCCTTTGGCAGCACCAATACAAATTTCAAGTCTTTGCTTCCAAGATAATTCAGATCTTGAAGATGAACTCTCATTGTCATTTGAATCATAGAGGTGCTCTCTTAGAGTCCCCTTTTCCATATATTCATAAACCAGTATCATCTCAGACTTTTCATCGCAGTACCCAATCAAAGAAACAAGATGTTGATGCCGGATTTGGGATAACACTATGATCTCCGTTTGGAATTCCTCAATACCCTGCCCATGCCCTGCTTCACTTCGTTTCACAGCCACTCTTGTACCATTGTGAAGAGTTCCTTTGTAGACTTTCCCAAATCCACCCTCACCAATCACAAGTTTTGCATTGAAGTTCTTAGTTGCAAACTGTATTTCAGCTAAAGATATTCTCCAACTGCGGTTCAGATTCGAAGGTAGGGATGAATTAGCACTTCCTTCAATCAACCTGTTAAAACTTAGCCCTCCAAAAAGAAGCTTTGTCAAACTTTGGTCAGGCACTGATTTCCTGCATTTTAAACGCAACGCCACCACTATAATCAAAATCATAAATGCTCCACTACCAACAGAACCAATGATCTTTCTAACAGGGGAGAGTTTCTTGACTGGTTTACATTCATCCAATATGGAACCTGATGTCTTCATGAACTCCATAATCTCCAGCCCATTCAAAAACGCATTGAGAATGGGAGAGCCATTCTCCGAAGGGCTTATACTAAGATTGGCAAATCCTGAATCATCTGAATCAACCACATAATCGATGTAAAAGGGAACAGCGAAGTCTCCAGTTATATTATAAGGATCTATCAACTGAACAAAGTTGCTATATATATAGAGATTGAACATTGTGTCATTTAGTGTTTTAAAAACTATGTCACAGAAATGGACCCGAACAAAGTGAGAAGTATTCTTACTGACAGGAAAACGCCAAGTTAAATTTGGGAGTCTGGCGTTGTTGCCACTGACTTCCTTCAATTGTTTGGCTGTCTGATACACATAATCCGGGGCAGTATAATTTGTGGCCAGTGAAGAGTTGTAATTAGGCCGCTTTTGATAATAATTGCTGTTCTCCGCAGAATCGTTGTTGAGTATTAAGTAACTATCATCTGCTACCCATTTCCTCCAGTAAGGTTCATCGTAATCAATTTGAGAACCTCCAAAGTTGATCCTATGTATTGTATGCAGAGCCCGAGAGAGCAAACCTTTGTAGTTACCAGCATTTCCAGCAGAAGTAACGCGAGTGGCGTTATCAGTGATGCGGGTCTCGTTGGCGAGAAAGACTTCTATGGCGTTTACGAAAGCCAAAGATGAATTTTCAGAAGGTATGAACTGGATTCTGAAGTCTCCTTGTAGGATAGTGAGCAAGAATTCCTTAATCACGGGAGAACCACTACTGTTTCGGATGCTGAAACTGGTTAAAAGTGAAAACCCAGGAGCCGAAACATTGAACAATGCATCATATAGATTAGCACGACGGGACAAGTAAGCAAAGAAATGGAGCCGTACGATGTATGTACCATTCTGGTCAATTTCAAATCTATACGAACATGGCTGTCTGTAAACTCTTGCTGTTTGATAGAGTTCTGGAATCCATGTTGATGTGTTGCTGACATGTTCGCTTTTACCAGTTGAGAAAGAAGCCGAATTTCTGTCGGCAACAAAGACCTGGTCGTTGGAGAGCTTTGCGTCTGAGCTTGCTCCACAGTTGATGAAGTACTTATCAGGATCAGTGTAAGCTAATGAGAAAAGCAGAAATGAAGAGAACTGGAGGGGTAAGAGAAAGCAAAGTTGGAAAAGAGTCTTATGGGAGTGAACCATTTCCATGGATTTTTTGTGAGAGCAGCTAGTTCTTCTGGGGCAATTATGATGGGTTGCCGAGGATGTAATAAACTTGGTAAACAAAGACTTTTGACTTTTTCTTTTTTTGGTAAAGAAGACTTAAAAGTATATACATTCTACACTTTGGACTTTTGACTTAAAAGTATATACATTCTACCTAATTGGAATAGTGATTCAATCATTCAATATTGATACGGATTCACCAAAGAGATGCATGTCGCCAATCTAGGAAATACACCGACATTTTTTTGTATAATATATAATATTTTTTGTTTCTAATTTTTGATTTGTTCCTCCTAATTAAAATGAAAATTTAAACACCCTGACCCTAAAACTTTTTAAATTCTAGTTGAAATAAGTTTAAATATAATATTCTGAACTATATCTTAGTCTTTTTAAACATTAAAAAAAAAAAAAAAAAAAAAAAAAAAAAAAAAAAAACCTACTTAAATCCTAACAAATTTGAAATAAACTAATAGAAAATTCTTAGTTTATATTGTACTCTCAATTTAATATTTATATTGTCTCTAAACAAATGTGTATTGTACATTTTTGCAAATTTGTACAATATTGTACACATTTGTTTAGTCTACAATGTAAATCTTACATTGATAGTACAATATAAACATATAATTTTCCTAAACTAATAAATAAAAGTATTTTAAGTAGTAATAATTAAAGTTCACTTAATGGAAATAATTAATATGTTCATTGTATTAAGAAAAAAATATGTCAAATGAACTTATAGTTTATCATTTAATATTCTTTTGCTAGTACAAACTATGGACAAATTTGTAATAAGAAATCTTCGTAGAGTATAAGATTCATCTCTTATTTAAGATAGATCTCCATATTGACCCTCCAAAGAACTTGGCAATCCTGAGGCGAAGCAAACCCTTAAAGAAGTGACAAGCTGGTTAAATAAGGATATTATTTCGGTTACCTTCCCAAGGAATATGAGGAAGATGTCGCAAAGCCTAATGTGATGATCATCTCCGCATTAATGAGCACTCCTACTTAATGTCAGCCACATTAAATGCTAAATAACTAGCCTAAACAGTGAAAACACCCCAAAAATCTATCTTCATGATCAAGAAATAACAGAAGGAAAGGCTGATAAGACAAGTGTCCCCCAAATCCAGCTAAGAAAGATATAGCTCGAGGTAGAGGGGGAGGGAGTATAAAAGGAGGAGGAGGCAACGAGAAGAGGGATCTAGAAAAATTTACAAAGAAGAACAACAGAGAGAAAATAGAGAGAGTAAAAGCTTGTATTTTCCTTTTAAGTCTTCATTTGTACCTTGGGGAACCATTTTTCTTCAATCAAAGTGCCTATTCCTACTTTCTTTGTCTTCGATCATCTGTCAAGTTCTCTCATTGTGGAATTAAACCCCTACTTAATTACAAATTAGTTGTGTTAATCAAGAACTTAAGTTTGGTTCTTCTGAGTTTGTGTTTTTAACCCCCACAATATATATATTTGAAATGATATCTTAATTAGTGTCATCACAATCAATAAAAGTAACTTGACTTTATTGGGTTGAGGTGATTTTAGGAAAAATAGAAATGAAGGAAAATAATAGGTAAATGGGCATTTTTACTTTTTTTTAATTTTTATAAGTAGATATCAATTGACACCAGGGTGGGAGTGTATTTTTTTATCCAAGTCTACAAATTTTTAGCACTAAAATGGAGAGAATATATGTAGGGAAGGGAAATTTACCTTTTTACCCCTAATCACTTTTTTTTTTCTTTCTTTTTCATCATTTTGTCAAATATTAGGTGAAAAATATTTTCACCTTACTACTATTTATGATATTCCGATTACTTTTTTATTGGTCTAAATATATCGTTGCAATCTTATAAGTTAGATTTCAAAAATAAAAAATAAAACGAAACATACTGCACATATATTACAACAAGTCCATAATGAATTTGAAGCATATTTCTTGAAATTTATATGTTGAAATACATTGTTGTAAGATTTCTGTTATTGTTATTAACTTCAAAGTTAAAAAAAAAAAAATATATATATATATATATATATATCTATATCTATATATATAAATATATATATATAGAAATAACGAAACCAAAAAAAAAAAAAAAAATACTTATATGATAAATTAATAATAGAAAATTAATAAAAATTAGAATTAATGTAAAAGGATTGGCTTCAATCGTGTTTGAAGCTTTGTGCAATGTACATAACTTACTTAGTTGAGTTAAGTGAGTCACGTGTATTGTATTTAAGAAGAACTAATGTCATCTTCTGATTGATTTAGAGCCAAACTTTATCTATAATTTATTTCCTTTCGTGCTTCTTTTTAGTTAAAAAAATGAAATTTATAATTATTTCTTATTATTCAATACATAATTAAAAAACAAAAAAATCTAATACCACAAACATATTAACAACTTTTGCTACAACTCTCCATATGCCAAACTATAAATAATGGAAAAAAAGTGGTAGGTATGAAAGTAAAAGTTAGTCAATCATATTCTACCGGTAAAATAATTGTGATAAGAATTGTATATTCATTTGTCAATACATGCAATTACCCATTTTCATCTCACAAAAAATTTTTACTGCTCTCACTTTTTTTATTTTTTTATTCAATAGTTGAAATTGAAAAATATTATTTTCAATTCTCAATCTTAGCCGTAGACTTTGACATCTTTTTTTTTTTTTTTTTTTTGGGGAAATAGGAACTAAAATACAGTCCAAAAGCAAAGCTTCTAAAACAACAAATGGAGGCTCAGAAAATACAATAAAAGGTTCTGCTTGAGAACAACCATATTTAGCAAGAGAATCTGTAGCTCTGTTAGCCTCTCTGAAGTAATGCTCGATTTTCACCTAATGGAAAGCTTGAAGAATGGCCCTGCGGCCACAAGAGGCAGGGTTAGTCTATATATAGAATTTGAACTAGAAACAAGTGATATTATATCCCCTGCATTCACATTGACAATCAGCTTTTCAATCCTAAGAAATTTTGCCATAAATTATAAGCCATTCTTAGAGCACAAAGTTCTGCCAGAAGGATGAAAGAAGTCTCAATTGCACGAGAAAAGACCCGAACCCAATTGCCATTGGAATCACGAATGAACCCACCACCTCCGGCATAGGCGTAGTTGAGAGAGACCAAAGCATCCGTATTCGACTTACTCCAACCTGAGAGAGGTGTTTCCCAGCAAATGTAGGAGGTATAACAGAACCGAATGGGAGATTTGCCTGACTCTCTCACTTTTATGTCTTTCATATGTTCTTGCCTCCTGCTGTGCCACATCAGACTTCCCTCTTTCTCAAGGGCTTATCGGTTGATTCTGTTTCTTAAAGTGCCTTGCCGTTACAGCTTGCCGGACACAGATGACAACGAACAACGACGTTAGTACTCTTCATCAATTAATTGTTTATTCCCACGTTCAATAATTCAATGAAACGGCGTTAACGGTCGTTATGGGAACTCAGCTATTTCTTGCTCCTGCCTTGCGTCTCGCCTCTTTCTCCTAATCGTTTAAGCTGGGGCCATTGACAATTGCGGTAGTCCTCCTCAAACTGTTTGAACAAATGCCTGAACCAAGGTTCCCACCACCAAAACTCATCATCAGGTCTTGGGTGCGTGAATTTCTAAGTTAAAGTTTTGTTGCTTATTTAGTTTCAAAACTAAATAATCTGAATCCATTAACCCGATCATACAATAATCTGAACCATGATTGCATAAAAAAACAACTATAAACTCAGCCTTATTGACTTATAAATCTAAATTTTGTCATGCTTTTTGTTTCTGACTTGATGCTATGTTATCATGCTTTGTTCAATTTAAATTATTAACAATGCTAAAGTGAACATAGTATGTGATTGCTTAATGCAAGAAATTTGAGGACTGTGTCATAGACCAATTTCTGCTATTTGCATTGTTAGTATAATCTACATTTATCTGTGCTAGTCTGCTAGACCATTATGGGAGCAGTTGGTGATTGGTTCTTGTTCTTCGGTAGAAGGGTAATGTTAAGTTCTTGGTAGTTCAGAGATTAGAGAAGGAAGGAATGAGGATTAAGGAAGAAAATCACCGTTACTTCAAGGGTAACCAACCTCCTAAGCAAAGAAAGAAGAAGATAGGCACAAACTTGGGTTAATTCTCTGGATAACCTCTAATTGATCATCTTAGCAGCTTATATACAATGCAATCTCTGCTTAACCAATTCCCACCCAAAAGCTAACTAACTAACTCACTCTATTTCAGCTTAACTGACTAGCTGCATTACTGTAACTAACTAACTGTATTACTGTGCTAACAATACTAGCATACAATACAACACATGGTAGCTTCAGTACATACAGCTGATACAGCTAGTATCCTAACAGGTAACCAAGAATTCCAATAGGCTATTCCTGTTACAGACCTAAAGACAGGTTATTTTATATTATTTCACAATCTAAACCATTTTATCTAGTTAGTTTCAAAACTAATCTATTAGGCTAGATTAATGATGAAAAAGATTCTCTCCCCATATGATAAAAAATTCATAAAGGTTCCATATATTCTCTCCCCATTCGTACATATTCTGTTTTGTTAGATTTCTTTCTCCATTCTTCTTTTTTATGTTGTTTTTTAGCTCCAAAAGAATGTACTCACTATGTATTTAGTATGTTATTTGAAGAATTTACATATTATGTTATGCAGAGCTAAATGAGATTTTTACCTTTTCTTTTTATGGGTGTCAATTTTTGAGATTAGAAGAACCCATAGAATTGGGAACTAGAAAATTCTTTGTCTTGTATTTGAGAAGAAGATTCATTTGACATAATTCTCCCCACTCCAATATATGTAGAATTGCTGAATTTAGTTATGTTGACAATGTCCACTATGGTATCATATTGGCTAATATCATATAATTTCCTAAGGGTATGTTTGGTATGCTGTAATAACTCTTGTAATGGAATAATTATTCATATGTAATAGCAATTTGGTCATTTGGTTGCATCTTTATTACATGGATTAGTTATTACATTGGAATAACTATTCTTTAAATTGAAGAATAACTATTCGTCTTTAAAATGGATGTAATAGTTATTCCTTAGTGCATATAATAGGTTTTAAAATTAATATATTTCCAAAAATATAAAGTTTCTTTATACATCATCTTTTACAAACTTTCCATATGTAACAACCAAACTTATGGATAGTAATAGTTATTCCATTACAAGTAATAAAGATTATTATTCCTAATGTAATCTACATTTAGTGTATCAAACGTACCCTAAGGGTTTTTTTTTTTTTTTTTTTTTAAGTATGTCAGTCTCCTAAAAAAAATTTGTTGCTGTTTATTTTTTTGGTCATAGCTTTCCCAATTGTAACCTTGTGTAAGGATCCCTCAAATTAGGATTGTGTGCCTCTATCTCAGATTAGGATTGATTTCCTCTGGCTTTTCTTCAACAAAAACTTATTTTTCTCATTATGTTAATTAGTTTTTCTTTTGAAGGTGTATGTTAATTACTTATTTTCCTGTGCGCAAATTGGTCTACTATTATTGCTGCAGTTGGTTGCATATAATTTCATTCATGTGACATGCTTATTTAGTTTAATTTGCCTTTTCTTTTATTATTTGGAAATTTTATATTTGATTTGTTAATGAAGGTGTTTCCTTGGGTGATGATAATACATACTTACCACCATGTTGCTGTGATTGACAAAAGCCCCACAATGACCAACCATTTTTAATCTTGCTGTCTGCAACATCACAGAGTTAATATTTCATAAAGGCCATTATAATGGATGATTAGCAGGTGTCACCTTATTAGCTGCATATATAAGAAATGGGAAAAACCTGCAATTTCTGGGATTTTTTTGGTTGCAGATGCTGCTGAGCATTTGGAGTGGGGAGCTACAGATAAATAGGTTGAATGTGACCCAGATGCTCCAGGTGGGTACCTAATTGTTCTTTCCATATTCCTGAAAGGATTTAAGCTCTAGACACCTGAAGGTTTTGACAGTATGATTTCTTCCCAATCTAATTTCTAGGCCAAAAGGATTATAATCCTGTTGGAACATTTTGCCTACCTTTTTGCAAATTCTATTTGTTGATAAAAAGAAACTCACTTCTATGAACCTCAAGCTCCATTTTTTTCTAATTGATGATGGCACTTGGAGAGGCTTGGAAATGGTGAGATTAAAAAAGAAAAAAAAAAAAAAATATATATATATATATATATATTCTTATGAGTGTAGTCTAATCCTTACCTATAGCTCACTCTTATTACCTGGAAGAAGATATTATCAGTATTGGAACATCTAAATCGAAAATGGGGAAATTCAAGTGTAGCATCTGGAGAGCTAATGTCTTTCCCTTATGGACAAAGACATATGTTGTTATGAAAGCAAGATTCATATTGTTGTTTTAAATTTAAAGGAAACCATGTGCCTCAAGACAAATTCTCTCAAAAATAAGGAAGTGAGCTATTAATGTTTCAGATGGTATCCTTTTTTTCTTTTTTTAACTTTAAGTTGATGCTTAGTTTTTAATCTTTTGAGGGTTATTTTTTGTGTTTTTTTTTGTGGGGGGGGTGGGGGTGTGGGGGGAAGGGGTGTATATTATTTCTTAGATTTCAGGTTAGATATTTTTCAACATTGTTTAGTATTAGATTCTTCAATGTAAGCACCTTACAAAGTTTCTTATCTATGCTCCTTTCTCAAACAAAACAGAAATTGCAAAAAGATTAATTAAATGCATAGTGAGGTAAATGATCTGCAACATACATTGGAATGGACAGTGGAGGCTAATTTACAATTTTTGTTATGTGCATAATTAGTCGTTTTTGGTTGTGTGTGTAGTTTCAAATTTGGAGTTTTTTGTCAATTGATTATTTCTTGATTCGGTTGTTATATAATTCTCTCTCTTGAGAATACCAATTCTGCAATTTCAGATCTATGTTGCCAAGAAGGTGTACTATTCCATCTATATTCCACCTTGGCACCCTAAGACCTTTTTTTTTTTTTGAGAATGATGGCACCCTAAGACTTAGGGGCTGTTTGATACATCATTTTAAACACACATTTTTAACTTTTAAACAACATTACACACTTTTTCACCCACATATATTTCTAAAAAAACTGAAAATTATTGTTTAAACGCGCATATCAAACGGGCCCTAAAACTTCCCATTTCTCTCTTTGTTCGAGTACTTATTTTCCTTCTCGCATATATGTCAATCATTATCTAATCAGGTAGAAGAGAGCATGATATCAGGCCTTACTTGCATGTGGAAGTCCAACTTAAAGCCCAATTGATAAATATTACATAATTTAGCTTTTATTTAGAACTTGGTACATCTACTTTCATGAGGAATACCACTTTGAATAGTTTATTATTATTATTTTTGGTTAAGTTTGTTCTGATAGAAATTGTGTCACTATCTTTTGTGTAACGGTCAAAGCTTAGTTACAAAAATACTCTAATTAACATGAATTTTTGGAAGCTCATAAAGATGCCTTTCTTGAATTTTTAACAATTTCATGTATTCAAAATGATTCTATTAGATCTCATGGCTTCATTGCTGAACTTTGAAATAATTAAAAAATAATTAGATTAGATTGGCACTTTGAGTATAAACTGCTTAGCCCGTCAGGGGTAAAAAGTCCTTGAATTACTCGATAACTGGTTCTGGTGGGTGGGGTCAGTTGTCCGTAGGAGTTTGATTAACAGTGAGGATTGTTGTACAGTATGCTCTGCGACGTGCAACTAATCTGAGTGAAGTTCTCCTATGTCATCAAAACTAAAATAAAATAAATAATAAAGAGGAGTAATGCTTTATCAATTGTTGATGAAAATAGTAAAGATCAAAAACCTATTGAATCAAAGTAGTTTGAGATAAGCATAATTAAGTTATACCTTTATGTAAAGTTATTTTCCCATGCATCACATGGGTTTGGACTAATTTTATTAATACTTGAGCACTACATACTTTATCACAGGCCTAACCTATTACAGGCTTTTATACATATTCAATAATTGGGTATAAAGAGGTTTCCTATATGGAAAACAAAAAATGCCTTTTAAGTTTACTAATTTTATTAGAAAATGATAACGAATATCATTTATGGGGGATATAAAATCGAGAATCTCATGTCAATGTCCACGTTGGGCCCAAGGCCCTATCCAAGGAAGGATCCTCCTCGACCAAAGGAAGGGCCCTCCTCGGTCATAACTATAGCCGAGGACAAAGGGAGCGACTCGGTCCTGATGATGACACCCTGGGTCATTCCACCAAACAGGAAAAGTACTAGAACGACAAAGAACAAAGGAAAGGCTGCCATTACTGCAATTAAGTACTCTGCACCTGACAGAGCCATACTTTTCAGCCTTTACAACCACTCCCAACCACTTTGGGTATGGGCTGATGGGACAAGTATCAACCCTATGAATATCAGCCTACACGTGGACACTCAAGGGAGGGTAGAAGCTAGTATAAAAGGAGGAAGAGGCAATTCAAAAAAAGGGGGGACTCCCCCGAAGCCCAAGAGCAGGAGTTACCTAAACTGCGCCAGAAAGAAAATCTCCTTGAATAAGCTTATATTCATCCCTGCGCAACCGCCATGACCACCATGACTAACAATTGCCCACTCGCTAAGGCCTAACTTTTCAACCCACTCTTTACAAATTTATTGTGTGAACTGTCAACGTTTGAACCCATTCCTGTTTTGGGGTCAACACAATTTCAATCCTTACAATTGGCGCCGTCTATAGGAAAGCTTGTGCGTTAGTGCAGGCGGCGATTAGTTATGGTAGGATCAAGCCCCTACCAACAAGGGTCCCTCGAAAGAGAGAATTTTGGCAGTGGTGTAAGCTACACGCGGCTCACACTCAGGGCTACACTACGAAGTGCCAGTGGCACGGGCAGTTCTAGGGGCTTCTAACATCAAGTCGATGCCCCACACGTTTGTCAAGGGGCTAACCCTCCCGGGTCCAGTAGCCCGATTCACCGAATTCCTATAAGTTTTGGATAAAACCAAGGTCTTGCATGGTCCTCGGACTCAAACCTATAGGGAAACCAACTACTTCAAAAAGAAAACATAAGTTTTGGACAGAACCAAAGTCTTGCATGATCCTCGAACTCAAACCTATGGGGAAACCAACTACTTCAAAAAGACAACATAAGTTTTGGACAGAACCAAGGTCTTGCATGATTCTTGGACTCAAACCTATGGGGAAACCAACTACTTCAAAAAGAAAACATAAGTTTTGGAAAGAACCAAGGTCTTGCGTGGTCCTCAAACTCAAACCTATGGGCTCAAATCTATGGGGAAACCAACTACTTCAAAAAGACAACATAAGTTTTGGAAAGAACCAAGGTCTTGCATGGTCCTCGAACTCAAACCTATGGGGAAATCAACTACTTCAAAAAGACAACATAAGTTTTGGACAGAACCAAGGTCTTGCATGGTCCTCGGACTCAAACCTATGGGGAAACCAACTACTTCAAAAAGACAACATAAGTTTTGGACAGAACCAAGGTCTTGCATGGTCCTCGGACTCAAACCTATGGGGAAACCAACTACTTCAAAAAGACAACATAAGTTTTGGACAGAACCAAGGTCTTGCATGGTCTTCAGACTCAAACCTATGGGGAAACCAACTACTTCAAAAAGAAAACATAAGTTTTGGACAGAACCAAGGTCTCGCATGTTCCTTGGACCCAAACCTACTGGAAACTAACTACATCAAGAGAGGCTTAAATCCTAGACAGAATGGAAGTCCCATGCGGTCCTCGAACCCCGGCTCTATGGAAACTAACATACAATGGCACATTTCCAAGTGTTTAGACCAGGTACAGTCATGCCTCGGTCCTCGGACCGAATGCCTAAAACAAGTTAAGGCTATGAATACCATCTGAAACGTGGCAAAGCACCCTAGTGCTCAACGACCCCCTCGGACAGTTCATTTTAGGTTACACGTCCTCGGGTGATCGCCCCATACGCAATACAGAACATTCGGCTATTATTCCGGTTAGTCTCATATAGTTAACCTACTTAAAGTCAGCATTGTTGTGCCCGTCAGTTTTGATAAGTTCAAAGAGGTAACTCTTTGCTAAACAAGGGCATCGGCCCTAAGTACTGTTCGAAAGAAAAGGATACCAGCACATTCATTCACAAAATAAGTATTGCAGAAAAGAAATAATACACAAAATGAGGTAAATTCATCTTTTATTAGACAAAAAAGTAGTACAGCATACCAAAAAAGGAGCTTAGACAAGCCTATACCAGAAGCTAACTACAAAAAAAAAAAATAAATAAAAAAAAATAAAAAAGGGAATACATGGGTACGATAAATCCTTCAATTTCGCTCTTGCAACAACTAAGCAAGTCTGGATGGCACCAGCGATGGAAGAGAAGAAGAAGCAGAGGCACCTGGTCCACATCCTTGCTCTAGCAGCGACTAAGCCAGTCTGGATGGCACCAGTGATGGAAGAGAGGAAGAAGCGAGGATGCCAAGTCCCCATACCTACTCTAACGGTAATCAAGCAAGTGTCGCATTAGCAGCAATCGGGTAAGTACGGATGGTACCGGCGATGGAAAATCTCAGTGCTGTCGCACCAAAAATCTGATGCGACTTGCACCTGCTTCGGATTTTGGCTGAAGGAAGAAGAGGCTCCTTTCTTGCCTTATCAAAGAGAAGAAACGTCTTGAGTCTCTGTCTCCCTTGCCCTGACCGGGCCATTCTGAATCTTGAGGATACCCAAGGCTTCTGAAGAGGGTGTGGTACCTTCATCCTCACTCTGGCCTTAACCATTTCACCTCCTAAGGCTCGGTCACACTGGTAATGGGGACTTTGGGCCCAATTGGAGGGGTTGGAATTTGAAAAAGCCTAAAGGGTCTGCAAGTAAAGGAAATGACCTCCCACCGTGCTCCTTATATAGGGGGCAAGCCTGGTGGCATTTAATCCGTCCAAATCTCCAAGGAAAAACTACAAACGAGATAAGTCCCACTCAATTCCCAAAGCAGTCTTCAGCCGTTGGATTTGCATCGCCTCATAAAGAGACTTTAATAAAGGCGCGCCTCGTGTACCGAAACGGCAGGAACACAGCGTGGGTAAACTAAAGGAATGTCTTACAGCCAGGAACGTGCTTCAGGCAAGCAAAGAGGCTCCGGCATTGTTGAAGAACAAGACTTGGCAAGCCATGACATAGGCCCGACGTCACCAAAACCCTCCTTTCCGTCTGAGGATCCGGACAGCAGGATTTTGAGGGGCTATTGTGGGGGGTATAAAACCGAGAAGCCCAGTCAATGTCCACGTTGGGCCCAAGGCCCTATCCGAGGAAGGATCCTCCTCGGCCAAAGGAAGGGCCCTCCTCGGCCATAACTATAGCCGAGGACAAAGGGAGCGACTCGGTCCTGATGATGACACCATGGGTCATTCCACCGAATAGGAAAAGTACTAGAACGACAAAGAACAAAGAAAAGGTTGCCATTACTGCAATTAAGTACTCTGCACCTGACAGAGCCATGCTTTTCAGCCTTTACAACCACTCCCAACCACTTTGGGTATGGGCTGATGGGACAAGTATCAACCCTATGAATCTCAGCCTACACGTGGACACTTAAGGAAGGGTGGAAGCTAGTATAAAAGGAGGAAGAGACAATCCAGAAAAAGGGGGGACTCCCCCGAAGCCCAAGAGCAGGAGTTATCCAAACTGCGCCAGAGAGAAAATCTCCTTGAATAAGCTCATATTCATCCTTGCGCAACTGCCATGACCACTAAGGACTAACAATTGCCCACCCGCTAAGGCCTAGCTTTTCAGCCCACTCTCTACAAATTTATTGTGTGGACCGTCAACGTTTGAACCCATTCCTGTTTTGGGGTCAACACAATTTCAGTCCTTACATCATTTATACCACATCATGCACGGCTCTAGGCACAGTCCAGGGGTTCAAATGAACCCCTGAGCTGGACCAAAAAAAAAATTTATATATAATTTTTTTTATTTGACCCCCTTAGAATAAAATTTTGAACCCTTGTACCTAATTTTTTTTCTTTAACTCAACCAAAACAAATTTCTTACCACATCAATAATATAATAAATAAATTTATTAATTAATTTTTTGTTGTTTTAAAAATTACACACCCATTTATAAGAATTATGTATTAAACTGTATAGTCTCCTTGGCATCTTACCTTTTTTTTTCAAAAGAAGGGTCACCATACTGCAACACACTCATCTTAGACTCAAAAGAAAACAACCAAACTTCGTATCTTATAGTTATCACGGGCAATATTTGACTAATAAAGACTAAAGTCACGTGTCTCTCTTTCTCATCCATTTGGTAGAAGGTAAAAGAAAGAGGAAGGAAAGATCTTTGGGGCAAACAAGAAAAGAAAGAAGATAGGGAAAGGAAGATAAAACTCTAGTTGGTAGATAGAGAAGTGGAATCCATGTTGATGAGTTGCTGACTTGTCCGCTTTTCCCAGTTGAGAAAGAAGGGGAAGTGCTATCGACAACAAAGACCTAGCCGTTTACAGTGGCATAGTAGTATGCTCCACCATTGTTGAAATACTTATCAAAAACAATGTAAGCTGAGGAGTGCAGCAGAAGTAAAAAAGAGCTGGAGAGGTAAGAGAAGGCAAAGTTGGAATTGAATTTTCATGAATTGGAGCGAGATGAGATTGCTTTTATCTAGGCCCATCAATATCATTGATACTACTTTTATTCTACATCACTCCTAACAAGTTATGTGTGAAAAATATCTCTCTATACTTACTGATCTTACTGATCAAAGAAAGTGGGGGGAAGTGGATCACTATTTTTTACTTGGATCCACAAACTTTAATTTCTCTAAAATAGAGAAAAGGATGAGAAAAATATGGACGGAAGGCAAATTTATAATTTTGCCCCAAATCTTAACGCATTTTTTTCCCTTTTACATTTCATTTTGTCATCAAATATTAAATGAAAAATAAATTTCCGATCAAAAAAATAAATAAATAAAAATACAAAATTTCAATTTATTGTTATTTATGAATATATTGTTTACAAACAGTTTAATGCCTAGGCCACTTAGGCCTTGGCCTAAGGCCCCAATAAAAAAAAAAGGCTTATATTTTTATTCCTAGATAAATTTTAATTTTGAATTTGTACTAAAAGTCTAAAACATATTAATTTGAATATTAAAAACTTAGAAAATTAATTGAATCTCAAATATCTTGATACATTTGTTATTATTATAAAAAAGTGTGTGTATATATAAATTAATAAATTTAGATATAACAAAGTGTATGACTTCAAATAAAATAGAATAGAGAAAACGAATACATATGACCAACCTTTGACCCAAAAATTTTGGGACTAAAAGTTGTTGATGTGATAATAGTAAATGGGAAATGCTAACGAGTGCCCTGGTTAAGAATCCAATTAAAGAAAGTTTTTATAGGAAAAGAAAAAAAAAAGCAATTAATGTTTTGACAACATTTTTCATTTCCCATAAAAGTGATGTCAAAACTTTCTTTAACTAGATTCTTAACCAATGCCCTAAGGGCACTCGTTAGCATGACCCATAGTAAATTTAGGTGAAAAACTCATAAATAAATGGACAAAATTGTCAAAAAGAATTAGAGGATAATGAAATAATACAAGAGAAAGTTAACAATGAAAATAATTGTAATGATATTCAAATAATAAAGATTCTTAATTATATAAAAATCTGGGGTACAACACTAAAGCATTTTTACAGGCACAGCCTAAAGCATTTTACAGTTTTATGGTGACAGGAAGCCACATAAACTTAATAAAACTAATGTTCCTCAAACCAGTGAAGGCTATCTGGCACCATCAATCCTTAATTGGGTTTTGACTTTCAGTAGACTTTGTATCAGAATCATCATCCCCTCCAATGGGTGTATGATCATCTTCCTCCATTTGGATTCTGTCAGAAGGCAAATGCCAAGCAAGAGGAAACTGCAACTCCAGTATAGTGTTTGTTGTGCTTTCTTCATGTGGGTCTGTGTGCATTGCAGTTTCTTGAAGCATCAATGCATATTGCAAGTCATATAGCACTTCCTGCATTTTAGGCCTGTCAGCACTATTTGTCTTCAAACACTTCTCAGCTGTTTCACCAAACTTTCGCAATGAATTAGGCTTAATTTTACCAACTAGTACCGGATCAATAATTTTCTCAAGTTGACCTTTCCTTTGCCACAGCATCCCCCATTCAGCTAGGCACATCTCCTCCGTTGGAAGCAACTTGTTAATAGCCGGTCTAGCACAAAGAATTTCAAGAAGTACAACTCCAAAAGAGTACACATCAGATTTTTCTGTCAATTGTAGGGTGGTGAGGTATTCTGGATCAAGATAACCAAAGCTACCCTTTACGCCCATGGTGAAATGTTCTGGATCAGGAAGCCCTGACTTTGAAAGGCCGAAGTCAGCAACTTTAGCCACATAATTTTCATCAAGCAAAATGTTTGTGGTCTTCACATCACGGTGAATGATTCCTCCAGCTGGACCAGTGTGTAGGTAACGTAGGCCTTTGGCAGCACCAATACAAATTTCAAGTCTTTGCTTCCAAGATAATTCAGATCTTGAAGATGAACTCTCAGAATTGTCATTTGAATCATAGAGATGATCTCTTAGAGTCCCCTTTTCCATATGTTCATAAACCAGTATCATCTCAGACCTTTCATCGCAGTACCCAATCAAAGAAACAAGATGGTGATGCCTGATTTGAGATAACACTATGATCTCCGTTTGGAATTCCTCAATACCCTGCCCATGTCCTGCTTCACTTCGCTTCACAGCCACTTTCATACCATTCCTAAGAGTTCCTTTATACACTTTTCCAAATCCACCCTCACCAATCAAAAATTTTGCACTGAAGTTCTTAGTTGCATACTGTAATTCAGCTAAAGATATCCTCCAATTAAGGTTCAGATTCGAAGGTTGGGATAAATTAGCACTTCCTTCAGTCATCCTGATAAAAGCTATTCCTCCATAAAGAAGCCCTCCCAAACTTGGATCAGGCTCTGTCTTCTTGCATTTCAAACGCAACACCACCACTATTATCAAAATGACAAATGCCCCACTACTTACAGAACCAATAATCTTTATAACAGGGGAGTGTTTCTTGATTTTGACTGGTTCACATTCCACCGGTATGGGACCTGATTTGCTCATGAACTCCATAATCTCCAGCCCATTCAAAAACGCATTACGAATGCCAGAGTCATTCTCTGAAGGACTTATACTAAAATTGGCAAATCCTGAATCATCTGAATCAACCACATAATCGATGTAAAAGGGAACAGCTAAGTCTCCAGTTATACTATAAGGATCTATCAACTGAACAAAGTTGCTATATATATAGAGATTGAATATCAGCAAATTAATATTCCTTGATACTATGTCACACAAATGGACCCGAACAAAGTGTCTAGTATTCTTACTGACAGGAAAACTCCAAGTTAAATTTAAGAGACTGGCGTTGCCGTTAGCATCTGTCTTCAATTGTTTGGCTGTCTGGTAGACAAGATCTGGGGCAGTATATTTTGTGGCCAGTTCAGAATTGTAATTAAGCGTTTGACTATAGATGTTCTTCGCAGAATCGCTGTGGAGTATTAAGTAACTATCATCTGCTACCCATTTCCTCCACAATTCATCGTAATCAATTTGGGAACCTCCAAAGTTGATCCTATGGATTGTATGCAGAGCCTGAGAGAGCAAAACAGTGTAGTTACTAACATTTCGAGCATAATCAATGATGCGGCTCTCGTTGGCAAGAAAGACTTCTATGGCGTTTACGAAAGCCAAAGATGAGTCTTGAGAAGGTATGAAATGGATTTTAAACTCTCCTTGTGGGATGGTGAGGAAGAATTCCTTAATCACTGGAGAACCACTGCTGTTTCGGATGCTGAAATTGGTTAAAAGTGAAAACCCAGAAGCCGAAACATTGAACAGTGCATCATATAGATTAGCAACATGTGACAAGTAAGCAAAGAAATGGAGGCGTACTATGTAAGTACCATTCTGCTCGATTTCAAAGCTATAAGAACATGGCTGTCTGTAAACTCTTGCTGTTCGATAGAGTTCTGGAATCCATGTTGATTTGTTGCTGACTTCTTCGCTTTTCCCAGTTGAGAAAGAAGGGGAATTGCTGTCTCCAACAAAGACCAGGCCGTGGTCGTCGCTGGCATTGGAGCTTGCTCCACAGTTGATTAAGTACTTGTCAGGAACAGTGTAAGCTAGTGAAAGAAGCAGCAGTGAAGAGAAGTGGAGAGGTAAGAGAAGGCAGAGTTGGAAAAGTGTCTTATGGGAGTGAACCATCTCCATGGATATTTTGTGAGAGCAGCTACTTCTTCGGTGATTATGGTAGCTTGAGGATGGGAAGAGCTCGTGATAATAATCAATAGTATCTAACTATCTATATCAAATTTTTAAAAATCATACAAAAACCTTGACTTTGACATGAAAGGATAAGCTTTCTACCGCATTGATGGTAAGAGTTCTCGTCCTGCACCCAGAGATGAGCGGTTCGTGCGATAATTTTAGTAAAGCCTGTGTGATACACGTGGTATTACTCATTGCCGTCACATAGTATGGGGTCGATGAGCTTACACCGGAGATCCCCTTTTTTATTCAGCAAAAAAAAAAAAGTATAAGCTTTCTAACTTTCTTTTTTCTTCTTTTTTTTCTTTTTTTTGGGTAAAACAACATTGCTTTTTACCTATTTGAAGTAGTTAAATTTGTTGCAAAGTTATAAAAAGAGTGCCTCACTTAAATGATATACAAAGTGTGTAACATTTGTTATAAATGATTTACAAATTAATATGACAATAAATATGATTAGTAAATTTTAATAACATATTAAATGAATCTCATAATAATTTATTGCAATGAATATACTTCAATTTGTAAGACGTTGCAGTAATTAGTAAAGTTCATCACTAATATTAATTTTATTTATTTGAATCCACAAATTTTTATCTCTGAAATGGAGAAAAATATGGAGAGAAGAAAAATTTATCATTTTACCCACATATTATTTTTATTTTGATTTTTTACAATTCATCTGGTAAACAAATATGAAATAATATATATATATATATATATACACACACATTCAAGTTATTATTTATGAATTTACTATTGTTTAAAAAAAATGTTAATTGCACTTTCCCCCTTAATTATTGGGTTCACTTCAATCCTTTCCCCCAAATTTTAAAATCGAGCTATGTCTTCTCTTAAGTATTGAAAATTAGCAAATTGCCTCCTGTGGTAGCTAGCATATATATAATAAAAACCAATGAGAGAATTTGCAGAAAGGATTAAACATGATTAAATTAGAAAGAAGATCAAAAGTAATTATTATAGCAAATTTTGATAACAGATCAGCATCCAACACGTTCTCAACCTCTAATCAGATCTTAGCTCAAGGCCACTTCGGCTCATGTCAAGTCCTCAGTCCATAAGGCATGAGCAATAAATATTGTACTAGCTGTTAAGTTAATAAGAGAGTTGGGGAAGCTGTTAAGTTTGATAGTACTATTCAGTTAACAAGATTTGTAATATAAGAACTTGAATGAGAAGAACTCATCTTTCCTCATCAGAAATCTTAACAGAACAAGGCTCTCTCCTCTTACTTTCCAATAAACTAGATGACACAAACTACATTCTCTAGAAAAAACCAGATCTCAACAATTCTGCATGCCTATTCATTACTTGGCTTTTTAGATAGGACACTTCAGTTTCCTGAACAAAATGATTAGAGATAGTGGAGGGATGATAATAGATGATGAGAATCCTCTATATCATTACTGGATCTCGAAGGACGAAGCTCTACTCACTTCGATTAACTCCTGTCTCCATATGCTCTCTCATTGGTTGTTTGGACAGAATTCAGCAAAAGGACTGACAAACTATTGAAAGAAGGTTGACAAATTAGCACCCTCAATTCATTCCTCATCTCCTATATCGTCTCCTATGCAACACTCTGAACTTCTCTTCCTGAAATTTCACAAATGTATTCAATAGACAAATGATCAATTCCTTATTCACCCAATCATAACATAGTTAGTGGCCACCCTCTTCATATACACATCTTTCATCTCTTCATAACTCAATTCATCCTATCAATCATCTAGTATTTCACGCAAAAACAAAACACATTGAAGTAGATTATCTTTTTTTTTTTTTTTTTTTTTTTTCCAAGAGAGTAGTAGAGGATCCGTAGTAGATGTTGCAAAAAAAATGTCATTTTGACATACTAAAAACTTACTTTATTATTTTACCACATCATTTTACAATATCTCATTTATCAGATGTTCTATAATTCAATTCTATACATTAAAATAATATTTACTATACATTAAAATAATATATTATCTCCTCCCTCTCATCACTATCAACAACATCAACAACAACAATGGCACATCCACCACTGCCGCAACAATAGCCACCAACAACCACTGCCGCAAACCGACAGCACATCCATCATTGCAAAACCCACATCCACCAACCAACATTGGCACACCCACCACCAACACTGACCAGCCACCACCGATATAAACCCACATCCACCAACGCCACCTTCCAAAAAAAAAAAAAAAAACAAACAAACAAACATAACCGAAGAGATCGACACGGCAAATCAAACAAACCCAAAAGCAAAACCCACATCAAACACAACTAGAGAGATCAAAAAAAAAAAAAAAAAAAAAAAAACCTGGTGAAGGAAACCGCCCCAAACCCCATCTGAACCCACCCATCAAAATCCACTCACCTCTGTCATGAGTCCGTGACCCACCTCGCCACGACCAAGCTCACCGCGACCCACCACACCGCCATACCCATGACCCACACCGTCACCTGACCCACGCCGGAGCCCACAGCAGAATATACCCACATCGGAACCTATCCTTCACTAGAGAGAGGGCGATTAGACAGAGAGGGAGGAGAGAGAGCAGGATCCGGAGAAGTGGAGATGGAGTGGCTCAGAGTGGGATGAGAGAGAAAGATGAATAAAAAAATAATAAAGTACAAATGCCATTTGAGTCCGTATTGTGTCAAAATGCAACGGTACTGTAACATGTTGCAAAAATTTAACACATTTAACACATCTGATAAAACTTTGTTTTTGTGTTTGGTGTGCCAAATATTTGGCATTTGGCATATTTGCTGTGGATGCTCTAAGGGTCTTGAAATCAAATTTATACATAACAAGGATTTGGCTAATGTCTTTGTAAAAGTTCTTCCCACGGCTCAATTCTTGGTTTTACATTCCAAACTCATGTACATCGCTACCATCCACAACTACACCCATTTGTTTGGGGGAGGGGAGGGTGATAACAGATCAGCGTCCAATGCAATCTTAGACTCCAGGTCCGACCTCAGCTCGTGCCAACTCATGTCAAGTCCTCAGTCCATGAGCAACAAGATTGTACTAGCTATTAAGTTGTTAAGAGATGATTATGCCATTAAGTTTGTATTCAATTAACAAGATTCATAACATGAGCTGATTAAGCTAGTTGGCTTTTAGTTAATACGATTTGTAACATGTGCTGATTAGGATGAGAGTGTAGGATGTGTATTTAATTTTTTATATAAGACACAACTTGAATGAGAAGAATTCATCTTTCCTTGTTACTGTTTCCTTCCCTCCATAACTTTTGTAATTCTTACTAAATTTTTTATTTAATCACAACTTGTTTAGCATTTGGTTTTCCCATAAAACAGTGAGTTTTAATTGGTTTCAATTGGCATATGAAATCTAGCACTTCTTATAGCTCTGAAAGTTTTTTTTCTTTTTTTTTGAATCTTATAGCTTTGAAGAGAATGTCCTAAGAAAAAATATAATGCTTTTCAGACACCCACAGAATCAAGTTTAAGTTACCCCTAATATAATTCTTCGTTCATTTTACATAGCTTAGTAACTTTTATTTATTATCCAATTCAAAATTCATGTTTATATATAATATGGGTGATGGTGGAGTTAACAAAGAGAGGGATGAACTCTTGTATTAGATCACATGGTATAAATTGATCACAGATTGACAGATTCAAAATAATTATTACAACTAGACTGAGGTATCACTAAGCATGACATTTGGTAGATAATTTTTACTGATGTGCTGAATTTCAACAAGGCCAATTATATCACATAGTATAAATTGCGAGTTGAGAGATTGTGTTAATAAATTGCAAGTGATATGTTACGCATCTGCACAAGGAGTTGATCTTGCAGAATTTACACCTAATAATTTTCGATGGAAGAGTGACTTAAAGACAGGTAGATAGTAAGGGAAAGTGAGATGGAGTAGGGTTTGAACTACAAACATTGAACATTACAAAAATTCTATTACCATTGGGTTATCACTTGAAACCCTATTTTAGTCAAAAATTGAAAAAACAAAATCAAATTTTGGTTTGCCTAGAATCTTGTAACTCAACTTATATCTCTTGATATTTTCAATAGAAATGTACAGGGTTCAAATCCACCACTCTCCCATTATATCTATCAAATTTATTAAAAATAAATTTAAAAAATCAAATTTTGGTTTAAAATATTTACAATTCCATTATTTATTTATTTTTGTGGTCGGATGCAATCATAATAATTGGCCTCCTAAAATTGTGCTATGATTATAAGCCACCAGCCCTAGAAGAGCCCATACTGAGCCCACTTCAGATGGACCGGATAAAATTAGAAACTTGAACCTAAGATTGCAATTCTAGCCTAAGAACAGCATTATACTGCCTTTTTTTATTTTTTATGAACAAAAAGAGTAGGAGGGGTTGACTAAAATAGCTTCCTTACCAGGTGTTACTATAGCAACATCATACCTGCTAGTCCTAGATCCAAGCTTGCAAGCGAGGAAACCAATGAGCTATTATTGTTATTCTAGCCCCATTAGAGTACTAGTGGGTATTAAACCAAGGGCATAGAGTTTTTTCGAAGTGCCTCCCTTTGCGAGATTTGAACCTAGACACAACATAATACTGCCTTATTCTGACCTATGTCATGAAAATTCATGAAATTGACAAGGATTTGACCAGGGATTAACGAATGTACCTGGTTGATTTCCCCGCCAAAAAAAATGGAGTAGCTGATGAGGGATAACCTGATGATTTTTTTTTTTTTTATAAATTTGCCATTCTATGAGCTTTTCGGCCCAATATAGTCAATCACACAATGTGATAGAGCCTAGCCAAGTGAGCGCTAGCTCTAAACCCAAACTCACATCCTAAAGGCATCGGTCGGTTACTCATTTCAAGCCCACAACACATCGTGTATTTCAATTTTCAATCTACTTCTAGAGAGCACCACTCCTGTACAACTCCAGGCACACGGTTTTACATGGCCCCTAGTTTTCAATTTCCTTCCACTTTATATAGTTCCCAACAGACTTTCTCCATCAAAAGAGTGTGAGAAGAGTACCATCATAGAATAGAATAAGACCAGACAAAAGTAAAACTCACAATGGTGGGGCAGTATACGGTGACTAAACCAAGCCGCAGCGACGAGGTTTTGGATGTAGATCAACAATTGAGAATTGCCAATGAGATCAAAGCTCAGTTCGAGTCCATCGCCCCCAAGCGTCCTGTCAAGCCCAACAGAAGTGAACCTGACTCGTCAACACCAACCCCAGTGGAGTCCACAGCCGTAGACCAAAACATTCCTGAGCTTAACAAGTTCCAGGCCCTTCAATCGCGATCTCATGTCTGTCACATGCTCCACTTAGATTTAACTCTTTTTTTGTTGTGTTTTTTGGTTGTTTCTTGGATTTGTGGTTCTTGTAATTGCTCTCTCTGACTGTTGTAAGAATGGCAGGTTATGCTTTCGGCAGAGGGAGTTACTGAGGTACAAGAAGAGTACGTGGAGACCCAGTACTACAACGAGTTGCACTCCATCGACAAACAGCATCACACGGTTACACATCGATCTATTTAATCATATAGATATATGTTTCGGTTTTGAGAGTTTGAATTTTTGTTTTAAATTTGGCTTTTTTTTTTTTTCTTTTTTTGAACAGACTGGGAATGGGTTTATAAGGGTGGTGGGAGAAGAAGGTGAAGGTGGATATGATATTCAGTTGCAAGAAGGAACAGGTGGGATGGCGTACACAGGCTTTAGAAGCAATCCTGCGACAAACGATTGGGTACCAAACATTGATGAAGATCAGGTACTTGGTGTTCCATAATTAGAATTAGAATTTGGGTTTAGCTTTTGATGGTTGCTATTACTTAATTAGAATCTCATAGAGGAAGAGAAAGGATTTATAACATAATAATCAAGAATTAACTGGTACATTCTTCTGGTCTTAGAGTTTTCCATCTTCGTATCTTCTTTCATTAAGTAACTATTTTGTTTTGTTCGTTTGATGATCACAGGGCTTTGTCTCCTCAAAGCCAAATCGGAGCGAGAGTTCTTAGATCTGCTAGGGAAAAGGCTTTGAGAAAGCGACTTGTACCTAATTTCCATGGACTGTGATCTGTAAAATTGAATAAAGATCGGAAAAGGATGTGTTAGGTGGAAGATTAAAAATTTCAATTAATGGCTTTTGAATCATTGCAAGCAACGACTTCTACATTGTTCTTATCCTTCCCTCAAAAAAAAAACGTTGTTCTTATCCAACTGCACTGTACCAATTTGAAATTTAATAGTAATTAATTCAATGATTCAAGGCTTTCGTCATTGTTAAAGACCAATAGCTGTTTGCTAAATATTCCGCAAATTTTTTTATTTTTTTAATGTAGTTGTCAGAGAAAAAACAACAATAGAGAGAGAGAGAGAGAGAGACATTTCTCAAATCAGGTTGATTGTATGGTGCAGCAGCCATAAAATTTTATGATGAGACAACCTATTTAAAGTCCCAGTGATCCCAACTGGAATGGTCATTAGTCTCATTACTTATTGTGGGCGAGCATTGTCAATACTAGCAAAGAAGCAAACATCATGCCTGCAATCCCATTGCTAATCAGACTCTTTATTCGTTTTTACGATAGTGGCGAAAATCAAGAACCACTGACAAAGGTGTTAATATCTAAATTTGCAAGACATGAGAGGAATTGAGAGGTCGAGCTGTGCAGCCAGCCAACCTTCTTTGGAGATTGTAGAAATTCCGATCTTCCGATCATATATTCAATTGTACTGAGTTGTACAACAGTACAAGTTCAATCTCGCAAGCTTTAGGTGTTCATTTTCACAAGGGAAAAAAACACACCATTCCTAACAAAACTGAAAACTAGAGGTTCTTCAGGGACCACCCTTATGTACATATTAGGTAAAGGTGGTTAGGATCCTTTTTATTTATTTTCTTACATGAAGTAAAGGAGGGATTGTTTTCCTTGTGGAAGTGAACACCTTCTCTGTAATAAATAAATAAAAACTTTCTTTTTTGGTAATTAAAAAAAAGAGGAATTCTTTAACAGTAATAAATTAAGAAAACGATTGAATAATGAATAACCTGATGTATTCTAGTTGTTAGAGCTAAACGACAACTTCTCTCTTTTTTTGATATGTTCTCCATTCATCAATGCATTCAATTTGTTTAGGCCTTTTTTTTCATGTCTTGTTGTTGTTGTGTATAGGCCACGTGCTTCTGTCTCGATTCCGATTTCTCCTCTCACTCTCCTTTGGAAATACAAGCATTATGTTCAGTATGGAGCCTAGATTGTGGCTGTAGGATGTACTACCTACTACCTATCCAAACGGTTGGGACTATCCAAATGGTTGGGACCTTTCACTAGGTTGAATAGTTTGGAGAAGAAGGTGGAAGAAATTAGTGCTGATTTGAAGGTGGTCAAAGAGAAGATCATCAGTTTGAGTGATGATGTGGAAGAGATTAAGGGAAGGGTGGACGCTGCCACTGTGACCAGGGCAACTGTAGCAGCATATCCATGGCTGATTGAACTAGGGCAACCGTCAGGTACATATGCTGGATCATTTGCAATAAGCAAATAGCGTCATGCATAAATTCCAAATATAGCACTCTTGCCTTTACGGTAGAATATGTGAGGTGGTTTGAGAATTCCCTTGTGAATCTGCATAAAAATTCAAACAATCAAAACTTGAAATAGAACTCTACATTGTAAACTACATCCATATAACCATAGGATAAGCCTACCCTCCAACTTGATCATCTACCAGCCATTGACGCCACTCATCAACAATGGACAAATTTAGAGATTTGATCCACAATTGGGTTCCTATTTATGGAATGACCAAACCCCAACAAAACTATTGCACATTAAATCAAAGTTTAAGTGGGATTAACGGGTTATAGTATGAGCAATATACCCTATTACACTCATACCCATTAAAGCCCTAACCTTATTCCTAAATTTCTTTAAAGGGAATTACACAAGAAAATTTTCCTAGGCAATCCCATAAAGGTGTAAGTATTCACGAAAATAAGCTATATTTGGAATTTATGTATGATGCTATTTGCTTATTGCAAATGATCCAGCATATGTACCTGACGGTTGCCCTGGTTCGATCAGCCATGGATAAGCTGCTGCAGTTGCCCTGGTCACGGTGGCAGCGTCCACCCTTCCCTTAATCTCTTCCACATCATCACTCAAACTGATGATCTTCTCTTTGACCACCTTCAAATAAGCACTAATTTCTTCCACCTTCTTCTCCAAACTATTCAACCTATTGAAAGGTCCCAACCATTTGGATAGTCCCAACCGTTTGGATAGTCCCAAGCGATTGGAAAGGTAGTAGGTCGTACATCCTACAGCCACAATCTGGGCTCCATACTGAACATAATGCTTGTATTTCCAAAGGAGTGCAAGAGGAGCAATCGGAATCAAGACAGAAGCACCTGGCCTATACACAACAACAAGACAAGAAAAAAAAAAGGCCTAAACAAATTGAATGCATTGATGAATGGAGAACATATCAGAAAAATAGAGAATTGTCGTTTAGCTCTAATAACTAGAATACATCAGGTTATTCATTATTCAATCGTTTTCCTAATTTATTACTGTTAAAGAATTCCTTTTTTTTTTAATTACCAAAAAAGAAAGCTTTTTTTTACATAATAATTAAAAATAAGAGCATACTGAAGCATTTTTTTACTGTTAAAGAATTTTAGTAATGTTGTTTGTATTTTTTGGAAATATGTGTGGGTAAAAAAGTGTGTGAAAATACATGTAATATTGTTTAAAAATTGAAAACATGTATTTAAACACATGTATCAAACGAGCCCTATATTATGGAACAAAAAGTTGAGCAATTGTTGCTAATACACTCTAGTTTAGATGACTCCTCTTTCCATTGTAGGAACAACTGAACAAGATGGAAGATGTGGTCATGGGTTCAATACTCTGCGTGCATGCATAATTACTAATTAAAAAAAAAAAAAAAAAAAAACACTTGCGCACAAGTTGAACCATTGTATTAAGCCAAAGGCAATCCTCATTTCTGTTTTTCTTCTAGTTTTAATAGGTAAATTTTGGCCTAAGGGGGAAGGAGAAGGGGGAATTCCAACTAGTGATCTTTGCTTCATGAGGCGTAAAGCCATAAAGAAAACAAGGCAACATCAATCCTCGTTTCAATTAATGTTATACACTCCTTGTTTCTCCACAAAATCAATTTAGACACTGAGCATGTGCTAACAATTTGCCTTACTGAAGTATGAACTCCCACCTGAAGTTCCCTTCAAATCAAAACTCATTCAAAGCAAAGAAAGCATCTCCCCCCAACCCCCCTTTTAGTCACTTATTCCATACTAAGAACACGGTACCCCTTAGTTTCTTTCTTTTTTCTTTTTGCTATAAAAGGAAATTACATTGAACCAAACTGGATGACACAACTAGGTTGCACAGACACGCCATTTTTGGCGTCGTGTCGGTGTCGAACACATGTCGGACACTGAAACGGGTACGACTCGCCGGATTCCGGTGTCCGACAAGTGTCTCTCTTTTTTTTTTTCGCTTCTCCGACACGATGCCGACATGGCTCCGACACGTCCAACACGCCAGGAGTGAAAAAAAATTCACAGATTTTGACAAATGGACTTACCAATACCATTGATTTTGTGATATACCCTAAAACAAAAAAGCAAGTTTAGAGTCTGAGCTCTCAACCCACCCTCTCTCTGACCTCTGCCCACTGCCGCTGCCCTCTGTCCCTCGCTAGAGCTAGATCGGGCCGATCGACGAGCTCCATAGACGTCGACGTCGTGCCTTGTCCCTTCCAATCTCTCTCTCTCTCCGTGGACAACAAGTCCAACCTCTTCTCTAGTTCTCTTCTCTCTCTGTTTTTTTTTTTTTTCTTTCTTTCAGATATTAATTTTGGCGAATGGGTCACGGGTGTACTGTTACTCACTTATTTATATAAGTTATAACACGTTTGTTTGTTTTTTTATTTTAATCCCACTCTCACAGTCTCACCGTCCCAGTGTCACTGTTACTGTGTTTCTTTACTCAGCCTTTTGTTTTGCCTCATAAATTATAATGTTTATTATGAATTTAGTGATTTTTGTTTTTGTGTCCTGCTATAGTTTTATTTATTTATTAAAGTTAAATATCGTAGGTGATTTTACTACTTTGGGTGTTAGTTTACTTATTTGTAGTTCTTACATAATTTAAATTCTAGATATAAATGTATTTTATGTCTAAAAATATTAAAAAATATGCCTAAATATAAAATTTAATTAATTATTTAATCGTCGTGTCTTTATTTTTTAAAAATAGATGTATCCCTGTGTCCATGTTTGTGTCCGTGCAACATAGCTCTGTGGGGGGCAGAGGGACATGGGGTAGGCTTTTCTTAGCTCAAAGGAAAAACTTCAAAGTGAATAAAACAAACAAAATATACAGTGCAGGAAAAGCTCCGGAGGGGTATTTGGTTTGTATTTTCAAACAACTATTTTCAGTTTTTAAACAGAATTTCACGCATTTTAATACATTTTTTCACCTACTCGTAATTTTCACAAATGTTTTTAAACAACAATTTTCAGTTTTTAAACACATGTACCAAACGGCCTGTCCCAGAAACACTTCAACAAAACTCCAATTTGCCAAAAGATGAGCTACATTATTATTCTTCCAATGGAGCTGTGGTAAGCCTAGCAACCCATAAATGTATCTCTCACAGACCATTTTCCTAGCTCTAAGTGCTGCTTAATTGGCGCATCTATTGACCCTCTTCATAGAACATTACACAATGTCACACATCTTTACATCATCAACAATCGACGCAAAATTCCAATCGGAAACAATTTCTTGCTTCATGATGGGATATATAGACATTGTTGCATCTCCATCCATTATGATTCTGTTCCAGTCACTTATCACACTACATCTATGTTTGTTCCAGAACACAATAGTTCATTGATCTTCCAGATATACTTAAAAGGTTAAAAAAAATTGTACAGATACTAGATGCTTGCTATCCCTTCATTTTCAAACACAAAACTTCAAATTTACAATAAAAATAACCATACAATACAAATCGATAGTTAAACAACCCGTATAGCATTCTCTTATAAAGCAAAATTATCTACAAGGCCGATTATCAATTCCGCAAACACATAGCATACAAGCATTGCAATCAAAAACCAAGAAGAAATTCAAATCAGATTAAGAAGATTCGGGTTTAATTAACAGAAGGGAGTTCCTCAGTAGTGACCTGAGCAGCCCTAGCTTTGAGCATTTCCAAAGCTCGCTTGCTGATCTCCTTCGCGTACACGCTAAGGGTCTCGATTTTTCCGTCCACGTCACCATCGGCGACAGAGGAAACGTCGGCGGCGGAGAATGCCTGGTCTTCGATGACGCGGGCGGCGGAGGAGGCCTCGTCGGCGGGGACGGGTTGGTAGAGGTTGGAGCTGGAGAGGACGGAGTCGGAGGATGATAGGGTTTTGGAGAGGCGGACGATCACGGCGTCGCGGATCCGCTGTGAGGGGGGCCAAATGTTGAAGGAGAATTTTGAGTTATCGGGTTTGGGTGCTGCAGCGTCTGCCATTTCCTTGGTAGTCAAGTGTGTTTGATTTTAGGAAGTATTTTAAAATGTTTATTATCATTTTTTTTTTAATAAAATCAATAAATAATTCATTAAAATTCAAATTATACTTTATTTGGTAACTTTGGTTAATGCATGCATTTATTAAATATTCATTTTTAAAACAAAATTTATAAATAAATTGCTTAAAAAATTAGTTACTTTTTCTTTTTCTCATAAAAGAATTTTCAAAATAGTTTGTTAACATATGCACATGGATAATAGCATATTTTAGTAAAACTCTTTCTAAATTTAGTAACTGTCTATTACGTTTTTTTATCATTTATTCCTTAAACTTAATATTTGTATCAAATTAGTGTTTTTGTCCATTTATGTTTATACAGTAATACCTCTTTGGTCTTTGCTGGAGTGAACTTCTAGAATTTAGAAATAAAATTTTCCTACAATTCAATTGTAAAACTCGCTTGTGTGATCATTTCACAAGCAATTGAATTTCGCTTAAGCGAAAATTTACAAAATAGGTATTTTTCAACTTATATTATCTTTCATTCTTCCACTTACTTTAAGGAGGTTCTTTGAATTGCAATGCTTTCATGCGAAAGAGGAGTTTGTGGAAGAAGTTCACTAAAAAGAATTCCAAAAGTTTTGGGGTTGGAACTTGGAAGGCAAGTGGGTCATTTGCAGCGATTATAATAGAGAGTTTAATTGTACAAGAGTCTTGTAAGTAGATCATTATAATTGTTTTTCCTACAATGAATTTTTTACGACACTAGTTCTCCAAAGTGATTTTTCTATTGAAGATAATTTATTTTATTGGTTTTCCCTTTTGATAACAATTTTTTTGTGGGTGCCTCACTGTATTATTATTGCTTTAAATTTGGTATTTGATGCATATGGCCCAAGTGTAGAATTCAAAATGAACTTGTTGAATTGAATTTTTTATATTGTTGCATAATTTTCTTGAGCTCTAAATAAGACTTTCAACTAGTATAAGAGCACTTCTAAAAAAAAAATAGTATAAGAGCAATTAGAATACATAAAAGGTCTAAAACAAAAATTTTCAAGCATAATGAATCATGACTTGAAAAAAATGTTGGTTTTCAAACATGTATAACAAAATTAGAAGAAGCCAACAAAAATTTAAAGGTTCTCATTATATTTAAATATAAATATAAACTATTTTTTCTTTTAAAACAAAATATAAATATAAATAGATTTTATATATATATATATATATTTTTTTTTTCATATCTATAATCACACCTATTTATCTAAATCTAAATCTAAATAATATCTAAAAGTCAAAACATAATATTTAACGTTATTACGTTCTTGTTGAGCCACACCATTAGCCATGTCACCATTTTTTTTAATTGATTTTGATCTAATTCGATTCATTTGGCTCACTTTTGTCTCATTCAATCTAATTCACTTCATTTCGGCCCACTTTGGTCCATTCTAATTCAGTATATTTCAGTACACTTACTTAATAATGAGAAAATACAAGTTTGGGTTAAGACTTCTTCTTCTTTTTTTTTTTTATACGAGATAGAATTTCTACTCTACCCTAATCTAAGTGTATATATGCGTGAAACTCCTTCTTGGAGACTCGAACCTCGACCCTTACCCCCCACACTCCACAAGTATCTTTGTGGAGTGACTATCGCACCAAGGGTTTGGGTTAAGACTTGAAAATACCTATTTTATATCTAAAATTATTAATGTGTGTGTGTGTGAGACAAAAACTATTATTATTATTTTTAATAGTCTAATTTAATGATTTGTGGTTTAAGCTTTCTTTATGTTCCCCCCCCCCCCTTTATTTGATATTAGTATTTTAGTAAATTATACAATTTTAGTGTTTTGATATGATATAATTTGAAATTGAATAACGATTGAGGTTTTTTTTAATAAAGGGATAAAAAATTGAAAATTTATGATATTAAATTTAATATCAATTCTTTGATGAGTTGGATATTGATGTGAAGTTGCACCAAATTGTAGCCTTTTAGTTGTCGAAAATCCTTGTTGAATGAAAATGTAATATTCAAGCCTATAAGATATGGAAAGTATGATATCAAAATGTATTGAGCAATTTTTTGACCTATTGGACCAAATTTAGATGTAGGTATAAAATAAATTGTTGAAATGATTAATGAGTTTGCAATACAAATGATAAACTAGAAGAAAAAAATTGATTAATTTTTAATGTTTGTTTTAATTAGTACATATAATTTTTAATAAACGAATATATGTATTCGTTTCTCCATATTAGAGCTGCATTATGCAATTTTATTTTGAGTTTTGAAAGTTCTCTTTTAAATATTTTTGTCATGTTATGCTCTTCCATTTAGCTTTTTTCAATGTTATTGTATTATATATTGTTTGTGTTTGTTTTACTTAGTTTCCAATCTAGTTTAAGACTTATCATAGTTTTCATAATCCACTTACTAAACATATATATATATATATATATATATATATATATATATATATATAGATGTGAAACTATAATTTTGTAGCAAGTTTTGAAGGTATTTTGTAGTAGCACAAAAAATTATTTCCTTATATGTATGATTCAAAAAATTAAAATTTCATTTCATATGGAGATTTTAGATTAAAATGTTAACTAATATCCATTCGTGAGCATTTTTTTTTTACTACAAATAATATATGATCATTTTATTCAAATGTCAAAACACACATATGCCTGTGATACTAGAAGACCCCACAACACGGTCAAGTGATAGACTCTTATGGTTTGTTATTAAACACAACTCATAACAAGACATGATCTTTTAGAGGCAAAAATTTGTTGGATAATACTCAAAATAACACTAATGATCATGTTCGAATTGCACACCATTTATGATCATATCATAAAAGCTCAACAAGACATGCATTTCATCTAAATATATTTACTCGTCTTCTATGTAACAATTAAAAATGCAAAAGCGACACATAATCATAAAATATAATGTAGAATATGATTGTGAACTAATTTTTTATGATTTTACTTTTAGTTGGTTTTCTAAAACCTTATAACCGTATGCAGGTTTTTTATTTAATTTACTTATAGAATTCATCATACTACATGTTCAATGGTTAATATATTCACACTTGAGCAACTTACTTTATATGATGGACAAAAATGTTTTAAAATCTCGATCTCGATGAAATTTGGTAATGACTAATAATATTTGTATTACTTTAATTTAATTTTAGTAAGATATAGATAAACATAACCAATCAAATGAAACTCTCTAAGGGTTTCAAACAATAATGTCGGCATCTGCACACCAATTAATTGATGAAGATGGACATTTATGTAACGGAGATTCCAACCAAAAAAAAAAAAAAAAAAACTAATTAAAGAAACAGCTAACCACTCGATGTTTTACATTGCCTAGTAAATAGTAAGTAGACACAAAAGCTTACTAATATCTTTTATATTATTTCAACATGTGACAATAAGATTTAAAATCATACTACTATATTCACATGGCAACTTATTTGCATATAAGACAATGAAATAATAGTCCCTTAAAAAAAAAAAAAAAAAAGACAATTAGATAATAGATATGAGAGGCAAATTTATGAAATGATTTACATATTTAAACATGGCCAATCAAATGAAACTCTCTAAGATTATCAAACGATAATGTCAGCATCCGCAATCCGCATGCTAATTAATAGATGAAGATGGATATTTATGTGATGGAGATTTCAATCATAACAAAAAAAATTCAATTCAAAGAAACAACTGACCACTCAATATTTTACATTGCTAAGTAAATAGTAAGTAAGCAAAAAAGTTTAATAATATCTTTTATATTATTTCAACAAGTGATGATGATAGGCTTTAAAAGCATACTACTAAATTCATATGGCAACTTATTTGCATGTAACACACACACACTAATATATATATATATATATATATATATGTTTATAGAAAATGTAACTGTGCATGCCCAAAATATCTTTACGGCCTCAACCTATAGTTGGGCTCATAACTTATTTGTATAGTGGGTTTTGAGTTTCTTACTACGGGTAGTCCCTTGCTCGGAGACCTAAATGCACGCTCTAGTTTTCGCGAGCTCTTTTATTTTTCCTTTTTGGGTTGCTCTCCTCACTACTGATATTAATACCCTTCACTCTCTGTTTTCTCTCCAGAAATGCTAACCCCCACTTCTCACTCTATTCTCCTATTTACAGCTTGAGATGAGTGGAGATGTTATGATTACTTCCTGATCTCACTCGTGTGGATGGGGGTCCAATTCCATCATTTCTAAGTAGATGCTCCGTTGGGAACGGTGGTAATGGCATTGGAACTGGTTCCCACCTCCAAAAGACGGTTCAGCAGCGATGCTCCCCAAGGCAATACCGATGTTCTCAGCAACTACACTCCTGATTAAGTTATACTTGACGGGCATGGGCTTGTTTCTAATATGTTCGGGACAAGATGGAACTATTACGTCATTTGGACCCAATTTAAGGTTAAGGCATGCCCGAACCAAGGTCAAAGGCCCAATAGGTATGGGATCAAGTACTATACAATAAGGTTAGGGCCCAAAGCTTAATGGGCCTGAGATCATACCCGTACAATAACTTTTTTCATATAAATGCGAAGACAACAAAATAATAGATATGAGAGAAAAATTTATAAGATGATTTACATATTTGAATGCATGAATTTTTCAAAATTTTGAAGTTCCTAATTTTATTTAACTACATATCATTTTATTTCCATGTCTTTCATAATTTCAACCAAAAATTCACTAATTGGCTTCTTATAATAGGTAAACCCGTTTAAGTCAAATAAAAATTAGGAGATTACTATAACTATTGTTCTCTTAAACTTTTAAATGATTCATCTAGGCACATGAAAACTTTTTACTATTGACGTGTGAAGCACATCTTGCAATGTATAAATTATTCAACATACCATGACAAAATTATAAAAAAAAAAAAAAATTAACAATTCTCTCCACTTTCTGACAAAAATAATTATATATATTTTCATAAAAACACTTAAAATAGTTAATACGATAAAACAAGGCGGCTAAAAACAAAATTTTTAGTTATGTGAATGAAAGAAGCACCAATTTTTTTAACCAAACCAAAAAAAATAATATTGACACAAAATTTTTTAATTGTCGCGTGAAATTACTCTTATTATTTTTTGTTCTTTCGATAAACAATGTGAACAATTATTTTTGTTGTTTTTTGGCCCCTCTCCCTTATTCGGTCAGAGTGGGGCCTCCTCACACAACTCACCAAGTGAGGCCCATCTATCCTCCGGAACATTGAATAGGTACGGCATTTCAGCGAACACGATGCTAAATTGCCAATTGCCGAAAAGGCAAAAAAAAAAAAAAAATGTCATAACCCGTGAGTTGCTGTGGCAGTAACCGTTTGTCACGGGAAAGGAATTGCTAACGTTACGGTGCTTGTTTTTACGCATTATCGACAATCAAATCAATACACTACCCCCCCTTCCCTTCCGTTCACGATTTTTCCAGAACTCCTCCTCCTCTCTCCGCCTCCATCCCACTCATTCGCAAACCAAGAACCCCAATCTCTCTCTCTCTCTCTCTCTCTCTCTCTCTCTCTCTGGTCTTCATGTTTGTTTAAGCTTTGTATCCACAGCCACTGAGCTCAGTGACTCCGCGACGCGACGATGAACTCCATCACTTCCGTCGAGTTGAATTACCTCGTCTTTCGTTACCTTCAAGAATCAGGTAATGTTACAGCTCCTCTAAATCTTCTCCTTCTTTTGGTTTATTTTTCTGTTCTCTTCTCCCCAAAGTTGATTAGTATTCTAGGGTTTGTACAGGAAGCTGTTCCTAGAAGTATAATAGTTGCAATTTCCGAGCAAGATTTGTGTTTGTTACTAATATAAGCAGTCTAGGGTTTGATTAGAATGAAGAAAGCTTGCGTTTTGGTAATAACTTTTCCCATTGTCTGGTCGAAGCTTGATCTTTTATGTAGGTTTCAATTTTTATTTTTATTTTTAATAATATAATGTAGCCGTAGGTATTTGCAATAATTGTGTACCAATGGTTGCGTTAGGGTTTTTAAATGCTACGCCAGGCTTTGTTTAGCAGAGTATAATGTGCGTTAATTTAGCATATTAAATATAGTCTTGATGAAAAAAAAATTGTTTTTGTTACTTAGCATCTTCAGAAGGTTCTAGTTTTAGTGAAAGGTTATAGCCTTTCTTATTTCTCAAAAAAAGAAAAGAAAAAAGAAGGTTATGGCCTTTCTTAGAAGAGAAATAATTAGAAATAGACAAAGAAAATGAAGTATTTGAAGCATCCACACATGCTTATAATTTAAATAAAACTTTTTTAATTTAAAAATTAGTTATTTGATTATTAATATGGAGCTGAGCATTATCTCTAAATCAGGCAGGTTTGTGGGACATGCACTTGGTGTTTAAGTTCCCTTGTAATTGTTGGAAACAAAGTTCCCTTGTAATTGTCACCATAATCTTTAATTTTTTCCAGTAGTAAACGAAAAAATTTTTCAACTTGTTTCCTTCATTCACATAATGAGAATTTTTTTTTTTGATAGGTAAATGAGAATAAATGAGAATTTTTAAAAAAATTAATTTTCATATGTTTTATTTAGCAGTTTGATTAGACATTATGGTTGGAGAAATGTATATACTAACTGCTCCTTGTCATACTCTTGTAGGATTCACACATGCAGCATTTGCTTTAGGATATGAGGCGGGTATCAACAAGTGCCCTATTGATGGCAATTTGGTTCCACCCGGTTCTCTTGTAACATTTGTACAAAAAGGACTTCAGTACTTGGAGATGGAAGCAAACTTGAGTAATGTTAGCATGCTTAATTCTTTTGCTTTTCATCTGTCTTCCAGCATGAATTTAACTACTTTTGCTATTCTGCTTATCTCATAATTGAACTTGATCAACGTTTGTTTTAAACTTGTCAGAGTGACACAGACTTGGTGGAAGATTTCTCATTCTTACAACCTTTGGATCTTATCACAAAGGATGTCTATGAACTGCGGAAAATCATAAATGAAAAAAGGAAAAATCTACATAAGGATAGAGATAAAGATAAAGAGCTCGACAGGGAACATGAAGGAGAACGTGCACGGATAAGAGATAAAGAAAAACATGAAAGGGAGAAAGAACGTGAAAAGGATAAAGAGAGGGCAGAAAAGGACAAGGAGAGGGCAGAAAAGGATAAGGAGCGAGAAAAGCAACATGAGGATCACACTGACAGAGAAATGGTTACAGATGTTGAGGATAAAGTTATTGTAAAACCTGAAGATAATGGTGTATCTGCAGGTAAGTTTACATTGGCATTGAAAGTATTTCCTCTGTTTTCTTGACCTCTCTTTGTATTATCCTTTATACCAACCATGAAGTATAAAACTCTCTGGATGAGTTTTATAGGACCAGAACCAATGGATATCTCTACCACCTTGACTTCTCAGGCATGTGAAATTCCCAGTTCTGATGTGACAATTTTGGAAGGACATACTTCAGAGGTTTGAACATGTCTCCAATCTTTCTGCATTTTTTTTGTCCCCCCTTCGCCCACCTCATAATGATTTTCCTTTCTTCCTTCAGGTATGTGCTTGTGCATGGAGTCCAACTGGTTCTCTTCTTGCATCAGGGTAAATATTTCTTTGTTGAATGACATACTTCTTGTGTGATGGTTCATCATGTGTATCTATAACTTATTTTAAACATCTTATGTATGTTCTGTTACATGCATCTTTCATGTCAACTAATTTGATGTGTTTTCATATTGTGATCCTTTTTTGTTATTGCTGCATTACAGACTTCCTACATCTTAGTCCTTTTGCATGGTGAATTACAGGTTCCACATTGGATATGATCTTCCAATTGAAGCAAAATCATTATGAAGGGTTACTGAGAATTGCTTTATTTTTTACTGGAGCAAATAGGGTTTTCTAAGGATTTCTTGTGTGATTATATCAGCTTCTGCATTAAGTCATATTACTGCAGATCATTATATTATTCAGAAGTAGACTTTAGTATAGAAATGCAGTTGAATGCATCATTAATTTTGAATGAAATGGTCATCTGTTTTGATTTGGCAACTAAGAATTATAACATATTGCATGTGTTAATTTCATTGTAATTCCTGGAATTTCAGATCAGTTTTTGTTATGGTATGGTAACATTATCTAAGGTTGTGAATTTTAATAGTTTTTGGCTGTATGCCTGATAAAACTTCTAGATCCGGAGATTCAACAGCTCGTATATGGACAATAGCAGATGGTAGCTCGAGATCTACTTCTAATGGTCCTTTGAACGTGCTGGTGCTGAAACATGTTAAGGGTAGAACTAATGAGAAGAGTAAAGATGTCACCACACTTGATTGGAATGTGAGTTTTATCTCACTATTCTGACTTAAGTTAATAATAGCTGCTAATTATGCTCTGGCTGAACCCACACTATCGTTTAGTTATACTATCAAATATATTCTCAAAGTTTGCATGTCATAAGCATGTACTTTTTAAAGCTTAGCTTTCAACTTGTTGGCTTTTATTATTCTGTACAATATGGTGCTTTATTTTTAGGTTTGATACTTGGTTTGGATTGGGATTATCTCCTGAGAGCCTTGCTTCTGAAGCTTAGAATGAAATGGTCCAATGCTAGAAGAGTGCCTAACTGCCAAGAATTTAGCATGGTCCATGTTGATTTCATGTATATGGAAATGATTTTAATTATAAAAACTTAATATAGTCATTTCATTATCTGATACATATTATTCATTATGTACTTTTCATTGGAAGTTTTTTGGCTCAACAACAATAATAGAACCAATGTTATTGTCTCACCATTCTCGATTGTATTATCTGTTTGAAATCATGCTACGGCAGTAATTTCAAAGATTCAGTGCTAATTGTATCAACCAGGCAGGAAAGGACACCCAAAAAGATAATAGAGGTGGCACCTTTCTTACATACAGCATGAGTTAGTAACATCTTAGGTATTTGGTATTCCACATCAATGTGGAGAGGGAATAGTTCCCTCCTTTGTGTGAATGATAAGAATGTGCATTTGTACAGAGCAGTACTTTTGCATTACTAATATATATATTAATGTACCTCTTGAAAAGCAAGAAATGCACCTTCGAGATGCTATTTTGATGGTACCAAAGGCTCCTGCTGATGTTGTCACCATTTTGTATGAAAAATTTGTGATACTTTTGCCTGTCCTTATGCAGGGTGATGGAACACTACTTGCAACAGGTTCGTATGATGGGCAAGCAAGAATTTGGAGTACAAGTGGTAAGATGTTAAAGCATGATATGTTTTTAAGTATATGCAGACCATTCAAGTGTGTGTGGTTTTTTTGTTTTTTTTTTGTGGGGGGGGGGGGGGGGGGTTGGTGGTGTGGATAAGTAGAAGGAGTGTGCATTTCACTTGCCATGTTTAAGGTCTTTTCAACTGATACTCAATTCAATTGAAACCCAAATAACCTTGTCACATGACAATATTGTAGATAAGCATAAGCCATTTAATGACCTATTTAAAGCAAGGATATTTCTTATGTGAAAAAGAAACACTAGGATATTTCTTATGTGACAGAAACTAGATAAATTCCTTCTGCTTGGTATTTGTCATAAATTGTATTAACCAGTGTAGTCAATGGAGAAAGAGAAAGGTGACCTTAAGGCACCAAGTCCTTGTATTGCTTGAGGCATGAGTTGCCAAATGGTGCTCACCCAAGGGAAGCAAGGCACCAAATACTAAATATAGTTCCTTGTATGTATTATGTACATATAATGAACTAATGTATATCTAATACATTTGGAATTTGATAATTAAAAGAAGCAAAGATAAAAATGATCAAATGTGTGCTGCATGAAGAAAAAAGAGAGTAATATTGAATTTTATTAGCATGAAAAGTTCATAATTTGTTGTCTTTAACTATTAGAACTTTCACACACTCTTTAGCTGCTTCAGGGACAAAGTAGGCTAGGCACAATTTTGAAAATTTCAAATTGGTTGGAGGCTCAATTAATTGATCTAAGAATAGGCTTTACAGTAGCTTATATGGAAAAAAGTTCGGTGAGAGAGAGGGAGAGCAGTATAAAATAATGAGAAACAACATGCTTGGTAGCTGATAGTTGAGGTCCCAAGGCCTAACAAAGGCAAGAGGACAATTGTTTGCTTGGTTTTGCTGTGTTGATTGATGAGTCTCATTCTTGTTCTGTTTTGTGAGTCTCTCTCTCTCTCTCTCTAAATGTCTGGTTTTGTCTTTAAGCTGGTTGTGGCTGCCAGCATAACCCTCACTTACCTACATAAAAGTACAAAACTGCTATATATATAGGCTTAATTTCATTGAAGATCTCACCTTCAAAGCACGGACACCCCAAATCCCTGGCTTGTCCATGTCGGACACGGACACTCTGGGGACTATTGGAAAAAATAATTTTTTTATTAAAATATTTTCTTTGATTTTATATATACTTTTGGTTTTGATAGTTGTTAATTATTTTGAAATTTAAATTAAGTGTAAAATATGATTGTATGTATATATATTTTACTAAATTTTTGTATCCCAACTGTGTTGTGTCTTAATTTTTCAAAACTTGCCATGTCTTCATGTCCCATATCATGTCGTGTTTGTGCTTGTTATCTCATCTCAAGCGCCTTGCAATCGTTTGAAGAGAGGAAAGCGCCTCGCTTTACTTGATTGTCTAGAGCGTCCAACTTGCCTTTGACTACACTAGTATTTAAAAAGTTTTTGGCGTAGTTCAGTTCCCCCCCCACTTTACTTGGCAATGTTACTGCCACACAGTAGTTTGTGCATGAGCTGTGCTGTCACTGATGTTTCTTAACTGTTAGAAGTCTATCAGATAGTTGTGCTCACAGCTTCATACACATGCATATATATGTTTATGCTAGAAATCTTACCTTAGACATACCCTGGTCACCAAACTAACTTGCTATTTGCTAAAAGATCAGTATCTCAAAAGGATGTGAGAGAAGAATGTGGATAGAATAAGTGAATTACGAAAGCATCGTGGAGATATGATTTACACAAAGTTGAGTTCCTCAGCTAGGATATGTGGTTAGCGAATTTTCACTAGTTCTTTTTCTTTGAGTTATTTCTTTGTTTCTTTGAGTTATTTCCTTTTTTTTTTCTTTGAGTTATTTCTAGTGTGTGGTTGGAGGAATTTTATTTATTTTTTATAAATAGGATATATGGTTAGAGAATTTTCAATTGAAGTTCTTTTTTCTTAGATTTCTTTTGATTTGTTAAAGAACATTGGGGATTATACTTTTTCCTTGTTCTTCCAATATAATATTTTTACTTACCACCCCCGTCCACCCAAAAAAAAAAAAAAAGATTCAATTTGAGCTTTGGTTATTTTACTCATTCTCGTTGGTTTTTGTGTTTGTTTGAGATAGCATATTTTCATTAATTTATTTGGCTTAAAAGATAAGCTAGGCAAAAGTACAATTGTACCCTTTTTTTTTTTAGTTGTACATAGTCCAAATAAACTGAATGGCAGATGCATGGGAGAGGCATGGGACTTTTATTCCATTTTCAAAGATCCAGTTTTCTCTTTTACAGTAGGGCAGATGTAATGTTATTTTTTCCCGTTTTGTTGTGTTGTTAATATTATGTATAATATCTCAATCTGTTATAATTATATGGATATCTTTTTCCCCAAAATATACGTCCACAGATACACACTTACATAACCTAAGCATATAATATCTGCATGTATGGACTAGGCCAAATGTTTAAGCAATCTTTTTCTTGGTTGGTTTGATATCTTTCATGTGGTACCTATAAAAAAAAAAAAAATATCTTTCATGTGGTGTGTGTCATATTTATGTGGGAACTTGGAATTGTAATTGTATGCTAGTCTTCATTGCATCGCACAAATTTATTTGGTGTACTGATTTTTGTTGTCATCTTTGTTCAGGTGAATTAAGGAGTACTCTAAGCAAACATAAAGGACCCATATTCTCTCTAAAGTGGAACAAGAAGGGTGATTATCTTCTTACAGGCAGCTGTGATAAAACTGCAATTGTATGGGATGTGAAGGCAGAGGAATGGAAACAACAATTTGAATTTCATGCAGGTGTTGCATTTGAATGAATGTTAATACTCATCAGTGTTTGTCTTGTGCAACAATTTCCTTTGTTTGGGTTTAAACTTGAATATTTGTATCATTTAGGTCCAACACTTGATGTTGACTGGCGCAACAATGTTTCATTTGCAACAAGTTCCACAGACAATATGATATATGTTTGCAAGATTGGAGAAAACCGCCCTATCAAAACTTTTGCTGGGCATCAGGTTTGTTCCTGAATTCTACTGCTCATATTGCTCCCTAAGTATTGCTTCTGTACTTCTCTATTCATGGCCAACCTTGGGGCTTAGTGTGGATTTTTGCTGGGAATTGCCAGCTCCACCTTTAGGAATGTTTCAGTTTACTCAAAAATTATACATCGACCCTAAGATTAATCAAGTAGCAAAACATGTATTTACCAGCTTAGCGCTGACATTAGTGGTAGTAGTTACTAGAATTGCCTCACTGTGTCTAAATCTGTTCTTTTTGACTATCAAGTAGCGAAACTTGTTGACTTTGGTTGGCTTCTGAATGTTTGGAAAGCATTAGATCAAACTGTGTGCATTGACTTATGAAAGGATTTCATTGTAAATTTTTTTTTAAAGCTAATTATGAACTTTGTGCGATTTCAGGGTGAAGTTAACTGTGTCAAATGGGATCCAACAGGTTCTTTGTTGGCCTCTTGCTCTGATGATATCACCGCAAAGGTTGTTTATGCTACTTCTGCCTTTTAGGAAATTTGATTTACATCTTATGTTTTATTTTTATTTTTATAAGTAATTACTGCTTCATCAAATAAAAAACAAAAGTACAGAAGGACTTATCAAAAAACAAAAAAAAACAAAAGAACAGAAGGGACCAGAGCACACAGGCAGTGTGCTAGGGGCCAACAAAGAAAACAAAATTATAAAGCAAGAAAATTACAGCTATCAAGTAAATCAGCCAAAGAGTTAAAAGTAAAAACACCCGAGGCATTTGTCCACTCAGATAAAGTCTGGAAGAATAGCAGCTTCAAATCATGAATCAACCTCTTTTGCTTCCTTCAAAAGTGTAAGTATTCCTTTCCCACCAAATACTCCTCATGAGACAATGAGGGATCATGGCCCAAATTGCTGCATGTCTATATCTGTTAAACTTCCTTGGCCAGCTTGCTATAGGATCCACAACCCCATTGGCATAACCCACAGAAAGCCAAATAGAGAAAACACCAAATTCCACAACTCTCTAGCAACAGGGCAGTGCATAAGTAAATGATCAATAGTCTCCTCATCTCTCTTATACATGCAACACCAATCGATCACCATTACTCTACACCTCCTCAAATTATCACTACTTAAATCCTCCCCAATGCCACAATCCAAAGAAAGAAACTAACCTTTGAAGGTACTTTCGGCTTCCATATAGACTTCCAAGGAAGAGAGAGTTGAATAGAAGAATGTAAGGCCCTATAAAAGGATCTAACATCAAAAGTCTGCTTGGAGGAGGGAATCCAGCAAAGCTCATCCGCTACATTCTTTCTCCTCAGGCCAGAATAGATCAAATCTATAAAGGAGACAACCAATTCCAATTCCCAATCTTGTGCTGGTTTAACAAAACTGACATTCCAATGATAACTATCCTCTAAAAGAGATAACAAGTCTGCCACTGAAGCATCCCTGTTACAAGCAAAGCCATAAAGTTCAGGGAAGTTGTCTTTCAGAGGAAGCCCCCCACACCAAGGGTCATGCCAGAATTTTATAGAAGAGTCATCTCCCACCTTAAAGTTAACAAAATGATAAAAAGTGTCGCACCCCTCCCTGATCCTCTTCCTAAGACAAACTCCGTTGGGCCCCTGCACAGAATTAGAGCACCAAACCCTCCTGCATCTTATGTGTCATTGACATAGATTTTCACTGTTGGCATTATATATATGCACATGTGTTTGTGTGTCTGCACTTTTGTCACTGCCAGGGTTGTTTATGGTACTAGTAGTACATTGATTTGCATCTTATGTTCCATTGATATAGATGTTTGCTCTTAGCATTATCTCTGTGTGTGTGCGTGCGTGCCATCTTGAACTTGTATTTCAATCTTCAAATTAATTTAACCTGTTTCATACAGTTTAATAACATTTCTTCTTGGCTTATCTTGGTTCTCGTCACTCCAAAATATATATTGTTCTGTTGGTTTTTTTCTTTTTGGTGTGTTTTTGTTTTCAATTTCAACTAATATATGGCAATGTTGTAGATATGGAGTATGAAGCAGGAAAAGTTTGTTCATGACTTAAAGGATCATGCTAAGGTACTGTGGAGATTTTGTTTCTCTTTTTAATCTCAATGTGTTTGCCTCCCAGTATATGCACTCCTGATCTGACTGGATTGTTCTCAGAAACATTGAATAATTGTTTTGCAGGAGATATATACTATCAGATGGAGTCCCACTGGACCTGGTACAAGCAACCCTAATCATCAGTTATTGTTGGCAAGGTATATGCTGTTGATTTAATGAATTTGAATGCCATTAATTTTCATCTACCTTTATGCATTTGCACCAGTTATCTAGTTATTCTATTTGGTAGTTCTGGAATTGCTTTTTTAGTTGATCATTTTTTTTTATTCCTTGAAAAGTGAATTTACTATGGATTATGAATTATGGATTTGTTCTTGAAAACCTGTTAATGTTATCAAAATTTTCAGAGGCACAGAATTATTAAAAGCTTGCAGCCTCTAGTAAAACTCAATTGATTATATGAGGTGCTGTTAAAGAAGTTTGTATTTGACATCTTCATATATACAAAACACATTGAACTTTAATTAGTTTCATAAAATATTATTAAAGAGGTAGAGTGCATCAGGAGTTGTTAGGTGAAGCCACCATTGTGTTGAAAATGTTCCATTGCCATTTGGTCTTCTATGAGGATGAGGAAGAGGTGCGGTCTAAGGTGGTCAATTTCTATCAGAAGTTGTACATTGAGTCAGATGCTTGGCGCCCTTCTATGGATGGATTAGAGTTTGCTAGAATTGAGGAGGATGAGCGGCTAGAATTAGAGAGGGATTTTTCTAAGGAGGAAGTGGTAAAGGTTCTTCATGAGATGGAGGGTGATAAAGCCCCAGATCCGGATGGTTTCACTATGGCTTTTTTTCAAAAATGCTGGAGTGTAGTGGAAATAGATGTCATGGCATTCTTTGATCACTTCCATAGGAGCTCAAAGTTTGAACGGTCTCTGAATGCTTCTTTCCTATCTCTGATTCCCCAAAAAAATAATGCCTTAAATATTAAAGATTTTAGGCCTATCAGCCTAGTGGGCAGTGTGTATAAGCTGTTGTCTAAGGTTCTAGCTAACAGATTGAGGCAGGTGCTAGATAAACTTATTTTGGAGTCACAGAATTCTTTTGTGGGTGGCAGACAGATTTTGGATTCAGTGCTTATTGCTAATGAATGTTTAGACAGTAGACTGAAGTGTGGTACTCCGGGGGTGGTGTGTAAGTTAGACATTGAGAAAACTTATGATCATGTGAATTGGGATGCTTTGTTTTATCTGTTGGAGAGGATGGGCTTTGGGGATAGGTGGAGGAGATGGCTTAAGACTTGTGTCTCTACCATTTGATTCTCAGTTCTGGTTAATGGATCTCCTGCTGGTTTCTCTGGTAGCTCTAGAGGTCTCAGACAAGGTGATCCTTTGTCTCCCCTTCTCTTTCTTTTGGTCATGGAGGTCTTAAGTCGTATCTTGAAGAAAATTGAGGATGGGGGTTTCATTCAGGGTTTTCTTGTGGGTCCCGTTAATTCTACTGGTATCTGTGTTTCTCACCTTCTATTTTCTGATGATACCATTCTTTTCTGTGATGCCTCTAGAGAGCAAATTCTTTCTATTAGGCTGGTTTTGACCTGTTTTCAAGCTTTTACTGGTTTGAAGGTGAATGTGGGGAAAAGTGAAATTGTCCCTATTGGGGAGGTGCGTAACATTCAGTCTTTGGCTAATATCCTTCAGTGCAGGGTGGGAAGTTTGCCTATGATCTACTTGGGTATGCCTTTGGGTACTTTGCACAAAACACCCTCTATTTGGAATCCGATCCTTGAGAGGATGGATAAGAAGCTTTCAGGTTGGAAGTGGCTTTATTTGTCAAAGGGTGGTAGACTCACCTTGCTGAAGAGTACCATTTCAAGCCTTCTGACTTATTACCTTTCCCTTTTTACTATCCCTAAAGCTGTGGCGACTAGATTGAAACGCATTCAAAGGAACTTCCTATTGGGTTCAACAGTTGAGTGCTTCAAATTTCCATTGGTGGCTTGGGAAAAGGTTTGCTTGCCGCGTGAGTTGGGTGGTTTGGGAGTTCGGAAGTTGGTGCCTTCTAATCAAGCCTTATTAGGGAAATGGCTTTGGAGGTATGGCCATGAAACCTGGCGTTTGTGGTGTAGGGTCATTGCCATGAAATATGGGGAAGGAAAAGGGGGTTGGTGCACTAGAGCTTGTAGTAGGGCTCATGGTTGTGGGTTATGGCGGAGTATTAGTGAAGGGTGGGAAACTTTCGCTAAGTATTTCTCTTTTGTGGTGAGGAACGGTTCTCGTATTCTTTTTTGGCATGATAAGTGGATTGGGGATGTTCCTCTCAAAATTCTGTATCCTCAGTTATTTTTGTGTTTAGCTAATAAGGAGGCTTGCATTTCAGAGGTGTTAAGCCCTCCAGTGGGTGATAATGACAGAGTGTGGAGTTTAAGGTTTCATAGGGAATTCAATGATTGGGAGTTGGCGGCTTCCTACTCCTTTCTTCACTTCATCCAAACCCGAATTCCAAGGGGTGGAGGGTGTGACAGACTTTATTGGGATCTAAATGGCAGTGGGAAGTTTGATACTCGGTACTTTTATCATAAGATTCGAAATGCAGCTCCTTCCACTTTCCCTTGGAAGGGAATTTGGAAAGTTAAGGTTCCTAAAAGGGTGGCTTTTTTTATGTGGACAACAGCCCATGGTCAGATTTTAACTTTGGATAACCTTATGCTTCGTGGTCGCCCTTTGGCGAATCGTTGTTGTTTGTGCTGTAACAATGCGGAATCTGTGGATCACCTATTACTTTTCTGTCCGATAGCTCATTCTTTATGGATGTATATGATTCGGTTGTTTGGGATCGAATGGGTCATGCCAGGTTCAGTTGCGGACCTATTATTTTGCTGGTATCATTGGCTTGGGAAGCATAGCTCGGATATTTGGGATTTGGTTCCAGGTTGTTTAATGTGGACTATTTGGACTAAACGGAATAGGCGGTCTTTTGAGGATGAGGGAAAAACTGTGGTTCAGTTATTAGAGCTTTGCCAGTGGACCCTCTTTGATTGGTCTTGATGTTGGGGTTATTCGGATAGTTCTACCCTTTTGGATTTTCTTTCATCTATTAGAATAGATTAGGGGTTGCTTCTGTCTTTTTGTTTCTTCTTTTCCTTTGTTCACTACCGTGAACTCTTTGTGTTTGTATTGCTTTTCTTTTATCAATAATATTTCTTCTTACTTATCAAAAAAAATGATGGTCAGGTTTATTTTCTCAGACTGTAGACTTCATAATTTTTGACTTGGCCCATCTTCAACTCCTGTCTGTAGTGATGGATAACTTTATTGCATTAATATATCATGCTGGTTTCACTATTATCATTTAACTTTCCTATCAAAAAAATATATCGTGCTGGTCATTGTATTTCTTCACCCCCACCCGCCTTTCACATTTAGTCCTGAACCTTCACCCCATGATTTAAAATGGTCCTCAGGCTTTGAAATGCTTCATATTGGTCCTTATAATTTTAAGTTTATGTCTAATGTTCATTGTCGTTAGCTCTTACTTTGATTCTCTCTACTCCAAAACAAAGTATTTGAATAGCCAATCCTTTCCCTTATATGTTGCTATCAAAATCCTTGGGATTTCACTGAACAATCTCTACTCAATTAGCAGGAGTTAACTGCAAGGACTTTTTTGACACAAACTTTTCTTTTTGATAAGTATTTTTTTGACACAAACTTAAAAATGTAAGGACTAAATGAAGCATTTCAAAGGATAGGAAATTAGAATACCGCAACACCCATGAGGGTTGCCGTGCACACTTCACAAATGATTGATAGCTCAAAGGTGGCTTTCCCCCATTATTTTCCAAATATTAGTCATTGGAGTGACTAGCAATTAACAGAGGGAGAGATTCACTTAAATGAACTAACATAGGCATAAATACTTCAAAGCTCAAATGCAATTGAAAAATGTAAGTCCAAAGTTTGAACTCACCTTCTGTATAATATCCGCGGGATTGAAGAGTGTATGACTCACAGGAGAGAAAACCTCAATTACAGCAGTAGATGCATAGTCCTGTTTATATTTTAATGAATTTGAAACATGGGGCAAAGGTTGAGGACTAAATGTGTAACTAAGCCTATATCACTGTGTTAAGATAAACTAAGGTTTTGCTATGACAAGATCTGAATAAAATTCTTTGTGCATCATATTGCATACAAACCTCACACACACACACACACAGTTAAAATAATGTGTGTTGCAGGACATACTAAGGTCTTCATTCTTGTTTTACTTATTTCAGTTAAAATATTCAGCTGGTTGTGTTTCTATGTAGTGCATCGTTTGACTCAACAGTGAAGCTATGGGACGTGGAACTTGGGAAACTTCTATACAGCTTAAATGGACACAGGTACTGGCCCTTGCTGCTGCCATTGATGTTATTTGAAGGTGATTATAACTGATCAGATGCTTTTGAATTTCACTGATGTCTTATATTGAAACTTCAGGGATCCTGTATATTCTGTTGCATTTAGCCCAAATGGTGAGTATTTGGCCAGTGGATCTCTTGATAAATCCATGCACATCTGGTCATTGAAGGAAAACAAGATTGTCAAAACTTATACAGGCAATGGGGGCATATTTGAAGTTTGCTGGAACAAGGAAGGTGACAAGATTGCTGCATGTTTTGCCAACAATACAGTTTGTGTTTTGGATTTCAGAATGTAAGGTCTGGGAAAATGCTCTACAATTTCCCTAGTTTTCCAAAGCACTATGACCTCAGGAATGATAATTAACTTCTTAGTTGGTCTTCAAAGTTTAGTTGTGGAGATATTACTTTTGATGGGGATGGGTAAAAATGTATTTTGGGTGGGTAGGTTTTGCGTTTTAACCATAGATCAGGCATTACTCACTTGTATTGATCGCTTTTGTAATTACATTTACTCAATTATCTTTCAGGCTTATGCTTGGTAGGAGTGAATTGTGAGTTTGTAACCCAATTATGTACAGAATTATTTGAATTGGGCCATAATTCATGGTTTCTAGTTTACCATTTCTTTTCCCAATGATAGTTATTTGGAACGATGTTTGTTACCCAGTTACATTTCGTTTACTATGTTTATTTCAGTTTTTCTTTGCTGAATGTTTATCTTTTCAGTTGATGTTGAGGAATGAGCCCAACTATCACTGGTCAAACAGATTAGGCAAAGTTGGAATTAGATGGCAATTGGTTTAAAAAAGTTATTCAAATTATACGATCAATGGAATGCTTAGTAACACTGTAACAGTGATATATTGCAGTTCATTAGTAATTCTCACAACCACAAGAACATGATCCGTTAACAATATTGCAATTCACCAGTAATCCCCACAACAACTTGAACCGTTCACAAAGTGGTGAAATCGATTACGGTCCCTCATTACGATCTTACATCCAGTTATCTTTGAAATCAGCTTGGTCACAGCATGGAAGTCCAGACATACACGGAGGTTCTTCACAATCTTTATAGTAGTTCCAGGTTGAGTACTGATGAGCCCAAAAGCCATAGCTAGCTTCTCACTGTGAACTTCAAGGGATTGTTCCTTTTGTCTCTCTCTTAAGTCATGTAACACAATTTCTGTCCGTGGAGGGTAGCTGTGTGCCTTTAGCCAACAATTTATCTCCTCTAGCATCATGTAAATTTCTTTGCTGTTTGGGTGTTTCTTATCTCCAGCAAGAAACTCGTGTACCTTATTATTCACTTCAATTGAGCTACAGCCAGATTCCTTCTGCACTCCACTGTCTTTCATCAAGGTCCTCACCCTTGCCACCCCATCCCAGTTGCCAGCAGCTACATATATGTTTGATAAAAGAATATACGTTCCTGAATTTGCAAGGTTCTTGCCAACCAGAAACTCTGCAATTTCCTCTCCCAAAGCAATGTTATCGTGGAGCCTACAGGCCGCAAGCAAAGTTCCCCATAAGACAGGATCTAGCTGTGTGTTCATGTTTTTGACAAGCACATATGCTTCTTCTAAATGCCCAGCACGGCCAAGAAGATTTACCATACACCCATAATGCTCAATCCTTGGTCCAATCCCATATTGATCTTTCATTGAAAGGAAAAAACTCCATCCATTACTGACTAAACCAGCATGACCGCAAGCACTCAAAATGGCAACGAAGGTTACATGAGTAGGATGGTTAGTGGCGGCTCCAGGAATTTTTTTCAGGGTGTTTCTTAAGAAGGATAAATTACACAATCTAATAAAAAGAGAAATTATTAATTATTGTTATTTAGTTGTTTTATTAATTTGTTTGTCTTTTATAAACTATAATTTATTATATGTTGTTTCATTAATTATAAAATTATTAATTGTTGTTTAGCCTAACATAATTTAATTTGTTTGTCTTTTATAATGTATTGATTAATTAAATTATTAATTATTGTTTATTAGTTGCTTCTCCCAATTAATTATTGGTTAATTAAATTATTATTTATTAGTTGCACTAGCACACACCCCATGTGCATTTACTTCCTCCAAATCAAATATCCCACTTCGGCCCCATGCCCCCATCTACCCCCCACTCAACAGACAAGCCCCATGGCCCCCAATCACAAGAGCCAATCAGATAAATTCACAATCACAAATCACAATACACTAAAAGACAATTAATTGTATCTCACCAACACCAACGGATAAAGCCAAAAATAGAGGCAAATATTAATAAAGTGATAAGGTAAAGCTAACCAATCAGATAAAGTCTCAAAGAGAGATAGAGACTCTCATTTGCTTTCAATTTTCAGATAAAGAGAGAGAGAGACAGAGAGTTTAAAAGAGAAACTCATACCCGTTAACCCGTATATGTAAGAGACTAAAGAGAGAAAAAGATAAAATACCTTGAGGTTGACGGAGCAGGGAGGCTTGAGGCTGAGCTAAGGGGCGGCGCCGTCGGGCAGCACGTCGAGGCGTGACTAATCTCCAATCCAATTGGACCGATCTCCGATGTCCAATGCTCGATGTGCTTTGGAGCTCGAGTGTGAGGCTCGATCACTGATAACCGATGTGCTCTGGAGCTCACGCTGTCCGTTGGTTGTTGTCATTGATGGCTGATGAAGTTTTTTTCTTTAGGTTAGGTTTCTAATTTCAGTTTTTGCTTTACTTGATGAATCGGACGCGTATATTGGGTTTTGGTTTGTTTGTCTTTTTTTTTTTATTTGGAAACATCTGTGGGTTTGCAACCATCTGTAATCTGTTCATTTTGATGTTGGGCTTGCTCTGTTAAATTTTTTTTTTTTCAAGATTTTAGTTCAAAATTTTTTTTGGGCTTTTTTTTTTTTTTTTTGCTTGAAAGTAGAACAAATAATTTTTTTTATTTTATTTGAGGGTGTTCCTAATTTTTTTTTTTTTAAGGGTAAACAAATAAAAAATTTTAAATTATTATGTATATATATATATATATAAATATATATTTCAGGTTAGGGTGTTCTTGGGAACACCCTGGACTGAACGTGGCGCCGCCACTGAGGATGGTGACCAATTATACACATTTCATTAAACAATTGCAAGGCATTTTGGCTAAATCCATGAATTGCATACCCTGTAATCATTGAATTCCAAGCAACGACATCATTGTCTTTGATCCTATCAAAAACCAATTGCGCCTCCCCCAAACTACAACATTTGCTATGCATATCAACCAACGCAGTACCAACATGAACATTAACTCTTGCCCTCAACATTTTTCTAAACAATATAAAAGCCTCATTTGGCATCCCATTCCTGAGCACACCCATCAATCATCACATTCCAGCAAATTACATCCCTCTCCTCCATTTCTTCTACCAATACACGAGCCTTGCCAAGTTCCCCATATTTAGCATAACAAGTAATCATTGCCGTCAAAGAAACCAAACTCTTGTCAGGCATGGTATCAAACAGTTGTTGTGCAGACATCACATCACCCCCTATTGCATAAACATCAACTAGACCAGTCATAACGAACAAAATAGTTGCTGCGCAGACATCACAAATCCGACTCGAGCATCTCAAAGTTATCTAGAATGACGCACAAAAATGACCGAGGAGGATTCCCTCTCCTATTCCGCATTCTATGGAGCATCACAAAGATGACCGAGGAGGATTCCAGTTGCATTTTTTTTTTTATATAATCCCCTTCTTTTTCTCCTTCCCTTAATTATATCCTTTTAACTAACCGTTAGTGTTTATTGCGCTAATGCACACACATTTACGCACGAAAAACAACTTAAGTCTGAAATTGTTCTATTACAATTTCCATCAAAATGAAAGGGTCGTAAACAACATAAAATTGGGTAAATTGAACTCTTTTTTTTAAACTTTAAACTATGGTATAATTACAATGTTGCTATTAGCTATTTTTATTAAGCATTTTATCCTCCAAGGATTTCTATCAAAATTAATATAAAATTAAATTTTTATTAGACATGTTTTTGAAAAATTATGACAAGGGATAAAGTGTTTTTTTTTTGTTTTTGAGAAGAAGTGTTTCTTACTTTAAGGCAACGTTGCAATTACATCCTAGTATAGTGTAATTAATGTTTTATTACATTAGTCAAGATAAAGTGAGAATATTTATGCATGCAAAAAAGTCAATTAACTCATTAATAAAGTTACATAACTAAAGTCGCATAGATAGTATTTAAAATAAGATTTTATTAATGTATGCTCTAAGCATATATGCTAGTAAACCGTTTTAAAAATTTTTTTATGGAAAAATGAAAATTGATTTGACAATTTTTTCAATTTTTCATAATTTTTTTTTAAAAAATAAATGGTTAATGTATTAATGAGACCCTTTAAAATAAGATAATTTCAAATAAATTTGAAGCCCAACTTTATTAATTGTATAATGATTAATGGATGAAATGTTCGAGCCTTGAAAGGGGTGAATGATCAAATTTTTTCCCAGGCCCATATCTTAAGCAAAATGTGCCTCCTAAATCCAGCAAATATTTGGGCTGGGCTTTATAACTCTAGGGTTTTAAACTAAAAAGTCTTAAACCCCAACTCAGCTCAGCTGGCTTCAAAATTGGGTATTCCCAGTGAGTGAAGAAGAACTCTTCACTTCAGTAAAAGAGAAGAAAATGGCTGGGCGCTGTGGATCGCTGTCGAGGTCTCTGCTCTCCACCGGCAGATCATCAATCCGATCATCTTCTTCCTCCTCAACCTCCCTCCCCCGCCTCCGCCCTTCGCTTCCACAACGCCTCCACTCTCGCCCACCCCTCTTATCCTCCACAAGGTATTCTAATTTCTATCCTCTTTTTTCTTTAAATTTTAATTTTTAAAAACAATTGAATTCTTAATTTATATATATACAAATATTTGGCAAAGGACTATGGGAGAGCTAGGGTGCGTCCAATCGCTGATGCCACTGCACAGCGCAGTCGCCGCGGCTCGACTCACTTCCCACATTTCCATCGAAGCCCGTGCTTTCTGCGAGTTGTCTCAGGGTTCGTAAATTTCCCAGGATCGCTCATTTTCTCTTTGTGAGTCTATATTTTGTCCAGTATTTACATATTTATACTATGATGAGCTCTTTATTCATTTCTCCTTTCCATTCTACAAGGAATTAGTAAGTATTTGAAAGTAGAAGTGTGTGTGTGTGTATATATATATATTTTGGGCTTATCTGCTTATAAGCTCGCTTTTATGTAAAGCTTTTTAAAACCTTACTTTTTTTCAAGCTACAAATATACTTTAGCACACTTACTGACACTAAGGTTTTGTAGAAAAGTGTATCTGCGACACTGGTTGTGGCTGAGCTGGGATTAGCGCCAGGCTGTCTTTAAATTTCTGAGTATGATTTAGGTTTATTTACCACATATCTTTGAGTGTGGTGACTCTGGTGAGTGAGTGGATGAGTCTCAAGTTGGTATCATTGGGTAGCGTGGAGAACCGTTTAATTGTGTTTGCCGAATATTTAGTTTAGACTTTAGACTAAAACACAAATTACACTATGATTAGGTCAATTTTTGTTTTGGTCCTAAATTCCTAATGTTTATTTATCACTTTTGATTTTAGTTCCTAAGTTGGACGTTGTTTTTAATGTTGTTCTTCTGTCGATTAAAATTATTGACATGTTAAATGCCAATTTAGTTCAAAACAACATAGTTTTAATGTATTAAAACCATTTTGTCATGTTAGAATTTTTTTTTTTCAAACAATATATTTTTCTCAAAAAAAATTTATTTCTTCTTTCCCTATACTGATCCCCTTTCCAACCACCTTTGCCAATCTCGTCTCCAAACTAAAGTGGTGGAGATCGATTTTTTTTTTTTTTTTGGGGGGTGGGGGAAATTAGTAAAATTTTATATTCACATATTTTTATTTTTAATGAAAATTATAAGAGGGAGGAGGGAAATTTTTTAAAGGCCCCTCTTTGCTAGTGCCTGCACCCACCTTGAACCACAACATACTCATCACCTGGGGCTGGGATCCATGTTAGAACTGTGCTTGATTTTAGTGTTTTAGTTTACCATATCATATTTTTCCATCCGTTAGTTGACGGCAAGGACCTTTTTGACACAAATTTAAACAGTTAAGGATTAAACTAAAACATTTGAAAGGTTAAGGACCATTTTGAAACATAGGGAAAAGGTTGAGGACCAAATGTTTAATTTGACCTTATGTTAATTAGTTTTATTTAATTTTGTAGTCAATTTAATTTTTTGTTTTTAGGTCTTACTAGTTAATTAGGTTAGTAGTATTTTAGTTCTTAGAGTCAAGATTTTTATGTAATTCAATAATTGGGATTTCCCAAGTCATTTAGAATTGGGTTTCCTTAGTCAATTATAATAAAAATAAGGGGTTGCTTATGTAAGTTAGAATTATGGTTTAGTAGTCTATAAAAGCATAGTATTGTCCTCTTATGGGGACAAATTATTTTGATGATGAATAAAATTTCTCTTGAAATTCTCCCAATTTTTTGGTGTTGACTCTAGCTAACCATAGGTACCAACTCCTAGAGGTTCTCTCTACTTTTGTGCTGACTCCTAGTTACTTTTATTTTCTCTTCTTTGATTTTTGTGTTGCATCATTTGGTTTTATCATGCCTCAGTGTTTGCCTGTTTGGGTTGGGTAGGGAGTAAAAAGGTTGGGAATGAGTGTTAAGGAAAAAGATTGTAATGGAGTTGACAGTGGATCATAATTGTGCTTCGCCATTTGCCATGATTGATCATATTAATTTTCCTAAGTATCTTAGAAGCCATCCTTCTCAAATTTCTTGTTCACATTTGAATATTTGGCTTAAATAAGAACCATAAATGCGTAAAACTATTTTCTTTGAGAAGTTCATAATTTACTTATAATGGAGCAATGTTTTTTGTGTCATGGGAATTATATGGAACTCCTCTGCTGATAAATTTTCTGGTCTTTTGCTGTCCTGTAGGTACTTAAATACACTGTAGCTCTGCACACCAGGTGCTATGTCATATGGGATTAGAAGTACATCCTGTTGGAACTCCATGATTCTTATCTTGATGGAGGGTGTAGGGAGTACTTTTTGAATGTTGGTCGATTCAATAGGTATTATTTCAAGAATTTGTCCTGTTTTTTTTGTTGCATAAACTCACAAAGAGTTCCTGCTTTTCATTTATGAACTCATATGAGTTCTTGTTTGATTTTCAAGATTTTGTATTGCAATTTTTATCATTAGAGACTACTTGTTTGACTTTATGGAGCCCCATAATTTTGACGTTGGATATTTATCAACAACAAGCAAGTGTTAGTTCCAAAATTTAACATCAAGGGAAGTTTCTAGAATTAATTTTTGGGCATTACTGTGACCCAAGAATTTAATGGAATGCGGCTGAATTGGTACAAACGAACACATGCTTCAGTCAAGTGCAGGCAATCTGATACTTTGTTATGTCTTTAGGGGAATAAGAAATGCTAGGTAGCTGGCTTTTTTGGTTGCTTGTTGGTCGTCTATGTTGATTACCCTCACTTGAACAGCACTGCCAAGTCATTGGTTTTATTGATGAATGATGAGTTACTATCTTTTCTTTTCTTTTTTCTTGTTAAATATTTATGTTGATGCATAACCATTGCCAAACCCTAAACTATGCATGAAGGAGAATGATTCATGAATCATGAGATACATTGGTTGGCAATGAAGGAAAAAACAAAAAAAGACACATGCAGGTTATTCATAATGCCATTCCAAAGAGAGTTTCTCTCCTACTATCTCGTGCATGCCATTTATCACGGGCAGAATTGCCTTAACCTTGCATGCCTGTACTCTCTCAATTGCATTATGTGGTTAACTATTTCTTCTGGATGAAGAGGAATAAGATTGACTTGTTGGACTAGGAATTCTGTTGAGAAGTACCTGTCATAGCAGAACAGGGCTTGATACAGGTTGAAAGTTGATGCTCTGCTAATGTATTAAGGTGCAATTTTGTTGGGCACATGCAGGTGTTAGAACCGTGCCAGGCACTGTGTCCCGCACCACTGTACCTCTATAGTGTCCTGTCTGCTTTTATCTTGGATGATGCAATAGAGTATGTTTATCTTTCAATCTGAATCTTTAAGTCGGGAGTCAGGAGGCAGAGTAGTTCCTAGTTGGGACAAACTTTACTATTGGTGTGTATTGTATTATTGTTTAAACAAGTTACACGATTTATTAAAAAGGTCATGTGACGAAAATTACATGTGGATGGTCTTTTCAAACATTGCATAATGAGTTGGAGAAAGATTCTGCCGAACTTCCAAATACCCTATCTGTTTGCCATCAGTTTTTTTTTTTTTTTTTTTTTTTTCCTTGCCATTTATTTTTGCACATTTTTAAAGTTTCATTTTGTTTGTTTTTTTTTTCAAGGTACAACCAATATTTAACCAACTTTCAACAATCAGCAAATTGAAATAGTTACCTCCAAAGGAATTCCTAAGTGTTTCAGATAAATGCATATGCAGTTATACACATTAAGCCTATAGGAAGTTAATGTGGACATCTACAAACATTCGTGACTTCATGTGTGTCATTGTACATCATCCACCAACTTTCTGTTCACTTAATTTGAGAAATTATTCAAGTTCAAAACTCAGGAAGTCATGAATTGTATCATTCAACCCCTGGTTGGTTTTCTTGTTTTCGATTAAAAAATGGTTCTAAATGTGAAAAATCTAAGCTGGCCGAAAACTGAAATCTGCTCAAGGATGGTGAAATTGGATGAGAATGTACAATATTCTACCAAGTTGCAAGTTCTTGCTCATAATTCTTCATTACTGAAAGCTGAAAAACCATTCTGCTAGTTTTGAAAGCCTTTTGGAATACCAAAAAGAGGAGAAATTTTTAGAGGACTTGATTGTGTCGGTTTCTGCGGGAACCAGATCCAAATGATCAACAAAGATGCCAAGGGCTGTGTTGGGTCGCTTTCTTGAAATGAGTCATGAACAAAGTTCCTCATATTCTCACGTCATCACATTCCACCAAAAGATTTAACTCAAGAATAGATCAGAATATGCCAACAAAAAGTTTTAGTTCTGGATTCTTGGGTTATAAGAACTATCTCACCACATGGAACTACTTTGAGACCAATTTTCGTGAAAAAAAAAAAGAAAAGAAAAAGTATTAGCTTTAGTAATGATCGGCTTGCATCACTACGTTATTGACTTATCATATTAAATGCCAATCTGAGAAGCATATTTCCTTCCTCCTCGAATCAGCACTTCCATGGCATATGATATTTAATTGTTGCTTGCTAGGATCTTTGTCAACAGATGCTATAACTTGATACCGATAAGACTGTGATTTGATAGTTGATATGCATACATTAGACGGTGGAAGTGCAAACATGCATTGCCTTTGTCTAACATGCTAGATAGCCATATTCCTTATCTTTCTGTTTACACACACACACACAAATAAATTTAAAGCAAAAAAGAAAAACGTATTAATTATATACACACACAAAGTGTGTGAATAACATTGCTTAATATATATATATATATATATAACTATTTACATCAAGTTAGTCTTTGGACATAGTTTGACTACAAATTTGATTGTTGTCCTAGACTCTAACTTCCTTTAATAAACTAATATGTGTGCAATGCATGTGACAAGTGTTGGTTGGGTTAAGTGTGATTAAGCAAGTCATGTGTAAATAAAGATACACATCAACTTCTTAGAAAAAGTTGAAGCCAAATGCTACAATTAAGTTTGTAGCCAAAGTAGTTTCAAAAAAAGTTTGTAGCCAAACTTTGTTCTTAGTTTTTACCTTGGTTAAAACGCATTTTTTCCTATTTAGTCAGTTTATAAGTTGTGAACTATTTTTTACTCCTCATTGTTCAAAATTAATATTCTTTTACATTTTAAATCAATTTTCTTTTTTGCCAAATTACAGAGATTACACATTTAGAGTATAATCATAGTTTTAAAAATTGTGGAACATACAAAAGTTTAATCATTTTATAATAATTTAAATAATAAACATCACTTTAGATGCCTAAAAATATGCAATTCAATAAAAGAAAAAAAAAATAATAATAATATAAACTAAAAGGAAGCTTTATTTCTTGATAGGAAGCTTTTCAACTGATTATAATCCACCATGCAATTCACCCTTACCCACTCACAATATGTTTTTACTTTTTTTTTTTAAATTTTTTTACTTTTACTCATTTTTTATATTTAATGGTTGAGATTTAAAGTTTGCCAGTTTAAATTTCAGCCATTTATACTAATTGCACCTGATCTCAATTCCTTTTCAACATACACCATCCGATGAGCATCCAATGAGCAAAGGCTTACCCGTCCGACATGAGACACTTGCTTGACGTGTCCTCCTTGTCAGTTATGAATACCAATAGAGTGATCATATCGACAATACCTTCAACCACATGAGTCGTCCGATATCAGATACTTGTCCAACATACATGCCAAGTAAGCCAACTAAAACTCAAGCCGTAGTTTTGTCGCTTGGTTAATATTGTTTATCCATCACCTATCGTGTTGGACGAGTGAAAACACTCAACTCCTTGAAGATAGATAAATATCATACTTGACATCTACTCACACGTAGAAAACGCTACACCAAAGGGTCCTACCCCACATCCACTAAGTATAGGGACATTGAACCTAATGATCTCAATGCTACTAACCCACGATCTCCATTACGTTGATGCCTACATTCTAGCGAGCGAACGTGGTCATTCTAGACCCCTATATAAACACCAAGATATCACAATTTCTATGTACATGAGAACATTATTTCCTAAGTCTTACGCTTTTAGAGTTTTTGGAGATCATTTTGAGTTTCTAACTTAACATTTGGAGGGACTTTGGTTGGTACCACACCGATGCTCTTTGTAGGTATTTCACTCTTCAAGTTTTCAGATGCTGCGAGTTCGGATGATTGATTTATTGACGATTTTGTGCATTATCATTTTTCATGGATGACTCATATAATAAGAATATCTAACTTCTAACTGCGAATCTGCAATTTTCTTTTCTAATGGTGAAGCTTTTATATTTTTAGGAAACACATATCTTTAATTGGTTTTGGCTTTAGGAGATACATATGTATAAGAGTAATTAGTGGAAAAATAAATAATATAGTACTTATTTACATTAGTTATAAATTTATAATTTTTTATTATTATATAAATTAGGGGATCCTTAGTTACAATTTGTATACAATTTTTTTTTTAAGGAGAAATCACACTTTATCACCTTAAACTATATCCTATATTAACTTTGCACCATAAACTTTTGAAATGCACATTTTGCACCCTAAATTATAACCTTTGTTACACTTTGCATTCTAACGTTAATTAAGTTTGCTGTTAACTTGAACAGAAATTCAAAGTTTAGGGTAAAAAGTGTAATAAAGAGTGTAATGTAAGGTGATAAAGTGTAAGTTCTCCTTTGTTTTTAAGGGGATTAAGAAGAGGGAAAATTAGGTCTTTTTACGTGATATCGTATTTTTCCATCAAAGTTAATAGGAAACTTGATGTCGGGGCGCAAAATATAACAAGAATCATAATTTAGGGTACAAAACATGCATTCAAAAAGTTTAAGATGTAAAATGTAATTGAAGGTATAATTTAAGATGATAAAATATATTTTCCATTTTTTTAATAGAAAAGTAAGAGGGAGAGAAGATTTTAGAAGGTCAAGGGCCATGGCCCCCCCCCCCCCCCCCCCTCCCTTCACCAATGCAACTATCTATTATTAATTTTTGTTTTCATTCGTTCCTACTATTTTTGGCTTGTTTGAAATACCAATTTGATATGACAAGTTGAGAGGATTTTTGATAACGTACCTTTAAAACAATATTCTATTGTCAAAAACAAATTAAAAAAAATGGAGCCCACCGAATGTGTTTGTGCTTAATGACTATTTTGAAAAAAAAATCAATTTCAGAAAGTTTTAAACTATGATTAGTTTTCTGAAAACACCTTTGGGTGTTTTTTGTTCTTGATTTTATGTTCTTAGTGGCATTTTTGTACTAAAAGCAAAAACAACAACAAAAAAGAGCGAAGTTCTCTCCCCCACCCCAAAAAAAAAGTGGCTAAGGGCACACTGTTCCGAACCACCAATTGGCAACGGCGGTTTGAGACCAACCACGATTCCAACAATGAACCAATCTCTTTCTCTGTGTGTGTGTGCACACAGGCTATAGGTTTGGATTTTTTGTTTAGTTTTGATAATTGTGTTTTGCAAATGGCAATTTAGGTATGGTGGAGGGATTGGCTAGTGGAGGATGTTGTGCAATTGTTTTTTTTTTTTTTTTTTTTTTTTTTTTTTTTTTTTTAATTTTAAAATTTTTAATATAATAATAATAATAATAATAATAATAACAACAACATTATAATATTGTTGTTATTATTATTATTATTATATATTTTTCTTTATGAAAAAAATGACTGAGAATTAAAAAAAAAATGCAAGAGAAAACAAATGTCAAACAAGCTTCCAGGGTGGAAAAATATTGAAAACTGTTTTTGAGAACAATTTCTTAAAACACCGAGAAAACAGTTTATGAAAACACAAAACTGAAAATAGGGATCGAACAGACTATGACCTCAATCAAACAACACAACCATTTTATTTTTATTCATTAATGAAGCTTCTGCATCACAGTTGACTTCATCAAATCTCTTATATGTGGGGAAACCTTTTTTTTTTTTTTTTTTGAACACCAATATTCTGATTTCTCAGAATAAGCACAAGTGGTTCTCAATGCGCTTCTAATCCTGTACATATGGATTGCCCACTAGTTGAAGGCACCCACAAAGATCCTCTTGTTAAAGAGAAAGCCAACTAAAAACAATTGACACCCCATCTTCATTGCATACCTTTTTTCAGCATTATTGTCAATAACTTGGCCCCCCGAAGTCCTCAAAATATAGTATGAATTCCATCAGATTTTATTAACGTTAAATAATAGCATCCCTCTCACTCCACTGTCGCCATTTCTTGTCATATGCTACTTATTGTAAAGAAAGGCTTTTCTTTTGATTACGATATATGCACAATCTTTAGTGGCTGCAACTTTGATTTGGCATAAGATATAGAAGTAACATGAGTGAAGCAGGCAGAGTAAGATGGTGCTAAAAGAGAATTTGCCTATCCATTGTAATTATTCTTTTTCCATGAGACTATAGGATTTGAACCGCATCATCTGCTAACAATATCCCAATGACCCGTAAGTTATACAAACTGTACTAATAAGCCTTTGGATACTTAATAATATTTTCTCTTTTTTGCTTGGTGGATAGACAAGAATAGAAACAACGTGGACGTTGTGGATTTAAGCAAATATAGTAATTATTCTCTCACATTTATTGATTTGCACTCTATACTAGGGGTGTCCATGCCCCGCCGGACCCGACCCACCTAAGCAATCCAACAAGACTTGATCCGATTCGATTGATATAGTGGTCAAAGGTGGATCTTTGCCTTCAACATCCGACGATGACAGGTCGAGTGGCAGGTTACCTCCTCCAAAACCCAACCCACTCGATCCTATTGACAAGGAAATTAAATTCTAGCAAGATCTTCTAGATTCAGCGAGAACTCCAATGAATTTGGCGAGATCTCACTTGATCTTTTTCGTTCTAAGCATTTTACCGTCTTTCTTTGTTGTCATCCATTGCCAGTGACGACCGATCCACCCACTACTTGTGGAGAGCTCGATTCATCTGATCCATTGCACCTTGTTGGTCGACAACAGGTTGCAGTTTTCTCCACCTGATTAATTTAGGTAGGGCACAAATCCTAGACTAACTCGTGGACACTCCTACTTTGTACACATAATGTTCATAATTGCCCGCACGATATCTACATTTAAAACAAAAAATGAATGATGTGTACAAGCGATGTATAATAAAGAGTGTGATAATCAGTACCCAAATAAATTAACCTAACTTTTGCCAAAACTAGCATCATTATCCACAATTGAAACATAAAATAAATGATTTATATGAACACTATATAATAAAAAGTGTGCTAGAAACAATGCCCAAACAAATAAACCTAACCTTTACCAAAACTAGCATGATGCTCATAGTTATGAGCAATTGAGCATAAGTGTATAACACATCCACTGAGTGGTCCATTATTTTACTGCGGAGCAACTTGGAGGCTATAAAATAGGGTGTTAGTGTGTGTTAGTGTGTTTGGACTAGGGTTTTTTATTATTTTATTTTATATTTTTTATACTTATAGTTTATTTGTTAAAAGTACGTAACTTTAAATAAATAAAAAAAGAAAAAAAAGAAGAAGTTTTAAATAGTTGTAAATGAGAAAATAAGCTAATAAAATAACCCAAAAAAAAAAAAAACTAAATATTATTTCACACTCTTTTATATCCACTATTTCATACACGTGAAATAGTAGACTTAACCTCCCCCCACCTCCCTTTAAAAAAATATCCAAACCCACTACATTATACCCATCCAATCAAGCTGTATCATTTCGTATCCTATCCAATTTACAAGACATGCAAATTAAGCGAGTCCATTAGAATTTAGATGGAGACGTATTTGTTAAATTTACATTGTTTGTATTTGCTCCAATCCCCATTAACTACATTAGAACTTCATTAAATTTCTATCGGGAGATGTTTAGGGGCCAAATCTTCATTTTTAACTATTAAATTATATAAGTTTTTTTTTTTTTTTTTTTTTTTTTTTTTTTTGGAGAGGGTGTGGGGTGGTAAGAAACGACAATGATACTAAATTATTTATGAATATAAATGGCATTGTCAACAGTTAAGCTGCTGTTATATATCAAGTTAAATAGAATCATATAGTTGATGCTACGACAGAGGTGAAGAAAAAGATGAAAGGGAATCCTAAGTAAAGTTTGATGTGGCCAACACCATTAGATGACACAAGCGTTGGCCCCACAATAATTAAGCATCACCAGCAGGTGCGAGCACCAGAGATAATTGAGATGAAGCTCAATAATCCATTGCCACTCCCTTTTTAGATACCTCTCTTATTTGCCATTAACTTCAACCTTGGATTATCCCTATTTAAGAGCAAGCACCCCACTTATTCAAGCTTCTGTACCATAAATTTCTCCATTAATCTTCCAATTAGATTGAAGTGTTGCTGCTATGACTTTGCAGAGAGAGGAAGAAGCAGACAAGATACAAAATAATAACCAAGATACTGAGTCCAAAACAAGTGACAACGATGAAGTAACTGCTGGAGATGATAACTTGGGAGAATGGTTGAGTTTAGGCCTCAACAGAAATGAGTCCTTAACAGTTGGACATTCTGATTCCCAATCAAAACCTGCCAGTAACAAGGTTTTCTCATGCAACTTTTGCATGAGGAAGTTTTTCAGTTCACAAGCCCTGGGTGGTCACCAAAACGCACACAAAAGAGAGAGAGGAGCTGCCAAAAGATTTCAGTCTCACAAGACGATGATGACAACAATGGGGTTTCCTTTCAATTCCTTAACGACTCGATCACTCGGTGTGCAGTCTCACTCGCTTGTGCGCAAGCCTAGTGCAGAAGGGTCTTCCACGGTAGCGCGATTTAGTGAAGCTAACGCAGGATTTGGGATGACTTGGACACCCTTCATGCCAGAAGAAGCAATGGATTTGACTTGGCCAGGAAGCTTTCGCATGGACAAGTTGCCAAAGCTATCATCGGAAGTAAATAAGCTTGATTTAAATCTTCGGCTTTGATACATTATTCTTCTGTTTTTATCTCAATATATGTTATCTTTTATTATAAATTTCAACCATGTAATATGTTGTTGCATATGGTGATCCATCAAATAAAGTAAATATATTAACTTTAGGTGTATGGACTAAGGAGCAATAGTACTAGTCTTGCAACTCAGCATCTCTTGTTCCAAAGTTTAAGGGGTTGTTTGGTTTAGCCCATCACTCTATTCTTATAACTTAAATGTCTAAACTTATCTATCAAAAAAAACTCAAATGTTAAACTCATATCTCATATATCTTCTCTATTTCTACCTTAATTCACTCTACAATTTGTTTGGGTACAAATTTCTCATCACAAAAACTCAACTCTAACTCCAAACATGTGGAGCCCACGGGTTAGATTTTTTCAACGGTCTTCTTTCCTTACCTGCGTGACTTTACATGAAGAGGATGAAACCCACACCCAAACCCAGCTTCATCACCAACAACAATCCCAATGGCTACACAAAATCCAAACATCAACCAGACCACCAACAGCCATACAATCCCACCTCCATCACAGCCCAAGCCTCAAATACAACCATAGCCAAAAATCCAAACCCACCAACATACAAATGCATAGAAAACCCAAATCCAAACCCAAACCCACGACAAACCCAAACTCAGAAATCCTTAGATTGGAGACCCAATATCACAAAATCACAAAATTGAGAGAGAGAGAGAGAGAGAGAGAGAGAGAGAGAGAGAGAGAGAGAACGATCATGGTGGTGGCTTGTGGTAGTGGCAACTGGCAACTTGTGGAGGAGCAGTGGAGGTTCAGTGAGGAGAGAGATTTGGGTAGAAGAAAAAAATAAAGAAGGAGAGGAGAGTTGAGCAACTCAAAGGCCGAGATCGAGACCGAGACCGAGAAAGAAAAAGATGAACCAAACCTCCATGGGAGAGGGGCTCACTCTTCAATTCTTGGAATGCAAGAGGAAGGGAGGAAGAAAAGGCAGTGAGATAAGAAAGAAACAAAACTAAAAATAAAGAAAAAAGCATTTGGAGAGAGAGCCGTTGGGTGTAATCAATGTGAGCTGGCAAGGATTAAACAATACACAGACAGTGAGTCCCACAAGTTTGGTAAATTTACGATATTGACACTATAACTCATTTTTCATCACTCGAAAATGCCAAAATCTTGTTTTTATTTTCACTCACTCATCACTCGTTTTGTTTAGTTATGGGTGATGAGAATGAAAAGAAAACTTGACTAAACATGCTTCTTAGGTATGAGACCCATCAAAAGTGAATAATGAGTGATGAAAATAGAGTAATTGGTGATGGAAATTGCCTAAACCAAACAGGATTTAAATCTCTTGTCTTCTAACTGTTGGATTACTAAAAAAACAAAAAAACAAAAAGGAATTACTGTATAAAAGTTAGATCTTAATATGATGACAAGTGTTTTCCACCAAAAGCAACCGATTGAAGATTTGAGTTCAAAAATTAGCCTCTCAAAAAGAGAGGGGGGGGGGGGGGGGGGGGGGTAAGAAAAGAAAAAAAGAGTAAAGAAGAAATGAAGCCATATAGAGTTGAAATCTCCTATCCTAACTATCGAAGTATTAAAGAGGAACACCTAAGACTTTACATTTGGGTCAAGTGTTTTACAAGGGGCTTCGGTCCCGCCAGGATCCGCACCCAGTTGAACCTTACGACCAACAACAGAGTTCGGTTCCATGATCCATAAAGAAAAGATGAAATTAACATACAGTTGGGCCTCAGGAGAATCATAAACCCATGTCGTCTAGACATACCCAATTGAGCTATTCACCATGCCTAGAATGGCATCGAATAATCGAATTTATAACCCCAAAAAAGCCCAAATCTAAATCCAATAAAATTTTGCATCCAAACCCACCGATTTATCTTACCATGATTTTGATCAAAATGAGTTGGATCAGAATCGGTCAATATAGAAATGAATTGAAAAATACACCGACTTAATTTTACACTAACAATGTTTAATTATAATAATCTAAATACAATCAAGCACTATAACTACTCAACTGTCATCTTAACTTATTTTATTTAAATAGTCAACTATTATCCTAACTTATTAACATTTGCTAATGCATGTTCCATGCTGAAGTAATGAAATTATCGTATCTGTCATGTCTCTTTTCATTTTAAAAAAACCCAATTCCTTGCCTTCTTGTGTGATCCCCCTCTCTTCTCTCTCCCATGATCAATCACTATTACTTTGTGGTCGTCTCCGTCCATCGTTTTCATGCCTCTGCCATATCAAAACCATTCTTTACAATAAAACCTCACCCTTCTTTCTTGTAGGCTAAAATGAAGATAACCTCAAATGTTAAGGGGCAAAAGTGTACTTATACCTTAACAATTCTTTAATATACCTAAATAGATAATTTTTTAACAAAAATAAATGAAGAGGAGAACTATCCTGCAATGTTTTCAGAAGAGTTTTTAATTATGCAACCAATACTAGGTGGAGATATCTAATTCTTGAACCAAAAAAAAAAAATTCATAAATTGGCAATATCTTGTAAAAATTTGAAAAGAAGTATTTATCCATGTGGATTTTGTGAGATTATATATAGGAACATATTGAATGTTAATGTAACTAAGTTTGTTACTAAATTAATGGATAAATAAAATTAGAACAAAGTTTTGCTACAAACTTGGTTGTAACCAATGGTTATAGTTCCATTTAATATCTTTTGATTGGATGCAAATTTTGATAAATTCACAATTGGATTACATTTTATTTTTATATCCTTCATACTTGCAAAATTTGCAGAAGATCAAAGATTAATAATTATGTCATTAATCAAATATTTAAATTTCAAGTTTTTTTAATCTAAAATAATGCATTAAAATAAGTTTATAGAACAAATAGAAAATAATATTTGATTGATACAAAATTTAATGTACGTGTTAAAAACATAAAAAATGTGTAATCCAACAATTATGTTATAAAAAATGTAGTCATGTTAATTTTTTTAGTAGGAGTTGTAACCACTAACTATAACTAAGTTTGTAATCAAATTTTGTACATAAAAATTATGTTATTTAAATACTTTATTAGGGTTTTCCAAAAAAATTGAATAAAGCGCATCTAGAAAATCCTGTTTGTTTCTTACCTTTTTCTCAAAGAAAAAAAAAATCATTGCAACATAAAGACTAATCTTATAGCACCTCTCTTTTCGCCAATATTTATATATATTCATTATATATATATATATATATATATATAAATATATATATATATATATATTATAGGTTTAGCATTTTGAAAGCCCAATTTACTTCATGTTCATTCTCTTACATTAATGGGCTAACATTCTTACCAATATTTATATTCATTATTTTATCGGTTTCAGCATTTTGAAAGCTTAATTTACTTCATGTCCATGTTGCTCTTCTATTATTAGTTAATTAAAATAATTGAAGAATGAAGCAGAAACAAAAGAACACGGGAAAAAGCAAAAGCTGAGCGGCTGAAGCACTTACCCAACATGTGCAAATTTCGAGCACCAGTAGGGCAGCAGGTAATTAGGTCAAATATATGGAATCAATTAACCTAGCTATGATGGTATCCTATAACAGTCATGTGAGGTTAAGAATCGAATATAAGCCTACAATGATCGCTTACAACAGCCATGTGACATTGGATGGTTAAGAGTTCAGAGGTCTTGACCAACATTCGCTACCAAAATAAATATGTAATGACTACCATGGTCGTTTCAACCAGCCTAACGTGGCTATACAGACAGCTATATTGAACCTCATTTGTTTTAATGTTTATGGCAAAGGGCTACACAAAACGTTGAAGAAATGGGATGGTTTTGAAAGCTATAGTAGACTGCCCTGCATGCCGAACAAACTTGTCACCTATGATCTGGCTCTTTTACATGGATTTTTCTATGACATGATTTACGTTCCATGTCGGTATACTATGAGGCATAGACTAACACTTGGTAATATTCAGAATAGTTTCTTGTGCTTCGTCTTGACTTTTATGTTTTGTGTTTTTATTTTTTTAAGGAATGAATAAGATACCCTTTACTAAAATGAGAAATAGAGATGGAAAGCCACACATGCATGTGGAGGGATCTGATAGATGGGAAATTTCGCTCCTACAAAACACATGAAAGTATTAAGTACGTTTCTCATTTTACATGGGAATCTGGCCAAAAATCAAATAGAGAGAGAGGGTCTCCTCCTAGTCTTTTATGTTGTGCTTAGCCTCACCAGTTCTTAGTTAGAGTCTACATATGGAGTCAAGTCAACTAATTAAAGAAAGGATTTAATAAACTTTTAGTATGATTTAGTAAAGAAAACTGCAAAACATTATATATTTGTACTCCGCAGAATTGTCTAGTTATCAGTGCATTTGATGGAGAACAAACGGACCCACATGTATCAGCACAAGATTCTTTTAGTTTCAAGATATCAATGACAACCATGCACATTGAAATTGAAATCCATGATTAATTAGTAGGAGGATCGATTAGCATGAAATATGCAAGAGCATTGAGGCATGGTACACGAGGGCTAGGAAATATGAATATTATGAGTAAAATAGGAAAAACATGGAGTGATCTAAAAAGACCTTATCCTCCTACTCCTGTCCCCTTAAATAATTAAATAAAAATTTACAAGTGCTGAAGTGCATGCTTAACTATTAACCAGATTAGGAAGAAGAACATAATACAGTACTTCAAACTTGAGGTATTTTTCACCAAAAAAAAAAAGAGTGATAACTTTTCTAGGCAGTGTAGGGTAAGTAATGATCGTTGCAGTCGTGGACGTGGTCCTCCTTGAATGAGAGAGAGATATTCATAAATGGACAAACGTATGGCTTTTATTTTCCTCTTTTCTAGATGCATGCATCAAACTGGGTTGGGTCTAATATGCTGTGCACTGAAACCGTTGCAAATGTGATTTGTCACATGTTCACATTGCAACCATTCAAGTCACAGGAATACTGAATACAATCCTTATCCATGCATTCACATACATAGGCATGAGCAACATCTTCAATCTAGGCCTCAAATTCTGTCAAAAAGCTTATAAGTTACTTTGACTCATAACTCAAATGTAATTATTAGTAGTACTATTCATGCTTCACGCTTAAATTTTCATGGTCTACATTGTGATTAACTAGAGAATTTTTATGCCAATTTATTAGACTTGATCCTCTTATGGAGCATGTATGCATAGACTTGACATTTCCTTCAAATATGATACAACAACAGAATATCAATGTGGTTGAATGGCGGTATTTCGTTTAATCTTCAAGACTTTTATATATTTGGAAATCAATGATCAATCTGCAAATTGAATTTAATTGTTTTATGAAGTAGATAATAGAATGTCTTCTTCTTCTTCTTCTTCTTTTTTTTTTTTTTTTAATGAGCGAGTTTGACCCTTCAGGGACAATATGTCTTGTACTCCTAGTCCTATCTACTTATTTAAAATTATCATCAGCAAGTTTTTTTTTTTAAATTATAATTATATTCATTCAATAATTTCCCGCAACATGCATGTCAACATCTTTCTAAGCAAAGCTGCAGTAGTAGAAATGAGCATCATTCACAGAATCTCTTTGTGGAAATTCTTAAAGATATTGTGTTCCCTTATGTTCATCTCCTTATTTTTCATCATCTTTAACACGTATCCTATCTATCTCTGCAAACTAGTCAGCAGGTCGCTGTAGAGTATATACCATGCATTTTCTCAACTGTTAATGTTAGATACTATGCTTGTCATCTAGAAATTTAACAAGTGTCCAATGATAAATAATCAATTGTTCTAAAAGTTTAAATTGTTAAGAGATTGTGAGTTTAATTATTTAGTTATAATTCTAACACTCCCCCTTAACAATAAAGAGCAATTATCATGATGAAGTGAACGCTATAAGTTAAATTCTATCTATTTATCTTAAAAAACAAATTCCTATTAATAAATGGAGTCCAATACGTGAGATTTTTAACATTTTAAATAAGAAGAAAAGTAAAGATATGGATTGAACTTATGATCTTTAATTCTGATATCATGATAAATTACAAATTGTCTCAAAAACTTAAACTATTAGAGAATTATAAATTTAATTATAAATTGTATCTGAATGCTTCCAACATCAGACCATTAACAATATGCCAAAAAATAATAAATGGTAAAATCTAAACTAGAAAGTCTAAGTAATATAAAAAGATTGTTAGACATGAGCGTGGATAATGGTAATATCTTGATAAATGGTAAAATGAAGAAAACTCAATAAAGTTGATAATGATAATGTCTTTGGTCTTGTCCTTGTATCAGTTGAATTATGAGCAGTATGGTACATTAATCATGAAGAGAAAAATTACAAGTGTGCGTGTTTGGCAAAGACAGCAAAAGTACACGCTGCAACTAGTGAAAGATGAGTTGCAACATTAGGTACATTACAAATCTAGGTTATGTAGCTTAGGCACAATTGTGAATCTAGTGTTGTAGGTCTGCCTTTTCAATAAACTTGTTCTCCATTGAAAGATGGCAAGACTCTTGGTGTGTGTATAAAGCAACATAAATACAAATAAATAAAATAATTGAAAAAAATCTAGTGACGCTTATTCTTACCAAAAAAAAAAAATTATAACCTTATAATTAATAATTAAGTTGATAATTCAATTGACAAGTCATGATCTTTCAAGTTAGTGATTATATTGTAACCTGTGGAAATGAATTTTTGTAACTTAACAACAAACTCTTTCGAACTAACTTTAATTTTTACAGTTCATTTTGTGTAGTTACGGCCGGCTTCCAAATGTACCATGTTGATTTTGATTAAAGAATTTAAATTACAACACTTTTTTTTTTTTTTTTTGAGAAGCAAATTACAACACTTAAAAGAACTGCAATTAATTAAGTTTTATTCAACTTTATAAATGTTCGTCAACACGTACAAACTGAAGAAAAAAAAAATCTTTAGGACAGCCCAACAGCAACGCATGTGGATTGTGGAAGACATTTTGCCAACACAATTTAGGTGGTGAATCTTTTACCAGTCAGAGGCCACAAGACTTTTTAGATTATTAAGAAAAAGAGGACAAATGCGTTTGGGGCACTAACATTAACATAGTACTACATGTTGTACACTGTTGTATTTGTTGAATATAGTACAACATGTTCGCAACACAATAAAGTTTAGGTAACAATAAATTATTAATGATGGGTAAAAAGATTAAAATTATTAGACCCAAATGAAAATAATTAATAACTACAATTACATTTGCATCAGTCAATGTAAAATAAAAAAAGTCTAGTGCTCAATTTTGCACATCCAAGCCCTAAAATCACTCACACCAGTTAAACTAAAAATTTGTAAATTTGCAAAATTACTACAGTAACAGTGTAAATTTACACTAAAACTATTCATTTTGCATATAGATTTTTATTCTTTCTTTACGTATTTCGAGGATGAAGGAAGATAGTGAATAATAGTTACGTGTGTGAAGAAAAAGAACGATTAAAAAAATAATAAAATATTAATATTTTAATGAAATAGAATGTAGAATAAATAATTTGACGTGAGTGTTTTTAAAAAATGGTTATGTAAAATAAAAAAGTAAACTCTTATATTAAAATAAACATGAATTTTTGCACAAATTTATATGAATTCTATAAGTTTTTTTTTTTTTTTGAGAAACGAAAAAAGGGACTCGCTTGTGGTAGTCATTGTCCCATACCCTACGGTACATTTAGGTAAGTTCATGGATACCACTGGCTCGAACCGGAGCTCGGAGAATGTTTTGTTTTAATCAGTGAAAGAGAAAATTGTGATCGAAGCACAATTATTTGTTTGGACCACTTGAGTTGAACGAACCACTTCGCGCATGTGTACATTGCACTAGAAATCAATGGGATCTATAGCTGTAAGTGTAGCCCAATCAATGCATGACGAATGCGGAAACAGGCCAAGATTGCGGTCCTACGAATTGTTTTGCATGTTTACCCTGTTTTCCTCGTTTTTGAAATTAATCATTTCAACGTGAAAAAAAGAAAGGAACTCTATGCTATGCTAGCATCTAGTTTTTTGAGGGTCTATTAGCATAATGTATTTTCAAGTATTTTGAAATCTATTATTTTGCATGAAGAATAAAAATTGAAGTTAAAATTAAACCCTTGAAATAAACGAATAGAATCATTGTGTACCATACTCTAGAGATGCAATGAAAGAACCTAAAAAATCCTGAGCTTTGAGAAGTTGTTGAGAAACTATTTATAAACTTCTATTTCTTCAGTAATCATTTTCCTTTAGTTTCCACCCAAAAAAAAAAACTTCTTATTTGAATTTAAGATTTTAAACAAACTTAAGGGAAAAAGAGAAAAAATAGTTTGTTTAACTTCTTGAGAAGTCCTTTTTGTTGTCTTTATACAGTAACAAATTTATTTGGATTTTGTTTTCATTTTAATGTATCTTTCCGGTATTGATTGTAATTTGGGATAGATTTACTTGAGCTTCTCCCTCACATTTGAAAAGCTGCATGGATAGAGATCTCACGACCTCAAGGCAACCTAAATAGCCCATGAGATCCACGTGGCAAGTACTCTGGATGAGAGTGCTAACTGTGCACCTTGCGACCAGCACGCGACCTTAGGGAGCATCCAAGTCGCGAATTGCATGATTTCCGTACTCTGCTTCCTAGACTGATCCTGGCCAATATATTTCTACCAACACACACACATCTATAAGGGTGTGGCAAGGGCTTCTAATAAGGGTTTAAGCAAACCCTAGAAATCATATAGATATCTAAGAGAAGCCTCGTTGAGTGTAAGAAAAACACATTACATCCTCTCTTTTCCATCTCCTTCAATATTTGATTGAGATTTTGCATTCCCTTTCCTCACCCATAAACACAAACCTTGTGAGTGAGAGAAAGCTAATAGAAACTTGATAAGCCACATTAAAATCCAATTTCTATAGGTGGTGTTTCCATTGGTGCTTCAATAGAGGGTCTCCGGTAAGGTAGATGAAGAAAAGACTTGAGGAAGTTGGTTGCTAACTGAATCTTAGAGGGCTCGAGTACATAGGGAGAAATAGGCTTGGAGGGTTTATGTTCATCCATGTACTGCAACTATTCATTCTAGTGGAAATTTCCGACAGGTGGTCGGGGAGAGGTTTTTACGCCTGATACTGCTCGGGTTTTCCTCTTCCTAAACATGTCTTGGTATTTAGTGTGGTTTGCTTGCTTTTTCCTTTATTTCCTTTGCACTTTGTTATTGCCATGCTTTGAGTAGCGTAGCTTGGAATATGGTTAAATAAGTTATACTTGGAATATTATGTTTAGTTTTAGTTCAAATTGATTTAGCCGTAAAAAGCTTGGTTTAGGGTTCTAAATACTTGCTAGGGTGTTTATAGCATCTTTCATTTCTCTTTCTTATCTGTTTCTCTTTTTATCTGGAGATCACTTACAAGTTACAACTAATTCAGAACTAGAATCCTTTTATTTCTCAAGTATTGAACATTGCATAATTAATAATACTAGCTTGTTCATAGCAAATATATATGCTACCTATCAATGGGGTAATCTTGTCCAAGTGATCAATCTTCAAACATAAGTGATTATTCCCAGGTTTGTTCTCATTTTACTTAAAACTTAATCTAAATAAGATCTAGGTGATGGCTTTTAGGTTTTCTGTACCTTCTTTTTTTTTTCTTCAATTAAGATTTTTATTATATAGTTTTGGTTTGTAACCAATTGTGTTGGTTTAGTAAATACCATTTTGTTGAAGGTAATTTAAGCTTAATAAAAAAATAATTAAAATACAACGATTTAATATTTTTTTTGTGTAAAAAAGTTTATAATTTGAATCAATAACTTCTTACAATTTGTCTTTGTAAAGTTGTAATTTACAACTATGTGTTTTGTTAGCTTTATTCTGTGCCAAATTTGATTGTAATTTTATTCAATCTGTTGTACCCTGTATTTATTGTGGGATTTAATTGTAAGGGTTGTGTGATAGAGAGAGAGAGAGTGTGAAGACTCAAACTATTGAAGACAAAAGGGTTTTCACGGGTAGCTCGCGACTAAGTATCCCGCGAAATGATGCATGTGCCCTGCACATGACTGGAATGCGAAGAGTTATGACAGATGGAGACAGCTGTGTTTCGCGAGTATCTCGCGGGTAAGGCTTTCCCGTGAGACACCCGCGAGACATTCTGTTCTGCCAGTCTGTACTATCTGATACACACCTTCTGTACCCACACTATATATACCCTCATTACCCACAATTGTTGAGGAGAGTTTCTAAGAGAAAACCCTAGCCAAAAACCTTAAGAGTTAGAGATTGCTATACCCACATATCTCTACACATTTGCTTGTGGATTTCCTCAACTCCTACCTCTCCATTTCCATATCATTGAGAGGTTGATAGCTCAAATACTTACCACACCCTTTCAGAGTGTCAAGTGAGAATTTGGTGCTGCTGGGAAGTATTGGAAGAAGCCAAGGATGGCAGATGCAATATGGTGCTTGTTGCGGGATCCGAAGAGCTAGACAAGACACGGTTCCGAGTAGCTTTGTTGGAGTAGGAGCTTGGAGGGCTTAGGTACATCGGGTAGATTAGGTTTAGAGGGTCTCTTACTAACCCATGTATCCCAACTGATTGTCTAGTAGATCGATTACCACTTGGAGGGCGGCGGAGAGGTTTTTTGTCGAGATCTTCGGTTTCCTCTTCGATAACACATCGGCATGTTATCTTGTGTTTGCATCTCTCTTCCCTTAATCTTTGCCATTTAATTTCTGCTGTGGATATGATTTTATTTGGTTTAGATTATGTTATCAATTCTGTTTTAGCTTATTTACATTTTTCGCATGTACATTGTTTGTTGATAAGCTTGAATTGGTAATTTGTAATTTGGGGGTCTAAACGTTCAAGGGTGTTTTACACACATTTTGAACATTCGGTCTTGACCAATTTTCATATTCTTAAAATGCTAAAGGATCGTCTCATTATCAATCCTATTGCAAAGAATAATTTAACCAATTTCAAAACATAAATTTATAATTCTTTTTATTATCTAAAGTGGGACAATTAAACTAACAAGAATTTTGTACTAATTAGTAAAGTGTTCAACTAAACTTGTCAATACTTAATTAAACTTATAGAATATCTAATATTAAAAAGTAAATAATTGAAACCCTAAAAGAACCATTTCAATTCTTCATAATAAATTATTACTTGCATTTAAAAAAAATTTAAAAGAGAGAAACTGTGAATTAATGTAATATCTAATATAAGTATCTAAGTCAACATAAATGCAACCTAATATAAAATTTAAGCTTTATATAATTTTTAACTTACCTATAGATTTTTATTTCTTTTATTTCTTTCTAAATCTCTCTCCCATTTTAACTAGTACTTCGTTTTAGATTTCCATTGATTATAACGGGAATGAGAAAAATCCCACCATGAGGGGAGAGAGAGGAAGGGGGAGGGGGGTGGTTGATCTGAGTAATAAGCTGTAGGGAATTTTTTCTAGACACCACGTCAAAAAGATGAAACAAAAGTGGTGATTTCTTTAGTTTTGGGACCATTTTTTTTTATATATATATACATATTCTAGCTTCTTTATCATTTTCTATCTTATCTGTTCATAAGTGTCTAAGATGTTAAAGATCTCTGGTTTCTTTTTAAATGCTCTGAAGTTAACTTTACATTTTATATCTTGCTACAATTGCAAACAGAATATCATACGCTCTAATATTATTTAAGCTTAGAATTTTCTTAAAATTTTAGTGGGCATATAAGTTGCACCAACTCCTCAATACTATATGGCTATGCCATTAGGAGGAGAGCGGAAATAATTATCACTTCCTTTATTTTTTATGCTTTAATAAATGATATGAGGGATGAAAGAAAATAGAATTTTCTTTCTATTTGTGTTTGATTGTAGAATGAAAATGAGAAAAAAAAAATTGATAAAGTATTTATTTATGTAAATTTAACTGGTGTTGGGTTTTAGACCTCGGTTAATGGATTACTTAGAAAATTAGCCGAGTTAATAAATTATTCTAATTATGCAATTTACCAATTCAAAAGCAAATATGTTAAGTATGTTATATTAAGATAAATAATAGGGTTTGACTTACCTCCGTTACTTTTTAACTGAATATCTCCTATTGTTTTAAATATATATTGATAAGTGGTTGTGGGTTTTAATCTCCACATTTTATTTAGTTAGTGGATAATGTGACAATTTCTCATTAAAATAAAAGGAAATTCCAGTTAAAAAAGTATTGGAAGTAAATTAAACCCTAAATAATATGCTACCAATCGCACAAAATCAAACACAATGAGACAAAGATATGCAAGAAAAATTAATAGAAAAACTTTCCAAAGGAAAAACCTTCCCCAAATCCCAATGAAGCAAATTCAGTATAGCAAGAGAAATTATTACAATCTCAATAAAAACATTTGGTCTAGACTCCATGACATGTAAAAAATTACAGTAAATATTTTATTGAACCAAAACATTTGGACTCATCAACTATATATATTGCCTCTACAAATGACGCACATGTGATCACGATTGGAACCTTCAATCGACTCCAAAAATATCCTAGAGATTTCTTCACATCAGCAGCTTGTACTCATTGTCTTCAATCTCCGTGTTGGATCAATCTCTAGACATCGATCTCAAGTATTTATTTTGAATCAAATTTTCTAATATGAAGAGTAGATGGTGGTTGTGGCGGTAGTGAAAGTGGTGGTGAGTAAAGGGCTGATAATGAATTAAAAACCATGCCAAACCGCTCAATTAAATTTTGATTTGTACATCATTGGGCAGACAATATCCTCTATAGGGTGCTTTGATGTTTGCTTTAAACTGACAGAAGCTAGGGCATGAAACTACAAGTACAATCGACTTTTTAATATTAAGGGTCCGTTTGGAAAAACGCAAACGCAAACATTTCAGCCGAATCCAAATATAGCCTAAAACACCTTAGCCACAAATTTCGATCAATTAAGTTGTGATAAAAAAATTTGTCGAACTTCAATCGAAGAGCTGTCGAACTCTGAGAGAATTGTACATTTGACTTATTTTCTTGCACAGATGAGTTGTTTCTTTATCACTTCATATAAGATACATTACAGACTCAATTTTAACACGCACAGAGGTCATGGAATTCCCCAACACTATCCTACGACCTTAACAACAAACAAGTAGGACAAGTAATAAAATTTATTTAGACAAGATAAAATTTTAATAAAGCTAAAAGTGGAAGATAATAACCATTATTTAGACCTGAGATCCTCGCTGTTCAACTTCCTTCTATTTTAAAAAGCAGCGAAAATAAAGAACTTAAATTTGAGGGGAATATATCTCTCTCAAAGCCCCCCAAATTCTCTCTCTCTCTCTCTCTCTAAAATATTTATAAAAAAAAAAAATCTAAACAATGAAATCATTGGAATACAATTCCTTACCCATTTGTACATTCCAGTTAACTCAATTTGTAAAACCTCTAATGGTTGAATAAGTCTCCTTACCCATTTGGTCCGTTCTTCACCTTTTTTTCCTTTTTTTATTTTTGGCCAATTCCTTTTACTCCCTCTCTATTCAGGGGTGTTTGGTTCGTCATGATATTACATTATACTATAATAATACGTTATTGTAATCTTACATTAATATAATCTCAATACAAGAATATAACATTACATTATTTAGAAAAGTGATGAGATTAAAATGATGTGATATATTTTGTAATTTTAAATTATGGTAATGTTAAAAAAAATAAAATAAACTAAATATCTTAATACCACATCATCGTAATGTGTATCACATTAAAAACACATCACAGCGAACCAAACAGCCTACCGTAAATATTGTTTTAATGATTGTATATCCATCAGTTATTACGCATGGATGAGGTATCCAAAGGACAAGACCCTAGCACTGCACAGAGATGATAACTTGTCCCGCCAACTGCGTCATTCATGATCCTGATAATCTCCAACTTGATTGTGCCTGTCTACTTCACTGCTAGCTTCACAAGCTTCGAATAATATGGATATCAATATATTTGCATGATTGGAAGAACGACAAATTGGGGAAATCATTGAGGGTCAAGATCAAGGACTTATGCTGGTTTCCACTACATACATGAATTGTTAACAAGGGACCACACTAAATCACTAACCTAGGGTAGATTTCGGTCTGCTAGCCTAAAGCTTTGTATAATTACATTGTTGAATAGTGGCCCCCATTTTTTTAGGGAATAGGGGTACCCTATATGGTTCAGGTTTGGGCATTTTAAAGGTGCAATATAGCCTAAGTTGAGAGTGGGATGGCCATTTTCATGATTTTTCTTAGTGCAGTATTGCCCTAGGGTTCGTTTTAAAAAAAATTTGAAGGTTCTTTCCAGCATGCTGAATAGTTCTCCATCACATGGGTATGAAATTACCAATTCAAACTTTGTACCTTTAGTGCCCTTAATCATCTAAAAGTATAGAGATCAATTTTGTTCAAGAAAAAAAAAAGAAAAAAGATAACTCTATATATCTACGTTTGATTAACTTTATGTTGGGTATATACATATAAATGAAGTCTCATATTAAATAAGTCCAAGCTCGTTACTCGTTAGTCCAAATCCGGTTACTATTAATCCTGAATCCAAGACATACATCATGGACTTAATCCTAATTGACATTTTCCAACATGACCGATGCCCCATTTGATGATGATCAACTAACTCAAGACTCAATGACATGAATCCCTGATCTGATTAGGTAAATATGGATGGAAATATTTCAAAGGATTTGGTCTGCATGTTGAGTGCATAAAAGTATAGCTAGTGTACTAAACTTGAAAATTCAAATTGGTTTTCTTGACGCCACTGATCATCTACTGCTTCAAAGTGACAAATCCAGTTACTCCACCCAATCACCTTGACCATGTTTGTTTGTTGACAATAAAAAAGATTAAAAGTCAATTGGTTGGAAAATTCAAGAGGTTTTAGTCAGTTTTCTTGTCGTAGTATCTCAGGACAAGAGGCCTGGCTGGCCAAGTGGATGTTTAACTGAATTTTGACGGAATTGTAAAATCTAATTTGATGAGAATTTTCAATTTGAAGTTTCCATGAACTGCCTATGAAACTACCAGCTATATAAATAAATTATGCTTTGGATTAGGATAAAGATATGGGTTGCACGCGTTTGTCGTAGACATAGACATTGACATCATGCATGCTTGAGCACAGTAAATTTGGTATAGCCTTATTAATTATTATTGGGTGGTAGATGACTAGATGGTAGTTAGGGTGTCAAGTGTCAACATGCAAGAAAATTTGTTTCTATAAATAACTATTAATAAATCCTTTTTTTGAGAAACTACTAATCAATCATAAATCACTTATAATTTTTTTTTTTTTTTTTTGAGAAACCAGTAATCATAAATCATGATCTCATAACCCACGATCATAGTTTTTTTTTTTTTTTTTTTTTTTTTTCATTTTTAATTAGAATTCTTTGTTTGACAGCTGGTTTTAATATAATATAGAAAAAAAATCCAGTGATATTCTGCAGCTGGTTGACATTTCATTTGGGTGTTTAAAAATTATGTAATTGATATATTTTTTTTAAAATTTTGGTTAAGTGCATATAATGACCCATAATTATGGTGATATTTATAACTTATGCCTAAAAGTTTGAGAATATGCAATTAACACCTTATAAGAATTTGTGTTAATAACTTAGGGCATGTTTGGTACACTGTAATGATTATTACATGGGAATAGGAATAAGTATTACAAGGAATATATTAAGTTAGAATGTAATGAGTATTACTATTCATTAGTTTGATGATCATTTAGGAATAGAATTCTGAATATGCATCTACAATTTAGTAGAGTATAAAAAGAAGGTGTAATTAAATCATTTTTAAGTCAAATTTCCTAAAATACACTTATTTTAAGGTGTTCAAAATAGAGCTAATAATTAACAAGAAGGAAAATTTATTTTCTTTCATTTTGAAGATGTGGCAACTAATGGCTTTTTAGGAAATTTTTAAAAAAAGTTATTACATAAGGTGAAGGAATAGATATTCAGTACTTTTGATAAGGAATAATTATTCCTTATTTTGAAGAATAGTTATTCATAAGGAATAACTATTCATTGTAATAAAAACATAACCAAACAACCAAATAGTTATGTCATAGGAATATCTATTACATTACAGTGTCTATTACAGTCTACCAAACGTGCCCTTAATATGCAGTCAAGCGTCCAAAATAAGAGGGTTAAAGTTAAAGGAAAAATTTTGTAGTTTTCAAAAAATACTTTCACACACGCAGTTTTTTGAATTATGATGATTTATGTGTAAAAGTGGTGAATGTGTGTATTGTATGTGTGAAATAGATATTTTTCTAAGGACAAAATGGGCTTCTGCCCTTTTCAAGCAAACTAATCAGCCTTTTGCCCTTCTTTCCAAACTAAATAGGAAAATGCCCCTCTTTTGAAAATCGAGTTTTTTAAAATTGATTTAAGCCCTATAGCGACGTTTTCAAGGACCTATAGTGACGTTTATAAGGACCTATAGTGGCGTTTTGTAACTTGATATCCATGAAATCGAGTTATAGGCAATTCTATTGCCTATAACTCGATTTCATGGATATCAAGTTATAAAACGTCACTATAGGTCCTTAAAAACGTCGCTATAGGGCTCCGGAATTTTTTTTTTTTTAACTCGATTTTAAGAAACTCGATTTTCAAAAGAGGGGCATTTCCTTATTTAGTTTGGGAAGAAGGGCAAAAGGCTAATTACTTTGCCCAAAAAGGGCAGAAGCCCATTTTGTCCATTTTTCTAAAGTTAATAGTCACATGATTTGTGAATGATCTTCAGCAGGCAAAAAGATGGATCTGCGATTATCAAACAACAAATCATAACCTTTTTTTTTCTTTTTTCTTTTTTGAGAAGAACAACAAATTATAAAATTTACCTATAAACCGAAGCCTCCCATCTCTCGTACAAACATAGACTCATGATAGTTGGGTTTTGTTGTGAGTTGGAATTATGGTGTCGATTGGGATGGCTTCAAGGACAATATGGATGAGTTTTATATAATTCCAAAACTTATAATAGGCCAACTATAAGGATTATAACACCAGAAATTGGCTGAGTATTGAGTTCCACTTTCTCCCTCACGAAAATATTTACAAGTTTAATAAACATATTTATAAACTATATATCCTCAAACCCCAATGCTAAAATTAAAAATTAGAAACTATAATCGCTAATTCTAATTCTACTCTACATCTATGTCTCTAACATAAATGTTGATTTCTTTTTAAGGGCAAGCCTATGTGAATTGCAGAGGCCACAACAGTACGTCTAACACAGCAATAAGTTTGCAATACTCTTAATTTGCTAAGTCTAGTTCTTCCCTAGCTATCTCAGAAAGCAAATGACAAAGCGAAAAATTCCGAATGCAGAGCACTTTTGTTTTTTGCCCCCATATTAAGGAATATATAATTAATGACAATTCCATTTGATTCAACGTGTGGGATGCAGGTATAAAGTGTTTTTTTTTTTTTTGAGAAACCCTTACACCTGCTTCCCATAGGTTGAATCAAATGGAATCTCATTATATATTTTCTTTTTTGGGGCTAAACTGAAATCTCATCATATAAAAGTAGGGGTGTTAATTCGGGTTAACATGTTGGGTTCGTGTCGTGTCGAGGTAGGGATATTCGACTAAATGGCTCAACCCGAACCCGACCCATTTAATAATTGTGTCATGATTCTTCAATCCTAACCTGACCTGTTAATAAGGCAAGTTGACCAACCCAACCCACTTGACACGCTTAATAAATGGGTCGTGTTGGTTTGACACGAATATAACACAACCCATTTCAACCTGCATAGTATTAAATATAACATCCATCTAGAAATTTTTTTTTTAATTTTTTTATTTTATATCCCAAAAGTAGTACATACACTTCAAATCTTCAACCCACATTCAAAATAATATAGTTCAACAAAAATATATCATCCATCTAAAAATAAGGTTTTTACACTCTTAAAGAAGTGCATACACTTCAACCCAAAATTGAAATAACATAGTTCAACAAAAATATAATAACCTTAGAACTCGTCAAATGCTAAGTATCAATATTGAAAGAGTTGGAGCAAACAGTAGACTAATCCTAACTATGACTACGATTATCATCCATAGATTCTTTGTTGATATCCAAATTCATAACATCTCCCACAAGCTCATCCAATTTCATTTGTGCAAATTCTATGCCAAAAAAATATACGAGTATTAGTAGTTACAAAACATGATCACACCTTAACAGTTTTACAAGAACTAAATAATAATAATGTAAAAGTAATAATAACTAATGAAACAAATAAGATTACCTTTCTCTCCATACAACCAATCTTTAGTGCCAACCAATTATAAGAAGGTTTAGAGATTTAGGGTTTGTAGGGTTTAGAGATCTAGGGTTTGTAAAGTTTCAAATTCTAATTATACGAGTTAAATAGGTTGTGTTAAATGGGTTATTTCGGGTTGACACAAATAAATTAGCGTGTCAAACGTGTTTATTAATTGCGGGTTACGCGGTTTGACCTGCTTATAACACGTTTCTTATCATATCGCTATCGAGTTGACCCTTTTATGACCCAAACCTACTAAGACTCAACCCTAACCCACAAAAACTTGTGTCGAGTTCGTGTCGTGTTCGCGGATTGGGTTGAACATTGACACCCCTATATAAAAGCGAAGTAAATTGTCAACAAATATTGCAAACTACACAGTATCAATACTACAATGGACCACCAACTTCAGGGTTTACTCAATATGACGAGGCTTTTATAGTTTTATTAGGACTATTCTTTCATTTTCATCAAGTTATTCTAAATGATTGCCTACAATTTTTTTTTTTTTTTTTTTACTATAAATACCAAATAATCCTTTTATTGATTCCTTAAATACATGTCTAGCGTATAACTACTGCAAATTAAAGTCAAGTATTTTCTTTTAAAAAAGTTGTATTCTCTCTTCCTTCCATTTTTATATCTAGCTAGTTAGATATCTGATAAGGCGGAAGACAAAGTAACTAATTATGCACATTGCAATGCGAATGACTTTTGCAGCACTTAAGAAGTCACCTACTGTCCATTTTAGGAGAAATTATTATTTACACCGGGAGGACTGTTGATGTGGTCCTGCCTGACCAATGAGATGATGCTATCTATGCAAATATATGTGTAAGTTTCCTAATCAGCGCAAGGAATAAAAAATAAAAATTACCAGATGATGTCACATTTGCATAAATAATAGCATTTTATTGATTGGAAGGTCAGGGAGGATCACGTCAGCAGTCCTCCGGGTGGACCTAATAATTTCTCCCATTTTAGAGCCTTAAAGACTAATTTCACCTATATAAATGTTGTTTTTTTGGTAAGTTCACATTCCAATTTTACTTAAGAGGAAAACTAGATTTCGTCTCCAATCAGAGCTACATGAACTATTCATTCCAATCAGTGAATCTCCATTTGAATTGAAAGCCTTAATTATCGCATTCTTATTTCCATTTCAACGGGACCATTGGCTCATTCATAAAGATGGGGATTTGCTCCCTCAAAGGCTCAAACTTTCGCTGTCAAAATATCGATATTTATTTTGCCTCAATAGGTAATCTACTGGGTTTATCCTAAAAGAGATTATTATTTAATCCTTAAATTCATCATGCCTTAATTTTTCAATGTATTTTTTTAGATAAATAATTGTTGAAATAAAGATGAGGGTATTCCAAGAACTTTGGTTAAAATTTACACAAGATTTAAACAATTACAGATGACAGAGTTGAGGTTCATACTCTATAAGTCACTTTTTTAAGACGATAGGCACCATCTACCGATTCTTTTGGTGTAGCAAATCAAATATTTTTGCACTTTATCCCATCACACAAACAAGCCCAACTATTTAGTTATGTATTCTTAGGTCAAGACTTTGTAACTCAACTAATCAGTGACACTTTCTAATGTAGAAAAAATTGAAAACTAACACCAAGTCCCAAACAATTTCATTAGTTAGTAACATTTCCAAACTATTTAGGAAACTAACATCTCGAGCCTAAAAGACTCGATTTTACTCTTTAAACTTGAGTCACAAAGCCTCGAGTTTCATGATTTTTCCAATGGAACTCGAGTATGAAACAGTCAAGTTCCATATTGAAATGACAAAGAAGAAAAAGGCAACGAAGAAGCCAGAGAACAAAGAATTCAAAGAAGAAAGAAAGCAACAAAGAAGGCAGAGATTAACTAAAAAAGAAGACGAAGATGCAAATCAACAAAGAAGAAGAAAGTAGATCAAAAACAACAAACCCAAACCCCTAACAGAAACAACGAACCCAGATCTCCCCAACCACCCACGAACCCAGATTGCCCTCAGATCCGCCCACAAACGGCAAAGGCTCCAAGCAGCAGCGACAAGGGCTCCAAGCGAAGTATTTGTTGCAAAGTTTTTCTTCTTCCTCATTTGTTTGGTTTTCTTCTATCTCTTTTCTCTTTAAATGTGCAGAGCAGGAACTCGAGTGTTTCATACTCGAGTTCCACTGGAAAAATCATAAAACTCGAGGTTTTGTGGCTAGAGTTCAAAGGGCAAAATCGAGTCTCTTAAACTCGAGATATTAGTTTCCTAAATAGTTTGGAAACATTGCTAACTAACGAAATTGTTTGGGGCTTGGTGTTATTTTCCAATTTTTCCCTTTCTCATGTTTCTAAATTCCAATAAAGACATTAAATATTCAAATCCCTTCTCTCTCATTGTAACTATCAAATTATCAAAAAATAAAAATAAAAAACAGTTATGTAGTCTTAAAAGTCTACATCACTTGTAAGATAAGAAACACCTTAAAGTAATGTGTTTCTTACCTAGAAATAATAGTATAATAATGTGATAATATAGGTATGAAAGATCAAATTTGTTTTATCCTTGTGTTGTTAACAAGATAAATGGGAATAATTATTCAGGGCGGACCTAGGATTTCAAGTTAGGGGGGCCGAAGTATAAGAAGAAAAAAAATCCAAATAGGTATCCAAATAATACTAAAAAACTATCAATCAAGATCAATATATAAAATCATTGTTTCTTAATACATTAAGATGCAATCATTTACCAATAAAGACAAAATAATACAAAATAATATTGTTTCTTAAGAGCATCAACTGTTGCAAAAAAGTATATATATTTTGACAAACCAAAACTTACTTTTGCTACTTTAATATAGCATTTAAAATGTCTCTTACAATAGTATTTTTGGTATTTGGTGTTCTAAATGTTAATTATTTACCATTTAAAACACCTAATGCTAGTACTCTAATACGAGGCTGACTGGGATTTTTTATTTTATATTTTAAAATTTTGGTTTTGTTAAGTTTTTGAGTTAAGAAGTTGCTAGTTAGGCTAGGCTAATTAAAAGAGAGGGGGTCTAAATTTTTGAAAGAGTGAGTCACAACTCTAAAAATAAATAAATATATATATATAATCATTAAAAATAAAATCTTTTTTTTTTTATTTGGGCTTGGGGGGCCCTATTTTTTTTTTTCCCTTTTTTTCTTTGAGCCAGGGGGGCCCGGGCCCCTTGGCCCCCCTGGCCCTCCCTATGGGTCTGTCCCTAAATTATTCCATTGTAACTATTCCTTATAATATTGATTCCTATTGCACTATAACAACCATTTACAATGTACCAAACGTTCTTAGGCCTCTTAAATTAGAAAGACAAATGTATTTTGTTCACTGTATAGTCTTTTTCAACTTTAATTAATTTTAAAATAATATTAAAATTAGATTAATTAATTAAAAATGGTTAAATTTCTGCTCAATTTAATTAGTTGGAAAACATTTTCCAAAAGTATTACTTATTTTCATGCGTTTGAATGTGACTTTCAAAATAATCTATAAAAAAAGTAAAACTAAAAAGTTTGTTATGTTGCTTTGATTCGCACAAGAGCCATTAATATTTCGTTTTAGTGTGGTGGTGGGTTTGGTGGCAGAATTAGAGGTGGTGTGGTGGTGATTGGGTTCTGGCGGTGGCAATAGTGAAGCTATTGTAGTAGCAACTAGCAAATAGCATATAGTAATAGCAATAGCAATATCAACCGTGGACACAATAGGGTGGTGTTGGAGACTTGGAGTTTTTTTTTTTCTTATAAAGAATTTCAACATATGGGGCCCGCTTTTGATTATAGTTCTTTATTATCAGATCAAGATACCAATCAATTTTTGGTATAGGCGAGAATTGAACTCTAGATCTCTTATTCAACCATCAGAGACTTTATCAGTTGAGGATGCAATAAAGAGCATAACTAAATGAATTGACACATAGAATTAAATCTAATACATGTCAATTTTTTTTTTTTGGAGAAATTAATACGTGTCAAATATGATGAGGTGTATAAGGGAGTGGGAGGGATTTCTTTTATTAAAAATAAATTAGTGTGTTTAATAAGGAAAACAATGCGTGAAGTTTGTCCAAATATCCCAAAAAATAAAAAAGTTTTAAAAGGTGATCGAGCATTTAAAAGAGTTAATAGTCTATACAATTTTTTTAATTAACATAGAAATGGATTCCTCCTCAAAAAAAAAAAAAAAAAAAAAAAAAAAAAGGATAAAAATGGATTTTATTAAAAGAGGAAACACATTATATCAACCGTGTTAAAGAGTTCAACCGGAAAATATCATTAAAATTCACTAATATATGCTATTAGATGCGAAACTATCATTAAAATTCACATTTAAGGGAATATCTGAAATTGCCCTCACGTATTTCCACTAATAAAACACATTTAAGTCCAAATGGAAAAGTGGGAATGCATATTAACGGCCATGATTGGGTTTTCCGTTGTTTGTTTTTTCCTTCTACCTCTGATTAGTGTATAAACTCATTTAATGCTTTTGAAAGTACAAATGGAAATATATATATATATTTTATATACAAGATAGAAATTCTATTCTAACCTAATATAAGTATATATGTATGTCAGGGGCGGCTTGATGCATTTGGGAGCCTAAGTCGAAAATTGATTATCTTGTATTAGATGCAAAATTATTACTAATTAATATGAACTACATAGAATTTTTTCTTTTTTTAGAAATTTTATAGACAGAAAAAGTTTGACAAAATTTTTCATACTTGTTGATGTGGTAGATTGAAAGTGGTAAGTAAAAAAATGGTGTTAGTGGTAGACTTAAATGAGAACTAATAAAAGTTTGCTAACTCAACTCTTATTATTATTCTTTTTTTTAGAAGTGCAACATTCACAATATTTTTTATAAGAAATCCCAGGTTTTAAGTTACTTTTTGTTTTCTATTTGAAAATATCACTATAATTATTTTTTTGCCATCAATAACAACCTACTACTTAACATTAGTTGTAAAAGTGTTGTAAAAAATATTGTGGACGTTGCATTTTTCTCTCTTTTTTATTTATTTTTCATCTAGTAAAAAAATATTATTTTATTTATTGATTATAAATAACCCTATTGGTTAAAATTTGGGGGCCTTTTTTTTACTTGGGGCCTTAGGCGACCGCATTTCTTGCTCTAGCATTCAGCTGGCTCTGATATGTGTGAAGCTCCCTCCTAGAGATTTGAAATCCTGACCCTTGCCCATCCCCCCTCCCCACACCTCACAATTACTTATACTTGTAGAGTGACTATCGCACCAAAAATGTGCGGTGGTACAAATGGAAATTTTGAAATGTCTTTGTCCATAAATGAGTTTTACTTCCTTTTTTCCCCTTCTACATATGATGATAAGTAATAAATTTAAAAGATGCAATTTATAAACATTATATGTGAAAATTTTGACAAAACATTTAATGTTAAATGGGAGAATTTAAGAATAACATAAGTAATCAAATAAAAAATGTAGGCTTAAACTTTGAAGGAAATATAAATTTAAGCATCAATTTATTTAGGAGTGATTTAAGGATACAATAAAGTGCATAACTAAATTACAAAATAACAAAACTTTACATGTTTTGATTCTCTATTTCATCACAGCGTAATTTGAAGATTTAGAAATCACGTTGTTAACATTCTTTTGAGGTCTGTTTTTATCTGTCTGTGCCTGTGGGTGGAGATTCACATAAAAAAAAAAAATTTTTGAACAAAAAAAGAGCCTAATGCTTACTCAGAAACAATGGGGAATGGATTAAATTTTTGCCCGAGAGAGTTGTGCGTTCACACCTGTACTGCGAAGGTGATGCTATGGAAAGATGATGTTTAAAAACTTCAAGCGTTAATGCATTGATAGCTTAAAAAGTTTGTTCTATTAGTTTCTACTTAAGATACAATGATGTGGCATTGTGTTTTAATCTCTACCGTTGATTTATGAGTGAGCGATGTAGCTATTTCTCTTTATAACAAAAGGAGATGTTCTGTTAAAATTTCACTGGAGGTAAAAACCAAAACTTGAAACCGTGAAATTGATTTTAAAAACCGAATGTTTGTTTTAAGCGGTGTCTTGGAGTATGAGCACGTTGGTTCGGCATTTTAGGTCTAAAGTTACGACACATGTATTAACAAGAGTGAATTGTAGAATTGTCTTCTACAATTATATATGAATAATGCTAGAAATACAAATTTTTTATAAAAAATTATATAAATTGCTGATGTGGTGAGTGGTTATTGGTAAATGAAAATGTGATATTAATAGTGGACCTAAACGAAAACCAATAAGAAGTTGGCCACATCACCAGTTTATAAAAATGTTGTAAAATAGTTTATGACTGTAGCACTACTCATTATATATAGTATATGATTAAATATTATATTATAATTTTAAAAAAAGATATTAAATTAGATTAATCAATTAAAAATACAATTTAATCATTTTATAAAAATAATTCAACAATAATGTTTATAATATTTTAAAACAATGGTTTACAAGTATTTCATGCTATCGCTTCAAACCAAAGTATTTTTGCTTCTTTTAAATAAATAAAATCAAAATCAATGGTTAAAGTTCCTTTGGATTCCTTTACTATTAAAGCGTGAGAAGCCAAGTAGTATCAATCTTGTATTAGATTTCGAATAATTTATTCCGAGTATTCCACAAGAGATGGAGAAGAAAACAATAATAATGTAGTGCAACAGACATAGAGGTAATGCTAAAGTTAACCTACTCTAATTATATAAAAATCTTACGACAAGCCTAAATATGAATAAGTACAAAGCAAAAATTCTATCGAAATCGATGTTGAAAAAAGAAAACCATCGAAGTCACATCCACGTGATTGCTGTACGCCTGTACCCCAATATCTTTTTGCAAATAATTATCGCTAATTATATTTTTATGATTATATATGATTAGCCATTTTAATATATATTAAATACTATTTTATACAAACACACCAAAATAAATATTTATCTTAAAAATTATCAGATTTTGTTTCTTTGAAAATCTATTCCGAGCAAAACATAAGTTGTTTACTGATATAAATATATATATATTTCCTAATGAAATTATTCCATGAAAAAGTTGACTTCAAACATGTTTGGAGTATTAAGATCCAACCACTAATATATAAATAACATGTACGATGTTAAGTACCTGGAATGCACATAATTTACTTAATTTAATTAAATAAAATTATACATGACAAATACAGATGTTTTTTTTTAATTACAATAAACCTTCCTAACCACACTTACTACGCCTTCTTATCTCCTAACACAATTTTTTAATAAGTAAAAATAAATAAATAACTTTAACCTTTTGACTCCTATGTTGCCCCTCAAAATCATTAACCTAAAATATTCTCTCCTACATAGTCCTAGAGTATAATTTTCTTTTATCTGACAATTCAAAGTTAGGTACGTAGATGTTTCTCAAAAAAAGAAAAAAAAAAGGTACTTAGGTTCTCCACCCCGTATGCAACACGAATTTCATACCTTAATATTTAGTCTCCAGCCGTCTCCTCTCTCCACACACAACTCCTAACTCTCGAAGCTGGCTTCCTTAGTTATCACTGATCAGCCGGCAGCTGTCATTGTCGGAGACCAACAGATTCACCCCGAAAGGGCCGCGTGGTTCGGCTGACGACTAGGCTTGTGCAAAAGACCCTGCTGATGTGGCAAGCACCGGCCCTACCTGTCACACGACTTATAGACATTCATACATGTTCTGGGCCCCACGTGTTCCCTTTTGAGGTTGCACGTTCTGACACAAAAGTATATTTCTTTAATTTAACGTTGTCGCTCAAATCAGCAAAGCGCCGTTAGAGCCCTTCCAAGTTGCCATTGGTCCCGACCATCGTATGACGTGGGAAATGACGTGGCCAAACCAGTTTTCACCCTATAAAAGCATGCTCATTCACGAGGTATAAACTCGCACCATATACATTTTCTGAACTTTGCTCTTAGGACAAAAAGAAAAACCTGTCTTTATATTCTCAGCTCTCTCTCTCTCTCTTTTAACTCTTTATTTTTTGAGTTTTATCAACAATGGCCATTGGGGAATCACAGTCACAGGTCGCTTCGCCAATTAGGCTTGGCCCTGCTGTGTGTGAAAAAGACGCGAAGGCTCTTCAGTTCATCGATGAGATGACAATGAACACCGACGCTGTCCAGGAGAGGATTTTGGGAGAAATACTGAGTCAAAACGCTGAGACTGAGTATCTCAGGCGCTACCAACTCGATGGAGCAACGGACCGTGACACGTTCAAGTCGAAAATCCCTGTTGTTAGCTATGAGGATCTTCAGCCTTATATCCAACGTATCGCTAATGGTGATCGCTCTCCGATCTTATCCTCTCGTCCCATCTCTGAGTTCCTCACCAGGTGAGTTTCTTAGTTGCTGTGACTATGTTTTTTAGTATAATTTTTGAGTTGTAAAGAGATTTTTTTTTTTTTTTGGCTTTTGGGTTAATGAAATTGTGATGAATTTGCAGTTCTGGGACTTCGGCTGGTGAAAGAAAATTGATGCCGACGATTTATGAAGAGTGGGACCGTCGCTCGAAACTGTACAGCCTTCTCATGCCGGTGATGAACCTGTAAGCACATAAATCTTTGACTTGTTAAATATTTCTCGTGTGGCACAAGTTTCATGTTTAACTCTTTTTCTTAAATGGTTTTTTTTTTCCAACAGATACGTCCCGGGTTTAGACAAAGGGAAGGGACTTTACTTCTTATTCGTGAAAGCGGAAACAAAGACTCCAAGTGGGCTTTTGGCACGTCCCGTGCTCACCGGCTATTACAAAAGTGACCATTTCAAGACTAGGCCATATGATCCCTATACGGTTTACACCAGCCCAGACGAGGCCATTCTTTGTGCCGACTCGTTTCAAAGCTTGTATACTCAGATGCTTTGTGGCCTCTTGATGCGTGAGGAGGTCCTCCGACTCGGTGCCGTGTTCGCCTCAGGCCTACTCAGAGCCATAAGGTTTCTACAGCTTAACTGGAAAGAACTTGCCCATGACATCTCAACTGGAACTTTAAACCCTAAAATCACAGAACCTTCTCTCAAAGAGTGCATGTCCAAAATTGTGAAACCAAACCCAGAACTTGCTGAGTTCATAACCAAAGAGTGTTCCGGAGAGAATTGGGAAGGAATAATCACAAGAATTTGGCCCAACACAAAATATCTGGACGTGATTGTAACAGGTGCTATGGCTCAGTACAGACCTACACTTGACTATTATAGTGCTGGATTACCACAATCTTGCACTATGTACGCTTCTTCCGAGTGCTACTTTGGGCTTAACCTCAAGCCAATGTGCAAACCTTCTGAAGTGTCCTACACCATCATGCCAAACATGGGTTACTTTGAGTTCTTGCCACACGACCCGAACGCTCCGGCGCTTTCTCGTGACTCACCTCCACGCCTTGTGGACCTTGCCGACGTAGAAGTTGGAAAAGAATACGAGCTCATAATCACCACCTATGCCGGACTCTGCCGCTACCGTGTGGGTGACATCCTCCTAGTCACCGGGTTCCACAACTCGGCTCCTCAATTCCGGTTCATTAGAAGAAAGAACGTGTTGTTGAGCATCGACTCGGACAAGACGGACGAGTCTGAATTGCAAAAGGCCATCGACAATGCATCAGAGCTCCTAAAAGAATTCAACACTAGTGTGGTTGAGTACACAAGCTACGCAGACACTAAGTCAATCCCAGGACATTATGTTATTTACTGGGAGTTGCTAGTGAAGGACCCAGCCAATTCACCGACTGAAGAGGTACTGAACCGATCTTGTTTAGTCATGGAAGAGTCAATGAACTCGGTTTACAGACAAGGCCGAGTGGCGGACAACTCAATTGGACCACTTGAGATCAGGGTGGTTAAAAATGGCACATTTGAAGAGCTCATGGACTATGCAATCTCTAGGGGTGCGTCTATTAATCAATATAAAGTACCAAGGTGTGTGAGTTTCAACCCCATCATGGAGCTCCTGGACTCCAGAATAGTCTCAGTGCATTTTAGCCCTGCTTTGCCACATTGGACCCCGCGACGAAGTTGTTGAACAGCCAAAAAGTCCATGCCTTGTTGGTGTAATTTAGCTTTTAAAAGTGTCTCTTTGAATTTGCAGGGTTTGTGTCCGTGTAATAAGTTCAGATCATCTTCTGTGCGCATGATGTAATTGTCTAATGATGTGTTTGTTAGTCCATCGTATCTTATCGTTGTCTGTCTTTCTGTCTTTCTTTCAGCTTTGATAAAGTTGAGGAAAAGACTTTGAAAATGTAGGTCATGAACAGCTGTTGTTTCATATATCTTGAATTTGGTGGCAAAAGTTGTAAATTTGCTTATATTTTAAGGGTTGTAATTTTGTATTTATCTGCGTTGTTGGACTTTGGATTTATTTGCATGGATTTTAGCGCATGTACTAGATATTCCTCTACAAGTTTGCAGCTTTCTTTATTGTGCGGGTAGAAAATTTCCATGAAGATGCGCTTGGTATCTGTTTCCAAAAACAGTTTCTAATTTTAGACATAAAAACCTGTTTTTGCCCCAAAAATGATCATTGGTTTGTTCTTCGAAGAGAGATTTCAAAGAACAATACTCCAAGAACAGTGAAAAATGAAAAAATAGAGAACATAATAAAGATTTCCTCCGTTTCTGGTTTTAGAGAACAACGAAAAACACAAAAAAAAAAAAACCATGGATGAATGTTCTATACTAAGTGCACAAAAACATCTATAAAATAATTTTCTTTCCATTCGCCTGATGAGTTCTCTCTCTCTCTCCAAATCCCTTACCTTAATACAAATTTCGCCTCTCTTGAAATCCATAACCCCTTCCACTCTTCTCTGAATTAATCCTCATTTTACTGTTACTAGCACCAACTTCGAGCTCTCTTCCAAGCTCTTTTTGCTCTATATCCGCTTCTCCAACCTTAACAACGACAATAATTCTTAGAAGAAACTTTGGATCTCATTGTTGTGATAGCAGAATCTCTAATATCAGTTTGTTTTATAGAAGGATTTTTAGATAGTACTTTCTAACAAGATTGTCGTGGTTAATTATTAACTTATTATTAATTTATTATACATTAATGAAGCCATGTCACATGTGAAGATTAAATGGGGCCATGCCCCCCTAAGATTTTATTTATGTTTTAAACTGTATATTTTTATATGTATGATTTTAAATTTTGGGGTTAAATTTTCTTGGTCCCCCTAATTGAATATTGCCAAATAAATTCATAAAATAAAATGGTTATTTAGTCCCTTCTTGTCGCTGATGGAAAAAAAAAAAAAAATTCATTTTACATAAAAAATTCTTTGTTTGTGAACCTTTTTGTTTTCCCCCAAACAATTGTGTCTAATTAGCACTTTATCTATTTTCTGTTTAGGACCCAAAATAATAATAATAAAAACTACAAACTTTTTGATTTGGATATTGTGTTGTTTGACTGAAACCTAAATGATTTGTTTGAGTGTTTTTATATTTTATATCTTAAACTAACAAATTAGAAGAATATTGTACACATTAGAGAATATGGATTGAGATTAGTTGCAATAACCCTAATATGCAATACATTTTTAATGGTTGTGATCAAAAGTTAAGAAGGTTACTTTTAATATTAGCCATTAGATCAAAAAGGTTTAAAGTTTAAAAACTTAAAAGTCAAAGGAGGTAAAAGATTAAAAAAGTTGAAATTTTTTGTGAGTAATTTTGGGGTATTGGCTATGGCATCAGATCCAAATCCAAAGAATATAACGTCGAGCAGCTGAGGAGGAGTAGTTTTAAAAAAAAAAAAATTTGTTTGTGTTTTTTTTTTTTACAAAAAAAAGAATAATAATACTTGGAAACCCTAATTAGTTTTTAGTTAGAAGAATAATGGATATATAATGAGATAATAAATAAGATTTTTATTTTATATGTAGAAGATGAGAAAACCAACCATACTTGACTTTTCGAACCATGAATATTATTAAAACTAGACATTACAGCAAAATCAAAAATAATTTCTTAACCTACTCTTTCATTTTGTAGAATAAAAGGGAAATTACAACATAAAGTAATTTATTTTAAAATCAATCACAGACGAATTTTGGGATTCAAAATAGCATTAAGTTTAATTTAATAGCTTAATGGGGCTTTTTTTTATAATTCAATTTTAGGGGAGGAAAATTTGAATCCTAAATGACTCATTTCAAAATACTAGAAGGTAACAGTTAAACTACTAGAAGGTAATAGTTAAACTAAAAATCTCTTAGCATAAGTAATTGCGTTAAAATGTATTAACAATAAATTATTTTGTCTTTATTTTATTTATATTTTGTTAATACTAAACAGATGCTAGTTTAAATGATCATATATTAATTTACTTTTGAATCTTAGTATATTTTTTTGTTTTTGAAAGATGAATCTGTTTTTGTTTCATACTCCCCCTTCCCCCTCAACCCCGAAAGCATAAGTTCTTTCTTCATCCCAACTATTACAATTTAAGAAGGATCTCATAGATAAATAATAGAAACAAAGAAAAAAAAAAAAGTCAACAATGGAATTGGGAGCAATTTTTTTTTTTTTTTTTTTTTTTTTGAGAACGAAATTGGGAGCAATTTAATTTTGCTTTCGTAACAATTAATGGGATCCAACAATAAGCAAAATTTAAAAAAAAATAATAATAAGCAAAATTAAATTGCTAAATTGCCGTGATCCCACAGACGGAGCCCTATAATTTCTAATATCAGTTTGTTGTGTTGAGTTCGAAAACCAATTCCTTATCAATTTAATTTTACTTTCATTCTAGATTGTAATAAAAAAAGAAAAAGATTATACTTTTTTTATCTTTAAGATTGTATTTAGGAAGAAAGCATTATACCTTTTCATTTCTTAGATTATATCTAGGACTAAAGTCAAGTAATTTTTCTTTCATAATTCCATTGATGTAATTCTAAAGTGATTTAATAAAAACTTATTTCATGGATGATTTTCTTTTCCTTTTTTTCTTTTAATAAAATAAGTAGCTAATCAATTGTAAAATTCTCGATCTAAAGGATATCAAATATTTAGTTGAGTAACCACTCTCATGAGGACCCAAACCTTTAAAAGAGTTCTCCTCCAGGAAAACAATCACTCATCCTCACAACGTCTACTTGGGGCACTATTGTTTACTGTAAAATCATCACTGTAAAATTGATTTGTCTCTATTTTAAGTAAAATGGAAAGGATACATATAAGGTTTAAAGATTGCTAATTGACCAATTAATGACCACAGTTTACATACAACACTACAAGGCACCCTCCTCTCTCCTCAAACCAAGAAGAAGCTAGCATTTATTGTTTATGCAATGAAATTTCTTTCAAAGTATATCAAAGTAATACTTCCTTCTATGATATAAATGATAGTTACTTCTATGATATAAATGATAGATCTTACTAAATTTATAGTAGGATTCATCATCCATATGAAAGTAAGGAATATCACATTGTTGTAGTCCAAAATATTGAATAATTTTCCTTATGATTGCATATCATCTACTGAAACATGCCAAGAGTATATGGCTAGTACCCCAAAAAAAAAAAATCCAGCAAAGCCTAAACTTTGATTGACAGGAAAGAAACGATGTGACTAAAAAGGAAATCAGTAGGGATAGATTAAAGTACCTTTCCGTCCATGTGAATGTCTAGCTGACCTTCAAAGGAATAGAGATAGAAAGTAAATGAAAAATATTTTTAGAATGAGATGCAGTAAATTATTCTATTAGCCTTTGTTTTGCGTCCACTTTTCAACCGAAATTGTATGGTGGGGAAATGTAGTAAAATAGTCATTGCTTCCTTTCCCTCCTTTACCTCCGCTCCTTTTCAATCAAACACAATGCCAGATTCATTGATTCTTAAATGAGGCTTCTCACCAGAAAGATCCCAATGGTTCCGTCAATAAGAATTCATTCAAAAGGTGAGACACACAGAGTTTCTCTTTTCCTTACAGATGATAATAAAGTGGAGCCACCACCGGAAAAATGTTTCTCGCACTACAAGAAAAGACGTGAAAGCTAAATATTTTACTTAGTAACCCATGAGTGGGACTAAAAGCGATTTTGGCTGTTAAAGATAACCTTTGGATTGTCTCTAATGTCGCTCAAAGTGATTCAACCTTATCAAAGTGTAATATTTGATGTCACCTTGTCTGATAAACCCTTATTACAAACTGCGTATCTTAAAAATTCAGAGGTGTCGTCTCCATCAATTCCCTGGTTTGAATGTAAACTTTGAACAATCCCATCCAAACTATACATAAACCCATGTGCGTTTACTGTGTATAAAATTCATTCAAGATGCTTTGTTATTATAGTCAAATAATTTTTCCAAATATCTTTACGAGGCGACCAAGGCAACAAGAAGAAGCTTTTGGTGCATAACGACGATGATGGCAATGTCCCCTCCATCATGGACATTCTTTCGGCCATACCAAAATGGGAAAGGTACAGGGTGAACATTTATTGATTACGGGCCAAGATAACACTTTGTCGCTTTCCGTTTTCCTTGCCACTTTATTTTTTACTAAAATTTTTGTCAAAGCATTCTTCGCACATGACAGTTATCACTAGTTGCTATTTGATTAATAAATGGAGAGCATATTCAGAAATTTTGATTTCAGAAAATTGGATTGGATTAACTTATTCGGGGACTTCTTTTTACTGTTAACTGTCCTATCCAAGATTGTTAAGTCTGTTCTGTTTGTCTTGGTTAGAAGTACTTAATGTTGTTTGTATCGTGTTTGGTTTAGTTGAAAGCAGAAATTGTTGTAGAATTGTAGTTGTTTGAAGAATTATTTTATTAGTTTATGCAGCTTTTGATGCTGGTTTTCTGTTCCTGCTATGCAGGCAAAGGCTAGCTCTTTTGAGGTTGAATAAAACTTGCTTATTCAGTTAAAACAAAGAACAAAATAACACAAACTTGGGATTGGGTTGGAGAAAAATTATTTATTGAACCAGAATGAGTATCTCTGGGATTTTGCTCATCCCCATAAGTAATAAGTTCACACTAAGAAATTGTCCAACACCATATTTACACAACTTAGAAAAAAAATTACTGATCCCACACGCATACTTCATTGGCTTCTTTATGTAATTGGTCCTCTGATGTAAGCCAAAAATGAAAAGAATTTGCTGTCTAGTCTGAGAGTAACCTACAGTCGGGCCTAAAGTCCATCAAATGACCCAAAAAAATTTAAAGAAAGTGTAAAGCTATAAAAGAAAACCACATTTCCTTCGATTCCCAATTATTATTTTTGCTAAAGTTGTAAACTAGTAGAGCCTTGAAATTCCTCATTCGAGTGCCAGTCATGTCGAGAACTATGGCTATCGCTTTGCCACTACCATAATATCATTTAAGTATTTTTTAGCTTAAATTTTTTTTTTTTATTATAATTTTTTTTTTTTTTTTTTTTTTTTTTATATTAAGAGAATGGTTCAAGTTACACATTGTATAACTTTACAATAATTATCCCTCTATAGATCATATATTTCTAAGAAATTTAATTAATTGTTAAAAATACAATGTCATCATTAAAAATTTATTGTTTGAGAGAGAGAGAGAGAGTTTTTGGCCCTTAAAGTTTGAGGGTGTTTTTTTTAAACCCTTCATGTTTGATTCCGCTTTCATATTGGCCTTCTACATTTCAAAAGTTTTATTTTAGGTCTTCATGTTTGATTTAGTTTTCATTTTGTTCCTTCATGTGTTTGATTCAGATTTTTGTTTGACTACCCTTAATAAAAATGAAAATTTTGTAGTGTAAAAATGAAAATAACTCCAAATTTTAATAGCAAAAAATGTACTTTAGTCAAGAATTTTGATACAAATGAGAGAACCCTTTTGAAAGACAAGTCGAGCAATTGTATACCAGACTACCACTTGCAAAAGATTAAGGGCTTTTTGGCTATGTGCCAAATTCTATCCTCCAGAACACTATCTCTGCTACTAGGACTAGAGAATTTATACAAGAACAACCCCATTATCAATTGCAAACACTCCTTCTATAAACTTCTTGACTAGAATGAAAGAAGGAAGCATTATCAAGAAAACGGCAAGAAACTCTGTCGGGAAGTCAAGAGTCCAGAGTTAGGTAGCTAATTTAATTTTTTATTCGTTAATTTTTTTTTTTTTTTTTTTTTTTTTTTTTTTAATGTGTTGAGGAGATGACACCTTGGAGACTCTTATTAAATAGTTAATATAACATATAGAGACAATACTTAACCAAAAAGTTTAAACTTATAAGTTTGGTCCAACTATGTTATATTAATTACCGGGTGTGACTTTACTTCCAGTACTTTTTTAATTGGAATCTCTTTTTGTTTTAACGAAAGATTGTCACGTCACCCACTAACTAAATAAAATGTGGAGATTAAAACTCACTATCACTTGCCATTGTATATTTAAAACAAAATGACATGTCTAATTAAAAAAGTACTAGAGATAAGTCAAACCTTTAATCACCTATGCTTCTTATTATTATTCCATATATAACTTCACCCACATGTGTGCACCCAACACATTGTATATAAATATTTTTTTATCAAACTTTCCCATACATTACACCGTTAATGACTAGTATAGTATGATTTTAAGGGCAATAAAAGTCTTTCATTAAAAGTGATAGAGAGAGTTTTTTCTGACAAAAAGATTCTACAAAAATAATTCATTTCTAATATGAAAATGACATGAAAAAAATTATTATTTGTAATGTAAACAAAATGTAATGTATTCTGTTTATTCAAAATTATTATTTGTCTGGTTAAATTTTTATTTATTTATTTATTTTATTGGATTGTCTGGTTGAATTTTGAATAGATTAGAATCAGCTTACTCAAACGGGCCGTCTAAATAGTAAACAATGACTCGGCCCATGATGGTGCGTCACCCTGGGCCCATCTTGCGACCAGAGAGATCAACTGGGGCCCAGACTGGACTATCTGGAACCTTTTCATTCGTTTGCTCCTCTACCTCAAAGCTCAAACCAATGGGAGTAGGCAATTTGTTTCACTAAAATTAAAAGGAACACGGGGAATAGACTCTTTACTGGCTGCTGAAAGCCCAGGTCTTCTAGTTGACGCATGGGGATGGGATACATTATTCAAAGTACAGAATTTTGAGCTACCAGTTTAATTGGTACATATGGGGTTGGTTTAAAAGGAGAGAATAAATAATGAGCTAGAAAGGTTTGGTAACTAAAGAAAGAATTTGATTTTCTTAGAGAAAGTTAGATGGAAGACGAGTGGGTTATAATTTTAATGGTAAATATTAGGGGTGTGCATGAATCAGGTTGAATTGGGTCGGGTTGAAGAGTTTTTTCAACCCAACCCATTATGGTGGGATAAAAAAAATCCAACCAACTCAGCCCATCTGAATCGGGTTGGATCGGGTTTGACATTTTTTTTAATTACTATTATTATTATTATTAAATTGAATATTAGAACAACACTACTACAAATAAAAAACAAATTTATAATCAGATAATCATGAACATAACACCTAATAAACACAAACTATACGAGGAGAACTTAGGGTTTGGATTTTATTTAGGAAGAGGAGCAAAAAAGTAAATAAAAATTGTATAATATATATTTTTAATTTTAAATATATATTAAATATAGGTGGGTCAGGTCGGATTAAGCAAATTTGTGAATCTTATGACCTAAACCCAACCTGACAAACTGTTAAAAAAATAATTTCATAACCCAACCCACCAACCCTTAAAAATCGACTCAACCAGGTGGGTTGGGTTAGATCGGGTCGATTTTGGCGAGTTGGCGAATTCGCTGCACACTCTTAGTAAATACTAGTTCACACACCCTATTAAACTATAATTTTAAGTCACAGTTTATGTGCAATTTGAGTATGTGTAATAAACATCATTCTAATTTTAAATGTCAAAGTAGATTCACTGAAAAGCTGATGTCACAGGCCCAAGACTAATATGTGGTGACAACCAACATTCACAACCATATACTAATACCATGATCAACCCTTGAATTTTCTAGAATATTTTTTATCTTAATTTATGTAATTAGACTTGTATAGTTTTAAATTATACTTCATCTCTAGACCATGGGCTGTAACTCGTTTTGTTGTTCCCTTGTAGTAGAACAGAAACGGAAACTGATTTATAAAATCTTCGTTCCCTTTCTAGCTCAAGCAATTAAAAAAAAATGTGACACCTTCTATCAGTTCTATGTTTCTCCAGCTCAAGTTTGACCAGCTCAATTCACATGGACAACTTGTAAGAATTATGCCAATATTGCTGTAAACATAGAACTAATTTTTTGATGCCCGAAATTCAAGGACTACACAGATAACTGAAAGCAATCAACCTCTATAAATATATATATATATATATATATATATATATATATACTAGTATTATGCTCGTGCGATACAGAACTTAATAAAAAATATTTTGATAATATAATTAAATTGAATAACAATTAAAATGAAAAAAAAAAAAAATTAAGTTACATGGAAGATGTATATTATGTAAGTTCAAGTTTGACATTTTTTTTTCAAAAACAAATATTATAAAATATTTTAAAAACTATGGCAAATGGTAAAAATAGTATAACAATTATTAATGAAATCTCTCTCTCTCTCTCTCTCTCTCTCTCTCTCTATGTGTGTGTGTGTATAAAAGATAAAAAATTTAAAAAAAAATCTATTTTTTTAAAATCTAAAAAATAATTGAATTTTGTATATTTGTCCTTATATATAAATAATATATCTAATTACAATGATCAATAAAAACTTTTATAATTTTTTTTTAATAATTCCTATTTATTTACGAAGAGGGGATCATCCTAAAAGAATTAATTCAAAATTTAAGATTAAAAAATAAATTGTACTTGTACACCTAAAAGAATTTTATTTTTTATTTTTTATTTTAATATTTAAATCATTTGTTTTAGTGTTGATTTTATTCAAATGGTTATAAGTTATATCACACATTCTAACTTAACAATAAATAAAAATATAATACCCTAACTTAATGTAACATTTTAACTTACTAATAAATAAATATAACACCCTAACTTAAAGTAATGTTTGTAATTGTATTGTGCTTTATCCTTTAAGAACACTTTTTTTTTTTCTCATAAAAAAACCACAGATATTAATATTACACATGAAAAAATAATGAATTCAATAATTGAAATAGTTGGAAACAAAATTAAGCCAAAATCCCAATTCACTAATGAAAAAATATCCAAATTTCTGAACTTTAAAAAAAATGAAAACGGAGTTAAGTAAAGATAGACTTACATAGGAATTTAGACTAATGGATATAAGAACATTTTTAGATCCTTCTTTTTCTCTCATATCCAATTTCATGTTTAACAGCAAATTTTACTTTTAATTAAAGAAGGTAGATTACATGGAACAAAGCACCAAACAAAAACCATAACAAATTAAATCCATGTACAATAAAATATTGATGTCAACAACAAATAATCATGTGATAAGAAAATAAAAAATACAAATATATTGCTTGCTATATTGACGTCTAAAAAAAAATACTAAAAGGTGTGATCAAACATAGAATTTTAGCCTATATATAAAACTTGTTGATAAAAATCATATAATATATAATAAAAAGGCAACAAATATACAAAATCTATTCAATTTGATGAAAGAAAAAAAAAATACCTGCAGGTTGTAGGTAGGTTAGAGAAGAAAAGAGAAGAATATAATAAATAATTGTAAGATACGTAGTAGAAAAAATAATACACTAAAAAACTGTATGTATAGAGAGAGAGAGAGAGAGAGAATTTTACGTTGTGAAGAAGATGATATGAACAAAAAGAAGAAATCTAGGTGAAACTCAAATACTTTTTTTTTTAACTTTATTATTAGGAAAAAGATGACATAAGATGCAAATTTATCTACAAAAAAGAAGAAGAAACGTAGTAAAACCAAAAAAAAAAAAAAACAACAACAACATATTTTTGTTTCACGTATTTTTTTTAATTCTATCTTTTTTCTTTCACGTATTTTTTATCTCTCTTTTTTATTTAAATTCTATCCTTTTATATATATATAGGTAATTCTATCCTATTGATTTTAGACTTTGTTGATAACATTTTAGATAGACACAAATGTAGTTGTAAATCAAATACTACTTTCTTTTGTTACTTGATTATTAGGAAAAAGATGACATAAAATGCATATTTATCAACAAAAACAAAAAAACTTAAAAAAATTAATAAAAATGAACGTAAGTTGATACGCAATAGTATTCAATTCTATCTTCTTCTTCTTCTTTTAAATTCTATCTTATTTGCTTTATTTTATGTATTTTTTATTTATTGAAATTCTGTCCCTTTTTTTTAGGTAACTCTACCCTATTCATTTTAGGCTTTGCTGATAATATTTTAGATAGACCAACCAACTAAATTTAATCTCTTTTTGAAATTTTAGAAAATACTTATTGTAGGTTACACGTTTTGTTAAAACACTTATTGTTATTTTATACAAAGAAATTAATAAGAACAAATATATTGTAAAAAATAACAATTAGATGGATTAGATGAAGAATTTGGATTGTAATCAAATTAAGATTTTTATCAACTTAAAAATTATAGGAGAAGAAAAATTGTATATATTTTTTCTTAAAATCTAAAAATTTTAAAAAAAAATTATGCAATTTAGCGAAGCCACCTGGCACAACCACGGCTTCTAAACCCAACTTTTATTATACATGTAGGAGTGATAGGCCTAAAAATGCATATCTATATATATATTGGGCCAAGGGCCCAATCTGAGGACATTATATAGTCCGAGGACGAGTAAACACCTTCCTAAGAATCCGTGTTAGTAAGTAAAGAGGTGAGGTCTGATCATGACCATCCGAGAAGGCTGTCCGAGGAGGGATACTTCCTCGGCTGAGCAAGGCTGAGGTCAGAAGGTGTGGTCTGACACTAGGAGCAACATTCCGGACGATTCCACTGATGAAGATAAGTATCCAGAAGGAACAGGACAAAGGGAGGCCATGAAATATCTCAAGGGAAAACTGCTACCACCGCATTAAATGCTCTACAGCTAACTATCTGGCTGCATTAATGTGGAGAAGACCCCTAAATAGTGCTGCATTGGCTGCCCCAACTCACAGAGGGCCTGAGAGAGTGTTCGATGGGACAAGCACTCAAGTAGTGGCTTAGACGATCATTTAAAAGAAACTATATAATATAAGAGACCCTCCATAGAGAGGAGATCAAAAAGTTGAGAGAAAAATACTGTAGCAACCAAGAACTGAACTTGTAATCAAACTTGAGAATCAATATATAAAAATTGATCTCCTCGGACTGTGCCGAGGACAATTTTCTTTAAATTAAACCAGTCTACTTACATTCTCTTGTCACCTGGATTCACTTTACTTGTTGTCTGACTCACTAAAGCCCCGTTTTCTAACCCACTCTCTACAAATTCATTGTATTCGGCTCTTTGGGCCTAAGTTCATACATCCTTTGGGTTAGGGACCCAAATCTGGTCCTTACAATATAGTATATGATATAAAAAGCGCGAATGCACTAAAACTACAGTAAAAAGCTACAGTGATTTGGTTTGTTCAACATTTTGAACTATTTCGCTGCTTTTTTTTTTTTCTTCGGGTAATTCTTTTTATATTTTTTTTTATTTTATATAGAGCTGTTAGTTAATACAATAAACTATCACAATATTTTTTCAATTGTTGAGGTATTAATTCCTAAAAGGTCAAAATAAAATATCATATTAGAATCACCCACAACTAAAAATAAAATAAAAAAGTGCTACATCCGCAACATTTTTCACAACACTTTCATAACAAAAGTGTGAATGCGTAAAGCTATAGTAGTAGCAACATTTTTTTTTTTTTTTTGGTTTGTTCAATTTGCACTGTTCACTGGCCTTCTTTTTCTTTTCAGTAATATCACCTGGTCAACTCTTTTCTTTTATATATATATATATATATAGCTGTTAGTTAACACAACAAATTGTCACAATATTTTTACAATTGTTGAAATGTTACTTCCTTATAGATCAAAATAAAATATCATACTGGAACTAATCACGGCTAAAAATAAAGGTATTATCAAAAAAGAAATGCTACATCCATAACATTTTTCACAACACTTTCATAATAAATCATAAGTAGTAAATTGTTATTGGTTCTAATTTAAACTTAATAATGAAATTACTTTTTTACCCACTAATAACAACTCGTAAGAACCAACTATTTATAATTTATTGTGAAAATTTTGTAGACATAATATTTTTCTTGTGAAAATATTAAGACATCTTCTTGTCATTATAATATATTCACAACTACTGAAGTATCAATTTTTTAAGACATCTTCGTGAAAATATCAATTTATTACAAGTGAAATAAAATATAACAAAATTATAAAGGTATTTTTTTTTTAAAAATGTTGTACCATTCTGTTGAGGCAAAATTCACTGTTTCATATATAGTTTTCTTAGGTTGAGTTTTCTTACTTTTTTATTGTATTTTTATCTTTACGTATCATTTTAAGTAAAAACACATATTTTACACACAAAAAATAAAAAACTTAGGATAAAAACACTTTTCATCCTTTATGTTTACGATAGTATACAGTTCCTCCTTAAATTTAAAAATCAAGCAATTTTTCTCTTAATATTTTTGAAAATAGCAAATATGTCATATTGTTATTCTCTTAGTTAAACCTTAACGAAAATTTATGAATTTTAAAATATTATATTATATAATGTCTAAAATACCCCCACTAAATTTTAACATCCAAAAAATTTTATTCACGTACTTTGAGTTTTAGATGGTAGTATAAGGTGTTTTATTTATTACGCAGATTATTGATTTTTTAGGTTTAAATATGTGTAACTCATAGTTTATCTAATGGAAAATTCAATAACACATGTCTTTTGTTATCTTAAAAAAAATATATATATATATTTTCTTACCTAAAATGGGTGTCATTAAAAACTAAGTAAACTAAACATTGCTCCTAGACTCATGTAGAACGATAAAGAAAAAAGTATAAACGACAAAATTTTAATTATGTATGGTTGAAGGTATTTGATGAAGAGTTTCAATTGTAGCATATAACAACATTCATTATGAAAATTTAAATATTGTGACATGTCTTAGCAAAAATTAGCTGCTTATTGTTGGAAAATGATAATATTTGTAAACATTCTTAGAAGTTTTTAGTGAGTGGTGCCCTTAGCAAATAAGTACTAAGAAACTATAATAGTAAAATAGATATTCATATGTTAAATAACTACAATAACTTTGTGTGTGATAAAAATTCTCATACGAATGAGATTAACTTTGTATGACATACATTTTTTATGTACATAGTTTCATACTTCTTCAAATAGAAATTTTATCTTAATTTTCTTACTCAAGAGATAGCACGTGCAGGCTGCACATGCCACCCTAACTAGTATATATAAAAAGCGTCAATGCGCAAACAGTAATTCGCTACCGTGCATTTGGTTTGTTCAACCCACACTGTTCATTAACCTTTCTTTTCTTCTTTTTTTCACAGTAAGCCGGTTTAGTTTGTGCTATTTTTGTCTTTTCTTTTAAAATTTATATGTGCATATACAGTTACACTGACTTAATAAATTCTCACAATATTTTCACAATTATTGACAATTTGCATTGTTCATCGGCCTTTTTTTGTTTTTTTTTTTCACAATACACCGGTTTTGCTTGTTCTCTTTTGTCTTTTCTTTTAAATATTTATACATACATACACAATTACATTGACACAACAAATTCTTATAATATTTTCACAATTATTGAGGTGTCAATTTTTTAAAAGTCAAGATAAAATAATAAAATAAGAGACTGAGACCAATCACAACTGAAAATAAATGTATTATGAATTTATATATAAAAAGCGCCAATGCGCAAATTGGTTTGTTCAACCTGCACTGTTTATTAGAATTTTTTTTTTTTTTCACGGTAAGCCAGTTTAGTTTGTGCTATTTTTGTCTTTTCTTTTAAATATTTATATGTGCATATACAGTTACATTGACTTAATAAATTCTCACAATATTTTCACAATTATTGACAATCTGCACTGTTCATCGGCCTTTTTTTTTTTTTTTCATAGTACGCCGGTTTTGCTTGTTCTCTATTGTCTTTTCTTTTAAATATTTATACGTGCATACACAGTTACATTGACACAACAAATTCTTACAATATTTTCACAATTATTGAGGTTTCAATTTTTTAAAGGCCAAGATAAAATAATAAAATAAGAGACTAAAACCAATCGCAACTAAAAATAAATGTATTATGAAAATATTATATCATCTTTTTCTTGTCACAATATTTTCACAATCACCAAGATCTCAGTTCCTTATAGATCAAAATAAAATAAAATAAAAAGAAATGTTATGTCTACAACATTTTCACAATAATTTCACAACAAATTTTATGTGGCAAAGTATTTTTGATGAATAAAAAAGTGATATCAGTAGTGGGCTCAGTTTAAAACCAATAACAACTTGTCATTTAGAATTTGTTTTAAAAATGTTATTGATGTAGCATTTCCCTCAAATAAAATAAAAATATATATATTCGGATCCTAAAAATGAAAGTATTGTGAAAATGTTGTGATATTTTGTTGTATTCTTAGACTTCTTTTTTAGTATATATAGTCAAATTGGGTGAACTAAAATTCATGGTTTTACGCACAATTTTCTTGTGTTGTTTTTTTGTTTTTTTTTAATGCGTAATTTTAAAACCAGTAATAATTTTTCACCTAAGATTTATTGTGAAAATGTTGTGGACGAAAAAAATAATAAAATATCAAACTAGGGCCTACCTCAGTTAAAAATAAAAAATATTGCGAAAATGTTGTGACATTTTGTTATGTTCCTAAACTTCTTTTTTGTGTGACATTTTGTTGTGTTCCTAGGTTTCTTTTTTTGTTTAGTAAAATTTGGTAAGCCAAATTCATTGTTTTAGGCATAATTTTCTTCAATTGGCTTTTTATTTATTTATTTTTTTAAATGCATGGTTAAAAGTGGTTAGCATAATTTAAAACCAGTAACAATTTACCACCTAGGATTTATTATGAAAATATTGTGAACGTAATATTATTCTAAAATAAAATAATAAAATATCAGACCAGGACCCACCATAGCTAGAAATAAAGGTATTGTAAAAATATCTTGACATTTTGTTGTGTTCTTAAACTTCTTTTTTGGTTTAGTCAGTTTGTCGAACCAAAATTCATTGTTTTATACATAGTTTTTTTAGGTTGATTTTTTTTAACATATTGTTTCAAGTTTTTTTTTTTTTTTTTTTTAAAAAAAAAAACACATTGTTTTACACACATACACACCTGCACAAATTGACAAAGTAGCACTTTCCTCCTTTATGTTTGGGGTAGTTTCATTCCCCCCAAACTAAAGTTGAATAATTTCCTCCTTATAATTCCTAAAATATTTCATTGTGCAATGTCTAAAATACTCCTACTAAATTTTAATGTCCCAAAAAAAAAAATTTCGTGTATTTTGAATTTTATGTGGTAGACTGGTAGTCATGCTTGGAAAGTTAGAATGATGATATATGGTATTTTATTTGTTACCTAGAGAACACTAATTTATTAGGTTTAAATCTTCTAGACTTATAATTTTATCTAATAGTAACTTTGATGACAGATGCTTTTTTTTTTTTTTTGGTTCCTTTTTTAAAAAAGGGTGTTCATTAAAAATAAGTAAGCTAAACATCGTAGTTAAACTTATAAAATAAGATGATAAAGAATGAAGTATAAATAACAAAATCTTCATTGTAGATGATTGCAAGTATTTAATTTGATGAAGATCTTCAAAAAAATTGTAGCATATATCATCATTCATTGCAAAAATTTAAATATTATGGAAAGATGATGACATAGTATTTAAATTTTATGATGAGTAGTAAATAGATATTCAAATAGATATTACATTTAGTAAATAGATTCTAAGAAATTGTCATAGTAAATAGATATTCAAATAGCTATTTTAAATTTAAGTACATGACTTCATACTTCTTCAACAAAAAAATCTATATTAATTTTCTCACTAAAGGGGCAGCACGTGCAACCCACACTAGTACTTATAAAAAATTACAATAATAATTGAAGGCAGTCAATAAGAATATTAATCACTTACTTATCTCTTTCTCAAGGTCTTATAGATTTGTATTTCGAGCCCAAAAAAAAAAAAAAAAAAAAAAACAACAACAACAACAACAACAATTTTTTTCAACAACCTTTATTGTAATCTAAGGCTACAATTCCACTCAATATATTTTTATTGAAAATGAATTATGATAAATCCACCATTAGATTACATTTTCTTCTTATATCCTCTATACTTGTAAAATATTGAAGATAAAAAAAGTAACAACTATGTCATCAATGAAATGTTTAAATTTCAAATTTTTGTAGTTTAAAATTATGCATAAAAAAATAAGTTTATGGATCGAATAGTAAATAATATCTTATTAACACGAAATTTAACATAAATGTTAAGCATATAAAGAATATTATATTTAATGGTTAGATTTTCAAATGTAATCATGTTAATTTTTTTATGGGAGTTGTAACATCATGTTACAATCAATTTTGTAACCAAACTTTGTCGGAATTTTTTTTTTTATTTTTAGAAAGACACACAAACACAAGAGGTGTCTTTTTTCTCTTCTTTTTTTTTTTTTTTTTTTTTTTTGGCTGAGAAAGACTCACCAGTTGAGTTAATTGGCATCTTAATATGGTTAAAAATGATCACTTAAAGATGTCTTCTCTTTCTCTCCAATAAAAAAAATGACTTCTCTTGATTCTAAACTTCACGTTGGATCATATAAAATAATTTGGGTTGGGCTCCACTTTGTACCAAAAGCCCAACCAACCATTATAGTTAATGTCGTTACTCGCCGCCAGTCGCCAAACACTTACTAGGAAGGTTGGTTGAGAGTAACAACTACCATTCTATACCCACTTCAGTTTTCTTTTTGTCCCTCAGCAAGCATACCATAATATAATGTTCCTTTCCAAAATTGTATCGCTTAGACCAACCGTCCCATGCCCAAGTCCAAGTCATTCACGCGGCTGCAAGAACGTGAGGCTTGTCGAGGTCGAGGTTGTTAGTTGCTACCAAATTTTGTAGATACATACTTGCCACTTGTATTTCTCATTTTTTCTAGCATTCATAGACCAGACTGAAATTCACCTTATTTTCACAATCTTTAAACATAGCACCCGCTCTTGGTTATTGCACTTGATTTTAAGTCTTCCTGTAAAGGTGTAGCCATAATGCAAGCATTGTAAGTTCACTTGGTGAAATGGGTGCTTTTAAACCAGAGCTGACCTTGAAGATTCAAGGTCTTTTTGAGGTAATGTAGGAGTCCTCTCTCTCTATATTTTTCTCAATTCAAATGTCTAGCTAAGTCTGGTAGTATATATTGAAAATGGGAAAAAAGGGCTGTAATGTAGATCTTAATTTGTCTGTTACATAGACTTGAAAACTGTATATATGCACATTTAGGTGCCTGCTGCTATTTGTTTTTTAAAGCATTTTGAATTCATAAAGTAGATCTTTACCAGTTGTTTTAGATTCTTTGCATACACAATGGTCAACATTGGTGCTGTTCTAAACACTCCATGGTATTATTTGAGGCTTGTAGCTCTGCTTAACCCCCCTGCATGCGGATTTACATTAACAAAACAAGGGGCGTCTTTTTGGACGAGTGATATAGATAGTAGATAGTAGATACCATGTTGTTAGCATTTGAAATGTATGCTTTCACCTTTGCAAGACAATCATATGGTAAACCTCTTTCAAAAATAAAAAGTGATGAATATTATCTCGGACATGCTTAAAATAGGATGTGCTGGATTGTATTTTTCATGGAAATGCATAAATGATCAGAGCATTCATTTATTACAAACTGTTTTGTATTAATCAATGCTCTAATCACTATTCAGTGTTTCATTCTTGCGGCATCATAGCTAATTTTTACATTATTTCTTCAGATATAACTTGAATTTGTGAGCAAAACAAGACAGAAAAGACAGCCAAAACCATGTGTTCCACAATACACGTACTGAGTCGAGTACAGCTCGACTTGGCTAACTCCCAATCCTTAAATTTAACCGGGTCCAAAGAAGTATGGCACTATCCCTATCCCTCTTTTTTTTTTATTGAATTCCTTTACCGACTAGTCATTAGAAGATAACCTATATTTTGCCTTGACAATGACAGGATGATATAGATAAATGGTGCTTCGCGATTGCTTTTGTGGCTCGATTGTTTATTTATGCTGCATTTTTAGGTACGTTACCTCCAACCCGTAACGAATTTCTTCCTAATTGAAAAGAAAATTAAGGTAATGAAATTGCGTACAGAAATTAAAAGCTGATGTTAAATAATTCATGATCTTTCAATATTGCAGCATTGCTCGCGATTGTTGTATTTATGATTATGAGGTATCTTGAAAACTTGGAGGATCGGAGGATCGAAGGGGAAGAGGTAGGAACTGAAACAAATCCATTGTTGTCAGCAAAGACAATGCCAATCACATATGGAACTTGTGGAGACGATTTGGAATCAGGGAATTTTAGTTGTAGTAGTAGTAGCAATAGTGGTAGTAGTAATAATACTAGTACTTCCTCAGAGGACTTGTATGATGGAAAAGTATGTGTAATATGCTATGATGAGCAACGTAATTGTTTCTTTGTGCCTTGTGGTCACTGTGCTACCTGTTATGCCTGTGCTCAAAGGTATGGATTACAGTGGATTATGTTATTGACTTATTGTATGATTCAATATATAAATCTCTTACGGAAAATACATTTTGTTTTGCAGGATTTTTAATGAAGAAAACAAGACGTGCCCAGTATGCCGAAGATCCATTGGCAAAATAAGAAAACTTTTTGCCTCTTAGGACTATTTTTTTTTTTCCTTTATTTTGCGTGAACAAATATATTTGTAATTTTTGGGAGAGGATTGGTAAAATGTCACTGGGCTAGTTTTTGTTTTTTGTTTTGGGCTGAAGATGTCACTGGGCTAGTTGATAGCAAAGTAGGAAAAAGTGAGGTAGAGTATATAGGGTTTGCTTAATTCAGAATTTCTTTTTCTAATTGGGCCCATAAGACCAATCTGTTATGTATTGGACTTTCGGCTTCCAGCACCAGTGAAATAAAAAAAATAAAAAATAAAAAAATAGATAGAATTTTTTAGGGACAAGACTCACCTGCATTCCTATACTCTTTTTTCTTTTTTTCTTTTTTCCCAAACATGGTGAGAAGCTTTGCCAAGAATTGATCTTAAATGAAATAGGACAGAAAAGATAATGGAATGAATCAAAATGTTCATTCAATTTTTCAGATCTCTCCTTTCTCAAAAAAAAAAATTTCAGATCTCTCATTCCACTTCAACTCAAAATGCTGAAGATGGTAATCGAATTCATATAAATGGATTGGGGATTAGTATATATAAATTCTCAACTCAAACTCTTAATACAGAAAAGCCATGGTTCACGAAATGATTTAGAGCCCTTAATGGACCATTGTATTGATGAGGTTGATTTTTGGACATCTTCTACTCAAATTTTCATTTAAGAAAAATAATTGTGAAATTAAAAGCCACACATATTTCTTCTCAAAAAAAAAGTTACACATTTAAATATGTTAGATTTAAAAATATATATATATACGATATATTTAAACCTGCATTCGCTTCATGATGATATTTACCCATAGGCCAAAAAAATTGATTGATTTTTAGTGAAAGTTGGATTCAAATCCATATCCCTTAGTCAAAGATAAAAAATTACAAGTTAAACTAATTGAAATCTACAAATTTATATTATATATATAAAACCAAAGTCGTTTGGTTTTTAGTTGACCTCATAAAAATTGTTGCATAGATTTTTTAGAACTCACAATTTTACACGTCATTATTTATATATATGTAAATTAATTGGTATTAAATTCTTATCATTCTAATTTATATTTTAAATTTTTTTTAAAGGAAATTGACTTTTTTTTTTTAGAAGGAAAAGGAAATTGACTTGAAATTCTATTTTATATTTTAACCCTCTATTATAATCATGTCCGATCATACTTTCTTTAAATATTAGAATAAGTAGTTTCATATACAAATACAATCATAATAAATGTTTATTAATAATTACTCTAAATATTAAATTTTCATATTTAAAAAAAATTAAAATTAAAATTAAATATTTTCTCCTAGTATATTAGAATTCATGCCCCTCTTATTCTTCTTCTATTTCTTTTTTTCTTGTAACATTTAAATAAATAAATAAATAAAACTAATTTCAGCATGAACCTTGTAAGATAGAATCTACCTATGTATGAGAGATGACATATACACCTAAAATATTATATAATTTTTCGTAATATAAAACCGCATGATAACTATACTGTAAAGTATTAGTAGTGTGGCCCATGGGCCTAGTATGACACTTTTATAATCTATTGAGGCTTGACTTAACAGTACGGTAAAGCAAAAGGAAAGAAAGAAAAAAAAAAGTAGTAAAGTAAAGCGGTTAAGCTGTACCGAATTTTCGCGTCTACGTGGAGCGCGGAGACTTGATGACATCGATGATTGATGAATCCGATGGGGACATGCACTAAACAAAGGGTAGGGAGGAATGATCAAATTCTACATCATTAGGCAAACAAAGAAGATTTATTATTTTCCTTCTCAACAAAAACAAAAAAAAGAGAAGATTTTTTATTTTTTTTCTTTTAAAAAAATACCTAACTGAGAAGTTCATACTTCATAGTGCAGGACTTGTTATGGGAATAATTACTCAAAAAAACCTTATAATTTTATCTTAATTTTCAATTGTGTTAATCTTAATCCTAAAAATATAATTTTTAAAATTATTGCAATTTAAAATCTTAAGAAGTCCCTCTTAATAAATAAAATAAAATAACAAAAACTTTACGAAAGGTATTCTTAGAACTTATTTAAAGACCAAAATAGCCCTCAATATAAATCACATATGATGTTTTGTTAAAAAAAAAATTATAAAAAAATAATAAAAAAACTTGAAAAATCTTAACAAATAAACACAATATCATAAGAATATCATCATTTTTTTTGGAAATTTTTTCTTGGCACCAAAATGTTGTGTGGTATTTTACTAATGTTAGTATCCAATACATTTAAATGCAATTCACTTGAAATTTTATTATGTTTGGTTCATACTAATTCATTGAGAGTACTAATTAAGATAATTTAAAATTTTCAAAATGAATTGAATATTTTAGACTTTAATATATAATTTGGAAACGCCTTTAAACTTTGTGGCAAATGAATTAAGTAATTAATCTTTTCCTTTCTTACACTACAAAAGACTGTTTGGTACCAACTTATTTGCAATTTTGCTAATTGATTTTCGCTGAAAGTCAATTAAATTATGGTTATACTTAGAAAAAGTTTTTTAAAATTATAAATAAACATATAAGCTACTGTAGGTCAACTCCTATTTTGGTGAAACCCCATGCAACATCTTCTGTGGCAAAGTAAATGAAAATAAAATGGGGAATATTTTTTTCCAACTCAAGCTTAATATCCTACGGATTTGCCTCATGCACGTATGTGAATTTTACTCATAGTCCATGTTAATCTCTCAACAATCTATGTTTATATCATACGGGAGACATTATTTTGATCAAATTCACTGTCTTGGTTAGATTTAGTGGCGAGCTTGGCAACTACTAGATAATAACATGTACATCAATGACCAATGCATGTAAACATAATTAGCTAATGTTATAATGAGAAATTATTAAAAATTAATATTTTCAGTAGGCAGATTGGAGTCATTATTTTTGTTGAAGATGAAGACCTGCAAGTGTTTAAGATGAAAGCCTGCAATAATCACTATGCTACACGCAGTTTTTGTAATAAACAGAAAACTACAAGTCGTTTACTTGAATGTTAATGAGCATGTGATGTACAAGTGACTTTAAGTTAGTTGGTTAGTGGAGTTAGGGTTTGTTTGGATACCGCTTATTGTTGAAAACCGAAAACTTATTGTTGAAAATACTATAGCAAAATAATTTTTAAATGTATGAATAGTGCCATGGGACCCAGTTTTAAAGCAAAATTTGCTGAATTTCATACTTGCGGATCCCGTGAACAGTGCACAGGACCCAGGAAAAAAACGCCAAACACAAACATCCCCTGTTTTCAATGCAATCCAAACGAAGCATTAGTTAATTTTCTGTTAGCATAAGTTAGTTATGCTCTGTTTCTCTTTTCTTTCATGCTTTGTATATAAACCTCTATTTGATCAATAATAATCAGTTATGCATATTTCCTCATTTTTGGTTTTGCTCCCAAATCTCAACAATTTTTAATTAACTTAATATTTTAATATTTTAATATTTTAGTTATTTTTGTACGTAAACAATCATAGATAATTTCCAATTTTAAAAGAATTTTAACTTTTATTTGATAAATAAATGCATGGTAAGGTATTAAAAAAAATTGTTTTGTATCTTTTATTTTGTTAATAAATGGATGTTAGTTTGAATTTTCGTTTTTAAAAAATAAATAAATAAAAAGTTCATACTTTGGCACCTCTCAATTGAAATTCTAGTTTTGTCTCTAACTTCATATGCTATAAAAGACCAAATTGATTTAATTGGATGATGCACCTATGTGTAAGATTAATTTGTGTAATTAATCTTGTAATCGAATTTTATGTTTTTGTGGTTTTTCTTTTTCTAAGTTGTTTTTATTGGTTGTTCACAGTTCACTCAAGCTATGAGGGCTTGAATATCTTGTGTATGTTTTAATGATTGGCATGCTAGAACTTTGACATAGTCGCCTGATCTAGTGTCGAGACCAAGTAGTATCACACTCCTGACTGCATTGATCAACAACTGGAAAACTTACATGCAAGGTTTTGAAACCCGAACCATTCATTGAACCGTAAAATGGAGAGGTTCAAAGTTTTTGAGGTCAAACCGAGGTTGAATAGGGGTCGAACCGTGATGATGTATTAATTTAATAATTAATTAAAGCCTAAACATAGATATTAAATTTATAAAACTAGCAAAATTGACTAATATATCTATATATGTGAGGGAAATTTAATGATTTCCAAGCATATATTTAATAATTAAATAAAAAAGTTTAGAAAATAAAATAATAACCATGAAAACATTAAAATTTATGATTAATTTTTGAAGTAAACTTGAATATCTTTGAAGGATTTTAATTATAATTTTTTTTTATTCCTTGTAAGAGATGGATAATTTAATTAAGTAGAATAAAATTGTGTTAAATTGTTTTTATTAAAAAAAATTTAAAAAAAAATGCTAAGGGGTTGGACCTCACGGTTCTTGCCACCGATTCTACATGAACCGTGCGATCCAACCCCGGTTTTAGGGGTTCACAGAATTGTCACACATGCCCGGTTCTCTATGCTTAAAAAACCGAATTTCAATCCAGTTTCTGATTTTCTCAATCCGACCTCCCGGTTCGGTTCGGGTCTAAAAACAGTGCTTACATGGCTCTCCTTTATTCTCCATGACATTAATGTGTTTCTCAATTCAATCACCTACATTCTTCAATGATAACGTCTCAACATATCAAACCTCACCATCAATCCAATGTTTCATGCTCACGCTAGACATCAAGATTTATTACCACTTTATTTTGAGGAAAAAAAAAAGTCTCTATTGGCTCGCTTATTGCACAATACGTTTTAATTTGTGAATCTAATTGGGTCCTTGACAGGCACAGCTTGACCCTTTCGATCCAAGTTGTTGGGGAGTATTACGAACAAGGACAACCAATGGCGGCTCTAAGAAATTTTAATGATTGGCATGCTAGAACTTTGACATAGTCGCCTGATCTAGTGTCGAGACCAAGTAGTATCACGCTCCTGACTGCATCGATCAACAACTATAAAACTTACATGGCTCTCCTTTATTCTCCATGACATTAATGTGTTTCTCAATTCAATCACCTACTTTCTTCAATGATAACGTCTCAACATATCAAACCTCACCATCAATCCAATGTTTCATGCTCACGCTAGACATCAAGATTTATTACCACTTTATTTTGAGGAAAAAAAAAAAGTCTCTATTGGCTCGCTTATTGCACAATACATTTTAATTTGCGAATCTAATTGGGTCCTTGACAGGCACAGCTTGACCCTTTCGATCCAAGTTATTGGGGAGTATTACGGACAAGGACAACCAGTGGCGGCTCTAAGAAATTTTAATGATTGGCATGCTAGAACTTTGACATAGTCGCCTGATCTAGTGTCGAGACCAAGTAGTATCACGCTCCTGACTGCATCGATCATCAACTGTAAAACTTACATGGCTCTCCTTTATTCTCCATGACATTAATGTGTTTCTCAATTCAATCACCTACTTTCTTCAATGATAACATCTCAACATATCAAACCTCACCATCAATCCAATGTTTCATGCTCACGCTAGACATCAAGATTTATTACCACTTTATTTTGAGGAAAAAAAAAATGTCTCTATTGGCTCGCTTATTGCACAATACGATTTAATTTGCGAATCTAATTGGGTCCTTGATAGGCACAACTTGACCCTTTCGATCTAAGTTATTGGGGAGTATTACGGACAAGGACAACCAGTGGCGGCTCTAAGAAATTTTCTCATGGTGTTCCTTAAGAAACATAAATTATACCATCTAATAAAAAGAGAAATTCATATATTGATAACAACAACAACAACAACAACAACAAAAAAAAAAAAAAAAAACACGCAAATACATAAAGTTTATAATTGCCTTCTACAAGTTTTCATATTTTGAAATTGGTACATGATAGTCTCATTATCAAAGCTACAAGCTACATCTCTTTCAATGTACACAACCAAGCAATCATTCATCCACTGAATGTAGAACAAATTATGGAGCAAAATTTAATTTTATTGGCATAAAAAAAACTGAGGGTGTTCCTAATTTTTTTCTTTGAAAGGTAGACAAATATAAAATTTTAAATTATTATATATATAAAAAAAAAAATTCAGGTTAGGGTGGTCCTAGGACCACCCTGGCCTTAAGGTGGCGCCGCCCCTGCAGACAACAAGGGTAAGTCACATGAATATAGAGAAAGGTTTTGGTATGCAACAATTACTGCATAATGGGTTATGTGGCAACAAAAAGAAAGCAACATGTGTTCAAGGGTTATATATAATGCACATGATCAGGTAGGCTCTTAGACACATGTTGCTTTCTTTTTACTACCACATAACCCATTATGCAGTATGCAGCAAAATCTTTCCTTATATACTTTTTTCAGAATGTATTTTTAAAGTTTGAATTATTATTTAGAATAAGGTTTCCCCATAAATAGGAAATCCATTAGTTTTTTGTTCCACCGTGTTTATCTGTTGTAAAACTGTTTCTGTATGTATTGAGTTAATAATTTAAGATCATCTAGTGAGAAAGTTAAGAGATCTTTTCTTCAATCTATTTTTGTTGAAAAAAATCTTTAATGCTCTTTAGATACCAAACGTTTAATTGAAATTGTGGTGGATCTCACTCAAGCCAACCCGATAGATTTGGAGACCCAAAGCGATAGCTATAAATAAGTCTTTTTATTATCATTTAAAATAATATTTATCTACTCTCTCTCTCTCTCTACTTAAGTATCGGAGTACTCACTATTATCCCAAGCAGTACTGTTTCTACCATGTAGGACCCAATTAGACTAATTTATAATTTGGTAATTGGAGAATAAATTATTTAAACCTTAAATATCTCAATTAGAATTATCAAGACGTGTCAATTGTAGGATTACAAAGATTTTAAAGTAAGAAAACATAATTGAGAGTGATCAAAAAAGAAAGTTTTCTCAGGATCAAGACCATGAAGGATTATGCTCAATCTATTCTTTCTTACAAACAAAAAATAAATAAATTGTTGTTGTTATTGTTAAAAAAATTTATAATTCTTTTAAGCATGCATGCGGAACTTTAAATTTCGATAAATTAAGACAAAATGACACTTATTTTTTTTTGGCAAAATGACATAAGCATAAAATGTTATCCTTTTTATTAAGATAAATTAAGATGAAACAATTTTATTTTAGCAAAATGAAATTTCAGTAAAAGAAATTAAAATATTGGAGATTTTTCAGCTGAACTATAGCACTTCCAACTTTAAATTAAAACAACACAACCAGAAGGCAAACGACTATTACAGCCTGTTCGATTTTTTTTTTTTTTTTTTTGGGAGAATGAGCCTGTTTGATTTAAAAAAGAAATAGAAACAAACAATTTTTGTATTGAAATTTTGTTCTTTTTTTTTTTTTTTTTTTTGAGAAAGGAAATTTTGTTCTTTAGAATATTGTAATAGATAAAAATGCACATGTTATTTCAATCCACCTCGATTGGAGTAAATCTGTGCACATATTCGACTTTAGGAATGTACAAAAGCACTGAAGTACAAAAACTATTTTTGTTGCGATCCTCATCATGGGTAATACTGCAGAAAAAGAAAAGTATAAAGTAATAAACAAACAGACCGACTCTGTTGCTCAGAAAAGCCATCAGCCACTCGTTTTCACTTTTCAACATCTCACTGTTTGCAAGGAATCTCCACCACACGTTAAAGTCCACAGCTTCAATGCCGGGACTTAGCAGATATTCAAGAGCGTGAAATGCAAATTCATGTCTTCATCCTCAACTCTTTCTTTTTTAAGGCGTTTAGGAATGCGGCATCATTGTTTCTCAAATAAATAAATAAATAAAAACGGGGCATAATTAAATTACAGGGTTAAAATTCAATTATTTTATAAAATTTAGAATGAAATATTGTTTTCGTTTCTAAACTTTACTGAGTTTGGTTTTTGTCTCTAACTTTAAAATATATGTTTCTTTGTCCTTAAATTTTTGTAAACATATTTTTTTATGTCCTTTCATCAGTGTACACGTTAATTTATATCACGCATGGCCTAACAAAATGCTAATGAGTTAATTATTTTTAGCATTATTCCATTTGACTTGGACCAGAAATTTTATTTTTAAAAAGGTTGGACGCGTGGTATGCAATTATTGGTCACACATTGACATAACATTAGACAAAGACCAAAGTAACATAGGCTCTTTTTTTTCCCTTAAATTTAAGGCGTATGGAATTTCACATGGCATCGTAGTTGGCAAAAAAATATTTTAATATTCTCATTAGTTATGTCAATTTTTTTTATATAACACTTAAAATTATAGATTATTTTGACACAATATCAAAAAGTTAACGAATTAAATTGACACTTTTGACTCATTAGGGACTATCTTAACACACAAGGCCGGCATTAGGTGCATAATTAAACCGAAAAATTATAACCCAATGATTTGGAATCTTATAATCGTGTTAAAAAGACTATTATAAAATTCCAATACTCGTTCCTTTTCCCATGATCTCTCATTATCAGAATACATCTCATAACGCAAATAAGAAAACATTATTAAAGCGTAAAGAATTAGCATCTGCAACCATTAATAACCCATAAGGTAGTATAAAACTTTTTTTTTCTTTATACCAATGGTTATTTTAATATTTTTAATTTTCTAGCTGCTAAAGTCGATGACATTTTGGACATCTATAATCTAGCTATATAAAATTGAAGCAGCTTGGATTTTAGTTATCTCATAATATGTGCCACATAAGTATTTAAAGTTTCAAAAATTTACACGTTATTAATTTAATATATATTTTTAATTAAATTTATATTCTATTCCATATTTAAACCCTCTATGATAATCTTGGCATATTATTTTTTTTCAAATGGTAGAATATATAATTTATTATACAAACATAATCATAATAAGTGCTTAATGCTAAAATATATAGAAACATACATAGGGGTGGAGGGAGGGGGGCCATGATTCCCCTTAACTTTTTAAAAATCCTCCCTCTCTCTTGTATTTTTGGTTTAAAAAAAAAACAATTTTGGACATAAATTTAAATAATGGCCCCCTAGATTTTCCTAAAAACATATAATGAATTTATATAGTTGAATAATACTTTTTTTTTTGTTCCCTCTAATTACTCTTATGTCATACATAGCTCATTAAATTAAAAATATATCTAATGTATACCTACATGATTTAATTATGCTTTTATTAAATTGACTTGTATATGATTTTAAACATGTCAAGACTTGCTTTTTTATTTTTTGCAAAGATGTAAAGACTTATTACTTGACTTAAATATTTTTGTTTAAGTAAGAAAATATCATAGAGTAATGCTACAAACTGCTGATGTGGTAAATGGTTATTGATAAATGAAAAAATCATATTAATGGTAGATCTTAGTGAAAAACCAATAAGAAGTTGGTCATATCAACATTTTGTAAAAATATTGTAAAATAGTTTGTGGTTGTAGCATTACTCAATCACTTTATATTAAACTTTCTCATGCATTGCACGAGTTACTAATTAGTGTATATATATATATGTGGGGCCAGAAAACTTATGACCCGGCCCACTTTCCATTAGGACCCAGGGCCCGTGTCGAGGAGAGTAGTTGCTGAGGACAAGTAGTGAAAGACCAAATAGCCCAGAGATGCGGCCGAGGACGACCCTGTCCTCGGCATCCCAAGACTTCAAAGGGAAGAGCGACATGTCGTCAAAGGCAGCCTTCAAAGCGCCCCTAGAAGAAAAGGCGAGTAGAATGGGACTCACATGGGGGCACGGAGTGGGAGTGGTTCAAGGAAAAGACGTCACATCCGCATTAAATGCACCCACAAACGTCCTGGCCATATTGATGGGAAAAGACTCCTAAATAGTGTGGTTTCGGTTATTGCAACTAACAGAAAGTAGGGAGAGACAGCTGATGGGACAGGTACTCGAATAGGTACCTGCCTGATCGACATATGGAGGGTCAGGATCAACCAAGGAGGGTTATATAATATAAAGTCTTATGCGCCAAAAAAAGTGGGACAAACCGTCTCCCAGTCCCTTGAGCCCTAAACAAGGGAGAGTTATAAGAATACCAATCCCCTCGGACAAGGTCTAAGGACCGGAGCCGCTCAGGCCGTGCCGGAGGAAAGGTCTTATTAGATATGCTACTACCATGAACACCATGACTAACCACCGTCCAGTGACCAAAGTTTAGCCTTTCAGGCCACGCTCTATAAATTTTATTGCAAGGGCCTTTAACGTGCGAAACCCATATCGGTTGGGATCGTTACAATTTGAGTCCTTACAATATATATAAGTAAAACTTAGGTACATTAATTTAATTAGGTGTAGTACATTAAGTTCCTCAATTAAATTCAAAATATCTTGATGGATTGAATTTAATTTTTCTTCGAAAATAAAAAATTGTTTTTGTTTTATTGGTCAATACATCCAAATGTTTAATTTAATTGAGGAACCTAATGTATTACACTTAAGATACTATATATAAGTTTTACCCTTTATTTTTGTTATTAAAATAAAATAAAATAAAATGTAAGTCGCAAATTGAGAAATTGATATACATAACTTTTTATACTTCAACAATAAATATCTTTAAAAAAAATTAATAATACAAATTTGAATTAAAGTATCTCAACATATACTTTTTTACTTTTTATTCCCCCTATTTGCATTTCTCAAGTTTCAACAAATTCTAAATGCTATGAGAAACAAAATCCAAGATGATGTATGTATTGAATATCATTATTCATAAGACCAATAAAATTAGCATCTGCTATAAAATAACTGTTAATAAAAAGTCTAAAATAGTGTCAAAAGGAATACAAGGTCACATCATCAGCAAAGTACGGGTTATTATCAACTTTGGCTGCGTTTGAATCGACTTCAAAGTGATTCCGGAAATGATTTTCCGGAAAATGCATGCGTTTGGCTGTCACGGAAAACATTATTTTCCGGAAAATGATTTCCGGTTGACCATGAATTTTCCCTTTGACCACGGAAATCCATTTCTGCCTTCATTTTCACTTCAAAGCATTTCCGGAAAAAGAGAGAGAGAGAGAGAGAGCGCGCGCGCGCGAGAGAGGAAAAGAACATTCCAGTCAGTCCGATGATCGCCGGCGGACTCCGAGCTCCAGGCGGCGTCGATCTCGCGAGCTCCAGTCCGACGCCGCGAAGATCGCGATCGACGGCGCGATCTCACCTTCGCGAGATCGCGCCGTCGCGAGATCGCGCAGTTGATCGCGATCTCGCCTTCGACCGAGATCGCGATCGACGGCGCGATCTTGCGAAGCGTCGATCGCGATCTCGCCGTCGCGAGATCGCGATCTCGCAACGCGTCGATCGCGATCTTGCCCGCGCCGTTGATCGCGATCGACGGCGCGATCTCGCGAAGCGTCGATCGCGAGATCGCGCCGTCGCCGTTGATCGCGAGATCGCGCCGGCGAGATCGCGAGATCGCGCCGGCGAGATCGCGATCATTGATGATTTTTTCTGGATTTGTGTTTTCCTTCTTCTTTTCCAAACACCAGAAAATATTTTCCGGAAAATTTTTTGAAATGCAACCAAATACATGGAAACATTTTCCTTTTTCGAAAATTAGCATTTCCGGAAAATATGTATTTTCCAGAAAACGTTTTACAGCAACCAAACACAGCCTTTGATTCAAAAGGAATGAAAATCCAACACAACTGTTTTATTTATTCATTTATAGACACGATGACAACACTATATTCTATGCGTCGGTATACCGTGCAAAACACGTGCAAAAAGGCGCGTACATGGATCAGGCTGATAATAAAAAAAATCAGAGGAGAATTTAGGGAGTTAATTTTGTCTTAAAAGGGGGCAACACGCAAAAACCCGTGCAACCACGAGGCATCCACGACAAAACCTCGTCTCTCTCGTTGCGCCCACACGCTTGGCCTCATCTCATCTGATACGAAATTTCCCATCTAATCCTACCACGGACCACTGTTGAAAAGCGCTTCAAACTTGTAATAAATGACACGCCACTCGGCGTTTCCTTTCGTAGATATTGATGTGGACACGGACAACTCTCTGTCCCTCTACACATATATAAATTTAACGTGGGGTTCATCACCTAGGGATTGATAGTTACTTTGACTGGAGTCTCGTAATGGGCAAGCCAACAATTATGGGTGCCTGCCTCAGCAGCCCTGTAGTTGATAACTTGACACGGACAAAATTTATTGAATTCAACATATTTGCTTGAATTAGGACAAATTTTTCGTTTGAAATTTTGGGATGGATGATTGTACATACCTTACGTTGTCCACTAATAGTGGCGGCTCTAAATTTTGTTTTTTTTTTTTAAGGTAATTATTAAAAAATTTAAATTATACAAAATTTAATAAAAAGACAATTTGAATATATCAAATTCATAAAAAAAAAAGTAAATAAACAAAATACTATAATTTTTTTGTACAAACAAAGAGAATAAGAAGAAAAAAAAAAGACTAATAAAAGATAAAGTGCAAATTGAAAATATTGATATGAGAATAATAAAGTGACCACAACAATTTCATAACAAATCTTATGCAATAAGTTGTTAGTTTGTTATTGGTGGGTAAAACATGTTAATATTGAATCCGAACTAGAGTAATAGCTTACCACATGAGATTTATTGTGAAATTATTGTGAAAATACTGTAGATATAGTATTACTCATATATTTATTGAACTCAAATTCTTATGAATTTCAAGTAAAAGTGTTCAAAATTTTTATTATGGTGATCAAAATAGGTTAATTTAGTAAATAATATATTTTTTAAAAGTATATATATACAATTTTTTCAAATTAGGATGGTCATAGAACATATTAGTTTAAAATAATTATTTATATAAATTTTTTTTTGCATGTATAAATTTTTTTTTTTTTGACAAATGAGGGTGGTCCTAGGACCACCCTTACATACAAGTAGAGCCGCCAGTGTCCATCTATCATTCATTTCAAATTTCACGCTGACTAATATGTTCTCTGATATCATAAAACAACAAATTTTCTTTTGTCTTGTTTAAGGAAATATTCTTTTGGAATAACATATTTTTAATTGTTTATTTTGCTTAAAAAATTAACTGAATATAAATATAAATATCTGTCTAGTAGAAATAAGATTTTAAAACCTGTAAATAAGTTGAATTTTAAGTTTGCCCCAGCTTGCATGCTCTCAAAGTCTCAAGTTTCAAGGGTTATTCACTTATTCTCCCCACCCCCTAGGTAATCTATAAGTCTAATATAAAAGAAGGTATGAGTTTATAAAACCGTATTCTTTTATTGAACTCAAATAAAGTTAACGAAAAATTTTGAGTTTTTAAATTAAATAAATGATACTAGCTTTTAATAGTTATGAATATTTTGTCCATTATCTTTTCAAAAGGTATTATATTTTAGAGATTTTAAAATACAGTAAAGGATTAACAAAAAGATTTGGAAGGGCTACTTTTTTTTTTTTTTTTTTTGAGAATAAAAAAATCAAAACAAAAGAAACAAAACAAAAAATAGGTATATAAAATACAAAAAAGAAGATAATGCGCATGGTGTGTGTACCTTCTTTTAGTGCAATAACCTTTATACATTCTAGATTCCTTTCACACACATATTAAATGTTTAAATTGCTTAATCTTGTTTTTAGAAACAAGATTTTTTAGCTATGCTGTTTTTTTTTTTTTTTATAAGATTTAACTATGCTGTTGTTTGTCCACAACTGTTTATTATATGATATATTTGTCACAACTTATTAGTCATAATAAGGAAGTTAAGAAGTAGTCTAGCCTAAATTTGAACTCTGTAAAACATTTTTTTTTTTAATAAACAGTAATATTTATTAGAACACACACGAAAATAGTAATACTAGTGTTTTAAATCAGGTTTATAATACATTGCATAACCAGAGTACAATTGTAAAAGAGCCTAACCTTTGTTGTTTTATCGAAAAAAAGTGATATTAGGGCTATTACTTATTAAAAATCCTATCATTTAAGCTTACAAATGATTCAATTCTAAAAAAAAGAAAGCTTACAAACGATTTTCTTAGGGGATTTGGCTTACCTCCAGCTTGCAAAGTTAGGATATCTATTCTTACAAAATAGTTCTCAAACTTAGCAACCCAGTCCATCAATGGTGGACAGTTTGAAGCCTTTGTGGAATAAAATTTGGGGACTGAATGTCCTAGCCAAAGTGAAGAATTTGATTTGGTGTGCTTGTCAAAATTCCTTACCGACAAAGACCAACCTGGTTAAGCATAAGGTGATCACTGATGGCTTGTATGAAATCTGTAAGCTTCATCAGGAGGATGTCACACATGCATTGTATCGTTGCCCATAACTGGATATCCTCTGGAATTTGATACCACAGTGGAACCATGGCACCCTCGGGAAAAGCGTAAACTTCATCGACATTTGTTGGAAACAGGGAACCTAACTTGTTCACCTCAGTGATTTGGGCTATTTGGAACAGGGGCGGAACTACCCTTGTATTCCTTTCCCTCCCCCCCCCCCCCCCCCCCAATTTTTTTTTAAAATATTATTATATACATGTGTGTTAATTTTAACAATTTTGTTTTATAAAATTACATTTTATTTCCCTTTAACAATATCATTGATTCTTTTAAGAGTAATGCTATATTCGCAAACTTTTTTATAACATTTTTACAAACCTTTTTGGTAGCAAATTCTTATTGATTCACATATGGGCAAATTCTTATCTTATAAAAAACTTGCAGCTCTAGCATTTTCCTCATTTTAGTGACCATAAAAAAATTTATAGATCTAATATCTAAAACAAAATATACAAGTAAAAAAGAAAAAGAAAAAAAACTCAACAACAAAAATTACCAATAAAACTAAAAACAAAATTAAGCTCAATTAACTAATTTTATCTAAAATAAATAACCCTGCCCTTCAAAAAATTCTAAACAAAAATAATTTTGTTCTTACCTACAAAAGTAGCAGAATCAAAGGTTAAAATCACTATGCATAGCCAACAGTAAAACCGTTCCCCTAATTCAAAGTTCTGGCTTCGTCCCTGATTTGTAACCATTGGAATAACCTCCGATTGGGAAAACCATATGTGCCCCTTGGTTAGTTGTTGCAGCTAGCAAAGGCAAGATAGCTAGAGCGTGTCATAGCTCATATGAGTACACCAGTGCACCCGAACCAAAGACCAGTAGTTTTCTGGACACCACCTACGTCTTCATGCTACAAAGTGAATTTCGACGGAGCCACATTTACTGATGAAGGCAGTGCTGGTCTAAGAGTAGTGATACGCAACAACGAGGGACTTGTCATGTCCTTTCTATCACAGTTGATACCTCTGCCCCTCACCATTATAAAAGGTAGAAACATTGGCGACTAGATGGGCCATTGAACTTGCACTAGAGTTGGGTCTCCATAACGTTGAATTGGAAGGTGACTCTGAAATTTTAATTAAGGTCTTGAAGAGTGGTAATAGATCCTTGGCTCAGTACAGACATATTGTATTTGATATCCACTTCCTTGCCTTGCTTTTTTCATTTTTCAATTTAAAAGATGTTCGTTGGTATTATAGTAAGGTGGCTTATTCTCTCGCGAGAAGAGTTATCATTTCCCCTTCATTATCAATCTAGATGGAAGATGTACCATCAGATATAATTCTTGTATTGTAGGTTGATTTAACTAACCTATCCTATCTCAAAAAAAAAAAAAAAAAAAAAAAAAAAGCCTACCATAATAACACACATTGTCCTTTTTCTCAAAAAACAAAAAAAAAGATATTAAAACTCACTGCCACATCATTTTAGTTGATAGAAAAACTAATTACATATACAATTAAAAAAAATAGTAGAAGTAAGCCAAACCTTTGTCAAGTAATCACCCTAATATGACATTTATGATAGTTATTTGACATCTAATTGGTAAGTCATCTATAATAAAATTGAGAATATTTTTTGTATTATAGTAAGGGAAAGTGAGAATAATTTTAGTGTTTTCCTTATGAAAAATAAAGTTAAAATACAAAAGAATGAAAGGAAAGATGTAATTTAATTATTTAAACTTCATTGACAAAGATTCGGCCCCAATTACCTAATGAAAACAAAGACTGCCTTATTCGGCCCCAATTAACTTCCTGGTCGGTTTCCATCATTGTACAAAGGTTGTCCTGTAACACAAGCAAAGGGTATAGTTAAATGACAAGAACACCCTTGCACGTAGTTGAAACTGCCCAATCAATCCTCCTCACTCTCCTCCACGTGCCATGGCCATGGCCTAAATTGTAATGTAAATTAGTAAAAAATCCATTTATCTCAATCCCCAAAAGAGAGAAAACTAAAGCCCCAGAAAAAGTAAAAACAGAGGGACCGGCAGTTATCCATATTCCATACGAGTGAGAGAGTTCTCTCTTTAGTCTTTCCCGTAACGATAAAGTTTTGGGACGATAAAACCAGAAGCAAGCAAAGCACAATCAACCACCACTCCCAAAAACATAAAACTCTGTAACCCAAAAAAACATTTTCAACTCTCAGAAACAGAGACACACACTCTTATCTCCGTGTGACACCACGTGAACCCAATCACCATGCCGCCACAGGAGACCGAGCAACAGCAACAACCACTGTTAACAGTGGAGTCTGTCGAGGAGCCAGAAGAGACAGCCTACGAGTCCGACGAGAAAGTCCTGATTATTGGGATCGATGGTGAATCAGAAGGGTCGGACTCGGACTCGGGTCGGGCTCTGCCGTTTTCGTGGAAGAAGCTTTGGCTTTTCACGGGTCCTGGGTTCTTGATGAGCATAGCTTTTTTGGACCCTGGGAATCTGGAGGGGGATCTCCAGGCTGGTGCGATTGCTGGGTACTCGTTGCTTTGGCTGCTTTTGTGGGCCACCGCCATGGGATTGCTGGTTCAGTTGCTCGCGGCTCGGCTTGGTGTGGCCACTGGGCGCCACTTGGCTGAGCTGTGTAGAGATGAGTATCCGAGTTGGGCGAGGTTGTTGCTTTGGGTTATGGCTGAGTTTGCTCTGATTGGGGCTGATATTCAGGAAGTTATTGGGAGTGCAATTGCTATTAAGATTTTGAGTAATGGGGTTTTGCCTCTCTGGTCAGGGGTCATCATTACCGCTTTGGATTGGTAATTACTTTTTCTTTTAATAATGGGGTTTTGTTGCTTTTGGTTTTTACACAAATTAGACTACTTTTGGGCTTTGATTTTGCTATTTGTGGATTATGATCTTTCACTTCTTTTTCTGATAGCTAAAGTTTATGACTTTGTAGACGTTTTACTATTTAGCTCTGGAGAATTATTTCTTCTGCTTGCAAAAACAATTTTATTTGAATTTTGAAGTTACTTATTTGGAAAAAAAAAAAAAAAAAAAAATTTATTTGAAGTTGAGTGCTTTTTCATGTCAAAAATTTCTTTGCGTTTGTGTCGGTTAGAAGTAGAATTCTTTGATGCCAAACTATAAGTGATAAAGAAATTTATCTTTAGGCTTTTTGAGATCGTAGTAGATAAGTTTTTCATTTGATCTAGTCTATTCTCAAAATATATGATTATAGGGTGGCGTCATTCAAATCCGGTATTTTCTAATATTATTTTACGTAATTAAAATATTAAAATCTGGTTGGTTGCCCAAAAATCTGATTGGTGTAATATATATAAAGACTATCTCTATCATGCTGGATAACTTTATTAGGTTCTGTTGAGTGTCAAGTGAAAAAGAGAATTCTTTAGTTATATGCAAAAGAAAAAGTTAGTTTGGAATAACTTTTTCTTTCTTTGCATTTTATGAGCTGCTGAATGAAGCATATTTCTTTTTCTTTTTCTTTTTTTGACAAAAATACATTGTTCATGGGTTTAACAATAATGTTTCTTTTTTGCCTTTTAACAGTTTTATCTTTCTATTTCTTGAGAACTATGGTGTGAGGAAATTGGAAGCAGTCTTTGCTATTCTTATTGGGACAATGGCAGTCGCATTTGCTTGGATGTTTGGCGAAACAAAGCCAAGTGGCACAGAACTTCTTCTTGGTAATAAAATGCTTTCCATTTGGTTAGAATCTTTTTTCTAGCACCGGTAAGAAAGAGTGAAATGATTCAAGTTGAGGGAACAGAAAAAGGTAGATGATGACCAAAAATAACATTAGTAGAAGTAGTTAAATAGGGCATGTCAATTAAGGAAGTAACAAAGTCTATGATTTTGAATAGAATAGAATGGTGGAAAAGAATGCATGTGGTTATCTCTAACTAATCTTGTTGAGGATCCATAACTGACCCCAAAAATTTGAGACCGAGGCTTTGTTGTTGTAATTTGTCCTATATTTATAAGATTATTTATTTATTTATTTATTATGCTCCCTTGCACTAATACACAGTCAAATCGATTCATCTTTGTAGGTATTTTGATTCCAAAATTGAGTTCCAAAACAATAAGGCAGGCTGTTGGTGTTGTGGGTTGCGTAATTATGCCTCATAATGTATTCTTGCACTCAGCTCTTGTACAATCTAGGGAGATTGACCATAGGAAGAAAGGCCGAGTTCAAGAAGCTCTCAAGTACTACTCCATTGAGTGTACTATAGCCCTTGTTCTGTCATTCATTATAAATCTGTTTGTTACAACTGTGTTTGCCAAAGGGTTTTATGGTACAGAATTAGCCAATAGCATTGGCCTTCTAAATGCAGGGCAGTATCTTCAAGAAAAGTATGGGGGTGGGGTTTTCCCGATTTTATATATCTGGGGTATTGGGTTATTAGCAGCCGGCCAAAGTAGCACTATTACAGGTACTTATGCAGGGCAGTTTATCATGGGAGGTTTCCTAAACTTGAGGTTGAAAAAATGGCTGAGGGCATTGATCACACGAAGCTTTGCAATCATCCCAACTATGATAGTTGCTCTTGTCTTTGATAGCTCTGAGGACATGCTAGATGTTCTAAATGAATGGCTTAATGTGCTTCAATCAATCCAGATTCCCTTTGCACTTATTCCCCTGCTTTGTTTGGTGTCAAAGGAACAGATCATGGGCACTTTTAGAATTGGCCCAGTTCTTAAGGTATGTTGTTAATCCTTTCTATTCTGCATGTTCACCATAAAAATCATGCCATTTTATTTTTTGGGAAGGAAATGTTTGATGCCTGATTAGATAATTTTTTTAAAATAAATAAATCATTGTTTGGCTAATCCTTGAGTAATTACTTTCAAGAGATCTTTTAGAACTCCCATAATCTTTATATCTTGTACGCTGCTTCTGACAGATAACAATTTAGTACAAAGTTCTCCACTCTTGGTATGGCTTTATTGTTCAGAAAGCGAAAGGTTAATGTCATAGGATATTGTCATGGATGTGACTAGCAGTCTTCTCTGATATTTCATGCTTTTTGAAAAGTTGTCTTGAGTTTTATTTATGATTAGAAGATTAAAGGGATTAATGTTTCTATTAAGGCACATGAAACAGACCTAGTTCAATTGTAAATTATTGTTCATATAAAAATTATTGGTGGTTAATTGTAGCTATCCACCCTAAACTATGTAGTCTTGTTACTCATGTACAATGTCTAAACTACAATTTTTTGCAATGAACATCCCAATTTGAAAAAAAATTTGCAATGTTCACCCCACTATCCAAACATACTCTTAAAATTAACAAACTAGTGGGCCAATTGGGGTGGAGATCGCAAATAAATATGAACTAATCTGTTGATTTTGCCATATTATGGCACCTTACCACTCAACCAGCCTACTTCTTTGACCCTAATTTTGGATGGTGGGATGGGTTGTAAATTAACTCAAAAAAGTACATTGATTACAAAAATTTATAGTTTAGGGTTGATATTGCAAATGCCCCTTATAGTTCAGGGTGGATAACTACAATTAATCCAAATCTTCTTAGCCTATTTTTATTTTTGTGCCCATTTTCCCATAACCATAACCTGCACAGTTGGTGCTCAGTTTATCGTCTTTCAACTTCCTGGTTATATTACTAAGCAACTTGATGTGTCACATACGTGCTTGTATGGATGATTGTCTTGGTGTTGCAGTCTGTAGCATACATAGGCAGTGCATTGATTATGTTTGTATTAGTAACTTTGCTGGATTGTGTTTTTTTAATTTCTCCAATAATCTAGTGAAATGAAAGTTTGTGGTTTGGTCCACTATTTGTTGGAAGTATTTTGCTTTCTAGGTGGGGATGGTAAAATCAGTTTGACAGGAAGTGCTGGTGCTATCAGCTTGAAAAGTGGGCACAGTGCCCCCTTTAACTTAATGACCTATCATATATTCCCTAATACCCACCTTCTCCTTGAAGTTGGAATCGAAAGCTATTAGTCAGCTTCTCTGATTTTTATACCTTCCCCTGAGGGATAAGGATAGACAAGAATTATGGAATTTCACTCACTTGTCTGTTATAGCCAACTTGAAATTGAAGTTATAAATTATAGGTAAAATGGGTTGCTTGAACTTCTTCCGCCCTAGAAACTCACACCTTTTGCTTCTTAATTCACTTTGTTTCTTGTAGGTCGTACAAGATCAGCTCTTGTTTCTTTTGTAAATTTGCCTGATTTTTATTTTGCCATCTGATTTTAAGCTATCAGTTTTAAGTTCCTTATAAATTATAGATCAAGATCACCTATATGATATATCCATTCGTTATTTTCTCATGACTTGCTTTGTATGCTGCTCACAGTATTTTTTTTCTTTGCACAATGATCAAAATTCTTTAATAGTGGTTCAAGAGTTCACCTTTTTTTTTTTTTTTTTTTTAAAAAATTTTATTTTTAATTTTTTTTTATCGTTTATTGTAGACAACTTCATGGCTGGTGGCAGCACTGGTGATATCGATTAACGGGTATCTGTTGCTGGACTTCTTCTCCTCTGAAGTGAATAGTGCGTTGTTTGGCACAGTTGTGTGTGCATTTACAGCTGCATATATTGCATTTATAATTTACCTTGTTTCCCGGGGTGTTTCCTTTAGAAGTTGGTGCAACTTAGGACAACCCAAGATCGTAGCAGACACAGAAACTGAGTAATCAATGCCCATTGTTGGTTTCAATTGCAAGATGTTTGAAATTAGAAAATGCCAGATTGGGAAAGTGCTGTCAGAGTGCATTTGCACTGAAAGTTCTGATTTAGATTGACCTTCAATTGGTAATCATAGATCACTTGTGTACAAATTTGAAATCAGTAGCTTAATATCGTTTCTCTGTGCTGTATTAAGCAGCTCGGGGTTGTTGTTTTTGTATAATAGAACTCGTTTTTATCGTTGGTTTTATAGAGGGAAGAGAAATGCAAGCCATTAGTGCTTAAAGTCTAATCTCCCACAGCAATGTGCCCTTTACTTTTGTTAAGAGTTGAATAATGAAACTCCTGGAAGATCTTTATTTAACCTCTGTTTACTGGCATTTCAGGCCAATCCGTATAGTCTGTTCAGAATAATCGACAATATCTAAATAGTGAAATGCATGATCACCTAATTGCCCGTGCCCATGTACAAGCACACAAGCCAATCTTTGGTAGCCACCCTTTACACTAATTTTACTATCTCTGTAGTTGAATGTAAATATCAAGGTCAAAACTTTGGAATCTGTTATGGATCTTCAAGAAACTAAATAAGGTCAAATCAATTACTTGTATCATTTTATATTATTCTATCACATTCAAAATCATACTCTTTATGTTAGTGTTATTTTTGGTGTTATTTATGTAAATATCAAGTCATTTTTTACTATTTCTGTTAGTGTTATTTTTGGTGGTCTTCTAAATTTTTTAGCTCTTTTGACTTATATTTACTCACTCCTCTCCATTGTTGCATTAATTGCTCTTCGCCAAACGATCCCAAGTGATTTTTTTTCTCATCTTTTCATCAATCATATTTTTAAGTGAAATTTTGAAAAAGATTCGTCAGAGTCTAAGTGGAATTAGATGTAAACTGTTTTCTTAAACTAGGCTTCCCTCTTGATCGAGTTGATTTTCTATACCTTTTGTTAAGGTCCAAAAAATCACAATGTTGTACCAAGGTCCAAAACAACGCAAAGGATTGAAACCTAGGAAAAAAAATAAAGCATTTGGGCTTCCAATAAAGAAAAAAAGGGGAGAGGTCCAAACCCATTAAGGGTCCATAAGGAGGGACCCAAATCCATGAATGTGCAAGTTTCGGGCCCTATGAAATAAAGAAAAGAAAAAGCCCAGCCCAGCCATCAAAGGTTAGAAAAATCGTTGGGGAGCCCGGGAAAATAACTGGGCCAGGATACCTGGGGATTCCCAGGACCCTGGGATCCTCGGAACATGCAGCAAAGTCAGGTTTGGATTAAGACAGTTCAGGGGGGTACTAAGAAACACAAGGAACAAGAAAAAATATGTTCCTATTAGCCACCCAATGATGCAGAAAAGTGGTCAGAGGGCCTAAGAACCAACAACTCATGAGCAAGAGACTGGTACCTCGGGGAACCCAGGAAGAAGAACTAGGAAGGAAGGTGGCTTAAGATCTTTCAGCCTGACAGAAATGAATCAGCTCACCTGGGAAAAATGACAAAAGAGAAGGCCACCAAAAGGTGGGTTTGAAAAAAAAAAAAAAAATGGAATCTAAAAGCCTTGGAGAAGGAAATAACAAAAAGCCAGCCTTCTAGGACCCCCCAGAACGGGAAAGTCAGTAAGAGGCTTTTTGAAGAAGGAACCTCAAAAGAAGAAAATAATGAGGAATGAGGAAGGGACTAGCCACCAATGTTGTTGGCACAACATTAATTCTGGTACCCAGGAGAGCAAATGGAGGGAATCAATGGAACCCCGGAAACTCTAAGATGGCACTATAAAAGGGAAAGCAGCCAACAGTGAAAGGCATTCAACAACAGTGAATTAGAGTAAAAATCCTTGAGAAAACTCTGTAAAAATTAAAAAAGAGAGAAAAGGGAGGAAAATACCATCTGATATCCTCAAGCAGTTACTAGAGAACACACTTGGATTCAAAGGGATTCAAACTTTGCAAGTCTTAAAGGCCTGAAGGGCTATCTAAGTCTGTGATTTTTGAACTTATTTGGACCTTGTAACACATCCTAGTGAGCGTAGTGTATTACATAATCAAGAAAGTAACGAAGTATTTTACATTATTTTAAGGATCCCTAACGCTTTATTTTATGTTCCTTCTTTATCATTTCGTTCCTTTGCTATTTCTTGCTGTTCAATGCATATATTTCTTGTATGTTAGCATGTATGTGTTGTAGGATTCGTGCTCTGTGCACCGCTAGTTCGAAATCAGCCCAATTTAGCTGCGGTGAACCAAGCCTAGTTCCTTAAAATAATAAGTATTGGGCCCAGGATCCTTATTTCTACTTGGGCCTGTGTCCTAAAAAAAAAGAACCCACACACCTTTTGATCTTGTTTATTTGAACTTTGGGTCCTAAAATTTAGCCTTATGAGAATCAAATAATGTTAGTGGATACTTAAGAAGTGTTTAATCTTAATTAAATACTTATTTCTAAAAGATTTGATTAAAATATAAAAACTTGACTATTTATCTTTTTTTTTTTTTTGGATACAAGATAGAATTTCTACTCTAACATAATCTAAGTGTATATGTATGTGAAACTTTCTCCTCGAGACTTGAACCCGACCCTTGCTCCCTACACCCCAAAAGCACTTATACTTGTGGAGTGACAACCGCACCAAGAGTGCACGGTGATGACTATTTATCTATTAGTATTAAACAATTCTTTTGCTTTTTTTCTCAACCAAAAAAAAAAAAAAAAAAAAAAAAAAAAAAAAATCTTCGCTTAAGAATACACCCTTGTCCTAAGCTAGACCAATGAGGTTATGACATGTCATTAATCATGATTGATTTTTTAAATAACTGATCACAACTAGTTAATCATAATCACATCAGTCTAGTCCTAATCGTAGGGATGCACATTGACCATTAAATATCGATTCGATTGTAATTTTTAATCTGATGGTCAAAGCATTTGATATAAGTTTTGATTGTTAGAATTTTTAGATTTATTGTCAATGAAGTATTGGAAGAGGTCAAAAGTATGATTTTGCCCTTATACTGCGAAATGACAAGTTTACTCTTGAAATTAGGTGAAATAAAAGTTGCAAAATAGGAAGTCTACAATAAGAATATACAAAGTGAACTTTGATGGAGTAATATTATAAAAATTGATACCGTAAGAGTTGGGGTGGTTATCTGATAAGAAAAAAACAAGATTGTCACAAAAAGAGAAATGAACACGGGTTACAACTTGGTATATATAATTGTAGAAATTTTTTATATTTAGAACTAAGGCTTGTGTTATTGTTCTTGTTGTTAAGTTTTCGATTGTTTGTTAATACTTTTTTTTTAGAAGAAATACGAGGAACTTATTAGAAAGAAAATTAGTCATGATCGGCTAGAATAACATTATGAATGTGTGAAGGAACATCTTCCAACCACTTTGATAAAATAATAGTGCTTAAAGAAATAACTAAACATGGGAGATTAATGTTATGAGTGATAGTACTCGAAATAATAGTGGTGATTACTTTTGTATATATTTATAGCAAATTAGACAACTTTTTCATACTCATTGATAGGGATGGCAATTTTACCCCGCCCCGTTTTGACCCGCCCCGTCCCGCACGGGTTTTCCCTGCCCTGCAAAGGTGGTGGGGCGGGGATGGGGCAATATTTTGTCCCCGCACCTCGGGGCGGGGCGGGGATGGGTTTAGTATTTTTATCCCCGCCCCGCCCTGTCCCCGCTCCATACTAATAAGGACTATAATTGTAAATTTAGTAAACCCTAAATCACTAATATTTAAAGTGAAATACAAGACATTAGATAAAATATTTTTTATTCTAAACCTACTGCTATTGCCGCTGACCCTTCTCTATAGCCTATACACGTTTTTCAATTTTAAGCCAAACTCCACTCCAAGTCTCCAAGTCCAAGACGTTGCTTTTTACTTTTTAGGTTCATCTCATTCCTTTTGTTTTAGTCTTTCTTAAATCTTTTTTTTTTTCAGTTTGAATTTTGGTATTTTTTAATTTTTTTCTATCTAAAATTAGTATTTTTGTTTGTAGCTATTAAAGGAGCACAGTTGAAAGGAAAAAAAAGGCTGGTCCCTTACTCACTTAGTGCTTCCAATAGGCAGTAGGTATGAGACAATCATTCTTAAAGAACTAGTCAATTTTTATTTTGTTATGAGACAATGTTTATTTTGTTATGTTTATTTTGTTAAAGAACTAGTCAATTATCCTTGATGATTTTGTTCATGCAAAGACAATGTTTATTTTGTTATAAGAAATTTTGAATTATATTGTTACGTATTAGATTATTTAAGTACTTGGTTTATTTAAATGCTTGGATTTTAAAACATTTTGTTTTGTTGTGATTTATATTATTGTAGCAAAAAATTTATTTATATATATAAAATTGTATTAGAGGCGGGGCGGGGCGGGTCCCCGCGGGGCCCCAAGGGGCGGGGATGGGGCAAGGTAGTATGCCCCGCACCTCGGGGCGGGGCGGGGATGGGGAAGGGCAACAACCATGCAGGGCGGGGACGAAGATCCCATCCTCCAGCCTCGCCCCGCTCCATTGCCATCCCTACTCATTGACATTTATAAAGATGATAATTTTTTTTTAATTAATTATGTTGTGTATGGTGTATGTAAAATTTGGTAAGACTGTATTGTTGTTCACGCGTGTGTGTAAAAGTTATAACTTACTTTATTTATTAAAAAACTAAAGATTTAACTCTTTTAATATACACGTGTGTTTGGATTTGCTTTTTACTGAAAAGGTTATTTGTTGAAAGTTGACATAAGTATAGTCGTGCCTAAAATAAGAAATGAGACTTTGAAAAGTTTTTATAAATAAATTAGCTAATAAGTTAAAAGGGAAAAAGCAAATCCAAACACAAATTGTTGCTTGTATATATGTGTGTAAATGTATGTTTATTTATCTTGATTGATATACTAATATCGAAATTCAGCCTCCCAAATAAGTCTCAAACTCCAGTCATTTGGATTTGGGGTATCCTATCATTGTTGCTATTCTGCTTGATATACCTGAGAAGCACTGTCAAATTCTTAAATCTCAAGGATGTATTGTTTGTGAGATTGAACTGTTGGACCCTCCTAGGAATGAGAATGCCCAATATATGCAGAAATTATAGAGTCCTCTGGTGGACTACACCACTTGTCCACTATTCTACTAATAGACTCCCACTTGTTTAAAATTTTTGAGTCAGTAATCAGTTTTTGTTTAAAATTTTTTTCTAACTTAGCAATTTTAAACAGGTGAAAGTCTTTTAGTGGAATGACACATCATTTGTCCACCATGAGGACCTTATAATTTCTCCAATATATGATAGCATATTAAGTAAGCAAAACATGAACAATAAATATCAGCTATGTTACTGCATAAAATAAATAGAAGTACAAAATTAAATTGGTGGAAAAATGAGTTAAAAGGACACATCATTTGTCACCATGAGGACCTTATAATTTCTCCAATATATGATAGCATATTAAGTAAGCAAAACATGAACAATAAATATCAACTATGTTACTGCATAAAATAAATAGAAGTACAAAATTAAATTGGTGGAAAAATGAGTTAAAGGGGGTTTACTTGTTAGTTGTTATAGTATCAAAGTTTATACACAAAATTGGCTAATATAAAAGTACTGGGGGTAAGTGCAACTATCTCAAAGTTCAAGGGATGTAAATTCATTTTACCCTTTTATTAACATAGTGAAAGCATATGATAAGGTCCTTAAAAATGGAAGGTGGTGGGTTTTAAAAAGAGATGAGTTCATCTAAAGTATATTAAGTTGATTAAGGGTATTGTAGAGCTATAATTAGTGCGAGAACAAGTAAAGGCATCACAAGTGAGTTTCCTATCACTAGATGTTTGTATCATGGATTGACATTAAGTCAGTATTTATTTGCTCTTGTGATGAATTAGTTCACTAAATAGATTTTAGAGTAAGTCCCTTAGTGTGTTATTTTTGCAAATAATGTAGCCTTTTTGGATTAAACTAGACGTGATGTAAATCTCAAGAAAAATTTAATTTGGAGAGATGTTTTAAAATTGAAAAGTTTTTTGTTAAGTATAACTTAAATAGAGTACATAAAATGTAAGTTCGGTGAAAGTAGAAACAAAGATAAGGTGGTTGTTAGACTTAATAGTCAAGAGATTTTAAAGAGCAAGAACTTTTGATATCTTTGACTACTAATCAAAAGAGATAGAGAGATTGCAAAGAATGCAAATCATATGATAAAAGTATGGTGGATGAAGTAGAAAAGTGTATTACAAGTATTGTGTGATTATAGATTATCTATTAAATCAAAGGGAAAAGTTTACAAACTACTATATGACCAACTATGCTCTAAAGTAATGAATGTTATGTTTTTAAGAAGCAACATATTCATAAAATAAGTATAGAATCAAAATGTTAAGATGGATATATAAGAATACAAGGAAGATGAAATACAAAATGAGAAAATTTTCTTATAGAGAGGGGTGGCCTCTATTGATAAAATTGAAAAGATGAAGAGAGTTACTTGAGATAGTTTGTTATGTTTAAAGAAAAATGATTAATACACCAATAGCATTAATGGAGGAATTAGAACCTTAATTAATAAATTAAATATCTAAAACCTAATTTTGACATTTAAAAAATAATAATTTCTCCATTTTTTTTCACATTAAATATGTTTGTGCAACTTTTTTTTTTTGGGGCAGAATGTATATAGATACCAGCTGAGACTATGGGTACAAATGTTTTTTATTTACCCATATTATATATATATATATATACACTAAAAATATAACACATGAATTGATAATTTGACTCCTTACTTTAAGTTTAAAAGAAAAAAAAGTTAAAATCTCATAAATAAAAGCGTAAAATTAAAGAAAATTATGGTTATTTGGTTAAAATAGCATAACATTATTAAAAAAAAAGGATGTTGCACATAAAACCATGTGGTTTAGTATTTCTGCAAAAAAAAACCGTTGGTTTTTTAATGATATAATCAGTTATTTTGCAAATTCGATATTTCTTTCATGCTGATCTAAGGGTAATTATTGAGTATTTCCGAAGTACCATAAATGCGTATTCTCTCTTCTCACATAATTGTGGGTCCCACTAATTAAATTCATAGTGGGACCCATAATTTATGTGAGAGGGAAGTACCATAAATGCGTATTCTCTCTTCTCACATAATTGTGGGTCACACTAATTAAATTCATAGTGGGACTCACAATTTATGTGAGAGGGGAGAGTACGCATTTATGGTACTCCCGGAGTATTCAATAATTTTCCCTAACCTAGAATTGTATTATTCACTGGTTTGATAGTTCAATCGCTGATTCAATACAATTCTGGTAACTATGCTAATTTTATATTTGAATAAATTTTATGGATAATAATATTCAATTAATTTCAATCTTTGATATATTTGCATATTTATGTTAAAATTGAATATCATCTGATAAATTTTATAGTTTATATTCTTGTGTGGGTCCTTTTTTGGACAATACCCAAGCCCAAGTAGAAACAAGGATCCTGAGCCCTTTACTTGTTGTTTGATGGACTGTGCTTGGTTCACCGTAGCTAAATGGGGCTAATTACAAACCAAGTTATGCGCAAGTCACATAAAACTCCTCAAGGCAAAAATGTGATTCCTCCTAAGCAATAAAATACCATTATAAGTGTTTTAGTGTCATAAAATGATCTTTTTTTTTTTTTTTTTTACGAAACAAGAAAAATAATTATTCATAATATTCACAATGAGAAAGATATTGAAATAGAATATTTAATGCTTATCTTTTATTGTGTAAACATTTAAAAGAGTTCCTTCACTTGGTACCCCGGACGTACTGTCATGGTACCTTGGATGTACTGTCGTGGTACCCTGGACGTACTAGGCCTATAATCCCAGAATGCTGATTCTCTGAACTATAAGATCTTTCTCCATGCTTATTATGCAATGGAGTTTTGTCATTTTCCTTTACCTCTATAAGTCCTACATAAGAACACACTATACAATACACATATCTTTAAATAATTGTTAGTTTCTTAGATTAGGATATACATTTTAATACATATACATATATGTAAATGAATTTCATGAGAATGAGTCAGCCATGAGGATCTTGGCCGCAATTCTCACAGACTTAGTGCTTTTGCACAAGACTTGTGAGATTTGGAACTCAAGTCCAAGTGCCTTTACTTGGGCATTACCTTTTAAGATAGTTAGGTGAGGAGGATTTTGTGGGAAAGAGTGATATCTGATGTTTTTGACATATGTTTCTTTGGAGGCTAAGTGATATTTCAAATAATCTCAAGGATATAGGACGAATTCCTACTCCTTGGCTCTCTCTTGTTTTGTCCCTCTTTTCTTTCCCCTCTCTTGCTGGGCTTTTAAAGCTCTAAAAATATATATTTTGAACCTCTGAACTCTCCCCCTAAATCCCCATTTTTCTCCCCTCCCTTCTGCTATGCCTTAGTGTTCCTTTTATAATGGACATGGTCTAGTACCCCACGCGAAGACATCCTTGGTCTGCTGGGTAAAACCATGTCCTCTGGAACCTGAAAAGGTGCATTGGGCAGAAGTTTAGCTTATTTAGGCAATTATAGCTCAAAATGGGCATTTGGCTTTAGCTATAAATAAAAGATTCCTTCTTGGAAGTCAAATGAGTGGGTGGGCCGCTCAGTGTACTGGATAACAGTTTTAGTTGAAAATGACAATTGAGAGGAAATTGTGGGGAGGTGTCATGCACATGGGGGAACTGAGTTTTTCATTGGTTCATGCATTCCAAGCAAATATATGAACCAAGGGAAACTTTCGGGATCCTCCTTTCACCAGAAATCACTCTCCTACCGACCAAATCACTTCTCCCTTACTATCCACTCGAGATCCCACGGGCTTGGACCATGGGTTACAAAGAAAATACCTATTTTGTTGGATTTTTAATGGCTTTGTTACTGGAAATCTGATCATACATCTTGGTTTTCCCATGTGTTTGCCAAGGTCCTCTTCTCAAGGCTTCAAAAGGACACATCAAGGTCCTAGGGCCTTGATGCTCTTCTTGCTGCATATCCTCTGACCAAGATCCTTGCTACATGTCCTCTGGCCTGACCGATATCCTCTTATTTTTTCTTTATTATTATTATTATTATTATTACTATTATTATTTCTTTCTTTTTTTCTTCTTTTTGGGACTTTGGGCCTTCATGGTCCTTCTTAACTTCATGAATTGAGCCTTCTTTTGTTAAGGCCCATGGTCTTTCCTTTTCATAGAATGGACTTTTTTGTGAAATTTTAGTCCTCAACAATTCTTTTTTAAGAAATTAAATGGTTGAAGTTGAACTATTGAACCATGTTGAGGTCCAAAATTTCACAAGAAAGCCCATTCCATGAAAAGTAAAGAAGGCCCAATTCAAGCAGCAAGAAGAATCAACATTAAGGCCCTATTTATGTTCAGATTTCTAGCAAAAAGGCCATTAAAAAATCCAGCAAAATCTAGTGTAAGAACTGGGCTGGGATACCTAGAGGCTGCCAGAGGCTCGGGATCCTCGGGACGTGCAACATAACGTGGGATTGAGACAGTTCAAGAGGGGTACCACGAAATACAAGAAACGAAGAACAGATATGTCCTTCTCAAGCACCCAGTGGTGCAGCAAAGAACCAGAGAGCTTGGAGAGTGACAATTCATGAACAAAGGCTGGTACCTTGGGGAACCCAGAATGAAGAACTATAAGGGGAAGTGGCTGGGAAAACCTTCAACCCAGCAGAAATGGATTCCTCTCACCTGGGAAAAATGACAGCAAGGAAAGACAACCAAAAGCTGAGTCTGAAAAGTGAGAAACCTTGAAAGAAAAGAGATTGAAGGTTAGCTGCCCAAGGACGCCCCGGAATGGAAAGTCAACAAGTGACTTTTGGAGAAACAGCACTAAAAGATGAAAACTATCAGAAACAAAGAAATAACTAGCCATTAAAGTGGCTGACATAACAGTGGCTCTAGTACCCAGGGAGCCAAGGGGGGAGAATCAACGGTAACCTGAACTCTAAAATGACACTATAAAAGGGGAAGGCAGCCAACATTGAAAGGGAATCTGGTAATAGAAAATCACAACAGAATCATTAAGAAACTCTGTCAAAAACTCAAAGAAAGTAGTGAAATATCTCTCGGTATCCTAGAAACAGCCACTATAGCACATACTTGGATTCAAAAGGATTCAAACTTTGCAAGTCTTAGAGGCTTGGATAGCCATCAAAGTCTGTAATTTTTTAGCTTATTTGAACCTTGTATCACGTCTTAGTGAACACATTTGTAATCCACAATTAAGAAAAACTAATGAAGTATTTCTTATTAATTTGAGGATCCCTAACAATTGTTTTGTGTATTTCTTGATTACTTTGCATTCCTTTTGCTGTTTTCATTGTTATTCAATACAAATATTCTCGTTTGCTAGTTTATGTGTATTGTAGGAATCTTGCCTTGTGCACTACTTGGTTCTTAAACAGCCCCTTTAGCTGTGGTGAACCAAGCCCAATCCACCAAACTACAACTATTTGGCCCAGGATCCTTAGGCCTGTGTGCTAAAGAAAAAGGCACCCTCACAAACCATAATATCATTTCAAAAGATGACAATTTTTCTCCACCCCGACTCACCTCACCTTGAGTGGATTTTCTCCTCCCGTAAAGGTGGTGCGACAAGAATGTGATGCAGGAGCATATACATCATGACATTTTGATTCGCTTGGATTGTAACTGCTAGGTACACGTGGGTGAGCTGACAGATAGTTAGAATCAGCTAAGCTTGAGGTAGTTGCAAGTTGCAATTGTAACTAATTCAGTTACATAAGTTAATTACATTTCCAACTATGAAGCAAAGCTTGGTTACTTGAATTAATTAGTATAAATAGTGTTAGTAATGATTGGTAATTCAGATTTGGCGAATGAGAATTTTACTTAGCCTTTGAATGCTAAATTTCAAAGAATATTCTTTGTGCAAAGTCTGCCTATAATAAACTCTTACTTCCTTCTAAACCCAAGCCTAAACACATACCCCCCTTATCTACCTGCATCAAGATGACATGAGATTTTTTCCCAGTACCTTAGGGTGGGATAAGGACAGATTTAGGCTACCCCACCTTGCATATATTTACAAAAACCCCATTTATGTGATTTATATTTCAAAAACACCTCTAAAATAATTTCTAACTTATATTATTAAGTATTAAAATGGTTAGATACTAAGATTGTTTTTATTGTCTTATTAAATACTTTGATTTATATCATTGAGTTGCTTAGTAAAAATTAGTTTGATTTAATACGATCTGTAGGGTCCCGATTTGGGGTCCAGGCCCAATAGGTAAGTGACTCTGGCCCAAGGAATCCAAAACAATGAATTTTTAGAGAAGTGGGTTACAGAACTAGGCCTTGACAAAGCGCATGCTAATGAATGTTGGGCCACGCAACAATTATAAACAAGAAAACCTTCTCTATGTCCGTTTTGTGTATGATCCGAGGAGACGTGGGAGATATATCTCACTCCTTGCTTAATGATTCTGGTTTTTCCCTTCTTTTTCCCCCCCCTTTTCCATGGGGAGTCTTCCCTCTTATATAGCCCCTTTTAAGTCACTAGGACCCTACACTTGTTGATCATCTGGGCCTTCACCTGCGTGCTCGTCCTATCGGACATCTCCCCCGCCTTTCTGTGAGTTGCGGTAGCCAAGATAACACTGTTCACAAGTCCCCTCCCCATTAATGCGGCCGGAAAAGTAGCTATCATGCATTTAATGCAGCTGCCTGTAGCCTCTCACTTGACCTCATACACTGTCACCCCTCTTACGGGTTTGGGGGACTCATCCCTGTTACCCACATTCGTTGGAGTGAGCTCTCATAGCTGGCAGAAGACATGTTTGAGCCACATTTGACACGTCCGAGGAGACCTTCCTCCTCGGATCGCCCCTTAAATGACTGGGCCCACAAAAATTGGACCTGGAACCTTCAGCATACCTACACCTTCTTCTCGGACTCGATAAATCTTCCCATACTGGGCCTAAGGCCCATTGTATGACCTTGGGCCTTTGCCCCTACACGATCAATTTAATTGCAATTTTAAGCCTAATTTTTATATTATTATTATAATAGGAGCGGAATGGCCTAGCATTACAGGTTAACATAGGGTGGGGTCTTGTGGGCAAAGTCTCACAAGCCTTGTGGGATAGGGACCGGGCAAGGCGAGGCAAGGCCAATACGTTGCGGGGCAAGGATCAAGCACCTATAATCTAGTCCCGCTTTACCCTAACGGTTTAGGGGCTGTTTAGTTGTTCTAGTAACGTTATTTGTATTTTTTTGAAATACGTGTGGGTGAAAAAGTGTGTAGAAATGCGTGTAATGTTGTTTAAAAACTGAAAACATATTGTTAAACCACTCTACCAAACAGAATGCTCGGTTTGTTTTCGGTTCGGTTTTGATAATTATTATTATTATATTTTTTTTTGGAATAGGAGATAATTATTGTAGCCGGACAAACGATATACGTATAGAATGCGTATAGGCCAAACGATTTTTAACTTTTTGGCTGAATACATTAGACGCTATACGATTGGGTTATAGAACAAAAGGGAAAGCGTATAAAAACGACGGAAATATTTCCTAGAGGTGAACCGACCGTCATCTAAATATTTCAAAACAGCGCGTTAGGGTTCATACGGCGACACAGCCCAAACAACTACAACAACCAAATTAGCCATTGAACAAGAACCGTAACCTCACTTCAAGAATTACCTTCTATATCCTAAATCTGCAACCCAGCAAAAATTGAATTCGCTTCTACTTCTAGCATTGCTATTTACTTTTCTCGCAACTCTCCAGGTACGCTATTCAATTCCCCAACCCCACCGCCTTTCTAATTTCATTGCGTGCTATATTTTCTATGTAAAGGGTAACCCTATTTGTGTTCTGCGCATTGGTTTAGGGTAATTAGATTTTTTTTTTTTTTTTTTGATCTTAGCCCTAGGTTCCGTTTGTTGAATGAAATTTATATCTGCTTTTGAGGACCCATAATGGTTCTAATGCCTTCGAAATTGTGGTTCTGGAAACTGAGATGAATAGGGATATGGATTGAATGATTCAATTTGAAATTTCTGTGTTTCTTGATAATATTTGAAAGACTGGTAAATCAAGAACTAGACTTTTATTTATTTATTTAATGATTCGATAGTTGGGAAGGGAGAAATTTGAACTCTGTACAGTTCCGTTTGAAACACCAAGAAGTGCCAGTTGAGCTAGGTACGACTCTTGACAATCTAGCCTAGAACTAAGGGCAAATGTGGATATGGCATGTGTATGTGTATGGGTGATTAAGATCAATGCAAAGAGATATTTAGTTATTTAAAGGGACAATGACAATCTTTAGCTTTTCTCGATACTTGCTTTGTAAAGATCCCTAGTATAAACAGTAGGAGCCATGTAACAATTCTCGTATTGAACATTGATATGAATTCCTCTAATTTCTCTCTAGGCTCTCTTTTTAATCCCCTTTCTTCTTTTTGGGAGGGTGACTACCTTGAACTAAGTCAAAACCAAAACCAATAATTCCCGTTTCCATCCTTTAAGACCGTAGCAGGTTCGCTACATGGCAACCTTTCTAGGGCAAAATAATCAATTATTGGTATGCAGTATGCATTGAAGTTCATAGAAATTTAACTGAGCTGCTAAGATACGGAAATAGGCAGTCATGGAGTTTTCTTTTTCTTTTTTCCTCGAAGTTATGTGATACTAAAGGAAGGAGGTGAGTCTTTTGGATTTTGTCAGATTGCATTTTTGGTCCTCAACATCTGACCTTTGTTACACTTTAGTCCATAGTCTATAAAATGTCTCAAAAAGTTCTTTACTATCATCTGATGGATAGAAAATTTTGACGTAGCAAACGGAATTTATGAAATCAAGGTCACTTTGATGACTTGGAGCCTATAATATGGCATGAATCTTGTTATGTAATATCAACATTTTCCATCCATCAGATAATGATAAGGACCTGTTTTCAAACAAATTTGTAAGTATAGGAATTAGGAATTAAAATGAAACATTTTAAAGTATAAGGACGATTTTGAAACGAAAGTCAAGGGTTGAGGGCACTGCCTTGGCGAGGTTCCACGTCATTAAAAAGGAAAGAATAAAAGGTTGAGGACCAAATATGTAATTTAACCTTTGGATTTTCATTGAGTGACTAGTTCAAACTTTGAGGCCTCAGATCCTTAGCTTTGGAAATCTTCATTTATGTGCTCTTATAATGATTTAAAATTTAGGGATATTTTCAACATCGTGTGTTAAGTTTGAGATGGTTTGCACCCCCATTGTAGATCTTGGTACTTATGAAATTTAACAAGAAATATGGTGTTTCATTGTGTTTCTTTTTTTGTCTGATCTCTTTATCTTTAAAAGGCAAAGCAATTGATCTTGGAACTCCTATCATTTTTTTAATTGAAAAAATTCTATCATTTTGAAAGAAATATCTACTCATAGTTGCAAGTTATTCCCCCAAAATTTTTCAGCCTCCCTTGATCAAGTTGAGGTTTGGTTTTTATTTTTTATTTTTTTATTTTTTCTTTTTGGTTGTTGGGTTTTTTTTTGGGGGGCAGGGGGGTTTCTTGTAACAGAAAAATAGATCCAAATTTGCATCAATGCACGTGCATGAAAGTTGTAAATCTCCTTTATGTGAACTTATATCAGACAAAAACATAATATTGAATATACTTATTGGCTCATGAAAATGCTTGCTTTCCCTCTTATTGCTTACTCTTTAACCTCTTTTTATGTTTTTTATAGAACTGCTCCTGAATCTCAGTTGAACACTCTGCGTAACCATGACTGATATAGAGCAAGCAGGGGCAAAAGATACAACATCCTCTCTGATAGAACAGCTTGGAAATGCATTTCTTGATCTGCATGCTCACAAGGATGCTTTTGAGGATGAGGTTCAGTGGACAGAAGTCGAAGAACACTTCCGCAACCTTGAGACGTTATTGAAGGAAAAATTTGAACAGCTCGAAGCAAAGGAGAAGGAATTTGAGGAGAAAGAAACTGAAACACGCTTATTGATTGTGGAGAAAGAGGCAGCTGTTGCTGCTAAAGAGCAGGACCTGTTGGATCGAGTGCAGGAGCTAAAAGATTCTGCTGTTACTGCCATTGCAGAGGCACGATCAGTTCACCAGCCAACATCTGTAGAGGCTGTTGATGATGGGGACAACAAAGACGGCAAGGTAAGCAGCTCTCTTGGTGATATGAATTCCCCAGAGGAGGATTTTTCTCATAAAACCACTGAAAATGCCGAAGGTGTGGCTGTTGTGGCTAAGCCACGCCCAGAGCTAATGCAATTATGCCAGCAGATGGATTCAAAAGGGCTTCTGAGTTATACAATGGAGAATAAAAAACATCTAAGTGCCATTCGAGAGCAACTTTCTGTTGCACTTGAAAGTGCAACTGAACCAGCCCGTTTGGTGCTGGATTCACTGGAGGGGTTTTACCCCCCTGATGAAACTACCCAACCAATGGATAAGAAGGATGCTGCCCTTCCGGGCATGCGCAAATCCTGTGTTATGTTTATGGAAGCCATGACTGCCTTATTGGCAAGAGTTGACCCAGGTGGTGATCACCTTCTGAACCCCGAGACCAAGCAGCAAGCCAAGGCAATTGCTGATGAGTGGAACCCTAAGTTGGCTAATTCAGGCATTGATGCTGCCAATGGAAATTCATTGGAAGCAGAGGCATTCTTGCAGCTCCTCGCAACTTTTAGGATTGCTTCGGAGTTTGATGAAGACGAACTCTGCAAGTTTGTACTTGCAGTTGCTCACCGCAGGCAGGCGCCTGAGCTCTGCCGTACTCTTGGGTTAACACACAAAATGCCAGGTTGGTGTTCTTTCAACTAACTGACCTGATGGGTTCCGGAGACTTCTGCCTTGTTTCCATGAGATGTCCCTTACACTATGTTCCTTTAGGTTTCGGTAGCTTGTCAAATAACTTGAGAGACACGACAACTTTTGTTCCGCTGCTTCGATATTATTCTGTCATTACTAAAACGGTCATTTTGTTATTGGATACAGATTGTGATGAGCTTCCATTTTTTGTGCAGGTATTGTTGAGTCATTGATCAACAGTGGAAAACAAATTAATGCGGTACGTTTTATTCATGCGTTTGAGCTCACAGAAAGCTTTCCCACTGTGCCCCTCCTAAAGTCATACTTGAAGGATTTGAGGCGAAACTCACAAGGAAAGGGTGGGAACCCAGAAGGTGTTGGCGGTTCACAGGTACGTTTCTGTCCATTAGACTGACCAAGTGATGCTTTGGGAATTTTCTTGTATAGATTATTTACTGGCCAATTTTTGTTCACTTGCAGAATGAAGTAAATGCACAAGAACTTGCAGCACTGAAGGCTGTAATCAGGTGTATTGAAGAGTTCAAGCTTGAAGCAGACTACCCACTTGATCCACTTCAGAAAAGGGTTGCTCAACTGGAAAAATCCAAGACTGATAAAAAGAGGGGTGGAGATTTTGGTAGACGTCAACAATCAAAGAAGCCAAGAGCAAATGGAGGGTTCCGTGGATTCCGTGCACCAGTTGCCTCAGCTGCCACTGCTGGTAGGCAGGGTCCTCCTGCTTTTGTTGAGAGGGCAGCATACACTGGAATGTCAGAGAGGTATCCTCACGCTGGTATGGCAACATATGATTATCAGGTTCCTAGCCAGCCTGCATATGTTCAGCAAGCTAATGATCAAAGATTATATTACTATCCCCAAGATGACAGGGTTACTCCAACCTCATATAATGCTGCTTCAACTAATTATGGTGGTTATATTGGTGGTGGATTACAGTCTTCGCACCAGCCATACATGTAATTGACATTTGCAGGTACTGTAGGAATCAAGCCTAGAGATGCTGGACTAACTCATTTGCTAATTTATCGGTGTTAGTATGCTTCATATTGTTGTTTCCATCAGATCCTTTTCCAGTTAAGGCTTCTTTTGTCAATGCACTCCAAATGTACTTCGCTAGATTGAACCTATATATTTTTAGTTGATGGCAGTTTAAGTTAGCCATGCAAGACTTGAATATGTTCAATTGATGGTAAAGCTTATGTTTTCAGAGATTAGCTCACTTGTTTTTCCCCCCTCAAATTCTTATGAGAGCCTCAACACTGGCAGATGACATGGTTGGACTACGATTAAGCCATTTGTTACACCGATACCGATTTCTTTTATGTTCTTTTCTATTTTTGATACAAAGGAGTTGGTGTCACACCCTTGGGACCTCTAGGTTTATGTCATGTCCCAGATTAATAAGCTTACCACCCGGGTACCCCATGGCTGTGTTGCCCTTTTCATTTTTATACAGGATATTGGAGGTGATTTTATTGTTGGCCATTACAAAATAAATGGATAAATAGAGTTTATGCATATAACATTTGTAATTATCAATCTTGATTTGAGATTTTAAGTAAAGAATAGTGGTATTCAAGGAGGCGCGGTGAGACCGAAAATGCATAGGCTTGCTTTATAGTAATAAAAATAAAATAATATACATAATTCCCAAAAAAAAAGGGTAAAAGAAGAATATCGAGACTCTATAAATCTAATATAATGTTACAATCGAGTTAATGATGCATGTAATAGGTAAAAACTCCATACAATGTAATTTTATTATGTTCCTAGAAATCCACTATTAAGTCCCAAATATTACAATCTCAACCTGATATGATTCCCTCCCCATACATATGTTACTGTTATTCCTGGTTGTTCAGCTTAATGAATAATTCAATTCTCTTGCTAAATATTCTTTCTAGGTCTCTCTCTGTCACTCCTTTGTTCCCTTCCCATTTTCTTTGAAGAAGGAAGGGATGTATTTATAGGTAAAACAGACTCATTCCCTCAAGAAAGTATGGGAGATGATAGTGATCAATGGCAGAGCTAGAAAATTTTCTCAAGGGGGGGCAAGCCAAATGTATCACAGTATTCAAGTAGCTATAACTCTCTCAATATAAATGCGTATGACTTTATTTTTGGAAGACAACAACAATCTTTTGCTAAAGAGATTTACTTATATATTTTTATTAACTTATACTTTAAATGCTCCTAAAATTAATGACTTATATATGACAAAATAGTCAAGTCAATATTAAACGGAAAATAAAGGAGACAACAATAAATTAAAGAGCATTTATACTTATTTTAAAAAAATGAAAGGGGCCATTACATAAAATTTACTCAATATTTTAAAAGTTTAACATTAAATAGAGGGGGAGGGGGCTTTTTTGGAAAATCCATGGCCCCCTTCCCTCCGCCAATGACAATGATAGTTGTTCTCAAATTGTCCATGTCGTCGTTAGATTAGGGGAGGATTGTAGGACTAATCCTACTTCTGCTATTTAGATAGGTCATTAAGCATTTAATGTTCGGTAGTTGTAAGTAGTTGATAGTAATTAATGTGAAGACAATAACTTCATTTTTTTCTCAAGCAACCTCTCCTGAATTTGTGGGGGTTCATCATTTGGCTAGGAACCTTCCCCTTCAACGGGCCAACGGGCTTCATGGCCATGGTTGAGGAACTCCAAGGCTTGTGAATTCTATGAAGCCTAGGATATGGGTTTTTCCAAAACTTGGCATTAGGAGTTTGGTTCGATTTTGGGACCTCGATGACCCCTAGGAAAGAAACTTCTTGAGGGTCATCCCATTCGGCATATCCCTTGAGATGGGCTTATAATGGCCTATTGACAATGGGCTTGATTGGGGGAAGATGATCTTCCACCCATCCACAACACAAATTATTAAAGCTATTAGCCCCCCCCCCCCCCCTTCTCTCAAAAGAGAGGGTAAAAAACTAATGTAATGTTAAGTATCCGAAATCTTGTGATTAACATTGTACTAATATCTTTTTTCCTTCTCTTTTTATCCATTATCACACTATCCACTGTTTTTTTGTGTGGACAATTCTATTATTACAACAGGAGAGGGAGAAATTGAATCACGAATATCTCCATTGGAAATACTAGGGTTGTGTTTGGTTGGAAGTGAAATAGGAAAGATAGAAAAGAAATGAGAGAAAATAAGTTTTGGGGTTGTTTGGAAATGAGAGAAAAGTGGGAGGATTTTTCGCAGAGCCTTGGCATTTTCAATGAATTGCTTTTACAAAATTAACCCCATTCCTTCACGTTAGTTACCTTATATGCCTTCATCAATTTTTGTCTTTTTCTTCATTTGTTTTTGTCCATATGCCTGTGAAACGTGCTGCCTTTTTATTATTATTTTTTATTTATTTATTTTTTCTATTACAAGTGGGCATGGTTGGCTTTCTCTTTGTTTGGTTCTTTGCTTTTATTTTATTTTTAATTGGACATGATTTTTGTTTTAATAAACTTGGTGGGATTTTTTTTTTTGACTAATTGTTTGTTTATTTTTTTAATTGAGTTCAAATAAATAAGTTTTCTATCTCTCTACTTTTCCATCCTCCCAACGAAAGACATATAAGAGAAAACTAAATCTCTTCTATACTCTCACTTTTCTACCCCTCCAACCAAACGAAAACTAAGAGGTGCAGTTGAGGTACAAAACTTTCCATCCTTAAAAAAAAAGATTTGAAGATTTATTTAAAAAATAGAAAAACAAAATCAAAAGAATTTGAATAAATCTCCTTATCGAATAGTGGATACCTACTTTGATTAGGCATTCACATCCCATATCTTTAAACTATTTTATTCTACCATTTCAAAAACTACTTTATCTATTATACCATTCCATTTTACAATACTCCCAACATCCCAACTTTTATTTTACAATACAACACATTAAAATAATATAAATTATACAATAAAATAATAAACAAATTATCTATCATTCCCCTCTCTCTCATTTCTGTCCCTACCTCTATGTGCCTCTCTCAACAACCAAACAACCCAATCACCACCACACCACCACCATGCCCACCACGCCACCATTGCCCACTGCCCAGCAAAATCCCACCAAAACCAAAAATCCAAATTAAGAAAAAAAAAAAAAAAAAACCAGCAAATACCCACCAAACCTATTAAAAAAAGCCAAACAACCTAGTCACCACCACCACGCCTCCACCATGCCTACCACGCCACCACTACCCACTGCCCACCAAAATCCTACAGGAACAAAAACCCAAATTAAAAAAAAAAAAAAAAACACACACACACAATTGTTAAGCAAAACCCAGATCAACGCCAATCAAAACACACAAAACACAACACACATAGCACCGCCACCGCTAGATCAACGCCACCACCATTGCACCACAACACACTGCCACCGCTAGATCAATGCTGCCACCGCCACACCACCGCTAGAACAATGCTGCCACCATCTCACCACAACACACAAAACCCAACCCATCATCGGTGAGTTTGGCAACCCATCATCGGTGAGAAATCACAACCCATCTTCGGCGAGCTTGAGCAACCCATTGCCGCCACTAAACCCATGTCGGGCCTGTGCCAGAATATGCCCATCGTGAAAGAGAGATGTGATGAGAGAGAAAGGCTGTTGTGGAGAAGGAGAGAGGAGATGAGAAACAAAGAAAATAAAGAGAGAGAAAGAGTCAGATTCATTGGTGAAAATGGCACCGTAGCACCTTTAGGTGAAATATATGGAAATTTACCACTATTTCGGAAATAAGTAACAACTTACCACTTTTTTTATACTCAAGTTCATGGAACTTGAGTTCCATCAAAAAAATTTCGGCTATTTTTTGGCTATTTTTTCAAAGAACTCGAGTTCATGGAACTCGAATACCATTTAGAACTCGATTTTCCCAAACTCGAGTATCAAAAAAGTAGTAGATCCCTACATATTTCAAAAACAGTAGTATATTCATATATATTTCCATGAACAGTGATAGAAGGCCATTTTGGCCCAAATTCATTTATGGGTGAATAAAAAAAAAATTATTTAGTTTTACAATTGTGCTACAGTACCGTCACAAATTTGTGATGTGACAGTACTGTAGCACAATTGTAAATTTTTGTAGGATACAAGACCGGATAATGGGACCTTTTTGTGTTTTGATAGTAAAATATATCTACATTTGGCATATAGCAGTCCAGGTGTAAATGCTCTTACAATATTCCACCATCCTAGCAAAAACCCAAAAGTTAAATAAATAAATAAATAAAAACTTGTCAAGAAAAACCCAAAACTAAAGTAAAAATAAATGTAAGTACTTAAGAATAATAAAAAAAATTCCACGATCTCCACAGTCCTCACCAGTTGAGGAGTAAATAAATTAAAGTTGACAAGTTGATTAGCATTAAAAATTTCAGACACATTACCTAACAAACAAATAAATACAAAAATAATAATAAATAAGTTTTTTCTAACTGACTTCCCTCCTTCCTTCCCTCCCTTTCTCTCTCTCTCTCAACGAGCTACCGTTTCGTTTTGTTCACTCGACCTCTTTACCTCCCCCAGCCATTCTCTCTCTTCTCGAAAGTTGAATCTCGATCTGCATCCATTTCATTTCGCTAACTATCTTTAACTCACTCTCTCTCCCCCGACCCACCCACTCACCCAAATGGCTCGGGCATTATTAATCCAGCTCTTCACCTTCACCATCCTCCTGATCGTCCAATCATCTCCCTCCACGTCACTCCTCCCCCGCCCTCCTCACGGTGGGCCCCGCCAGTCCATGCTATTGCCTCTCTTCCTCTCTCCTCCAAATCCCCGTCGCCACCTCCAAAGATCCGACCCGCAAACCCACCCCAACGCTCGCATGGGCCTCTACGACGATCTCCTCCGCAACGGGTACTTTTCTCATTCATTCTCTATTGCTTGCTTTTCGATTTAGAACCTGGAAATGTAGGATTATATTTATTTAGACTAATCTGTAAGGATCCATAGCAAAATTTTGGGACTAAAACTTTGTTGTCGTTGTTGTATTATAGATACTACACGACGCGGCTTTGGATCGGTACGCCACCTCAGATGTTCGCTCTTATTGTTGATACGGGAAGTACTGTCACCTATGTCCCCTGCTCTACTTGCGAACAGTGTGGCAGACACCAGGTCTAACATTTCTTAATCCTACAGTTTTTTTTTTTTTTTTTTTGGTTTGATTTATGTATGATTCGTAATAATGATGTTTTTGTTTTGTGCTAACTAGGATCCGAAGTTCGAACCAGAATTATCTAGTACCTACCAACCTCTGCAATGCAATTTGGATTGTAACTGCGACAGTGAGAAGCTACATTGCGTGTACGATAGACAATATGCTGAGATGAGTAGCAGCAGCGGTGTTCTTGCTGAGGATGTTTTGTCCTTCGGCAATTTGAGTGAACTCCAGCCGCAGCGTGCTGTTTTCGGCTGCGAGAATCAGGAAACCGGCGACCTTTACAGTCAACGTGCCGATGGAATCATGGGTTTAGGCCGGGGTGAGCTTAGTATTGTGGATCAACTTGTTGAAAAAGGTTTAATCAATGATTCATTCTCGTTATGCTATGGTGGAATGGATATTGGCGGCGGCGCTATGGTTCTTGGTGGCATTTCTCCTCCAATTGACATGGTTTTTACACAATCGGACCCTGTACGAAGGTGTGTTTTGTGTGAACAAATTAGTCTTATTGATATAAGACATCCCTGTATTTATTTATTTTTTCTCCTAACAAATACATTTGATTCGCGCATTTACTCTAGTTTCGGGATGGCAACAGTCCATACTACAATATTGATTTGAAGGAGATACATGTTGCGGGGAAGCCATTGATGTTAAACCCAACTGTCTTTGATGGAAGGCATGGAACTGTCCTGGATAGTGGTACAACATATGCTTACTTTCCTGAACCAGTGTTTATAGCATTTAAGGACGCGGTAAGATCCTGTTCTCTTCGTCAATTCTGAATGAGTTTCAAGAGGATTTATGAATATATTCTTGCTTAACTTACATTGATAAGTGAACTTTTGAAATTAGTCTAAGTACCTCATAATTCTTTCTGAATGATATTAACAAAGGGGCTATTTGTAGTTACAGAAATGATAAATAAGAAAATAAACATAAAGGGGTTCGTGTTTTGTTTGGTGAATATTATGCAGTTGATTCAATTTATAGACAATCTGTATCTGATTGTAATATTTGTCAAACCATGAATGTGTTGGCCAAGCAGATCTTTGTGCTTAAATTTCTTATACTCTTTTGTTTTGTTTTTTGTTTTTTTGTTTTTTTTTTTTGGTATCAGTGGGTTTTAGTCCTCACCTTTTAGCTTTTAACCTTTTTGGTTTGATTTTCTTTCCCTCTCAATTTTAGTCTTTCTCTGACCTCTAAATGTTTCTGATTTTCTGAAAGTAACTATGTATGAATGCAGATTATGAAGGAACTTAATTCCATGCAGAAGATCCGAGGTCCTGATCCAAATTTTAATGATATCTGCTTTTCTGGTGCTGGAAGGTACTGCCTATAGCATAACAGAAGACTTTGACTGCATAAATGAACTACTTTCTTTTAAACATTATATATCGTTTTTGCTCCAGTGATGTCTCTGAACTATCAAAAACCTTTCCTGTGGTTGACATGGTATTTGGTAACGGGCAAAAGCTGTCACTATCACCTGAAAATTACTTATTTCGTGTAAGTAGTGGACTTGTTCATATATGTTTCTTTACATACATATATACATAACATAACATAACATAACATATCCTTTCTTAAAATGTATCAAGCTTTTTGAAGTCTTTTCTAATAGGATCTGCACTTTCTGGATTCAGCTTTTGTGTTCTTGCCATTGGTGATTTGTTTTATACATTGACTGATTTTTTTTTTTTTTTTCCTGGTTTATTTGATATCAAACTTATGAAGCATTCAAAGGTACGTGGTGCATATTGCCTGGGGATTTTTCAGAATGGAAAAGATCCAACTACTCTTTTAGGAGGTATGTTATGCTCTAACGATTTCCTTTCTTTTTTCTTTTTCTTTTAAACCATGCCATGGCTTTTGTGTTCATTTTCATGTTAAACTGCCAACTTCCTTTTATAAAATTTATGCAGTACTTTTACATATGTATCCATTGTGATAGGTATTATTGTCCGCAATACCCTTGTTATGTATGATCGTCAGCATTCAAAAATTGGTTTCTGGAAAACTAATTGTTCAGAATTATGGGAGAGACTTCAAATATCTGGTGCCCCTCCACAAATGCCTTCAGCTCCAGATAGAGAGCCCCCACCTACAACAGCACCCACTCAAGTACCAGATCATGTACTTCCAGGTATAGTATATTGCTGGCCTTCAATCATATTCAGCATAGAGTTTGGTAGCTTAAGTTAACGTTTAAGATAAGAATTGTGTAAAAGATAGATTAATTAAGAACTTAGGTATGAAGACACGGGAATACTACCTGAGGTAAATGTAGTTTGTTGCATTCATCATTGCGCACTTCATTTATTTGAACACACACACACACACACACTTTTTTTTTCTTTTTTTTTTTCCAAAAAAAGAAAAAAGAAAAAAAAAGATAGATTAATTGCAAAACTAGATTTTTTTTTATCTGTGCAAATGGGGATCCTGAAAGTATAATGAACATTTGTTGACTTCTAGTGGTTACTGTTTTAGGTTTTTTGCAGCCTTTTATCTTATGTCAAGTAAAATCTAGGTGTTTATAAAAAAGAAAAGAAAATAAAAAAGACTAAAATCTAGGTATGTAAACCAAAGCTCTAATCTTATTGTACATTACAAAAAAAAAGGTATATTACTTTGCCTTTTTGTGACATAACTATGTATTGTAGTTTTGTCTGATTGATACGTCCTCTTATTATATTCTCTCAATAATTTTGATGCACAGGGGAACTCCAAATTAAACAAATAACATGTGATATGTTATTGAACGTCAGCTACCCAAATCTGAAGCCTCACATTACAGAACTGGCTGAGTTTATTGCTTATGACTTAGGCATTAATTCTTCTCAGGTTAGACAAATGCCATATTGGAATGCAGAAAATTTTTTGAACAGCATTTATTCAATTGGTTCAAAGCTAGCTTCCTGATTATGGATATGTCTGTTTATAATTGGGTTTTTTTAAGTTAAAGTTCATTTTCACTTGAGGGTAACAATAATTATGAATGTATGATTTCAGGTTCGTTTAATGAATTTTACTCCCAATGGAAATGATTCCCTTATTAGATTGGCCATCTTTCCAGCAGGGTCCAGTGACTATTTTTCAAATGCAACAGCTAATGTAAGTTTGCATCTGTGAATTGCAAGTATTGTGAGTGCAAAAAATTATAAGCATTTGTGTGACGATTTTGTTCTGTTCAGAGTATAATTGCCCAATTTGCTGAACATCATGTGCAATTTCCCGGTACCTTTGGAAGTTATCAGTTGGTTGGATGGAACATTGAACCTCTGGAAAAACGGTAATTTACTTTTCACTTTACAGAGTCTACTTGCTCCAGATGATATTACATTTTTTACTTCATCGGTTGGTCTTCTCAGGATTTGCATAAAGCCTGATATTTGAGTATTGGTAATGAGATTGAGTGATATGCTAATTGTATAAGTATAATTTATGCTAATGGAATTGAAAACCTCAGTTGGTCTCTTTGAGTTGGTCTGTTTGGGATCCGTTTATTTTACTGAAACTGAAAACTTTTTGTTGAAAGTACGGTAGATAAAAGTAAAAATTAGTTAAAATAGTACAATAAAACCCATGAATAGTACCAAAAAGTGCAGTAGAGCCCATAAATAGTAGCAAAAATAAGCTGAATAGTAAAATAAGCTGGCAAAATTAATCATGCCAAACGTACACTTAGAGTTACTAAAATCTAAATATAACCCTATATAGAAAAAGTGAATATTTCACCCCCCAAAAAAAATTGTTATGAAAATAGAAAATTGTTATTATGTTATCCGTGGGTGAAAGCATGTGAGTACTGCACACGTATGAGAAAAAATTGGATGAGGTACTTGACAAAAGAGGGAAGCCCTCTACTATAAATGGAGACATGCATGGTTGAGGCTGAGTTTGTTTTGCAATTGAAAGACATATTAAGAGATTCACCAATGAAGATATATTCAGAGTCTCTTCCTCTACTAAACATGGGTGGAGGGTTAGGTCATGAATTCTATCCCATATGTGTTAGTTATATTGCCCATGAAAAAATATATCAGCAATGGAACAAATACTTATTATTTAGATTATTGTATGTCATATCCTCTTTCAAGATTATTTGGTATATATATATATATATATATATATATTTATATTTGGCTTTCTAAAATAAAATTAATAGAAGTAGTAAAGAAGGACATCAATATAAAGAGTTTAGCAAAGAGTACGACTTTGGATAGAATATAATGGATGCAAAAAAAATACATGTGGCTAAACCTGATTAGTCTGTTGAGGATCCATAGCCAATCCCAAAGTTTTGGCACTAAGACTTGGTTGTTGTTTGGGCTTCCCATCTCATCAGATTTTCCCAAATAGTTACTGCTTCACCCATCTTGCACAGCTTTCTATTTGTTAAATAGTGGCCTACTGCCTATCTTGAGTAACCTTTGGTGTATACTAAAAGCTTTTCCGAGTTTGACATCATATTATCATAGACTGCCTCTTTTCTTAGTATTGTATTTTTCTGAATGTTGCAGTACTTGGTGGCAGCAAAACTATCTGGTGGCATTTTTAGCAGTTGTTGTTACAATAATTATTGGATTGTCAGCTTTTGGAATGTGGTTTATTTGGAGACACAGACAACAGATGCTTAATGCATACAAGCCTGTCAATGCTGCCGTTCCAGAGCAAGAACTCCAACCAATTTAAAATTTTAGGAACTATCTTTGCATGGGAATTTATGTCAAATTATGTAGCTATCAGAATCGCTTTGACTCACACAATGACTGAATTGAAACAATATCTTCTTAACCGACCAAGATTCTTGCTCGGTAAAGTGGATGGTCCTTTGCAATGCTTATTCAGTAAATCCAGGTAGGGAGGTATAGGTACACACGTTTTGGATTTGTTTTGTAAACATAATCAACTTTTTTAAGCAATATTGTAATATACTAGTGTATTAGAAGCTTGCTCAATAAAGCACTGTACAAGTTCTTTTATTCATTTTACTTTCATTATTGTGGTTTACCTTTTTGAATAAAGTTATAGAGCATGGATTTCACAACCATTACAAGCTAAACCAAGAAAGACTGTTCTTGCTGTATTACTTCTGTTTCAATTGTTAAATGAGTTACAATGCGTATTGTTACATGGAAATGAAAACAAGCATGATAGATTCCACTGACACAAGTCATTGTATTGTTACTGAGTGAAAGAAAATTTGTAACATGCCCCACTCAGATATATTCAGATTATACAAAAGATAAATCCAAACAAACATGTATGCATGCAGCAGAAGATAAGATCTTAGTGGTAGGGATGGCAAAATGCACTTGTTTGTTATAAATGACAACATCATCAAGGGAATCTGCGTATATGTAACCTAAAAAACTTTTTTACAACGTAGAAGAAAAACTGAAACAAAGATAATGCTGCCTAAAATCTGAATTTTTGCAAGCCATTTGTGGTTATTTCCCCTGGCTGCATTCCTTTCAGAGTTATCAAACTGCTAGGGCCAATGTAGACAGCACAATTTGACATTTTAGACCCCTTAGTGGCAGCAATCGTGTGATTAATCGTCTCACTTTCAATATTGTAAGCCATTAGTTTCTTGTCTTTTACCCAAAACCACAAATCACCTGACCGAGCAAGAAGAGGAACAGGATTCTCCATCAAATCTGAAGTGCTGTTCATGAATGCCAAGGGAACAACAATCATCTCTTTACCCCATTTGAGCTTCTTGTAATCTTCTAACACCATGACATTAATAACTTCTTCCACTCTAAAAGCAAAAGATAAAGACCCATTCCAATCTAAAGCCCAAACTTTTTCTCAATCCGAGAACAATCCTTGTGGCATAATATTACTGTTAAAGCTCTCGTTCTCCAAATCAAGAGATGCTATCTCTGTACAAAAGCATGTTCTAACCTTGTTTACTCTAATGCAGTGAACAGCCTCATCTGCTAACACAATCATAATTTTCTCTCTTTTCTTGTTAGCATCTTTTAAGTTGGGGAAATTGAGAGTTCTCCATGAGTTATCATTTCCAATGGTAAGAATTTCACAATTTTCAATTCCGGCTTCCTCGTTATCATCATATACAGAGACCAACTTATAACAACCAGTAGATGGAACAAAAGAGAATGTCATACCAAAACTATTCTTACGTGGGTCAGGCAGTTCAAGTATTTGGCGGGTGGCATGATTCGCAATATAGTATTTTCCAGAAGCATTGCTTTTTGATAGCAACAAGCCATTGCAACCACAGATCAACTGGAAAATTTCCCTGCCACTGCCACCACCACCGCCAGAAGGAGCACTACAAATTGGGCAAGTGTTGTAAAAGCGAGTAATATTTGTAACTCGGCTCATATGCTTTTCAATGAATTGACAATCTTGAGTTAAAGCATACCATTGTTTGCAAACACACTTCATTCTAAGCACATACTTGACAGGCAGCCAGCTCAGGATCTCCATAATGATGTCCAAGGGAATGGACCATTGTTCAGCAGAGATGGAGATTTTTCCATTTCTCTTCTTAGTTACAGCAATCTCTGGCTTTGAACTCGAATTTTTATCTTTATTTGCAATTCTGTGTTGTTCCTTGGACGTTTCAAGCCACTGTAGAGATGAGCAGCAAGAAAATTGGGAGGCAATGTTTCCCATGATGATGCTCTTGAGAGACACTCCAATCTGCACACAAGACCTTACAAAGGAACAAACGTGGAATTAGCTTTTCAAATGTGAATCAAAAGAAATATTTTTTTGCACAAAACACAAATTCAGTGTAGGAGAACAATTGCTAAGTTATGAACTTCATTGGCCAACCTAAATCCTCATGCATTCAAAGTTTTTAACATGTAATGGCAAAAGTTCCAATGCCCTTAAACAGGGAGTATGCACTTCACATGGAAAAAAAAAAATCCCACATCAGTGGACATAAAGAAGCAAGGGAAATTTAAAAGGAGTTTGAGTGTGTTAGCGTGCGCGCTCGGGAGAGACAGAGATTTATGGTGGTGGGAATAAACAGTAGGCAAAACCAAGCTTTCTTCCACTATTAAGCACAAAAATAAACAAATAGAACTCTTTGAAATTACTTTTATGGAACACCTCTATAATCTTTAAAAGCAAAAGAACATAGGCTATGTTTGGTAATAAACAAGTGCTCTTTGAATTTTCTGTTTTCAAGACCTAAAAACTTGTTTGGTAACTTATTATAGGCCAAAATACAAGAACTGTTTCTAACTTATTTTAGGCAAACAAAAAACAAAAAACAGTTTCTAATCACTTAACTCCTAAACTCTGAAGTTAGTAATGCTAAAACAACCAAACAAAGAACAGAGAGCAGAGGGAATTAATATGAAAAGAAAAAGAAAAAGAAAATTATGAAAATAGTAATCATTAGGGACATAATCAGCAAGATAAAGGCTTAGACATTTATTTCTTATAAAAAATAAAAAATTACAATTTAATTATGAACTCCAAATAATGCATATGTTACTTAATCAGAACTTTTAAAAAGTAGTTGATTCTTTATGAGCAAACTTCACAAAAATCAGAAAGTTTGAAGTACAGAAGAGCATGTCATTTGATGTTTGAGTCCTGAGGGCTTACAGTGCAAAACTAAAACTTTCTGGGAAACATAAAAGGAAGTAACCAGTGGGAAAAATTATTTTTGGTATAAAAGGTTGAAATTTAAAAGCACCATTCAAATAAGCACACATGATAGTTGAAAAATAGTCAGACAAATGAAAAGGCAACACAAAATTTTACTTACAAATTTCTACCATGAGGCAAAGAGAACTAAGGTGAAACAAAATCCAAACTTCCATGCATTTGATTTTTTGTTTTAGTGAAAACAAGCAGAGACCTTTGTTTTTCTTTAGGACCCATGTAGCACATGGGTATTCTTGGTCTATTGTGTTGTGTCCCAAAATAAAGTACCACAAAAAAAAAAAAAAAAAAAAAAAAAAAGATTAAGAAAATGTGTAACAATTTTCTTTTTCTCCCTCTTTTCTCTAATTTCCTCAGCATTCAAAAAGATAATCAAGCATTGAAGAAATGAAAAAAGATTTACCAAAAAAAAAGAAAAGAAAAAAGAAGAAGAAATGAAAGAAGAGTGTAACCAAATGATTTACCTTGCCTAGGCAGAGTGAAAAATGGCTCACTGGACAGGTGGGTAGGGGTTGGAGACTAAGGCATGAGGGCACAATGCGCTGTGGACATAGAAGTCAAAGATATGTTATAAATGGAGTCCCAAGAGCACTTGAGTAATTCTAGAATCACACCGTTTATAATACTTTTTTTTTGCAACAGCCTTATATGAAGGATAGTAAATTAGTAATTGACTACTTGTCACTTTTATTTGAACCCATCACTCACATAATTTCTCGAATCAGAATTGTGGTAAAGTTGTGATATAAAAGAGTATGATCCTAGATATATATATATATATATATATATATTTTTTTTTTTCTATTATCATCTATAAAATAATAATAATAATAATAACTCACATTATAGCTTCAGCTATTTTAGCTAACGCAAAATTTGGCAATCTTATCTTTAAAAAATTTGACAATCTTATCTTACCTTAGGCTCGGTTTGGATACCGCCTATTTGCTAAAAATTGAAAATTTATTGCTGAAAACACTGTAGTAAAATAATTTTTAAATATGAATAGTGCCGTGTGGGACCCAGTAAAATATATAATCTGCATTTAATGTGAAATTGACTAACAAGTGCACAGTTGCTGTGAGACCTACCTTTTAAATGTCAAACGCAGACGTGCTGAGAGAAACGCTTACCAAACGGTCACTTAATTACTTGCCCTACTTTATAGTCTTCGTGCAGCTTTAAATTTTTGGCTGAAAACATTATTAGGAGCTAGTGATAAATAAATAAGACGGTGGTTGTGACTTGTGAGTGGTTCATGTAATAAGTAATGCAGAATTTGACAATTTTACTCTTTTGGTTAACGTAAATTAACACACGGCAGTGCGAGCATAACTATCGGAGTATTATCCTTGTCATTGTCGTTGTTATTATTACGATCATCTTCTGTAGAATCTGTACTCCTTTTAAGAAAAGAATTTCATGCTCAAAGACAATATTCACAGTTTCACACTAGACTACACACACACAAAACGATGAGGTTCTGTGAAGGTTTTTATTATTATTATTATTATTATTTAAAAATAAGTCACGGTGATTTATTAAAAAAAAGAAAGAAAAAGAAAGATAAAATATACAAACTACCCCTAAAGTTTGGGTTAATGCCATACATTACCCAAACTTATAAAAAAAATATCCAAATTACTCCCTAAGCATAAACTGCACTTAACACTATTTGAAAGTTTTCCGACTCCTCCAAGTATTTTTAAGCTTCCTTCTCCATGACGGTTATTCATCTACTATTTATTATCCTGATATTCCCTTATGCATGTAATTGTCACAATATAGTCATTGTGGGACTACATTGTGGCAATTAAACTCACTACAAATTAGTTTTTGGGAAATGGAGAACAAACAATGTCAAGTGCGACTTGTCATATAGGGCAAATTGAATAGTTTTGTAAAGTTTGAGTGGCATCCGGTGACCAATATTGGTCCAAACTTTAGGGTTGATTTTTGTAAAGTTGTCAAAATCGGAATCCTACGTAGGATTGTGGGAGATAGGTGGGATTGTGGATCGTAAGATCGGATCGTGGATCGTAAGATCTTACATTATTTGAGAAAAAAACAAAAAATACACTTTGGTGTGTTAAATAATCACATAAATTATACATTCATTGATATAATTACCATACATTACTGCATCCATTTGTAAGCATCATTTAAAAAGGCCAAAAATCTCAAAATGTGACTCTATTGGAATATTTTTTATTTGGATTCAACTGACACTCTCTCTACAATAGAGTGGAAAAACTTGGTCTATTGAGATTTTATTTTTCATTTAGGTCCAAATGAGCCTTCTGTCAAGTTAAAGAAGATTACAAGAAACCAAGGTCGTTTGGGATCGTCAGAATCGTACGATCCTACCGATCCTGAACGATCGCAAAGATCCTTGAAAGATCTGGATCGTTTTGGACAAGTGGGATCATAAAATTGTAGGATCGTAGGATTCAGATCAGGATTTTGACAACCATGGATTTTTGTAATGTACCAAAAAAAAAAAAATAGCGTGTCACTTAAAAGTTAAGACAGTTTAAAAAATTACTACAAAATAGATAGTTAAAAGTTTGAAAATTTTATCACAATGTGTTTAATAGCTAGGCTACTTGTCACCAAAAAAAAAAAAAAAGCACTATTATTTTCTATATAAAACAAAGCACTATTTATCTCCCAAAAAAAAATCACTAAGGTGGCATTTGCTGTTTGGTATGGGGTTATCTTTTAGAATTCTTAAAAATGTTGAAAGATTCTCGTATTTGATTGCAAATCATATTCCAATGGTATCTAAATTCCCACTTAATGCCTTTTTTTTAGGAATGTTGATTCTTTTTCTTTTAAAGTAGGTTTCTAGATTTTCATGTCGTGATAAAGTTACATTTTGTATAAATTGACAATTGTAACCATTCTCCATACACTTTAACCAATAAGAAAAAAATGTTATAAATTCATAGTATAATTATTTTGTAGTATACATGCTATTTTTTTAAAAAAAAATTAGTATACTATAGTTTTTATTGAATTTTTCATGATTTATAATTTATATTTTGTTTTTCAAAATTTATTTGGAGGAATTATTATTTTATTATTTTAAAAAGACTTGATGTATTTACAAATCAAATGTTATTTTGGGAAAAATAAATGATTCTTATCATATTCTTTAAAATAAACCGAAATTTAACATCTCATATTCTTAGGATTTTTATTAAATTTCAAATAAAACCAAAGATAAGAAATAGTTACATTCCCAAACATTTAGATTACTAGGCAATGTAAGCATCACATTCTCATCAAACTTATTTACTAACTCTTTCAACAAATATATCCACTAACAAACAATTACAACAATTTAGAATTACACTAGCATATATCTCTATACTCCTTTTGCATTTAATACTATTTAGTCTTGGAAAGAAGGAAGACAAGAATGGTTGGTTCCTTATGAGTTTTGGTAGGTCAACACATAATTTATGTGGTTCGACAATGTTCCTACATCCATCGAAGTGAGCAGCTAATCTTTCTCCAAAAAAAAAAAAAAAGTGAGCAGCTACTAATCTATATGAGAAATTAAGGCTGCAACAATGTTAATAAATAATACTAGCCTCATCACATGTGCTTCGCACGTGCGCTGAGGCTTTCTTTTTTAGTGGTCCTGTTTTGTAGCAAAAAAAAAAAAAACCTGTGTTTTTATTTTATATATATAATTTTTATTTTGAAAATCTAATTTATAAGTGGATAAAGTAATTTGAAAATCAACGAGAGAGTGATCCTATTTTTTAGGCAATGTTTTAGTGGGAGTTAGAGTTGTATTTTTATCGGATTGTCCTTTAGTTTTGTCTCTACTTAAACATAGGGGTGTAGGGGTATTTTTGAACCAAAAGAATGGAGATCCCAAACAAGAGAAGTCCCTTAAGAGCATCCACATTGGTGGAGCCATAATTTTAGCTATTTGGCTCCACCAAAAGTTACTTTATCTACTTTACCTTCTCACTGTACAAAACACCCAACATTAGTGATTTTATTTTAGCTTTCAACACAATAAAATAACATAAACAACACAATAAAATAATAAATAAATAAAACACCACAGCCACCTCCACCAACGGCCACAACCACCACTCTACTTTGGCAACCACAACAATGCAAAAAAAAAAAAAAAACAAAAAAAGCAAAAAAAAAACAAAACAAAAAAAACAAAACAAAAAAAAACAAAACAAAAAAACAAAAAACAAAAACAAAAAACAAAAACAAAAACAAAAAAACCACAATCACAATCACAACCCCATCACCACCAGCCATGACAACCAACCATCACAACCACAACCTACTGCCACTGCCACAACCACAACCACAACCATAAATCACGAAACCCATAGCCAAAATCCATAAAACCCACTGCCAAGGCCAAAATCATCCACCACCATCACAACCAAGATCCACAAACCCACTGCCAAAATCATCCACTGCCACTACCATAGCCAAAATCAACCACCACCACCACAGCCACCAAACCCATATGAAAACACACACAAAAAACCCAATCACAGCAAAGAGAGAAGAGAGATGGGCGGCAGTGGCGACTTGCGGCTTGGGTCGGAGCAGGCGAGATGGGTTTGTGGTGGCTGGGCGAGGCGAGATCGGCGAATGGAGGAAGATGGGCGATCGGCGATGTGGGTCTGTGGTGGCTGGGTAGGTGAGGGCGATGTGGGTCTGCGGGTCGGTGAGGGCAATGTGGGTCTATGGGTCGGTGAGGGTGATGTGGGTCTGTGGTGGCGAACTAGGTCAGTGAAGGAAGAGTGGAGAAAAAAATGGAGAGAGAGTGCGGGATGATTGAAAAGAAAAAAATAAGGAAAAAAAAGAAAAGAAAAAGAAATGAAATGAATAAAATATTTAAACCAGTGTGCACTGTAGTTGTGGAGCCACATTATTTGGCTTTGGCTTCACCAATATAGCCATATTTTTGTATTTGGTGGTGCTAAAAATAGCAATATAGCTTTTTAGCACCGCCAATACTAATGCTCTAAATAGTATAATAGATAAATAACATTATCCAGTGTCTTCTAAAATAATAGATAATAAATAAACCTATCTAGTACAAATTTCCAAAATACCATTGTGCTGTACCACATGGGTGTTGCTCCCCACACCCTTAACCTATTGTTGATCCGACAACCAACTCTAATTAATCATTCAAATTAATGCAGGTGACAACAATATTTTGAATTGGGGCATCAACATCAATGAAATAAGGTTAAAAAATACTAACTCTTATACTTATATTTATTTATTTTCCCATATATGTTTTTCATTGTTGTAGGTTTTACAAGTTAAAAACTTTTTTTTTTTGCCAGATAAAGTTCAAGAAACTTGAAATTTAAATGGTGGATTGATAAAAAATTTAATCTAAGTGTAACTCCTAATTATGTTATACCACCTAATAAATTATATTAAATGTGTTTTTTTAATAAACCCATCAGCCATCATTAAATAAAGACAAAAACACTATTTTGGTCCTTACATTTTGGAATAATAGTCAATTTGGTCCCTACATTTTGATAGAAGTTAATTTGATCCCTGTTATTATTAACTTGCAATCAATTTGGTCTTTACCGTTAAGTCACTAACGGAAAATGCCTACATGACAAACGGTTTGCATTGTTGGCATGCTTAATATTAAAAAATTAAATAAGATGCTGACTTGTTTAAATTTTAGGCCATATCAGCACTAAGATGGCAAAAAAAGCCACATCATCTTTTGAAAATAATTTTCTTTTATTTACCAATTTTTTTCTTTTCTTTATTTTTTCTTTTAGTTTTCTCACAATTTCTTTAAAATTTCATTTTATTTTCTCACATTCTTCACTGTTCTTCTCCAAACCCAGATATGGCCGCCGTCTCTCTCATTAACTACTCGCACTCATACTCTTCTTTGTATAGAGATGATTTGGTTGAGAAAGCTATCAAACCTCTACTAAAGTTTCTCCAGCGTACCAACTCAAATTACTCAGTGAACTCAACTCCAAATTGCTCTTCTTTATCTTATAAAAGTGTGAGCTTGGTGTCTTATCACTTTAGAGTCCATGGAAAAGCTTGGACTTTTTGAGCTAAAAAATTTCAATGCGTTAGTCAATACTCCAAAAGAGAAAAAACCCATGAGCACAAGAAGATAGGGCTGTCCACGAGTCGAGCCGGGTTGGTTTTGGACCTAGCCCGGACCTGACCCTCCGGCATCGGGTGGAAGGCGGAGGGACCTGAAACCGACTGCCGGTGTCAATCAGTCGAGTCAGTTTCAGGTTCGGGTGGTGTTTGGGTCGGTTCAGTCGGTGGAGAGAGTCGCCAAATCCTACAAACGTCACCGAAATCTTCAAAAAATTCGTCGTAATTTACAAAAACTCATTAGATTTGTACCAAAAATCGCCAAAATCAGCTTGGATCTCCTCGAATCTCACTAGATCTCACCAATATGGTTAAGATCTCGCCGAATCTCCTCGAATCTGAGCTTGATCTCCCAGAGTTGGCCGAATTTGTATATAACATCGGTTGGGTCAGGTGTCTTGGGTTTTGGAGAAGAAAACCCGCCACTCGACCCGTCGGCGTTGGGTCTTGGGCGCAGAAACCTGTCACCACCGACGAGAGCGTTGGTTCGGGCTGAAATCAGGTGGGGATCGAGCGGGTTGGTCGGTCCGGCGAGTCTGGGTCGAGTCTGGACACCCCTACAAGAAGCTATCTTTCATGGAATCAAAGCTTGTAGATCCTTTCCCAACAAGGCCAACCCCATTACCATAAATTGCTCAACCCCCACTTCACTCTACTGTTGGTTACTCTGTTCCTGCCATTGTAGCCAAAAACCTACATCCCCCACTTGCCCAAAAAATTTATAGATCTGGGTTCTAATACCCTAGTGCATAGTAAATCCTATCCCACTCCTCTCAAAGCACAAAACCTAAGTAGGTCACAATCTTATGTTGATCTGATAAGTCCGCCCTATGAATCCCATCATCGCCAATGCCACTGCACGATTTGTGCGACTTCCGTGCTCAGCTCATATTTTGGTCGCCACCCACAGAGGGTCGCAATTTCCGAACGATCTGTGAGAAGTTGCGATGGTGGTCAAGAATAATGTAACCTATATTAATGCTATTGACTGGTGGTTAAGATGAGGAGGAGGAGATTGAGAGAGAAGAAGGCCTTATCTAGGTTTGGAGTGTTGGAGTTTATGCCCTAAAATCCAATTTATTGGCATGTCATAAATAATTAAATTGTTTAATTATATGAGACTATTTATAAATGAACTAATGGGACATTATCTTAGTCCTTGAGATGCATTGTATGTGATTTATGTAATTTAGTTACAAAAAATATAAATCACAAGTTCCTTGTAAACTCAAAATATAGTTTGTAATCGATGAAGAAATTGGACGTTTCATCTGTGAAGACTATAACACATCAACTAAAATAATTTGTCCTGATCATGGAAGTGGAGACTTCTAGTTGATGTGTTGATGTGTCTTAAGTGTTAAGACATATTAAATTGGACCGCTGTGAGATTAATTATTCAATCAACAACTGTCACCTGAATGATTAATCTAATGACTTCTAATTTCATAGACTCTCAATCCTGAGAGGATAATGAACCCGATCATGAAATGTAGGTTACTTTGATATATTAGGAGTGAGATCTAATATTGACGATTAAAACCTTAGTAAGTTAGGTAACCACACGTAATGTTGAAGGAACACATATTCTCAAGATGGAATCCATTATCTTTTTTTATTGAGACATAAAATATTTCATTGAGATAAGTTTAATGGGAACTGGTTATTCAGGGCGCCCACTTTAGTAAGGAGTTACTAAAGTTTATATTTATTGAAATCGGATTTTAATAAATATGAATAACTAAAAGATTAAATTGGGTACTCAAGGATAAAATAGTTGTTTACAAAGCGACAATTCATTATGACTTTGTTCACTATGGATATTTCATGGAAGGGTCAAATGATATCATTAGAGTCTTGGGATATAATTTATTAATAAGGCCTAGAGTGCAATTGTATTTATATAGTGATATTAAATATAATTAATGGTAATTTTGGACTTGTTAAGAGTTGACAGATAAGCTCAAGGCCTACTGGAACTAGAGTCTTATTTGTTCTCTTTGGTCCCATCTCAAGCCACAAACTAAAACCCAATTGGGCAGGCCAAAAGGCTAACCCAATTAGATAATCAGTTTTTATTTAATAAGAGTTATTAAATAAAGTAACTATCAAGGTAGTTAGAATGTATGTATGAGGAAAAGAAAAGAAAACAGTTTTTCTCTACAATGAGAAGAAGAAGAACTTTCTTTGAAAATCAACGTACATAAAGACTGATTGAGAGATCACTCTTCTCGGGCATCATGTGGAATTGGGATGTTGATTAGAGGTATTCTCAAATCTTGTTTTTGAATTTCACTGCATCAAGGTACGCTTTCTATTCTTTGTTCTAGAATTCAAGGTTACATGTTATCTCTCATGAATGAAGTAGATTCGTGTTTGTTGCTTCCATTGTGTGTTTTGTATAAGATGCAAAACCAGATTTTCCAACATAGAGACAAACAGTGAAGAATGTTAGAAAATAAAATGAAATTTAAAAAAAAAAAATGTCAGAAAGCTAAAAGAAAAAGTAAAGAAAGAAAAAAAATTTGTAAATAAGAGAAAATTATTTTTAAAAGATGACGTGGCTTTTTTTTCCATCTTAGTGTTGATGTGGCCATAAAATTTAAACAAGTCAGCATCTTCATTTTCTGTTAGTGACTTAACGGTAGGGACCAAATTGATTGTAAGTTGAAAATAATAGGGGCCAAATTGACTGCTATCAAAATGTAAGGACCAAATTGACTATGACCCCAAATTGTAAGGATTAAAATAGCGTTTTCGCCTTAAATAAATTATATTGTATTCTTATACTCTCCTTACTTACAAAATACATCAAATTGATCAAAGATAACTAACTACCTCATCTACAAAAATTTTAAAGTTCAAATTTATTATTTATTTTTATAGGGTTTATCTATCTATCTATACTATATGTAGATGATTCATTTCTTTCAATTGGACTTTTATATGGTTCAAAAATACCCTCTGTGGGGGAGGAATTTGTACCTGGCCTCCCGCAAGCTTTTTTGTCCGCTTTGGGGAGCCAAGCCCGCACGGTTTTGTTCTTAAGCGACATGGGAAGACTTTGAGTGCAGTCCCACATCAGCAAGAGAAGCGTCCCACCCATGCCTTATAAGCGCTTGGCACAAGCATGAGTGTACCACTACCACAAGGCTTGGCTCCCCAAAGCGGACAAACAAGCTTGCGGATGGCCAGGAACAAATTCCTCCCCCACAAAAAGGCGCTTTTGAGGGACAGTGCCCATCAAAGGTATTGTCCGCTTTGGGTGTGGGCCTCTGGGGCCGATGCCAACCGCACGGCTTTGTTACCCCGAAGGGCACGCCTCCCTACTACAAACAGCATGCGCTAGCAGTTTTTGAGACTTGCTCTAGGACACATGTGTCGTAGTGGTAGAGGCGTGCCCCTTGGGTGTAACAAAGCCGTGTGGGTCATAGGTCCGGGACATGGCCAAGCCAATCCCACCCTACCCCAAAGCGGACAATACTCTTGACGGGCACATACCTTCAAAAGCGCCTTTTTGTGGGGGAGGAATTTGTTCCTAGCCACCCGCAAGCTTGTTTGTCCGTTTTGGGGAGTCAAGCCCGCACGGTTTTGTTCTCAAGCGACATGGGAAGACTTTGGGTGCAGTCCTACATCGGCAAGAGAAGCGCCCCACTCATGCCTTATAAGCGCTTGGCACAAGTATGAGTGTACCACTAGCTTCTCTTGCCGATGTGGGACTGCACCCAAAGTCTTCCCATGTCGCTTGAGAACAAAACCGTGTGGGCTTGTCTCCCCAAAACGGACAAACAAGCTTGCGGGTGGCTAGGAACAAAATCCTCCCCCACACCCTCATTAATGGAGGATAACTTCATTTAGAAATAGGGTCATAAATGTCAAATAACAAATTTCATTTTGAATTAAAAAAGAGAACTCCTAAAATTTAGGATTTTTTTCCCTTCACGTACAAAAAAGAAATTACAGTTACTGTTTATCTCTAAATTTTATCTTTTTTATTTGTTTGAAAAAAAAAATATATATTTCCAAATTATAATTGATGCAAATTATTAATTCTTATCCAAAAAAAAAAAGAGTCTCTGAGCATGCGCAACATGCGTGCTTGGAGTCTAGTAGTTAATAATAAAGAATACCCGATTAACTTAAAATAAAATTTGATATGCACATTGAAGATGAAAATAATATATAATCTAATTGTGATATTTTCAAAATATTAATCAAATAAAAAATTATTAAATACTAATATAAGATTAACAAAATTAACATGATCAAGATTTATATGCATACGGGGCATAATTAGGCTTTTATACACACCTAATGGGTTGTCCACCAAGGGTTCATCTATTGGGCTTAATTTGAAATCACACTGAGCAAGTTAGTTGCCAACCGCCATGTTGCTGGGACCTGCTGATAGGAAAAAATATTTTACATCAAATTGTATCACGTCATTCGTATTAAAACCTAATAAATGAGAGATATGTATGCAAAAATAACTACTCATTAATACATGTCTTTCAATTGTTAATTGTTAATCGATTAGTTATTTTTTACTGACATGTTTCACATTTATTAGATTTTGATACCACTAACATAGTATCATTTGATACCAAATACCTTCCCATGGTATAAATCTATGTATATTGTCATTTTAAAAAAAAAATTCTGACGTGAAGTGTCTTCAATTGTCAATTTGAATAATTTTTTCTTTGTTTTTTAAAAATGTATGTCTTTGTCTAATACATAAATGTTTACAATTAGTGCATTATTTAATTGAGTAATTAGGTTTAATATACTAAAACAGATTATTTAAAACTTCATTCCCACTCCTTTGTGCGTGTTTTTAACAAGAAAAGATAAATAAACCGACCATCAAACTGGAGTGACAACTAACAACCCCTTTTCTTGATGTTTTTATAGGAATTTTATTGTGAACCTAATCATCTAAATGAAGCGCGCAACAAAAGAGACTTTAAAATCTTAATTAGCATTGACAAAAGGGATAAAATAACTTAATAAGAATGCCGACAAAGAGATACAGTAGTATTGAAATTGGATCCTCGAAAGAGATTCTGGGCAGCTTCTACGAAGAAAAATATGACATTCACAAAACCTTCTGACTTTCCACGTTTTATTACCATAGGAGAATCTTCTTATTTTGGTCAAAGTGGATTTTCAAAGGTATTTAGTCCAAAATGTTCGTTGGAGCATGAAATGCCTGGTTACCATTCAAGATAGGACACAGTATTTATAAAAAAAAATCATATTCAGCAGAAAAATAAGTTTTATTTATTTATTTATCATCTTTCTCTTTAATAATTATAAAATTATTACAGCAATTGCCAAATAAGGTTTTGTTTTATTTTCCTATAAAAAAAAAGTTTTGTTTTATTTTATTTTATTTTGAATAGTTAGGGTATAAGGATTTGAACCATAAATGTATTAGTTGGAACTAACCAGTTGAATTATAAAATTCTTGACAATTTGCATAATTCTACTTTGTATTATCAGATTAAAACCCCAATTAGTTTTTGGTGTAGGCCAGGGTTAACTCTAAATCTCTTATTCAATTATCAGAGACTTTATTAATTGAGCTAATTAAAACCCATTATATTAAAATGTTAAATTAATGCTCAAGAAGGACAACAATTTTAGGATAGCGACTATTTTTACAATATTTTCTATAAGTACAAAATTTAGGTGTTGTACATTAGGTTTCCATTTTAAAATTTAACCATGTGGCTATTTAACCAAAAAATACACTTTCATCCCATGAGAAAGAAAGCCACATGGCAAAATTTTAAGAAGGGAATTCAATGAATAGTACCTAAGTCTTGCTCTTTTTATCTCTATATAATAAGAGGATTCACAAAGTTAGTTATGACTTCATAAAATGTCAAAAATATCCCTAATCTAATTAAATAATCTTTATTCTTAAAAAATAAAAAATAGGTTTAAAATTGTAATTCAACATAATTCAAAAAAAAAAAAAAAAAAACTACTAGATAAACTTTTTTCCTAAAAATTAGCACACACTAAACCCAGCAATTTACTCCTTTTCAAATCCTAAATTTTAGGATATGTTCGCATTAAAAAAAAAAAAAATTAGGATATGTTTGGTAACTGTTTTTTCCTCTTATTTTTTGTTTTCAAAAATAATTTTCTATTTTTGAAACTAAAAAACTTGTTTGGCAACCCAAAATGGACAAAAAACAAAAACTGTTCTCAAAATTCAATTTGTGAAGGAAACTGAAAACATGTAAAAAGTTGTTTTCAGTTTCTAATTTTCAAAAGTCAATGAAAACACGTATTTAATTTAATGAATCTGTCTCATTTATTGAGTTAGCATTAGAATTCAAATTCTAGTAACAACATATTTTAGTTCTATTTTTTTTCTTCAAAAAACTATCTTTTTTTATTTCAACTAACCAAACATGTTTTTTATTTCAAAAATACAAGAAAATTGTTTTTTCTTTATATTTCCAAAAAAAAGTTTTTGAAAATATAAAATAAAAACTGTTACCAAACATAAGCTCAGTTTCTTACAAATTAATTCCATGTAACCTCACTAAAAATAGATATGTGGGGGCCAGTTAGTCAGGAGGTATTATTAAGGCTGTACAAATTGGGCCTATGGCCCAATCCGAGGACATTAACTAGTCCGAGAATGGCAAAATGAGGTTATAATGGGAATGGTATAGAGAGAAAAATAAAGATAGTACGAGATAGGTCCAACACACGTCCGAGGAAAAATGCCATCTCGGGAACAAGGATCCGAGGTCAGTAAGAGTGTCATATCACCCTAGACCTTCTTCAAAGTTACATCGCAACTAGGAGTTGGATGTTGGACAAGGGGTAAGTAAAGGGAGGCAAAAAATATCTTCAAAAACTGCTACCTCCAAATTAAATGCCTCCCAACTAACTCTCTGGCCGCATTAATGTGAAGGTGATACCTGAACAGTGGCCAGGCAGCCTTACAGTGATACCTACACGTGTATGGTGGAGATGACATCAGGGTTGTAATATATAGCATGGGAAGGTCACCAAGAAGGGGGATCGGAGAAAAATCAAGAAATCTTTGTAACAACATTGTGAATTCTCTTAACTGTGTTCATCAACGAGATATTATAACATAAGCTCCTCAGGTCGTGCCGAGGATGGATTTTCTCATCTTATTATGTGTTTAATGATCTTGAATCATCACTCATGCTCTACAAATTCATTGTTTGGGCTTGTTGGGCTAAAACCCAATTCTATACTAGGTTCAATCCAATTTCAGTCCCTACAATTGGCGCTCCTTTTATTGTGGGTACGTAAATAACTGATGGTACACTACTCTTTCAGCTTCACAGCTTATAAGGCAGCAAGTGGGGGGAGTTGTCTTCGATGTGGGATACTGCTCCAAAAATTGCATAAGGCCAAAGGCCAAAAAGCATGTCATAGAGTACGTACCCACAAGATAAATTCAATTTGAAAGATTACATTAAACTCAAAATGATAAAAACGAGCCTCATTGCACTTGCAGAGCGCGTGTGATGAGACTAGTAATTCATTAATACAATAAGGTAGGATTGTAACAATGTTTAGACCCTAGTATACCTTTCTATTTAATTTAACCAATTTTAACTTAACCAATTAATCTTGAGTTAGCACAACTTGATGTTAAGAGTGCCTCTTGCATTGTGATTTAGAAAAAAAAGGGGATATAACATGTCTCAGCCAGTTATGTTTGAAGTTGTTAGAAAAGAGAATTTTCTTTTTATATTGAGAAACAAATTATATGGTTTGAAACAGTCTCCCTTACATTGGTATAAACAAACGCCTTCATAAATTTGCATTTCTGTCATTGTGTTTGTATGTCAATAGTATGAGAGCTATTATGATCATTGTGTGAATTTTGGTAAGCTAAGTGATGGATCCTTCATATATTTGCTTTTATATGTCAATGATAAGCTTGTGGCATGTAAAAGCAAAGCTAAGATGGAGAAGTCGAAGACTCAATTGACCAACGAGTTTCAATTTTCAAACGAAGGATCTTGCGAAAGCAAAGAAAATACTTGGCATTGAAATTGTAAGAGATAGAGTGTACAGTTCATCTATCACATGAACAATACATTCCGAAAGCACTATATTAGGTTTTATTCCGAGATCTTCTCAAAAAAAAAGAAAAAAAAAAGAAAGAAAAGAAAAGTTTTTATTCTGAGAGCACTATCTTAGGTTTTATATGCATGTCTACTTGGCATTGAAATTAGATAGAGTGCACAGTTCATCTATCACATGAACAATACATTCCGAAAGCACTATATTAGGTTTTATTCCGAGATCTTCAAAAAAAAAAAAGTTTTATTCTGAGAACACTATCTTAGGTTTTATATGCATGTCTAGTTGGCAGATTAACATCTGCCATAAATAATGTGTACAAGGTTTGACTATTAGTATTTTGAGCTTTTATTTGCATAATTAAAGTAAAAGAGCATTGTAACTGAACTAACATCTTATCATGCACAGTCACCATTTTATTTTATTTTGCTCTCTTAAGACTGATTCCTCTTCCAAATCTCTCACAAATTTCAAAGATTCATTTTCTAATTTTTGCACACAAAAATAGGACACGTCAATTCTCCAAGCGTGTTACCCTTCAAATTCCAAAAGATTCAATCTTCATTGATTTGCATCTCGGACCAAGCAATTAAAAAAAAGAATAAGATCTTCATATTTATAAGCCAAATCAAAATAGTAATGTGAAATTATAAATTAAAAGCTCTTCAGAGGTTGTGAATAGAACTTATACTTCAATTCTAAGTTCTAAAGTCAAAATTTTCTTAGATTTCAATGGAAAAGCATATGAGAGAGAGAGAGAGAGGCAAGTTTGAATATTAAAGGGTGTTGATAAGAGAGAAAATGGGTTGGGATCTATTAGAAGAGTAAATTTGATCATATGTCTCACATACTAGGACATATGTCATTCTATAATGCTATCACATAGTTCATTAAGAGGAAATCCCTTTTAATTGGGTTATAGCTAAACTTTGCCTTAAAAAATATACTAATTTTCATTATTGTTTTAAAAAATAACTTGAGTAATGATTTATTTTTCTTTCTTACTCGTGTGTTTGTTTGCAAAAAAAAATTTATTTTTTTATACTTCTACAGTTCCCTCCAAAACATATATATATATATATATATATATATATATTTTAGAAAGAGGGTGTATTTTGTAATAAATAGAAAATAATAAAATATCGAATTTAGGTTGACTGAAAAAAGCAAAATTTTTTTTGACTTCATCCACATTCCACAGTAAGCCATGAGTACAGGTTGTTATTATATTAATTAATAAAAAAAATGGAAATGAAGAAAACCTGAGCAATATTTATCCACTGGATTTCCATAAATGTGGGTAAACGGCCTTTGTGGCGGCTATCTACAATGAATCTCCCAAAATATGAATACCCAGTCAAATCCACATAATCAAATACTGGACTCTGCCATATTTATGACATGATAATTACGTAATCACCACAATGTCCCCCTCTCTTTCTCTATTTACCCCTGCCCCTACCACCTATATATATATATTACTTTTAAGTTTATAACTAAATAACAGAATATATAATATTAATATTAAAGAAAAAAAAAAGTTAGACCCAGAAACAAAGGATCAAAATACCACAGCACAGAATTGGCGAATCTGGCTGTTTTGTGCTTTGTGAGAGAGAGAGAGAAGAGAGAGAAAGCAAAACAAAACAAACTCAGCCGAATTCCTCTTCGTTTCCAAAGCTTCCGTTTTTTTTTTTTTTTTTGGTTCGCTTCATTCAGGTACCATTTCTTGTTCTAACTCTTCGTTTTGATCCAACTTATTAGGGTTTTGAATTTTCTAATTCTTTTCAATTAGCTGCTTTTTGAAACCATTGGCATGTGCATTTCGGTCTAAGAATTATCAACTCCCTTTTATCTTTCATCTGAGGCATCTTTCAAACCCTCGTCTCTGCTTATGCGAAATTTGAACTTTGTGTTTTGCTTTTAATTGATATACGTTTTGTGAGATTTTTTTTTTTTTAATATTTAATCTGCTTAATGGCTGTGAGGTTTTTGCCCTAATAGAACTAGTGGTTTATTTTGAATTTTCTATGATAGCTAATACGATCTGCGTTTATATAAGGGCATGTTATAGTATTGCTAATAATATCTATGATTGGTGTATATGGTGTATTTAGTTTCGTTTTTGTATCTCTAAGCTTATATAATTGAATTAATTGGGGATTTAGGATTGAGGATTGAGGATTGAAGTTGAAGACCAGTTTTGGTAAGTCATTATTGGAGGCGGACGGGGGAATTCGGTTTAGAATTTTGAAATTTGTGAATAGTATGTGAATAATTATCATGGATATGGTTCTATGACATGATAGAAAGGTTAGAGAATACTTTTTGAAATTTGTGAATAGTATGTGAATAATTATCATGGATATGGTTCTATGACATGATAGAAAGGTTAGAGAATACTTTTTGAAATCATGCTCTACAGTATTTAATTTCATCTAGCCAGATGCTTTCTTCTCTGTTACATCGTATCAAAATAAATTTGCGTGAGAGAGAGAGAGAGAGAGAGAGAGAGAGAGAGAGAGAGAGAGAGAGAGAGAGAGAGAGAGAGGAGGAGGAGGAGGAGGTGCCGCATTTTCATTTCGCACTGTGGTTGGCAGGTATAAAAGAATGGAATGGAACATAGGGTATTTTCTCTATTGTGTTTAGAACTTCATAAAAAGAAGGAAAAATGAAAGAAATATATAATTCTAGTATTATATATCCTTTACATTTTATTTTTCTTTTCTCAAAACTATGATAAAATCGCTATTTTGCCTTAATTTCATTAAAAGAACCAATATTCTTTCCACTTTTGGAGGGAAAGGAATGAAATGTGCATTCTCTCCTAGCTAAACCTTTCCTTCCCACCAACCCCCTAAACACAGGAATATATGAAATGCCCTTAAAATCCATTCCATTCAATTCCATTCCTTTCCCTCCTTCCAAACTAGCTGCTGAAAAAAAATTGGTGATTGTATATATATTGTAGAGAGACAGGTCATCTTTTATTTATTTATTTTTCCTATATTGTAATTTTAGAAGATATAAGAGAAGGCTGTCCACATGACCACTTCTGTGAGGAAAGTGTTTATGTGCTCAGTTTCTTTATTGAGGTGGGTGGTTAATGTTTGTTCATATTTAGAAGGTTTAAATTTATAATATTAGCAATTCATTGCTTGTCCATTTTTAAATCTTCAATATTCTGGATTCATAATTCAAAGTTTTGGTTCTGTACAGGGTTTGGTAGCTGGATAACCTCAATTCCCAAGGTTCTTTGTGTGGATTTGATCTCTCCATACGGTGGGTGCGCAAGATTTTTGTATGGGTGCTTGAAACTGTGATCTTCGTCTATACAGATTAATATGGTTTCTCAAGGATCAGCAGTGTGAGAAAGATTGTTTTGATTTTTGAAATTACAGGTTTGTGGTGAGAGTGTTACATTCTTTGCCTTCTTTACCTGATATATGTGGCTATTATTGTTATTATTTCTTCATACTGGTGAATGGATTAAATTTCATCTCTTTGTCATGACTTATTCTAAAAGAACTTTGGTAGTAATGGTGAGACATGATAGCCGATATGTCAATGGAGGATATTGCTTTTGATAGAGTTGAAGAAATGAAATCACATTAAGTCAATTGAAGGAATTGCTGAATAGATCTACTTGGTTAGGTTAATTCCAAGCTCACAAGTTAACTTGGATGAATGGGAAAGATCCATGATCCAAATGTTTTCAGTGCTTCATTAATGTTGACTAAGGATTAAACGAAAAAAAGGGAATTAGTATATTTTTTTAGCAAGGACCAAATCCAATTCAAATTGTATTTGTATTTGAATTTCCAATTAATATATACTTATAAAAACAAAAATTTCTGATTAATATAATAGTGTGCTATATATATATATTTTAAATCCTTTGGGATAAGAACTTTGAATAGGCAGAAAATTTACGGTGGGATCACTGAGGTACTCTGTCTTGTTCAGTCTACCATTTAGGATGCTCACTTAAATGATACAATTCTGATAGGGTTTCTTCTTTGTTTGGTACTTGAGCCTAATTGTTTGGATGTGTTGAAAGCCTAATAATGTGCATGAGGTGCATGGTAGGTTCTTCCATCATTTACCCCTGCTTGAAAGACCATGTTTTGGGGAGAACCCAAAGTCCTAAATGTCCTCTTGACATAGATTTAAGTAAGAATAAGATTATTGAAAAAAGACTACTTCATGCAAAAAGGGCACAAAGTAGACAAAAGAATTACAAAAAATTACAACAGGATTATGTACAAAAAGTTAGGGATTCTATAAACATTAGAATGGATTCTCTAGACATAAATCCCCAAGCACAAGACCAATTAAACAAAGTTCCTACAAATGAGGCAAGGAGTTGATCCCTTGTACTCTCCAAATCCTCAAATGTACACCTATTATGCTCCAGCCAAACAATCCACATCAAACACAACATAACCAAATTCCAAATATCTGAGGAATGTTTTCCCATCCAGTTCCTCCACCTAAACAAGAGATCTATTGCTCTCTCTAGTAAGACCCAGGAGACCCCAAAATATCTAAAAACAAAGCTCCACAACTAATGAGCCCCCTTACAATGAAGAAAAAGGTGACCTGCTGTCCCCTCATACATCGGCATATGCAACACCAATTCACTATAGTATAGCCTCTCCTCCTAAGATTATCACAAGTGAGTATCTTCCCCAACGCCTCCATCCAAAAAAAACAAAAAAGCTCCCCAAGGAGCCTTCAAACCCCCAAACACCTTTCCAAGGGAAAGAGACAGTAGTGGACCCCCTCAAAGCATTATAGTAAGAAAGCATATCAAACTCCCAATTTTTCTTCAACCTCCACCTCACCAAATCTTCATCCTCATTAAGAAGAGTATGAGAATCTAGAAGATGAAGAAAGGCAACAACCTATCCAACTCTCAACCATTAAGATCCAGGAAGAAACGCACATCCCAACTCCACCTCTCCCCCTTAGTCTGTCACACAAAGACCACACTGAAGCCTCTTGATTAGTAGAGTTCTCATACAAGACCAGGAAGGCCATTTTGAGAGGTTAGTCACCACACCAACAATCATGTAAAAAAAAAAAAAAAAAAACTGGGTTTTCCACTACAACCTCAAAACGAATATGCTGACCAATCCTCTCCCAACCCATCCTAATAACCGTGGGAACCAGAACTAACTTCAAAATCCAACCCCACCACTATTCCCCACCCCCCCCACCAAAACCCCAAATTTTAAGGCTACCACACGCCTCCATAGAGATGCATCCTTGAGCCCAAACCGCCATAGTCACTTCCCTAAGAGGGCTTTATTAAAAGTAGTAAGCTTCCTTATCCCCAACCTGTCATTAGCAATAGGAGTGCAAACCTTCTCCCATCCCACCAAATGATGCTTAAGCTAATCCCCCATACCTCCTTATAAAAGTTCCTTTGTAATCCTATTAGCCACACTCGTAGGGATGGTAAACAAAGATAAATAATAAGTAGGAGGGCTGGAAAGCGCACTCTTCAATTAAATCAAACAACCTCCTTTAGAAAGGTAGAGTTTCTTCCATCCTGTTAACTGTCATTCAAACTTTTCCAAGATGGGATTCCAAATAGATGTCGACTTATAGGAGGCCCCAAGAGGTATACCAAGATAAGACATAGGCAAGCACCCTACCTTGCAACCCAAAATATTCTTTAAAGCATTAATATTCTCATCCTCCCCTAGTGGAACCATTTCACTCTTGCCCTCAATCCTGTCACTGCCTCAAAACAAGAAAATAACTGTCGGATATAGAGGATTTGCTCAGTACTAGCATCACAAAAGAGTGTTGTGTCATTTGCTAATAATAAATGAGAAACAAATATCCCATCACCAGCCACACCACCCACCCTAAATCCCTTGATAAGACCATCCCTTCTATTCTCCTAAGCATCCTACTTAAAACCTCCATCATCAAAATAAAAGGCAAGGGGGATAGAGGGACTCCTTGGCCTTAAACCACTCAAAATGCTAAAGAAGCCACCCGGAGATCCATTAATTAAAACTGAGAATTGTACCGTGGAAATACAAGTACGTATACACTGCCTCCATTTTTCACCAAAACCCATACTCCCCAACAAGTATAGAAGGGCCTCCCAAGTCACATGATCATTTGCTTTTTCAATGTCCAACTTGCAAATGACACCTGGAGTGTGACCTCTGACTCTACTATCAACACACTGATTTGCAATAAGTACCAAGTTTAAAATCTACCTACCTCCCACAAAAGCATTCTAAGTCTCAAATACAAGTGTATCCAACACCCCTCTCAATTGATTCACCAAAACCTTGGCCAATATATCTTGTAAACACTTCCCACCAGGCTAATAGGCCAGAGGTCTCTAATATTGGAGGCATTGTGCTTCTTGGGGATTGAAGATATAAAGGAGGCATTCAAAGATTTCGCAAATTTACCGTATGGTCTGTACCAGTAAAACTGAATGCCATCACATCTCTCTCCACAACCCTCCAACAGTGTTGGAAAAAAGCCGGTGAAACCATCTCGCCTTATCCCCTTGAAGGTCCCTTAAAGCCTGAAGAATCTCCTCTCTGTCAAACCTCTGCTCAAGCATACCACTCTCCACCACCCATATCAAAATATAGGTATGGATATCCTTTTCTTTGATAATACTTTTAATTAAAGTTGGTATGCAATTCCAATAAAGTTGATCATTTGATACTCTGCTGTACTGTGCTAATGATTTATGGTCTTGTTCTTTACGTTGGTTGGAGTACATTGGGTTATTGGTTTCATGGAGCTGGAAGCTGGGGGTGTGGACAGCCTAGTGGCATGTAGAGCAATCCCTTCATGCCCTGTATGGTGTGTCTGGTTGGAAAAGAAGCAGGAGGGCTTTCGATGATGTTTAGAAATTTATGGGGGAAAACTAGGTGAAGTTTTCTTAAAAGTTGGTTCCAATGAGTGTCAGTCCACCCTTTGGTTGGCTGTTTCGTGTCTTTCTACAATCATCCATTCTTTCTTTGTATACTTTGTGTACTTGGATTATGCTTCCTTCTTGATTTTTTAATTACATTTTATTAGTTATTAAATAAATGAGATTCCAGCATTTATCATTGTTGGTGCTTGTGGTTTTTAGACCAAATGGAATCTCTTCACCCATAATCAATGTGTAGGGAGAGATAATGAATTTAGTTCCATACAGTCGGATGAATTGTATATGCTAACCAACCAAAATAAATAATTAAGAAAATAAAATATATATCATTGATATTAAATTCATTATATTTTTTGTCTTCCCATTAAATAGATAATTTCACTTACAATAATATTCTATATTGATAATTATAGGTGTACTTTGACATAGATTGGATAGTTCCAAACGCATTCCCCCCGCCCCTCCCAAAAGAAAAGAAATAAACTTCATGCTTCATATTTTGAAATTATCCATTGATGACTTAAAAGAATGCGTGCTTTACATAAATGACATTTATTATTGCTGCCTGCTTCACCACCCGTTGTCTTATATTTTTCATTTATGTGCTTAAGGATTTTGAAAAAGACTGGGCCAGTTATAGCTAATACCAATTTTAAGTTGATTGCACAATTAAGCCCAAAAAATTTAACTAGCCAATCAATTCATGCATGGATAACACAATAGAACAGAAAATCCCAATAAGACAAGCACCCAAACACCGGAAGGTGTTTACCAAGAGAAAAACCCAAACCGGGCAAAAAACTCTCGGGCCTATAGCACCAACCAATTCACTAGTAAGAATAGTTGCAATACATTACACTTACAAACCCTCCAAACTAAGTAAGAGTAGATGTATTCGAGCTCCTCGCTCTTGCTCGCAACCGATTGCACCAATCCTTTCTCCTTACTAGCTACTAGTCCTGCAAGTTGAGCCGTCAACTGCAAGATCAAGTCTCCTTGCCACTTCAAGGCCTCTCAAAGATTTTTGAAGATTTCTAGGGATTTCTCTTATGATTCCCAGCACCAAGCTTCAATAAAGATCACTTAAGGTATCTTTAGCATGTGGCTTGAGTCTCCTTTCAATAGATATGACAATTGGAGAGGGTGAAGGTAGAAACTTCAATGAGTTTTTGCACTAAGGAAATGCTTAACTCTCTCACTCTTCAATATGAGAATTCTAGGTATACTGAGTGATGTGGATCATTTGGACATAACGTAATTGGCGTTCTTTTGAGGATATTGAGAAACCTCTAGCTCAGTTGATAGATTGGTGCCAGTAGACTCTTTTCGATTGGTCTTGGTGTTGGGGTCTCTCGGACTGTTCTTCTTTTACTAATTTTCTATTGTCTCTTAGCATAGCTTCTTGATTCCTTTATTTCTTTATCTTTTTGTGTTGTTCTTTGTTCATTATTGTGAACACCCTGTATTCTTTCTCCCATTTCTTTTTTAATAATATTACTTTTTTACCTATAAAAAAAGAAGAGAGAATTCTGGGTATATTCTCATGGGTATAGTGAGATATAAGAGGGGTAATTGGATAGGAATTGTAGAGAAGGAAATCAACAACTTTCTCTCAAGTTACAATTTTTGCTCGACATAATTACTCATAAGTTTCTTGCAAAACTGTGTCCAACTCATTTTTAAATGTAGTACTTTAGCTTGATTTGCCCAGATTTGCTCGACTGAATTTCTTCAAACAACAATTCCACCTTTCAGCCTATGTCCCTCTAATCTCATGTGCAATACATCTCATTAAAATCAATTACAAGTAAATGATTGTAAATACAATGAAATTCGACACGGAATATGCCAAGTGCCAACACTAGAAAATTCCTAACAGATCACACTTGAAGCTTAAATTCCATAACCATGTGCCTCAATATCCAAGGCAATAAGAATATGCCTCACATTCTGACGTTCTTTTTACATTTTTTGTTCTAAACATTAACTGAAATTAGGATTTTTATTTATTTATTACAAATTGGTAATTTTTTCCCTCCTATAAATATATATGTATATATATTTTTTCCTTATTGGAGCTTTTTTTAATTGGTCTTTCTGTCAAGATGATGTGGAAAACAACAATTGTTAGATGGATGGCATACAAATATTAAGTACCAATCAATTAGTTTTATTTTCAATAGCTTATGAACTAGGCAGCTATTTGTTAATCACATTGTTGTTAATTGAATTGCTGTGGTGTAAATTTTGTATAAGTAATGCCAAACAACCATTCTTTCTATTTTTTTATTTTTAAGAACTTATGTTATGTTATATTCCTTTTCTCTGTTGAGTGACCATTTCCTATTCTGTTATTGATACAGGTGTGATGGAGATATCATTGTTAAAAGCCCTTCTTAATAACATATCATCATTTTTCCATTTATCTTCTTGTGACAATATAAACTCAGAACCAGTTCTGAAGTATTACCAAAAGGCTGAAGAGATATTGAAGTTATTGAAGCCAATACTTGATGCGATTGTTGATTCTGAATTAGCTTCTGATGAAGTGGTTATCAAGGCATTTGAAGAACTAAGTCATTCTGTCGAAGAATTGAGAGAGCTCTTTGAAAACTGTCAACCATTGTCCAGTAAAGTTTATTTCGTAAGTTACAATATACAATTTTATAATCAGTTTTAGTTTGTGAATTTGATGGTACAGTCTCTTAATCACCAATTAAAAAGAAAACTAACTAAATTGATCATTCATGGGTTATTTTACTCGTGATTAGCATACTTTGACCAACACAAATATGGCTATTGTACCCTTAGTTTATTATAATATTGGGTGCTTTGGGGAATACAAATTTTCTAATCATTTTCTACTTTGCATGATATCTAGGTTCTGGAAATTGAATCATTGATATCAAAGACTCGGGCTGCTGGTCTTGACATTTTTCAGCAGCTGAAGTCTTCACATGAACATCTCCCTGATGAATTGAGCTCAGCATCTCTTGAGGTAGCATATGAGGGGAAAAAATACTTAAATTTTACAGGTTTTTGGTTGCTAGAGTTGGGAAGATGTATAACTAAATTATTTTATGATGCCTAACACCCAGCTTGTTTAATTGCAGCATTGTGTACAGAAAATTAAACATAAGGGATATGAACCAATGTCATCTGTCATTAAAGAAGCTATAATGGATCAAATGAGGGGTGTTGGACCCAGCTCAGAGACCCTGTTGAAAATTTCAGAGAGCCTGAGCTTGAAATCAAACCAGAAGATTCTCATTGAGGCTGTAGCCCTTGAAAAGTTGAAAGAGAATGCTGAACAAGCCGAAAAGGCGGAGGAAGCTGAATATATTGATCAAATGGTAGCTCTTGTAACTCGCATGCATGAGCGCCTTATTATGATAAAGCAATCCATAAGCTGTAGCCCGGTTCCAATACCTGCTGATTTCTGCTGTCCTCTCTCTCTCGAGCTGATGACAGATCCAGTGATTGTGTCATCAGGGCAAACCTATGAGCGGGCTTTCATCAAGAAATGGATTGATCTTGGTCTCACTGTCTGTCCTAAGACGAGACAGACTCTGGCGCACACCAATCTAATACCTAATTACACTGTAAAGGCGCTAATTGCAAACTGGTGTGAGTCAAACAATGTGAAGTTGCCTGATCCCATGAAGTGTACGAACTTAAACCAACCATCACCTCTTCTTGGGCACACAGACTCTGGTGCAACCAGGGAGTCACCTGTTTTTCCTCATTCCAGGGTCAACCAGCCGATATCACTTGAGTCAAGCCGGTCTATGGGCTCACCTGGTAGGAACTTGATCTCGTCTGGTGGAGTCCATCAAGAGGACACTTCTCCATTGTATCCTCATTCTTCATCAGAGGGTTCCTTGTCTGGTGTAGCTGGAAATGGGCAGGATTTGGATATGGCAAGAATATCACCAACAAGTTCTGAAGATAGGTCTGCAAGCTCAGAAGAAAGGACTATGGATGCAGTTGGCCAACCCAGTACATCACCTTCTGGAAATGAATTTTCCAATGCTACTGGAGCTGAACAGTCAGCTCAGAGCCATAATAGAACTGCCTCAGCCACAAGTGTGCTTTCTAATGAAAATTTTACTCAAGAAACACCTGGAGATGCCAATGAAGCTTCACAGATAACAACCAATCTGACTGGCTACAGCAGTGATGCATCAGGAGAGGGGAAATCAGAGCCACTTGCTGCTCCCTTGACTTTGCCACAGAGAGAACCTGATTTCACTTCCAGATTGTTGGAGACAAGGCCTCGAAATCCATCAATCTGGCGGCGACCATCAGAGAGGTTTGGTACAAGGATGGTTTCTTCTCCTGCTATTGAAACAAGAGCTGATCTTTCTGGTATTGAAACCAAAGTGCGGAAGCTAGTTGAGGAGTTGAAAATCTCTTCAGTTGATACTCAAAGAGATGCAACATCTGAGATACGGTTACTTGCCAAGCACAACATGGATAATCGGATTGTAATTGCTAACTGTGGGGCCATTGCTTTGTTGGTCAATTTGCTCCTCTCGGAAGACTCACGGATTCAGGAAAATGCTGTTACAGCACTTCTTAACTTATCAATCGCTGATAACAACAAAACTGCGATTGCTAATGCTGGTGCAATTGAACCTCTGATTCATGTTCTTACGACGGGGAGTCCTGAAGCAAAGGAGAACTCAGCTGCCACTCTCTTTAGTCTCTCGGTGATTGAGGATAACAAAGTCAAGATTGGAAGGTCTGGTGCAATTGGGCCTCTGGTTGATTTATTAGGGAATGGGACTCCTAGGGGGAAGAAGGATGCAGCCACAGCTTTGTTTAATTTATCAATATTTCATGAAAACAAGGCCCGAATTGTGGAAGCTGGTGCCGTAAAATACCTTGTGGAGTTGATGGACCCAGCTGCTGGAATGGTTGACAAGGCTGTAGCTGTATTGGCAAATCTTGCTACAATTCAGGAGGGACGGACTGCTATTGGTCAGGAGGGTGGGATTCCTGTTCTGGTAGAAGTTGTTGAGTTGGGTTCTGCAAGAGGGAAGGAGAATGCAGCCGCTGCTCTTTTACATCTTTGTCAAAGCAGTAATAGATTTTGCAGTATGGTGCTCCAAGAAGGAGCTGTCCCACCACTGGTGGCATTGTCACAGTCAGGCACCCCAAGGGCCAAAGAAAAGGTATGTGGCTGCTTATGAGGTTGCTGTTTCTGTTATTTTTATCTTGAAGACTAATCCAACGTGGTTTTGGTTTCTTGCAGGCACAGGCGCTTCTTAGCTACTTTAGGAGCAGCAGACATGGTAATGCTGGGAGGGGCTGATTTTGGGATCACAACCTTTGGGTTTCATACCAAGGTTTTGGGTCAAGTTCTAAAGAGTGTACATTTGATGGTGCAAATAATGCATGTGACAGGTTATCTTGCATGTATTTTACTTGATCTCTAGAAGAAAAGAGAGGGGGGGAAAAACCAATTATGATTTATGGAGGATTTGATTGAGTCCTCTTGTGAAATAGGTCTACTTGTGAATGTGGGAAGAAAATTTTATACATGTGAGTGCAGTGAGCTTGGGCAAGACAATGACGGACAAATAATCAGTTCTATTAATGTCATTGTCTTATTTGCTTCTTTTTGTGCGTGCTTGTTTTTTTCCATTGGTGTTTCAATGAAGTTTAAAATGCTGTGATTTAGTGGAGGCTGTATGTTATTTGTTGTGCAATAGTTATGTTTTTCATTCGATTGTCAAGTCGGTTTGTGTTGGCAACTCAATTTTGTCGCTCCATCCAGGTGATTTTCACTTTCACTGGAAAAAATAAGCCATGTTTTCCCTTTAACAATTTCCAAAGAAAAGCGTGGCTGCTAACCTACTTCCCTTGAGCTTACACTGATATCTGCATATTTACTTGAAAAAGTTGGTGTAGCTTTATTTTTTCAATAATTCAATAGTTACAATAGAAAAAGAGGAACCCAATCCTAGATGTCTCTATTAGAAATACCAAAAGATGTTAGCCATTTGAGTTACAAGGCTTTTGACAAAGATGGAGCAGCTTTTCTTTTAATTGTAGTCTAGTTGAGTGCCAATGCTAGTTAGTCGTTAGTGTAAGATTATTGTTGATTAGCCTTTTTCTTAACCAATGTTTCATTAATGCAGTCTAGATGAGCATCACAGCTAGTTTAAGATAACTGTTGACCAGCCTTTTTATTGGACTACATGGTGCACATCGCATTTGCAGTGCCAGTGTACACAAGGAGAAGGTATTCTATGAGAAGATATCTTATGAAACGATCTCATGAGAGTGAGACATCTCTTTCACAAGAAGTGAGATCCACATGTATGCTCCCCCCTCCTCTAACATGTGAGAGAGATGTCTTATAAGATCATCTCATAAGATAATTTTTCGTACAAGAGAACCAACTCTCTCTTTTTTTTGGCTAAGGGAGATGAGGGTCTTTCTCTCATAATTATACAAAATAGCCAATTTGGGAATATTATGGGCTACAAAATTAGTTTCCTTATAATAATGACTAACAGTTCAATCAACAAAGGAGCAGTGATGTTTTCTATGACTCAATATGGAGAGGTCGAGGAGTTCTAGGGTGGTTGGATTACATCAGTGCATCCCTTTTACATATTACAATTTAATACCCCAAAGTTGTTGCTTTCTCTGCTATTGGGATAAGCTGCCTTGACTTTCGCTATCAGGGGGTCTTGATCTTTTATGAACTCTGTCCAAACAAAAACAACTTCTCCTTTGTGGTCTCTGGCTATGGTTAACAAGATTTCTCCTTATTGATGGCTATATTGAAGTTAACTTTCAAAAAAAGGGGGACAAGACCATAAGGGGATCAGGGATCTCATAGACTGCTCCTAGTGGTCTCCACTTCACACCTACATATTCCTAGGTTAAATATGATCGCTATATATATATATTTTTTACTTTTTCTAATTCAAAATAAATGATCAACTATTTCTCTTTCAGAATTTGGTTTTTTATCATCCATATTATTTCACAACAAATAGCTACGAATAATAGTATTTCCTTGCTTCTTCTTGTTGCAACTTCAATTTTTCTTCTACTTGTATAATTAATCTAACCCAGTGGGTTATGGAATTGAATTTATCAAAAAAAAAAAAAAAAAAAAAATCTTATAGTCCAAAGGCAGTTTTGTCAGGAATTGTGTGATTGAATTAGGAATTAAGGTAGATCAATTTGAGGGGACCTAGGCCTCCATAGCAGAGAAGAGAGAAAGAAATGAGAGTATAAGGGGTTAGAGAGAGAAGAAGGTGATTAACAAGAGAATTCATTCATCAATGCTTTGTACAATATGATTCCTGATCTTTATACCAGCATGACCCTAACTATTCTAACCGCCAAATGCTCCCACTAACTAACTAACTGATATGCTGTTACTAACAAATACACTAACTATCATTTAGGTATAATAGCCTACAACCCTCAATTAGGTACAATACCCTACAGCCCTCAATTAGGTACAATACTACAGATGCCTATCATTACCCCTCTCCATTTATAGCACCTTGCCCACAAGGTGAGGAAAGATAAGTTGCAATTGATGCAATGATTCCCAAGTGGCATCTTTAGAAGGACAGCCAAACCACTGGACTAAAACCTCAATAATCACTCGAGACATTAAGGCCTTGGTTCTGGTCTACATCACAACAATAGGTTCAACTTGCACTTAACCTTCCTTATCCACAGGTGGCAAAGTTGGTAGAGGATGGATATGCTAACCCAGTTTCAGCTTCAAGCATGATACATGGAAGACAGGGCGAATCTTTAGCTTTAGGTGGCAAGTCTAGCTTATAAGCTACTGCACCAACCTTCTATAATACTTGGAAGGGACCAAAGTACCTTGGTGACAGCTTCCACTTCCCCTTGTAAGCCAAGGTCCTCTGCCTATATGGTTGTAACTTCAGATACACCCAATCGCCAATAGCAAAAGACCTATCCTGCCTATGCTTATCAGCTTGAATCTTCATCTGCTCTTGAGCAATAGAGATTGCTTTCAAAGAGTACCCAAGACAACCTCCCTCTGACTTAAAAGAGAGTCCAAAACCTCCACGCTATTGGTACCAAGTATGTAAGACTGCATTGTGGGGGCAGGAAATCCATACAAGGCTTCAAATGGAGTCATCTTTAAGCTAGTATGGAAATTAGAATTGAACCAGAATTCAGCCAATGGTAACCATTCAGCCCATCTATAGGGTTTTTCACTAGTGAAAGCTCATAGATATTGCTCTAAACTCCTGTTAACAACCTTAGTCTGTCCATCAGTTTGAGGATGATAAGCTGTTAACATGGCTAATTCAGTCTCCTGCAGCTGAAACAACTCGGACTAGAATAAGGAAGTGAATGTGGCATCTCTATCACTTACAATAGAGGTAAGCATACCATGAAGCTTAAAGACACCGCATATACAAAGCTGCCACTTTGACAGCAATGTAAGGATGAGAAATAGGCACAAAGTGAACATACTTAGTTAGTCTATCCACCACCACTAAAATCACCTCAAACCCTTGTGACTTAGGTAACCCTTCCACAAAATGCAAGCTAACATCAGTCCAAGGAGTAGTGGAGACCTTCAATGGCTGCAGTAAACTAGCAGGGACAGAGGTCTCAGATTTAATTCGTTGACAGACATCACACTCCCTCACATACTTCTTGATTTCAACCTTCATACCATGCCAAAAAAATTCCCTTTTAGCCCTTTAAAATGACTTAAGGAAACCAGAATGGCCTACCACAGGACTACTGTGAACTAAATGCAGAACTAAGGATTTTAAAGGGCAATGTAACCCCAAAAAAAATCTTCCTTTGTAAAAAATCAGGCCATTTTGCCAAGTAAAACCCTTGGGAGTAGTACTAACTTGAATGGACTGAATAAGCTGCTGCAAGCCTTGATCTTGAGAGTAGCTATCCCTAACTATGTTCAACCGAGTAGAATCAGGAACTGAAAGGAGAAATAGACAGCTAGTCTTTTGTAAATCAGCCTATGGAGGCAAGTCAGGGCTTCTAGAAAGCGCATCAGCCACCTTATTCTCACTTCCCTTCTTATATTCCACTACAAATGCATACCCCAAGAGCTTAACAAGCCATTCTGCTGAGTAGGAGTGGCAATCCTCTATTCAAGCAGAAACTTGAGGCTTTGATGGTCAGTCCTCACCACAAAAGGTCTTCCAAGCAAGTATGCCTTCCATTTCTTGACAGCAATTGCCAATGCTGACAATTCAGTCTCATAAGTGGACAAATGAAGGTGTTTACCATTAAGGGCTTAACTGTGGAAGGCAATGGGTCTGTTGTCTTGCATCAGGACAGCCCCCAAACCAACCCCAAAAGCATCACACTCAATGACAAAGGGTTTTGAGAAATTGGGAAGAGCCAAAACTGGAGGTTGAACCACAGCTACCTTGAGTTTATTAAAGGCCATTAGAGTTGCATCAGACCAATGAAACCCATCTTTCTTAAGGAGGTCTATTAAGGATTGAGCAATAGCTCCATACCCCTGAATAAACTTTCTATAATACCCAGAGAGGCCTAGGAAACCTCTCAAAGCTTTAAGAGTGGTTGGAATAGGCCACTATTGCATAGCCATAGTCTTCTTAGGATCTACCTTGACCCCATCACCAGATATAATATGGCCAAGATACTCAACCTCACTACACCCAAGTACACATTTAGACTTCTTTGCATACAACTGATTAGACAATAGGGTGTCCAAAATAATTCTCAAATGTGATAGATGATCTTCCAAGCAAGAACTAAAGACCAAGATATCATCAAAGAAAACTAAGACAAATTTTCTCAAATAAGGTCTGAATATGGCGTTCATAAGAGCTTGGAATATAGATGGTGCATTTGTCAAACCAAAGGGCATTACAAGAAATTCATAATGACCCTCATGAGTTCTGCATGCTGTCTTAGGAATATCCTTAGGTTTCATACGGATTTGGTGGTAGCTTGATCTCAAATCTAACTTAGAAAAAATGATAGCACCAGCAAGTTCATCCAACAATTCATCTACTATAGGTATTGGAAACTTATCTTTAATATTAGCCCTATTTAAAGCCCTATAGTCTATGCACATCCTCCAACTACCATCAGCTTTTCTAACAAGAAGGACAGGTGAAGAAATAGGACCTGACTAGGTTAGATAGAACCAACTTCAAGTAATTCATTAACAATCTTTTCAATTTCAGATTTTTGGAAATAGGGATACTTGTAGAGCCTTTCACAGACTAGTGGTGTGCCTTCCTTGAGTACAATCTGATGCTTATGCTCTTAGATTGAAGGCAATCTAGAAAGGACGTCCAATACCTTGGAAAATTGATCTAACAAGGCAGACAAAGCAGTAGGTAGCAATGGTTGGTTAGGACTAGCAGTGTTGACAACTATAATTTGAAGAACCAAACCCGTCTTTGCTTAATCAGTGAAGAGCTTGTCAGCCTCTGAAAAAGTTGATGGTGATAGATGCAAACCTTGCAAGAACACCTCTTTACCCAATTAACAAAACCTTATGGTTAGTAGCTTGAAATCCCAAATGATAGCACCTAATGTACTCAGCCATTGAGTTCCAAGAACCACTGCACCCCCCCCCCCCCCCCCAAAATGCAACACATTAAGATCCAACACAAATTTATACCCCTGAATGAAGAAGGTAACCCCATGACACACCCCTACTATCTTAACAATACTGCCATCAGCCACTTTAACTTCTAAAATCTATGATGTATCAAGTGATAACCTCAGATTATCCAAGTTAGAAGCATCCAAGAAATTGTGTGTACTTCTAGTGTCAATGAGAGACACCACCTCTCTATTCTTTATCCTTCCCCTAACCCTCATTGTTTGAGAGGAAGCGCTACCCACTAAAGCATACAAAGTGATTTAAGCAGGAGCAACTATATTCTTAGATAAGTCCCAACACCACCCCATCATCTTCCAACTCCACCAATTGCACCCCAGATTTTTGTTCAATCTCCATATCCCACCCTTCAAGCAAAAAGAACTTAGCTCCCTTATACCTATGTCCCGTTTGCCATTTTTCATCACAGTTATAACAAAGTCCAAGTTTCCTCCTTTCCTCCATTTGAGCACTTGTTAACCTTTGTAATGGAAGCTTGAGTTTCTGATCAGTCTTACTCTCAACCTTAGGTAGTCTAAGAATTGTAGGTTTCCCATTATCAATTACACCACCCCTAAATCCTTTCCTACTACTCAGTAAATACTCTTCCTGGCTTTTAGCTAACCCAAATGCTTCATTAAGGGACTTAGGTACTAACATTCTCACAGGTAGTCTAATTTTATCCTTCAATCCACTCAAAATATAGCTAAGTTTATGAGACTCTGATAGCAGAGAATTTCAAAATTACCTTTATAAGCTACCACAAAAGAAGTTTGCTTGAGACAGGTGAGTGCCTCCATAGGATCATCATAAGCTGTGCCTCCAAATCTGGTTTGTAAAGCTTTAATGAAGACATCCCAGCTAGCAAAACCCCCAGCTTGTTCAACATTCTAAAACCAAATTAAAGCTTCCCCATCAAGATGGTACGATGCCATAACCACTTGTTGATGCTCTGGAGTGTTGTGATAAGAAAAGAACTGCTTTGCTCGATATACCTAGCAAGTTGGATCTTTTCCTTGGAACCTAGGAAACTCCAATTTCAGATTCTTGATAGAATTAACAGGCAAAGATTCTGAATTTCCCACATGATTGTTGATGAGAAGAGCTTGAGAGCTTGAACTTAATACTTGTTGTCGCTTCTCCTCTACTTCACCATTCTCTGCATGAACCCGTTAATGGTCTGCAATTGCTTCTGAATTTCTTATAAAGTCTGCTTATGATTTTCTGAAACCCTAGTTAAAGCTGCGATTGTTTTTGAATTCTGTGAATGGGAACGAGTTTCTGTCATAGCGGTGTAGAAGGATCGGATGCTCTGATACCAATGTTAGGAATTGTGTGATTGAATTAGGAATTAAGGTAGGTCACTTCGAGGGGACTTGGGCCTCTGTAGCAGAGAAGAGAGAAAGAAATGAGAGTACAGGGGGTTAGAGGGAGAAGAAGGTGATTAACAAGAGGTTTTTTTTTTTTTTTGAGAAGTGAATACTTGCTGATATATAATCAAGAAAACGAAAAATCATCCAATACAAAAGACATAATATCTGTTGGAACACACTCCAACCAGATTTGAGAAGAAAAAGATTGTCTCACTCGCTGGGCTAAAGCATGTGCGACTGCATTGCCTTGCCAACCTACGTGAGCGAAAGAAATACTCAGAAATGAGTTTGATTGAGATTTGATGTCCTTAATTAAATGCCCTCCCCGGGAATTTTCCATTCTGGGTCCCCTTAATGAATTGACCACAGATTCAGAGTCGCCTTCACATACCACCTGAACATGGCCCGATTCTGCAGCAAAAGTGACAACACGCCTGGCAGCAAGACGCTCCAATATTTCAACTGTTGGAGGTTTTACAATCTGCTCAGATAGGGCAGCCAACACCTGACCCTCACCGTTTCGGATTACCACGCCCAACCCCGCCTTATCCGACTCACTGTACCAAGCACCATCAAAGTTTATCTTCACCAAGCCTGCAGCTGGAGGTAACCATCTACGAGAAACAACTTGACGTCTGTAAGGATGTGGACTGTCCAAACCCCTGAATTCGCAGAGATAATTTTTAGCAAAACTAGCAATATTGTGAAGGGGCAGGGGATGGTCTTGTTGACGAGATTTGTTTCTTTGATACCAAATTGACCAGGCCGTAGTAGCAAATAGAGATAATAAGGAAGGTTTGGCTCGGATTTTTTGCAAGATGTCCAAAAAAGACTCAGAAGCCGTTAAGCACCGATCCACCCAATTGAAATCCGTATTCCAAATCACTTTGATGCAGGCACAGCTCCATAAAGCGTGCACAACAGACTCCGAACCACCAGAACAACGAGGACAGCCCGATTCTTGAAGGATTTTTCGCTTCAGTAGATTTTCTTTTGTGGGCAACGAATTTGTACAAGCCTTCCAAAGAAAATGCTTGATCTTGCCAGGAACTTTCAACTTCCAGATGCTTTTCCAGAAACTCTTCATAGAATCCGAGACTTGTGGACGATTCGTGTCAGGAATAAGAAGCTCGCAAAGGAACTTATAACCTGACTTCACTGAGTAGCAGCCCGATTTTTCTGATCTCCAAACCAAAGTGTCGGGTTGCGGAATAGAACACAAAGGCAGAGACTTGATCAAATTTGCTTCAGGTGGATAAAAACACAAGTCAATGAGATTGGTATTCCACCAACCCAATGCAGCGTTTATCAGAGAGTCTATAGTAGACTCTGGTGCTAGATGCAAAACCGGAGAACTGATACGGCCTTCAGGACTTGGCAGCCAAGCGTCATTATATATCTGAACCGATTTCCCATTACCAATTCTCCAAAAGGATCCCTTTTCAATTAGGTCCCTAGACCACAGAATACTCTTCCATGCGAAAGAGCCAGAAGAAGATTTAGCTTCAAAAATTGAGCAATTTGGAAAATACTTTGCCTTAAAAACTCTATAAAATAGAGACTCCTTATCATGTATCAATCTCCACACCTGCTTTGCCAATTTAGCTTTATTAAATTTGCAAAGATCTTTAAAGCCTAATCCCCCCCTCACTCTTTGGTTGACATAAAACCTCCCATTTTGCCCAATGGATTTTTCTCCTATCACCCTTTTGTCCCCACCAAAATTTTTGAATGAGCATCTCAATGTCTTGGCATAGACCAATTGGCAAGCGAAAACAACTCATTGCAAACGTAGGAATGGCTTGAACGGCTGCCTTCAAAAGAACTTCTTTTCCCGCTTGCGACAATAATTTCTCTTTCTACCCTTGGAGTTTACCCCACACTCTATCTTTTATGAAATTCAAGCTCGCCTTTTTTTTTCTCCCAACCACTGTCGGTAATCCCAAGTACCTTTCATACTCCTTTATTTCGGACACCCCAAGCAAAATCTTTAGTTCTTCCTTTGTAACAATTGAGGTATTATTGCTAAAAAAGAGGGTAGTCTTGTCCGAGTTTATTTTTTGTCTTGATGCCCGTTCATATTTTCCCAAAAAATCCTGAATTTTTTCCACGTCCCCCACTCTTGCTCGGCAAAACAATAGGCTATCATCTGCAAAAAAGAGGTGAGAGATCTTTGGTCCATTTCTACAAAGAGAGACACCCTCAATATGTTTACAGTCCACTGCATGCTCAATTAACCCATTTAGACCTTCAGAGCATAACAAAAAAAGATAAGGGGAGAGAGGATCACCCTAGCGAATACCTTGTGTGGGACCAATATGGCCTTTAGGTTCACCATTGACTAAAATTGAATAGGACACAAATTTTACACACTCCATAATCCAACCTATCCACTTCGAATGAAAGCCCATCTTCTCCATAATCCTTTGAAGGAAAACCCATTCCAACCGATCGTAAGCTTTACTCATATCCAATTTTAAAGCCATGTGTCCCATTTTTCCTGTTCTTTTCCTCTTCATATGGTGCAAAGTCTCAAAGGCCACCAAGATATTATTGGAAATAGCTTTATCCGATTGAAATGCACTCTGAGATTCAGAAATAACATGGGGTAAAATTTTCTTCAGCCTGTTTGCCAACACTTTTGAGACAAGTTTATATAAGATATTACAAAGGGCAATGGGATGAAATTCAGTAACAAATTCAGGACTCTTTACCTTAGGAATAAGAGTAATAAAAGTATGATTCAAACCTGTCTCTATTGAGTTTGAATTTAGGCAAGAAACCACTGCTTTGACAACATCGTCCCCAATGCTCTCCCAATAATGTTGAAAGAAGATTGGCGGCATTCCGTCAGGCCTCGGAGCTTTTAATGGGGCCATTTGCTTCAATGCTATCTCCACTTCATCCTTTGAGAAGTTTCTGATTAAACAGTTGTTCATATCTTCGAACACCACCTATTTTGTAAATTGAACTACTTCCTCGATGTCATGCGGATTTGAGGTGGTAAACAAATGTTTATAATACTCAACAATCATTACTAAAACCCCTTCATCACCCGAGACCTTTCTACCCTGTGAATCTTTGAGTTTAGTAATGCTGTTTCGCCGGAAACGCTGTGAAGCACGGTTATGGAAATAACTAGAGTTTTTGTCACCCGATATCATCCAATGCACATGGCTTCGCTGCTACCACATTTTTTCTTCCACTCTAAGAAGCTCGGCCACCTCAGCTTTTAACAGAAGAAAAAAATCTACACTCCCTCCTTTCGTTGTAGACTCTTCCGCTTCTTTCAGATTCTTTTTTTTCTCCGATAGCGTGCTTACTACATTACAAAAAGACTTCTTACTCCAAGCTTGCAGCTGGGTTTTACACGTAACAACATTCAGCATAACTTTAGTCATAGGTGGGTCCGAGGAGATAGCTTTCCAAGCATTCTGAACTGTGTCGTGGCAGCCTTGTTCTTCAAGCCACATATGTGCAAAACGCCAGGGGCGTTGGGGCTTTAAATTGATCCCCTCAGGTAGGACCATGATAGGACTATGGTCAGAGGAAGCACAAACCAGAGTTTTAACCTTAGTTGCAGGGAATAAGTTAAACCAATCAGTTCTACTGACAGCTCTGTCCAACCTTTCCCAAACCACACCACCACCCGGATGAGTTTTGTACCACATGAACTTACTACCCACAAAACCAAGATCAAACAAACCATACTCGTCTAGGGCTTCGCGAAATTTCTGCATCTGACCATAAGGTTGTAAACGGCCTTCCAATTTTTTGTGAGACTTCAAAAGTTCATTAAAATCCCCTTCACATAGCCACGGCACAGAGAAGCGATTGTTTAGTTCTCATAACAAATCCCATGATTCCATACGAAGCTGTGTTTCTGGTGCTCTGTAAAAACCCGTAAAGCGCCAAACATTTTCCTTTCCTCTATTGATCAAGACATCAATATGATTTTTAGAGGAAGACATAACTTGTAAATCAAAGTCCTTCTTCCAAAACAACACCAAGCCACCACCACGAGTTAATCTTGAAACCCTATGGTGATGACCGAAACGAAGTGAATCATGTAATCCAACTAGCCTAGAATCATCCAACCATGTTTCGGCTAAAAACACCACTATGGGATCTTGTGCCCGGACTAAATCACCAAGCTCTTGAACTGTCTGCCGGTTCTCAAGCCCTCAACAGTTCCAACTAAGGATACTCATTGCTCCTGGCGGGGTTGCTCCACAACCTCCACCGATCCCCATTGTATACGTAGCAATCAGCACACTTTGTTTTTTAGTCTCCTCCTCTAACTTTTGTTTTTTTTCCTTCTCTGTGTTGAGTTCCTCTCGGGCCTGAGTCTCCCTAGCTTTACGTTTTAGGCCATCAGCCCCATATGAAACCTCCTCCACTACATCATAATTGGGCATATTAGTTATTTTGGTCCATTGACCTTTTTTCATATCCTTCTGTGGGCCGGGCCCAAGTCATATTTTTCCTTTCCCATCCAGTCCTTTAGAGGCTTTGCTTATTCCTAGTTTCGCACTCTTTTTTTGTTCGTCTGTTGTAAATCCCAACAAACCTATCTCCCCATTCTGACAACCCTCAGTTTGGAATATCTGAGCACTTTGTTGGTTCCCTGAGCACTCCTTTTTCTCACATGGGACATGATCAAACTTTTGTAAGTCATGGTCAATTTCTTGGAGTTTAACTAGGAAAGGGTCACCCTCAGCGTATTTACCCGTGATTTTAGGACCAAGTACCGGATTTGAGATCTTTGGAGGGAGTTCCGCAACACCCATCGAGGATCCGCCTCTTTTTGTGCTTATGTCCCTTACGTTGGGATGATGAAAAATAGCTGGTGGTGAGGAAGAAGCAGCTTTATCCAGAGTGTCAGTCGTCATTTCTACATCAATTCGCGATCTCGAGGCAACCGGAGGTACCTCCACATTTATTGCATTCACCGCCATAGATGAGGTTTCCATGTCTGCTTTTTCACCAGATGGAGGAGGACCAATGTTTTCCGGTGGAGTTGCCATCTCCGAATGACTACATGAGCTCGCCTTTGGCTTCTCCCGACTAGGTTGATGACCCTCTCTGTCTTCATAGAAGCCCGAAACATGCAAAACAGTTTTCCTTGGGTTGACAGTTAGAGAAGCACGCATGAAAGGTCCAAATTGTTTATCATGAGGCTTAAGAGTACCCTTGCTTTCAATCCACAAAGGGCAGTCTCTCTCATCGTGATCAAGACGCCCACACAAGTAACATATAATGGGTAACCTTTCGTATTTAAAAGATACCCAGACACGGCCACCCTCTTCCAAGTCTACAACTCTTCCACGACATAATGGTTGTGTCGCATCCACTCTGACCCTAACCCGCACAAAACTACCTCCTACCTCCGTTGGGTGAGTTTCCGAGAGGCATACCTCTCCAATAGAACTACATATATCCTCTGCCACCTCCTTCGTCATGTATCTTACTGGAATATCAAAAACCTGCACCCAAAGAGAGGTTTTGTTAAATCTAACATCTAGTAAAGGAGTGTTTTTTTCATACTTCTGAACCACCACCAAGTGTTTGTCGAAAGTCCAAGGCTCACTGAGTAAAACCCGGTGTATATCTTCCTGATTTTCGAAGACAAACAACAGAGTGTGATTGCCCATGTTTTTTATTGTGAACCCATTTATCGCTCTCCATAATGGTTTGAAGGTCCTACCAACAGCATCCACCTTCAAAGCTCTTCAGGTTAAGAACTTTGCAGCAATGATATGTTCATTAGATCCTCTGTTTTTTCCCAACGTGATTTTGTCTCCCTTTCTGTCTAGCAACGAAAGCTTAGTCCATTGTTTTGAGAGATCTTCCATGACTTCTATAACAAGATTAGAGAATATTAGAAAGAGAAGAAAGTAGAAGTTATAAATAAGAAAAGAATACTAAACTGTTTCCCAAATCCCTTGAAGGATGAAACCACTAGCCCTACAGACAACAGAGTTGTCTCAAGGGAAAGACAATCCTTCAGAAGAAGGAACGACCTATTTCACAACCGTAGGAAAGACTTGGGAGAGACCAAGTCAAACATAGCGATAGGAAAACCTCTGGCCACTCGTGTGCGATTAACAAGAGAATTCATTCATCAATGCTTTGTACAATATGATTCCTGATCTTTTTACCAGGATGATCCTAACTATTCTAACCGCCAAATGCTCCCACTAACTAACTAACTAATATGCTACTAACAGATACACTAACTGTCATTTAGGTACGATAGCCTATAGCCCTGAATTAGGTACAAAACTATAGATGCCTATCAAGTTTGTTCAAATAATTTTTGCTACCAGTCAAGTTATGAATGTGTGTTCCAGGATTTCTTCCTTAGCCTCACACAAATGCATTCATTTCCCAATTACCAATTTATCATAATTATTTGTCAAGCTAACTTCACAAGGATAGCTTAAGTCTTTCTTGAATTTTCAATTTCTAGAGTAGGAAATTTTATTTATTTTTTCCACTCCTTGCTATCCAATGGGTTGTTCTTTAATTCTCTACCATGGTGTGTCAATTGATAGGTTGACTTTGCAGAGAACTTACCTGGCGACTAGTTGCAAACTTATGTGATGCATTGAAAAATGTAAAATAATTATTTTATAAAAAGATGTAAAATTTGTAGGATAAATAATACATATGTTATTTTATATTTTTATAAATTTTATGTAATGGAACTATAATGTATTTTGCATTCAACAACAAATAAATAGAGAAGATGAAAAACATACTATAAAAAGATTTAACTTACATAATTATAATATTGTTTTATATAAATTGAGAAGATGTTATTAAAAAGATTTAAAAAAAAAAATACCATAATCTTTTGACTAATTTGAACATGTGGGGGCCAGTTAGTTAGGAGATATTATTAAGACTGTACGAACTGGGCTTAAGGCCCAATCCGAGGACATTAACTAATCTGAGAATGGCCAAATGAGGTTATAATGGGAATGGTATAAGGAGAAAAATAAAGATAGTACGAGATAAGTCCAACACACGTCCGAGGATAAAAGTCATCTCGGAAACGGGGATCCGAGATCAGTAAGAATGTACTATCATCCTAGACCTTCTTTAAGGTTGCATCACAACTAGGAGTTGGCCGTTGAACAAGGGGTAAACAAAGGGAGGCAACAAATATCTTCAAAAGCTGCTATCTCCATATTAAATGCCTCCCAACTAACTCTCTGGCCACATTAATGTAGAGGTGATACCTGAACAGTGACCAAGCAGCCTTACAGCTACTATTTGATGGTTCTGGGAGGTGTTGGATGAGACAAGAAGGAACTCCTAGAATTCAACCTACACGTGTATGGTAGGGATAATACCAAGATTGTAATATATAGCACGAGAAGGTGACCTAAAGGAGGGGGATAGAGAAAAAATCAAGAAATCTTTGTAACAACATTGTGAATTCTTCTAACTGTGTTCATCAACGAGATATTATAACATAAGCTCCTCGGGTCGTGCCGAGGAAGGATTTTCTCATCTTATTTTGTGTTTAATAATCTTAAATCATCAGCTTTTATCGTCTTTCTTCTGGAGTAGAAATAGTTTTTTCACCCACACTCTATAAATTTATTGTTTGGGCTTGTTGGGCTAAAACCCAATCCTATACTGGGTTCAATCCAAATCTGGTCCTTACAAAACACATCCAAGAATATTAAAAAAAATGCATAAGCCCATTCCATGGAACATGCAACAGATTACATTAAGTTTAAATTATTATATAAGTTTAGTGTACATAGTTTACTATATTTTAAATATTTATCATTTTTATTTCTTTTTTAGGCTCCATAATCTGTATCTCTAATTTCTAATAATTATCTTGTTGTATTTTTTTAGCCCAAATAGAATTAAATTTCATACTTTTCAACCAAAAAATTAAGAAAAAAGAAAAAGAAAAAGAAATTTTGAGCCTAAAACTGAAAAAGTAACCTATAAAAAGAATAAATTTAAAGCTCAATTAGTTTAAAAGAGACCAATTGAACCAAAATGTTACGTTTATGTCTCAAAATGAGTGTACATTGCGTAAAAAACAACAATAAATGTTACGCTTTATTTTTCAAATTTCATATAAATTATGTAAGTAAGATATATTTGATTTTTCCATTATTTCAATTTGTGAATAACATGGATGGTAATTACTATTGAACCATTGCCGTTATAATTTGGACGCAAATACGACTAATCTTAAAATCACCCATACATTTAAATATAATATTACCAACGTTTTTCCTTTTATCCAAAAAAAAAAAAAAAAAAAAACATTTTCCTAATCCAATTGCAAGTTGGACCGCAACCAGAAAACATTATCTGACATCGTGAGGCCGACAGTGATACCTCAATATTTTTTGGATAAATTGATGCATCCCATTTATAATTTATTGCAATAATCCTTTGCTTGGCATTTTCAAAGTGCATGTTGCTTTCAAGGAGTAGAAGCAGAACTCAGAAGCAAGAAAAGCACTTCCGTATAAATCCCAACGAAAGTTATATCCAGTAGGTAGCTAAACCAAAACGTACAAAACATGAAGAAAGTGATTGGTAAATGTCACATAATAAATAATCAAGGGCATTTAGGGTTGCCCTTGGAGTTCAACTTGTCTCTGTAACAAGGGCATTCAGACTTGTTTCCATATGTCCCTGAAGGAACACAGTTGCACTGTTGGCAGCAGACTCCACAATACCTTATGCAACGGTCCTTCACTCCCGCATTTGCACACCTCACACCGCATTTGGAGTCACAAAAACCTGAAAAAACAAATATGCAAAGAGACCAATCAGCCTACTAGTACTAGAGAAATCAACACCACTAATAAACCAACCAGCTATAGCTAGCTAGCACCATTTATGTGCACAATATTAAAGGAACTTACTTGGAATTGGAGCATCCCCGGTGGTGGATTCAGCCATAGTGAACTGAAGGAGGGAGAAGCTTAGAAACATTGACACAAGTAGCAAAATTGCAAGGACAGGCTTCATTTTTTTCACTTTTTGGTAATGGACTGTTTGAAATAGTTGGAGCACTAGTGAGTGGTGAGTAGTGAATAAACCTAAGGTGGCTATGGCCTCTTGAAGTATACGTGGGTATTTATATTAGTCTGTAAGTGAGGTGTACGCGAAAATTCAGAGAAAGAGACGAGGAGAGAATCCTCGAAAATGACAAAGAGAGAGATTTACAGCTTTAGTACTACAGACTGTGATGTCCTAGTCGAGTTGGGGGAACATGCGGTCTACTTGCCACGTCAGTTTATGCTGTCCAACAGTCTCCAACCATGTTCATGCTGGAAAGAAGCTTAGTTGCAGCTTCTTTTAAGTAGGGTGACAATTTCAACATGGCTTTTGTTAACTGATTAAGGAGAGTTCAAAAGAGTCACACCAGCGTCCGAAGTAATAAAAACTAAATAAATAAATGTTCTTTAAACTAAAAATGACTTGATTTTCAATAAAAAATTAATCGACTACATTATAAAATTTAATCTTAACGAATGCACATAAGTACTCATTAACTGGATCTTTTTAATATTTCGCTCAAAAGTATTACGAAAAAAAAAAAAATTGTTTTGGTAATGTGTGTTATTAGAATTGGCTCATATTTGTTTTTGGGCCACCATTCAAAAGGTCTTATGGTGTAGCGGAGCGGAGTGTAACGAGTAGAATAAAACAAATTTATACTAGGTAGGGTTATGTTATATATAAAAATTGTTGTAAGTCGTAACTCTAATTTCTCATATAATGGATTAATAACCGCTCGCTTTTGTGGACATAGAAACATTATTGAATCAAGTAAATTCTCTACGTTGATTTCCTATTCTCTCTTCTCTAAAACCAATTTTTCACGTGTGGAGTGTAATTTTTTCAATCTCCAGAGTATACTTTTTTTTTCGTTTTTTTTGGGAGAAATTCTCGGAAGTACACTCTAATATTAAATACTTGGGATGATTTACTCTAATTTTTTCAATCTCAAAGTTGCACGGTGTAAATTGATTTAATTTTTAATTATAAAAAAGTGAGGATGCGCATTTGCCATTTTGACCGATGGGGACTAAGCTTGAGTTTAGTGCTCCAAATACACTAAACCAAGCTTTGCTTGACCAATGGCACGCTGGGTGAACGGTGGATGTAACATATTTTAGTTGATGTGATATTGGTAAATTTTATTTTTGATCTCTTAAAAGTAGGGTTAGCTTGATTTGAATCTCTTAAATATTGGATCAATTTGATTTTGGTCTTTTAAATACGAGATGATTCAATTTTGTTCCTTACATATGAGCAAAATATGAACGAATAATAAATAAGAATAAATTTTTATGTTTTAAAATTTTGAAGGATCAAAATGGAATAGACCCTATATTTGGGGATTAAAAATTCAATTTGCAATTTTTTTTTATTACTCTCTTTCTAGCTTGGCAAGACTACAAGATTCTCAAATAAAAAGACTAAGATTCGTTTAAATCTTGAAAAACAGAAGAGAAAACAAAAGGAAAGGAAACAAAGATTGAATACTAGGTACTCAGAGAGTGACAGGGAGTTGGTATCAGGTGAGAAAAAAAGGAAGGAGTGGGTGAGACAGTGTGAAGTATTCCTGGAATAATACAGTCTGTGTATTCCCCCACTTGCTTTTTTGTGCCCGCAATGCATGTGCGTGCGCGTGAAAGAGAGAGAGAGAGAGCTGTCTCCTTGAGTTCAAGTGGGACTTGTGGTACGTCAAATGATTTATATCTCAAACTCTATTTATATTATTCAATAAACAATATGGATTCATTTCGAATTCAGGCTTTTTTTTTTCCCCTGCTGAGTTGGTCCCTCAATTATGCTCAACAAGTCTATGTTTTAGTATGGTCCTCGTTAAGCATAAAGAGAACTTAACCATCCAACTAATTTATTGTTTATTTTGCAGTAGAATTTCTCAAATCTTACATTCCATTAACTTTGCTACCAAGTATGCCAGTTTGCTTAATAAGGACATACATCAATCACATACAAAACTAAGCAATGCAAGATGTAATGAATAATGATACCTATCCCAGAAAGATAATTACTCATTTTAGGTATAGAAATCGCGCATTAAGTTCTACAGCTTGCTGTATATACAGGTGTATATTATATACATGCTTTCTGGTATAAATAGCATATGATGAAGTTACATCATCCTCCCAGAATGTAGGAAGGACCACAACGTTGTTCAAAAGAATATTTTTCAGCACTGTGACTGGAAGCAAGCAGATTGACCTGCATTAATTCTCACTGGTTTAGCCAACCCAATTGGAACTTTACACGATCAACAACATGAAGAGCCAGTGCACATGGAGGTTACCTTGACGATCTCCCACTTTGAGCTTGGCCGCGTGGATGCTGCTAAGATACTCATGTGAAATTCCTGTTGTTGAGAACACAAACATATTGAGGATTTATTTATCAATTGACATATTGCTGCATTGCAGAATAAATGTTGTACATCAACTTGATGAAACTCAAAACTTTTTTGAGAACTTATTCCTACATTTTGTGGGAGCTCATAAGCCATACTAGTATTGAAATCAAGAAGAGGGGAAACTTTGAGGTAATAGTATCAGGATCATATTAACAACTGTAATATGTATTTTTGAGAACTGAATTTGGTACCATGAATATGCTAATAAAAACAACTGTTGATGGAAAATGTCATGCAAAACAATTAAGCACCATATCCACAAAAAGACATACCCTAAAAGGATCGCCCCTTAAGGAATGCACAAACATAGGATTTCCTGACTCCTTATCCTGCAAAGGAACAAGAAGCACCAGACTTATTTGAAACCTTGGTTATAAATACAGTTATGAAGTAGTTGTGGACATGATTAGATGCTCAATAAGTGAAAATTACAAATTTCATTGTACCTCCAAATGGACATCCCTAAGTCGCCTTCCAGTTTGAGCGCAGCAGATGTGAACAACATGTTCATCACAACTCCCACTGATAATATAGTCCCTTCCATTCATGTAATAGGAGCGTGTATAATTATGAGCACTTCCTGACGAAGCTATCTCAAAATTTATGTTTAGCCTCCCATCTACAGCCAGAAGTTGTTTAACCTGGAAGTCCTTAACAGTTAGCCTCCATTTTCAACTCACAAAGAAACAGCAAAAATTGGTTATTGCTAGAAGGCAAGCCAATAGCCTAACTGCTGAAGCAGAAGACTTTAAACAATGAGATGGTATACGGCAATAGGATGAGAACATCCTCACCTCTAAGTTTTACCCAGGTCAAACTCTGAACTAATATAATATTGAAACTGGAGATGGATGACTATACTCATGTAACTCATCAAAGGAAACCCTTCTAATAAGGACAGTGGAGATCATATGCACACGAGTCAAAAAATTTACTTGACTAAATTTTGTTATTTAATAGGAAGGTGTACCTCATTGTCAACAGCTGAAACAAGCAAATAGAGGTCGTCAGGAGAAAAGCAAACCATCACATTTCCTCTTGAACTTGAAGCTGTATAGCAAGGCCGCACTGGGTTCTGTCTCAAATCCCACATCTTGACATCATGGTCAAATGATGAAGTAGCAAACAAAAAGGGGGAATGGTTTGCAAACTTAACAACATTAATTGGTTCTCGATGCATATTAGTGAACAATTGCAAACGTTTTCCACTGCTGATGTCATATAGAGCAACATTTTTTGAGTACCCACTAGCAAGAAACTGATCATCTGTTGAATTGATGTGAAGAGAAGTCAGTTGCTCAAAATCATCATAAGTCACTGAAGCAGAACAGCAATAGATATCTGCAACTTTTGGTGGCATATGATTGATGTCAAACAACTTCAAGGAACCATCATCAGAGCCTGCAACAATCTGATTGTTCATCACAAATGAATAAGATATCAGCGAAAAAGGCAGATGTTTTAAATAACTGACAAGTATCCACACCCGTGTACTATTAATGGCTATAAATATTTAAATTATATACATGTATGAGCAGGCCAACCAAGCACGCTGGAAGGCTATGGATTCAAATATAATCAGTCCCGATAGACGATCTTCCAGGAGTAAAAATGGTACTTGCTATTTCGACACATTAACCTAATGTGTATGAGAAATTATTTCAAGGTTCAATATATAATAAACCTAACACAACATGGCACCATTAAATTTTTTGGTATCTCAATTTAGCTCATAATTTAGTAAGATCTTTGTGACACATTCTATGTCAATCTTGAGAGAAAGTACTATGCATTCTCATATACTAATATTAGATTATAGTATATTCCATGAGAATAAATAATTATATGTAAAAGCATGATGTTGTTACCAATATCACTGAGTCATGGTAAACTTGAAAACAAATGGCGCTCTAATGAAATCACATACCTTGGATGGATGCCTTTTGAGCCAACACAGCCCCAAAACACTGTTCATTGCTCCTATGGATGGGATATAGTTAACAATTTTTCCACTTTCATGGTTAATAACAACTACTTCACCATCCAGAGTTCCAAAAGCCATAAGACAAGAGTTAGATGGATGATACTCAAACTGCCTTGGACGAAGCTTCTTACTTTCTTCTTTAAATGTGTGGCTAAAGTTAGACAACGGATGTAAGAGAGGCCAAGCAGAAGACCCAAGTTTGGCAGCACTGAGGGACCTCGAGAAAAAATGTTGACCATTTCTATAAGGATATAGCTGTTTTGGCTTGAAAGGTTTTTTAGAGTAAACACCACTTGTTCCCATTTCACGCTTATGCAAAACACTAACAACACTTTCTTTCTGCCGTCGTTTATAAGGTAAATATTCATAGTATTTTGAAGAGACAGTCTTGGCCATTTCCCTGTCCATCTTTTTGATAGGGATATTATCTAAAACTTCTAAATGAGGCAATGAAACAATCATGTATTCCCTATAATTTTTTTCAAAGCATATGGGTGAAGGATGATGAGAATTATATTTGTTCAATGTGCCATTTGTCAAGTGCTGCTTAGGAATGCTCATAGTAAACCCATCTTTGTCTTGAATCTACAATTTTCCAAAAGAAACCTGTTAAATAGACTCATAAATTTTTTTTTTAACTTTATCTACTGATCCAAAAATCATATTTGTTCTTACCTTATTTTGTGATTTGGCCTGTCCATTCAAATCAGGAAGGGCAGTAGATGATAGTTCTAACAAACACATTCCTTTCAAGTAGCTTGAAAGTTTGACTTCACTATTCTCTGAAAAACTATTAATTCTGCTCTGGATCTTACAAGCTGTTTTTGAATCATCAAGAGAAAGTGAGTTCCCAACTACTTTTGTCCTCAAAGCAGGACATGTAGCATCTCTACCATCAGTAGACGGCACCTCTCTGTAATAAGTCATATTCAATTGAGTCAAATCAGTTCTCTCACAAACATGAAAATTAGTTTTCTCACCAGATGATGCAGGACATGGACCAGTGTCCTTGCAACACAAGCAATTTTGGAACCGTAATTCTACCAAAGAAGGAAGTTTTGATAGCGCAGCAGTAGTTGTCCAGAGATTAGCAACTCTTGTCTCACACATTGAGAGATGCATCAGATTTGGCATGCAAGCAAAACAGTCCCTCTGGATATCAGTGAGTGAAGTACAAAAATCCAGATTAAGGGTGTATAACCACTTAAATCTTCCAACAATGTTGAGTTTTTGGATATGGAGAGACCTCAAATTCAAAACTTCACAAGCCAAGCCATTCTGGCAGATATCCCTGGAGAAAACCCAAATCAAGAAATTAAGTTAATGCTTCACTTAAATATGTAAGACCTTATTTATGTATTTATTAATGGTTAAAGAATTGTATTGTCTTAATCATTAAACTTTCATAAAGGCGCAGGTGCAAAGATGTACAGAGCACTACTCAATTCCTGGAATAATAACTATTACAAACCATATAACATCCTTCCTCAGTGACATATCCAGGAGATCAATGATCCGGAGCTTTAGATTGATTGCATGCATCAAAGCTGTAATGTTTTCTTTACTCAAGGTACAATGTGATTCCTGAAGTATGTCAACTGCATTAATATCACAGGAATCAATTGCCATAAACGCATCGATTAACGGGGACACGTCAGCATCCTTTAGCTGGTCTAATGAAACCACTATGCTACACTTTTCATGGTGCGAGCCTTGGATCTTGGCCTGATATTAATGAAACAAAATGTGTTTTATGTGAGCGAAGAAAAAGTTGGATATTTGCATACTTAAGAAATACTAAGGTATAAAACGAAGAAACAGAAGCTAAGAAAACCATGAACAATTACTTGATCAATAATGATTTAAAGTAAGCAGAACTTTAATTTAAAAAAAAAAATAAAAAAACCTTAGAAAACCAGGATAACACTGCCGAGTTGGGTAGCACCTCATGCCTCTTGCAAGAATCAAGATAGCTAGCACCCAAAAAAAAACAGAGTTAATAGAATATTAAAGACAATAAACAGCATAGGAGTGTCAAAAACCTTAAATAAACAAAAAGAGCATCAAGCCAATTATTTAGCGACTAAAAAGGGGCAAAAAGTTGTCATGGTATTTCCGTGAATATACACTAATACACAACAAAATTTTTAATTATCTGGAAACTGGCTTTATATTCATTCCATGAATTTTTCGCAATGTTCAAGTTTAGAGGAAGTTACAATTCTTAAAATAAATCTACTCTACCATGAAGTAGAAGAAAATTGATAATTAGTAGACAGCAGCTACTACATACTTTTTAATTTTATCCAAAGATTTAAAAAAAAATAATAATAATAATAATTCCAAGTGAAGGGAGAAATGAGAATGCTTCCTTAATTACTTGCCAAATCCCAGAATAACTAATGCTTATGCATTAGTTTGTAACAATCTAAATAACTGCCAATATAACTTGCCAAAAACACTAGATTTTCTGAGCAACTCCATGTGAAACACTCTCTATCACAAAGTAAAATTCATTACAAGTTCCCGACAACATTCACTCAAACAAGCTCTCAAGTCTCAACAACTATCAATTCACAGCCCCCTTTTTACACCAACTTCCATATACTGCTGCCAAAACAAAGCACACAGCAAGAGAGAGAGAGAGAGAGAGAATTACCGAGCTTCTAAGGTGGAGATAGTCATGGAAATGGCTTTTTACTCTTCCTCTACTTGCTGGTCTTCACCATTAAGAGTGACAGTGGAGCCATCGTGAAGGTACAAAAAGAGTAAAAGACTAAGAAGACTTTGGGAAAGTAATACCGGTAGAGTGAATTTATGGGCAGGAGAGAACGTGTGTATACCAAAAAACAGAAGGTATAAGAGCAGTGGCTTCTCAGAACCACACGTCAAAAGAGATAACCCAAGTGTCCATTTCACTATTTCAGCTGTCTAAGATTTTTTTTTTGGGGTCGGATCAGGTCGAAGTGCTGGAGCTGATGGCTAAGTGCTAACCTATGGCGGCTCCACCGGCCCAACTAAAAGCGACACTTCCAGCACGTTGATTCCATGCGATAAGAGAGTTTGACATTTTTTTTTTAAGAAACAGATAAGAGCGTTTGACATAAGTTTATTAAAAGGTAAAAAAGAATGAAAAGATTAAAGAAGGAAATAGATATGGCCATATGGGTGAGATTTTTTTTTTCTTTTCAAAATGAATGAAAAAAAAAATATTATAATTTTTTATTATCATATTTTAGTTATGCTCTTATTAAATAGTTTTATTCCAATTAGTTTCCTTGCTTGAACCTTTTTCCACCATATTTTTTTCATGACTTACCTTATTTCCAAACCAAGTTTTAGATATCTCTCAATATTTTATGTATGGACTTTATTTTTATTATCATTCTTCTTTTGATAAGATGTATGGAGTCTATGGACTTTATTGGTTCTTATCTTCTGTGAAATTATTTGATACGTTTGATATATCTTATTCTCATATATATATAAATAAAATAAAATATGTAGATCTTACAGATAGGATCTATATTTATTTGAAAGAGACGTGTGGTACACCAATTATATAAAATAAGTTATACTAATTTGTAACAACAACAAAAAAAAAAACCTCTCGTGTTAAGCAATTTTAATAATAATAAAAAATAAAAAAATATATAATTGGAGAAGGAGAGGGGAGCTAAGGTGAGCTTAGAACTACAAACATAGAACAACATATTTGAACTTGAATCATTGCTATACAAACTAATTCTCAGCCATCTTTAAAACTTTGAACTTATTTTCAAAATTATAAGAAAAATGATATATTTTAAAATAAAAGACTTCTAAATTTCTAAATGGTATTATGTAATTAACATCATCTGACAAGTGACAATAAAACTTTGAAAGTTGTTAAGTTCAGAAAAATATAAACAAGTTAAATGATGATAATTGACCAATACGACACTCCACTTATATTAGTAAATTACTCAAGGTCACAATAATTGAACAATAATTGGTGGCATGTCGGGATCGCTATGGATATACAAATTTAAAAAGGGTATAGCCATTTTCTCAACAAAAAAAAAAAGTATAGCCAAAACCCCAAGGTAATGGTCTAGCTTTAAAGTCTAGTTAGATCCATAAGATTTTGGGCTGAAAACTCTTAGCCAATATTTTGGGGTCATCCTAAGAAATTTTTCTGATCATTATCTAATGTATATAAGATAAGATAGAGGTAGTACACAACTAGAGGATTAGTTGAGTCCTTTAATAAACACACTCAAGATTAGTTAAATGCTCAAAGAACTACAAAGCCAGCAGAGATAATATAGCTCAAAAAGCATTAAAGGCAAGAGAATGACCTTAGCTCATCTTACCAAAAAACTATCAACCTATATAAGAATCACGTATTTTAGAATCTCGCTAGTAGTTTCAACCATTTTCTCACATTAACCATGACAACAAAAATTCAAGAAGATGATCTTCTGTAAAGTGCCATAAAGATTCTACATAAATGGAAGGGGGGAAATGAGAATGAATTATGCATTCAAATTATCAAAAAAAATTGCCCATTCTTATTCAAAAGAAGAATTTTTTACTGACTTCTTTTTTTTTTTTTGCTAAACAATTTTTTACTAACTTAAGTATTGAAAGAACAATGGTCGGCATCAACGATACCCTTATGGTTATTTTGTTTTTGCATAAGTCAATTATCTGTGTTAGCTGTGTAATTAATTGATTTATCAATTAGTGTCATTAGTGTATAACCCATGCATATGCATGGTACAATTAAAAAAAATTACAATTTTACACATATATGGATTCAAATTATATTCTCTCTCTCTCTTATTTTTTATTTTAATTTCTTTTGGATATACACATAAATTTACTCTTTCTTTTTTTCTTTTTTTGTTTATTGAGTTTTTGATGATTTATTTATATTAGATCATTCATTTTTTACACCTCATTAACTCACCTAGAACAAAAATTAAAAAAACTTAAATAGGACACGTGACGCAAGATTAGACAATAATTGAAATATAATTTAAACATAATTAGATTTTCTCTCAACTTTACCTATTAATATATATATATAGATTTGTGGGAATGATTAACGTCTTCCCTCATGACAAAGATTGTATGGTTTGGACTCTTTCAATAGATGCTCAACATAGCATTAGAATTGTTAGAGCATTAGCATTGGGGAATGCTAATGCCATATCTTAGAGAAATTTGACATTTTAAACCTAAAAATCTCCTGCATCAGAGAATGGTAAACAGCAGTATTGCAAATTTTTTTGCAATACTGCTACAGTACAATTCTAAACATAGAATTGTACTGTTCACAGAATTGCAAAAAAAAAATATATATTTTACTCTCCTATTTCCCCCGAAATTTCTCTCTCATCCCTCTCATTTTTTCTGTTCTCTTCTCACTCTTCCTTCTCTTTCTCCATCTGCTCTCTCCTCTCTGAAGCTTCATCACCAAAATTTCTCACCCATCTCACACGGCCACTCTCTCATCTCTCATCGCACGGCCTCTCTCTCATCTCTCATCGCACGGCTTCTTTCTCATTGCACCGGTGCTGGGTTTTGGATTTTTGAGGTTGGAGGTTGGATCAGCGTGGATCGGCGAGCTAGGTTTGGATCGTTGGGCTGGGATCGGTTGATGGTGGGTTTGGATCGGTTGATCGGTGGGTTTGAAATGGTGGATCCGTTGATCGGTGGGTGGATCGTTTGGGTTGATCATCGGTAGCTCCGATGGTGGCTCCGGTGATGATTTTTGGGTATTTTCGACGACCTGGGTTTGAAATCGGCGGCGTGAGTTTGTTGATCGGTGGCTTGGGTTTGCTGATCGGTGGCTTGGGTGGTGGGTGTGGTGGCCGTTGTTGGCTCCAACTGGTTTGATGGTTTGTGTGTGTGTGGCTCTGTTGATGGTTTGTGTTTGTGTGTGTGTGGCTTTGTTGTGGTTGGGTTGTGGCTGAAGTGGCTGGTTATTCTGGGTTTCCGATGGGTTTTGTTTTTTTTTTTTTTTTTCCTTCTGTTGTGACACTGGGTTTTTTTTTTTTTTAATATGGGTTTTTGTTCCGATGGGATTTTGGTGAGTAGTGGGCAGTGGTGGCTTGGGTTTTTCTGGGTTTTTGTTCCGATGGGTCTGTGTGTGTGGCTTTGTGTGTTGAACCAGTGTTGAGGGAGAAAGAGAGGAAAAAAAAGACTGTTGGAAAGCCTAGGAAAACAAAAGTTTCGGTTAGAAAAAAAATAATAAAGAAAGATTAAAAAATAATATTTTAATAAAAATAGAAGTTTGGGATGTGGAGGTATTGTAAAATAAGATGGTATAAATGATAAAGTGGTTTTTAAAATTGTAAAATAGAATAGCATTGCAATTTTCCAATGCTAATGCTCTAAAGAGCAGTAAGCGAGAGACTTGACTAATATTATAAAAATCGTATACTTTAAAAAAACTAGAAACTTTTCATGAGAGACTTGACTAATATTATAAAAATCGTATAGTTAAAAAAAAAAACTAGAAATTGTTCATGATTTTTTGAGGACAAACTATGATGATGTTATAATTAATTTAATGATTACCTAAAACTAGCAACCTTGATTTTTTAAAAGAAATCTACAAAAATTTAAATAGTTTTCAAAGCTAATTTCAAAACTTATATAAAAAAAAAATAAAATAATAAAGTGTAAACAAAAAATAACATTAAAATATAATTAATCCTTCAAGTATAGAAAAAATTGCATGAATAAATAAATATTTTCAAAGTTTCACATACTATTGATCTTTCAAGTAGTACAAAACCTAATTTCGTAAATTTTTTATAAAAGTTTCGTATTTAATCATGTCAAGTACATAAAGTTACAATAAATGTATAGGATTTTAGATACATTTTTTTTTCACCAAATAATTATATATTCTCTTTTTAGAGAGGGTGAAATTACAAAATAAAAATGACATTATGAAAATTATAAATATATTAGTTATAGCAAAAAGTAATACAAAATTTTATTCATTTTGGTTTCTCAAAAAAAAAAAAAAAAAACTTTATTTATTTTGCTGGTATGTGTCATATCCATGCTCTGGACTCTTGCTTTTTTAGGTATGGTGATTAGCATAAAGTTAATTGGTGTGGTGTTATGAGTTATGAACTTATTTCCAAAAGGCTGAGGATATCTTGTCGTGTTGCATTTTGGGAACCTAAAATGTTTAACACTCTACCGACTTCCAAAATATCCTATTCTATCTCTCACATTCATTCTTTTCAACCTATTTTTGATCTCTTTCCTAAGTTGAATCTAAGGGCCTGTTTGGATTGAAGGGGGATGGAAAGTAGAGTAGAGTAGAGTTAGCTAAAAATAGACTAATTTTGGGTCAATTATATTCTACTTTCCCTCCCTCTTCTTCAATCCAAACGGACCATAAGGTCCCCCCCCCCCCCCCGCCCCCGCCCCCGCCCCCAACAACTGTAGTTAACACATCGTCTCACTTAATTAAGTCAAGTCTTACGCTTTAGTGAACACAATCAGTCCCACTCGAGTTGATTGCTAATAATTTGTTCGTTTTGAGGACACTAACAATGCATTGCTTCTTGATCTTCATCGGTCTACTAGTAAGGAAGCCAAAACATGAAAGTAGTGATAATCATGGAGATGGCATGGTAGTAAGCAATAAAACAGGAATTGGATGCACTTGTACAGATACATACATAAGACTTGGTTTATCTATCTCCAAGGGAGTCTATTATTGGTAATATACAAGTTCAAGACTTGGACAGTTATATTAAGTGTTACAGTCTTATGTTAGAGGATTCCCACATAAATATGGGAATGATTATGAAGCAAACTTTGTTCTTATTTCACGTCTTCCATTTGTGTGCACTCTTATCACAGACTCGCAATTGCTACCTCTCATTATTAGAAACTCGTTCAAATTGATGTAAAAAATGTCTTCCTCAATGGTGATCTTCTAAGCGAAGGATTCTACATCAAACCTTCCTCAAGATTCTCACATCCACCACATAAAGTTTAGTGTCTTTGTCATGTTTTATAGGGCTTAATAAGCAAGCATCTCAGACTTGATTTGCCAAGTTCAATTGTATAGTTTCTTACCTTAGGTATACTGCTAGATCCTACAATTTTGCAATTTCCATTCGTCACACAAACTGTGGCACTATTCTTTTGGTTTTGGTTTTGATTTTTCTTTTTTTTTTGTATGTTGATGACATGACAATCATTTGGAGATTATTTTGATGGCATCCAAGAGCTCTTGGTAACTTCTCAATTAGCAATCCGAGATGAAAGATCTTAGTATGCTCAATTATTTTGTTGGATTTACGTTGATTACTATTTGACACATACCAAATATGCCTCAAACCTTTTGTTTTGTGTTAGACTCAATTGATAGCAAAATTGTTCGCCCCAATAGAATTTAATGCTTGCATCACTCCCCAAGATGGTGAGCCACTTTATGTTCCACCCACTTTGCAATGGTTCTTCGCATGCTTCGTTATATTAAAGGCACCTTGTAATATGGTCTCTACTTATATTCGCAATCATCTCTTCAACTTTGTGCCTACAATAATACCGACTATCATAGCATAATTTAGATTGCACATTGTTGATGGCCATTTCGGAAGTCCAAGTGGAAGGGAGAAGCCCAGCAACACGAACAAAAAAGAGTTGGCAAACGGATAGAAAACCCATTAAGCCCAAGTGGCAGGAATAATGAATCATAGGCCCATGAGATAAAAAAATGGGTCTTGAGGAGGTAAATGGGCTTAAAGGAGCTCAGAAAGAGAGAAAAAGCAAACCATGGGCATTATATGATGTGGAAAAGTGAGAATGGGCCACGGCAGGCCCAAAGTAATGAAAGTAAAGAAAGTAAGAGGTTGATGGCAAGCCCATGAACCCCAAGGATGAGGAATAATGTAATTGGGTCGGGGAAGCCCAAAGAATTCAGTAAAAGCCCATGGTAATGCAAAGTTAAGAAAAGGACCGAAGAAGCCCAAGGGAAGCAAACGGGCCCGGGACGCCCAAGGGAAAACAAATGGGACACAGGAGTCTGCCAGTGATGTAACAAAAGAAACAATGGCCTTGCTGGGCCATTAGGAGAAGAATAAACGGCGGGCCCAAAGAGGCCTAGCCAGATTGAGACAAAACAATTTCGCAATAGGAATGATAAAGTGGTATGGTAAGAGATGGTAGCAGGAAAAAGGGTGGGCTGAAGAAAAAGCAAAGCCCACCGTCAAGCAAGGCCCAGTCCCAAATAGGGCAAGCCATAAAAGAAAAAGGAAACCAGAAAATAGTCAAGAACGGATGGCAGACTGTGCAGGCCAATCACGGCAGACGCATGGGCGGCAGACAGATTTTGGACATACATGGAAGAGAGGCACGTGCAAGGCCCAGACCTCACCAACCTATACCCAGCCAATACAGGACACGGTAAGGTCATGGGTCAGAGGTAAGAGGGCATGGTTTGGTGGTGGGGAGAGGAGAAAACCTATTTTGAGGTTCCTGCTAGGGCTCTTTTGGGGGAAATGTCCTGCTAGGATGACATACCACCCAAAGGGGCAAAGTTGAGCTGGAACCACTAGGTGCATGCCATGAGGGATAGGGAAAGAGAAGGCACTCACACTGTAGCAGGAAAGGGTACCACGGCAGATAAACAAACAAAATAGCTTTCTTTTGTCTGGTGATGGGGAGTGGCACACAGACGGACCAGTGGTGGTCAGCAGGTATACCCATACCAGACAAAGGTGGTTAAGGGCTAAAATAATAAAATCCGATCACGACAGGCACTATAAAGAGGCCCTTGCCGTGTGTAGGAAAGGGGGACGGAAGCACCATAGTATTGGAAACTTGAAAACCAGGAAATAGAAAACAATGATTAAGAAAAAGAAGTAAAAAGAAAAAGATTAAAAAAAAAAAAAAAAAAAAAAAAAAAAAGGAATATTAGAAAAGAAGGAAAGAAAAAAATAGAGAGTTAGAACGGTAGGCATACACCAATAGGTTGATTCCTTCTCTCCCTCTTAAAATCTTGCTCTCTGCCAGAAACAAAGAGTGTTCTTGTGTACCAACTATTCAGGTCTGCTTCCCTCAAAGTGATTAATTTCTAAGGCAAGATCTCCCTGAGAGATTATTCACTTTGAGAAGAGGCGTTCTTCCCTCTCTGGTTTTGGTCCTGCGGATCAGACTTGATTTGATTTATTTCCTCTCTTAATCAACTCATATAATACCCACTTGTTTCCCTTACTTTTCTTATAAAATAATTGTTATTAAACTGTAATTATATTTTCTTAAGTAGAGATTATCTGTTTACCTTAATAAAGATCTCAAAGTACTTTATTTTATCTTGTTATTATCATATTTGCCTACCGCAATCCATCTAAAACGGTTCTGCCCGCTGTAAGTGCGCTCCTGCCAGAAACAAAGAGTGTTCTTGTGTACCAACTATTCAGGTCTGCTTCCCTCAAAGTGATTAATTTCTACGGCAGGATCTCCCTGAGAGATTATTTACTTTGAGAAGAGGCGTTCTTTCCTCTCTGGTTTTGGTCCTGTGGATCAGATTTGATCTGATTTATTTCCTCTCTCAATCAACTCATATAATACCCACTTGTTTCCTTTACTTTTCTTATAAAATAATTGTTATTAAACTGTGATTGATGAAACGTGACTTCGTCAGTCGAATTGGATGTGTCTAGATGGAACCAAACGCATGCCCGAGTACCTATATAAGTGAGGAGGCCGCCCCTATGAAAGTGGTCACCAGTGTGGTGCCTGCCACAACACCTCCGATGCTTAAATTAGAATGGGAAAACACTTTGTAAAATGAAAAAGACTAGCAAGATGATAATGAGTGTTCCTTAGAGTGTGTATGTACCTTCTGTTGGCAATGTGAGGGGCTTTATATATGTTGCCTTGGATTCTAGCCGTTGTGATTGGCATTATGGTGTTAATGTCTTCCTTTGGTAATGCCTCCTGCCTTCAATGTGCTCTCAACGGTCTGTACAGTTGGTTCTGTAACCGTCCGAGGTGTTATTGATGGCATTGAATGGTCCAACTGTCTTCGTCATTGACGTGGGCAAGGGTTAGGCTCTTCACTGGGGATGTCCTCGTCAGTCTATCTTATCTCGTCTGTGGCTAATTTCGTCAGTCCCATCAGATGCCCCCGGATTCTATGGTCGTTGTGACATGTCATGACGACCGTAGAAGATGAAAGGTCCTTGGCCTGTGAGTGACTCTTGGGACTTCGTGCTGTATTAAATGCGTAGTGGCGGCGCTACACGTTTCATGGCCACGTGGCGCATGCTTATTGGTGGATTTTTTGCATGACCCTTGGGTTTCCCGTTGCTTTTCAGTTATTTGGGCTTTAGTTTTTAAACTCCCTTTTCCTTTCATTTTTCCCCTTTACTTTTCCTATTTTTCTTATTCATTGCTCTGAGTCTTTTCTTCCCCGTTTGTTCTTGCTACCACTCCAACTTTATTCCGATGATTCTCCTTTTCCAATTTGCGCTGCATTCTTTCGAGGTATGTTTCTCTTTTTCCTTTCCCTCTGTTTCCTTTTTCTTTTCCTTTGCTATCTGTCGTAAGTTTCTGATTTTTCCTTTTTTCTCGCTGTAATTGTCTTTGTTTTGTGGCTTTTAAGGTTTTAGTAATTACCTCGTTCTTCTGCATTTTTCCTGGGTGTCCATGGTTGGTAGTTCTGAGGTTAGGATAGCTTGCCCCTCAATTTCTTTCCTTTTTGCGCGTTTGGGGGGGTCTCTAGGTGTTTTCCCAAACGTCGAGGACTTTGTTTTCGTGGGTAACAGTTTAGGTGTTGTATTGGCTGAGTTGTGCCCTTTGCTTTGTCAATCCATTGATTGGTTTGAGGGTCTGATTAAAGAGCGGGGGACGATGTCTGAGGTTAGGTCCAGTGAACTCGACACTGGGTTGTCATCTAGTGGCGAGCCGGTGGAGGGGGATACCACCGTCTCTACTCCCCGAGAGGTTAGGGCTTTTTACGCCCTTGAGGAAGTGTGTGGACTGGATGCTGAAACCGTAGGTAGATTTAGAGATAGATTTCAATTTCCGAAGAGGGTTTGTGTTCGTCGGCCAAATGACGAGGATAGGGCTTGCCACTTCTTTCTTGGTGAGTTATGCTTCTATGAGGCTGCCTTTACTTGTGGCCTTAGGTTCCCCGTCCACCCTTTGATCATGGAACTTTTGGATCATTTTGGTATCGCCCTTGGGTAACTTATGCCCAACTCTTGGAGGATAGTGATGAACTGTATGGAAATATGGTTGGCCATTATCGGGGACATGATTAAAGTTGCTGAGCTCGTCCATATGTACCGTTTGAAAGGGTCTAAAGAGTACGGGTATTATGAGTTAGTGCCCTGGGAAAGGAAAACCCGGATTGTCAAAGGTTTACCATCGTCCTTCAGGTATTGGAAATCAAGATTTTTCTTTGTGTCCGGGGATGATTTTGAGACTCCCTTCAGCCAGGATTGGGGTGATATCCCGAGGTTGCTCCGTCGGTGGGGAACCCCGACCTTAGGTGTGTCAGTATTTCTTCTCGTTGCTTTCAGTTTCATTATGTTTGCTGTCTTCGTCGTTGACTCCTTGTTTCTTGTTTTGCGTAGTGAAAAGACGACCTAAGCTCAAGAGCATGTATAAGGAGCGCGTTGATAAGGCCATAGAGTACGCACAGTCGATTGAAAATTGGGACGACCTGGTTGATCCGCGGACCCTTGCTTTCTATCATCTTGGTCCCGACCCGTCCTCCTACGATCTGCGAAGTCTCGACATTGAAGGAAAAAAGAGTAAATATTAAGTTCGTCAGTGTTTGAAATCGTCAGAATTGACTTTCTTTTAAGCCCTTGGATTTTTTTTTTTTTTTTTTTTTGACAAGTGTTTTCTTCTTGCAGAGATGACGACCAAGTTCAATAAGGATATGTATCCAAAGATGAGGTCTAAGAAGGACGAGCCTTTGTCCAGCATTGGGAAGAAGGGGGTACGGGTAACAGGGAAAGGTCCGTCTGTTACGCCAGTTACTTCTGCTACTCCCATCGTCTCCGGTGTTGAGACTATGAGGACGGCCTCTCCAGCCACATCGGTTGAAAAGATTCCCACTCCTTTATCGAAAAGGCCGCGCATATCAGGTAAGGAGAAGGAAAAGACTGACTCTCATTCGTCCACCATATGGGGCGACGAAGGGCTGGCCGTGGACACGGCGCACGGGGTAGTGACCGCTGAGGACTTGAAGGTCTTTACTGGTGTGCCACTCAATGTGGTCGCAAATCAACAAGTCCACAAGCTCGTCCAGGTAATCTGCTTGTGCGCTTCTAGTGTTTTCCTGAATTTATACTGACGACTTTAGGTTTCTTTCCAAGTGTTGGGGGAGAGTCTCCACATTGCTTCGGTACCTCACACAAGAGGCCAAGGTGGCGTCACTAACGTCCAGGATGGAGACCTTGGAAGAGGAGAATTCCTCACAGAAGAGAAAGCTCATCGAATCTATGCACGGGGTCAATACTTTGAAGGAAAGCACCAAGACTTTGACTGACGATCTCCGGATTGAGCGTCAATTAACGTTGGAGAAGGACGATCAGCTTCTGGTAGCTAAGGAAAAGCTTAAGACTATTGCTGCTAGGTCCGTCGAGGCTTTCCAGCAAACTGAAGAGTACAACACTGTGCTCTTCAGTTGGTACTTCAAAGGCTTTGAGCTTCTAAGGCGGTACCTTGTCAAGCATCCCACTGGAGTTGATCTGTAGAACTTGGATCTTGAAGTGGTGGACCAGGAGATGGCGATTGACGAGGCTACCCAATCTTCCGCTCCTGAGGATGACGTCCCTGAAAAGGCTCCTGCTGACGATGCTGTGGCTGGTGATGACGTTGCTATTGGTGATGACGCTGCTGTTGGCCCCCGAACCTGAAACTTGTGAAAAAATTTCTTTTGTTTCTTTTTGGTAGCTCACCATGTTTTGGGCTTTTTGTACATCTAATTTCGGAACAATCTAATCCATTTTGAAAACAATTTTTGTTGCCCAGTGTTTATGGGCTTTTAGATGTGAACAGTGTAATTGCCCGTCATGTTTGGGCTTTTTAAATTCAAGGTTGTGATCTTATTTGCTTGCTTACTTACTTGTTCGTCATACGCTTGTGGTGTTTTACATTCGTCCACGCCTTGTACTTTAGCAGAAATCAGTAACTTTTTCTCTTTCTTTCAAAACTAATTTGCTACTTAGTCTCATAATCCTTTCGGGTGGAGTATTGTCACTTAGTCGTTTTGTTGTTTGACTTAAACCCGACTTACACCCTTTTAAGGGATCTTGTCATGTTTTATGGCTTCGTCAATAACTTACATCCGTCAAGGCGGAATCTTGTTACTTAGCCGTTTGACTTACAACCATTTAAGGGATCTTGTCATGTTTTGTAGATTCGTCAGTAACTTACATCCGTCAAGGCGGAATCTTGTTACTTAGCCGTTTGACTTACACCCATTTAAGGGATCTTGTCATGTTTTGTGGATTCGTCAGTAACTTACATCCGTCAAGGCGGAATCTTGTTACTTAGCCGTTTGACTTACACCCATTTAAGGGATCTTGTCATGTTTTGTGGATTCGTCAGTAACTTACATCCGTCAAGGCGGAATCTTGTTACTTAGCCGTTTGACTTACACCCATTTAAGGGATCTTGTCATGTTTTATGGCTTCGTCAGTAACTTACATCCGTCAAGGCGGAATCTGCGAAATCTTGTTACTTAACCGTTTGACTTACACCCATTTAAGGGATCTTGTCATGTTTTATGGCTTCGTCAGTAACTTACATCCATCAAGGCGGAATCTTGTTACTTAGCCGTTTTTAGTTTTACTGCTTACTAGACCTGTTTGCACGAAGATACTGGATGAATAATTCTTTTATTAATTTCAGGAATGAACATATTCACTTGATACATCTATTGGTGGTACGTCTTCAAGTGCTCAATGTTCCATGGCCGAGGGAGCTTCTGTCCATCCATGGTTTCCAGGTGATAACTGCCTTGCCTAAAGTAGTGGATGACTCGGTAAGGTCCTTCCCAATTGGGGCCAAGCTTTTCTTGGGTAGGATCTCTAGTTGCTGTGGTAACCTTGTACAGGACGAGGTCGCCTATGTCAAGTCGTCTGAGTTTCACCCTTTTATTGTAGTATTCGGCCATCTTCTGCCGGTACTTCGTCACTCTGCTGGGAGCTTTGTCTCTTATTTCGTCCAGACAATCCAGGTTGAGTCGCAGTTGATCGTCATTGCTTTCTTCATTGAATACTTCTCACCTGATGTTGGTTACTCCTACTTCGATCGAGATCACTGCTTCAGTGCCATAGGTGAGCCTGAAGGGGGTTTCTCCTGTGGGGGTTCTTGTTGTAGTTTTGTAAGCCCACAGGACATTGGGCAATTCTTTTAGCCAGGCGCCCTTCGCGTCATCCAGCTTGGCTTTGATAATCTTGAGCAGTGTCCGATTAGTTACTTCCATCTGTCCATTCGCATGGGGATGCCCTGGGGATGAAAATTGGTTCCTGATGCCTAGGCTTGAACAGAAGTCCCTAAAGCCTTGGCTGTCGAACTGCTGCCCGTTATCTGATATGATCATGGAATCTCAAACCTGCAAATTATATTCTTCCACACAAAGTTTCGAATTCTTGCTTCAGTGATTGTTGCTAGAGCCTCTACTTCGACCCATTTTGTGAAGTAGTCAATAGCAACTAGTAGAAATTTTACCTGACCTTTACCTTGGGGTAGTGGACCGACGATGTCGATTCCCCATTGCGCAAATGGCCACGGGGAGGCTATAGTCGTGAGTCTCTCTGCTGGAAGTCGCTATACGTTCCCGTATCTTTGACACTTGTCACACTTCTTGACGAGCTCCACTGCGTCCACCTGCATAGTAGGCCAGAAATAACTTGTTTGAATGACCTTGTTCACCAGGGACCTAGGGCCGGCATGGTCACCACAAATCCCTTTGTAGATTTCTTCCAGTATGTACTTAGCTTCTTCTTCGTCGACACACTTCAAGAAAGGCATGGAGAAGCCTTTCTTGTATAGGGTGTCATTAAGGATCGTAAATCTGGCCGCCCTCTTCTTGATCTTTTTGGCCTTTTCCGTATTCTCAGGGAGGTGCCCGTCTTGGAGGAAAGATATTATTGGTGTCATCCAGCTGTTTGCGCTCTAGATTGCGAATGTTGGAACTTCTTCAATGTTGGGGTGTTTCTGGACTTCCATTGCCAAGCCCATGTTTATCCCCCTTTCTTCTGACGATGCAAGCTTCGAGACTTCGTCTACCTCCATATTCTGGCTTCTTGGGATCTGTACGAATTCCACCTTATCGAACTCCTGAGTCAGATGTCTCGTCAGCCTGAGGTATTTCTGCATTCTCTCTTCCTTTGCTTCGTACTCTCCCTTGATTTGCCCAATCACTAGCTTTGAATCATTTTGGACTAACAGGTTCTTAGCTCCTAGCGCTTTTCTAAGCCTCAATCCCGTCAATATTCCTTCGTATTCAGCTTCGTTGTTGGTGGCTGGAAATTTCAGTTGAACCCCATATTTGAGCGTATCTCCGTCAGGGGTGGTTATGACGACCCCTACTCCCCCCCTCTTTTGGGCTAACGAACCATCAGTCTGTATCGTCCATCGTTCGGCTTCGTCAGTGAGACTGTCCTCGTCTGGAAAGGTGAACTCCGCGATGAAGTCTGCCAAAGCTTGTGCTTTGATGGCTGTTCTAGGATGGTACTCGATATCAAATTGACTGAGTTCAATTGCCCATTGGATCATTCTTCCGGCTGCCTCACTTCATGGATTTTTTGATAGGTTAGTCCGTCATCACCAAGATAGGATTCGCCTGAAAATATTGCCTTAGTTTGCGTGAGGCTACTATTAACACAAACGCGATCTTTTCAATCCTTGGATACCTGGACTCAGCCCCTTGGAAAGCTTAGCTGACATAGTAGACTGGGAGCTGTTTCTTGCCTTCTTCTCTGATCAGGCTGCACTCACTGCTGTAGCTGATACTGCCAAGTACAAATATAGGTCTTCCCCTTCCTTGGACGGACTTAAGAGGGGTGGATTACTCAGGTAACGTTTGAGTTCTTGGAACGCTGCTTCACATTCGTCGGTCCAGGTGAAAGCCTGCTTCAAGATCTTGAAAAAGGGTAGGCACTTGTTCGTCGCTCTAGAGACGAACCTGTTTAAAGCTGCAATTCTTCCTGTGAGCTTCTGGACTTCCTTGACGGTCCTGGGCAAGGCCATGTTGATTATGGCTTGCACTTTCTCTGGGTTTGCTTCTATTCCTCTCTTGGACACCATGAATCCTAAGAATTTCCCTGAAGCTACACCAAAAACACATTTACTAGGATTCAACCTCATCTGGTATTTTTTGAGGGTGGCAAATGTCTCCTTCAGGTCGTCCAGATGTGCGAGCTCTTCCTTACTCTTGACGAGCATATCATCCATGTATACTTCCATATTCCTGCCAATCTGTTGGCTGAACATTTTGTTCACTATTCTCTGATACATAACTCCGGCATTCTTTAATCCAAAAGGCATTACCTTGTAACAATAGAGTCCTTGACTCGTGATGAAAGCAGTCTTCTCCTGATCTTCTTCAGCCATCCTTATCTGGTTATATCCTGAGAAAGCATCCATGAACGTCAGCAACTTGTGTCCGGCTGTAGAATCCACAAGCTGGTCTATTCTCGGTAGAGGGAAACTATCCTTCGGGCATGCCTTGTTCAAGTCCGTGAAGTCCACGCACATTCTCCATTTCCCATTTGCTTTCTTCACCAGGACAACATTTGCGAGCCATTCAGGATAGTATACTTCCCGGATGAAGCCTGCCGTCAATAGCTTGATAACTTCATCTGTAACTGCTTGGTCTTGTTCTGGGGCGAAGACTCTTCGTCTTTGCTGGACGGGTTTTCTTTCCGGGTTCACATTCAACTTATGCTGAATGACTTCTGGAGTTATGCCCGGCATGTCCTCGTGGCTCCATGTGAAGACATCTAGGTTTTCTTTCAGGAATTGGATGAGCCTTGTTCTCATCTCAGGGCTTGGCGTCGTCCCTATCTTCGTCGTCTTGTTTGCTTCTCCTTCGGCCAGTTCCACTGTTTCCAGGGCTTCCATTTTATCTTCTTCCTTCTCTTCAATCATCCATGTGTGGTTCTCCTTTGCAGCCAGGACAGCCTGATAACACTCTCTAGCTAAGACTTGATCTCCCTTTACTTTGCCGACACCATTATCTGTTGGGAATTTTACCTTCAAACAATAGGTAGACGTGGTTGCTTTCCATCTATTGAGCGTGGGCCTCCCAATGATTACATTGTAAGATGAGGGGTAATCTACCACTAGGAAGTCTAACTGACGGGTCAACTGCACCGGGTAGGTCCCCACCGTTACTGTCAACGTCACTATGCCCTTGGGATATACCCTGTCTCCGCTGAAACTGACGAGGGGAGAGTCAAATGAGCGCAGTCTCCTTGGATCTAGCTTCAACTGCTAGAAAGTAGGGAGGTAGATAATGTCTACGGAGCTACCGTTGTCCATGAGGATCCTTTTGGTGTTGAATCCCTCTTTAGTCAGCATTATAACCAAAGGGTCATTGTGAGGCTGCTTCACTCCCCTAGCATCCGCTTCATTGAAGGACATATCCTAGTCCGTTCGTTTATGCTTAAATGGAGGTATCATGTGGACGCTATTCACCTATCTTTGGCATGCTTTCTTGAGGGATTTGAATAACCCTCCTGTGAAGGGCCCTTCTGTAATCGTCTTTATCTCCCTGATCACATCCTGTGGAGGTTGGAACGGACGATCGTCACTCCTGGAAGAGGACTCATGCTGGCTCTTATTGCCGTTTCTAAACTTACTATATTCCCCCTTCTTCACATATTTCTGTAATTTCCCTTTCCGTATCAACTCCTCTATTTGCTCCTTTAGGTCCCTACAATCTTCCGTGTTGTGACCGTGATCCTTGTGGAATCGGCAGTACTTGTTCTTATTTCGGACATTAGGGGATGAGTGTAATGGTCTTGGCCATTTGAGATAATGCTCGTCCTTAATCTGCATTAAAATTTTGTCAACGGGCATAACTAGAGGGGTAAATCTTACCTTCCGAGAACTTTTATCTTCTTTTCTTCTATTCCCGTCATTGTTCCGACGATCTGGGCGCTCCCTCTTTTGACCCCTACGCTCGTCATCCTTCTTTCCCTTGTCTCTTGGCTTCTCTACATCCTTTATGGCTGCTAAAGCATCTTCAGCATTCAGGTACTTCTGTGCTTTTAGGAGCATCTCTGCCATCGTCTTTGGAGGATTCTTCGCGAGTGAAGCCACGAGATCTCTGGATCTCAGTCCCGCTTTGAAGTCGTCAGCTGTACCTTGTCATCAGTTTCGTCCACCTCCAGGGTCTCCCGAGTAAAGCGTTTCACGTACGACCTCAGGGTTTCCTTTTCTCCCTGCCTAATGGTGAGTAAGTGGTCTGCTGGCCTTTTGGGACGCTGCCCCCCTATGAAGTGATGCAAGAAGGCGTTGCTCAGCTGCTCGAAGTTGTCAATGGACGATGTTGGCAACTTTGTGAATCATTCCCTTGCAGCTCCTTTGAGAGTGGTGGGGAAGGAACGACACAGTATCTCGTCAGGGGGCTGTTGAAGGCCTAGCATCGTTTTGACGGTATTAAGGTGATCCTGAGGGTCTCTAAGTCCGTCGAACGGCTCAAGTTGAGGCAGACGAAATTTTGACGACACTGGACATTCGAGGACTGCTGTAGTAAAGGGCGAATCTGTGGCCCTTACCATTCTATCCACACTCCGGTCCGTTTTCTCCTTGATGGCATTCCTCAACTCGTCCATCTCCTTCCTCATCTCTCGAAGAAGATCTGAATTTTGTTCTTCCGGTGTAGTAGGTCTTTGATGACTACTCCTTCTATGGCTGTCTCCTTCACCCTCTAGGTTGTCCTTGGACCGATTCTCCTCTTGTTGAACTTTTTGAAGCCGTAGCTTCATTTCCTGATTTTGTTTGGTGAGTTCTTTGACGGCAGCCGCGAGATCTTGGACTTGCTAAGCCAAGGCTGCAGAATCTTGATTGGACTCCATCTGAATATAGAAGTTGATGGAAACTACGTTTTCGAATACGAATACGAAAATGTCGTCCCCACAAACGGCGCCAAACTGATGAAATGTGACTTCGTTAGTCGAATTAGATGTGTCCAAATGGAACCAAACGCACGCTCGTGTACCTATATAAGTGAGGAGGCCGCCCCTATGAAAGTGGTCACCGGTGTGGTGCCTGCCACAACGCCTCCGATACTTAAATTAGAATGGGAAAACACTTTGTGAAATGAAAAAGACTAGCAAGATGATAATGAGTGTTCCTTAGAATGTGTATGTACCTTTTGTTGGCAATGTGAGGGGCTTTATATATGTTGCCTTGGATTCTAGCCATTGTGATTGGCATTATGGTGTTAATGTCTTCCTTTGGTAACGCCTCCTGCCTTCAATGTGCTCTCAACGGTCTGTACAGTCGGTTCTGTAACCGTCCAAGGTGTTATTGATGGCATTGAATGGTCCAGCCGTCTTCGTCACCGACGTGGGCAAGGGTTAGGCTCTTCACTGGGGATGTCCTCGTCAGTCTATCTTATCTCGTCTGTGGTCGATTTCGTCAATCCCATCAGTGATTATATTTTCTTAAGTAGAGATTATCTGTTTACCTTAATAAAGATCTCAAAGTACTTTATTTTATCTTGTTATTATCATATTTGCCTGCCGCAATCCATCTGAAACAATTCTGCCTGCCGTAAGTGCGCTCCTGGTAGACGAGGCATAGTTTGCGTACAAGCCGAACCAAATTGAGTTGCAGTTGGACCAGTCTCAACTTCCTTACTCAGAATACTTAGGCCCAGTACCGCAGGAGGCAGCCCAGCCCACTTTAACCAAAAAAAGGCCCACTACAAACACCATGACATTTTTTTCGAGCAGACTAAACATATAGAGATTGATTGCCATTCTGTATTCCATAATCTTCTTCATGGTACTTTACAACTTTCTTTTATGTCATATTGTGATTAGCTTATTGACATTTTTACTAAGCCCTATCCACCTAGGCACTTTAGTGATCTTGCCTCCAAACTCAAGTTTTTTTCCTCTAACCCACTTTGAGTTTGAGAGGGGCCATGAGATTATTATCCCCTTAGATCCAAGCCTCCAGTTGAGTCCACTACACTTTGCATTGTAATTGTTGTACTATTAGTTTACTCTATACTAATATATGTAGGCTTTCTTTATACATTTTAGGTGTGATTAATGAAAAAAAAAAAAAAAAATCTTAGTTTCAATAAGAACAGCTCTTTTCCAAGAAAACAAAAAATGTCTTCTATGATTCACAAAAAAACTAGAGAAATACTTTTTGTAGAGTTTTTATTTTTGTTTGTTTTTAAAATTAAACTTTTTTCCCTTTAAAAGCAAGTCCAAGCACCCTTACTAGTTAATAGACAAAATAGCCCACTTTTAACTTAAAAGTTGTGTGGGTTTCAAACTTTCAATTCATAATATAGGTATAATTAATGATATTATTTGTAATGTCTCATATGTTTGTGATTTGAACTCCACTTTTCATTCTTCTATTATCTATATAAAAAAAGAAAAGAAAAGTAAAATCCCGTAAAGAGCTATCAAGAATCCTAATCAATGTTTTATCAAAAACAGATCCTACTCAATGAATAAAGAGTGGAGGAAGACATCTCCATTACTTGAAACGCAAGCATGTCTTACAACCGGAAAAATGCAAATCTTGTCCTTCATGGCTCTCAATTTAGTCCCTTTTTCGCCTAACATATGAAAGTTGAATAAGGTGCTGATAGCAAACGCAAGGATTCCTACTTCCTTTAAATCGCCTCAACTTTATAAAGGTGATGAATCTGAAGTGACCATGGTTTTTTATTCTTTAACTATAATACAAGACAATTACACGTCCCCGTGATCAATAATCACGTTGAAATGATGACATTAAAAATAAAAAAGCATTCTAGCCTATGTGACATTAGAGCTATTCACCCATCATGTGAGGGGGTAGTGCAAAACAGCCAATAAGTGGGTGCGACAATAATAAGGTTGATTATTTAGTTGGTTCACGAGAAAGACTTTGAACAATTAGAGTCCTTGTTTGGATCATATAAAATAGGTTCTTTAGTTGGTTCTGATATTTAATAATGCATCTTTCACTAAAGAAAAATTCTTGAAATCTTTACACATAAAAATCAATTTTCTTTTTCTTTATTTTTTTTTCCTCACTTTACTTTTGTAATTGATCAAATCAAACTGTGATAATTTAGTACTATATAGAAGGTAATATTATAAAAACCCAAAGAAGGAGAAAAGAATATGGAAGTAGATGCTCTCCAATAGCAGTGCAAATTACAAAAGTAATAAAGTAGTCAATAGAAAAGTAAGAAAACTACAGAGTGTGATCATAAGCTCTCCGAAAAGAATAAAAGAAGGCAGGTGATATATAGTAATAACTAATAAATCACAGAGCGAACCAAATCATCACCAGCCAGTAAATAAAAACAATGTAATCAACATCAACGTGGGACCGCCATACTAATGAGATAAAAGATTAAAATAATGAGGCACGTAATAGTATTTTCTGTCTCTCTCTCTCTCTCTCTCTCTTTTCCTCTCACTGTACGCTTCTTAAATGACCATACCCAATACAGCCCATCCAAATGCCATGCCAGCCATAAGTTTCTGCACGGACCTGAGAGTCACTGCCCCACTCTGCATTTTTTGTTCCAAAGATTCAAAACGTTAGAACCCATGAATTAATTATTATAGATCTAACTATTTACATTTTTACTTAATTTGCTACAATAGTACTATCAAACAACAGCAATATTAAGTAACGACTAAGTACTAAAAGGTGTGGTCCCGAAAGAAATGTATTAATTAATACAACTTTGCCATCATTCAATTATATTCTGCCACGTAATTATCACAAAAATTATGATATTTCATGTGTTACTAATAATAGGTATCGTGAATTGTGTCTGTGTGAATGTGACATTCTGACATGGACTTCATTTCTTTGTTTCTTTGTGTTCTGCAACTCAACAACTTTCTTTCACTCTTAAATAACGCTTCAGTACCGCTAGCTTGGTTTACCAGATAAGTTTAACCAAACTAAACGGTAATATTGGTTAAACAGAACTCAGATCTACATCTCCAAACAATCGTTGCCGACACTCACTACATTACAATTTACGAAACATAATAATTCTACTATACTTTGTAGTTTGTACACTACACAGTTCACTGTAGAGTACCATAAAGTTAACACCGACAAGTACGTACAACAATGGTTTAGCAGTTAAAACAAGTAACCAAGGAAACTATGTTAAGTGAAGAAATTTCAAATTTCTAGATCTGATCGCACATTGCACAAGTTGGAGCTAAACCGTATAGCAAATTAAAAGTTAAGAAACGAAAAAAATCATACTGACCTCATCAGCCACAGTTGACGGTCCAGGTGAGACAGAGTCGGCACTTGCTGGTCCAGGTGATCCGGCTGGCGGCGCTGGAGGACTTTCCAGAGCTGGAGCTGGAGCTGGCGCATTATGCTTCTTCTTTGTCTTTGTCTTCGTCTTCTTCTTGCTCGGAGCTGGAGCTGGAACCTCGGCGGTTGGAGCCGGAACCGGTGGAGAACTGGCGGGAACAGTTGCCGGGGCCGGAGTTGGAGGAGATTTCTCCGGCGCAGGAAGAGGAGGAGAGCTCACCGGAACTGGAACCGGTGGTGAGCTCGCTGGAGTCACTGCCGGTGGCGACGCCGCAGGGGCTTTAGGTTTAGTCACTGGCGCTGGTGCTGGAGTCTCCGGCTTTGGCTTTGGCTTCGGAGGAGACGCGGCTGGAGAGGTAGCCGGTGGAGCTGAAGTCGGAGATGTGACCGGAGCTGGAGACTTTGGTTTTGTAGGGGCTTCAGCTGGTGCTTGTGGTTTAGACGGAGCTATAGCTGGTGACGAAGCCGGTGGAGTAGCAGTGACCGGAGTTGTCGTCGGCGAGGCTGCCGGAGCTTGAGCTCCGACGTTGCTTACAATGACGCAGATCAATGCGAATGCGAGTACACATTTCCGATCCATTGTTATTTGTTTGAGAGAGACAGAGAGAGAGAGTGAGAGAGAGCGAAAGACACAGACGAAGACTGCAATAACTGCATAGTGTTTATATAGGACCGTGTGAGGCCCACGGGGGTGGGAGTTGTTGAATCTGGACCGCCAAATGACTAATGGGCCCACCAATCGGTGGGCCCTTTATAGCCGTTGGATCAACGCATCAAAGGCTAAATGAAAGTTCAGACCTTTGGGGCCCACGTGCTACAACCAAACAAAGAGGCACTATAATGTGGTGATTGAAACAGTCTGTCTGGGGCCCATTAGCTTCATCAGTGGCATGTGATATTGAGGACAATGCAATATAAGATTGACACCTCAGTGATCTACTCTGGTTCTTGACTTCTTAGTTCTTATGCCTTTATTACGCGTTAGCACCGTTATTATGTGATGTAATGTTATTCTTGCTTTTGCTGGCTTTGACGGCTAGGTGGTTTTTGGCCCAAGTAAATTACTTTTTCCCCCTATAACCTCTCTTCTACGTAAAGTCAATTAAGATCATTTACATTCAGCAAAAAAAAAAAAAAAAGATCATTTCCATCAAATCAAATCAAATCAATGCAAAATAGAAATAGTTTTAATTTTACAACTAAGTTAAAAATATGTAAATTTTTTATTGTTTATCTAAAAAAACGTAAATTTACAAAATTGCTACCGTATAAATTTATACTGACAATTTTGCAATTGATTTTTTATTTTTATTTTTATTTTTACATATCTTGATAATGGAAAAAAAAAAAGTGAATGGTGGTTGTTGTGTGTAAATAAAAAGAAATAATTTTAAAAATAAAAAATATATATTTTAATGAAATATAGTGTAAAATAAATAATCTAATATGAAGTGTTTTAAAAATTAAGTACGTAAAATATAAAAAATATATTCTTATAAAAATAAACAGAATTTTTTGCACATACTGATATGAATACTTTAAGCACCAAAAATTTAACAAAAATTTCATATTGATTGATATTACATATTGTTAGTGGTGAATAAAAATATAATATTAATGATAAGTGACGCAAATTTTTTTTGTATCAGTAGCATGCTCTCTTTCATTCATATGTTGTTTTTCTTTCTATCTTTCTTTTTTGGATAAGTCTTTCATATGTTGTTAAAATAATGTAAGTTGTAAATGGAAAAATATTAGTACTTTTTTAATGAATTTATCACTAGCAATCACACTACAATAGGAATCAAAAAAAGCAATCACAATGTTATCCAAAAAAAAAAAAAAAAAAGCAATCACAATATATCATCTTAAAATATTTCATGTGATTGTTTTTAGTTCCTGTAGAAGCAGTTGGTGGTACTTGGTACAGCTGGATAGTGAGGATACAGCCAGCGTTAGGAAGGCTTAGCAAATGCGACAGACCAATAGGGGGTGGCCACGTGCGATGATAGGTAATAATTGTGGCGCAAAACCTCAAAAGTTTACAGCAGGGTGGAGGTTGTTTGGTAACGTTACTTGACATCCAGCCCACCGCCAAGAAAATGGGGGCCCATGATGCAAAGAGGCATAGGAAAGCGTGCCTTGTAACACAAATCATTTCCGTTACCCCATCCTCCGTGCACGGCTGTGACTGTAGGAAGAGAGAATGTTTAGATTGCAATTAATTTTTTCTTTTTTCTTTTTTTTGGTTCAAAAAGTTTGTGAAGTCAGAAGTGGAAATAAGAACTTGTGTGATTGGCCAAATGTGTCTTTAAAAATGGTTAATAATGGGTCCTCGATGTTTTTTGCATTGACAAGTTTAGACTATCAAGTGATGTTATTATTAACTAAAATTGCAATAATTCTGTCGTTTATCCTTAAAAAAATAAATAAATAAAATTGCAACAATATTTTTAATAAATGAGATTGTATTGTTTTACACTTTAAAGTTTTTATTTTTATTTTTGTCATATTATAATTTTATATTGTAGATAATATTTCTTTTATTTATAATTTTTTTAATAAAACAAGAAAAACATATATATATATATATATATATATATATATTTAAAGATAAAGAGATTAATTGAATATTAAATAGAATATCCTAATTACTTCACGCTCTGATGAGGTCCATGATTGGCTTTGCCTTGAATCACCGTGATATCTTTCTAGTTGGGACAAAGGTTGATGATGCCAAAATCGTCAGTTGTGTCACTCGTCCAATCCGGAGCTCTTGACGATCTTGTAGGATTTGCAAAATAAATGATGGACTGATCAAAGAGACCACTAGGTTGTGCCCGGTGGGTGAGCCTCCCATGCTCAAATTATTATTAGCCCATATATTTCGTATGTAGATAGCATTTTGTAATAGTTTTTTGATGTACCTTAGCAAATGGATAGATTGTCCCTTTTATAGGTGACTTAGGTAACTGTTGGACATAAATAACGGTGATTATTACCCTAATTGTAATGTTCTTTGTCTTGATGAGAGAGTTCAAGGCCTTTGATGGTTGTTATTGAATGTGTTGGGCGGTTACTCATCTATCTTTGATGGCCTACTAATAACGCAATGACCGTCCATTAAGATGGACAACCTTAATGATTTTTATGGACTCATCAAAGGTAAAGGGGGACAAAGCCATGAGAATGGGGATGATGGAGGTGAGTGTGTGGTTGTTTTGTTGAATGACATGGGTGCTTGGTTTGCAGTTGTGTTGCTGTGATGAGGTGGGAAAAGAGATAAATATATTTATTTATTTATCATTGGAGAGAAAAAATAATAATACTTAAATAGAATAGAAAAATAAATATTGAGGCAAATGTAGGTTTATATTTATTAAAATAGCAAAAAAAATGAAGTTTTTAAGGTTAGTTTAGCTAAACATATAAAGAGACTAATGTGAATGCTATTAAAACTCGATTGGAGAAGTGTATTTGGAATGAATTTAAACCTTATAGTGGTGTTGTATCTCGAGAGTGATATTTTACTTTCCAAAGCATATTGAAAAAATAAGGTAGAAGTAATGATATATATACACACACAAACTTGCCTTTCAAATGTTCTTCTATTTTTTGGAGTAAAGGTTAATAATTTTTGTAAGGACACGATTCCTTTGCGGCCCAATAATGATGTCGGGCTCACATATGAAAAGATCTCTCACAATATGATTTGTAGAGAGTGGGTTTGAAAGGCTAGCCGTTGGTCACGGGGCGATGCCCGGTCTTGGTTTTAGAGGAATTTATGTAGAAAAAAGGAGTTGGGCTTGGGCATTTAAGCCCTAAGGCGTCGCACCCTATGGGATGGGACTCCTCGGAGTTGATCCGAGGACCATTGAGGTCTTACCCCGGTTACCCAATGATGGACTTTTTCAGTGAAGTCCGGTGTTGTTGAGAGGTTCTGCCCCATGTAGTCTTTCTCTTTTCTGGGTGGGATGCCCCCCCCCCCCCAGATTTACTTACTTTCTTCTTTTATATTTGTCTGTGTTAACTGTCCTTCGTCCACGTGTAGGGTCAATCTTCACAAAACTGATATTTGTCCCATCAGTCTAATCCCAGAATTGTTGGGGATGGTTGATAAGGCTGCAGAGTACGGCTTTGTCAGGTGCAGAGTCTTATCTGGAAGGGTAGTAAGGATAACTTCCCCCCAAGATATTTTAGATCTCCTTACAAATTTGTTCCTGTACCAGTTTTACCCCTTTATTCCGATGGGATTTTGGATCTGCCGAGGACTGAACTGTCCTCGGCTGTATTCCAAAAACAGTCTTGTGCTCTATGTTATCGGGCTTGGACCATAGCTCTCCTCGGCCTGGGCCTTCGGATTCTCCACGAGCAAATGGGCCTGGCCCATAAATTATTGGGCCCCACAATAGCCCCTCAAAACCTGGCTGTCCAACCTCCCGGTTGGAAAGGTGGGTTTTGGTAATACCGAGCTTTTATTATGGCTCATTTAATTCGGCCTTTCACTAATGCTGGCGGTTCTCCAACTGCCCAGGAAACGCACCGGTCTTCGAGACAGTTTTTTGATTTTATCCCTGATGCGTGCTTGACGTTTGGTTATCCAAAGCGCGTTTTTAATGACCTCTATTTACGAGACTACTTTAATTCGACGGTTCTTGATGAGATGGAGAAGTGGAACCGGCACATCTGTGTTTGCAGGTTCCTTTGGAGATCTGATCCTATTAAATGCCCCCCGCTCCACCCTCCGTATAAGAGGGAAGGTAGGAGGTTATTGTTTTTTGTAGAGAGTCCCCTTTCATCCTTCTAAGATTTGAAATACTTGGCCTCCCTTAGAGTTTATTTTACCCACTAGTTTATACACTAAATCGTGATACGCTTTACCACACAACGAGTAATGAAGGAACCATACCCCTCCCGTAAACGCCACATTCTAATAAAGCTCGTAATGGCTCGGTCAGGGCAGGGATAGCGAAGACTCAAAATCAACCTCACCTTTCTTTCAGCCAAAATCCGAAGCAGGGACTCGTCACATCAAGCTTCCGGTGTGACTGAGTCGAGGACACCCATTATCATAACCAACCGCTCTCTTATGAGCTCACCTAATATGGCCCCAGCGTGTTAGGAGTCAGGACCGAGGCAGGGACTAAGTGTCTCTGCTTCTTCCTCTCTTCGTTCACTGGTGGCCCTCTCCGCCTCCCTCTCTTAGTCTTCCCAGCACCAGATCCATTCTGGTGCTTTCTCTTCTCCCTCTTTTGCTCCTTTTCTTTCTTTTCATCTCTTCTCTCTTCTTCTCCTCCTTCTTTACTCATGTCCTCCATCTTCTTCATTCATCTCCTCCATCTTCTTCATTGATTTCTTCCTTACTATTTCCTTCTCCTTCATCTCTTTCCAAAGAAGGCTCTTATCGTAATATGAGCAGTATTGAGGCAAGGATTGGAGAGACTTTGAAGACGAGTTTAAAAGACGCCTGACTGTTTACATATCTGTATTGCGGATGTTATCGTTGCTTAGGCAGTTCACATTTTGTATAGGCTTGTTTGAGCCCCTCTTTGTACGTTGTAATAACTTTTCGTATTAATAAAAATTGTTGTTACTTTATTTCGCATGTTCTGTCTTTATGCCTTTTTTTTTATTTGCAAACGTTGCTCGGCACAATAATACAGCATTTGAATCAATGATAACTAAAGCCAAAATACTTGCTAATACAAAGATGTCACCATAACTTTAATAGAACTGTTTGACATAGCAATGCGTACCTGTAAATAGCGATACTTACCCGAAACAAAGCCGAGATTAGAACTGGATGTTCTCCGTGGTGTAGGAGGTAATTATTCGAAGGCATATCACCCGCAAAAATGAACACCCCCCGTAGGCTGCCGAGTAGCGGAGCGTCCCGCCATCATTCCAACACTCTTATTGGCCTTAACATTTTACAGTATCTGGGCCGAGGACTTTCCCTATCCGAGCAGTTGGTTTCCCCATAGGCTTGAGTCCGAGGACCATGCAAGGCCTTGGTTCTGCCCAAAACTTGTAAGGTTTATTTTTTGTACTTGGTTTCCCTGTAGGCTTGAGTCCGAGGACCATGCAAGGCATTGGTTCTGTCCAAAACTTATAATTTTTATTTTTTGTACTTGGTTTCCCCATAGGCTTGAGTCCGAGGACCATGCAAGGCCTTGGTTCTGTCCAAAACTTGTAGGATTTCCCTTTTGTACTTGGTTTCCCCATAGGCTTGAGTCCGAGGACCATGCAAGGCCTTGGTTCTGTCCAAAACTTGTAGGATTTCCCTTTTGTACTTGGTTTCCCCATAGGCTTGAGTCCGAGGACCATGCAAGGCCTTGGTTCTGTCCAAAACTTGTAGGATTTCCCTTTTTTTGTACTTGGTTTCCCCATAGGCTTGAGTCCGAGGACCATGCAAGGCCTTGGTTCTGTCCAAAACTTGTAGGATTTCCCTTTTGTACTTGGTTTCCCCATAGGCTTGAGTCCGAGGACCATGCAAGGCCTTGGTTCTGTCCAAAACTTGTAGGATTTCCCTTTTGTACTTGGTTTCCCCATAGGCTTGAGTCCGAGGACCATGCAAGGCCTTGGTTCTGTCCAAAACTTGTAGGATTTCCCTTTTTTTGTACTTGGTTTCCCCATAGGCTTGAGTCCGAGGACCATGCAAGGCCTTGGTTCTGTCCAAAACTTGTAGGATTTCCCTTTTGTACTTGGTTTCCCCATAGGCTTGAGTCCGAGGACCATGCAAGGCCTTGGTTCTGTCCAAAACTTGTAGGATTTCCCTTTTGTACTTGGTTTCCCCATAGGCTTGAGTCCGAGGACCATGCAAGGCCTTGGTTCTGTCCAAAACTTGTAGGATTTCCTTTTTATTCGGTTTATTTTTCGACCATAAGCCCCTATACCAGGGCGGGGAAAGTTGACTTGAGGCCGGAAGCCCCTAGAGATGCCCACGCCCTTGGCACCGCAAGGCGTAGCCCCTAGCAGAAGTTTATGCTGGAGCAGCAACTGTATGTCGCCGGAAACGGAGGGGCTTTCGCAGATTCCCATTTGACAGAGGTTTGACTCTGCCATCCCCTGTTCCAACGCGCGAGCCTTCCCACAGACGGCGCCAATTGTAAGGACACGATTCCTTTGCGGCCCAATAATGATGTCGGGCTCACATATGAAAAGATCTCTCACAATATGATTTGTAGAGAGTGGGTTTGAAAGGCTAGCCGTTGGTCACGGGGCGATGCCCGGTCTTGGTTTTAGAGGAATTTATGTAGAAAAAAGGAGTTGGGCTTGGGCATTTAAGCCCTAAGGCGTCGCACCCTATGGGATGGGACTCCTCGGAGTTGATCCGAGGACCATTGAGGTCTTACCCCGGTTACCCAATGATGGACTTTTTCAGTGAAGTCCGGTGTTGTTGAGAGGTTCTGCCCCATGTAGTCTTTCTCTTTTCTGGGTGGGATGCCCCCCCCCCCCCCCCAGATTTACTTACTTTCTTCTTTTATATTTGTCTGTGTTAACTGTCCTTCGTCCACGTGTAGGGTCAATCTTCACAAAACTGATATTTGTCCCATCAGTCTAATCCCAGAATTGTTGGGGATGGTTGATAAGGCTGCAGAGTACGGCTTTGTCAGGTGCAGAGTCTTATCTGGAAGGGTAGTAAGGATAACTTCCCCCAAGATATTTTAGATCTCCTTACAAATTTGTTCCTGTACCAGTTTTACCCCTTTATTCCGATGGGATTTTGGATCTGCCGAGGACTGAACTGTCCTCGGCTGTATTCCAAAAACAGTCTTGTGCTCTATGTTATCGGGTTTGGACCATAGCTCTCCTCGGCCTGGGCCTTCGGATTCTCCACGAGCAAATGGGCCTAGCCCATAAATTATTGGGCCCCACAATTTTCATCTATTATAATGTGGAAATATATATATTTTTATTTTTCAAATAAATAAAAATAATAAACTTTAGAGATAAGGAAAAATAAGATGAATGTGAGGGGAAAGAAGACTAAATTTTAGGAGTTCTTTTAGTTTTTTATTTTTTAAATTTGGGTGTTTTACTTTTATTCAGATGAAAAAGGAATAAAAAATGCTAAATTTTAGGGATTAAAAAGATGAACATGAAGGAAAAAAAATCATTTTTCAAACAAATAAAAATGATAAATGTGGTGTCCAGACCCTGTGGTACTTCCCTTAGGGAGGGAGAACTTGGTCTCCTAATTTATTTTTTGGTGGGTTTTCTTGCATTCCTACTAGATGTTGCCTTAAACGCTGCCTTGATTGCCAAACCCTCTCCCCTTCTTTGTCACAAACTCTAACCTTCTTTGATTTCTCCTATCACTCTCATTTCTTCTCTCCTTAACTTTCACCCTTCTTTGTGTTTGCCAACCCTCTTCCCATTCATCCTATCTTCCTTTTTATAGCCTCCCCTTAGTGGGGATCCAAATCATTACTTTTACATCAATTCCCACACAATTCCACCTCTGCCTAGAATCCCAAGGAAACTGATTCCTTCTGAGAATTTCCTTGAAACTTGTACCTAATGTCGAATAGTGATCAGCAGCGGGTTTCCCCAAGGCACTAACTATGCTCGGGGATTGACCTTAGTCCTGATTGTTCTCTTGTCGGCTATCCTTGGCCCATTAGTCGGTATTGGGCCTAACTTGGCCAAAATATGGTAAGTTTTCCCCCAAGTGTCGATCCTATACCTTGTACTTTTATCATAGTGTTGGGCCTACTCAAGCGGTGCTGGGCCAGTCTCAATTACTTGGGCCAACCTTGGTTACCGACTCTAGGTCCTTACAATAAACATTAGAGATAAGTAGTAACTGTAATACTCAGAGACTCTTCTATTTTTTTGGGTAAAGGTTAATAATTTGCATCTACTATAATTTAGAAATATATATATTTTTAAATTTTTTCAAATAAATAAAAAGGATAAGCTTTAAGGATAAGCACTGCAGTTGTAGGGATGAAGGGCCCAGATATGGGTATTGAGCCATAGGAGCGCCTGAGAACATCAAATAGTCCGAGGACAGGTAAATACTAATGGAGGCATACAGAGTAATGGTCCGTGGAAGAGGTCTGGTCACAAGGAACTGGAAATGTTGTCTGAGAGGAATACCTCCTCGGACAAACGGAGTAGAGGTCAAAGGTCCGACCCTTCATCAAAACGCAATAGGTAATCATGCTAGTAAGGATAAACATCTGATAAGGATAAGACAAAAGAGAGTTAAGAAATATTTGAGAAGAAAGCTGCTACCACTGCATTGAATGCTCTGTAGCTAACCCCCTAACTGCATTAATGTGAAGATGATACCTGAACAGTAACATTCAGCCTTACAGCTACTCTCAAAGACTTCAGGAAGGTGTTGATGGGATAAGTATCAAAGCCAACAATCTGATCTACACGTGAAGGGCTGAGATGGAGTAAGGAAGGGGAATATAAAGAATAAAAATCCCATTACAAAGGGATCATCAGATAATCTGGAGTAAAACATTGTACACTCAAGAACTGTAATTTTGGTTAAGTTTAAGAGAGATATATAAGAACAACCTTCCTCGGACTTTGCCAAGAAGGATTTTCCTTGCCCAAAACTGTTTGTTTTATGCTTTCTAATAACAACTATCCTACTGTGATCATTAGACACCTAACTCATTGAAATTTCAATTTCAAGCCTATTCTCTACAAATTTATTGTTTTGGGCTTTTTGGGCCGTTGACCTTTCTTCTAGACTTTGGGAGCAAATCGTGTCCTTACAGCAGTAATTGTAATTTTTTTTTTTTAACGTGAAATGAAAAAAAAATCCTAAATTTTAGGAGTTTTCTTTTTGAATTCAAAATAAAATTTTTTATTTGACATTTATAACCCTATATCTAAATGAAATTACCCTTCATTAATGAGAGTATTTTTGAACCGCATAAAAGTTCAATTGAAAGAGAGGAATCCTCTTTTATATATACTAGCCTTTGAGCACGCATGTGAGGCTCTTCTTCTTTCTTTCTTTCTTTTTTTTTTTCTTTTTTTTTTTTTTTTTTTTTTGTAAAAGTTAATAATTGCATCTATTATAATTTAAATATATATATTTTTTCAAACAAATAAAAAGGATAAACTTTGTTGATATGTGAGCAATCTATTCAATATTCAATTGTTTGTAATTGCTACCCACCCATGTAGGATGAGGTTGGCCAAGAGGGCCTTCAAGATGTGTTGATCTATTCAAACTCAATTGTATTGTAAAAAGGATAAACTTTAGAGATAAATAGTAACTGTAATTTATTTTTTGAACGTGAAGGGAAAAAATCCTAAATTTTAGAAATTTTCTTTTTGAATTCAAAATTAAATTTGTTATTTGACATTTATGATCCTATTTCTAAATGAAATTATCCTACATTAATGAGAATATTTTTGAACTACATAAAAATCTAGTTGAAAGAGGAAAATTCTTTTATATATAATATAGATATATATGTTTTGGAGTTAAAGTATCAGACTATCTATTTTGAGTAAAGTGTCATGAGAAAATTGTTTACTGTGGATTAAAAAAGTGTCGTAGTATGGAATATGGAACACTAAAGGTCTGTTTAGATATTGCTTATTTTATTAAAATTGAAAACTTATTACTAAAAATACTGTAGATAAAAGTAAAAATTAGTTGAAATAGTACAGTGAGACCCATAAATAGAACCAAAAAGTGCAGTGGAACCATAAATAGTAGTAAAAATAAACTGAATAGTAAAATAATTTATAATTTTAATTGCAATCCAAACGCCTGCTAAATTTCATTGCAATGAAAGACATTTCTATGGTCAAATTTATTTGTAAGGCGGCAAGCTAACATGATAATTATATATAAGACCTTATAAAAATAAAAATTATATATAAGACTATTATTATATACATAAGGAGTTTTGGGAGGTGGGCCCGGGGAACAATTATTACCATCTAGAAAGGTTTAAATAATAAATACTGTTCTCTTTTCTTTTCTTTTTTGTTGAAAAATCTCTCTCTCTCTCAAATGGTCAATTACTGCCGTTCAACTAACCAAAAAATTATTGAACTTCGTTTGACAAACTGCATTTTTTTTTTTTTTTTTTGGGGATGTGTTTTTGCTGTCCTTGAAAAACGACATATTTTTACTATCGTTTGAGCCCGAAAATTTAACGCTTAATATACCTATATCTTTGGGTTTTGATCTAAAGCCCACACAGCTAGAAAGCCCCAAAGTAGAGATGCGCCGAAGGGTTTCCATGTACTCTGTTGTCCTTTCTGTGGGTTTAGGCCCACTAATATACAATAAATTTATGGGCCAAAATTCATTTCGACTCATCTTTTTGTATGAAATTTACGAGAGTACGATTTTAATATTTTCTAACCCTGCTTCAGGGTTCAGGCCAGGGTGATATTTCTGCACAACACACGTACGGTTTTTATTTGAAAAAAGGAAATCGAAAATCATTAACAAGAGTATCGCATCAACAAAACACACCAGTCTGAAATAGCTTATAAACTCACCGGTAACCAGCAATATACTCAGCCAGTATATGATAGACAAAGTAACACATTTTTGTAATTTGAATTTCTATGACACAGTTTCTTGTTTCTAGAATCAACATCATCGGTCATATTTGCTTATGTGAACCCATCAAGCACATAATTACCATTGCCAAAACATAAACACACCCTAGAAGTACCACTGAGATATTTGGGAATCCATTTCATGACTTCGCAATATTCTTTTCTAGGATTAGAAAGAAACATATTGACAAGTCCAATGACATGAGTTTGTCCTTAAAAACACCTAAAATCAAGAAAATAAAATCCAAAACTCTAAAATTTTGAAAATTAAATTTTTTAAAAAATATATATAAAAATAAACTCTTATATTCTCTCCTTCACAAGACAATATACGCAAGAGACCATAATAAAAGGGCCTTAAGAGCTCCTTGGCAGAGGTAATTCTCTTAAACGAGATTGGGGTCATTATGAATATACAAACACAATTATTCTTTTGATTGCGAGAAAATTCATGATGTACCCGTCTTAATTAATCTTAGTACATAAATAAGAAGTTCATAAAGTAAAGAAAGTGTGGCCTAAAATAAGGAATGGGATAATGGAGAGAGTTTATTTTATAATCAAGAATTTATTTCTTGAATTTGATGTATATAGAGAGTGTCAAGTTGTTTAAAAATTTTAATTGACATGGTATTACATATACCTTTGAATTTGTAATATTTAATCTGAACCATAAAATAAAGGACAAAATTTAGTTACAAAATTAGTTGTAACTTAAGACTACAATCTTATTCAATATCATTAACATTATTACATATTTCAAAAATGTAACCGTTGGATTGCATATTTTTTACGCTTTTAATATACATATCAAATTTTGTGCCAATCAGATATTATTTACTATATGATTTATAAAATTATATTTTATGCGTAATTTTAAACTACAAAAACTTGCAATTTAAACAATTTATTGATGACATAATTATTGATTTTTAATTTTCTAGAAATTTTGCAAGCATTGAGGTTATAAAAAGAAAACGTAATCCAACGGTGGATATGTCAAAATTCACCTTCAATAAAAAGATATTGAGTAAGGTTGTAACTTTAGACTATAATTAATTTTGTAGCTAAACTTTGTCTTGAAAGAAATCCATTTCAAATGAAGATCTTAATACTTAAAAATGCAAAAATTAAAGTCCTTGATGCAATTAAACAAAGTTCATTAGATAAACAGTGGTTCCCAAAACTTTGAATGCATACCTATTTTCGACCAAAGAAGGAAAAAAATGGCAAATGAAACCAATAAATTAGTTTGAGACTATTTTTTCAAATAATACCTATATTATTAGGTAACATTTAGTACAATGGATATAAATTTCAATAGGAATAAGAATCTTTATTATTGGGAATAAAAATTGTTGTAATGAAATAACTATTTATGTTTATATGTTTAGTTGTAAAGTTAGTTGTTACATAAAGAAAGTTTGTAAAAGATGATGAATATGGAGATTTTGAATTTTTGAAAATATATTAATTTTAGAAGTTGTTATTTCTAATAATAAATAGCTTTTACGGCCCTTATCACATAATATAAAAAATTCAAAACTTTGGTGAGTCCACAAGTTTGGGCCCACAAACAAGATCCCTGGGCCTAGGCCCAAACCATTCATGTCAAACTTAATTTCTATAACAGAATTACCATCTCATTTCGCTATTATTGAAATTATTATTATTATTATTATTTTTTTGGTAAACTGGAATTAACATTCAACTAACAAACAGAAACCAACCCAGGACAAAGCCTGTTACAAGATTCACCATGAATATCAGCCTCAACAAGGGAGACTAATTCCACAGGAGGAACGGAATGAATAATAAACTGTGAAGCTTGAGAGTGGCCAGAATTCGCTAACCGATCCCGCACATGTATTAGCCTCTCGAAATACATGATTGATACGAACTTGGGGGATTTGGGAAATCAGAAACTTACAATCATCAAATAAAGGAGAGATAACAGAGTTACTGTAACAGGGATTTTTAAAAGCATCCACAAGAGCCTTAGCGTCTAGCTCGATAATAATAGTAGGTAGCTTCATTTGATGGATAAGCATCAGACCATCTCATAAAGCCCAAATCTCTACCGAGAAACTGTTCACATTGCCCAGCTGCCTTGAAAACCCAATCACCCAGTTGCCCATATCATCTCTGATCAAGCCTCCCCCAGCTGCCTTGCCTAGCGCTGAACTCCAAGATCGTCTGTGTTCAACTTCAACCATCCCATCTCCGGTCTTTCCCACTTCATTAGTTTGATCACCATTGGCCGGTTCCGTCTTGGTTGTGAGACACAGAGGAAAAACGCCAAAGCCTGAGATGAAATACTCTTACCCAGGTTCGGATTAACACTCTTTCTATTAAAAACAACCTGGTTCCGCTGCTTCCAAATCCACCAAAAAGGAAAAGAGAATAAGACATTCCAAGGAATACCCACAGCATTTTGAGAAGATTTAAGGCCATCATTGGAGATTAGCCAATCCTTGATATCTTGAGAGAAGAAAGATGATTGCACACAGTATAAACTCAATTGTTGCCAAATGGGTCTAACCAGTCTACAATCTTTGAGGGCATGCAAAATAGATTCGACTTCTAAATGGCACAACGGACAGGTAGAATCAAGCGGAATCCCTCTATTAGCTAAACATTCCTTAACACCAATACTCTGCTGCATACACTTCCAAATAAACATTTGAATTCTAGGCAGGGAAGGGAGCTTCCAAATCCAAGAACCAGAGAAGGACCCGATACCGGAAGAGTTTATGGCAAGGAGATAGGCACTTCTCATATCAAAATTGCCTTTTAAAGAAGACTTCCAAGCTAATTTATCACTGCATCTTGCCACACGAGGAATCGGGACAGCTTGAATGTCAGCTTTAACTTCAGAGGGTAGCTCAAAAGGAATAGTAGTCCAATCCCAACCAGCAGGAGAAAGCACATCTTTTATTTGTAAATTCTCCAAAGCTTGCGGGATCAGGCCGTGGATAAGAGACCGGATGGGACCAAGGTTTGCCCATGTATCAAACCAGAAATTTAGGTTGCTTTCATGTCCTGGGATCCATTTAACCCCTTTTTTGAAAACTTCTTCACCTTTCTTTAAGCCTTTCCATACCGGAGAGCTTGGAAGTCTAGCTTCATTCCTTGAACTGATTCATTGCCTATTGCAATACTTGAACCTCAAAACCTTAGCCCAAGGCGCATTCCCCTCTTTATGAAACCTCCAATTGAGCTTGGCCAAAAGCACCGTGTTCCTACCTTTAGCAATTTGTAAACCCAACCCTCCTGCCTCCTTTGGTTTAGTCACTTCGCCCCAATTGACCCAATGCATTTTTTTAGCATGTTCTGAAGACCCCCAGAGAAAATTTCTATTGACCCTATCAATACCATTCAGAATTTTTGCAGGAAGGGAAGCATATTGCATCACATAATTAGGGATCGTTGAGGAGGAAGCCTGGATGAGAACTACCCGACCAGCCATAGAGAGTAAATTAGCTTTCTACCCTGCCAACTTCTTCTTAACTCTATCTAGCACAAAATCAAAGTCGTGCTTGTGGTCTCCTGTGTGCTTTAACGGAAAACCCAAGTACTTACCAAGATTAGAAGCCGAATTAAACCCAAGACTGTTAGAGAGAAGCTCTCTTTGATCCGGACCCACATTTGGAGAGAAAAAAACACAAGATTTGGCTTCACTCACCCTCTGCCCAGATTTTTGGCAAAATTCATGCAACACCTCCTTAATGGTATTACAGTTATCCTGATCTGCACTAGCAAACAACACCAAGTCATTCACAAAAAATAAGTGTGAAAAAGAGGGGCCGCTCCTAGAAGCTCTCACTGGATTCCAGAGCTTAGCTTGACACTTCTCTTCAATCAAATGACCCAAAAATTCCATACAAAGGATGAAAAGATAAGGAGAGAGGGGGTCTCCTTGTCTAATACCTCTAGATGGGCAAAATGAATCTAAACAACCACCATTAAAAAGAAGGGAAGTCGAGACCGAGGAAACACAGCTCATAATAATATCAATGAGAGAGGTAGGAAAGTTGAAAAAAATCAGCATTTCCCTAATAAAACTCCACTCAATCTTATCGTAAGCTTTTTCAAAATCAATCTTAATAGCCATATACCCCTTATGACCTTTAGCTCTGCCTATAGAATGGATCAATTCTTGCACAATAATAACATTGTCCGCCCCTCCCCTGCCCGGGACGAAAGCCATTTGATAAGGCGAGACAAGATACTCCAAATGTGGTCTAATCCGAGCAACAATAACCTTAGTGATGATCTTATAAATAGTGTTACACAGGCTGATAGGACGGTAATTACCGATGGTTTCGGGGCCTTGGACTTTAGGAATGAGCACAATATGGTTCCTATTAAGATAATCGGGAACCTTCCTATCACTGAAGACTTTCCTTACTTCCTCCACTACAGACCCCCCAACCACAAGCCAAAAACGTTGAAAAAACCCGGCGTGAAGACCATCCGGGCCTGGTGCCTTATATGGTTTCATAGACCATAAAGCATCTCTGATTTCCTCCAAGGTAACCATACCACCAATCGTGTCCTTGATTTCCTCGGATAGATGCACATGGCCACGCACATTCTGCCTTGGCACCCAAGAGGTCACCTCTAAAGAAGTGGTATATAAGGAGATAAAACCATTTCTAAAATGCTCCATTACTTTGAAGGATAAAATTCTCTTTTGATGTACTACACAGAGTTCCTTTCTTTTGGAAAGCTATTTACCAAATAAAGATGTTTCTACATCATGCTGAGTTGCCATACTCGAAGATCATGTGCCTAAAAGTCTATCTAGCGCACGCCATACACCAAAGACGTGCATCTTAATTTTTGAAAAATGATGAGGACAAATGGCAAGATATGAACTAAACAACCATAGATCCTGGTTCTTGATCCTAGTCTAGTAGTAGAGGCAAAAAGCATTCTCCAACACTAGTCTCATCTTTCAACCAAGTTGGCATACTAAAAACATAATTACAACATACTTTTCTCATAGTATGTGGCAGCCGCATTTTCTTGAGACCCACAAAGTTGTACTTGGTTGTATATCTAACCGGTTCTCTTGGCTTTTGGAGATGGAAACTGAGTAGCGTTCCAGTTGAGGATTCGTGTTCATCTCAAATTCTTAATTGATTGTTTTGGATGCACAGGCGATAGATAGGCTTTGTTATGGAGGGGACCAAAGCCGTTTACCTTGATTTCTAAAGGAGCAAGATGGGGTAATCATGACTTGCTTGAATCAACTGAAATTCCCTTTTTTTTTGGGGGGGGGGACGAGTTAAAAAATTTCTTACTTTTGATAGCTATACTTTGAATCTTTCATTTGAAATTAACTGGTCATTATACTCCTATATACCGCATAGTCCCGAAATGGAATTGTGGACCATCACCATTTTTAGTTAGGACTTGGAGCTCAACTGATAATTAGTGATTATTTTGTTCTTTGTGCAACCAACCATAGCACGCCATGGCATAATAACACTAAGAGTGCTTTTGCACACTTTGTTGCAGAAGCATAACAGAGATAAGATAATTGGATTTCTTTTTGCAAAATCACTAGTGAGCCACATTGCGTAATGTGATTTGGTGCAGAAAGAAACACATTCACTCTGGTTAGGGCAGTGATTCAAGTTGATGCAACTGGTGTCAATGATCCTCACCATCATTTAGCTTTTGAGGTAAGAATGCTTGGAGTATTGACATGTTTTGACTATTATTAACTGTAGATCTAATGTTTGATGCAATGATGTGGTCCAGTTATCGGACAGTCTAGTTCTTTTTCTTTCCTAGCGTATAGTTCACGGTCTTCCACACTTTTTTTTTGCTTTTATAAATTTATAGTCTTGTTATGCCCAACCGATGTTACAACTGCACCACCAGAACCAGAAGTTTACCTAACTAATCATCTTTGATATTTTCCCATTGTTTATCCCAAAAAAAACCCTCCTAAGTCTCCCAACTTTCCTGCTCATAGCCATGGAGTTCGAACACCAACACAACACAACCACCAAAACTAGCAAACTACCCACTGAGACAACCTGCACCATCCTTTCTTGTTTCTTCTGCACTATGTTGAATGAGCCAGACCCATCACTTAGAAGAGTTAAAATCTCCAAATGCTTCAAAGAAATGCCTCTCAATGACGACCAAGAACATGTTCTAGTCTTAAGTGGACTCTGGAACATAGCCATGACTCAACCGGACGACCCAGAATTCCCATCTCTTGGCATCTTTGAGTGCATGGCAAAACTAATCCGCAAAGGCATCAATGACCAAGCTTGGCTTCTCAAGGACCAGAACATCTATATCCCATACTATGCAGCCCATATCATCGGATCCTATACTATGAACAAGTCTCAATTTGCAGAAAAAGCTACAAAATCAGGCGTGATTTTGCCGTTAATGGAGCTTTTGAGAGGTAAGATTAGTTGGGTCGAGCAAAGAGTTGCAGTTAGAGCACTTGGTCACTTGGCCAACCATGACTCAACTTTTGAAGCCATTGCTGTGCATGAAGTGGAGATCATACAATTAGCCATGAAGATAGCCTCTACATGCCTCGACGAAGTCCATAATAAGTTCATTGCTGTGAAGGATTCAAAGAAGTTGAAGTACCACTGTGACCTGCTGACTAGAGGGCTTGGAGGGTTGGAGATTGAGAACAGAAAGGCAGAGGAATGGGCTAGCCATCTTCAGTGTTGGTCTCTCTATCTCCTCAACTGCTTTGCATGCAAAGAAAGATCTCTCAGTTTAATCTGCAAGAAAGAATTCTTAAAAGATTTGTGTGGAATGTGGGGTGGTTTAGCAAATCGAACCTCGCCTGCTGGAGTAGGACTCATAAGAACTCTGTGTCAGACAAAAAGTGGTAAAACAAGTGTAGCAGATTTGAAGGAAGTCATAGAGTTTCTTTGCAATCTTTCAAGATCCTCAGATGACTGGCAGTACACGGCTATTGATTCTCTTTTGCTAATTCTTAAAGACCCAGATACAAGATATAAAGTAATCGATATTGTAGCTCCAATTCTTGTTGATTTGGTTGAACTTGGAAGCTTTGGAGGAAGTTCAAACGTAGGAGACACAATCACACAGGCACTGTTACAAGATTACCACAAAATCAAGTATGGTAATTTGAAGTTGAAGAGCAAAAGAGCTGAGAAAGCATTAGGAGAAACATGGGACTTGAAGGTTGAAAGGAAAAAGAGAGAGAAGCTAATGTCTAAACAAGAAGTTAGAGAGAGAAAACTCTTGGTGGGTAAGCTTAAAAAGAATGGAAATTTGATGTTTTGGTCTGGGGACATTGAAGAGGCTGTGATGAAGTACTCAGAGGCTTTGAGTTTATGCACATTAAAAATGAAAAAAGAGAGACTTGTTCTGTACAGCAATAGAGCTCAATGCAATTTGCTGCTGAAGAACACTGAAGCCGCCATTAGTGACGCAACTCGAGCTCTTTGTCTATCCAATGCGGCGAGTCCTCATGGTAAGAGCCTGTGGAGGAGATCACAAGCTTATGACATGAAAGGGTTGGCAAAAGAGAGCTTGATGGACTGCCTAGTATTTGTCAGTGACTGGTTGAAGTCTGAGAAGTCCAAGGGTACAAAGATCCCGTACTATGCGTCACGTATGATTAACAAGCAGATGAATGCCACGTGGATTTTTGCTTCTGCAAGGTTAGGGAGGGAGAAGAATGAAGCCTAGGGACACAAGTTGAAGATAAAAATAGAAGAATCCAACGACCAGCATCAAGTTGAGGTTGAGCACTTGATAAAGATGATGAAAATGAAGAGGCATAGCGTAGGGTGGTCTTGGTAGGTCTTTAACATCGTGAGGTTTTGGCCTTTTTATTAATGCGGGATCTGACTTGTTCTTGGTCGGGTTAAATTTGATTGATGATTATAAATTTGGTACAAAAAGTAAAAATCTCGTGAGTGCACACCGTATGATCTTTTTCCCTGGAGATTTTTTTTATAACTTTTCGAGGGCATTTTTTTTAATAATAAATTTATTTTTATATATATCTCCAAATATGCTCACCATTGTAAAGAAACTTTGGTTAACAGGAGATCGATGAGATTAAATTATAGAAAAGGGAGGAAAATAGGTGTCAGTGTTAATGGACTTGACGCTGAACAAATAGGTGAAGGCTAGGGAAAAGTGTGGGGTCCACCCCTTGGGAGGGGGAGGATGCATGTTTCCGAAACATGCAATACCTTCTCGAAGGCTAGGGCGGTATAATTTATCAATTGTTGGGCTTCAGAAATTAGGTGGAAAAAGAACATCATGACTAGGGTGGTTCACAAATCGATTTGTGCCAACTTATCCGGCCACTATCAAGCTAATCGCATCATTGGAGGGAACTGTCAACGGCGCACAATCTAGTGGTCGGCATTGCTCCCTTTTCAATCATTGGCTAATGCATCGAATTGACCTTTTGTGTGTGTGTGTGTGTATATATATATATATATATATATATATATATATATATAAAGATAATTATTGGTTTACATTGTATTATCAATGTAAGATTTATATTTACATGGTATACTAAACAAATGTATACAACATTATAAACATTTGCATAAAAATAATATATATTTGTTTCGTCTACCATGTAAATGTTACACTAACAGTACAATGTAAACTAATAATTTTCCCATATATAAAATACAAAAAACCCCTATCAATTAGATCTTTTTCTTCAACCCAAACTTTCCTCCCCCCCCCCCCCCCCCAAAAAAAAAACCTTTGGCCTCGCCTCTTTCATCTTGCCTCCTCAAACTCCAGCTGTCGAAACCACAGCACTCACAAGTATATCTCTAAGTGATTGATTGAACTTCGAAGGTGGGTTGATCGAAGGTGAGTTACAACTCTAAATATTGTTAGGTTTGATTTGTTGTGGATTTTGATATTTTGATCTTAAGTTTCGATCTATATGCTTGAATCCTTGGAAATTTTATGTTTTGAATCTTTATCTTGTATTTTAAATCCTTGGGAGATTTTTTGAGTTTGATTTTGGTTGTTCTAGATACTTAAGTTCATCACACCAACTTCTCACCTAGGATTTATTCATTGGATTGTTATGAGTGATTTGATCTGTTACAAGAGAAATTTTCTGTCAATTTGATTGGGCACATTCTGACAATAAACTCTCTCCTAAAGTTGGGGGGTCTTCAGTGAATTGTGGCTGGCGCGCTTGAAGCCTTGAACTTCTTAGGTAACGAAATGATTAACCTAAACATTGACCAACTTGATCCCAGCTATTACCAACCTCACCGATTCACCGTTTAGCTTCTCAATTAATACATGGACGACTTTTTAGATTAAGACCATTTATCTAATAACCGACAATTATCCTCCAAGAAAGTCTTTCTTAATACGCAAATTAGATTTGATCTACATTTCGCATCCTACCTAACGCACTAATTGTGCTCTTACGTAAGACAAAAATAAATGAATAATTGTATGGATATGGATTCAGCATTATCTAACGAAGTACTATATTTTTATAAGATAATTTAATTAGGTGGATAGCATAACTCTGGGTGCTTGGCATAACCATATATTATTGGATCATGACCTCAAAGTTGAAAGTGTCGAACCGCTCTTGAATTGGCTTTACAGCTCAACTCATGAACAAGCTTGAAACAATCACTGGGAAATTACTTCAAATAACACCTCAACACCATGAAACAGTACACAACCAAAAATCCATAATAAAAGAGATTAATAATAGCCCTTACCTGTCAAATAGATTGTTCAAAGTTCAAACTAAAATCCAACCACGGGTGTAAAAAAAATCAATAATCATAGTTTCTGATTGCATACAGCTTCTAAACAGGCTAAAAAATCTACACACAAACATAAGATAAATTATCCCTTGTGAAATGGATCTTGCTATTAAATTATTTAGGAATGCTGTACAGCAAATTAATGTATAAAACACACATGTTTACAATGCTACAAGCCGGTGTGAATTTGGAGATATAACGCCTCAAATTTACCAGAATTCTCCTCCACAGGTCCAGGTAGTATGGAGCCATCCACTACAGGAAACATTAACTGCCTAAAACAAATAGCTTTTTCCTTGTACTGTTTTGCTGCATCAAAATCCACGCAAGACTATGAAAAGTGAGAATGTTATTCATTCATATAAGCCCCACAAGAGATCACTACATTACATTATACTGCAGTCCTGTATAGTCAATAATATTTCAATCATTTTTTATTGCCTACATACAAGAGTAAATTCAACTAATTCAGATATTCAATAGTACAGATATATAGCTGTGGGGCCATGGGTGGGGTGAAGGAGACAAACTATATACAATTTCATCATTATTTCTTTAATATTTTCAACCTTCTGCAACAATTCCTTAAATGTTCTCTCACAGCATTTATTTGTTTTTTGACGAGTATGTTCTCTTACAACATTTTAGAAGACAAACTGGATTTCAAAATGCCAAGGAAGAAACGCAAAAGTGGAGATCTTTTTACGATTGGATGTCTGCCCTAGGCTGTGTCCTTTCCGCATCTCTTTCAAAAATTTTAGATATGTTGAATATTAGATTGTAACTTTTTAGGAGCATCTTGATACACTTCCCGTGTATTTGAGTTTTTCTCCTCTTACCAATAAGGATATCTTCATGCCCATGCCACATTTATTATACAGAATAAAGCAGTGACTCACCTCTTCAAGATTTAAAGGAGATCAATCATCATAAGAGCTCAAAGCAGACACAACTGATCCCGTTGTCGCAAGAGTTGATGCCACATCTGGGTAATTTTTCCAGGATGTTGTTACCTTGAGAGATGGATTCAACCAACTCTTCACAGAATCCACAAAGGAGTTTGGATCAAAGTTTAGAATGGCATCCCAATCCACCTGTACACCTTGCGGTATGTTTCCTATAAACTCCATGTTAGCAGCGAGAAGTAATCCAAGCATAACTACAAACCCGACAACAGCAGATCCCCTTGACAGCGGCATAAAATTGTACCTAAAGAAAAGCATTGCAGGTTTATTGACAAACAACATAAATTGTCTGAATGACAAACAGACCATTTCCATTCACTGAAAAGCACTTATTATACCAGTAATATGTCATCCTTAAGATTGCATCTCTCACGTTTTCAAGCACATTGAAATCAGTGGACCCATAAGCCTCACCACAATAAGCACTGCATATAGCCTGCCATTTCAAAGTTAGCGTACGCAAATGTTAAGTTGATTCAGAATAGATGAAATACAATATACAGATTCCAAATCACCATGGGCTGCACAATAGCATCACAGAGGAAGCCAATTTACAATTAAGTTTGCAAAATAGAAACGAGAATAAAGACTTCAATATTATATGCAGAATGAGGACAAAGGAGAAGCTCCCTAGAGTTAGCATGAATAAAGAGATGGTTGCCACTGGCATAGTGGTCCAGTTGCATCGAGCAGCCCCACATGAAAGAAATGTGGATCAAGTCCTACAATCTTGATTAAGCAGCTAAAGACAAGGCAAGGTGCTGGGATCAACATTGTTAGAGGCTGCTACAGCCTCAGAAATCTCAAGTACAAAGTGGAAAACCCTGAGATGAGTGTAAGTGCAGTGCATGTTGGAGAAATGGAAAAAAAATGCTGTTGTGATGAAAATTAATAATGTTGCAAATTTACCATATGAAATGATGCAGATAAAAAAAATCCTAACATACACAAAATTTAATTCAACCACTCAAGCACATAGCTTCATCAAACGTGTTTAAAACCAAAAATGCTTTGATACACTAAAAGCTATAAGAATTCCAATTTAAAAATATTTGGTGAACTATAAATATATGGTCAAACTGCATTTGAAAAGGTCATCAGAACAAAGTAAATAAGAGACACTGACTATACAAGCTTAGGAAAAATGCACACCATTGTGCTTATGCTGTGATTTATAGAAGGTGCTTTTCAAGAGGGACTCTACACACCATGTGAGTGTCGCCATGCTAAACAGCATGCCTTCACAGTGCTTTTAATACTACTAACCAGGATAGATAACTACTGCTGCTGAGTTATAATTGATGGAAAAAAAATACTACAAGTTACTTGGCCTCGCTTGGGATGTGCCACATGTCGGTCTCACTGGCTTCAGGCTTAAAGCATGCCTAGGCACCCTTACAATAACACTGGAAACAATCCCTAATTTTCCTTGATTATAATTTACGAAGAAATTTACTCTAGGTTTAGTTGGGTCAGTAGTCTCTGTCCTTTTCCAACCACGTATTAGAAAGCAACATTATAAGAATAACTAAGCCGTCTGGTTAGTGTCATGACGCAGATTAAACAGGAAGAACTTTGCAAGTATTGTAGAGCTGTAAAGAGTTGCAACACTGCAGAGAACAGCACCCGAAATTGAGAAAACTGGCCAGTAGGGGATGAAAGTAAATATCCTGAGTAAGGCCTTGTGTCTGAAGAATAACTAGGAAAAGCGTGAAGTAGTGCACTTTGCTTCACAGATTAAGTAACACCTAATCACCTACTTAACTTTTAAGTAGTGCACTTGGCTTCACAGATTAAATTCAATAGATCTGAGACTTATAATCTGATAATACATATAGAGGTATAAAATCCCCACAAAAAATCATTTTATATGCCTTACTCTTTACCTTTAATATCAATAGTCACTCAGTAACTAAAGAACTTGTCAGCATCAGGAAATCATGTATCTTGAATTGCTTGAATACAATCATAAGTGAGCAAGATAAACAAGCAAGAATTATTTTAGCTGATTAAACTTTAAACATTAAGTAATGGGCAGTCTATGGCTAGATGTAGAAAGCAAAGCTATTTGTTAATGCTTCAGGTCTAGCACAAATATGTGTGTGCATGTATATGTAGATATGTTTGAGGTCTAGAGTAACATACTTCCCATGCCCTTGTCATTTCTGTTTCAAATTCGTCCCATCTAGAAGGCGTGCAGGGTGTTCTGATGGCAAAGTCAAATCCGCGTTCCCTAGAGGAATCATTGGATGGTTTAAATGAAAAAGAAAGTTATTATAATGAGAAAAAAGAAAAAGAAAATGAAAAAAGGAAGGAAACAAGGAAAGGAATAATTGCAAGCCAAGAAACAAGACAAATATAATTTACATTTTCACTAGGGTAATCCTTGTTCCTTCAAGCCGTTTCCTGAAATAAGAATAATCAATTAAAAAATAGGAATGACTAGAAATTTTGAATGCAGGACATAAAACTTAATTTGTATGCATAATTACCCCTCAAAAGCACTATTACACCAAGTTGCCAACCAGAAGTCCTCACCAACAACTCTGTAAAGATCAGAGCAGGAGTTTGCACCCAGAATCTGGCATTTTCACATTAACATTAGTTGATTGAATTTTCAATATATGAAAGCAGATATGTCCTCCAATGGGTATGAAGCAAAATATGACCAACCCAAAAGGCATTTCTTAAAGTGATAATATCATAAAAAATAAATGAATTTTCTTTTTGTTTGGTTTAAGTACCCAAAATATAAGATTTTGCATCCACTCCATATTCGTGATTTCTTTACTACTGGGACTATACGGACTAGATGGGTTTTTTTATCAGTAAAGAAGCAAAAATATCATTAAACAGAAAAAAGAGATCACAGTATACAGGAAGTATACTAAAGATTACTTGTACAAAGAAAAAGGAACGGATAAGATGGATTCTGTCAGCTGTAATGACGGATTCAAACAAGAGAAAAATCCAAAAAGCTCACATGAGGTAAATAGTCTCCACATGATGTCATGTAATTACTGTTTTAGAATTACGTATATCTTGACCTCTATATGCCATAATTTATTAAGTAGCTACAAATAATATCTTAGATTATTCACATTGCAAATAAATATATTGCAGGCCAAAAACCAGGGCAAATAGAAGAGAGAGAATATATTTGCTAACGAGCTATGGACAATAGTATTCTATTTATTTGGTCTCCAATGGGTTATGTGTACAAATTAAAGTTCCGGTTAGCCCCTACCTCCTTGCTATCATAAAAAGAAAAGAGGACTGCACAAATAGCGTCTTCGATCTTGCATATAAATAAATAAATAAAAACCAGGTCAACTGACGCCAGCATCACCACTACAGAAATTAAATTTCCTTGGTCCTTTTTCAGTGAAACAAAGACAAGCCCCAGGCTGTTCACTTTTGCTTGGTCACCTGGTATCTTGAAACCTCTTTGCTTGCAGGGGCAGGTGTGGAAACATCTGAGAGAGTGCTTTGCAAAAGAATCTTGTGGCATGGTGGAAGTTAAATTTTATGAAAGATATCTCCTCCCTTTAATCTAATCAGTATATTACTTCTGAGTAAGGCACTCTCCGAAAGGAAAGTGAACAGGAGTTAACAGCAGGTGCAATAGAAAGGCAGTTGGGGGCAAACGATAGGGAGGTACAATAGGCTTATAGATCAGATGCAAGCAAGCTCCAAATCTGCTACTCGTTGGGCAACGCCTTCTTTTCTATGAACACCCCCACCACTAAATGATGAACTTTGCCAGTCTTCGCCTCCGACCCGACCAGGAGAGAACACAAGGTCAAGCCAAGCCCTTACCCGCCTGAATGGAATTCATATTTCCTTATCCTTTTTCCTTGTCCAGATGCATAATTCAGTTTTGCATATTGACAATTATTTTCTTACCCTAGATATAATAAATAAGACACAATTAATTGCTTCTCTTTCCAAGAATCTCCCCACAAAGCAGGAATTTAATCTGTGATAGCCTGAGCTTCTACCATGTGAGGCACTCCTTAAAAGGGGAATTAGAATGCTCTCTCCTCACAGGTCAAGGTTGTATTTATTATATTCATCCTTGGAGTAATTTACTAGGACCATTTATGAAGCAGTAGTAGTCTGAATAGGATGACACTGAAGGAGCTTGATTTTCCTAAAATTTTGTTAGAAATGGGGGCCTTATTACAAGTAGTGCGAGTTGTGATTGTTTACAATTGAACAGACCTTTTTAGGAACAGGTATGTTTCTAGGATCCTGCAAGTCCAATGGCAATACTATGTGATTCAAAGCTTCAAAATCCTTGCCCACCCAGCATTCTTTGCTTCAACCAGGTTTTGGTTTGCAAGTTGGATCGGTTTTGTAATCAATCATAGCTTAGTAAACTCTGTTAATGTTTTAGTCATAGGGATCAAAGAGAACTTCAAAAATTTTATGGAATATTTGATTGTCCAGTTGAATGGATGTTTTCAATTGATCTTTTCACTTACCCTTATATCAGTTAATGGAAAAAGTATTTGAAAAAAAAAAATGAAAAATGAAAAAAAGAAGCTGTTTGACTCTATGCTATTAATAGGTATAGTTCGTCATTCTTATAATTTATATTTCTCATCAGCAAACATCCCACTATATTGTTCAAGACTTTTTTAACTAACAAACTTAACCAGGGGGTTACCTTCTAAATACAACTTGTTCCATATTCATTTTCATTTGAAAATGATTCTCATCTTGGATATCAGAGAGTTGTAAGTTCTTATAAACAATGCTTGCCACTGCAACATGCAGGTTCATGCCTAGTTTTAATATATTTTGAAGATGCCAAAAACTCCAATTTCCTAAATGGGGAGCATTTCAAAATAGCTGGGTAAAAATTTTCGGATTTATATATCATACTTTATTAATTTCCTTGTGACACTATATATGTTGATCCATATTTTGATGCCTCTATCATCTAGGCCACTGCAGCATTCAGTTGCAAAACAAGAAAACATACAGAAATTATCCTTGGATGATAACATTTTAAAATGCCCATATAAGAGACATATCCCCAAACTATGCAGTGAAAATTAGCAATTACAAATCATGCTAATGGGATGGATACTTGTAACATACTCCTTTTACAAACTTCATCAAAAAGGAGCTTAGCAAAATTATAAATAACAGAAATAAAGTCCCTGTGCAATGTGAAAAGGCAGTGGATATATAAAAATAGATTGAAAAGGATGGTAAAAGAACTCACATCTTCCAATTTCCCATCTTTGGATAGATCAATAATTTTATCTTCCTTGCTGTACACGTACAATTGATCCTTTATGACAGTCTTTGCGACATCTAAAGTTCTGAAGCATTAACAAAATAATGAGAACTGTAAAACAGTTTTCTACTATAAAGGAATCAGATTAGGACGTACCTTTCATAATTTGGGTAGTAGCGAACAACTTTTGCCTGTCCGAGAATCATTGGTGTGTGAGACCCAAATCCAGAATTGAACTCTTCACTGAATTGCAGAAAATCCCACACAAGTAAACAGCTGAGGTTTCTCAATCATTCAACTAAAAAGCTAGAAAATATAAGATCAAATTCATCCAAACATTACTGATTAAACTCTGGTAGGTAATGTGCAAGTTAATAAGAAATGGAGTTGTTCATATCTGTATATGTAATATTTACATAATGATACAAATATCCATACTAACAATGTACTTGTACATATCATAGTTTAATATTCACCACATATCATTCCTACATAAAAAAGGTTAATGAAAGAAAGACCTAGAAAGGTTATACTACCTGGATTTTATATCCCACATCTAAAAAAAACTTCTATCCAATTCAAGCAACAGTGAGTATGGATGGTCAGAAAAGAGCTAGAAAGATCTAATGTGAGTCCGCTGACCTTCACATATGATTTAGGTTAAATTTGGGTGCTAATAAAAAAACTCCGGTGACTAAGCCCAACTGGACTATATTAAATCCAAATAAGCCATAGCCCAGCCCACATGAAACAAATCAACCAACGATCCTTTTTTCAATAAAATATCTCTATAGTTCTGAACCAAACTATTGCTGCTCTGATACCATATGTAACGACCCAAGGAAAAGTGCTAGCCACATCTGCGATATACCTCAAAAGGACTAGTCACAATTGAAGCTCCTTGTAGTTGTTAATAAAGCCCAGTTCAACCCAGTAAATACCCGATGTGGGACTCAACACACACCCACACACATCACACAATCAACCAAATTGGGGCATCACAATCTCCCCCACTTAAATCCCTAACGTCTTCGTTAGGGTCCACTTTGTGGAGTAGTGTCTCCGAGCCCACACGGGGTTACCGGGCCGGCTCTGATACCATATGTAATGACCCAAGGAAAAACGCTAGTCATATCTACGCTATACCTCAAAAGGACTAGTCACAATTGAAGCTTCTTATAGTTGTTAATAAAACCCAGTTCAACCCAATAAATACCCAATGTGGGACTCAACACACACCCACACACATCACACAATCAATCAAATTGGGGCATCACAATCAGATAAATTTCATCATTAATTCTTTTTACAATAATAATTTGAAATCTTACTCATTTACAAAATGTACTCAATATTGTATTAAAAAAAAGAGAAGAATTAACAGTGATTCTGAAAGGAAAAAAAATGCATCTCCAATTAATTCTTCACCATATGTTAAGAAAAGTACTAAAATTTTTACTTTTTGGATAAATAGTAAAATTCATATAGCCAGCAATAGAAAAGTTAGATAACAGAATAATACAGAGATCTATTGAGAAAAAACAAAAGTAGAACCAAAGAAATGTCTAAGATACAACAAATGGTGAAAAAAGTAAGACATTCTACTTAAGGAAATAAAAAGACTCTTAGAATTACAATAACTACTGGTGATTTACAAAGGCAAAAGAATGCATCTATACAGATACATCGCCATATATACTAAGAAACTACACTAAACCTTAATTCCAATTAAATTATGTTTTGCATTGTGGATATTTTTTCAACTAATAGGGAGCAGCACATGTTTATTATTTTCTGCAATTCTATCCTATAAAAATCATATTCTCTGTCACATCTTTATTTATCATATCCTTTTATACTACAACTACCCATGTTGTTTTAGGCCTCCCTCTACCTTTGCCCACTCATTCACTTTGAATTAAATTCACTTTCACTAGAGCACTAACTTGTCTCTGTGCACAATTCCAGTCTATCTTAAACTCTTAGTCATTGTTTCCTCAATAAGGGCCACCCCACCTTTGAATAGATGACTTCATTCCTTATCTTTACTAGAATTTCCACTTATAACATTCTTATTTCGACTATGCTGATTTTATGATCACGTTGCTTCTTAATACCCAACATTCTTTTTTTTTTTTTTATATATATATTTTGTAAACAAACATTCCATTTCATTAACCAGCCAAAGAAATAGAATCTACAAGCAACATGTCTCCCATGCTTCCCACACATCAGAAGGGAGTGAATCATTATTACACTTGAAAACAGGGGAAAGGGGAGAAACAACCTTTGCTAGAGCATGAGCTACAGCATTTCACTCTCTTAACCCAACAAGAACAACACTTAGTCTTGAGTTCCACAGCATTTAACAGCAAAGTCTTTGCAATCCAGTGACAGTTCTGGACATCACCATTTAATTCATCAAAGCAGAGTTTAGCATCTCCTTCAATCTCAATATATAGGAATTTTTCCTCTATAGCAAGATTGAGAGCCCATACAATAGAAGCTGCTTCTGCTTCAATTGGTTCACATATTGGGTGTATACTAGCTCAAGCTTTGACAATTCCACCAGACTCTTTTCTAGCCACAACAGCTATGGAAGCACATACCTGGGACACAGCTGCAACTACATTTAACTTAATACCACCAGGTGGTGGTTTTTTCAACTCAACTGTTTTTCACAACTCTTGACCTCCCTGCCTCTGTCATCCACGACTGCTTCAGCAACTCTGGTCTCCAATGAGCTAATAATTTTGGCAAGATTCACCTCCTGAACATTGTTGTGAAGGACCTCATTTCTCAAATACCATATGCATTCTAAGATGCGGGCTATTTTGAGTGAGGTGTGGTCATTTGGATAGGATTGCCAGAATGTGGTGTCAAGATTTGGGCATTTAGGACAAAATTTATAATATCTGCAGGGCTATTGATTTGAAGAGTATCAGTTCTGAGACTCCAATTACAGCCAAACCATATAGTTCTAGCTACTTTGCAGTGGAAGAACAGATGCAGCGCTGTCTCTGTGCTCTCCTTGCAAAGAACACAATCAGTGTCTTCAATACCATTCTGTGGTGCAGAATTTCCTTCGTAGGCAGCACATTGACTCCAATTCTCTGTAAGAGCATTTTTAACCTCTCTTGAATTTTTAGATTCCAAATATTCTGCCAATTCAACACATTATGATCCTTAATCCACATTAAACTATCTTGCCTTGGCCTAACGAGAATTTGGATTCTTTTGATAGCTTCAATGGACTCAACATCAAATAGCTCCTCTAGTCTATTCACACACCAGGACTTGGTTGAAGGGTTGATAAGGCTTGAGACCATCATAGGAACTTGGATAATTGAATCATCTTTAGGTTTGGGTTTGTAGTCCTGATCTAGCCATATATTAATGGACCAGCCATCACCAACCATGAAGCAAACAGCCTTGACTATGATTTTTTTTGCATTCTCAACACCTTTCCATACTTTAGATGAAATTAATACACACTTTCTTTCAAAATTTGAAGAGCCATTTAAGGAAGAGGAGGTGGAATTTCCGTTTTAGATCTCAAAAACCTCATTGCTCCCTGTATTTCTGAGAAAGAAAATGTGTAGTTGAGTAGAATCCCTACTCCATTGGAAATAAGAAACACCATTTGGGGAATGGATTCCCAAAAAGCATCTGGACCTAATGGACTTCCTGCTTTGTTCTATAAGAAGTACTGGAATATTGTGGGTGACTCAGTTGTCAAAGCAATCATTAACTTCTTTGAATCAGGGAAGATGTTGAATGAGCTGAATAGTACACTAACAGTACTCATCCCCAGGATTCAGAACCCCACATCTGACAGTCAGTATAGGCCAATTAGCTTGTGCAATGTAGTTTACAAAACAATTGCCAAGCTTCTTGTGACTAGATTGAGACAGATATTACCTAAACTCATTTCTCCCTGTCAATCTGCCTTTATTCCAGGTAGATGGATTGCGGAGTATAAGATTATTCTCCATGAAACACTGCATATCTTCAAGAAGAGAAAAGTCAAGGATGGTATGATGGCAGTGAAGTTAGACCTACAAATATTATATGATAGGGTCAACTGGAAGTTCCTAAAGACTCTGCTGGACAAATTTGGCTTCAACAACACTTTCTCCAAATGGATTCTAGAATGTGTCTCATCTATCTCATCAACTCTTCTTATAAATGAGGGGTGGGGGTATGGCTGGTTCTTAGACCCCGAGCAGAGGACTTAGGCAAGGGGATCCCCTATCCCCATAACTCTTCATTTTATGTCAAGATGTGCTGTCCAGAATGATTGAAAAGGAATTCTTGGAGGGTAGACTCACGGGCATAAAATTAAATATCGGTGGACCTCCATTAACTCATATAATGTATGCTGATGATATTGTTCTATTTTCCAAAACAAGTATGGATACTAACATTTTAAATGAGTGCTTAGAAAAATATTGTACTTGGTCCAGACAACTGCTAAACAGGAGTAAATCTGGCATAATCTTCTTGAAGTTCATTCAACAACCAAGAGCCCGAGCTATGAAACAGATCCTTAATATGAAGAATGTTAAAAAAGATGCCATCTACCTAGGAGCTCCAGTATTTACCTCCAATAATCCCTCAAAGGATTTCAAGTTTCTACAGGAAAGAATGGAAAGTAAGCTGATGGGTGAAGATCTAAGAGCTTATCTTGGGCCAGTAGATGCCCATTGCTAAAAACAGTAGCCCAAGCTATCCCAACTTATACATCGTCAACCTTCGATGCACCAACAAAGGTTTGTAATAACCTAGACTCACTCATGAAAAAATTCTGGTGGATCCCAAAAAAGAATTACTCTCGATACTTAGCATCGAAGACTTGGGAAAATCTATGTCAACCAAAGAATAAGGGAGGATTTGGATTTTAAAAATCAAAGAATTTCAACTCTGCTCTCAGCCAAATTGGCTTGGAATTGGATGGTTGCATCAAAAAGTGATAGCCAGGTGGGAAAACTTTGAATTTTTATCCCCTACCTTTAGCCACATTTCCCTAGATTTTTGCTTCAAAATAATCTCATCCCTCAAAAGCCACTCGTCCAGTTCAGCCTGCAAATTTGCTTCTACTCTAGCATTTTCCTCAGAACCTCATGTTTTTTTTTTTGATAAGTAATAAGTTTATTGATATCAAAAAGGGGAACACCCTAGTACACAGGGAGTGTACAAGGGGTCAAACAATCAAGAACAAAAATTACAAGAATCTAGGAAATCAAGAAAAGATAAAAATGATTGGTTCCACAAAGCAGTCAACCAATCCATTAAAGTTCTAAAGAAAAATAACTTCAAGTCTGATTTGGATCTCTCCTTATCTTCAAAGCACCTACTATTTCTCTCCCTCCAAAGACACCACAATAAGCAATGGGGAACAATCAACCATATATACCCATTTTGATGACGACCAAATCTGCCTTGCCAACATGCTAGAAGCCCCACTACAGATTGCGGCATAACCCAGCTCACTCCAAACAAACCGAACACCATAGCCCACAGATCCATTGCAACCGGACAATGAAGAAAAAGATGATCAACCAATTCACCATTACACTTGCGCATGTAGCACCAATCCAATATCCAAACCTTCCTTTTTCATAAATTGTCAATCGTTAAGCACTTCCCTAAAGCAGCAATCCAAACAAAGAAAGCTACTCGAGAAGGAATCTTCTGTTTCCAAATACTTTTCCAAGGAAAGCAATAGTCATTAGAGCCCACTAAGAAACTATAATAATCCTTAACCATGAAGCCCTTCTCTCTATCAGGTTTCCAGCACTCTATCATGTTTTTAAATCTCATCTATTTGGGATTCTAATTCTTCAATTCTGGTTTGGCAGAAACCAAATACCTCCTTATTCCAACTTTAAGGGCTGCCCTGGTACGCATCTGTCTTTTGCACAATTTACAGCCTCTGTTCCCCAAACCCTTTTTTTCCATGCTATTTCAATGACATCATGACACCCGTTGTCCCTTGTCCAGGCAGCCTCAAATCTAAACAGTCGTTGACTTAGGCAATTTGGTGGGTTGGTGTCAAGAAGCAAAGGACAGTGATCTGATTTAATGGCACCCAGGTGAAAGATAACAGCTTTTGGAATTTAATCTCCAATTGATATTAGCAATACCCCCGTAAAGTCTCTCTCTGATGCACTGTTTACCCCAATTTCTACTCCAAGTGAATCTGTTTCCAAAATACCCAAGGTCCACAGCCCCCTATTGTGAAAAACAATTCCTTTAGAAAGTTTGGTGCCAAGCTACTACCTTGTCTACCTCCCTTTCTCTCACCCTCTGATGAGATCAAGTTGAAATCCCCAAAACAAAGCCATGGGCCATGGCTTCTCAAAGGATTCAAGCAAAGAAGCTAAACTCTCCCATGCCTTTTGCCTCTTAGAATTATACAAAGGACCATAGAAACCTACCAGACCCAATCATAATAGCCATCTTTTATCTTCACAAATCACAGTAATTAAATTGCTATTATACTCCATAACTTCCAGATTGATACTACTAGACCATTACATGCAAATTCCTCCATATCTTCCTTTTGCACTGATAGCCAATTTTTGGGAAAAACCAATTGATTTTAACACTCTCTCCATTCTATCTTCCTTAGTTTTTGTTTCAGACAGGAAAATAACATATGGCTTGTGCACTTTTATTAGAACCTTAAGGGCTCTGACGGTGGAGGCATTGCAAATGGCCCGACAATTCCAACCTAAGGCCATCATTGGAAACATTATACTACCTGAGCACTTTTTACCACTGCAAAAACCAGCCACCACTACAAACAACTCATAGGGACCCACACGAGAGCCACAAACAACTTCAATCCCACAAACTGTAACCACCTCACTTCCACAGCAGACCCACACAGAAATCTATCACAAATTCACCAAATAAAAAGGTACAATCAAGAAGTACATCATGTACCTTTCTGGATCATAGCCCCAAAATGGCAAGAAACAGCTTTGAAGTGGAAAACATGCCTCCAGCCACCAAAGAGCAAACGAATCCGACCAAGGGGAGGCTGAGAATAAGTGGACCTTGGATGCCCACTAGCTTGGGCGAATCAATTGGGCTGGCTGATCCACACAGAGACCAGAAACAGCCACAAATATGTCGAAAATAACACACCACCGCCGGGCTAAATGCACCCACACCTGGGTAGGAACATGACCGCAACAGGCAGAGACAAACCCACAACTGTGTAGGGAGGACAGTCCACTAAGGACAGGAAGAACCCACAGAGGGCTGGAGAGACGGCACTCTCGGAGTGGGCTCACGAGGATGGCCGGAGAAGAGCTCAAGCTAACGATAGTGAGAGGAGCTAAACAAGCGCCGAGAGGAAAAATCTAGCTTTGTTTATACCCAACATTCTATACTATAGAGCACTAGTCTAATTTCTTATAGAAATTTCCCTTTTAACTTAGAAGGTCTACAGTCAAACAAGACTCAATGCACTTCTCCATTTCACTTACCCAACTCTTATTCCTTGGGTCACATCCTTCTCAATCTTTTCATCTTTATGAATCATCAATCCAAGATATTGAAAATGCTCAATCACCATATACTAAGGAAATTAGTAAATATTATTTTGGAGCCAATAGAAAAGAAATTGAATAAAACATAATACACAGACCTATAGATAAAAACAAAATTCAGAATCAGAGAAATTTTCTAAGATACATTATGCAAAAAATGATATCACAGCAAAACATTCTACTCTACTTGGCATGAAGATGGAATGTACCTTAATTTGTTAATCCAAACAACTGGGTCACAAGGTTCAGAAATCTGTCTCCATTTAACAGCAAATGAGTAAACTTCCTGCCATGACATTGTAGAACGGCCCAATGATGTATCTTCTGTATTCCCAAATGAAGTTGACGTCTCTAAGGAACTGCTCGTACTACAACCAGCGCCACCTCTGTTCTGGCTGGGAATATTAATTCTTTCCCTTCTCCGGGCTCTCTTACCAGACTTTGATGTGCTTTTATTAGAATGTTGCAAGGAACGCCAAGCTTTTGAAATCCTCTGTGCAATTTCAATAATAGCCAATCCTGCCATGCGATGCTGGTATATAATAAAATATGAACAACATTAATAGAAAAACAAAGGTGAATACCAAAAGAATTGGGAAAACTACATTTTAAACCCAACAATTTAGAAATGTAACAAATTAAACCCTATAGTTTCAAAAAGTAACAAATTAAAAACCTCAGCCCATGGTGTTTGAGGTTTAATATTCTTCTTTCCCCTGGAAGGCTTTATGGAAGCCGAAGGTGCCAACAAAGGTTAGTTTTTTTGTGGACTGCAGCTTTGGGGAGAATTTTAACCACTGATAATTTGCGGAAATGTAGAGTAGTTGTGATGAATTGGTGTTGCATGTGTAAGAAGGATGGGGAGTCCATTGATCATTTACTATTACATTGTCATCTAGCTAGAGAGTTGTTTGAATATGGTATTGTCATCATTGGGGGTTCTCTGGGTTATGCCATGCCATTTGGATCTTCTAGATAGCTAGTCGCATAAATGATTATAAGTCTACGGAGATTTGGAATATGATTCTTCATTGCTTGATGTGGGGTATTTGGCAGGAGAGGAATGCTCGTACTTTTGAAGGAAGCGAGAAATCAACTCATTAGATGAAGTTGCTTTTCCCCCAGACGTTGCTAAAGTGGACAAATGCTTCAGGCGTTTTATTTTTAATTCTTTGGCTGATTTGTTAGATAGTTGTACTTTCTTGGCACTATAGTTTTTGCTAGATCCTTAGTACACTGCATGTGTGCTTTGGTTCACTGTATTGATTTCTTTCTTCAATGAAGTTTTATTACTCATAAAAATAAAATAGAAAAAGTTTAATTTGTTACTTTTTGAAACCTTGGGGTTTAATTTGTTACTTTATAAAACCTTAGGGTTTAATTTATCACTTTTGAACTATAGGGTTTAATTTGTTACACCCATAAATTATAGAGTTTAAGATGAAATTTTCCCAAAATAATACATGGATGAGTAGAAATACACGGAAAGATAGGATCCGAAAAGAGGAAATTTGCTTAAAGCTCCTATTGATGAAAAGATGAGAGAGAGTCGCTAAAGATGGTTTGGTCATGTTCAAAGGAGAGCGATTAATGCACCGAAAGAAAGTGTGAGTTAACTCATGTTGAGGGAACGAAAAAATGTAGAGGAATACCCAAAATAACATTAGCAAAGTAATAAAAAAGAACTTATCAATTAAGAAAGTAATAGAGAATGACTTCAGGTAGAATAGAATGGAGGAAAATAACATACGTTGTTAGACCTAACTAAGCTGATAAGGAAAATTTGGTATTAAGGCCTGTTGTTGTTGATGTCACTTATTTGACAACTAGTCCAACAATTTAAAGGAGCAAGTGAGGAGAATTAGAGAAATGAAAACACACTTTAAGCTACAGCCATGCAGAGTTGATTTCTTGAAATAATTCAACACATGTATAAGTTAAAACCATATAAAATAATTATTTGATAAACAGAATGAAGGCCACTATTTTTTTTATAATTTAAACACACACCCAGCGGGCCTTTAACCCACAAACACATTCTCCATTCTTATGGGGAGTGGAGGTGCTATACTAATATTTGAGCTAGAGCTCGTATTGTGTAGGATCTTTAGGAATTCAGCACTAAACTAGATTCTTGATAAGATGTTAAATGTGTTGATGGCTGTTTGGTATTAAAACAATGAAAAAAACATGAAATAAAGAAAGATAAAATACTGGGCAATCACACCTAGGTTTACCTAAGCAATCACACATAGGTAGGAAAAGGCAATTACACCCTCAAAGCTTAAAATAAGTCACTGGAATTTCATTAAAAACAATCTCTCTCACAATGTTATTGACTACAATAAAGCCTTTATATAGGCTATTGCTAAATCCTGGAATTTTATTAAAATCAATCTCTCTCAATATTATTGACGACAATAAAGCCTTTATATAGACTATTAGCAAAGACTAGGATTACTAATACAACAAAATATATTTTTAAGAACTTCTAAACCAAATAGGAAAAGATTTCAAGACACAAAACAAGATTCATGTGATTTTGATACAGCTAAGGATAGCCCAATCCAGAAAATCTGGAAATTACCAATTGCCTTATTCAATAACATAATTAAAATTGATCCAACAGCTTTCTAACCTTTAAAAAATTTATAATAAAAAAAACCCTTAATACCAATACTCAATAACTAAACTAAACTATGAAAGGTGCCAAGATAGCCCCACGTCAAATCTTGAATCTCTACGTATTTAATCTTGTTTTTCCTTGAAACTCTTTATTATCCACATCATCATTGGCGAAAATGAAGCCCACTTTAATAGGTCCACAGCACCGTATAAGTCAAAAGTAAAGTAACAGTATCCCATGTTGAAGATAGGTAGTAGCTTTGTATTTATGTAACCTGGTTCGAATAAAAAACAAATCCAGTTCTGATTGGAATCATAATGCATCAACTTTGGGCCCTGTTTTTATCTCATGAACAAATGTTTGAACTGATAATAATAATCCTTAGATCTAGTTACAGGCTGTTTGAATTCATTGACTCAAGCAACCAAATAAAAAGATCAAATAGATGTCCAACTTCATAATTTGCTATTGCGTTTGTTTCAAGGTGTGAGATATATATATATATATATATGAATGAAAGGGTCACAAAAACCAGACACACTGGATTGAAAGTATGACATATGAGTAGGCATTTAAGACCGAAATAAAGAAAATAAAAGAATGAAAGTGTTGTAATCTTTGATCAAGGCAATATGTTGTATGAAAATTGACAATATGACTTCAAATTAGTAGACTAGAAAACATTATTATTAAATCACTAGGGAAACAGAAAATTAAATGAAAAACCACAAGTAACGGAGACCAACTTCAAACTTGAAATTGATTTAAATCACCTGACGCTTATTTGGTAAGAAGCCAGGACAGTCATATTGGATTTTCTTGCCAATGGAATCAGCAGCATGTAGAAGAGCAGTCTTCTGTTTTGTAGTAGCATGGTCTTGCTTTCTAAGCTTACCCTTCTTCAATGACTCACGCAAGGGAGGTTGCCGGAAAACCTTTTCACATACATTCTTGGGGTGCAACCTTTTACACCAGTATTCCTGTAAATCCCATAAAGAAAATAAAATCAACATTAATTTGGATTTTTTTTTTTTTTTTTTGTTGGGGGGTGGGATTGGGAAGAATGCAACACGAAGCAATTCTTTAATTCTTCTTGTAAAACTTGCACTGTAAACTGGATTACATAATCTCATATAAATGAATGTATAGAGATTTAAATAAAAAAACTTTTTACTGTTTCAATTGTTTGGCAAATTATAGTAAATAGTATTTTAAAGTTCTAAATTTATAAAGCATGAATAGTGAATTGTAGAGCTTCTTTCTAAAAGCTCCAAATTTCAGCTTTAGGGCTTGTCTGGTTTTGCTTTTGAAGGGTTGAAAAGTGCTTTAAAGGTTTAAGCTCTGTTAGCTGACTGAAGATCTTTAAAGGAGTACTTAAGGCTGAAAAAAGCTTTAGGGCTAAATCTGAAATTTGGAGCCTTTGGGAAAAAGCTCTACAATCCACTGTCCATACTTTATAAATCCAGAACTTTGAAGTATCATTCACTGTAATTTTCCAAATACTCAACAGGCTAAACAACCTTTTGTTAAACTCTCTATAGCTAAAGCTCTATATAGGAACTATAATATTTCACTGTAGTGCATACTGAAGCAATGGAAAAGCAATAGAAATTCACTGGTAAATTCCACTAATCCAATCTCCTACAACTTGTTCCCAATAAAATGAAAAATAAATTGCAAAACCAAAGATCAACCAGGGCTTTCATCATGAATTTAAAACACATAACCTTTCTATAACTTTTCCTTTATTTATTTATTTTGATAAATACAATTTTTCATCTATCATCAATTGAACTCCATACAATTATTTTGCCTTTCAATATGTCCAGGGCATTTGGAGCTTGTCATTATTTGGTATTGCAAATTAAGTACTCTTCTGTGGCTGAGCTTTAATCTTTCTCGGGGGACAGTTTCCATTGGAATGATAATTTTGTTCGTGCGGTACAAGACTGGGAATTGGAGTCAGTGCTGGAAACCTTCTGCCAGTGAGGTTTTGGATGTTAAATCTTTTTATAAGGTTTTGTGTTCTACAACCCAATCTTCTTTCCCTTGGAAGCCTTTATGGAGGCTGAAGGTGCCAACAAAGGTTAGTTTTTCATGTGGACAGCAGCTTTGGGGTGTATTTTAACTACGGATAATTTGCAGAAAAGTAAAGTAGTTGTATTAGATTTGTGATGCATGTGCAAGAAGGATGGGGAATCTATCGATCATTTATTGTTACATTGCCATGTAACTAGAGAGTTGTGGAATATGGTATTTTCTTTATTTGGGGTTCACTGGGTTATGCCATGCCATGTTGTGGATCTTCTAGCAAGCTGGTCCTATAAATGTAGCAGACGTAAGTCCTTAGTGATTTGGAGTATGATTCCTCATTGTATTATGTGGGGTATTTGGCGGGAGAGGAATGCTCGTACGTTTGAAGGATGTGAGAGATCCAACTCAAGATATGAAGTTGTTTTTTCTCCAAACTTTGCTAGAGTGGACAAATGCTTCGGGTGGTTTTAATTTTAATTCTTTGACAGATTTGTTAGATAGTTGTACTTTCTTTGCTTTATAGTATTTGCTGTTTTTTCTGATTCCTTAGTACACTGCCTGTGTGCTTTGGTTTCCTGTATTGTTTTCTTTATTCAATGAAGTTATATTACTTATCAAAAAATAAAACATCTATGAGACCTCTTTCACATAATTGACTTCCCAAAAAAATCACAAGGACTTGGGTCTGTTGGAGAGCATATGACTAATGCCTACTTGCAACCAACTTTGGCTACATACAAAAAGATAGCATGATAACTTATATTTCATTTAGCCAGAAGTGGATAAATAAATTTAGGCTTACTGTTGTCATTTCTATTTATCTTAGTTTTAATGTTCTCAAATTTTACAATTAGTAGTCACAGTGCTGCTTTCCAAACTAGCAATATCAAGCTTAGTCCTTAACAACTGATTGCATGATATAAGGCCTCGTCACACCTCAGAAATACCTCTTCTTGTTACCTAGTTGATTGTTGTTAGAATTATGGTTATGTGATTAAATTCACCATATTCACCATTTCCTAATAGCTTAAACTTTTGGGACAATTGGTAATTTAACATGGTATCAAAGCAGATTCTGAGTTCAATCCCTGTGTTTACTCTACCTCCCATTTAAAATGATAAAAATCCCACATGTTGGGCCCCCACTTATTAAGGGGAAGTTTAGGCCCACACATGAGGGGGAGTGTTAGAATTATGGTTATGTGATTAAATTCACCATTTCCTAATAGCTTAAGCTTTTGGGACAATCGGTAATTTAACAATTGTCATTAGTAAATGTCATACATACATCATGTATTCTATCTGATACATAACAAAACCAAAAGGTCATTATTATTTCAAACTATGAATGTGCCTAACAGTTAAAAATTATATAGCTGACAAGAAAACAAAGGCAATTAAGTGACCCAACAGCAAGCCCTAACAACACAAAGAAATGAAAATTATTAAGAAAGAGAATTTCAATTCTCTCTCTCTCTCTCTCTCTCTCATATATATATATATATATATATATGCATGTATGCATGTGTCCACACACCAACCTTAAAGAGTGGATCAATATCTCCATCAATGTCAAACCAGCTAAACTCACTGTTGGCTTTTGCGGCTGTGTAAAGAGCAATCTCTTTCTACAAAACAAGAAAACTGATATTTTACATCTCATAACATAAAACCACGGGCAGCATGCATATGGTTGAGTTAAACATGTCATATATATTGTATGTGCACAATTCCATAAGCATAACATTTCAAGCATGACCTTATAAAATCCATTACATTTAGTACAAAAAGAAAAATAGAAAAAATAAGTGTACAAAAGCACATCAGAGACATAAATTTTGGTATCAATGTTAACATACATTTTTTTTTCTTTTCTACATCAATGTACATGCATAAATACTGCTTAAATACAATAATACATGAAAGAAAGTGTACAATTCCTGCACAACGTTGGTGCTTGTACTGCACCTACAATTCTACAAGTATATTTGCAAGATTTTACACATTTGTATACATGTATCACATTAAATAAAGCATACATCAATCATAAACGAAATTGACCACCTTGTTCTGTTTCAAAATATTCAGTGCAAATGTATTCTATTAGAGGAGGAACCAGATCAAATAGGGTCTCATTACAGCCCAGAATTCCATAACTCTATAGATAATTCTAGTTAACTGATAATATTCTACAGATCCAACAATCCCAGTTCCTACAAGAAAGAGTGCAACTAACCAACAAAAAATTAGTTATGGATCCAGTGTGAGCACAAGATACAAACATATATATAATGTGTTCACACACATACATACTTATTACATATACTGAATTAATATAAAATATGTTTCATTCAGCTTATGATAAGGCAAGAATGAATTGACAACAAATTCAAGCCAAAATATCGAATGTGGTTTTTTTTTTTCTCTCTCTTTTTCTTTTCTTGGAACTACCCGAGACCCCACCTTGTCTTTTTACCTTCTGAACTGATTTGGCAAATGCATACAATTAAAAGAGTAGATATAAAGAGAATGCCTACATGAGACATAATTCCAAATAAAGCGTACTATTCATTTCAAAGCAAACCTGATAAAAGGCCAAGCATTGAAGCACAAACTTTTCCATTGAGTCTAATTCCAAATCTAGAGCAGCATCATAGTCCTTGACCTATGACCATCAAAATAAACATTAGTACATTAAAGCACAACAGCAAGAACCATTCGACCACTTAATTAAATAAAATAAAATAAGAGCTCCTTCATACCGCCTCTCTATATTCGCCAATAGCGTGGTAACAAGAAGCTCGTAAATACAAACACTCAATGTTATCATTCTCAATGCCCAAGCCAGCTGATAAATCCTTGATTGCCTTCCTGCAATATTAAATAGAGGCATTTTACCACCAAAAAGAAAAAAGGAAAGGAGTACAAAAGTGCAAGAAACAACTGTTGAAACAAAATTAGTGTTGAAGGTTATAAAAATAAATAAAATGAGCAGTGAAGTACAAGTTAATGTTGACCTATCACTTCTACTATAAGTGTAAAAAGAATATTGGCAACCTTTCCATCTTTAAATTCCAAATGCTGCCAAAAACATTGTATCCTTCCCCCATTGCTTATGGACTTGGGAGATAAATATGATAGTTACAAAGGATGCTATCACCCATAAGGACATAGTAGTATCACCTCAAGTAAGTCATAATTTCTAATGATTTATACATTTGCATTTTTCCTTTCCTGGGACTTATTCTTTTTTCTATTTATTCTAGGTCACAAGTTGTCTCCCTCACTGCATTGTTCCTCAAGAAAAGCTGCCTCACTATATTTCTCTTCATCTTCTTCAAAAATCATATTTTATTGAAGATATTTATTGATGAAAAATAAAAGGTCGAAATAAACTGTTTGGTCCCTAAAGTTTATCTACTGGCCATTTTTGCTCCTTGAAGTTTCAAGTGAGTGCTATTGGTCCCTCCAACTTCCATTAGTTTTTTTGCCTAAGTCTAACGGAGCAATGACATTGCATTTTTTAATGATGTGGAAATTCTTTTATCATTAAAAAATTAAACACCGGAAATTACACATAAAAACTTGTTTCTATCCAAATCAAACCTGTTTCTATTTGGGTTAATCTCCAATATTGGAGGGGGAAAATCCCAATTTTTAGATTAATCATGCATCAATGGAGGCAATTCATAATCATACCCCAAAGTTCTTTTGAAATGGTTTAAGATCACTGACTTTTGGTTGTTGATCCTGTTCACCTGCTGATTATATTGCATCAGAAACTTCAAAGTTCAATGAGGTGGCAATACAAGCAATTACGAAGATTGTGGCAACTAATTTATTTTGAATGGTTCCATCTACAAATCATGACAGTAAGGTTCGGGAAATGTATGACTCGGAAGAGGAGGAACGGGCCATGGAACCTGCTTGGCCTCTTATATAGATTGTGTATGAATTGCTTCCATTGTTGTGTGATCAGTCAACAATCTACAATTTTTTTTTTTTTCCTTCAATCTAAGGGTTATGTGGTCAGGGCTCAGACCAGTTTTAATTTGGTGAAAACCCATATTAAAATGGGTTTTATTTGGATAGAAACAAGTTTTGATGTGTTACAATAAAAAAGTTTCCATGTCATTTAAAAAACAAGGGTCAATTCATTTTGCTTCATTAGACACATAGGCAAAGAAACTAATGGAAGTTCAATAATGCTTATTTTTGAAACTTCAAGGTCCAATAGCATTCACTTGAAACTTCAGGGACCAAAAGCACTTAGTATGTAAATTTTAGGGACTAACAATGTATTTTAGAAAAAAATAAAACGAATGAAGAAATTTTGAAGGCAGAATAGAAAAATACATATTGGAAAGGCTCAAAGGCCAGACCTAAAACTCATGGTATGTGACAAAGGACCAGGTTTATCAAAAGAAACAGATAACAAGGTACTTGAAAGATTATGGTGTGGACACCAGATATGCTCATTGGACCTATTGATGCTAATTGATCATAATTGGCATTGACTAATTGCAACTAATGCTAAATAAAGCTAAAAAAATTTCAGGAGTTATATTTTATTTGCTTTATTTTCAAATTTAATATAATTGGTAAATGGTAGTTTCTTTTCCTTACTTGGTTATGAAGTTATTTCCTTCTCTTACTTGAGGCAATTTGGAAACGCTATTTACAGGCCCATAATTCACTATTTTAGAAAGGCTTGACCATGGTTTGGTAAAATTTTGTTTGGGAATTTCCATCCAATGCTTGGTGCTGACTCCAAGCAACCCTTGATGCTGAAACCAGAATTCCTATCTTTGTTTCTTTCCTTGGCACTAATTCCAAGCAACCCCTAGGATCTAACTCCTAGGTTTTATCCCTCTTTCCACCACTTGGTGCTAACTCCAAGTAACCCCTATGCGTTGATTCCTAGGTTTTATCTCTATTTCCATCGATTGATGATGACACCTAGAAACTGTAAGTACTAACTCCTACGTTCTATCTTTTTTGGCCATTCTTCTTTATTTCCTAAACTCAAGTTCCCCTTGAGAATGCATTCCTTCTGCGTCAGGTTTTAGGCAGGTTTCTTGCAAATTTAAGAAAGGCTGTCTTTTTCTTTAAATTTTTTATGTTCCCAACCTAGAAGTTTATGATATAAATGCAAGATGGTCGATATGGGGAAAAAACTAAACAATTGTAAGAAAAAAAGAACAAAAAAAAAAAGGGCGAGACAATCCAGTGCTCTTATGTTTATAAGTAGGTATTTCTGGATTGCAACTTCTACCAACGGCCTCTTTCAAATAATAGCAAGTATGCTAGGTAAGATCATGCCCTATACACACATAACGTCAAATGGGATATCCATGAGTAAGAAAGCAGAACTCTAGAAAAAGGTTGTTCACCATGAGATGATGGAAACTAGGACCATTGCACAGGTCTATGAAACCAGATCACAAGTAGGTATGTTTGATTTTATTTCCCATTTTCCCTTTTCGCAAGACAATTTATTTCCCCCCATGATTCACCATCACCTACCACCATATATCCTCAGGGATCCAAGATGGTCCACAGGATCATGAGAACTCAGATAATAACATTGAATCCATAATGTACCCTTTCATAAATTATCAAAAGTTGATAGAACATACCTGTGCTCCCCCATCCCATGGAACAGTAGGCCACGCAAATGGTAGGCTCTAGCAAATCTATTCAAGAATGCATTAAGAGTATCAAATATATGTAAGAGTAGAATTATCAGAAGTGAGCATCTCAATCAAAATCAGGCATCAGAAAATTTTAGTGTTAATTTTTGACATCATAGATGACTTGTTACAGATAAACAATGCTTACCTTCCATCAATTTGTAGAACATGTTGAAGACATTCCAAGGCTTTTGTTGGGTTTGCCAAATCTTGATAGAGCTGCAACAAATTACATATTCATAACAACAGTTAAGGTTTCTTGATGCAATAAAGTCAAAGAGTCATACACCTACTTGATGCACATGAGAGATGCAACCAAGTACACTAGGTTATTAAAAATGTGCAACCAGATGGGTGCATTAGCGCATATGAGATCAATATCAATTGAATAAGGACAAAATGAATCCACTGATAGAGTGAACACTCCCAATAAGTAGAGATTGAGCTCCATAACACAAAGGCACAGCTTGCCAAGCTGTTTCCCTATTTATGACCAGATTTCATGCTATCCTTTTGGTAAGTCTTGTACCTCTCTACGCAATTCCCAATAGACTAAAATAAGGTGAAGACAAGACACCATAAGGTGCAGATCACTGCAGACACCAAGTGTCAATCTCTGATCGCAAATGTTTATGGGCGGCAACACAGGAGGAGGACCAGCCAGTGACCTGGTTTGATGATGGAGTAATTGACACTGATTGAGCCCAGATCAATGCTGATTGATCTGATTCTATTAAGTTTATTTACATATTAAATGTAATTCATTAGGGTTTATTTCCATATACTTTACAGTTAATTTCAAATTTATTTCCTTATTTGTGGTAGCTTTGGAAGCCCCACTAAAAGGAGCCAGAGGAATTGCTGCGGACATTGAATTTGATGAATGAAAGTGAGTCGATACTCTAGCTTAGTGTTCAAACTTCTTTTATTGTGTTCAAACTTAGCTGGTGAAGCATAGAGTTTAGCCCCATTACTCTTCTTTTCTGTTGTGTTCAAACTTCAGCTATCAGTGCTACATCAACTTAGTAATAGAGCAAACCCCAATCCAGTTTTTCAGCAGAACCCTAAAAAGCAACCCAACAGCCATCCAAATCCAAAACACCCACACTCCATATCCCACCCACAATTGGGTACCCAGCAGAGATGAAATACTTACCGCATGAAGTTATTGTCAAGACCACCTGGATTCTCTCGCCACATCAGATATAGTGTTGGTAAAAGCGTCAAACACACTAAAGTGCATAGACTTAAGCACCTAGACCTCTTGGGGCCTAGGTACAAAGCAAAAAGGGCAAGCAAGCACTTGACACAAATTTTTAAAGTATAATATATAATAACCTCTAATAAAAAATATAAAATTAAAAAAAATTAAATTAAATTAAAACTCAAGATAGTAATATATTTTACCTATTAGCTAAAATGGATAGTGCAGTTGTACAAAGTTTGTAATTTCAAATTTTAAATAAAATTTTATACATTTTTTTTATATGATTCTCTTGTTTTTTATAAAATAAATAACTGTGATAGCTATGATCAAATTAAGTATATGTTTCAACCAAAATATATCTAAAAAGGAAAAAACCAAATAACACAATAAGAGAAAAGTATCCTTATTTGTTTCTTTTGATATGTAAACAAAAAACCGTTTGTATAATACAACACCTTAAGAGTAGTGTTTGCATAATAAATTAATGTCCATGTCATTTCCTCAAGATTGAGCAATTAATCTTAATGATTTAAATATTTTTAGCAAAAAAAGTATAAAGTGCACCTAGGCATGATTTGTGCTTCTTCAAAAATCACCAAAAAAGTGTGCCTTAGACCTCGGGGGTTTGAGCTTTAGGCACACCTAAGTGCAATTTTAACACCACCGAACACCTATGAGATGGTGCTTCTGCCAAAGCCACCAGCTGCGCTACTCCCCCCAAACAAACAGTCAAAACAACACCTACCCTCGTGAAACCCACCACTCCTCTTTGAGCAAGACTTTGAAACACCCATCACAACAACCCCACAATCGTGAACACAACCATAATCTGCCAACCCAAGACGTACAAAGCCACAGAGCCACAATTCAAATTGAACTTAGAAGGACTAAGTTGAAATGATATGTTCAGTTGCTAATCTTATCACTATTTCTTCTCTAACTACGGCCCCTGTTTCTCATGTGATCACTGTAAATCCAACAGCTAATGATTATTCCCTTGATGATCTTATATATCAAAATTAGCACTATGCTATTGTGCATTCCACATTTCCGAAAGACTACTGAGAAAATAAAGTATGTGCTTCTTCATTTTTAGCTATTTGTTGTTTCACTTTCTTCTTATTTAGTTCTTTTTGGTAGGGGGCTCAAATGTTCTTTAGCTTTCAGGTTCCCTGTATTGCCCTTGCAATGTATCAATTGGTAAAGAAAATGAATAGTCATTGGTACACTGATATATTCCAGTTTTCAATGCCAAGTGAAGACCACTATTTATGTTATCTAATCCAAGAAGATACTTTTTTAAAAATTAGATTAATACTACTCAGAAAACCTAGTTAACTATTGAGCCAAACATTTATTTAGAGCATAAACAGTGTTTTAAAGCTTCCTTCTTATGTCTCGCACAGGCTGACCAATAGTAGGCATATACATAAAATATAAACATTGTAACTCAGGCTAACACCATACAACCCACCTCATTCCAAAGGGGACCATCAGTGGAAACAATTAGATTACAAAAGTAGAATTTGAACCATTATGGTATCCACGACAAGCTGCTTTTTATTGATAAGTTCTGCCACAGGGCACAGGCATAGACATCAACTAGATGTGAAGAATGTCTTCGTTGACTGCTCAATAGATATCTTGATGCAGAGTCAACAAGACAATCCCCATAAGTATAACAAAGTAGTTGCTCAAGCATACCTGGGTTAGATGAGTCCATGCCTCAAGGAAATGTTGATCCAATTCAATTGATTTCTTATGTGCCTCCTCTGCCTTTATAAATTCACCAATTGAAGATAACGACAAACCCTATGAGAGCCAATATTTGGTCAGTCAGTACAAAAAGATATTTTCCAAGGTAAAATTGCAGGAACTTTTACCAGACTACTAGGGCAAGACTGAAGATGTTGAACACTCACCAAATATGTGTATGCCGATGCATTATCCTTGTCAAGCTTCACACACGTGGATAGGTCCTCCACAGAAGCATTGAAATCTTTAAACTTAAAACTGACAATTCCTGCCATTAATAGCAACCTATTGATCACTTTATGCCACAAAACTGTAGTTACCTTCTTGACACAACTTATCCTGCCAGGGTTTATCTCGAGATTTTACAGTAACAATGACACATTCAGTTCATACATAGAGACTGACTACAACACCAATATTATATGCCTTAAATTTTATATTTAACCACTTTTACTATCAAGCTAAATTGATATCACCTACATCTGCATCTAGAACACAGCTAAATATCAGCAGCAAGTGCTTTCAATATAATCCTCTGAAATACAATGCCACAAAACTGTTATTACCTTCTTGACACAAAACTTATCCTGCCAGTGTTTTTCTCATGATTTTACAGAGCAATGACACGTTCAGTTCATGCATAGAGACTGACTTCAATATCAATATTGTATGCCTTAAATTTTATATTTAATCACTTCTACTATCAAGCTAAATAGATATCACACCTACATCTGCATCTAGAACACAGCTAAACATCAGCAGCAAGTTCTTTCAATATAATCCTCTGAAATACAATGAAAAGAGCAGGGTTCAAGCAAGTTACCCCTTTCATGCAAAATATCGGCCGAGTTTGGTTCAAACTCTAGTGCCTTTGTCAAGTCTTCAATAGCCTGGTATCAAGAGGGAATCAAGAATGGCATACATTTGAATCAGTATTTGTATGGTTTGAAGCACTAACAATCTTGAGTTACTCTACATGTACTTTTCAACATGCAATAGGAGCCACTAAATAATTCAGGTATATATTTCATTTATAAAAAGGTAATGTTCTGTGACAGCAAGAATAAGACGTGTTCTGCAATTTTCTAAGCTATTTTGTCTGTGGTGCTTTTTTAACCATGAAACTATCTGTAGTATGTGAGAAGTAATATCTGTAGTGCCTTTCTGAGCTTATCGAGAGCAGTGCTTGTGGATTTGGGTGTCCAGAGTGGGGATGGAGGTGGCCGGCACAGCTGTGTAAGTGATTTTCAGGGGATAGGCAATTATCGTCACACACCGACTGCTGTCCTTAACCTTGACCAGTCCATGTTAGCGGTACTACCCACGAAGGCAGATCGTGGTTCGCCTGGGTCCAGTGTATTGGCAGAGGGAGAAGTGGGTAATGCCAACCTGGGTTTGGGCAAGGTTGAGAGTTTCTCCCCTTTGATGACTATCACTCCCCTTGGGCTGGCTTTGTCGGCTGAGCTGAACAGGGGAACTGAGGTTTTGGGGCTTGAGAATACGCTGAATATTTCTAATTGGGTGAAGCACAGAATTCCTGGTTTTAGTAAGCTGGTTGGGCTTCCTTTGAGTCGACATGAGAAGATGTGTATTGGGATGTTACAAAGGCTAGAGAGGGAGATGGAGGTTGCCAACCTGTTGCACAGGAAAGCTGCTTTTCATCGAAAATCTGCTATCTCAAAGGATAAAGGGGAAGAGAGAGAGGAGGAATCTGATATCTTCGGTTAATTATGATGGTAGGTAGAGTTTTGGCTGCTGTACAGAGCTAGTAGTAGGGAATTATCAGTTTTTATGAAGCTCAAAATGATTTCATGGAATGTTTGAGGTTTGAATGACTTTTGGAAACGGTTGGTACTAGAAAATTTATTACGTGAGTGGAATTGTGATGTTGTCTGCCTTCACGAAACTAAGCTTGCTGGCATGGATAAACAGATGGTTTGCAGCCTGTGGAGTTGTCCTTATGTGGATTGGGTGGCTTTGGATGCAGACTAGACAGCTGGTGGGGTTTTGATGATGTGGGATAGGAGGGTTTTAGAAAGGTTGGAGGTTATGGTGGGTTCCTTTTCCGTGTTGGTTTGGTGGCAAGGTGTGGGGGATGGTTTTATTTGGGCATGTTTTGGGGTTTATGGCCCAAATGATAATAATGTAAGGGGGAAAATGTGGGATGAGCTGATTGGAATTCAGCAATATTGGGATGTTCCATGGTGTTACATTGGGGATTTCAATATCGTTCGTTTCCCAAGAGAATGGTTGGGTGGTTCGCATCTTACACTGGCCAAGGAACAGTGACATCCAGAAAGCTGTTCACCATTATTTGATGTGGTGTCTCTGGCAGGAAAGGAACACTAAAACTATTGATGGGTGTGAATGATTGATTGCGGATTTGAAGCTCCAAGTTATCAGAACGCCATTCGAATGGATGCTGGCCACAGGGACATATCCTTTTTCTAATTTCTTGGATTGTATGGATCATTGTACTTTTTGATTTGCATTATGTTGTTCATCTAGTATACCCCCTTGTGTACTGGATGCATTTTTTCTACTAAAATGTATTATTACTTATAAAAAAATTTATATGAACTTTCTAAAAAACAAAGACAAGCATACATAGCAAAACACGGTAAAGACGGAGGTTTGCAATTGATTAGAAAGACAATAAGGTTTAAAAAATAGGGTGAACCACTTTAACCTGAACAGATTCCCCTAAGGCAGCTCGAGCTTGCCCTCTCCGCTTCCATGCTTCACCAGCAGATGGATTTGACTCAATAGCCTAAAACATAAATCATAATAAAAACTATTTAAACCTAAATGTCAAAATAGTTTTCAACAACACTCGATATTTATCATTCAAATACCTTTGTAAAATCAGCAATAGCAGCTTCTAGTTCTCGTTGAAATGCATATGCTGTCCCTCTTCCTATTAGTGCCTCAGGATAAGTGGGATCCTCTTTCAGTATCTGTGTATATAATATCAGGAAAAGGAAATGGTTATTAAACTTATAATTAGTCCCCCCCTCTCCCAAACAAAAAATAAAAAAGAAAAAAAAAAAGTCCCCAGACACATCGTCAGATTGACTCATCAATTCCAAATTTTACCTGGTCAAAGATAGATATGGCATGAGCATACTTCCCTTCATTAACCTGCAAAAAGGAACCGAATATATGCTTTGAAAAACTTAGAATGCAGTAAAAACAATAACTGCACTTAATTTTTTCTTCTTTTACCAAGTAGTGGTGTTAAACATACCTGTGCTATACCCCTTGATAGTCGAAAATCTACACTTATTGACTTGGTCTTGGAAATTCTAGCAACACAGAACTTTTTATTTTTCTTGGCTTCATCAATTATTTCATTATGTATTTCAGATTTAAAAGTTAACTTGCTGCTAGTTTCAGTTGTATTGCTTGGGCTGTTACAAATCGTAGACAACTTACTGCATGGTTCAGATGTATCACTTAAGTCACTACATGAATCTGATTCATAACTCAATTTATCTACAATATCATGACTCTCAATCATTTGACCATCAAAATTTGTACTCTCTAAAGCTTTATCACTGAATCCATTGCGTAGGTCAAAATTATTACTAGACCCACTGCAGAACTCAGATGAATCCCCTGAAGCACAGCATAATTTAGATTCATCACTCAATTTATTGTGATTCTTATAAGTGCCATTGCTATGAGGTCCCGATCCAGATGCAGACACAGATGACATAGACTCCGTCCCATTGTTTTCATGAGTAATACTTCTTTCTTGTTTTGCAATTCTCAGAAGCTCTTCCAGTTCTAGCAATTGCTTCAGATCTGCAGACTGACGCACAGCATGCTCATAACCTTTGTCCCAAACCAAAAGAGCATCCTCTTTCCTTCCCAAAGCAGAAAATGCACGACCTAGATGAGAAATATAACTAGAATCAGTTTAAAAGCGAATGCACAAGCTCTAGATGTAAAACTATTACAGACATAACTGCATCAGATTAAAATTATAAGAGGGATCAATAATGTACAACCACTGATTAACACAGTAAGACCTTCTCTAGTTGCATAGAGCAAAGGCTATGAGCATTTATGTGTCTTTTCTTTTCTTTTTTCCTATACGTAAATTTACTATCATTTTAATGTTTTACCTTCCTCATATTGAGGTACCAAGCTTTAATTTCGAACATATATTTAATGAAAAGAATGTTCAAAATGAAATTTTCTATGATATATATGCCCCTATTATTTCAAAATGAATTTTCATTTTTATAATTTTTATTACCCCCAAGAATTCAATTGACCCAAATAGATCACAGACACACCCCAAAAAAAAAGGATATTTGGGGGCTATCCCGTTGTGTCTTCTATGGACTATTTGGAGAGACAACAACAATTGCATCTCTGAGGGGGTGGAACATTCCATGCTAGACCTGAAGCATGTTTTTTTGCATTCATTGCATGATTGGATGGCTGCAATGAGTGGTCTTTCCCTTTCTTCTCTTGTAGAGTAAACAGTAGAATATAATCAACTTACCAAATTATTTATAAAGTGGTTGTACTTATTCTTACTTTTCTAATGTTTCTACCGCAACTATGGAACGAGAATTTTCAGTCATGAATATTGATATACTCAAATTTTGCAACCAAAAAACATAAAAAATTTTGATTTTTGAAATGAATCTTTAATTTTATACATTGAAAAGGAAATTACTGTAAAATTTAGTATAGAATTAATCATATACGATGTAAAAGATTTAAAAGAACGTTGAGTTCCATTTTGATTGATGATTGATATGAAATGCATGTAGACAGTTATCTTGCGTCTTTTCTCTTGTTCATATTTGTCAACACTAAATGCATGCTAGTTTTATGTTTCATATATTAATTTAGCTTTAAATCTTTAGTATATTTCTTCTTCTCGGTCAAATATATATCATGCTAACCATCAACTTTGCATAACAGAGATTAAAGAGTAGCCTCGATAATTGTTGTTAACATGCAATTAAATCATGGAGAAAGTCAGTTATTAAATTTGAATTTCATATAAAATGCACAGTACTTCACTCACAAACAACCCCTAAAATGCCATAAACCCAAATCATGGTAAAAGAATGAAGAACCCAAACAGTATTTTTAACAAAACTAGCAATGCAATGCAAACAATCAGACGGGAAACCCGAGTGCAACTAATAATTAATAAACAAAATGTATTCTAATAACCCAAACAGCATTCTTAAGCCCTTGCTCCTTCCTATTAAACCCTAACATTTCTCACCTAGCACCGCATCAATTACTCACATTCACCATGAAACTGATCCCAAATGCAACTACTTAGCTCACAGACAATGCCACAATTGTAGATAAAATTATTAACTAAATCCTCAATCAAATAATAGAAAACACATCAACTACAAAAAGTTTTAATTAGACTAACTAATTGAGGTCCTATCGACAATAATTAATTGGATTATCGTAATTGAAGAATTGAGCGAAGAGAGACCTTTGAGAATGTAAGCTTGAAGAAGCGTAGGGTCGAGCTGAAGCGCCTTGTCACAGTCCTTAATCACATGCTTGTGGAGCTCCAATTGGCTGTAACAGAAGGCTCTATTGCTGAAACCAACATTCAAAAGCGAAAAATCAATCAGTCACCAAAAAAGATAATCAAAGAAATCGAAGATCGGCGGGTTCGAAAAGAACTTTTGGAGAATTGCGCGTTGTACGAACCAGATGTCTTGGATGGCGAAAGACTGAGAGAGGAGCGAGTCGAGGACTCGGATAGCCTTGGACCAGTCCCGAGAGCTACAGAGCTTGGCGAGCTCGACTCGCTCCGAGATAGCTGAGCTGCCCATGAGTTGACGCGGGCGAGTTGAGCTGAGTTGAGTGGAGTGGTGTGGTGGTCTCTATTTTTGGGTTCTTTTCTTCGTTTCAACGGTTTCGAGAGAGAGCGAGAGAGAAACCGAATAAAAGTGGGGGTTAAACTTTAAAGAGGGTAAGAGGGGTAAAATTGGAAAATGGAAAATGCGTGGAAATTTATTGGAGTTGAAAGTCGTGAAAATCACTGAAATGGGAAATTGAGGAGGAAGGAGAGGGCTGCAATAAAGAAAGAAAAGAGAGATAGGATTTGGATTTGGTAGATGTGTTGTGCTGTACATACCTATTACACGTGTCGTAGAGCTTCAACTTGATTGGTTGTGCCTTCTGCGCTTCGTTTTTTTTTTTTTTTGAGATTGTGCGCTTCGTTTGATCAGTTGAGTCTCTGATTTTTGAATTTTTTTTTTTTGTCGACATTAATTTCACCGAAAGGTCACTCACAGAGTCACGGGGGGACGGTCCTACTCGGTCCTTTTTTTTCTTTTTCTTTTTCTTTTTGAATTGATATATCTAAAAAAAAAAAAAAATTTTGTATCAAATGATACTACATCATTCATATCAAAATTTAATAAACGAGAAACATGTATAAAAATAATTATCCATTAACACATATCTTCCAATTGTGAGTATTCACATGTATAATGAAAAGATGGGTAGAATTTATATAGTTTTATTTAAAAATTACCCATATCACATCAATTCGTGTATAATTTTATAAATTTACAAGTTTGCTGTAATAACCTACATTGACACTATTAATTTTGCATTTAATTTCTTATTCTTTCTTTGTGTATCTCGAGGATGAAGGAAAGGAATGGATGGTGGTTGTTGACTATTAAAAAAGAGAAATAATTTTAAAAAATCAAGAAAATTTAATATTTTAATAAAATGTTGTGTAAAATAGATAATTTGATGTGAGTTATTTTGAAAAATGAGTATATAAAATAAAATAAAAATAGGTTCTTATACTAAAATAAACAAGAATTTTCGCCTGAGCTGATGTCCTACTATTATTCCTTCCTTTTATATTCCTTAGAAATGCAATCTAGGGGCTTCTTCGGTTGTCCATCTTCAAAATTAAAAGTAGTGGATCTTATTAAAAAATTATTTGGTTGTCTATTTTACTTTTCTTTTCTTTTTTCTTTTTTTAATTAATAAAATATTACTTAAATAATTTTTTAATGTTAAAGTCAATAATACAGTCTCGTTTTAAGTATTTTAACGTAGCAGTCTTTACGATAATGGACGGTGTAGGGATGAAAGGCCCAGATGTGGGTATTGGGCCGTGAGCCGCACCCGAGGACATTAAATAGTCTGAGGACAGGTAAATACTAATGGAGGCATACAGGTTAATGGTCCATGGAAGAAGTCTGGTCATAAGAGACTAGAAATGTTGTCCGAGGAGAAGTACCTCCTCAGCTAAACAGAGTAGAGGACAAAGGTCCGACCCTTCATCAATAACAAGGCAACAGGTAATCATGCTGGCAAGGATAAACATCAGATAAGGATAAGACAAAAGAGAGTTGGGAAATATCTAAACATCAGATAAGGATAAGAAGAAAGCTGCTACCACCGTATTGAATACTCTGCAACTAACCCCCTAACTGCATTAATGTGGAGGTGATACCTGAACAGTAACATTCAGCCTTACAGCTACCCACAAAGATTTCAGGAAGGTGTTGATAGGACAAGTATCAAAATCAGCAATCTGATCTACACGTGGAGGGTTTATATGAAGTAAGGAAGGGGAATATAAATGAGAGAAACCCCATTACAAGAGGAGGGGGAGATAATTTAAGAAAAAATCACTGAGACTTAAGAACTGTATCTTTGTATAAGTCTAAGAGAAATATATAAGAACAATCTTCCTCGGACTTGGCCGAGGAGAACTTTTCTTGTCCAAAACTGTTTGTTTTATGCTTTCCAGTATCAACTAACTTACCACGAACATTGTCCACCTAACTCATTGAAAGTTCAATTTTAAGCCCACTCTCTACAAATTCATTGTTTTGGGCTCTTTGGACCATTGACCTTTCATTTGGGCTTTGGGAGCAAATCTAGCCCTTATAGACGGAATGACTTAAATGAGTGGGTTAGGTTAGCAAAGTTATACGATCAACATAATAAATTTCAAACATAATGAACTAAAATAACAATCAAACAATTTTGCTGGGTGTATATTGAATTTTGTCTACTTTTTATTATTATTTAATGCTAACATATTTAAGGATTCAATGGGAGTGAAACATTTCCTATAAATTATGATCTTTTGGAATTCATTAAGGTAATTCTACTGTAAAACTTTTAAAATCATAATTAACGTATTTAAATTTCATCACACTGTCTACATTTAAACAAATTTTGACTATTATTATTTTAAAATCTATTTAAATTATTAATGATGTGACTTCATTTACAAAAACATGTTTAATTATGAATCAATCATCAATCAATATATATATATATATATATATATATATCTATATATAAATAAGCAGTGACCCCATGCAGGAAAGCGTGGATTTTTGCCATATGGATCAATCAATATATAAATATATATATATATATATATATATATATATATATATATATATATATATAAATAAGTAGTGACCTCATGCGGGAGAGTATGAAGTTTTGCCATATGGCACACTATATTAAGAGAATTGAAATATTCTTAAATCACATTAGAGATAAGAAAAATTTTAAAGTAGGAACTCTTTATTTCCTTTTGTGGGGGTCAAAACCCAATTAAAAAACACTATTTGGTCAAAACAATAGGATTCATGGGTAAATAACTTGCACAATTTATTTATCACAAGAATAGGGTGGAAATTCCATAGTAGGAAGCTTAAACAACTTATTAAGAAAGTAGGATTATAGATGAGAAGGTTTGCGACACATAGATTTCTTTCCCAAGGTATGGGGAATCAGCAAAGAAAGAAAGGAAATCAAAAATACAATCTCACTCTCTCTATCTATCTTACTCTTCTCTAAGTCTTTTTCTTGATATTTCTTAACCGCCTCTCTGTGGTAGCCTTCACCCCTTTTATAAGTATTTTTCCTTCCCTTATCTCTCTAGCTAGCCTGCTTCTAGCCAGATTTTTTGGAGATACTTGTCACATCCTCCCTTGGTTCTCTCCCATTTTCATCATAAAACATGACTTTTAGGGGTTGTTTGTACTGTTCAGGTTGTCCTATGTGTATTTAATGTGAAAGAGATTAGGTAGAGAACCTCTCACTAATGCGGACCTCTATGATTTTTATCCTTTCAGGAGGTTTCCCAAGGTGGTCTTGGTAGGAGTGTCACCTTGGCCAGAAAAATAAAAAGGGGTGGGATCAATCTCCTGTGGTACTTCTTTTGTTTATCAAGGGGTCACCCATGCTTATGATCTCGGAAAAGCGTCTCAAGGTTGGCGACATGCTCAAAACTCCACGAGAATAGTCCTGGGAGGTTTCTCGTTACTACTCATTGAAATGGGCTTGGCCTATTTCCTCAAGCACAATCTTTTAAGCATATGGGCTTCGGCCCTGAATCAAGTTCCCCCCCCCCCCCCCCACCTTTGGTTTAATGTTTCAAGACTACTTTTGTTATATTTTATATTTAATGTTTTAAGACTATTATTTGTTTCATTTGATTCAATATTTCAAGACTTTTCATCTCTCACACACACAAAAAACTCTTTGCATTTCCATTCACCATTTTCACTTCTATTTCTTTATATACACATGCCTATAGCCCTTCATGTCATCCCATCTCAAATACACTCAAACCAAAAACGATGTCATTTACCTTCAACCTTTTAACGACACCTACATAACTCAAATACTAAAGTACCATTTGATCTTAACCTTGATGAGTAGGCTATGACCAAGGAAGAGGGCTTGCGTTTTTTATTTAGTGACGATAACTTACGATTTTGATGTTGAAGGCAGACATTGTGGATTTTGTGAAGGTTATGATTTGGTTTGAGCCTTTGGGTGTTTGAGATTTTGGTTTGGAAAAATCATAAATGTATTTTTGTTTTAGAACTAAAGAAAAAGAAAAAGATATATTCAAATTGATTATTTATGAAGTTAGCTATTTTTTTAATTTTGTGTTATAACTCATAATTTATAGGTTTCTTTGTAGGTTATTTTTTACTACTATTTTGTGCAGTATGAACCATAGTGATAAAAATAAAAATTGATGATGATTTTAAATTATTTTTCATTTTTTTTAAAGGATACAGAAGCCCAACTAAAGACAATTAAATTTTTGATAAATGGATGTGAGTTTAGCCAATTTCTCTTTGTTCAATCAAGTTCTCTTTATGTGGATACTTACAAATGATTTCCTTAATTTCATTGAGATAATGAATTCAGTGTTTGTGATTAAGGTCTCCATATTTTGTTATGAGAATAGAGTGGTTAAGGAAGTATTTCGAAAGTTGCTTAAATTTATGTCATTTTAGGATATAAAAGTATTTTATGTTTTAAATTCTTATTTATAGATTTCAAAATCATTTAATCAGTTTAAAAAATAAAATATACTTTTAACAATAAATATTATAATATGTTAGAGCATTAGCATTGGGGGGTGTAAACACCCCTCAGTTGCTATTTTACCAACTAGAGCCTTAAAAACCCCCCACATCCGAGTATGTAAACTTCTTTTTTTTTTTTCCATCCTAGCTATAGTAAGTATGGGTATTTAGAACTTACTGTAGCATGTATGTATAAATAAAAATAATATTATTTTCTCTCTCCTCTATTGCTTCTCACTCTCTAACTCTTTCTTTTCTTCTTTTCTCACTCTCCGTCTCTGACTTTTCTCTCTTCTTCTCTCTCACTCTTCTTTCTTCTCTATTCTTTCTCCGTCTCTGACTCTATTCTTTTCTTTCTTCTTTTCTTCTCTCTCACTTGCCATTTGCTTGATTTTTTGGCAATGGATTGGAGGGGTTGTAGATTGGGTCTTGCAATTTGGGTGGTGTGGGCTCGCCGTTTGTTCATCGTGGATTTTGCCGTGGGCCGTGGGCCGTGGGTTTGCTGCCATGGGTCTAGGTTTACTTGTTGTGGGTCTGGTTTTGATTGCCGTGGGTTTGGGTTTTGCTCACGGTGGTGGAGACTGTGGGTTGCTGGTCCTTTTTTTTTTTTTTTTTGGGTGTTGATGGTGGATTGTGGGTTTTTGTGGGTTGTTGGTGGTGATGGTGTCAGGTATGTAGTGCAGCGGTGGTGGGCTGGTGGTGTCAGTAGATTTGTGGTGGTTCTTGTATAGAAAGAATGAGAGAGAAAGAATAAATAAAAATAAAAAAATAGTAAATAAAGAGTAAAAAAATAATATTTTACTGAAGTGGTTAAAGAATAGAAACTGGGATGTAGGGTGTATTGTAAAATAGGTTGATATAATAAATAAAGCAACTTTCTAGATGGTAAAATAGAGACCCATTGACAAACCCAGATGCTAGTGCTCTTATAGTCTTATAGTGTTATACAATTTTTTTAAATAAATTATGAATTAAGAAAATCAAGTTTCAAAGTATTTGATAATATTATTGACAAGCATATATATTATACAACAAAATAAGTATTATATATAGGTCTTAATATACACAAAAATAATTGTAAATAAAATTGTAAAGTAGTCCACGCATGTAGGACATCACGTAGAACTCTAGAGAAATTATCCTGGTAAATCTTGAGAATCTCAATATGAAAACTGTTTATCCAAGTTCTTAATTAAAAAATAATTACAAAATACATACAAAGTAACAAAAATAAGTACATTCATCATGTTTTCAAGTCTCTAATACAATAACGAATGTGCTTAAGAAGTACAGGAATCAAAATATCCGGTGAGCTCAACTGTGGCAAATGACCTTCTGAGGATGTGACTTCCACGATTGACTCAGCTCCAAGATTCTGAAACAAATATTCTGACACTGGGATTGGCACAGCAACATCCCTAATACTTTGTATTATGTGACAAGGCGTAGTGACATTGCCTAGAATATGTCTCGAGTCACTCAAAAATATTTTATGCTAATAACTTTATCTCCCCTATTTTGGATGACTGCAGACTGCTTGTTTCTCACATGCCTCAGATTCAGATTAAACATTGCTTCTGCCAAGCTAACCGCTGTGCTGACAGACTTGCTAGAATGAGTTTCAGGCAGATTCCTGATCTCTCTTTATTTGATAGTCCGCCTGTGGACATGATTGATGTGTATGAGGATGACCTCAATGGGATGTTTTTCGATAGGCTTTGTCCTGATCTTTGTAGTTCCGTTTAGTTTTTGTTTAATGTATCGTCGTTCACCAAAAAAAAAAAAAAAAAAAAAAAAAATTTTATGAGCCAAACTCAAAGCTATGTTTGGTCTCATATTAAAGAGTGTTCGGGTGAATTCTTGGACTGCAATAGAATCCATGTCACCACCCACAATTAATGGAGCGAACCCAAAGCACCATGCTTTGTAATTTGATTGTACCGCTTCAAAAATTTGGTCTAGATCTTCAAGCTCAAACCCTCCACAATAATCCGCATCATTTAATAACCTTTTCAAAAAATCAATGTGTTACAAGTCCACCATATCACAAAAAGAATAAATTTTAAGAAAATATTAATGTCACAAGCATTTATAATAACAAGCTTGTAGCCTTGTGCATACGTATTTTTATTTATATCAATTTTATAATCTCTCCTTAATATGGTGAATTCATATATTACTATCTATAGATATAGGCCAAAAGTCAAACCACGTAAATTGTTGGTATATTAAAGAGAGACAAAAAATAGATTTTTCTTCCACGCCAAGAAAATCAAAACTAAGTTTAATTAGGATTTGGAGACAAATTCTCCATACTGACCAAATTCACTTAACAATCTTCCAAATCAAGTCAAATTAGAAATTTCACCTTAATCCAAAAGGTAAGAATTAGAAATTGAGCCAAAATCCACAACAATTTTCCACCCTGGCGAAATTTGCAATGCACCATAGTTTATCAAATTCCTCTCTTCACCTAGCAACCAAATACAAATTCTTAACAAATCTTCACCTTGACAAGACTTCCCTCAAACCATAAATGTGTCAAGTGTCGAAAGACTTGAAACCAAATTAGAGCCTAAAATAAATCAAAATCACCCAAACTATCTCCAAATCTACCAATAGACGCCAAATGCACTCAAAGAAGATGCTAAACTCAAATTAGAGTCCAATCAAAAGAATAAAATGCATATCACCCAAAGCTATCTTCAAATATGCCCATAGAAGCTAAATGCACTTGAAGAGGGTGTCATAAGTCTATTTATTGATCTTCTACAAGTCATTCTTTGATATCTTTCCCCCCAATGCTAAAATACATGAACCAATCAACAAAATCTCCAAAGAAGATAAATCCAAACACCTAGGTACTAAACCTTGGCTTTGAACAACAAATCCAAATACTTAGGTAATGAACCTTAACTCTGATACTAGTTTGTTGTGACAGTGAAAGTTTTGGTACCAATTTTCTTTATGGGAAAAGGCTTTCAAATAACATTTCCACACAAGATTGAGTGCAAAAGTTATTATAAAGTTAAGAAAGATCTCTATAACAAATAATAGAATAATAGAATAATAGAAATAAAGAAAACTTGAAAGAAAAATAGAGATAACCACACACAAAATAGAACATCATAGATTTATGTGGTTCTACTTTTGTTATCCTACACCTATTGATAGCAAGGATGAATTTATCATATCAAAGAGAGTTTAAAAAGTGTTTACACTAAAAGGAGGCATCATAAATAACAAAATCTCTCTAGGGTTCTTTTAAATTCATCCAAAGTCACTCCTAATGGGGGAGGACCCTTGGTCCAAAGCCAACAAACCTTTAATACTATTGTTTATTTATAATACCTATCCCGTAATGAACAAGGAATACATTTGTTTGTAGATAAGGGATACTTTTCTTTTTGGACAATAAATACATTTTTTTAGTGGACAAGGAATACACTTTTATTCCACATAGAGAAACCCAAATCAAGTCAAATTAAGAATTCAAGACAATTTCTAACAAAAACTAGAGATAGGCATAAAAGAAGGTTAAATCAAGATTTTAATTGCCAAGACTCTTGTATCTCAACTGGTTGACATCTCCTTTTGTTAAACAGATTCTCTACCTTCAACCAACTACTATGTAGCTTTCTCAACAAAAAAAAAAAAAAACTATGTAGCTCAAGTTTAAAGAAAAATCATTATGAAGTGAACACTATGAATTGAAATTCTATCGTACTTATATAACAAAAAAAAAAAACACACTATGTTAAAATAATTAATGAGGTTGATTAGGTTATTAATTAATATAATTTATAGGTTATTTTTATCATAGAGCGGATGTCATAAATTGAAAATTATATCTTATCTTTAAAAAAAAAATACTATGTTGAAATAATTAATCATGAGGTTAATTTGGTTATTAATTAATATTACATCATTAAAATCGTAGTAATTTCATAGCATTTCTAAATTAACCTACCACCTAAAAAATATATTAAAAGGACTATGTTGTGTAATTGTTATGTGTCTCTAAAAGGATTCAAACACCAAAACAAAAAATAAATTCGTTATTTCAATAATTAGATGATTGAAAAAAAAAAAAAAAATTAAATGTTGGACGTTTTATTGAAAACATCAAGAAATATAAGTTGTGTTACATGCACATGCCATGTGCTTTATTTGTAGAGAAATTTTGACACTAACACTTGTCTAACAGTAGGCACTTCCTCTAACGGCAGTGAACACTCATCAGTCGCTGCTATCAATTGCAAACAGTACCACAAATAGGTCCGTTTGGATTGAGCTTATTTTTACTGAAATTGAAAACTGAAACTGAAAACACTATAGCGAAATAATTTTTAAATGTGTGAATAGTGCCGTGAGACCCATTTTTAATGAAAAAGTGGCTGAAAAGTGGAATTTGTGAGACTCGTGAACAATGCATCCGTACACTGTTCACGGTTGACTTGATCAAATAGTGCGACTGGAACAAAAAAAAAAGAACGAAACGTGATTTTCAAACGCAAATGTGCAAAACACCGAATCCAAACAGGTACATAATAAAAACGAATGTATCCTAGTCAGCATGATACTATTATTATAGAGGAGCGAGCTAGTACCATACTCTCAGTGCAAATGAGAGAAAATTAATAATTTTGTTTGCATGTAATTCCATATACAGCCATTAAAATTTGAACAAGTATAGAGCATTATCTCTTCATGGATTCTCAAAAAAAAAAAAATCTCTTCATTCCTTCTATATATATGATTGACTGATGTAAAGCTTGTTTGAACAAAACAAAACACAAAATAGTGGCCGGTTGGGTTGTGTCCCTGGTTTTCCCCTCATTTTTATGAGGTGGGTTTTTCCACGCAAAACATTAAAACGTGAATGCCTTTGCAAGTTCTCAGTTTTTATTATTTATTTATTTACTTATTTATTTTTAGTCTATTTCGGAGTTGGTGATAATAAACAAATTATTTTATTTATTTTATTTGTGTATATATATATATATATATATATATATATATATATATTCGCATGTCATGAAATGATAATGTGCGACCTGTGTTATATAAATAATCTATCCTTTTTTCTTTCCTTACAATGAGTGTTTATTTGACACCACTTATTTTTGCCAACTTATTTTACTATTCACTTTATTTTTACTACTATTCATGGGTCTCACTGCACTTTTTGATACTATTCATGGGTCTTACTGTACTATTTTAGCTAACTTTTACCTTTATCTACAGTATTTTCAGCAAAAAGTTTTCAATTTCAACAAAATAAGCAGATCTCAAACAAACCTTGAGTAGGAAGAGGATTTGACTTGAGCCCAAAATTGAGCAGAGTCTTTTTTTTTTTTTTGCTGGGTAATTGTGGGGGATAGAACCCCCGAACTAACGGTTACAACGGAACTGGGTGCCACTAGGCTATAAGGCCCAGTGGCAATTGAGCAGAGCCATTGAACCATAAGTTTATGGACTATATATAAATAACTCTTTAAAGTTACACATGCGCATTATAGAAGTTTCTTATTGTTTACCTAGTAAAACAATACTAATTAATAGTTGTGTTTTTTATTTAATAGTTACGCAACAACGAATAATATCTTTGTCTTGAAATATACTACTAGTGAAAAAAAAAAGAAAACTAGATCGAGCATGTATTTATTTATAATTTTTTTTAAAAAATAGAGTTTCAACTTATAATGTTCACAGTCTGTTTACTTCACTTACTATTTATTATCAGACTAATATACCAATTAATTAAACTCTTTATTATTTTTAATGTTCAGCCAAAGTTCTAATCCCAGTAACTGCACTTTAATAATTTTTACAAAGTGGGTTTCTCTGTCGCTAGAGAAGGGACTAGGGAGACTCTGAACTTTCATCTCTTTGTTAGTAGAAGTGGTTGTTCCTTCTTGTAAGGCTTTGTTCCCTAAGGTAACAGAGTTACCGGTAGGGCTGGTGGGGTTTGTTTTTGTTCGGGGTCTGGGAAACACTGGTAGCTAGGATGGAGAATCTTATGAACAACTGGCGCAACTTGTCGCTAAACGATAGGGAAGGAGGTAAACTAGCAGTGAAGAAGGATAGAGCCTCCCATGAGTATAAAATTGTGGCAAAATTCCTAACCAAGAGAGCTTTGAACACTGATGCGGTAATCAGAACCTTTAGTCCTATATGGCGTTCAAGGAACGGGTTTAAGGTCCGTAACGCAGGGGATCACACTCTGCTGTTCGTGTTTGATATTCCGGAGGAGGATGAAAAAATTTTGGCAAGCGAACCGTGGAGTTTTGACAGGCATTTGGTCGTTCTCCAAAAACTGGATAATGCAGTTCCAGTACATGAAATGTCCTTAAACACAGTGTTGCTTTGGGTGCAAGTACATAACATTCCGGTTGGCTTCTTGAGCAGGGGTGTAGCTGAGGATTTATGTGACATAATGGGGATAGTGGATCGTAATTCGAGCGATGTGGAGGTTGACAGAGGCAATTTTTTCCGAGTCCGAGTGCGAGTGGATATCTCTCTACCTCTTTGTAGGGGACGAGTCCTATCCATTGAGGACGGTGAAGAGCATTGGGTGACGTTCAAATATGAACGTCTCCCTAATATATGCTACTTGTGCGGATGTTTGGATCACTCGGATAAAGATTGCAATAGGTGGATAGAGAGTGAAGGAACGCTAAAAGAAAGTGATCGAGTGTATGGAGCGTGGATTAGAGCAGACTTTATTACGGTGAGTCGTAAGTCAGTAGTGGTTGTGCCGGGGTTCTATGAGGATAGGAAAGTGAAGATGCCAAAGTCGTCCAAACCGGTGACTTGAAAGCGTTCATCGCCGGTGAAGGGAGACCGGGCAAACGTTACAAAGGAAGGGCAATTAGAGAAAACGGTTACAGCAGACACAGATGAGTGAATTACGGAATCATTAAATGCACCGGGGTCATCAAGTATCAAAACGACTAAGGGAGGCAATCACAGAATTAAAGGGGATTTATTTGACAACCAGATTTTGGAGATTGACAAAGAATTAAATGAGTTCGAAATTTCAGGGAATGTAGAAAGGGGACATACTGATAATCATAAAGAGATAGTTTCGGACTTTCCAAATAAGGATAAGGAGGAAATAAATGCAAGTGGCTCTGAGGGTGTATTCGAGAAGGGTGCTGGTCACGTGGCCAACTTAAGTGAAGACCCTAATACTATTAGTGAAACATACCAACCCAAGGTGCTTGGAAAAAATTCTGGCAGTGCACGAAAAGGGCAGACTTCAACCAGAACATGGACTAGAATAGCAAGATATGCACAAGCCTTGAATGATGGAGGCAAAGAAGGGATTGACCATTGCATTAAACGATCTTTCATGGAAGTGGATGGGTGTGAGGTTTAGAAGAAAAGAAGGTTAGCTCCTTCCAATAGCAAAACAAATTTACTAGTGGCGGAGGCTGATTGTCAGCCCCACCAAGAGCAATGAATCTCCTTTGTTGGAACTGTCAAGGGCTTGGGAACCTTCCGACAAAGCAGAAACTTGGAGATTTGATCCGGGCACAAGATCCCTCAGTCTTGTTCTTAGCCGAAACATGGCTTGATAAAGCAAGGCTAGAAGAAATACGAGTCAAGTTGAAATTTGGTGGTATGATCGAAGTATGTTGTGACACGAGAGGAGGAGGAATTGCAATTTTTTGGAAAAAGGATGTCAATTTCTCTTTAGGCACCTTTTCTCCAAACCATATCGATGGCATTTTGAATAAAGGGAATGAGGATGAATGGAGGTTTACAGGTTTTTATGGGGAGCCCAAAACGCAAAATCATCATCTATCATGGACCTGCCTTCGGAGACTAAAGACTAGGAATACGATTCCTTGGTTGTGTGTAGGTGATTTTAACGAGATTATTCGAAGTCATGAGAAAAAAGGAGGAAGACTAAGGCCTAAAAGACAAATGGTCGAATTTAGAGATGTTCTTGATGAGTGTGGATTCAGAGATCTTGGTTTTGTGGGAGGAAAACTCACATGGTGTAATGGCCATCCGGATGGCTTCACTATTTGGGAAAGGTTAGATAGAGCGGTAGCAACCATGGAGTGGATAGAAAAATTTCTTGCCATTAAGGTGATGCACTTGGAGTGTGGTTCGTCGGACCATAAACCAATCCTTATCTGCCTTAATGGGATACCAAAAATCCAACAAAAACCATGGCGTTTTGAACACATGTGGTTGGAGGAAGAAGGGTGTAAGGAAACAGTTGAAGAAGCGTGGTTACTTGAAGCTAATGGGCATGCCATGGATCGGGTTGAAGGTAAGATTGGGTGCTGTCAATCAAAATTGAAATGGTGGAGTAGGGTGGCTATTGGAAACATTACTCGGCAATTAAAGGAAAAAAAAAAAAGAATAGCTACGCAAGGCAGAAGATGCTGCAATAGTTGGGAAGTCCATGAATAGTGTGTTTCGGCTAAAAAGGGAGATAAATGACCTTCTTTCCAAGGAGGAAAAAATGTGGAGGCAAAGATCACGCACTTTATGGCTACACGAAGGGGATGGAAATACTAGATTTTTCCATAGTCAAGCTACTCATAGATTCCGGCGTAACAGAATTGAGGTGCTAGAAAATTCGGTGGGGGAAAGGTGTGAGGAAGAGGGGGAAATAGCAAATATACTGATTGAGTTCTATAATAATTTATTTTCCTCATCCTCTTCGGATTAGATCGAGGAAGCTTTAGAAGCCACTCCATTGGTGATTACAGATGAGACGAACAATGAACTTGCTGCCCCTTTTCAAAGAATTGAAGTGGAATTAGCTATGAAACAGATGGATCCACTAAAAGCCCCTGGTTCGGATGGGATGCCTCCATTATTTTTCCAACATTTTTGGCCAACCGTAGGGGAGGATGTGATAGAGGTAGTACTGACTTGCCTCAATTCTGGTACAATCCCTCCTTCCATCAATCGAACCTTCATTACACTCATTCCGAAGGTAAAAAACCCAATAAGAGTTTCTGAATTCCGTCCTATAGCATTTTGTAATACTCTTTACAAGATTATTTCTAAAGTTCTAGCAAATAGACTTAAGAAAATATTACCTTGTGTTATTTTGGAATCTCAAAGTGCCTTTCAGTTTAGTAAAGCTATTTCTGATAATATTTTGGTGGCATTTGAAACTCTACATCATATGAAATCTCAAAAATCTAAGAAGACCGGTTTTATGGCTATGAAGTTAGATATGATCAAGATGTATGATAGAGTTGAATGGAAGTTTTTGATAAAGATTATGGAGAAAATGGGCTTTTGTGAAAAATGGAGGTCTCATATTTTTGAGTGTATTAGCACAGTGTCTTACTCGATTTTGGTGAATGGTGAGCCTAAGGGAGATATTAAACCTTCCAGAGGGATTAGACAAGGCGACCCTTTGTCACCCTATCTTTTTTTGCTATGCTCAGAAGGGTTAAACAGGTTGCTCCAAAAGGCAGCTCATAATGACAAAATAAGGGGTTTCTCTTTATGTAAAAATGGCCCAAAAATCTCATATCTATTTTTAGCAGATGATAGCTTGGTGTTTTGTCGAGCTACTATGTCTGACTTACAAGAAATCCAAGCCATTCTCTCCTTGTATGAACGTGCTTCAGGTCAAAAGCTCAACCGGGAGAAAACTTCCATTTTTTTTGGCAAGGCAGCAAGTGAAGGAATAAGGAAGGAGATTTCGGACTTTTTGGGGGTATCAGAGGTAAAAGAATATGAAAAGTATCTTGGCTTGCCGGCGGTGGTAGGAAGGAATAAAAAAGCGAGCTTAAGATACATAAAGGAAATGGTATGGAATAAACTACAAGGTTGGAGAGAAAAACTCTTGTCACAAGAAGGTAGAGAAGTTCTATTAAAGGCGGCGGTGCAAGCAATTCTGACCTTTGCCATAAGTTGCTTCAAATTACTGGTGAGTCTTTACAATGAGATCGAGGCTATGATTCGAAAATTTTATTGGGGGCAGAAGGGGGAGCAAAGAAAGATCCATTGGAAAAAATGGGAAACTCTTTGTAAACCAAAGCTGGAGGGAGGAATGGGATTCAAAGACTTGGAGAAATTCAATGATGCAATGTTGGCAAAACAAGTATGGAGGCTGTTAAGGGATCAGAATTCTCTCTTCTATTGTGGCTTCAAAGCCAAATATTTTCCAAGGGGTTCGGTTTTGGAAGCTACAACCTCAACCGGGTCCTATGCTTGGCAAAGTATTATGAAAGCAAGGAAGGTAATCTCTAAAGGAATGAGGTGGAGGATTGGAGATGGGAAGAGCATTGATATTTACTGTGACAATTGGCTATCAGGTGGGGGGTCTTCAAAAGTTATTTCCCCACGGGTACCTAAGTTAGAGAGGGCAAAAGTTTCGGCTCTCATATCCCCTACTACAGGTACTTGGGATCAGACTTTATTGCATCAACATTTCTTTACTTTTGAAGCCAACATATCATGGCTATCCCTTTGTGTCTAACAAACCAGAGAGATGTATTAATATCGCCTGGCTATTCCAATGGAGAGTATTCAGTCAAATCAGGATATAAACAGTTGTGTGAGGAGGAAAATAGTTCAGCGGCATCGGCTTCAGATGGTTCTCTCTAGAAATCTTTCTAGAAGCGTATTTGGAAGATCTGGGTTCCAAACAAAATAAAAACATTCCTTTGGCAGGTTTGCTCTGATGCACTACCTACAAAAGTGAACTTGAAGAAGAGGAAAATCCTTGAAGATACACGAAGTAGCGCCTGCCTTTCAGTGTAAGAGACTACCCTGCATGCCATCTGGAGTTGCGAAGAATTACAAGAAGTATGGTTCCCCTGTTTCAGCTGGGTTAGAGCAGAGTACCTGAGCATCAAAGAGGTTCAGGAGTTGATTAATTTGGTCGAGATGCAGAAACAAAGGCTGGAATTGTTTGCGGTAGTGGCGTGGTTCATATGGAATCGCGAGAACAAACTACAGCTCAAAGAACCCAGCTTAGACAAGAGAAAAATTTTCAGTGCAGCAGCGCAATACCTCTCGGACTTCCAGATGAAATTCCCGATGAAAGAGATCAAGCCTCCAACGATTAAGGAAAAATGGAGTCCCCCTTTAGGCAAGTCGTGTAAAACCAATTATGATGGGGTAGTGTTTGAAGATTCGGAAGAGGCAGGGATTGGAGTGGTCGTTCGCAATGCTAGGGGAGAAGTGTTAGCTGCCTTTTCAGAGAAAATTCCCTACCCCGGCTCGATGGATTTGGTGGAGGTCCTAGCTGCAAGAAGGGCAGTTCTGTTCATTGTGGAATTGGGCATATCACAATCAGTCTTTGAAGGAGATTCAGAGGTAGTGTACAAGGCTTTGAAAGCAGCTGATGTGGGTCATTCTTCAATCGGTCAATATGTGAAAGACATAATGTCTATTGTTGGTTCACTTCGAACCTTTTCTTTCTCTCATATTAGGAGGCAGGGTAACTGTGTGGCTCATGCCTTAGTCAAGAGAGCAAGATTTTCTTTTCCGTTATTAGTCTGGATGGAGCATGTTCCTTCAGATGCGTTTCCATTTGTAGCTTCAGATTTCTAGTTTTCTAATAATATTTCGAGGTATTGATTCTTAAAAAAAAAGAAAAAGGAAAAAAAAAAAAAAAGAGAATTAAAGCCCACAATTTATATATAATTACTATGTACGTACATACCTTGGGGTGGGGGAGAGCATGACAATCTTGGAGAATAGATCAGGTCGCATGACAGAGGCGATGAGACCTATCATGCTTGAGATTGAATGGCCAACAAAGATGCAGGAATCAACTTGTAGCTCTTCTAAAATTGCAAGCAAATCATATGCAAAACCCTCAAGCGTGGAGTACCTTTCAAAAAAAAAAAAAAAATCAGGGTTTGTAGTACCCGCCCCCATATTATCATAGAGGATGACATGGTATTCATCAAGGAGATGAGGCACAAGGTACTTCAATTCCACACTGACTGATTTGTGCCAAACCCATGGCCTAGTACTATTTTTTGCTTCCCTAATCCTATATCCCTCACGTTGTGAGCTTCTCCCACTATCCCCATTATATTTCTCTGCTTTTCTTTGATGTTTCTCGTATTCCTTGGATTTGGTTTGGTTTTCTAGCGTGTCGGTTTTAGGTCTTTGGAGGCTATATATATATATATATATATATATATATATATATATATATATATATTCATGGATTTATATATAGCTATCACCGCATATCTTTGATGATAAATGACAAAGTAGCAAACACCTGTTACACATACATGTTTTTTGTACATTTTTTGGCTCTGCAAAGTGTGTGACGTGTCATTTTTCCTGTCACCGCACCGTTAGGCGTTAGTCCACAAAATGATACAGCGAGCGACACTCGAAAATCAAAGACTTTAATTACTCCACACTTAGGTTGCGTTTGGTTCGATGTAAATCGAATTCCGAATGTAAAATGAATGCAGGGGAAAATGAATTCCCATAAGGAAATTAAAATCCGGGCGTTTGGTTCTGCAATGGAAAATAGTCCAAAAAACGATTTCCAATGTTTGGTAACATTCTGAAAATACTATTTTCCTACAAATTTTTCACATTTTCTCAGCTTCCAAACAAATTTTATATCAGAAAATCCACCACCACCCACACACTAACACCCACAGAAAATCCACCACTATCCACACAAAACCCACCACCACACAACACAAAAACCACCAAAACACCACCACCCACACCACCACAACAACAAAAAAAAAATCAGAGATCAAAGAAAATGAAAATTAGACACAAAAATAAGTAGGAGGCTTGGTTCGGGTCAGAGAGAAAAAGTGAGATGAGAGAGAGTGTCGTGAGTGAGAGTGGAAGAGAGGGTGTGGTTCTTGAGTGAAGGCACTAGATCGGTGACATGCAGTGTCCGATCCGGCCTTGGTTGGTTGGAGGGAAAGAGAGAGAAAGCAGATCGACGAGTGGCAGACGACGAGATCGAGAGGAGATGATCTGACCCAGAGGAGGACGAGACGATCTAGAGGGCGGTGGCGACGGGCTTTAGGCGGCAACGACGATCAGACCCGGTTCAATCTCTCGCTCTTTATCTTTCTCGCTTTCTCTCTCTCTTCGAGTGTGTTAGCTCTCTCCTGTCCTTCCGCTTTGGCTTGGCGTGAGTAAGCTGAGAGAGTGATTAGGAATTTTCTGAGGATAGTGGAAATGGTTTGAAAGTAAAATAAGTGTGTAAAATGATTTACGGGTGTGGGGTGGATATTTTACGGTCAACTGAAATCTATTTTCAATTTGACCATAATTTCTTGTGTTGCCAAACACCAGCAACAGTGTAAAACAATTTTAGGAATTCAATTACACCCGAATCAAACGCAGCCTTAAATGAAAACTCTATTTCTTGCCATTTCCTTTTTCGAAAATTAAATTTAATCTCTCTTTACTTTTATTTCAATTATGAAATTAGTTCTTAAGATTTGATTTTTGTTAATTTAATCTCTAATTTTATTAAAATAAATCAATTTAGTCGTACCATCCAAATCTATTGGCAAATGATGCCGTTAAACAGTTTTTTATTTTTTATTTTTTAATTTCAGTCTTAAAAAAAATAATGCCCATCAAAAAAACAAAACAATTAAATGACATATACATTAGGATTTTTAATTTAAAAAAAAAAAAACTTTTAAACGGCATCGTTCAAGACCAGATTAACTCATTATTATAAAGTGAGGAATTGCATTCACAAAAATTAAACTTTAAAGACTAATGTGATAATTGACATAAACATCAAGAGACTTGTAAGGACACAATTGGACTCCCAAGCCCAAAGGACAAATGAACTTAGGCCCAAGAAACCCAATACAATAAATTTGTAAAGAGAGAGTTGGAAAACTGGGCTTTAATGAATCAGACAACAAGTAAAATGGATTCAGATGACAAGAAAATGAAGATAGACTGGTTTAATCTAAAGAAAATCGTCCTCAGCACAGTCCGCGAGGAGATCAGTTCTTATATATTTCTCTCGAGTTTGATTACAAGTTCAATTCTTGATTGCTACAGTGTTTTTCTCTTAATTTCTCCATCTTTTTCTCTTAGGACCTGCCTCCTATTTTATACTACGTCTCCCTTCTCATCTCTACCTTCCACGTAGACATTAGATTGCTTGTCTTGATCCTTGTTCCATCAGCACCTTCCTGAAGTCTTTGGGGGTAGCTATAAGGTTGAAAAGCACTGTTCAGATATCACTTCCTTATTAATGCGGTCAGGGAGTTAGCTACAGAGCATTTAATGCAGTGGTAGTAGCTTTCCTCTAGATATTTCTCAGCTCCCATTTGTCCTGTACGTCCACAGTGCATGTCCTTATCAACAGAATTTCCTGGAACGTCATTCTGGATAACTGAACACACCTTCTGACCCCTTCTTCGTTTAGCTAAGTAGATACTTTCCTCAGCTTATCTCTCCTAGCCTTTTCAGTCATAGCTAGCTCGTGAAGTTCAAAGTCTTACATTTTCCTTACTATTGACCTATCCTCGGACCACTGAGCCTCCTCGGACAAGGCCAAGGCCCAACATATACTTTTGGGCCCATTGTCCCTACAATAACCCCTTAAATTTCCGGTTTTCTCCTCCAATCCAAGGAGAAAAATAGGGTTTTGACTTTGGAGAATTAAATCCATTTGTTTCTCTGATTTCCACATGTGAGAGCATTGCTTCGCTTGTCCCGTAACTGTTCCTGACGCTTTAAAGTCTGCGATGTCTCATTAAATGCTCCAGGCGGCGCTTTGTTTCCCGCATCCTACGGTGAGATGTAGATCCTACGGCTGGTGTTTCTTTTCGAATTTTGGGCGAGATAACTCCCACTCAATTCTGCCTTCTATATAAGGCACTTGGGGGAAGTTATTTATCCTCATTTTACAAATTTTCAAGCTCTCCAGAAGTTCCAAACCCTCAAGGCTTCCCAAGTTTCCAAATCTTCCAAGTCCTTTTCTTAAAAAAAATTTAGATCTTTAAGAGGTTCAGGGATCAACACACGTGCTGATTCTCGTAAGTTCCTTCTTCTTTAGGTTCTTTTCTCCTCGACCAATCTCCTCGGCCTTCTATTTTGTGTTTCCTTTTCTTGAAAACTTCTTTCGCATCCCTTTAGCTCGCCTAGATGGGTAGATTTAAGCACCCTGTAGACTCTCCCACCAGTATGGAGGGCTTCAGGGCTAAGTACCACATTCCACAGGAAGTAGCCTTGCGGTATTGTGCTCTAGATCGGATAGTCACAAATAGAAATGAGGGGGAGGTTGTCATTCCTATGATCGCTTTCATAGAAGAAGGAATGACGCTTCCTATGGGTAGGGTAACCCGAGACTACCTAATCAACCATAGGCTGTGCCCTCACCAGTGTACACCCAACCTATTTAGGGTCCTGGGTAATGTAGATGCTCTCAACGAGCACATGGGGCTAAACCTTACTTGGCACGACGTCGTCTGGATGTACGAGTGCCACCTGCTTAGAGAGGCAGGATATTATCTTAAGTCTAGATTCTCGGTGGTCAGGCTTATCTCGTGCCTCCCTAAATCCAACAAGAGTATGAAGGATGACTACTTGATAGCCTCAGGGGATTGGCACGACGATCTGCACTGCCTTGCCCGGGAGGGAGAGCCAGGTGGGGTGCCTTAGACTTAGGTTTCCCTTTTTCTCTTTACATGGGCATTAGTCTAACAATCTCACCACTATCCCTTTTTTTTTTTAGTATCTTGTTTACTTCTGATAAACAACTCTGTTATCCTAACCGTGTCTTTGCTCCTCAGATGTTTTTGTAGATAAAAGGTACGAAGGTCCTAACCGCAACCTCGACAACTTTGCCGGTCTTAACAAGGTGCTGGGGTCAGAAGTGTTCATGAGTGAAGACCGGCAATTACGACCCATCCACCTCATACTTGACTTTGAGCTCTTGTCAACTATATTCTAGGACGTGGGCAACGCCATAAGAGCCGGTGATCCTAGGCTAGCCCAAATAGATGTTTCAATGCCTGGCTTCTTAGCCTGAGAAGACCTGCCACCCGTTGAGTTGCCTTTCTACCGCCCTCCCCATGAGGCAATAGCCCCGAGGGAAGATACAGCCTCCTCACGCCTGTCCCTGAGGGCTGAGATTGATCAATTTCGCCTCGAAGAAGAAGAAGAGGTGCAAGAAAGGCCCGTGGAGCTTTCAAATTCTTAGGGTGAATTTGACAGATTTTCCGTGGTTCGCTCTTTCAGACTTATAATTACCTGGGTGGATAATAGCTCGAGGAGGAAGAAGATATGGCCTTGAACCCGAGGAAAGGCCAGAAAGATCTCTTCGCCGGGAGGAGTAAGGGGTCGTCATCCAAAGAGGCCCCAAAGACTCAGCTCCCCCCTAATCTTCCCTCTCCCCCTCCTCCTTCGCCGCTCGGCTTGCTTCCCAATCCGAACTTGCAAAGGAAGAAGAGGAAAGAGAAAGAGACCGAGGAGAGGGAGATTGCCCCATCAAAGAACCCAAAACAGTAGAAAATAACTAAAGACAGAGCGCGGGAATCCTCAGTGGAGAGTAGGGAAGCCGAGCACTCGGCCAATGTGCACTATTCAACTTGGAACCCCAGGTTAGAGTTGGATGGCGCAGCGCTACCCTGGAACTCCTCTATCAGGGAGTTCTAGAGAGGCCACGCCCATCACGTGGCCGAGGCTCTAGAGCGTCCCCTCTTGCTCCTCAAGGACATGGATGCCTTGAAGCAAGTAAAGCAGCCAGAGCTTTTCTTGTCCTTGAAGAGGGACCTGGCCCTAGTAAGCCCCTAGGCACCCTTCACTTGTTTCCTTTCCTTCTCTTCTTTTTGTTTTTAACGTACTCCTTTATTGTCTATGTGCAGGCTATCCAGGAGGTTTTTGTGGCTGATGAGTTGGTCAAGGATGCCCGGAATGAAGTTAGGGTCGAGGCCAACATCCGTGCCGAGGCCAATAGGGCATTGGGAGCTGCTGAGCAGAAGAATAAAGAGCTCCAAGCCAATCTGATCGCGGATGAAAGGGAGTGAAGGAGCGCTAATGCCGGTCTGCAAAATGCCAGGACCAGGTCGAGGACCAACGCAAAAAGCTTTATCTTACTGAGATAGAGCTGGCCACTCAGAAACAACTAGTCCTAGAGCTAAAGGCAGAGCTGCAGAAGGCCAAGGAAGCAGCTTGGGTGGCCAAGGAAGCTGTTGTGGTTGCGGAGACAGCATCCTACGAATGTGGGGTGCAAGAAACAGAGATACGGTTGGCGGATGAGCTGCCGGAGGTGTGCAGGGACTACTGCAAGGAGGTATGGGTAGAAGCGCTTAACCGGGCAGGAGTCCTTGCTGCCTCCGAGTGGAGGAGTGCTGAGAAAATTTTCTACCCAAAAGACATTCGAGAGATTCCAGTGATGCTCCCTCCTCCCGCTACCCTTACTCTTCCCCCTTCTAAGCAGCCCTCTACCACCCAAGCCCCTCTTCCCTCTATTGGTGACCAAACCCAGGGGACTAAGGTGGCTAAAGGTAAGAAGGTTGTCCAAGAGGGTCCTTAGCCCGAGGATAAGGGTAAGGGTAAGGAGGTCAGACCCCCGACCAAGGCCAAGGACACCGAGGATGCTCTCACGACCAAGGATGTGGTCTCCAAGGCCAAGGAAGCTGAGTCCAAACCCAAAGCAAATGACCTCAAGTCTAAGACAGCTGACCCCAAAGAGGACCCTCCCCGTGCTAAGGCATAGTTATAGGAGCTTTTTACTTTACTTCTTTGTATTTTTTTCTCTCTTTTTTTAATGGCAATTCACCACTGTTTATAATGTACCTTCCTTTTAATCAATGAAAAGACTTCACTTTTTTATTTCATGAATCTTTCTTTTTCCCTGTAACCTTTATTCTCTGATTGGTGTAGTTACTGTTTTGCCCACTGATGAGACCTAGGACTGATAAGGTTGCTAACAGTAGTGAACTGTTACTACCCAAACTCTAACAAAAGCTAACAGTAATGCATTGTTGCTAATTTAGATAAATTAACCACGTATAAATAGTAAAGAAAATGATCACCTGTTTGCACTGAGCGCTGGGCCACCCACACGGAAGGCTAATTCTCTTGGAGATGAACAAAACACTTAGTAGAAAAAGATCTGAGGCACCTGACATAACCCTAGTTTTGCTCAACACTTAGGCAAATAATCAAGGATATTAGCTTGCCTAAGGCAGGTGATCCGAGGAGCCAGGTACAACTAGGGGTTCGTTTTAACACTTAGAAAAATTAATAAAGAGTGTTAATCTATCCAAGGCATGTGGTCTGAGGAGTCAGGCATGACCAAGGTTCTATTTAACACTTAGTAAAGTGAATTGAAGACCAGGCATAACTAAAATTCTGTTTAATACTTAGTAAAATGGACTGAAGTATTAATTTATCCAAAGTATGTGGTCCGAGAGACCAGACATAACTAAGGTTCTATTTAATACTTAGTAAAATGGACTGAAGTATTAATTTACCCAGAGTATGTGATCCGAAAGACCAGGCATAACTAAGATTCTATTTAATACTTAGTAAAATGGACTGAAGTATTAATTTACCCAAAGTATGTGGGCCGAGAGACTAAGCATAACTAAGATTCTATTTAATACTTAGTAAAATGGACTGAAGTATTAATTTACCTAGAGTATGTGGTCTGAAAGACCAGGCATAACTAAGATTCTATTTAATACTTAGTAAAATGGACTGAAGTATTAATTTACCCAGAGTATGTGGTCCGAGAGACCAGGCACAACTAAGGTTCTGTTTAATACTTTGTCAGATAATACGTAACGCATAATGTCATTAACAAAAGTGTGGCAGAAAAGATTTTCATTAATAATAATATCTACGCAGGTTATTTACATTCCAAGGGCGTGGGATAACACGTTTATCTAGATCTTCCAGATAGTATGCACCGATTCCAGCCACGGAGGTAATGCAATATGGCCCTTCCCAGTTAGGTCCTAACTTTCCCCAGGCTGGGTTCTTGGCAGTACCCAAAACTTTTCTCAACACCAAGTCTCCAGGCGCTAGTGGCCTTGACCTCACATTGGAGTCGTACCCCTGCTTGAGTTTGTGTTGATAGGACGCCAGCTGAACCATAGCATTTTCTCTTTGCTCTTCAATTAAATCTAAACTTTTCTCTAATAGCCCATCATTGCTGCATGGAGTAAAAGAGCTTGTTCTCAATGTTGGAAATCCTGTTTCAAGGGGAATCACAGCCTCGACCCCATAAGCCATTGAAAATGGCGTCTCTCTCGTGGACCTACCAGGTGTAGTTCGATATGTCCAAAGGACGTGTGGCAACTCCTCCACCCATTTTCCTTTTGTGTCATCCAGCCTCTTTTTGAGCCCACTCACTATGACCTTATTGACAGCCTCGGCCTACCCATTCCCTTGTGGATATGCCGGGATGGAATATCTATTTGTTATGCCAAGTCACAGCAATACCTCCTGAAGGCTTTGCTATCATACTGAAGACCATTGTCCGAGATGAGTGTACGAGAGATTCCAAACCGATTGACAATATTTTTCCAGACAAATCTCTTGGCATCCATATCCCTGATATTCGCTAGTGGTTCAGCTTCAACCCATTTGGTGAAGTAATCCGTGTTGACTAGTAACCATCTTTTATTCCCTGTTGCCTTAGGGAAGGGCCCTATACTATCCAAGCCCCATTTAGCAAAAGGCCAAGTGCTGGATAGAGGATTAAGGACATCTCCTGGTTGGTGAATGTTTGGGGCAAACCTTTGGCATTGGTTGCATTTCTTCATATACTCTTGTGCTTCCCTCTGCATATTTGGCCACCAATATCCCTAAGTAAGGGCTCTGTGAGATAAGGATCTGCCTCTAGTATGACTTCTACAAATCCCTTCATGTAACTCTTCTAGGAGTAGCTCCACTGCTTCAGAGTATATACACAGCAAATATGGTCCGGAAAAAGAGCGCTTGTATAACTTTTGGTACTCGGACAGCCAAAATCAAGGAGCCTTTCTCCGCACCTTTTCAGCCTCTGATTTCTCTTCAGGCAAGATGTCCTCCTTGAGAAACAAAACTATGGGGTCCATCCAGCTAGGTTCCACCCTAATTTGATGGATATGGACAAACCTCACTCTTCATCTCAGTAGGCTTACACAAATCTTCAACAAGGATAACCCAAGGCAAGCTCTGCGCCGAGGAGGTTGCAAGCGTAGTCAGAGAATCAGTATAGGTGTTTCCACTTCTAGGGATGTGTTGCAAGCTAAAAGATTCAAACCCCGACTGCAAATGTTTAACCCGACTTAAATATTCTTGCATTCTCACATCTCTGGCCTCTAGCTCTCCTTTTACTTAACCTAGAGGTGGCAAAATCTGACACGACCCGCGAACCCGACACGACTAACTCGTTTATAAACAGGTCATGGGTCGAGGTTAAATGAGTTCGGGTCATATTCGGGTCGACACGGCTAACCCGTTTAATAAATGGGTCGTGTTCGGGTTCACACATGTGAACCCGTCTGACCTGTTTGATCAGTTTAAATAATAAAGGCATTAAATTTTGTTATTATTGCTTAATTTTTTTGTTGTAATTATATGTTTATTACTATATTTATGGCTGTAATTGTATTTTAATTTTAGATATATAAAAATTGATAATCGATTATTTAGGTCATATATGACCTATTAATCAAACAGGTTATTAAACATGTTATTTGTATTAACTTTTATATGACTTATTAATTAAACAGGTTAAACGTGTCGGGTTGGGTCAACCTGTTTAATAAACGGGTCGGGTTAGGGTTGAGGATTCTTGACACGTTTACTAAACAGGTCAGGTTCGGGTCAACCCATATAGCAGAGTACTTATGGCTCGACACGACACGAACCCGACCCACGAACACGAATTGACACCCCTAACTTGACCCACCAGTAACCTTGAATCTAAGAAGGCCTCCATTGCTTTTCCTCCTATTTTTTGAACTATGGTCATCCCTACCAATAAAGCTTCATATTCAGCCTCATTGTTTGTGGTCGAGAAGCCCAATCTCTGTTGACACCCCATTTTGCAACCCGCATTTAACCTCACATGAAGGGTAAAAGGTAATTTCACGTTGGAAATATGCATCTTTATTCTGGTCACTAGATCATTAATCTCATTTCACCAAAATGATCTTGATGTTGTAACAATCAAATTAATTGGTCATAAGCCCTAATCGGACCATCAGATTGAAAGTTATCATCAAATCAAGTTCTAATGACCGAGATGCACTATCACAAATTGAGTCCGACTATATGTGATTATGAATAATTGATTTCAATTGGTTATAAGTGTAATTAATTTGAGATCAATGATGTGTCATAATTTGATTGATTAGGACTACATTTTATGGTAAGGTTGCATACACCTAATTAATTAGATAGTTAAATATTAATTATTCAATGAGTAATTTGTGCAATTATCTTTTAATTAGGGTAAATTTGGAACCAATTAAGTCTGAAATGGGAGTGATTTGAGCCATTTAAGGTTAATTGGGAGCTAATTTGGGACTTATTAATGTTAATTGTGCTGAAATCAGTTTCTAACAAATGACCTCTACTCACCATTTCATCGATATCTCTCAGAATATTTTGAATCTGTGAATGCGGTTAATTTTCCCAGAAACTAGACATCCGGGGTTTCAATTTGAGCACAAGAACGAGACAATTCTAGTCAGAATTAAGTCAGATATGATTATTCAAAGTTGGCTCTACAAGCTGTTACAGCAGCTACGGGAAAACCGAATTTTGGTTTACTCCTCACTCCCACCAATCTTTCCATTTAATGCACCAGATTTCCCCCAAGGCTAAAATGAGGTCTAGGTACATGATTCTTTTTCAACCCTCATTAAATAGCATTCCATTCATATTTCCTCCAGTACTACTATATAAACCCCCCTCTCTTTCATTCAAAAGCGCACAAAAACCCCCTCTCTTCCCCCCTCTTGAGTCACTCCCACCAATCTTTCCATTTAATGCACCAGATTTCCCCCAAGGCTAAAATGAGATCTAGGTACATGAATCTTTTTCAACTTTCATTAAATGGTCTTCCATTCATATTTCCTCCACTACTACTATATAAACCCCCCTCTCTTTCATTCCAAAGCACACAAAAACCCCCTCTCTTCCCCCCTCTCGAGTTCTAGTGAAGTTGAGTAGTCTTGTCATATCTTGGTCTTCCTGAGACTCAAGGTATTGAGTGAGACTCACTTTTCCTCTCCTAACTCTTCTTTTCTTCCACCCTTGGGACCTTTACCAAGAGTCTGCTCCTCCTCCACCATATAGATCTTGCATGAAGGTATAATTCATTTCTCTAACTTGTTTTTTGTGTTGTCATGATGAGAATTTAGGATTAAAGCGTGATAGTAACTATTTAAATTTCTTGAATATGTTTGAATGTTCTTAAATGTTCTTATGTGTTCTTCATATGTTCTTGGTTGTTCATCACATGTTCATGCATAACACTAGTTTTAATCTTAACTCCATATCAAAAATATGAAAAACATGTTTGTTTAATAATTTTTTCAAATCCTTGAATCTAGGATATCAAAATCCACACACATTCACTATAATTTATTTTTCAATCCAAATGAAATGCTTAATAAATTGAATTAGGGTTTATCACATGCACACACTTTAAATCCAACATGCAAATTGATTGATAACATACTGGATGATGTGATATGAATGTTGGCCACCATAGTCTAGAAGACCGGTTTCACCGAGTAAGGTGGGTGCCTAACACCTTTCCACCTTGTAACATAGCCTCCGAACTTATATCAAGGGTTAGTAGATCAAATGCTTATTCATGTAATTTTCAATTTTTAGATTGTAACTAGGAAATAAAGTCATGTACTTTATCTTAAATTGTATCTAGGACCAAAGCCATGTAATTTTCCTATGATCAATGTAAATTCAATTGAAAATTAATAAAATGAGGAATTTTTCAATTTTGGTTTTCTTATTTATCCCAATAATTAAATAAGTGGTGACTCCATTGTAAAACCCTTAATTTAAAGGGTAAATATAACTAGTCGAACCTCCATTTTGAGAAGCAATAACATGACTCCACCCATTCATATGGGTTTGGCCTAACATCCTATAAAACGAGCCTAGGGCGCGGTCTCTCACAATCTCAATGATTTCTCAATTGTGGTCCTCTTGGGAGATACCAGAACTAGCCCCACCCTAGATCCTCTGTGATTCGCTGCATTATCAACGTATACTTTCCAGGATAAAGGTTCTTGTAAGCAGACCACGTCAACTGATTTTCCATCCATGTCCTACTTCTCCATTCTTTCCTCTACTGGAGATTCAGCAAACTTGGCCACCAAATCAGCAAGGACCTGACCCTTGATAGAGGTGCGAGGCATGTACTTTATATCAAAAGCCCCTAACATTGTACCCCACTTGGTAATCCTTTCAGTGTAATCAACACTCCAAATAAGTGATTTAAGTAGAAGTTGAGTCAAAACAACAATTGTATGGGATTGGAAATAGTAGAGAAGCTTACGTGTAGCATGCAACACTGCCAAAATGGCCTTCTCCAGTGGTAGGTAACGGACTTCGGCTTCATGTAGTGACTTGCTCACATAATAAACTGGCCTCTGTACACCGCTATCAATCCATACAAGCACCAAGCTCATTGCATGGGAAGCCACATGTAAGCAAACAGAACCTCATCCACCTCATCCAACTCGGCCTCATGTAAGCAAACAGAACCTCATCCACCTCGGGCCTTGACATAATGGGTAGCCGAGATAGGTATTCCTTCAACTGCTGAAAGGCCAAGACACACTCCTTGGTCCATTTAAATCCCTTCCACTTCTTCAACAACTGGAAGAAAGGCCTACACCTGTTTGTTGATCGAAAAATGAATTGGTTTAGAGTAGAAGTCATTCCTGTTAACTTTTGGACCTCTTTGGGGTTCCACGGTGGTTGTAAGTTATTAATTGCTTTAATTTGGTCAGGGTTGACTTCAATTCCGCGATGGGTAACCATGTACCCCAAGAACTTCCCTGATCCGACACCAAAAGAGCATTTAGAAGCATTAAGTCACAGCTTGTGTCTCTTCAAGATCCCAAAGATATTCCTGAGATCATTAATATGCTCGAATTCCAACTTACTCTTAACCACCATGTCATCTATATAAATCTCAATGTTTTTTCCTAGCTGCAGCTCAAACATCCTGGTCATCATCCTCTGATAAGTAGACCCTGCGTTTTTTAGACCAAATGGCATCACCTTGTAGTGGTAATTCCCAGTAGGGGTGACAAAAGCTGTCTTCTCCTGATCATCCAGAGCTAGAGGTATCTGATGGTATCCTTGAAAGGCATCCAGAAAGCTCATCCGAGGATGGCCTACAGTGGCATCTACCAACTGGTCTATTCGAGGCATGGAAAAAATGGTACTTGGGGCAAGCTTTATTCAGATCTGTGAAGTCCACACATACTCGTCATTTCCCACTCTTCTTATTCACTACCACTGTGTTGGCCAACCACTCAGGGTAGAAAACTTCTTTAATAGCCCCAACCTGCTTAAGCTTATTCACCTCCTCCTTAACAGCGTCAAAATGCTCTTTAGATGAGCATCAAGGTGGTTGCTTCTTGGAGAGGACAGTTGGGTTGACATTCAGATGATGGCAAATGAAGTTTGGATCCATCCCAGGAGCTTCATAAGCATTCCATGCAAACACATCAATATTCCTCCTTAGAAATGCTAACAGTTCTTCCTTCTCTCGAGGAGGCAGTTGAGCTCACTTCTCCGGATCGCCATCTATAACAATTTCCTTCAACCTCTCACATTTTGCCCCGTCCGACACCGTATCCGTAGATAGGACCGGCACCCTTGATTGCTATGAGCCTCCCTCAGCAGAGGCCGAGGATTCAGCCTTGGGTTGATGCATAATTGCAGCCATCATGCACTGCCTAGCCATGGATTGACTCCCAACAAGCTCTTCAATCTGGTCCCTCGACGGATATTTCACCTTCAAATGCAAAGTTGATGAAACGGCCCTTAGGTCATGAAGCCAGGGTCTGGCCATAATGGCCGTGTAGGGAGAATAAGCATCCACCACAATGAAGTCCATCTCCACTACCTTTGAACTTGCTTGCACCGGTAGTCTAATCTGACCCCTCGGAATGACAAATTTCCCATCAAAGCTCACCAAAGGTGAATCATAGGCTGTTAAGTCCTCAAGCTTCAAGTTCAACCCTTTGTACAAGTCAGGGTACATAATCTCTGCTCCACTACCCTGGTCTACCACCACCCTCTTCACATCGTAACCTCCTATCCTGAGCGTGACCATTAAGGCATCATTGTGTGGCTATATGGTTCCAATCTTGTCCTCGTCCGAAAAGCTCAACATCGGTCGGATCTCCACTCTAGCTCTCTTCGGCACAGAATTAGAGTCCTTGCAGGTAGTCAAGCTACAAACATCACCTTGGAGGGGTGAGAACCAATTCTGCCAAAAGCAGCAAAAATGACATTAATTGTGCCCAAAAGGGGCCTTGAAGAAGCATTTCCCTGAGCCCTCGACCCTGCATGGTCTCCCTGACCATTGGGCCGATATAAAAACTGTTGTAACCTTCCATCCCTAACTAGTTGTTCCAGGTGATTCCATAGAGTTCTACAGTCCTCGATGGTATGCCCTCGCTCCTGATGGTACTGGCAATGAAGACTTTAGTTGTGCCTCATGGGGTCTCCTCCCATCTTGTTTGACCATTTGAAGTATGGCTCATTCTTGATCTTCTCCAAGACTTGATGTACTGGTTCTCGGAACATCGTGTTAACCACCTGAGGAGCCGTAGACCCAGATTGCCCGGCAAAATCCCTTCGGGGCCTATTATTATTGTATTTGTCCTACCTGAAATTCCTCCTGTCCTGAGGGATAACCTTATCCTTTTCCTTCCCTTGCTGCTAGTCTTCCTCGACCTGTTTGTATTCGTCAATACGATCCATAAGTCGACGCATACTCTTTACCGGCTTCTTGATCAAGGACTTTCTCAAATCATGTTCGGTAGGTAGGCCGACCTTAAATGTCCTTATAGCCACGTCATCAAAATCCCCATCGATCTCATTGAACATCTCCCAATATCTGTCCGAGTACATTTTCAAGGTCTCCCCTTCTCGGATGGACATGGATAACAGGAAATCCAAGGGCCAAAGAACCCTACTGCACGTGATAAAATGAGATCCAAACGCCCGGGTGAGCTCCTTAAAGGAATCAATGGAACCTGCACCTAGGCCATCAAACCACCTCATCGCCACAGGCCCTAAACTGGAGGGGAACACTTTGCACATCAAGGCCTCATTCTTGGAGTGCACAGCCATTCTTTGGTTGAAGTGGCTTACGTGCTCCACAGGGTCTGTTCGACCATTGTACATGGTGAACGTGGGATGGGTGACGAGGAAGTCTCCCCACCTCTATTCAGTGCGTGAAAGGTGATCTGGAAATTTGGTTGAGCGCTTTGCTCATCGCATCATTTCCCAAGCCTTTAGAAGATGAATTCTTGTTTCTGCGCTCATGGTGGTAGTCCTAATCATACGAGAAAGACTCACTAGGAGGAGTCTTTGATCTGCGTCTATAACTACTATCCTCTTCATCGTCAGAAGAGAAGTCAAAATTGGAGGGGGTTCGCCTTTGCCGTTCGTGGCGCAACTTCCTCTTTAAGTGATCAATCTCCAGTTGCATGACTTTGGTATTTTTCTCATGAGAAAGATGACCCCCGCTTCGAGACTAGCTCCTACTAGTATGAGTGGTATGCACACTAACCTCTCGGTCCCTCCTGTGTTCAAGATTAACGAAGTGATCTTGATGTTGGGACCCAATAGATTCCTCTAGATTCGGACCTGAACTTACCATAGTTAGACGTAAAACTCACTACCGCACTAGAATTTCCCACAGATGGTGCCAATTGTAAGGACACAATTGGACTCCCAAGCCCAAAGGACAAGTGAACTTAGGCCCAAAAAGCCTAAGAAAATGAAGATAGACTAGTTTAATCTAAAGAAAATCGTCCTCGGCACAGTCCGAGGAGATCAGTTTTTATATATTTCTCTCGAGTTTGATTACAAGTTCAATTCTTGATTGCTACAGTGTTTTCCTCTTAATTTTTCCATCTTTTTATCTTAGGACCTCCCTCCTATTTTATACTACGTCTCCCTTCTCATCTCTACCCTCCACGTGAACATTAGATTGCTTGTCTTGATCCTTGTCCCATCAGCACCTTCTTGAAATATTTGGGAGTAGTTATAAGGCTGAAAAGCACTATTCAGATATCACTTCCTCATTAATGCGGTCAGGGAGTTAGTTACAGAGCATTTAATGCGGTGGTAGCAGCTTTCCCCTAGATATTTCCCAATTCCCATTTATCTTGTACGTCTACAGTGCATGTCCTTATCAACAGAACTTCCTAGAACATCACTCTGGATAACTGAACACACCTTCTGACCCTTTCTTCGTTTAGTTGAGTAGATACCCTCCTCGGCCTACCTCTCCCAGCCTTTTCAATCATAGCTAGCTCGTGAAGTTCAAAGTCCTACATCTTCCTTACTATTGACCTATCCTCGGACCACTGAGCCTTCTCGGACAAGGCCAAGGCCCAACATATACTTTTGGGCCCATTGTCCCTACAAGACTAAATTGAATATTAATGTTCTTGAATATCAAAGAAAAAATGGAAATTCCAATTTTCACATTTTATTGAGGTGAACCTATAATACTTTTTTTATATAAAGAAATTATAATACTTGAAGTTGTAACAACATTCACACTAATGGCCTATTTGGAAGTTTAGAGAGGGAGGAGAGTAGAGGGGAGTACAGGGGAGGAGAGTAGTGGGGAGGAGAGTAGAGGGGAATGGTTATCCTCCACATTGTTTGGATGTTTTTAAAATTAGTAAGGGGGAAGGGAGTAATTAGCCCTTCCTCTTATTTGGATGTTTTAAAAATTAGGAGGGAGAGGAGAGGAAATGATTTAAATAGACAAATTTATCCCTATTTGAAAATGAACTTGCAACATTGGTCTATGATTGATTTGTTAGATTAAAAAATTATTTAATCAACATTCTCATTCCATCAAATACTACTAATAAAAGTATAAAACTACTATTAACTATTATAAAATAATTTTTATTACCTCAAAAAAAATTATAATAAAAAATCAAAAACCCCCTCCAATTTCCGATGAGATCAGGTCCAAATTATTGGGACCAATCCAGTACACTCCAATCCAGTTTCCATCACCTGACCATTAAAATCTCTTTCTTTCTTTCTTCATCTTCAACAATTTTCTCACTTCCCAAACACCTTAATAACTCAAAATACAATGTCCAAGCTCGAGCTCCAGGAGCTAGGGAACATGGGGCTGAAGCTCAGCTACGTGGGCTTCGGTGCATCACCTCTCGGCAACGTTTTCGACACAGTCTCTGAGGAAGAAGCAAATGCCTCCTTTCATGAAGCCTTTTGTCTCCGTATCAACTTCTTCAACACCTTTTCGTACGTATCCATCTATCTTTTTTTCCCCATTCCTGAAACTACACTCAATTTCTTTCTTTTTTGTATGTGTAAGGCTGTGTTTGGTTTTGCCTAGAAAAATGTAGGAAAGTTGAAACATTGAATTGAATTGTGTGTTTCTCAATTGATGTCTATCTGTTTGGTTGCTGAGAAAGGAAGAAACTATTGTATTTCTCGTAATGCTAGATGAAAAGACAAAAGCTTAGGCTTAATTAGTCTAACTTTTGCCCAAAATTATAATAAATAAAGATTATTTATATAATCGGTTTGTAATTTTGTTAATTTAGAAAGGGTAAATTGGAGAATTCATTTGATCAATAATTTATCTACTCTACTCTCCCTCCAAATCTCTCCAATTTGGAGGAATTAAAAATGAGGGGTTAGAGGTAGTTGAAACCCCTCCAAACCCCTCCACTTCCTTCCTTAAAAAACTTCTAAATAAGGTAATTGAATTACTTTCCCTCCCTTTACTCTACTCTCCCTCCTTTTTTAAACTTCCAAACAGGCCATCAAACTGTCAAAATAACTTAAAAGTTATTTTGACAGCTTAAACACCAAAAAAAGGCCTTTATCAAAGCTGTTAAATTTAAAAGGTTTTAGCAATTTTCTACAGTAAGTTGCTACATTATTACTAGTAACAACTTACTGTAGCAAGTTGCTACATTATTTTATTAATTTCTCTCTCTCTCTCTCTCTCTCTCTCTCTCTCCACTCTCACCTCTCTCTTCTCTTTCACTTCTTTCTTCTTTCCCTCCTTTTCCCAACAAACAATCCACATGCATTCTCGACACAACAAGTCTCATCGCCGCTCTCTCCTTCCCACCCATCACCATCTCGAAACCTTCCTCGCCAGCATTGGAGACGAACTCGTCAGAGCTTTCGAGTATCTTGTCGTGGATGAGGAAGTAGGCCTTCTGGGACAGTGAGCACACCAGTATTCTCCCGTTGGGGTCGCGGGTTTGTGATTTGTGGTGGTTGTGGGTTGGATAGTTTTTTTTTTTAGCGAAGGTGATGTGGTATGGATCACTCACTGGATCATTGGGTTGATTCGGTAGTTATGTGGGTTGATGGGTGTGGTTCTGACCGTTGGTTGTGATTGTTGTTTGTTGTGTTGATTGGTTATTTTATTGTATTGTTTATATTATTTTAATATATTATGTGTTAAAATAAAACTTTTGATGTTAGGTGTATTTAAAAGTGAGTTGTTAAAATAGATAAAATGACTTTTTAAGTTGTTAAAAGCTATTTTTCTGACATCTTTATTGTGAATGCTTAAAGCTAAAGAAATAACCAGTTTTTTATATATATATTTTTTTTAAAATGAATTTCTTTAGATAGTGTTGGTACTGGTGATTTATGACAACCAGCAAAATAGCGTTGTGATAAGTTTCAAAGCATATAATTACCTAGCCAGCGAAATGGCATTATCATAGCACTATGCTTACCCCTATCTATATTTTTTTTTTTGAAAGAAAACATTTTATATTGAGACACGTAAAATCTTAGTCGAACTTTGAAATCCCAGTTGATAAGGATATACATCATGAAAGTACAGGACAAAGGAAAGCTATGAAATATCTAAGAGAAAGCTGCTACCACCGCATTGAATGCTCTGTAGCTAACTCTCTAGCCACATTAATGAGGAATTAATACCTGAACAGTAATTTTCAACCTTACAGCTACTCCCAGAGACTTCAGGAAGGTGCTGATAGGACAAGGATCAACATCAGCAATCCAATCTACACGTGGAGGGTAGAGATGAAAGAAAGAAAATAGTATAAAATAGAAAGAAGACCTTAAGGGAAAGGGGTCGGGGAATTAAGAGAAAAATACTGTAGCAACAAGAACTGTGCTTGTAATCAAATTCAAGAGATATATACAAGAACTGATCTCCTTGGATTGTGCCGAGGATGATTTTCTTTAGACAAAACCAGTCCATCTTTATTTTATTGTCATTTGGATCCATTATAATTGTGACCCAACTCATTAGAGCCTAGTTTTCTAACCCATTCTCTACTAATTCATTGTATTGGGCTCTTTGGGCCTAGACCCTTTTACCTTTTGGGCTTAAGAACCAAATTGTGTCTTTACAGTTCTAATTTGAATCTATAACTTAAATTACTTTTTTGTTCACCCATAACAACCAATAACAACCTGTGGGGTCAAAGAATTTGGCAACCCCGGCCCACTTTATACTAAGCCCAAGACCCACGCCAAGGAGGAAGAAATGCCCGAGGACGAACGAAGAAAGTCCAAATTGCTAAGAAACATCGCCGAGGACAATCCTGTTCTCGGCCAACCGAGATCATAGAAGGAAAGAGCGGCACGCCATCAAAGGCAGCCTCCCAGAGCATCCCAAGAAAAAGGACAAGTACAGTGGGTCAGCCATGGAAGCATGGTGAAGGAGCAATTCAAGGAGAAACTGTCACCTCCGCATTAAATGCCCACAACTAACGTTCTAGCCGCATTAATGAGGAAATGACTTCTGAGCAGTGCTGCCTTGGTTGCTGCAACTCACAGAAGGTTTGGGAAGGCGGCTGATGGGACAAGCACTCGAGTAGTGACTTGCATGATCAACAAATGGAGGGCCAAGATCAACTGAAAGGGGATATATAATGTAAGAAATCCTCCAGAAAAAGCGGAGGGATGGAGAAATAGAGAAGACGGTAGCAATTTGGATGATCTTCGAAACCTTTGTAACCAAGCACTGAAGAGATAATAAGAACAACAAGCTCCTCGGATAAGGGCCGAGGGCAGAATTTCACACTTTAGCCCACGTCCTTGTTATTCAATCCACCCATAACCATGTTTAGTTGTTGTAACCCTCACTAAGGCCTAGTTCTTAAACCCATTCTCTATAAATTTATTGTATTGGGCTAGTTGGGCCTGAGTCCACTCATCTAATAGAAGAAGTGCTCAAACCCAATCCCTACAATTGGCGTCGTTTGTGGGAAGAACTTGTATGTTATTAAGGGCAACAATCAAGCATGGTAGGATCAGGCCCTCATCAAGCAGGCTCCCATCAGCCTGAACTGGCTAGATCCCAACAATAGGGTAACTTTCCCAACCTTGAGCGTGATCGAAATGAAGAGAATGGAAGGTTTCGAGAGGGAAGTGTGCGCACCACTCAAACTAGCAGAAGCCATTCTCTTGTGGGTAGTCACGTGCTCCAGAGACAAAATAACAATCGGGCCATGCAACCAGAAGAAATTAGAAGTCACGTATCCCCGAGACAGAATGATAAACAGGCCATGCAGTGAGAGATAGACGACTTGAAGAGAAAGCTGCGCCATGCACAACGAAGGCGATCTCATTCTAGCCTTGACATGCCCTCTGATGATGAAAGCGATGATGACTATAGGCAAAGATCGAGAACTCGTCCAAGCGAGACCTTCTCTCATGAAGAAGAGCACTACCAGAGGCGTAAACGTAAAAGCCCACCTCCTAGGGGCTTGAGAAATGATGCCATGAGCAGGGCACTGGATCAACTCTCCAAATCACCTTTCACACGCCACATAGAAGGGGCTACACTCCCTCGACGATTCCAGCAGCCAACCTTCACCATTTATAATGGCAAAACAGACCCCGTGGAGCATGTGAGCCAGTTTAACCAAAGGGTGGCAATCCATTCTAAAAACGAGGCGCTAATGTGCAAGGTTTTCCCATCTAGCTTGGGACTAGTGGCGATGAGGTGGTTCAATGGCTTAAAAACGAATTCCATAGATTCGTATAGGCAGCTAACCCAAGCCTTTGGCTCTCGTTTCGTTACAAACAGCAGAGCTCCTCGGCCCTTGAGTGCATTATTATCGTTATCCATGTATGATGGAGAAACTCTAAAGGCCTACTCGGACAGATATTGGGAGATGTATAATGAAATGGACGACAATTTTGACGATGTCGCCATCAGCACCTTCAAAAATAGTCTCCCAGCTGAGCATGGCTTGAGGAAGTCTCTGACTGGCAAGCCTGCCATCAGTGTGCGCCAACTGATGGATCGGATCGATAAGTATAAACGAGTAGAGGAAGACTAGCTGCAAGGTAAGGGAAAAGAGAAGGTTATCCCTCAGGAGAGGAGGGATTTCAGGTCGGACTGACATAACAGCAACCGCCCGAGGAGAGATTTCGTAGGGCAATCCGGAGCAACCAACACACAGACTGTCAATGCTGTATTTCGAGAACCAGTACATCGGGTGTTAGAGAAAATCAAGAACGAGCCATACTTTAAGTGGCCGAATAAGATGGCGGGAGAGTCCATGAGGCACAATTAGAACTTTTATTGCCAATACCACCAGGACCACAGACATACCATGGAGAACTGCAGGAACCTCTGGAACTATTTGGACCAGCTAGTTTGAGAAGGAAAGTTGAAGCACCTTCTGCATCATTCCAGTGGTCATCAAGGCCAGACCCGTCAAAAACCCCAGAGAGATACTGTCCTAAGGCCATCCTAGGGATGATCAATGTAATCTTGGCCGTGCTAGGAAGAACAGGCACGCGCCCTTCACAAGTGTTATCCGTGGCTCAGCGGCCCGCTGAGGAGTCCCAGCCAGAGCCAAAGAGGGCCAGAATGAATTTTCACCCAATCTTGAGTTTTTCAGAAGAAGACAAGATCAGAATCACCCAGCCCCATGACGATGCGCTGTTGATCACTCTCAAAATCGGGGACTACGATGTGAAAAAAATGATGGTGGATGGTGGCAGTGCTGCCGAGGTTATGTACCCCGACCTTTACAAAGGGTTGAGGTTAAAACCGGAAGATTTGATACCCTATAACTCTCCTTTGATGAGCTTTGACGGGAAACTTGTTATTCCAAAGGGCATGATTAGGCTACCCATCCAGACCGGCCCAAAGATAGTAGAGGTGAACTTTATCGTGGTGAACACCTACTCTCAATATACAGCCATCGTCAGTAGGCCCTGGCTCCATACCTTGGGGGCTGTTGCCTCCTCCTTGCATCAGAAGGTGAAATTCCCGTCAGGGGACCAGGTTCTCGAAATCCGTGGTTGCCAATCCACGGTAAGGCCGTGTGTGGTGGTAGCCATTTCACATCGGCTCGATGCGGAGTCCTCGACCTCTGCTGAAAAGAACTTATAGCAATCAAAGGCCCCGATGTCGCCTCCCGATACAGCTGTCGAGAAGGCAAAATACGAAGATCTAGAAAGGGTGGTCATTGGTGGTGACCCGGAGAAGTTTTTTCAGGTAGGGGCTTAGCTACCTCTTCAAGAGAAGGAGGAGTTGATTGAGTTTCTCAAGAGAAATATTGACGTATTTGCATGGGATGCTTGCGATGCTCTGGGGATTGATCCAGCCTTCATCTGTCACCATCTCAATGTCAACCCGTCCATCACTCCTAAGAAGCAGCCACCCCGGCACCCATCAAGAGAGCACGCCGATGCGATTAGGGATGAAGTGGTGAAGCTCAAGTGTGCAGGGGCTAACAAAGAGGTTTTTTACCCCGAATGGTTGGCCAACACCGTGGTGGTCAAGAAGAAAAGTGAAAAATGGTGGGTTTGTGTAGACTTCACGGACCTAAATAAAGCATGCCCAAAGGACCTGTTCCCCATGCCTCGGATAGACCAGCTGGTGGATGCAACAGTGGGCCATCCTCGGATGAGCTTCTTAGATGCCTTTCAAGGCTATCATCAAATACCACTAGCCTTGGAGGATCAGGAAAAGATAGCCTTCGTGACACCTATCGGGAACTACCACTACAAGGTAATGCCGTTCGGTCTGAAGAACGCAGGGTGCACCTATCAAAGGATGATGACGAGAATGTTCAAGCCGCAATTGGGCAAGAGCATCGAAATCTATGTTGATGATATGGTGGTGAAGAGTAAAGTGGTGTCCGAGCATTTAGGAGACCTCGGCAGCACCTTTGATGTCATAAGGAGGCACAAGCTGCGCCTAAATGCTTCCAAATGCTCATTTGGCGTGGGATCAGGCAAGTTTCTAGGCTACATGGTTACTCATAGGGGAATTGAGATTAACCCTGACCAGATCAAGGCTATTAATGATTTAAAATCGCCGCAAAACGCCAAGGAGGTCCAAAAGCTTACTGGAATGATCGCAACCCTGAATCGATTCATTTCCAGGTCGGCGGATAGATGCAGACCATTCTATCTCTTGATCAACAAGTGGAAAGGATTTGAGTGGTCCGAGGACTGTATTATGGCCTTTCAGCAACTCAAGGAGTACCTATCCCGGCCACCTATCATGTCCAGTCCTGAAGCCGATGAAGTCCTATACGCATATATTGCTGTGGCCCCTCATGCTGTGAGCTTGGTGCTAATACGGGATGACAATGGCCTTCAAAAGCCAGTCTATTACGTGAGCAAGTCGCTACATGAAGCTGAGGTCAGATACTTACGTTTGGAGAAAGCCATACCAGCTGTGGTCCATGCTACATGAAAGCTTCCCCATTATTTCCAAGCCCACACAGTGGTTGTTCTAACCCAACTACCCTTGAAGTCCGTACTTCGGACTGCTGATTACACTGGAAGGATTGCCATATGGAGCACAATTCTGGGAGCTTTTGACATCAAGTACATGCCTCGGACCTTTATAAAAGGCCAGGTCCTAACTGACTTGGTGGCCGAATTTGCTGAACCACCAATAGAAATAGTAGCAGAGGAGCGAAACATGGATGGAAAATCAGTTGGGGTAATCTCTATGCCAGGACCCCCATGTTAGAAGGTGTACGTTGATGGCGCAGCAAATCAAAAGGAGTCCGGAGTGGGGCTAGTCCTAGTATCTCCTGAGAAGACTATCATAGAGAAATCCTTGAGACTTGGGTACTCGGCCACAAATAACGAAGCCGAGTATGAGGCCTTGCTATAAGGAATGGCCATGGTGCAGAAAATGGGAGGAAAAATAGTAGAGATGTTCTCGGACTCGAGATTGGTAGTGGGCCAGGTAAAGGGAAAGTTGGAAGCTAGAGACGCAAGGATGCAAGAGTACTTAAGCCAGGTCAAGCGCTTGCAGTTAGACTTCGATCTTTTCAACTTGTCACACGTCTCCAGAAGTGGAAACACCCATGCAGATTCATTGGCCACGCTTGCTACCTCCTCGGCAGGGGGTTTGCCTCGAATTATTCTTGTCAAGCATTTAGATAGAGCAAATGAGTTTGCAAAAGGCATGGTTCATATCCATGAAGTCAGAGTGGGTCCTAACTGGATGGACCCTATAGTGAGATTCCTCAAAGATGATATTCTGCCCAAGGAGAAGTCAGAGGCTGAAAAAATACGAAGAAACGCTCCTCGGTACTGGTTGTCTGAGGACCGCAAACTGTATAAGCGCTCCTATTTTGGGCCATATTTACTGCGTATTCACCCTGAAGCATCAAAATTACTGCTTGAAAAGCTGCACGAAGGGATCTGTGGGAGTCACACAGGAGGAAGATCCCTGTCGCACCGAGCCGTTACCCAGGGATATTGGTGGCTGGGGATGCAGAAGGAAGCTCTAGAATATGTTAAGAAATGTGACCAGTGCCAAAGGTTTGCCCCAAATATTCATCAGCCAGGAGGGGTCCTCAACTCTTTGTCCAGTCTATGGCTGTTCGCCCAGTAGGGCCTGGATATTGTAGGCCCTTTCCCCAAGGTAATAGGAAATAAGAGATATCTGTTGATCGGCATAGATTACTTCACCAAATGGGTTGAAGCTGAGCCATTGGCCAACATCAGAGATGTGGATGCTAAGAAATTCATCTAGAGAAACATTGTTACACGATTCGGGGTCCCTCGTACCCTCATTTCAGATAATGGACTCAAATTTGACAGTAAAGCCTTCAGAAGACACTGTTGCAAACTGGGGATCACAAACAGGTACTCAACTCTAGCTTATCCTTAGGGAAATGGACAGGCCGAAGTTGTCAACAAGGTTATAGTCAATGGGCTTAAGAAGAGACTGGATGACGCCAAGGGAAGATGGGTAGAAGAGCTGCCACACGTCTTATGGACTTACCGGACTACACCACGACGGTCAACAGGGGAGACACCTTTTGCCCTGACCTATGGGGCCGAGGCTATTATCCCTCTAGAGGCAAGCTTCCCAACACTAAGGATGAGCTCCTTCACTCCAAGCAGTAATGACGAACTACTAGGGAAGAGCCTAGATCTGATCGATGAACGAAGAGAAAAGGCGGTGATCCAGTTGGCCTATTACCACCAGAAGCTCAAGCAGGGATATGATGCCAATGTGAAGCTGACAAGTATAGTGGGTCAGCCATGGAAGAATGGTGGAGGAGCAATTCAAGGGGAAACTGTCACCTCCGCATTAAATGCTCACAACTAACGTTCTTGCCGCATTAATGAGGAAATGACCCCTGAGCAGTGCTGCCTTGGTTGTTGCAACTCACAGAAGGTTTGGGAAGGCGACTGATGGGACAAGCACTCGAGTAGTGACCTGCATGATCAACAAATGGAGGGCCAAGATCAACTGAAAGGGGATATATAATGTAAGAAATCCTCCAGAAAAAGCGGAGGGATGGAGAAATAGAGAAGACGGTAGCAATTTGGATGATCTTCAAAACCTTTGTAACTAAGCACTGAAGAGATAATAAGAACAACAAGCTCCTCGGATGAGGGCCGAGGGTAGAATTTCACACTTTAGCCCACGTCCTTGTTATTCAATCCACCCATAACCATGTCTAGTTGTTGTAATCCTCACTAAGGCCTAGTTCTTAAACTCATTCTCTATAAATTTATTGTATTAGGCTAGTTGGGCCTGAGTCCACTCATCTAATAGAAGAAGTGCTCAAACCCAGTCCCTACACAACCCATCACTTATAATTTGTTGTGAAAATGTTGTGGACATAGCATTTTTAGAAAAGTGCTTTTAGTAGAAATTGTCAAATGTTTGGAAATTTCACTAATGATGTTTTTAGAGGAATTAATTTTAGCAAGATTATTAAAAATGCATTAGCGAATTTGTGAAAAAAGAGAGGCTAAAGTGTCATAATGAAGTTAAAGAAGGTCGACCCAAGTAAATTTGAACTCCATTAGAGTAAGGAATCAAAAGCAATTCACACTAAATCCAAGTCAAACTTGGATTAGGATTCCAGTCTGTCAAGTTTTATTTCAACTTAACTTTTGACTCATATGTCATATTGTGATGATTCAAGTTGGGTAGGAAAGATGACTCAAAGGGATATAATTCTTTAGTTCATGAAAAGTCCAAATTATTACGTTTAATGGATAAAAAAAGTCAATTAAGCGGGGCATGAAAATCTGGAATTTTTTTTTCCAAATGAGAATTCTACTTATAATAGGATTTTTTGGTCCTCCTTAAAAGACTCTTTTGATCAAATTCAAGGGAGAGCAACCTTAGAACAAAATTACGTTTTTTTTTTTTTTTTTTTTTCTTTTCTTTAATGTAATAACTTGCTAAAAACCTTGTTAAGGCAAGGAATGAAGTCCAACCTTTTATTGGTATGTTCTTAACAATACTTTGATGATTTTAGTGCTTAAATTATGGGTAATTATTGAGTACTCCCGGAGTACCAATAATCCATACTCCCCCCTCTCACATAATTATATGTCCCACTAATTAAATTCATGGTGGGACCCACAATTCATGTGAGAGAGGGGGAGTACGGATTTATGGTATTCTCAGAGTATTGAATAATTTTCTTTAAATTATTGTGTTTTTGATTGATTAATCTATCTAGTTGAGTTATAAAATGAAAATGGTTAGAACTACAAATAAATGTGTTGCTTGTGGATCCCTAAGCCTTAGTGTTTTAAGAAATTGTTGTTTTCCTCAAATTAATTTTTCTTTACCAACCAAATTTTAAATTCTCCTCAAATAAATTTTATTGTTTTAATTGTATATTATCTCTTGGATTGCTAATCCCTTCTCTATGGATTCAATCTTAGACTTACTAAGTTATATTACTTTGTGACAATCCTGCACTGAGGAGCATTGAAGTCGAATAAAAAAGATTGACGAAGACCATCTAAAAACTCTTGTAATGAAACTTGGGAGCCACCAACACCCCCTACATTAAAGTCAATCTTGATGCAGCAGTGAGTGAAGACAACGCACATGCAATAGCTGTGACCAGTGGTCCAGTGACAACGACCACGGTTTTATCAGTGTGGACTGAACTGTGTGAGATAACATACTATTAGTAGCAGAAGAAAAGGCAGTAGTGTTGGCTTCCATCAGTAAATCAAAGGATTAGGTTTATAGTAGGAGCATGTTATCTCTGAAGGAGATGCTCTCTCTCCCTCTTCAATGATCCACAATATCCTCCCCCACTTTTCAATTGAACCTTTCATTAGCGAAACTGAGGAATATTACAGTAATTGTCTATAGCCTTCGAGTTTATAGGTAGATTGGCAGAGTCTTTAATTTTATGGCCCATAATGGTAAGATGGGCTTGTTTTGTGTGAAAAAAAAGGGAGAATAAGATCTCATCTCCACTGTTCCTATTGAATGCTTTTTTTTTTTTTTTTGTTTCCAAGCTTGATGTGGATATTTTTTTTTATTTTGTTTGTTCCCTCTTTTTGTGATTAATGAAATACTTATTCATAAGAAAAAAATTACAAAACTAATCACAAAATAAACACAAGGTAATTACATATTTTAAAGACATACTATTAAGAATAATATTTTTAATTAATAATTAAAGCACATGCCAAAGGATAAAAGAGGAAAGTCTCAAGCGTACGGATTTCTAACTGTACGCCAAGATCAAATCTGGGAAACGAGCTCCTATAAAGAAGAAAGAAAGTACGAAAATAAATAATAATAATAAATTAAAAAAAAAAGTTTCTAGAACAAGAATAGTGCAATAAGATTAGCTAGCCAGAGTCATTATTGCTGAGCTCTGTGAAGTGATGTGACTCTCCCGCACGATTGGGTACTAATGCGGACAGGTGTTGGATCACCACTGAGCCACGATAGTGATTGAAGATCACACGAACTTTGCACAGCCCATTTCACCAAAAAGCACAAACACATAATATAGACTATCATAATAATTCATACAGCAATATCGAAACGAATGTGCCTGAGAAGCACCGGAATCACGACGTCCGGCGAGCTCAACTGGGGAAGATGACCGTCCGATGACATGACTTCGACGATTGACTCGCCGCCGAGGTTCTGATGCAAGTATTCCGACACCACGACCGGCACGGCCAAGTCCTTCATGCTCTGTATTATGTGGCAAGGCACGGTCACCAAGCCTAGTACTTGTCTCATATCGCATTGGAATATAGTTTGGCCTACGCTCAAGGCTATGTCTGGTCTCATGTTGAATAGGGTCCGGCTGAATTCTTGGACCGCCACTGAATCCATGTCTCCGCCCACGGCCAGTGGTGCGAACCCAGAACACCATGCCTTGTAATTTGACCTCATCGCTTCGAATAACTGGTCCAGATCTTCTTGCTCAAATCCTCCATAGTAATCCACATCATTCAAGTACCTTCTCAATCCAAAAAAAAAAAAAAAAAAACTAATTAAGGTCATTTTTTAATACGAACTCCATACTTAAATCATTTTACTCCAATATTTTAAGGGCGTTACAGGCTAACACAAGTGCACGACAACGACATACACAAAGAGCCAAATAGTCCAAATTACCAAGTGATTGACTTGTTTAAACCATAATTTAATCGAAAAGAAAAGTACTCCGCTACGCGCTGATCAGGAAAGTTCTACGTACGTACCTTGGAGAGGCGGAGATCATGACGAGCTTAGAGAAGAGATCGGGGCGAGAGATGGAAGCGATGGCACCGACCATGGCCGAGACTGAATGACCCACAAAGATGCAGGACTCAATTTGCAGCTCTTCTAGAATGGCAAGCAAGTCATAGGCGTGTCCCTCAAGAGTCGAGTAGCGTTCGAAATCGAAGTACTCGGGGTTGGTAGTACCTGCACCCATGTTGTCGTACAAAACAACTCGGTAGTTGTCAACGACGTGAGGAATAAGGTGCTTCCACACAGACTGGTCGGTACCAAAGCCATGAGCTAGGACAAGGTTTTGAATTCCGGTTCCTAGAACCTTGACGTTGTGAGCTTCTTCAACGATCCCCATTTTTTTTTTCTTTCTCTCTTGGATTTTTCTAGATTCCTTGCTCGTTTATTGGGTTTCTCTACAGTTTTGTAGTGTGAAAGCGTGACTTGGATTGAGGTAGAGATAATTCGCACCACATATAGGCAATGATAGGATAAAGTGGACCAAAAAAAGTTAAACTATCTGGTGCGGCTAGAGCATATATCTGGCTTTGTAGGTCACTGATCTGATCTCATCGAGTGGCTATTGTTCGCTGACCAAAAGGAAGGAATAGATATTTTAACTCTCTCTGAAGTGTAACAAGGGGTATGTAGTGTGTGATTGGCGTTGATTGATTGGTTGTTTGTACCCATATTTTTCATTAATGAGGCTTTGTAAACAACAACCTTGCACCACATGACAAAGTACCCTGGCGGCCTGGCCAGTGACGGAGATGGATTTTCTTTTATAGAAAGAGACAGGCAGGTCCATTATTCGAGTCCTGTCATTGTCTTTAATCTATCTTTTTTATTTATTTATTTTTGGGCTGAATGATGATAGTTAATACATTAAAAATGTATAATAACCCAATTTCTTTTAATGCATATGTCAACGAAGAAAGTTGAATAGATCCAAGGCCGGCTCAATTCCACTTGTGTAAAAAAAATTTAAAAAGTCTCAAGGCCCCCAAAATTATATAAATATGTCTCAAAATTTTAAAGTGATAATTGAATTTATTTTAAGAAAAAAAAATATAGGAGGGTTTTGCAAGTCTCCCCCACTTCGACTTGAAGAAGGCCCCCCAAAATAGGTGTCTATATAAAAATATCACCCAATTAAAACTATGGACTATTTCACAAACAAAAAAAATCGGTATGAGTGTGACGAATAATTACTGACAATTTTTTTTAATAACTTATAAAAAATAAGTTATGAAAACTTAAATATAAAACTAAATTAGCAATTTTGCATCCTAAAAAATAAAACTTTAAACAAAAAAATGTATATAATATTGAAAGTCAAATAAACTTGTGGGGCCTGAAATTTGGCATCCCGGCCCACTTTGTGTTGAGGGCCCAGAGCCCAGGCCGAGGAGCCCTACTGCCGAGGACGTATGATGAAAGCCCTTTAGTGGCCCAAGAATGTGGCCGAGGACGATCTCACGCTCAATGCCTCACAAAGCGCCTGAAGAAAAGGACAAACTCAGTACAAGAGCAGTACAACGAGAAAGCTGCCAACACCATAATGTGGAGCCCAGTGCCTGACAAGCCCATACTCCATACCATGCTATCCAGCTTTTCCCAACCACTCTGACGTATGGATTGATGGGACGAGTAACTACCCCAAATAAGGAGAAACCGACACGTAGATGAAGAAGGGGAAGTGAATATTAGTATAAAAGGGAAAAGAGAGCTAAAGGAAGAGGGGGGGGCTTCCCAGGAACCAGGGAGAAGGGGGAGAACGAACTCATAAAAAAGAGGATGGTGAGGACGAGACGCTCCTCGGACAAATTCTGAGGAGATAGATCTTCACACCCTATCCGTGTAAGGCTTAGCCACTCAGGCCAAACCCATCTTCGGATGGGCTTCCATGAAAATCCCGACGAAACCGTTGCCCAGCGACCAAGGTCTAGCCTTTTCCAAACCCACTATCTACAAATCGTATTGTTTGGACCCTTTACACACAAGCCCAATGTCTTCCTTGGGTCGTAAAAATCGTGTCCTTACAATTGGCGTCGTCTGTGGGAAAGGCTTGCACGTTGGCGCAGGTGGCGGTGCAGTCAACTCTCTAGCAAGCAGAGGTTCGCGGAGTTTCCTTCATCTCCGGCGACATGCAGTTGTTGCCTTGACATAAATTTCTGCCAGGGGCTACGCCTTGCAGTGCCAACGGCGCGGACAGCTCCAGGGGCTTCTGACCTCAAGCCGGCTCTCCCCGCCCTGGCCTAGGGGCTCACGTTCGAAAAATAAACAAGTACATAAAAGAAATCTTACAAGTTTTGGATAGAACCAAGGCCTTGCATGGTCCTCGGACTCAAGCCTATGGGGAAACCAAGTACATAAAAGAAATCTTACAAGTTTTGGACAGAACCAAGGCCTTGCATGGTCCTCAGACTCAAGCCTATGGGGAAACCAAGTACATAAAAGAAAAACCACAAGTTTTGGACAAAACCAAGGCCTTGCATGGTCCTCGGACTCAAGCCTATGGGGAAACCAAGTACATAAAAGAAATCTTACAAGTTTTGGACAGAACCAAGGCCTTGCATGGTCCTCGGACTCAAGCCTATGGGGAAACCAAGTACATAAAAGAAATCTTACAAATTTTGGACAGAACCAAGGCCTTGCATGGTACTCGGACTCAAGCCTATGGGGAAACCAAGTACATAAAAGAAAAACCACAAGTTTTGGACAGAACCAAGGCCTTGCATGGTCCTCGGACTCAAGCCTATGGGGAAACCAAGTACATAAAAGAAATCTTACAAGTTTTGGATAGAACCAAGGCCTTGCATGGTCCTCGGACTCAAGCCTATGGGGAAACCAAGTACATAAAAGAAAAACCACAAGTTTTGGACAGAACCAAGGCCTTGCATGGTCCTCGGACTCAAGCCTATGGGGAAACCAAGTACATAAAAGAAATCTTACAAGTTTTGGACAGAACCAAGGCCTTGCATGGTCCTCGGACTCAAGCCTATGGGGAAACCAAGTACATAAAAGAAATCTTACAAGTTTTGGACAGAACCAAGGCCTTGCATGGTCCTCGGACTCAAGCCTATGGGGAAACCAAGTACATAAAAGAAAAACCACAAGTTTTGGACAGAACCAAGGCCTTGCATGGTCCTCGGACTCAAGCCTATGGGGAAACCAAGTACACAAGAAAAATTACAAGTTTTGGACAGAACCAAGGCTTGTATGGTCCTCGGACTCAAGCCTATGGGGAAACCAAGTACACAAAAGAAAAATTACAAGTTTTGGACAGAACCAAGGCCTTGTATGGTCCTCGGACTCAAGCCTATGGGGAAACCAAGTACACAAAAGAAAAATTACAAGTTTTGGACAAAACCAAGGCCTTGTATGGTCCTCGGACTCAAGCCTATGGGGAAACCAAGTACACAAGAAAAATTACAAGTTTTGGACAGAACCAAGGCCTTGTATGGTCCTCGGACTCAAGCCTATGGGGAAACCAACTACCTAGAAGAGCCAACAGGGGGTTTGGGCACGACCTGGACGTTACCTGGACCTTAGAATCTATCCGAGGAGAATTCCCCGTTGATAATCAGGCTAACCCCTAAACTACATGGATTCCCCGATCTATCCTCAGATCCTCAACACCTAGAGGATTGATGCCGTATAAGACAATGTGTTGCCAAAAACACACAGTCGAAGTCCCTCACTGCTCGGCTACCCTCTCGGACAAATTATTTAGAGTTTATCGTTCTCGGACGATCGCCTTGCATGCATTACGAAGCACTCGGCCATTATCCCGATTAGTTTTATGAGTTTTAATTCACTAGGAATTATCATTATTATGCTTGTTAATGTCGGTAAACTAGAATTAGTAAGTTTCTGTTTCAAGGTTTCCTACTCTAAGTATCATCAAAGGAAAGCACACATGTAGCATCCCATGCACAAAATAATTGTTACAGAAAGGAAAAATATTTAAAAAGAAGTAAATTCATTTTTTATTAAGACAAAGAAACAGTACAGCGTACATTGAAAGAGCATAAATAAGCTCATACTGAAACTAACTACATAAGCGAAAAGAAAAGACACAAGGGAGCGAAGGAAAAGCCGAAGAAGAGGTGCAGACGAGAGACATGCTGCCGTTCCAAAATTTTGTCTAAGGAGACCATTCCTCAATACTTTTACATGCCTATAACTCAGGCAGCAAAAGAGCCCAACTTCGGGCTAGCACCGTTAAAGAAAAGGTACAGGGAGCCGGAGGTTGATGAGCCTCCACGTAACCACGCCTGCGATAGAGCAGACGGCGCTGATGGCGGAAAACCTTACTTCTGACGCACCAAGAATTTGATGCGACCAGTACCTGCTTCGGATTTTGACTGAAAGAGGGAGGAATACCATTTCCCCCTTGCCAAAGCGGAAGATTATCTTGAATCTGTGCCTCCCCTGTCCAGGCCACACCACCTTTAGTCTCGGGAGGACCCGGTGCCTCTGTGGCGGGTGTAAATCCTTTACCCCTATCCGTGTCTCAAACATATTGCACAAAGGGTGGATAACACTGAATATGAAAACTGTGATTATAGCTGAAGGATTATGGTTTTGAAGAGAGCTGGAGGGTTTGTGTGTAAGTAGAATAACCTCCTATCCTACTTATATAAAAGGTAAGGTGGTGACATTCAATTCGTGCTACTTTCCAAGGAATGCTGCAGACAAGGCAGCTCTGGCACGATTTCCAACACTATCCACCACCACAAGATTTAAAGGTCCTCGTGAAGGCGCACCTCGAATATTGAAACGTCAGAGGACACTGCGCGGGTGAAGAATAAAGTAATGCCTCTTAATCCGGCACATCTCCCACGCAAATGGAAGAACACAAGCAGCAGTAAGGTACGGAACTTGAGTAAGTCACGAGGTGGGCTCAGCATCATCAAAATCCCCCTTCCCAACTAAAAAGTCGGGAAGCAGGATTTTGAGGGGCTATTGTGGGGCCTGAAATTTGGCATCCCGGCCCACTTTGTGTTGAGGGCCCAGAGCCCAGGCCGAGGAGCCCTACTGCCGAGGACGTATGATGAAAGCCCTTTAGTGGCCCAAGAATGTGGCCGAGGACGATCTCACGCTCAATGCCTCACAAAGCGCCTGAAGAAAAGGACAAACTCAGTACAAGAGCAGTACAACGAGAAAGCTGCCAACACCATAATGTGGAGCCCAGTGCCTGACAAGCCCATACTCCATACCATGCTATCCAGCTTTTCCCAACCACTCTGACGTATGGATTGATGGGACAAGTAACTACCCCAAATAAGGAGAAACCGACACGTAGATGAAGAAGGGGAAGTGAATATTAGTATAAAAGGGAAAAGAGAGCTAAAGGAAGAGGGGGGGCTTCCCAGGAACCAGGGAGAAGGGGGAGAACGAACTCATAAAAAAGAGGATGGTGAGGACGAGACGCTCCTCGGACAAATTCCGAGGAGATAGATCTTCACACCCTATCCGTGTAAGGCTTAGCCACTCAGGCCAAACCCATCTTCGGATGGGCTTCCATGAAAATCCCGACGAAACCGTTGCCCAGCGACCAAGGTCTAGCCTTTTCCAAACCCACTCTCTACAAATCGTATTGTTTGGACCCTTTACACACAAGCCCAATGTCTTCCTTGGGTCGTAAAAATCGTGTCCTTACAAAACTATTTTCTTTTTTGTATATAAATGTTAAAAAATTTTACTAAAATTTTTTGCCTTGGCCTCAAATGTAGCCAGCCCTGAATATATCTAAAAACTAGAATATTGGAAATTTCCAACACTTAAAGCTTTAGGGTCTGTTTAGATAACATTTATTGTTGAAAAATAAAAACTGAAAACACTGTAGCAAAATAATTTTTAAATGTGTGAATAATACTGTGAACTCAGTTTTAAAGAAAAATTTGCAGAAATTTGTACTTGCGAGTCCCGTGAATATTGCACGTGACCCACACAAAAAACACTAAACATAGAAAACTTTCATTTTCAATGCAATCCAAATGTAGGCTTAATGTCAAATTGTCTAAAAACTTCACAACAAGTTTTGAAACCAAGTTTCAAGTTTGAAACTCTCTCAAAAAAGTTTCAAGAATACTTTTACTTTAATAATGATAAAAATGGCTGTTTTATCTTTCTTGTATCTCTATACAGAAGATAATTACTATAAAAATCATAACATAGCAATATAAGTATAAAGACAAATTTGCTTGAATGTTTTGATGAAGTCTACCTAATCGTTGTCGTACTTTTTTTTTTTAATACTTTTATCTAATTAATTCAATCAAAATCTAATAGTTATTAGATCGAAAAAAAAATAAAAAATGAAAGAACTACAATTAAACTCCTTAAACAAACTTCAAATTGAGCATATTAATATATTATTTATAATATCAGGTTTATCCAATTATGGTTTTTAATAATCTGTCAATGAACAAATATTAATATTTGTGATAAATTGAAGAAAATTTATTATAATTGACAATAAATTTGAATACATGTATATTTAGTTTACAAATTAACTTTTTTTTTCTTTATCTTCTTTGATAGTCTATGGATCATAAAAGTAAAATTTTTTTTTCCAAATATGTTATGATTTAAACTTATGTCATCAGTTCTATAATAATTATTTTTTCTTATCACATCAAAACATCATTGATTTTTTTTTTTTTTTTTTTTTTTCACATAGTAAGGATTTGAACTTAAATATGTATATGACAAAGAAAAATTACACAATTTCAACTAATTGGAAACCCGACTCATTTTAAAAGCTTCATTTTGGATAAGAGGAACCATTTCTAAATTTTGACAAAACAGCGGGGACAACATAATATTTTTATTAAAGGACCTCATTAACACCATAAAATTTTAAGTTATAGAACAAATTTGAAGACTTTGGATTGGGGGACCACGGCCCCTCTGGTCTCACTCTCAACTGCCTGCCCAAGAGGCCACGGCAGCTACTTTATGATTGATGGGCACTAAGCAAAAGCATAAAGGCCTTCCATCACGGCAATTTTTTTTCTTTCTTTTAAAAAAAAAAAAAAATTTATTGTATTGTTATAAATGTTTAAGCAAATCTCATTTTTCTATAATAAAAAAAAAAAGAAAAAAAAGAAGCAAATCTCATATTTCTTGTCACATCATGATTTCTCCTATTTCTATATACATATTTATATTCAATAGTTTAGGAAGAAAATTATTCACACCGAACATAGAAATTCAATGCATAAAAATGTTGTGTAAAATATGAGAAATTCCTCTTTTTCCCGGTATAAATTTATGAATAAATTACAAATGACACATTTTAACCTTTTTTTTTTAAAAAAAATTCAGTCTAATTTTGTAAATTTCAATTTGATCATTTTAGTTCTTTAAATTTTACTTTAATTAAAGTAGTTGTTTAGTCCATCATGTTGTGTTGTTAGATGTCCTAAAAATGAAGTCATTTGCTGATGATGCACAAAATTGTCAGTGAGTTGATCGTCCACACACGCGCCAATTGAAGTACCTGAAGAATAAAAAGAAACAAAGAACCTACAGAGGGCACCGGTGGGGTGCCGGCCAAAGATCCTCTGAAGGTTAAGTCAGTGATCGAAGAATTTCCAAGAATTTAGTAGTGTGAGAGCTAGAGATTTTTTACGTACCTTAGAGGAGAGGAGGCTTGGTGTTTATATAGTGGTGTAGAGCTGACTAAGATCCCTTGAAATACGGCAACTTTCCTTATGGAGAAGATTTGGAGTTAAGGCCCTGAGATCTTAGGGCTTCCCTTCCATATGGGGAAGATTCAAACGTGTAGTAGGGTTTTCATGGTGTGCAAGTTATTTCCATATAGGGATGTATAAGTAGGGATCATGCAAGAGTTGGTGGGGCCCAATGTACTAAATCATCGGTGTGCATAGCCATTTGTCGGGTTCATGCTGGCCATTTGTCACATCCATCCATCGGGCCCCCTTCATCTCTCCTGTCATGCCACCTCCAATCCATCCATCGGCCTTTATGCGTATGTCACCCGTTGGGAGCAAGGGCCTAGTACCCGACGGGTCTCTGTAAAGCTAACGGTTGCTCTGAGACGATCGTATCGTCGGGTCCTTATGGAAACAAAATGAGAAGTATATCTCGACAAATCATCAGGCAAAGTGTTTTCATCCTGACGGGTCAGAGAGTCGAGAACATTTATGTCAGAAATATTCTTATCATTTGGTATTTTCTTTTAGTCTATTTTTTTTTTTTTTTAAAAAAACTAATAAATTTTTTTAAAATATAACAAAATAATTTTTGTTTTAATCTCTCTCCAATAAAATCTAGTAAAGTTAGCCCAGGTGGTGTTGTGCAAGGCCAGGTGAGACATTCGAATGAAGCCATTCGAAGCTATCGCCTTTTAAGCACAACAAGTGCCAAGTGGTCTTGCAGCAAACCAGCATGGCTCATTGAGGGCCTCAAGCAAAGCACACACTAGGAACTCACTTCAAGTTACTCTATAATTTCTCCGACTTCAACAATAAACTTAACTCAAACTCAACTGTTGTTGCATTATTTATGTGTAACTGTGAAATCAGGGACAGAACAGGATTCAAACTTAGGGGAGACCGAAGTTTTTTGTTCAAAATTAAAAAAAAAAAAATAGAATATCAATACTAGAGGTTGACAAAGTTGCATTAATTTATTAATTATTATTTGTATTTTTTCTGTTGAAAAATTTTAATAATAGGATTTTATAATCAAGAATTTTATAAGTCAATTGTCATGTCTTAATATTTTCAAGATCTAACTAATGTGTGGATGGACAATCAATATGTGGCATAGAAGTTGTCTCTATGGCTATGAGGGTGTAATCATTTGAGAGGGGCATAGAGCTCTTAAGTGAGAGAGAGAAATTAGGTAAAGGTTATTGGGTTTTTGTGATTTTTGTTTTACTAGGATTTGTAATTGATTTGTTGTTATTGTTTTTACTTATACCAGATTTATGATTAGCTCAAAGATTTTTCTTATTATCCGAATATGTGCATTTTTTATTATAAATTTTTCTTGTTACCTATTTTTGGATTTCTTGGGTCAATTTATAAATTTTGGGGGAGTATATAAATTTAAGAGCCAGAATTTAAATTCTTTTTGTTAAAATACATACTAATATTTTTTTTTTTTAAAGGTTGAGGGGGCCATGTTCCGTCCCTGTGTGTAATCATAGAGAGGGAAAATGGGCACCAAAGTAATGACTTTGACCGTGAGCATGACTAATAACTAATAAGCCACTAATTAGTTGCTTTTGCTTCGAAGGCTGCATCCAATCTGACGAAAGGAATAAAGAAAAGAAGTTGTTCTTATAAATATATAAATAAAAAAGAAGTTGTTTGGTTCCAAGTAAAGTGATGATTTTTTTGGCTGTATATTTGTTTGAATATGTATTTGAATGATTTTTTTTTTTGGATACAGTATTTGAATGAATTAAATCTGTGTATAAAGTTCTACAGAAATTTGGTTTAATTTATTTAGTTGAATTTTTTTTTTATATAAAAAATATATGTATAGAAAGTTTGTTGGGAATTTTGTTTTATTAAATCATCAGTCACACATTAGGATTTGTTTTTCCCAGTCGTAATTAAAATTTTAATTGATATAGATTTTTGGTTGAGTTTATGTATTCTCAACGAAGAGGAGCTTTAAAAGAAAAAAAAAAAAATCCTTCTCTTTTTTTCTTCCTTCAATTTGGAAAAGGGGAAAAAATCAATTTCCATTTTCAAATTTTTAAAAATTATAATTCAAGAATTTTTTAAATATCAAATTAAAAAAAAAAAAATTGATTCCTACCAAGACTCCATTTTATAAGTGTAATGCTACATGTATTCGAAATATTAAATATTTTTTTATTGTTGAATAAGAGATTTGGAGTTCGAACCTTGTTTACACCAAAATTAATTAGTGTCTTAACCTGAGGAGAAAGAGCAATTATTATGTATGATCATTTTAATTTTATTATATATGTGTGTGTGTATATATATATCCTACTTTTTTTTTATGAAAATAGGGGGTGTTTGGTACATGTTTTCAAACAACAATTTTCAGTTTTTAAACAACATTATACGTATTTCTACACACTTTTTTATCCACACGTATTTTCACACATGTTTTCAAATAACAATTTCCAGTTTTTAAGTACATGTACCAAACACCCCCTATATATCCTACCTTAGTATAACATGACGTATCTTGCTCCATGCGAGTATCAACAGTATCACATCACTTTTGCTATGCTCTAGCCTCTAGGGCTACAACCACTGGCGGAGCCAGAGGGAGGCGAGGGGGGCACCTCTCCTAAAATTTTCTAGCATTAATAGTCTAAAGTAATTATTTACTGACATGGAGGGGGAAAAATGAAAAAAAAAGGACTTCTACTTGGTTGAAAGTGACTCTGACATAGAAAAAAAATTCTCAAACACCAAACCATGTAAGCTTTTCACCAATTTCACTATTCTTATAAATAGCTTTTGTCTTGTCCTACATATTGCACCTATTTCACTATTTTTTTATTTTATTTTATATCATTATTTACACCATTTTCACTATTTATGATACTTTTCACAGCATTTTATCATTAAATAATGCAAGAGATGTTACAAATTTTACTACTTATGTCTTACAAATTGGCATGTCACCAATCACAAAAAAAAAAAAAAAAAATTCAAACGTTTATTCATTATATTTTTTAAGTAACACTAATAACATTTTTACTCCATCAATTTGTAAATTTTTTAGTAGCTATGAATAGGTTATTTTTGTTTATTTATTTTAATAATATGAAATATATTCATATTTGCTTACAATTGTTTATTTATTTTGTTATTATTGTTGATTAATATTTTTTAGATTAATTTCACTTTTAATATCGTCTTTTAATTTTGCCCCCTCTAGACTAAAATCTTGGCTTCGCCACTGGCTACAACTTAAAAGAGCAGATCCCACAAGACTTATTAGATCTCCCCTATGAGAATCCACTTCATCATCATATTACACGTGAAATTCGTTGGAATAAAGTGCCAAATCGAGACATCAAAACCTATATGCGTGTAGATAATTATTCTAGGAGATTATTTTGTCAACTTTATTTATTTATTTATTTATTTTTTTTTATACTAGATAGAATTTATACTCTAATCTGATCTAAGTGTATGTGTGTGTGAAACTCCCTCCTAGAGACTTGAACCCCGACCCTTACCCCCCACATCCCACAAGCATTTATACTTGTGGAGTGACCACCGCACCAAGGATGCGCGATGGGTATTATTTTGTCAACTTAACCATGGCACTTTGTAGAAACTCCAAAAAATTAAAATAATAATAATAATAATAAAAGAGAGAGATGACTAGTGCTTAAGGTGGTCCACATTATTTAGGTAAGAAGTGTTCCAAGACCACCAAGTGGTCATAATCAGCCAAATAAAATAAAACAAGACCACCAAGTGGTCGTAGAAAGTAGAATGAATTGGAAATGTTGCTAAAGGTTCCATCGAGTTGAAGAGTGAAGACTTGAATTAAGTTTGTCACAAAGGCATCACGACAAACAGGACTCCCATTTCTTAAAATCTTCCACTAATGTATGGAAGTAGGTACACTAATTATGACAAATTATGCATATAAATGATAAGATTTGGACATATAATGTTTGCTTCGTAATGATTGCAAGATTCGAACTGAAATTCTCATTTGAAAATACGAAATTTTATAAATTGAACAAGCTAGATACAATTTATTAGAGATAAACTTAAATGCATGTTTTAATTTTAAAATTAAATCAATTTATTTCTATCGTTTTGTATAATCTCACATTTTATTAGATACAACTTAGTCATATATTTGATTCTCAAAAAAAAAAAAAAAAAAAACCTTATCTAACATATTTGTGTCAACTGCCTTCGTATTAGGAAATAAATAGAATCATGAAATCAATACGTCACAAAGGGAGAGGGAGGGAGAGTAGATGGTAGTAAAGTAGAGTTGACCCAAAATTAGCCTATTTACTGCCAACTCTATTCTACTCTCCTCCACTTCCCCTCTCCCCTCCCCCACCTTAATCCAACCGGGCCATTAGTCATAAAGCCAATAAATAAAGAGTCTCTTGATTTGGAATAATGCGGAGGACAAAAGTGCATTGAGAAAGAATTATTATAACTTTGTAAACCACTAAATTATGTAAGATACAAAATAATTGTTTCTTAATGTATTGCAGTATATTTATTGTTACTTAGATTAATTATGGTTGCTAGGTAAAAAGAATATAGTAAAATAACCACCGTGCATTCTTGGCGCGATGGTGAGTCAACAAGTATAAGTGCTTGTAGGGTGTGGTGGGGACAAGAGTCGCAGTTCAAGTCTCCAGGAAGGAGCTTCATACACTTATACGCTTAGATTATGCTAGAGTAAAATTTCTATCTTATATATATATATATATATATATATATATATATATAAAAGTTACAGTAAAATAAAATATCCAAAGTTTTTTTTTTTTTTTTTGAGAAGAAGTATGGAACCACTTTATTGATCTATGGAAAATTATGGTGTTACATCAACATAAACTAGGTAGGAATTGTCTGGTGAAACAGATTTCATCCATACAGTTAAAGGGGAAGACTTTCTAACTCTCCTAACCAAAGCATGAGCTACTCTATTGCTCTGCTGCCTAACATGAGAGAAAGAACAGGTTTTAAACAAACTCATTAAAGACTTACAGTCTTTTACAATATGTCCAATACTAGACCGGTTTGGACAGTCACCCACTAATGCTTTTACAACAAACTCCAAGTCTCCTTCAAATATAGCCTGTCTTAAGCCCAACTCCTCCATAAAGATCATTGCTCTCCTTGCTGCCATCGACTCAAGCACTTCCATTGTTGGCGGCATGTCTATTTTTTTTGCTAGTGAGCCCATGACCTGACCCAATTTGTTCCTCACCAAAACTCCAATCCTAGCTTTTTCTTCCTCCACAAAGTATGCTCCATCATAGTTCACCTTGTAAGTACCTTTTGCTGGTGGTGACCAACACCGAGTCTATGCCTTTTTCCTCTCGGGTTTGCAATCTAGTTTCCCTTGGAATTCCGCTAGCACAACTTCTGCCGCTTCAAGAATCTTCTTAGGTGGCAAATTTGGCTCATTGAAGTGACATTTATTGCGTCTGCCCCATATGAACCAAGCTAAAACTGTGAATAGCTCAAAATTTTCCTTCTGTTGCCTTACACAGAACACCAAATCCACAAAGGAGCCCGAAACCAGGTGTTGGCTACGTAATTTATTAAAACCAAGACCTTAACAGCATTGCACTTTGTCACAGTCCTAGAGAGCGTGGAGGGCAGTTTCACTTGCTCTCCCACAGTTGTTGCACAACGAAGAGCTTACGACTTTACGCCGGTATAAATTCGCCAAAGTTGGGAGGGATTCAGTGCATGCTCGCCAACAGAATTGCTTTATTTTGTTTAGAATCTGCAAACTCCAGATTCCTTTCCAAAAGTTCCTTAGGTCTGCACTACTGGACCCTGATGCAGCCTCCCTATTTTCCAACTCTCCTAGTAGCTGATAACCAATCTTGACCGAATAATTTCCATCTCGACTCCGCGGCCATACAAGACAATCCTCTTGTATCATTTTGCATAATGGGATGGCCTTAATTCTTTAAGCCATATAAGGAGCAATTTTCTGGTCAATCATTTGCTCACTCCAGTCCTTTGTTGTCTGATCAATGAGTGAACAAACACTAGAGTCATCTCTAATAGCTTGCATGAGTGGTACTGCCTTTGCTGGAAAACACCTAGGAATCCAATTGTCATGGAATACCCGAATTGTGGCCCATCACCAACTCTCCATAACATCCCTTTTTCAATGACATGCCTTGCTTTAAGTATACTCTGCCAAGCAAATGATCCCTTCTTTCTTTTTACTTCAAACATCGAACCTGTAGGGAAATATTTTATGCTGAACACCTTATACAGTAGGGAATTTTTATCTGTTTGTAGCCTCCATATTTGTTTGGCAAGCATAGCCTCATTGAATCTAACCAAATTTTTGAACCCCATTCCTCCCTCTGATTCCGGTTTGCATAGTATTTCCCAACTCTTCCAATGGATTTTTCTTTGGCCACCATGTTCGCCCCACCAAAATTTTCTGATTTGCATTTCAATTTCCTTGCACAAATCCACCAACAATTTGAAGCAACTCATTGCGAATGTAGGGATAACTTGTATCACCACCTTGAGCAAAATCTCTCTCCCCGCTTGAGATAGGAGCTTTTCTTTCCAACCTTAAAGCTTTGCCCACACCCTTTCCTTGATATAATTGAGACTCACCTTTTTATTTTTTCCCACAACAGCCGGCAAACCAAGGTATTTTTCATACTCCTTGATTTCTGGGACCCCTAGGAAATTTAGGATTTCTCACTTCTTTTCTTCAGCCACTGCTTTGCTAAAGAAGAGAGTTGTCTTCCCATGGTTTATTTGTTGACTGGATGCCCCCTTATATAATGATAGGATGTGTTGTATGGCTTGCAAGTCTTCCATCCTTGCTCGGCAAAATAATAAACTAATATCTGCAAAAAATAGGTGAGTAATCTTTGGGCCATTTTTATATAAGGAAAAACCCTGAATAAGATTATCCCTTGCAACCTGTTGAATCATTCTATTCAACCCCTCCGAACACAATAAGAAAAGATATGGTGACGATGGGCCCCCCTGGCGGATTCCCCTAGTAGGAGAGATTTCACCTTTGGGTTCCCCATTTACTAAGATTAAGTAGGACACAGTGCTGATGCATTCATGGATGAGGGTCAACCAAGTATCACAAAAACCCATTTTTTCATAATTTCAATCAAAAATCGCCACTCCACTCTATCATACGCCTTACTATGTCTAACTTTAGGGTCATGAAATCTGTTTTCTTTGATTTTTGTGTCTTTCATATGGTGTAATAATTCAAAGGCCACCAAAATATTATCTGAAATAGCTTTATTAGACTGAAACGCACTTTGTGACTCAGAAATCATATTTGGCAGAATTTTTTTAAGCCTATTAGCAACAACCTTAGCTACAAGTTTATATATGACATTACAAAGAGCTATGGGGCGAAATTCTGAAACTACAGTAGGGATTTTTACTTTGGGGATTAAAGTAATAAAAGTGCGATTAATGGAGGGAGGGATAGAACCTAAGTTTAGGCAGTTTAGGATTGCACATGAGACATCCTCTCCAATAGAAGGCCAGAATTTTTGGTAGAACAAAGGGGGTAATCCATCGGGTCTTGGTGCCTTTAACGGTTCCATCTGCTTTAGTGCTTCGTTAACCTCGGCCTTGACAAATTCAGCAGCTAGCATGGCATTTTGTTCCTTGGTAATAATAGTAGGTACTGCCCTTAGAACTTCCTCCACATGTGATGGTGAGGCTGATGTGAATAGGTGTTGATAGTAGTCAATCAGGATGTTCGAGATCTCCTCTTCATTGGTGCATACTACCCCTGCTTCTTTTTTCAACTCCTCAATTCTATTTCTCTTGTATTGTGAGATGCCCGATTGTGAAAAGAATTTTGTGTTTTGGTCCCCCTCTTTTAGCCACAACGCCCTTGACCTTTGTTTCCACATCTTTTCCTCCTTGATCAGCAGTCCATTTATCTCCCATTTCAACCGGTTTACTGCTTCCATTGTTCCTCCACTAATACCCCTCTGTTCCACTTGCCTTAGTTGTTGTTTTTTTTCTTCCAAGGAAGGGGTAATACTCCCAAAAGAAACTCGGCTTCATTGCTTTAATTTTACTTGACACTCCTTTATTTTACCTTCCACTTGGACTAACGAGTTGCCTGGAAAGTTCCTTCTCCAAGTCAGATCGACTTCACTACATCTTGCATCCTCAAGCCACATTTGTTCAAACCTCCATGGCTTTTGCTATTTAATTTGAATCCCTTTTAGCCGAATGATTAAGGGCTTATGATCTGAAGACCCACATTCTAAGTGTACAACCTTTGTCGCAGGGAACATATCTATCCAATTAGTGGTGGCGACTGCACGATCTAGTCTTTCCCATATTGTGTTCCCCCCTCCTGTCCCCCATACCACGTGTATTTCCCTCCCACAAAACCCAAGTCTTTAAACTCACATTTGTCAAGCACATCTCGAAAAGCTTCCATTTGTCTCCTTGGTCTGAACCTTCCTTCCAATTTTTCATCTGCCTTCGTAATTTCGTTAAAGTCCCCCGCATACAACCACAGGAGAGTGAACTTACTTTTTAATCTTCTTAACTTTGCCCAAAATTCATGTTGATTCCTTGTGTCTGGCTCACCATAAAAGCCGGTAAATCTCCATTCGTCTTCCTTTCCCTTATTCACTATAGCATCAATATGGTTGGAGTTCTTTGTCTCTTTAATATATTTCTTTTGCTAATATCTCTTTAATATATTTCAGCAAAAAAACAAAGAGTCTCTTTAAAGACAAATGCACGCTCAACTAACTTTTTTAAATGTTTCTCCAAATAAAAAAACCAACTTTTTAAAATATTCTAGTCTTTAAAGCGACTGTATTGAATCTAATTTAGGATTTTTTTTTTCTTTTTCTGAATTTTGGGAACAATTTTAAGATAAAAATTCTACTCAAACCTAATCTAAATATATATGTGTATGAAGCTCTCTCCTGAAAAGCTGAACCTTGACCATTGCCCCCCACACCTCACAAACTCCACAAGTACTTATACTTGTGGAGTAACCACTGCATCAATGGTGCGTGGTGGTAATTTTGAGAACAATTTTGAATAAATAAATCTAATGATTTTGGCCCCAACTATATTTATTATATTTGACTATTTACTCTTATCATTATTATGTAACGTATGACTTAATTCATGTCAGCATGCCCAATAAATTCATTGAAAAATGGTTAGTGCTGCGAAGGACTAAATTAAATCTGATATCTCTAGAGGATTTTTTATTTTTATTTATTTTTATTTTTCCAAAAAAACTTGTTATTCAATTAAAAATCAAACTTATTGAAAATGTGAAACACCACAGTGACCACTTAGGATTGTAACTGTACAAGAAGTGATAACCGGTGTCATATCAATGACCATCTGAGTTTATTAATTCAATAATTCAATGGTCAGTTGCATGCTATCAACAACTGCTAAAAGCGCAAAGATCATGCAGGCTTTGGAAATACCAAATTTCCAATATAACATGTTGCTCTTTTCCCACACTCCCAAAGTAATCGAGAACTGTCACATGCAAAACCTGATTTTTCGCCACGGCCTTGGTTAAAATAATGTAACATAAATCTCAAAAACTGATATGAAAAAGTTATTATTATTATTTGTTGTATTAATTAAGTAGCTTGTTTTTATTGATTTCAATTAGTCTAGGAGTACAAAATAATTTTCTGGGTTAAATGTAGTGAATGCTGAATTCATTTTTGCAAACGTTTGCATAGGTTGGAGTTGGGGAGGATGGATTAGGGATAAATGACTCCGTACAAACTCAATTAAGTCTTAGTTTATTGACTTTTTTAGCAAAAAAAAGAATACCTATATGCAGTAAAAATTATACATTTCTCCTACTAGTACTATAAATTAATAAAATACCCACATTAAAAAGTCCTTGAGAGAGGTAATGAGTCCTCATAATGCACGCTAGCACTCTAGTTGGATTGCATCCACCAATTATCATATGGCGCATGTCTTTTTTTTTTTTTTATTATAAACTTTGATTATTTTATAAGAAAAGTTAAAAGAATACATAAAAAAATTGTGATTGGTTGTAGTAGAATATAAAGTGAAACACAAAAAGTAAGACAGAAGATTTATATTCATGATCAGGCAGGATCACTTGTAATATGAGTCAATCTAAATGGCATTTTTCAATTCATCATGCATTTTAACCTATAATTCCAGTACAAAAAATAAAAAAGAACAAATTATTTACAAATAGTCAAAAACAATCCCCAAAACAAAGGGACACAAAATGAGGCCAAAAACCCAAGTTGGGAAGTCAGTAGCCTTTTCATTCTGTTAACCCTCATTCTCAATGTTATGTACAGCCCCCCCCCCCCCCTGTGGTATGTATTCTGAAACAGTATCCTTTCTTCCAGCCAGACGCACCTATCTCTATAATAGCTTATAACTTTTACATAAAGACCATTGCATAGTATTGGGCTACAATTCACTTTAGGAGAGAGCATGCAATGAGACCTCTGCATCATCTGCACCCATATCGGTATTTAGAGAGAAGATATCTACAGGGGTACTAGTGCAGTTAAAGAGGGTGTCATCCCCGAGTCTACCATTTGGAGGACCTCGTGAATGATCAAGATATAAAACGATGACAGTAATATCATCGTGAAAATAGCGCCGTACCCCTCTTTTGATTCTCTTTATGTCTTCGTATCTCATTTCTCTTTTCCTTGCAGCCTCCTGTACTGCAGCTTTAACCAACCGCTTTGCTATTCCCTGCAATATAATTTCAGCAGCTCTTAATATCTTTTCATACACCCTAACAATTTAAAATACAGATCAATAAAATTTGTATTGCAACAGTAAAAATACATAAATATGTAATGATATTCAGAGAAGAATAAAAGAGCACAAATACTATTTAGAGGGCCCTTACAACTCTTGGATTTTTGAAGACAATTTCAACAGCTGCTTCATCACTCAAATGCTCCCAGAGACCATCTGATGCAAATATCAAAAACATGTCATTTGGCTTTAACTTCCGAATCACTATTGAGGGTTCTGCTGTCATTACAGCTCTTTTTAAAGGAACAGGTGATCCAAATTGCTGAAAAAGAGGATCTCTGCTAAACTCAGGTTTCTTCAGGTATACATCTCCAATTGATCTTGAGACCTATAAGAAAAAGCATAAATCTAAGTACTTTCCAACATAATAACCCTTTAGATTATATACAATAAAACTCATTACCAAGATATCTGGTAGCTGCTATCAAGAAAGAAGAATTAAGTCCACTTAAAAAGCTTCTTTGAATTATAAATATCAACCATCACTGCAACTAACTAAAGTTTATCAGAATGGTGTCAAAAAAGATATTACTATTCCATTTAAGTATGGTTTCATTAGGACATGGAAACTAATTTTTAAGCTCTCAATTTCTAATACCAGCCAAGAGCATTCACACAGATCATGCATTGACAAAATCTCAGATGATTATGACCAATTTCAAAATACAATGCTTTTTAGATCATGTGTATCCCATGAGTCATGGCTTTTACTTATCATACTTTTATAGCTGTCTCAAAGAGAGGCTAAAAAGCCAGAACATGTGAAAATAAAAGGATATCAATGAAAAAAGGGATAATACGACACCCACATCAGAAAGTTTGACTAGCAAGGAAAACATAAGATGAGGACTTCCACATTTCCTTCAAGCACTTTTGGAAAGAGTTATTCTAAGAATCTTATATTTTCAAAAAAGAATATACTTTACACAATACACTTAATTAGAGCAAGATCAGATTTTTAAAGGATAAAGATCTTAATGGTTGTCGTGGTCTCTTCATAAATTTCAACATCAACTTAGAAACATTCAATTTTGCAAAAAGGAAAGTAGGTTGGAAAAAATAAGTCATATCATATTATTCATTCAAGGTATGCTATAAGGTTGTAGATATTAATGAGTAAAATATTAAACATGGATATGAGTGCAAGTTGTTAACACAATACCACAGACTGATGACCATTATAGCTGCATCAAACTAACTCCATGATTACTTGTATCACAGAGCTTGAAATCATTCTTTACTGGAAAAAAAGAAAAAAAAAATCCAATTCTAATTTACCACAGAATACAGAACTCAAAGAACTTGTCACTGAAACTGCAAAAAAAATAAAGAGATAAAAAAGAGACGCAAATCTTCAGATGGAGCAGTCCAACAGAGCACATACAGGCCAAATGACAATCATATATATCATACCAGCACTCCAGAAAGATAAAATAAGTAAAGCACACGAAAAATATTACCATATGTGAACTCAAATGGATTTTTTAAAATTGATCTCTGTGTGTACCAAACGTATAGATCATATCAGCTTGCATTAAATAGCCACCAGATGCCCCCATTGTTCATAAACTCACTCACAAATAACAAACATTAATTATCAAAGCTTACAATAATTACAAAGATGAGTCTTACCTGAATAATGCCCTTAATTCGCCAAACTCCGCGAGTGTACACTACAATGCTTGAATCATCAGGGTGAAGTGCCTCGACTTCTCTCCTCACCTCCTCCACTCCAACATTATGATCAGTAGATAACCGCTCAGCCACCACCGGACTATTCATCTTTCCTTGTGATGCTCTGCGGCCAAGAACCGCCCTCGAGTCCCCAAGATTAGCCACATACAAAACATTATTCGATATTGCCCCAACAAGACAACATGAACCCACCGAAGCAATCTGCGGCTGAGCCGGCCATGATCGCTTCACGAAATGTAAGAATCCCTCTTCTGTGGCACTAAATGCCTTTTTGATAACTTCCTCCGACAATCCCCCCTCTTCTGTTGCAAAGTCTGAGAGGAAAACCACAAAATACGGTAAATACCTAAATAAATTTTACTAAATTAGAAGCTCATTCAATTAAACAATTAATTATGATTAGAAAAACATGGTTTGCGTAACAATTACCCTCCTGGGAAAAACTGAGCTAAAAAAAAAAGGAATTAAAAATTCTAGTAAAAGATTATTCTTTTCTGTTAGTTTGAATTTGAAATAATAGAATCTCTAACCAAAATTGGTAATGTTTTTGGTAGTCTTAGACTTAGTTAAGCAAAACCCTCCTAGTTCTTAAGTCCCAAAACAAATCAAAAACCAAAAGATACTTCTTTGCAATTGAAATGAATAATGAAATGCTTAAAGAGTTAAAAAGTTAATAAAAGATGGGGTTAAAAGTTAAACATACTGTGAAGGAAAGCAAAGAGATGGTGAGTGATGAAGCGAGAAGCTTCAGGGCCACCATGGCCGTCGTAGACTCCGATGTACGTGGCGGAAGGAGAGGTGAGCACCTGTCCCTGGTCTTCTAGGAAGGAATTGGCTTGGACAACAGCGATGGAGAAGTCCCCAAATGAGTGGGGCTTCAAGCCCATGTGCCAAAGTAGCCCATCTCCACCATCTCCAACACCAAAGCACCTCTCCAATGGCTTCCTGCAAATCTCCAACATCTCTACCGGGAATTGAATTTTTGTTTTTTGGGTCTCTGTCTATATGTCTGCGCCTTCTTTTTTGGGTTTCTGGGGTTTGTGAAAATGAGTGTTGTACGGGTTTTTGATTCTTCGTGAATTTTAGTTTGGAAAAGACGGTGTGAGTTTGGTGGCTACAAGTATTTTTGTTTTACAATAAAGAAAGAACCGTGGGAATGCCGCGTTAGAAGTTAAAGAAATATAGGGAGAGAGAGAGAGAGAGTGTTTTTTCCAGGAAAATATAATGGATGCGGACCATGAAGTCTTTGGTGCGTGTGGGCCTGTGGGGCTCACCAAAGACTATAATATATACGAGATTTTACTTTAGTTTTGGTTTTTATGATTTGTGTGTACGAGTTTTTAGTTTTGTCTGATGATTATAAACGAGGAATAGGGACTGTGTCGGGCCACATTCCCTGCAAAAGAGACGGACAAACCAAGTTAAAATCTCAGCGTGTATACTTCACCAGTTCAACTAACTTAACTAGAAGTTTAAAAGTTGGTTATTTGTAAAAAAATTAACGAAGTTATTATTGTATTTAAAAATAATTAGAATATTTTAAAAATTGTACAATTTTAAGAAAAATTAAACAATTTTTTTTTTTTTTTTTTGATGTTTAAGAAAAATTAAACAAACTGACCGTACAAAAAGACGGTTCAAAGTAAAGGGTATTGGATTATTAGGTGGCGTTGACGTAGAGACCGAGAAAAACTTATCCAGTGATTTGTCAGATTGGGGTGGAATCGAATCGCTTGACCTGAATTGGCCAACTCCAACATTCTTTCTGTGGAAGCCAGGGCTGAAAATTACTCTTGCCGTCTTGATACATTCGTTGGTCTAATTTTTGCTGCTCCATTTCAGAATTGTTCTTTCGTTTTTTTTTTGTTGTTAACTTGGACTTGGACATTACTGTTATTTAATTCAATATCTCGTTTTAGTTTTTACATATTTTGTTTCATGGAATCATGAGGGCACCATCATATTCTAGTTTAAACTCTAGAGACATCTCTATTTTCCTTGTTGTATATCCCTATCTTATCGCATATATAAAAAAAAGTTATTAGTGCAGGCTAGGTCTTGAATCCTATGCGTGCTAGCTCTTGAATCTCTATATACTTGTTTGACTGTAACTAATGCTAATTAGTGCTATATGAATGGTTAGGGTAAAAAGTGAGATAAGGGAAAAGATTGAAGGAAGAAAAAAGAGGTAAATGAAACTTCTCATTGTTTAGTTAGTGTAAGGACACGATTTGTAACGACCCAGAACGATATTGGGTTCGCACGTAAAAAGGCCCAAACAATATCATTTATAGAGCGTGAGTTTGAAAGGCTAGGCCTTGGTCACCGGACGGGGGTTTTCCGTGGTGTTCATACATGATTAAATCGTGTTCGCTCTAGGAGTCTTTCTCCTGGAGGCGGGCTGGGAGGCTCTGGTTTTTGGCCATTTTTCCCAGCCCCTTTTCTAGACTGCTTACTTCCCCTTTTATATTGGCTTGTATTCCTCATCCAACATCCACGTGTAGGTTCGACTTTCCAGGACTGATACTTGTCCCATCAGCCCATACCTAGAGTGGTTGGGGATGGTTGAAAAAGTTGAAAAGTATGGCTCTGTCAGGTGCAGAGCTTTGAATGGCAGTAATGGCAGCCTTTACTTTGTCCTTGGTCGTTATACTATCCTGTGTCTCATTCTCTATTGACATAGATATTTTAGATTTTTTCCCAAACTGTTCCTAGGCCGCTTTTGCCCCTCCTTCCAGGGGGACCTTGGATATGCCAAGGACAGAATCATCCTCGGCTGTGTCTCACGATTATTTGGACTTTTATTACCTATCCTCGGCTACACACTTCCTCGGCTAGGGCCTTGGGCCCCAATGTAAAAAATGGGCCAGGGCCACAAATTATTGGACCCACAGTTAGAAACTTAGAATGAAATGATAAAGGAAAGAAAATGAAGTGGCTGGAGTTTCTCACCTGAACGCACCATTTGTTTCTTTTTCTTTTTTTTAAATTGAGAAGTGTTAGATTTACAACATTTGCATAATATTTTCATAACAAATCATAAGTGGTAAATTGTTATTGGTTCTAAATTGAATCTATCACTGAAATTACTTTTTAACCAATTATTAATCGCCAATAACAATTTGGCACTTAGAATTTGTCGTGAAAATGTTGTAGACATAGTATTTCTCTTTCAAATTAGGAAAAAAATGATATTGATAATGAAATTACAAAATTACCTTTATCTTTTTCATCATTCCACTTTTAATAACAAGAAACATAATAATAATTTACTCTCTATTATTCTACTTTTTCACTATTTCTACTAAATACATACGATAGAATTTTTTTTAAAAAAAAAATACACATTTCATCTTTTCCACCTTTTTCATTTTCTCACTGTTTAATCCTCTAAAAAAACCATAGTGCCCGAGTCACGGTCCAATAATCTAAATTATTGAATTAGAAAATAGTACAACATAAATTTGACCATCTAAATTATTGAATTGAAAAAATAGATTATAGATTATAGACTTTTTGGGGGAAAGAAGCTACCAAGTTATTAACCAATTAAGAAGTTTCTTAAGTAGCAGAAGCAATAATAAGGAATCAAAAATTTGGGTAGAGAAAAAGGTTATACTTTTTTTCTTTTGAAAATCAGAAAAAAGTTATACTTATGTTTAGGTAATGACACAAATCATTAAGGGTTTCTTGACTGAGTGATGCCCTGGACTCCCCCCAAGTTAAAGGTTGAGTCCAGGTTCAACCTACCGTACGTCACCATCTTTGGGGTGAGTTTGACTTCCTGAAACTAAAGATATAGATAAAATAAAATAAAAAAGATTTTAGTTTTAATTAAAAGAGATCGAGAATGACACAAATCAACCTCATCCGGCAAGTAAGTGATAGCTTCAATTTTATATGACACAGAAAAAAATAAATAAATAAAAATCAATTTTATATCTGCCATGTGAATGTGATAGTGGCATTTTCTTACTGGCTTAAATATTTGAACTTTTGGGAAGGGTTAGTATCGTTAATGGCCAACTGCTGATTATTTTCATTATGTGGGAAAGGAAAATTGCAAAATAAACATAGCCCTTAATTAAAAGAGAAAATGGGCCTTAAAAAAAAAAACAGAGAAAATGGAGTAAAAAATAATAATTTTAAAGAGAAAATGAAAATAAAATATTTTTCTTCTCCACGATTTGGTCTATGAATAAGTCAAAAGTTGAGTCCTTCAAAGTCATGGAAATCACATTCTCTTTTTCAAACCTCTTTTCGTTCCCATTCTTCTCATCCATGTATGCTTTACCAAGACTAGATCCGATGCATACTTGCATGTATGATATATCTTAGTCTTGAGAGCTAACGTGTATCCTACACTGGGATGACTAACTATTCTTAGCACTTCAAATTAGTTTTATAAGAGAGAGAGAGAGGAAATAAAAAAAAAAAAAAAACTGAGTTACATGACCAAGAAATACTTTTTAGGACAACGAACTTGAAGCACCTTGCTAAGTTTATTTTAACTCGCTTAAAACTGTTTCAACTGCTAATCTGTTAGAAAGATGTACATAGTCATTGTGTCTCATTCCAGTTGCGCTAAAACACTAAAACAGGGGAAAATTTTCTTTATAACGCTTAGCAAATTTCTTGAGAAAACAGAACTGCTTTTTGATAAACTGCAATTTCATTAAAAACTAAAAAATAGTACTACAATTACACTTGTAAGTTTCCAAAATCACAGGAGACAAATTGCAATTATTACCAAAAAAAAAAAAAGCTTTAAAAGCAACAGAGAATTTAGCTAAAGAATGAACTATTTTAAGAGAAAAACAGAACTGCTAGTGCTAGAAATTTTTTTTGTTTTTTGGGTGAGTGTTTATGCAGGGACTAGAACCCCTGAGCTTAAAGTCACTAAGATAACTAGGTACCACTTGGGCCAGCAGGCCCGGTGGTTGCTAGTGCTAGATTTGAGTGTAACTTTTATGGCATACCACTGTACAAATTTTTTGTTGGGAGGGTAAAAAACTAAAAATACCATATTCAACTGGGGTCCTTGTTTGCCAGTCAGTGAATGCTTTCTCTATCAAGTAACTATGTAATTAATAGGAGTTTATTCCTCACAGTTGGTTGCTAGCTACTAACTAGGGTCCCGGCCTGTCTATTTTGTTTAAAAATCCTATGGTCGAAAAGACGTCTGGCAATTTACTTTGTTTTTCCATTTCTTCATCCCCATGTTTATTGCAATGTTTTTAGCAAATAACGCACTCTTCTAAATAAGGCAAAAACATCATTTTGATCTCTATATTTTGAGTTTATAGTCAATTTAGTCATTATATTTTTGTAGCAGTCAATTTGGTCCCTATTATTAACTTATTAACAAAAAATATCTACGTAACTAACCATGTGCACAATTGGCACACTTAAAACTTATGTGGCTTAGGAAATAATATTATAAAAATTTAATTAACATAAAAAAATGCCACCTCAACATTTAATAAATATAAAAAACCACATAAGAAAAAAAAACCGATGACTTTTAAGCTAAAAATAAAAATAAAACCTCAAAAGTCTTTGTTATTTTCTTTCATTTTCTTTCGATCCAAACACAACCAAAGAAAGAAAAATTTGCTGGAAAATGAACTAAACCCACAATCAATGGAACTCAAATACATTTTGATTTTTGAGGTTTTATTTTAGCTAAATTCATTTCTTTTTGGCTTAAAAATCATCCGTTTATTTTTTTTTTTATGTGGTTTTTTCTATTTATTAAATGTTGAGATGGCATTTTTTATGTTAATTAAATTTTTTTTAAATTATTTCTTAAGCCACCTAAGCTTCAAGTATGCCAAACGTGCACACCGTTATCCACGTAGACATTTTCCATTAGTAAGTTAACGGCAGTGACCAAATTTACTGCAAGATGAAAATAACAGGGACCAAATTGATTGTTACCAAAATGTAGAGACTAAATTGACTGTAACCCCAAAATGTAGGGATCAAAATGGTGTTTTCGCCTATAAATAATTAAGAAATGTACAAATAGGTCTGATCCAAGGTGCAATTGAATGAAATTATGTAAATAAGAATTTGGAAAAAGGGCATTCCATTTCAACAAGCTTTGTGTTATTATTATTATTATTATTATTTGATATAAAATTATTTGATATAAATAAGTGGAGTTTTAGCTGTTGGAATACTATTTCTCTTTTTACCTATAAAATACTCTAGAAAACCCATAGATTGATTGTGTGAGGGATTGAAGTTAAAACTTTCGGGTTTACGTCATGTCCCAAACTAATGTACCTACCACCTAGTACTCCCTTAGTGGTAATAAGGGTGGTATTTTGGTGTGTTTTAGATACTTTTCTTGACTAAGTTTTAAAACTTAAAATTCTTCACCCCTATATTTGGATTGAGGAAGATGTGAAATAGGAGATGAGATTGAGTAGGGTATGGGGAAGGAGATTCTAATATATATATATATATATATATATATATTAGTCACCTTTTTTTTACAATCTTCTTTCCTCTCCCACCATCTTCTTCCATTTCAAATATATCATTAAATGTTAAGAGTTTTGTAATTCAATTGGTTGACACATCCTGATGGTTCTAATACATATATCTAAGGTTCAAATCACCCCCCCCCCCCCCCCCCACCTCAACTAAGAATTATCAAAAAAAAAAAAAAAATCATTAGATGGCAAGCAAGATCAAAATCATTAATAGCATATAGCAAAGCTCTGTCACCATTTATTATCATCTCCTCTCCCTTCATCTTTCTTTATTCTAAACACACCCTTAAATGATAGATAATATATATATATATATATATATATATATTTATTTATATAATTTGATAGCGTATAGCAAAACTCAATCAACCACCAAGTGTGGCCCAGTGGCTTGTCCACCACTGGGTAAGGCTCTGGGATTTGACTGGATTTGCTCCCCAGTTCAAGCCCCAGCAGCTGCAACACCTTGTGGCTAGCGGTAGGCTCCCACCACGAGTAGGAATTAGTCAAGATGTGCGTAAGCTGGCCCAGACACCCCGTGTGAAACCCCAAAAAAAGAAGAAGAAGCAAAACTCAATCATGCAAGTTCAAGATGTCTTAAAAATGGTTGTACTATCGTATGATATACGATATGTATCATATCAAATGAAAAAAAATTATATCATAGGTACGTATCAACCATGTTCAAAAATGATACGATTCATAGATACAAATTGTATGAATATATCATATTGTATATATGAATTGTAGTTACCAGAAGATACATTGACATGTGAGTTTAAATTTGATTTTTTGTTTTTGTACTTTGACTAAAGTCCAACAAATTGTTGTTGGACTTGTTTTTAACCAAAAAAACAATATTGGGTTATTTGTTTGAGTCAAATAAAATAACATTGCTATTGTAAGGGCGCAATTTGAGTCCTAAACCCAAAAGGTAAAAGGATCTAGGCCTAAAGAGTCCAATACAATGAATTTGTAGAGAGTGGGTTGGAAAACTAGGCTCTAATGAGTTGGGTAGCAATTATAGTGGATCCAAATGACAATAAAGTAAAAATAGACTGGTTTAATTTAAAGAAAATCGTCATTGGCACAGTCCAAGGAGATCAGTTCTTGTATATAATTCTTGAAGTTGATTACAAGTACAGTTCTTATTGCTACAGTATTTCTCTTTCCATTCTCCGATCCTTTTTTCTCAGGGCCTCCCTTCTATTTTATACTATCTTCCTCCTTTCATCTCTGCCCTCCACGTGTAGATTAGATTGTTGGTGTTGATCCTTGTCACATCAGCACCTTCCTGAAGTGTTTGGGGAGTAGCTGTAAGGCTGAAAACTATTGTTCATGTATTACTTCCTCATTAATGCGGCCAGAGAATTAGCTGTAGAGCATTCAATGTGGACTACTTAATGTCCTCGAATTGGGTCCCCGACCCAATATATACATAGATATATACTACTGGGCCTATCACCCCTACAACTATTATTATTTTTCCTTCTCTTTCTCTCCTAAAAAAATTGGACTACACACTTGACATTTCACTTTCACAACAACAAATTTCTTTTAATTTTAGTTTAATTGAATTCTATTCTAAACTAAAATAAAATAAGATAGAGAGAGAACTTCTTATCTCTTGGACAAGAATTTTGGACCAAAAACGGTTTAAGGTTATTGTTTTTATAGAGTTTACTTAATTACATTTGTATAGGATGCAATGGAACTTAACTAAGTTGATTATTACATATTCAATATTGAGGTTTTGCTCTTGTTGCAACACATCATTAACATCATTAACATCATTTCTTATATTTTTTATTTTCCAATTTTCACTTTGTTCAATATTTATTTCAATTAAAAAAAAAGCTCCTTGCCCTTTGTTGGTTTTGTAAAGAGTTTTTTTTTTTTTTTTTTCAAAATTAATAGTTAATGCACCTAAAATATAATATTCTTACGAGATTAATATTTTATCACAAATGGCTATCTTAATAAAATATCATCTTGTATGTATTTCAAAAAATAAATTATATATTTTATTACGTTACAAAATAGTTGCATATTATTCCAAATTGTGGAGGTGGCGTATAATAAATACAATTATTAAAATTTTACCGTGTAATGATTAGTCATTACTTAATTATTATCTTTTTTGAGAAACAGTTATTACTTAATTATAATCATAATAAATTTTGTATTTTGTTCAAATTAATTATGTAAGCTAATTTTCATTTATGAAATTAAAGAAATTTATAAATTCATCATCCTTCATATATATATATATATATATTTTTTTTCCCACTATATGGACAATTTTTTTTTTGAGAATACTAAGTATTTTTAACACACACACATGGGGAGAGTGGAGAAGGTCTTAAAGAAACTTACAGTGGTGTATATCCAAAATGGCCTAATTCTTAGATACACAGCACATACTTTAAACCTCTTTAACTCACACTCATTTTTCAATGTGGGATTAACCCACTGTTTTTTCTTTGGAGAATACTAAGTATTTTTAACACACACACACGGGGAGAGGGGAGAAGGTCTTAAAAAAACTTACAGTGGTGTATATCCAAAAGGGCCTAACTCTTAGATACACAGCACAGATAATTGAAAATATAAACATTTTTTCATTAAGATAATACCAAAAAAATAAAATCAAATAATTACTTGCAAGAAAAAGACATGAATCCAAAGAGTCTTTCAAAAAGACTTCCAAATTTAATCTTGAAATTTCATGGTCGGTCAACAAAATTTTAAATAGACCTTTTAGGAATAGATTTAGAAAATTTGTATTCCTTTACCACCCATGCACTCAAGCAAAAAGAAAGTGCTTTTTTTTTTTTTTTTTACTCTAATAATTTTTTATTCAAAACATGTTCCAATGGTCCAAAAGATTATCAAAATAAAATTATGCCGGTCCAAGAGAGATTATAGTTGTCTTTGTTTTTTGTAGAAGCAAATATAGGTGACTTCGACAAACAATAATAAATAATTAAAATATTATGATACTCAAATCCTGTAGTATTAATCCATGAAATGCATCAAACTACAGTAGTAAATAGTCTCACAAAATTCTACACCAAAGGAAAATGTAGAGCAACAAACAAAGAAATACAGGATAAAAAAATTCATTGAGTTTCGCCTAAATGCAGACCATTGATCCAGGAAATTTAAGAATGTTGTCAGATTGTCTAAGAAAAACTTTCCCTGTAATGTAATAAAGAAACACATTAGAGCACAATTAGTTATAATCAGGGATCAAAATTAAAACTAATATTCAGGATATATATTCTAACTACAATGAAATTCTAGCAATAGCATAATACAATTTAATTGAGTGTCGAAATCAACCAACTTCAAACTTCAATTATTGTATAAACATTATATCATAACAATTCTAAAATATTTTATAAAAAACTTTCAGAGGTTTGTGTCATTTGTATTTTCTAAATGTTGATGGACTTTTTTGTTTCCAGCAATGATTTATGCTTTAATTAATTGGCGCCTCAAGAAATAGCATAATATATGCATATTGGCCATTCCTTTGGAGCAACTAAATCAAACATAAGTATAAATGAAACTCTAGTAGAAGATGGTTCCGATTGTTCCCATGACCATTCTCCTATTTTTCCTAGCTAGAGTAGGACCATTTCTAATACACACAGTTTGGAAATTATTTCATCTTCCATGCCATTTTCTTTTGGTGCTCTATTTAATTCGAAATGAATCTGTTTGACTGCCAAATGTATATTGAACAATATATAAGAAAACCTTGAATAAAAGAAAATTACATTAGCTCACATTTAAAAAAAAAAAAAAAAAGGTTGATTTATGAATCCAAAATCTTCTCAACTACATTACCACCAACAAATCATTTCACTTGTCCTTACTAAATTTGCTTGCAAATACGTAAATTGATTGCTTACAAATAGAGAAAATATACATTGTTACACCTCTGTGATATAAAAGACACAATAACCAACATCTTGAGTTATTCTTGTTACAGTACAACTTTATGTGAAAACAATGCACTTCAAAACACTAAAAAAAGTGGCATAATCTTTAATGGGACTATGGGAGGTTGTAGGCATCAAGACCTATTATAAAAATATGAAGAATAGAAGTATTTGCCTTTTTTTTTGGGGGGGGGGGGGGGGGAAGTATTTGCCTATTTTAAAAATACTAAACATTGATATATGAAACAGCAAATGAGTTCCACTAACCATTACATATATCATGAATTCCATCCAACACATGATAGACATTATTAATTTAGCCAACTTTGAAAGCAAAACAATATATATATATATATATATATATATATATATATATATATATATATATATGAATAAAAATTCTACTTTGATTTTAGTTTAATTTTTTAGTTTTGTTTTAGACCTACTATCATATAGTATATCTTCAATTTGTTATGCCTTCCAAAAAGAAAAGAAGAATAATATTATTACATCAAAACCAAAATAATCAGATTGGCTAAAGAAACAATATATTTTTTTAAAATCTTATAGTTGAAGATAATAATTCTTTACTACAAATTGGCAGGACTGATACATACAAATATTTATGCATGTGCACATTTATATACCACGCTACCCCTTTTTTTAACTATGCCAAAATTCCAATGAGATAGTTATGATAAATCTTTAATCATCTCAAAACAGAATAGAAGTACTTATAGAGCATGCTCTTAAAAAAATTCCAAGGCATAGGTAGGAGCTTTCGCTGTGAATGGCCTCAAGCTATGTATCCACACCCAATTTTGCATCCCACCTTGGCCGTGGGAAATTTTAGACCAACTCTGTAAAAAAAAAACTATTCAAGTTCTATTTTGTCAACCCACAAATTAGCAAACAATATTTTTAAAAGGCAATCTTTGAAAGAAAAAACATATTATCACCAAAACTAATCATAGACGTAAATGTGTTTGCGAAATTGATTGACCAATTGCAATTTCTATAAGTTTTTATTAAAAAGATAAATTGCACATACGAATGTGACCTATAGAAACTAAAGCAATAGAAATCCAAATTTAAAAATCAAAACCCTCAAATGGAAATCTCAACACATAAAAGTAAAACACATGAGAGCTACATTACCCTCACACCAATCTTTCCTGTAAGGAGGTTTAAAATATTTTCACTATTGTTAATGCCCCATCATAACAACATTAATTTTTTCAAGATTCTTCTATTTTAAAAATCATTATGAAGATTCATATCTTTGAATTTTATATAAGAGACATTTAATACTGCATGACTATGAGAAATTTCATCAAATGTATGGCATGCAACATTGACCAAAAAAAGAAGAAGATGTTATTCTAGACAGATTAGGTCTCAGATTGGATTGGTAAAAAAAAAACTGTGTGACAAATTGGGGAAAAAAACGGATAAAAGAACTTGAAAATAGAACTATGTGTGTTACAAATTGGGGAAAATGCGCTCAAAGAACTTGAAAATAACGGGTAAAAAAAGAACATACAAAAAAAAGAAATAAAAATGCTTCAATAAAGAGAAAGGATGGGGCAGCGAACGAACAGAGTAGAGAAGGGATGGGGCAGAGAACGAATGGAGCAACAATTTCCGTCTCTTTCTCTTTCTACGTATAGCAAGCTTTTTTTTTTTTTTTTTAATAACAGCAAGCCTTTTGATTACACGGTTAGTTTTCTTTTTTATACTAAGAGACTATTAAACTGTGTTACGGTGTTGCTAAACAGTAAAGTGTTTCGTTTTTTAATTGGGAACGTGGCTGAAAGTTAGATGACCTTTTTTCCTACATGGCAACACCGCCTTAATTGTAAGAAAAGGCTTCTTCTATTTGGCAGGTTTAAATAAATGAACCATAAAAAATAAAAACATTTGAAGGTTGAGTAACACCAAACTCAAGTTTAATAACATAATTTAGCATTGCTACTTCATTTTGTATATAAGTGATCAATAAAATGGAACATAGTGGTTATAATGAAGGTCATTCATATTAAAGTAGCATACTGAATTCACAAAATTGAATATATATACTTTGGACAATGAAATAAAATTAGGCATTATATTAATGAACTAATTTATGGAAAAAAAAAATTATAAAACTACATATCCAATCATTTTGACAGGAAACCAACTATTTTAGAATTAGTACCTATAATTTTAAGAATTAAGATACATACTTTGGCATTATAGGTATTCCACGACTATCAATTATTACACCAAGACCCACAAACACCTGTAGGGAAAAATGATGGAGACCATAAACCATATGTAAAAACTCAGCTTGAAATTGCAATGAACAATTTCAGAATCATCATAAATTCAAATTCAAATTCCCTCAAAATCACAACAATGTAATCTTTGAGGTAGACTGAATTAAAAACCTCAGAAGTAGATTGAATTAAAAACCTCAGAAATACAAATTAGGCAAATTGGTTAGAAAGCATAGCCAAAACAGAAAAACAAAACAAAAGAGAATCCTAACAATATATTATGCTACTGAAAATTGATGGGAAAAACCTAACTGAATCATAATATAGTTTTATAGTTCAGTTCAGTCTAGTCCAAAACAAAAACTAATTGAATCCAAATACTTCTAAAGAGATGATCATGATCATCGACATGAAAATTCCCTTTAAGAATCAAAGATGCACAATAGGATCCTTTATTTATATGTTTTAATTGAGTCATGTGAGTTTAAGCGTAAAGAGAAATACAATATTTAGACATACAAACTAAAGAAATCACCCTATACTAAGCTAGTCAAAAGCATTGAAGTATCTTAATTCTAGTAAGTTTACTCTAAAAAGATATTTATGTAAAACTGCTATTGGTACATTTTCCATGTTGTTTTCATTTATATTCTAGCCCTTAAAAGTATAAGGGGGTGGCTGTGGTCTGGAGGTATTCCTTTAGGCATATTTCAAACATATTACTGGGAAAAAAAATGGATCGAAGATATAGTAACTGGCATCATACAGCTATGGGCTACCCTTTGCTTTCTCTTTTGTAGGCATTTATTTTATGAGTCAATAGTGCAATCATCTTAATGGTATTAAAAGTTAGAGGATTCGTTTTGTAGGTATATATTTTCTAAACAACATAATACTAAGGAAATAAAATGCAGGTCTATAAGACATGTTTTCAAACACGTAACATGCTAAAAAACTTAGTCAACAGTCATGCAAACACTGTTAACACACTTAAGATAAATCTATTATATATTAATTAGAAGCCCAATTATTAAAACAATCTAAATATCATAGCCTTTGAATTATAAGTCTGGAGTACCCTAAAAAAACGAATCCAAATATTCCAAGCAAAACCAAATCATTTCAAAGGTTGCAGAATGAAGAAGTAACTGAATTAAAAATCAGAGGAGAAAAAAAGAAAAAAAAAATAATTGAAGATTTTGGTGATCTAACAATCAATTAAGATAAACAATCTTTCTAAAAAAAAAAGATAAACAGTATACATAAACCATATCGTTTGAGATCAATGCATGTCACTATTTGAAGGCCAAAGAGGTATTCTGTATTAAGTGTGATTCAATAACATAAATTAATAACCACCAGAAAACTAATCTTCATGATCATGTGCATGGCAGTATACACTAAAAAATGGCATAAAAAAATATTTTAAAATAAGATCAGTGCGAAAAGGTATTTAACAAAAGTAATAGTAAGTCCTAAACACAAATACAAAAAAGTACAGTGTCTCATATAAGAAAGGTGAAGTCCTAAAAAAGTAATAAAACCTGTGTTAGTGACAGATTGCCTACCTACTTTCTGCTCTATACACAGATAGAAAAATCAATGATGGATAAACTGGGAGAAAAAGAAGCATCATGTATTGGAGGAAAAAAAACGGATGAAGCATGGAAAAAGAGTAGGGAAGAAAAAAATTTAGAGAATATTAATAGATAAAATCTAAAGTGCTAAAGCCTTCTTCACAATTGTCTTTTCCAATAACCATAAGATTCATAACTAATGCCCATTCCCTTATTATTTCACAGTTGCCACATTACAATGAAAATTTCAATGTCATATATATAAATTCAATGTATATGCCAATCCCAATGCCCACCAAAAGCCAAACACAAACAGAGAAACCAAAATATTGAATCAGAAATTTCAATGTCATACATATAAGTTCAATGTAAATGCCAATCCGAACACCCACCAAAAGCCAAACACAAACAGAGAAGCCAAAATATTGAATCAAAAATCTAATATTGATTGAATCAGCTCTCTATGATGATTGATTTAATCTATCCAATATTGATGCACACATACCTCAATCTTGGAATTAGTATCAGCAAGCCTTCATTTAATATCCCTTGCTTTTGAAAAGAAAACCTTCTCCACATTAATATCTGCCTTTGCACTCTGCAAGACATATTTTTTTGGTATGAGTAGAACATTATGAATAAAATTTCAATGTAAAATTGTAGATTACATCTTGATAACATAAATCAAATTACATAATTGTATCATCCCAAAACGCATCAAAATTTAGCCAAAATGCATTATATTTATATGTTTATTGCATAAGGTAGTTGCTTTAATTTATAGGATAAACACGGTTCAAATTCCCCACTCCATTGTTGTAAAAAAGTTTCCCAATTATATTTTTTGAGAACCTATATAAAGTTACTTTTTCATTCAAAATTAAAAGCTTTAATTCTAACTTATCATCAAACATAATCATAGGCACTAAACAATACTGGTAATTGCATATTAAAATACAAAAACATATGAATAGCTTTGACAATACAATTACCAAAAAATCTGATGGTATTGAAAACAAATTCAAAGAAAGAGAACAGTTTTAAATCCACTCATTTTTGGAAAACTTAAAGCCCAAACTTATACCAAATGAAATACATAAATTCGCTAAAAATAAAATCCTATCTACCAATGAAGTAACATGAGTTCTTGTAGCATACATCAACAATTAGAAGATTTAGCAAGTTGTAGCCAATAGTGGAATTTAGAGTTTCTTTTGCAAATTGAGATGATCACTATTCAAAGAAAGAGAATAGTTTTTCACCCTCTCATTTTGGTAATAATTAAAACCCAAACTTTTACCAAGTGAAAACCATAAATTCACAAAAAAGAAAATCCTATCCACCAATGAAAACAGAAAGAAAACGGGTACTGACTTTGTAATAAGCATCATTAGCAACAACGATGATGAAGACACAAAAAAAGAGGATATAAAAAATGCTTAGATTAACAACTTTATGTGTTATATCATACATTTACCAACAGTAAATTAGGACAAAGTACTGTACCTCCTCTATCAAAATTATCTGTTGACTGCATATGAGTAACCTGCATGCAAAATTTCCTTAGCAACCAAAAAGAACAAAGGATTTTAGTCAATTTGAGATGTCTAATCTCTTGAATGAGAGAAGAGAGATAGTGTTGGTTTAATTTTTCTAATGATCTTTATTTCTACACTTTTCCATATAAAATACAGCCATGATATGGATTACATCCAATTGAAAATAATTCAAATAGCAAACTAATTAGAATTAAAATAGCCGAAACAATTGGCTAATGAGATAATAACATCCTAATGAGTAATGACAACCAACGTAATCACCTAATCTATTCTACAAAATAGAATGAGTTTATTTCAAATCCAACTACTGCTAAGTGAAGGTTCAATTCCCCAATTCACTCTATAATAGTAAAGGAGAAGAAGATTAAGAAATAAAATCCAAAGAAGTACAATTGAAAGGGAAAAAAGAAAGAAATCAGTTTTACCGGTAGTGGTTTCACTGGCTGACCAGTGGTGGCAGGCTAGTGAAGGCAGGCCCCTGTTCTTTCTCTTCAAGCGTCACTGGGTTTCTTCCCGCAGAGGAAAAAGAGCATAACCAAAAAGGGAAAAATTGAAGAGAAGAAACAATATATAAGAAGGCAGATAGAGTGGTTACATACTGAACCGGTGTGGGTTTTTAAAAGTTAACATTTGTAAAAACTTACCTTTCAAAATTTTTGGTACTCGTTCTAATGCAATGCCTTAATCACTATGATTTGTGAACTGTAGCCTATGTATCGCAACTGCAAGGGAAAAAATTAAACTTTAATTTTAATTTTTTAATAAAAAGCACTCAAATAACTTGACAAAAACGAACAAAGAGAACATCAGAAACAAAAACATAGAAAGAAGGAATGAAATAAATAACAATTGTAAAAAAAACAACATAAATAAAAAGTCATGCATGTTGATTTTAAACAGATACCCAAAACGAATGCAACCCAAATAGGCAAAAACAAAACAAAACAAAATATGAAATTGAAATTCATGAAAGCAAAGGAACAAAACCCAGAAACTGAAAATTCCTAATAACAATTCAGTTAGAATTTGATACAAAACCCAGAATCTAAAATTCCTAATAACAATTCATTTAGAATTTGATCTTCTAGGTTGTTTCCCTGATTTCAAATCCCTAAATTGATAACAAACCTAAGAAGACAATAGGGTGAGAGATTAAACCAAATCTAACCTGCCTATTTACATAAATTAAACAAAACTACTCCTAACCAAAAAACCTAAATCATAGCCAATCAAACCAAAATACCTGAATCATAAATAATGCCCAAATGATTCTCCCAAAAAAAAAACCCCACTTTCTAAAATTAAAACAAATGCATCTTAAAAGTTTTTTTTTTTTTGCTAGGTAAATATGCGGGGCTCGAACCCCCGAGCACAAGGTTAAAGGTGGGTTGGAGCTTTGACCGATTGCCGTAAAGATCAAGTTAACAAAAAAAAAAAAAAAAAAATCCAGGTTGATTTCCGGCTTCAAATTGTTTATGGTGGCACGTGTCTAGAATCATTTGGATTCTAGATGATTCACGGAATTTCACAACTCCATCCCATAAATGAAGCTTTTCTGCCAGCTAATAATACTTCTTTGTTTTGACCCTTTTAATTGTTTATGTGCTACACAGATCAAATTCACATGTGAGTGCACGAAGAATATCTCACTTGGGAGTGGAAGGCAGTGTCAATCCAAACTCGAATACCAATTGGGCCAAACCGGTCCACACACTGACCAACCATTAGGCTTAACAAAATGGCATCTAAAAGCTCGACAAAATCATTATAAATCTTATTAATTATAACTTCTATGAATCTATTTCCAAGAGAGGGAGAATTTTACCACTTATTTCAGTGGTTGTTTGTAGCAAATAGTACTGGTCAACCTGTCGAGTTTCGAGTAGTGTAGAATCGATACAGTTACGAATTTTCCACTAGGCTTGTACTTGTAGCTGAGTTGTGGGTTGCGAGGGAAGGTTAATTAGGGTTTAGCATGGGACAGAGGCTAGGTTTTTCGAGAATTATTCAAGGAGCACTGCTGGTGTCATGTGGCGAGTTGTGGTTGATGGAGGAGTGTCTCCACACAGATTCATCATCGCCCCTCTACCAATCATAACTCGTTACTATGGTTTTAAAATCAGGACTAGACCGTACAGTTCGATCGGGTTAACCGGAAACTGTCCACCAAAACGGTTCTTTTAACCTCAAAAATCGGCATATATGAAAAACTCAATGAACCATGCGAACTGCGGTTGAACCACCTAGTTTTAAAAACCGTGGACGGTTATCACAGTTTCGAAGGTTCAGTTGATTCAGAGTGAGGTTTTTTTTTTTTTTTTTTTTTTTTTTTTTTTTTTTTGTGGTACTTACAAGCTCAGCAATTGTTGAAGCTTCAACCTCAGACGTTGAGATCACACCAACATTTCTTCTTATTCTTCTTCTCAGTCTCGCTCGCCCCTTCTCTCTTTGCATTTTTGCCGACTGCTGTTTCTGCATTTTCTCTTTCTCTGCATTTTTTTTTTTTGTTTGTTTGTACTTTGTTGTTTCTACATTTTCCTCTCGTCCTGCGTTTTTTCCTTTGCACTCTAGAGTCTTTTGGTCTACTTTGAAGATGATTGACAACTTGCTCTTTGTCACACACTAAATACATGCTGTCAACCACTCTTTTTAAAATTTTATTGGGTTTAATCAATTTTTTAATGGTTTGTCCGGCCATTCTTCTGGCTTTTGTTTATTTTTTATTTTTAAAATTTAACTAAATGCATGTCATCAAGTGTCATTCGCTCCTTTAAAAATTTTATTGGGCTGTGTTCTTTATTTAATCAATTTTTTGATGCTTTGTACGGTCACTCTTCTAGCTTTTATTTATATTTTATGTTTAAAATTTTCATAAATGGTTGAATATTCAAATGGGCTTTAGCATAAAATAATTTGCTGGGTAGTCAAATGAGCTTGAGCATGACTTAAGATAATTTAGACATAAGCTCTCATAAAAAGATTAAAAGAGTAAAATATTGAGCTTTAACAAAAAATGATTTAGGTTTGCTTAAGATTTAATATTTCCTATTTGCCTTATGAAAGTTATGATATAAAAAAGACATTTGAAAAATAGATCTTTATATTTATTTGGACTATTTTAGTTCATTTTTCTACTTTTATTAATTTAATGTATTTATTTATATTTTAAATAATTATTAAATTAATTATGACATTATTACGGTTTGACCTTGATTTGATCTCGGTCCAACTTCAAAAATCTTGAACCTCTCCCTTTTACGGTTCATTGAATGGTCCGGGTTTTAAAATCATGCTCACCACATGGGCAAATTGTGGTATAAATTGTGGCACCAGAATTATCCTTATTCAAGGACTTAATATAGAGCTGGCCCAACCATGCCTGAAAATACAGCAACTTTTCAATGATGTACTACACTGGCCCCAAACGAGCTTGGACTTACTGGACTATCCAATGTAGGTCCAGCCCAGAAAATAAAATGGTTTACAACTGCTGGGTGTTTTGTTAATAACACAGCAACCTAAGTCAGTAATGCAGCAGCAACAGTGTACAGTAGCTGTGTGTCAAAACAGTCAATGCATTAGTATGGCTAGAGTTAGCAGTTCCTAAGGTAACAAGGTTACAACTTTTATTTTGAGAATTCCTAAGGTTACCACTTAAAACCAAATAGTATTGAAAAGAGAATAAAATTCTATAAGGACTTGGTGTAAAATCCTTTGGTCTACACCTTTCACTAAGGGCATGTCACATCATCATATTACTAAAACATAAATACATTTTATTACAGAAAATAACAACTCAATAAAAAAAAATTTAAGTTTTAAATAAAAAGCTAATGTGATGTTACTAGATATAGTAAAATGTATTGAGTTTTGAATTTGAAGTGGCTAGAGGAAATCCTTACTGACTTTTAAGATGTGCTTAAAGTCGCATCATTTTCAAAGGTGTTTTGTAACTTTTGTTAGTTCTAACCAAAGTCATCTGTAGCCAAGGTTCATTTCACTGAGAGCTAATTGGTTGAAGAAGTTGCGAATGTATAGATATTTTTCTATTTCAATAAAGTCTGCTATTTTTATCTCAATTAATATTTTTGGATTAATTGTGCTTTTAATCTCACTAATTATTGTTGCACACACTGAGTTATACATTACCGTATACACTCTAGTTGAATATCGTGTTTTCAAAACACGATTTCAGTTATAATTGTGAAATGGTAAAATTGTGTTTTGACATTTTTGCAATTATAACTGGAAATCAAGAACACGATTTTAGCTATGTGTTTCGTACACATAGGGTGTAACTATTGCTACTCTTTTTAATTTTGCTCTCTCTAAACTAAAATCCTGGCTTTGCCACTAATGGCATTCATTTATTAGACGGTGTAAAACATAAATTCTACGCCTCATCTTTACCAAGTTTGGACTCTATTGAAAAATATCAAAATGTGCATGTAATAATTATAATTGATAGTAGCTTGGCATCCTGTATCGCTTGTAATGTGCACATGCCTTAATTCAATTCAGCACTTGACTGATTAATTGTTTGTGAGTTGTCAAGACTCAAGACAGTTAGAAGTTTGTCGGCAATTGGTTAATAATTAGTTAGGGCAGTTAGGTAACAAACCAAGCGGTCCATTGAATATTTGAATGTATTCGAGTAAGCCTTCATTATAAAAGGCTACCAGCTTGTAATTGAGGAATTAGGCAATAAGATTAATCTTAACTCTCTCTCCTTAACCCCTAAATTCTCTCACTTCCTCTCTTTGACCATCTGGACGCCGGTTCCCTCTAAGTAAACACAAGCATTTCCATTAGACTACACACTCGAAATCAGTTCTTAACATTTCATACGGATCAATAAATGAAAATTTTTTCCAGCATAAATTAAATCTACGAGTATTTCAATTCTTTATATTGATAATTAGAAAATAAGATCTAGTAGAAGCCAACTAATGGTTGAATAATGAGGCAATATCTAGTGTTTTGGATGTATGTAGCATTACACTCACAACATGCATTTGAATCTTCACATGTAAAATTCATATATTGTGATTTGTGAGTGTGATATTGCATACATCTTAAACTTTAACTACTTTATCGTGTGGAATCACAGCTTTCACTCTCTAATATAAAAACTTGATATTATAAGAGCATCTCCAATAGATGCTCTATATCTATTTTTTGGAGCAAAAACACCACTGTTCACACTTCATTCACACTCCAACAGATTCTCCATTTCTATTTTTTAGATTAGCTTTATTACAGTGCTTCTCTACAAATAGAGAACACTGTAGTTTTTAGAGCATCTCTAGGAGATTAGGCAAATTTTTATATTGTTTGGAGAATGAATAGTGACTTTTACTTTTTAGCTACTTACTTTTTCAAATACACTTTCCAACAGATTCTTTATCTCATTTTCTTTCTCATTTAAATATTATTTCTTCATTCATTATTTATTCTTTTTTTAACAACTACACATCTTCCAACATTTTTTTATTCAATACCTGATTATTATAATAGGAAAAAAACATTTGAAGAGTGAACAGTAGCCCATCAGACTTGATGAGCTACTGTTCATGAGCCAAAAAAAATTCTAGGTATAGAGAGTCCATTGGAGACCTATTTTGTGGGTTTACTCTTTAAGTAGAGAGGATTTTGTATTTAGCTCTCCTATTGGAGATGCTCTAACTATTCATTCTTCAAATGTTTTTTTCCTATTATAATAATCAGGTATTGAATAAAAAAATGTTGAAAGATGTGTAGTTGTTAAAAAAAGAATAAAGAATAAATGAAAAAATAACATTTAAATGAGATGGAGAAAATGATAGAGAATCTGTTGGAAAATGTATTTGAAAAAATAGGTAGGTAAAAGTTAAATGTCATTGTTTATTATCCAAACAGTACAAAAATTTGACTAACCTGCTGGAGATGCTCTAAGGAACCAAATACAAAGACTTGCAAAGGAAGAGAGGCGCAAAATCCTGACAGCTTTTTTGGCTTATGAGACATCTCTGTTCGGTGTTTCTTTGTTTTGTTTTATTTTAATATTTAGATTATATTGATTGGATAAGGCTATAATCAGTTAATGCGGCTATGATTGTGTGTATTAGCCTTTAATCTTTATTTGAAAAACTTTGATGTGACACAATGATAATAGAATGTGTAAAAACCACACCTTATCCTTATAGAATTAATCTCATTTTGAAATAGAAAGTATTATGAAGTACCACACAAATATAATGTTAAAAAAAATTCCTAAAGAAAGCAATCCAATATTTTGCTACTCCTCTTTCAAGTTCACGTACCCCTTGTCCACCTCTGTCTCACCCAATTACCCCTCCCTCACCCTCATCACCACCAATAACTAAAAAACCAATCAAACAAACGAAGGCATTAGAGGGGCGCAACCCAAATTATATATAACCTCTAAGCCTCTAAGGTACCTCAAAATCAAACTTAAAAAAAAAAAAAAAAAAAAAAAAAAAAAAAAAAAAAAAAAGAGGGGGCCAAGACTTCTGGCAATCATAATCATAGGCATAGCACTAGTATAGAAAGACTTTTTTAATTTCCTGGGAAAAATATGGGGTGGGAGAGGGGGGTTTATGAGGGGTGATTGAATGTGACTTCTTTGCTTGGGTGCAACCATAGTAATATCTATTCCTATTTGTTGAGTTTAATAAATCATAGTTAGTTGGTGTTTTACCAATAATCCATAAGTACTTCTCATTGCAGAAGTTAAACCCAGAACTTAGTATCCATTAAACCACTTAAGAATAAGTCTAGTGACCATTAAGTAAACCTCCACGATACCATCCTTGAGTGGTAGCACTAGAAAGAATTTCTAATATTGCTGCAAAAAGTACTAGTTTATCCAAGTCACCATAACATCGTTGACTTTTCTGAATTTGTGGAATTGCTACCATTCCAATTCGAACATTTTACTATTTTAAAAAACCAAGCACTTAAAAACATTGTTAGATGAAAAAGAAAAAGAAAAAAATTATAAATTTATTCAATGAAGGAAAAAAAAAAATACAATAAGGTGAAGGAAGTGGAGAAAAAAAAATCTTCTACTCTATATATATATATATATATTCTATTAGAAGCTATAAATATAGGACTTTGCATGTAATCCTCATACAATTTCATCTCAACAAATAAAAGCCAATTTTTTTGTTAAAAAGATTTGGCAATCATTCAATTTCATTTTCCCATCATTTATCAATTGCCTCTCTCTCTCTCTCTCTCTCTCTCTCTCTCTCTCTCTCTCGCGTGCAATTGTGAGATAGTCATGAAATGCCATTTCCACATTCGACACCATCCACACCCGTAAAAGCATCAAAGTTTCACACTTTAATCATGACAAGCACAAGCACAACCACCAACACCGTCACTTCTGTTGGGGTGTGTCATTTCCACCCATCACGGCTACAATCCTCAATCATTAATTTGCTTCCACACTCAAATAAAGAAAAAGAGAAAAATAAACTAAATAAACTTTAAAGATAATAACAACCTCGTTCTCTCAAGGATAAAAAAAAGGGTTCTTGATAATGGAGCCCCACTACACAGTAGAATAATATAATTCAAACTAAAGGCCAAGACAAAAAGACGATTGAAAAATCTAAAAAAAGACTAAAGAATAATACAATACAAGGCATGCGAGCAAATATTGTTGATGAGTAGTCTCTCTGACTATCAGGACCCAGGAGGATAAGTTGCATGAGAAAGCTCCTTTAGCCATTCATACGTTCGATGGCGTGACATTGCTTGCTTTCCCTGCTGCTTTTCTTCTTGCTTCTTTTTCATCTTCAACTCCAACAGTTTCTCAGCTTTCTTAGCATGCGTTGTTGTAGCACTTTCACTATTGCCCTTAATGATGACAACATTTGAAGAAACTGTTTCATCTGTACACTTACAGCCACTCAACAATCCTCCTAGTCTTCTCTCCAAGAATCCTTGCCTTATTTGTTTATCCTCCATATTCAAACCAGAGTTGCTTTTGCGACTACTACTATTATTAATCTTAGCACTAGTACTACTGCTACTGCTACTAAGACTGCTATTGCGACTGACTGAATTTTTGTTAACACTAATGTTTCTACGAACCTTAAGGTCTTGCAATCCAATCTCAGGTGTTGGTACCAAACCCAGTCGGAAAAAGTCCCTTGCGGATGAGTTGCGGCTTCGGCTACTCACAGTTCCTTGTCGAGTTGTTGAAATTCTGATCTGGGGTTTGGGACTTGGGCATGTAAGAAAGTTGTTTTGGACTCTAATTGGCTTGGAATTTCGTCTGAATGTATTGTTGGAGCTAGTGCTGCTTGTTGAGTTGTGACTTCTAGTACTGCTGCTTCTGCTACTATTGTTGCTAGTGAACCCACCTGTTGAATTATGGTCCATGGACTCAGACCTTGATGTGCACCGGCTAAGGTTCTGGCTTTCTTGCTTGACACCGCCCGAGCCACTCTGTGAGCTAACTGAGAGACGTAGTGGGAGGATTTGACCTTGAAAGAAAACCTCATCAGCAGCACACATTTCTGATTCTCTCAAAAGAGAGCCACCCCTTGAGGGAAAATCGAATTCTTCTTGTGTTTGATGATCAATTGCCAAAGCATCTTCTTTTCTTGATTGCTCTTCTTCTTTCTCCTCGGTCAAATTACTAATGACTGGCAGATCACAGAATGATAAATCTTCATCTAATTCTTCTTCAACTGCTTGCTCCGATGAGTTTGAATGTTCCCATCTTTCTTTGGCACAGTTAATTGCCATTTTCAGTGGTGGAAGATAATGTTGTTGTTTTCTTTTTCTTTTTTAAACAACTGTTTGAGTCTCCTGTGAAGATTGAAGGAAGAAAGAGAAGGATTTATAGAAGAGGATATTTGAATAGGAAGAGAGATAGAGAGGGAGACATGTGGAGTAGGAATACTATAAAATAATAAAAGTAAAAGAAGTGCTGGAAAGCAATAAAGAAAGAAAAGAAATGAAAAAGTTAGTGCAGGCGAACCAAATAGTGTTCCTTCCTTGTTTGGAAGTGAAACAAATAAAGATAAAATTAGCAAATAGCTTCTGTGCAGGCCATTAGCAGAGCGAGTAGGTCTCCACTCTCACTTTCAAAGTCATTGTCTTGGTGTTAAATCAGCGGGTCTCTGCATCCTCGCGTGGTGATAATTATGAGTTTTTATTTTAATTTTTGGGTAAAGATGATATTTGAAATTTTGATATTAGTTTATGGTAGAAATTTAAATGGTCCTAAAAGCAGCTAATGACACAATGTAACAGTCATGGCCAGCTTTTTTCCTTTGCCTGTTTAGTGGTAACAAAAAGCATATAGGGTAAGGGAGGGGAAAAAAAATACAGGCTTATTTGGAATATGTTTTTTTTTTTTTTTTTTTTCTTTCAACAATTAAAGAAACTAAATTTGATTGGTAAATTCCCTTAAAGTAATAATATTTAGGGGAATAAATAATATATTTGGCCAAGAATCTTTAGTTCAACCAACCACTCTTAACATTTTCAAAAGGACCTGGTTTAAATCTAATACATCCAGTACGCTAGACCTGGTCAGATGGTGACACGTGTCTAAAAGTAAACACATGTCATCATCTCAACGGGTTCAATACTACTGAACACTGGACCTAAACTTGACTCTTTTCAAAAAAACTAATAACTCTTAACATTTTCAATTTAAACATTCATAGATTAAATCACTCTTTTATATATATATATATATATATATATATATATATATATATATAGAGTCTAATAAATCTTGAAGTTTTAATTTCAAAATTGTTGCCCCTTATAGTTTAGCTTATAGTTACAAAATATTTGCAATTCATAAGTTTGAGTCTTTATTAATTAAAAGTAACAAAAAGCACGTATAATTTTCATTTAAGATCTATTTGTACACTGGAATTGTCATGTGAATGGCAGGGAATTGTTGTTGCGGATGCCTCAGGCTAAGGTGTCTCACTGTTATAGGGAGGCCAACTGCTGCGCCGATGCTTTAGCTAGGATTGGAGCTAACTCCCCCTCTGATTGTAATCGTTTTGTAAACACCCCCCCCCCCTCCCTCTATTGGCCCCCTTTTTTTTTTTTGACTCTGTGGGGTTAAATCGTAACAGGGCATGATCTCATGACCCTGGTGTTTTTGCTTTGTAGTTTTTAATATAATCCTCCCTTTCACCAAAAAAAAAATTGTCATGTGAATGGCAAGAAGATTGGTGAGGGTGGGGGGTGGTGGAGGGCAAGGAAGAACATGATGAGCAGGTAATTTAGGGAACTTCTTAGATCCCAAGATACCATTTGCGATTAACATAAATTTGTGATCAACATAAATTTGTGGTGAGTTAGAAATATCTCAAACTGCTATTCAACCCAACATGCTTATTTAGTTGCCCAACCCAACCCACCTCACTAAATAGACTTGCACATAGCAGTGAGGGCCGAGTAAGTTGGCAAGTTAAGCAGTTTTTGCACAACCCGAGTTAGTATTATATACCCATGTGATGCATGGCTTACTCAAAAATCATGTTAAAACTAAAACAATTCAATGATAAGCAAAAATATGAATTTTAAAAATTAGAGTGAATAATATATATTAATGATTTTAAGGTACTTATTTGCATAGTGAAAATGCGTAGTAGAACTTGTAGTATTATTACTGTACCACATATTACAAGCACAACATATATGACCCAGTTTTACTATTGAAACCAAAAATTATAATAGTTTATTAAAATAAAATAATTAATATTCTTTTAAATTTATTGAAATTCTTGGCAGTAGAATTTTAATTGGACTAATATTTTTTTAGCTTTTTGAAATATTGACAGTAGAGTTTCACTTGGATCAAAAAATATTTATTTTAATATATTTATGGTGCACAAAATGACATAAAAAGAAAAAAAAAAGAAAAAAAATGTTACTAAAAAAAATAGTGGGCATCTAACGCAACCACATCATATAGGACAAAATTTTATAATATAGTACATGATATTATGTGAGTTGGACATGAAATTATGTGATATTAATTTCATTTTAAATGCTTTAGTGATAATAACTGAATGACTAGTTATTATATAATTCATATAATTTAATATAATGTATTAGAAGTCTTATAATATTATGTGTATTTCTGTTACTTGTATTTTATAGTAACTTATTGAGGGTGTGAAATGAAAATTATTTAGAAATTTCAGGGTTTTAATTAAAAATTTTACAATTTAGAATTTAATTTGAAACAATCCAACTTATAGGGGAATTATTTAATTTACTAAAATTGTTAGTAAAAGGTTAGTCACCATGGTGTAAATAGATGTAAATTGAGTATGATCACTTGACAAAACCACCACAACTTTTAGGATTTAAATTTTATTATATAGTACTACTATTATGCTTGTGTAATGCATGACCTATAAATTACGAAAAATCATTTCAATATAATTAGAATTGAATAAAAATAGGCTGTGATAATAAAAAATACTTCTAAATTACAAGATGAATGTTCACAATGTAAAGTCCAAGTTTTTTTTTTTTTTTGATAAAAAAATCAAAGATTATAATAGATTATAAATAATTTAAAATAAATAATGATCCTTTTTAAATTTTTTGAAATTTTTTATAATTGAGCTTTATATTGTAGTATTTTATTTTATTTATTAAATATTTGGGATATTTGGGAAGAGATTTCACTTAAAGTAAAATATATTACTAACTCTAATGTACTTATAAGTCACATGAAAAAGCTCATCGACTTTTGTTTATATTTTTCCTGGACCTATATATATATGGCCACTGCGTTGGCATGGTCTTTTTTCCCTAACTCTTAGTAATAGAATTTTAATTAGAGTACTAATTTTATTAAAAAATTTTGAAATTTACATAAAGTTCTTTCTCAAAAAATAAAATTTTTTACATAAAGTAACCAGGTTATTATTTTAATGTAATTATAGTGCGTTACACTACATAATGAAAAAAGAAAAGAAAAAATTCAAAAAGGGCATACACTTGGCACAATCACCGTGTATAAGACACAATGTGTATATATATAAACTAGTCGCTAACCCGTGCTATGCATGGGAACATACTTATCTGTGAGATAGACTAAAATGATTTTATAAAAAATTTAAGAAACTACACCATTGCATGATTTGCTCTTGTGTGACTTTAATTTGTGTTACAATTTGATAAAGAATCCATTGCTTGAACGTGCATTGGCTTACAAAAAATTTGTCAGACAGTTTCAGATACTGCAAAAAAATAACTCAAAAATTCAGATATTAAAACTTCTGAAAGACCAAAAAATATTAAAGAATCAGATGATTCACTGCTTAGAAATTATTGAAACAAAACAAAATATATATGACTAAACAATAGAGAAATATAAGAGAAAGATGGGTTACATTCGAAAGAATAATTTCAATTATTGCAAGCTTTTTTATTTTGTAAAAAACGGTTAAAGAGAGTTTGGTGGTTCATATACGAAAATTACTTTTTAAAAAATACATAAAAAACCGTAAAATAAATTTTTTTTTTTAAAACAAAATAAAGGAGAAGAAAATAACATTAGAAGAAATCATACCTCTACCTGGCTTAAAAAAAAAATATTGGGGTTTGATTTGCTTTTATAGTGTTCATGATTAACCTTGCAAATTTGGAGATAAATTATCAATGTTTGAGTTTGAGTTTAAGTTGGACTTGTTAGAGAGATAGAGTTTCACTCCTTATTAAGTTTGGACTAAAAAAAAATAATTTTATTTAAATAAATGATAATTTTATTTAAATATAATAACTATCATATATATATATATATATAGATGATAGTTATTATATAATAATAATGTCACAATCCTCGGACAGGATATCACAACTATTGTCAACTCTCATAGAAGGATTTTTTTGTGCTTGATATGTTTTAGTTGTGACTTATGTGAACTATTGGTTGTTGATGGTAATTTATTGAGAGTGTGAATTGAAATCATTAAAATTTCATGATTTTAAATTAAACTATTTACAAATCAAGATTTAATTTGAAATCACTCCAAATAATAGTTTAATTATAAAATTTATCAAAATCTTTAATGAAAGGTAGTCACTTGGTGCAAAAAAACTAAAAAAAGTGTAACAGCTTCACACAAAAAGAATATAGACATTTATGTTATGATCCTAGTATCCCACATGGATTAAATGTAAGTCTAATAATGTGTTTATAAGCTCTTAAGCACCCTTCCTGTTAGGGTCATGTGTTTTGGTATTGTCAAACCATGCCAAATTATGTATCTTTTATTGAGTTTTGATATATCTTAAAGTTGTAATTAAAGTCCAAGTTGAAGACGCAAAGTTTACACAAGAAAAGTTCAAGAAAAACATTTTTTCAGCATGTACCTCGATAGCAGTTTTAATACCTCTCGATACTTCTAGATAGAAGCTCAAAATCAATTGCCTCCTTGATAGCAATTTCGAAATCTCTCGATCTGTCGAGTGTTGCGGATTAGCAAAAATCAACAACGCGAAAAAGCTCATAACTTATTCGTTTGAAACCTGAATTGAAATCTGTTTGAACCAGTATTTAAAGGACATTATAAGCCATCTATCAGAAGGGCTTTTAGAGAGAGAAACACTCCATTTATGCGGCTAGGGTTTTGTAACCAAGTTTTCTCTATTTCACCAAACCAAAGAGTTCCAAAGTAGATCTGAAGATTCTATTGGTAAAGAAGCTGAAGTCATAGCAACCATCTAAGACTTGCTACTGAGAGAAAAACTTTCAAGAGGTTCTTGAAGTTAGTTGGAGGTTTCAATTGTGATTGTAGATGGAGCGTCTATATATTGAAGAGTTAAAAAGTTCTGAAATGGTAGAAGGTTTCTACTGTAAGTTTATTTACTGGGTTTGTAGAGTCTAGCGACAAAAGTTTTGTATTAGATCTGAAACTTCTCTTTATTATAGTAGATTTCTTTTTAGGAACGTTTCCCTCCAAATTTTTTTTATTGTGAAACTAGTTTGTTTCATTGGTTTTCCTGAATCATCATATCTTGTCTTATTTACTATTCTGTTGTGCATGATATTGATGTTTGTTTGTTTGAACAAGGATTATTCATAATAGATCTAATTAACAACTTGATTTTAAAACTTGTTAATTCTATCAACCGGAGTCTAAATTTCCCAACACTTCCCTTGCAAGTTGGTTTTCAAGAGTGGGTTCTACCCATGGGTTCTTAACATTTGGTATAGCTTATTGAGTATGAGCAGTAGTGCCATATGGGTTCTTAGCAATTTGATGCAATTAGACTTTAAACTCAACTTTTATTATATATATGTATATATATATACAGTTGCGGCGCCACGTGGTGTTCAGGGGGTTCAAATGAACCCCCTGACTTGTATTTTTTTTTTTTTTTACATATAATATTTTAAAATATTTTTGTTTTGAATACCTTAAAATAAAATTTTGAACCCCCTTGAAACAAGTCCAAAGAACAAATCAATTCAATACTAAAATTTATCTTGGCCTTCTTAAACCAAAAAAAAAAAAAAAAACCCAACATCAAACCAATTTGATCTAAAATTTGAGGAAAAAAAATAGCAAGTCCAACAACAAAAATTAGTAATTTGTTGATCTTAAATCTCAGAAAAAGACAATTAAATAAGCTGTAAAGTGTAAACACTAAAAGAAAATTAAGTGTGAGGTAGTGGAAGTGGGGCGTGAGACAGTGGAGAATGAAGACATTTTTTTTTAATGATTGTATTGTTGCATAGAATTCTTAATAGAGTAATCTAAAAAACACAAAAAAAAAAAAAAAAAAATTATTCTTAATGAATTACAAAGACCTGTAAGCAGTCATAATTGAGTTGAATTGTTAAATAAAAAAATTGAAAAGAGTAAAAACAAAAACTAATAAATAATGAAGTAGAGTATTCTAAGTAATAATAATTAAAATTCACTTAACAACAATAATTAATAACTTTATTATAGTAATAGAGAATGGATAATTTACAAGATTTAATCTTAGCAATAATAATTAATATCTTCATTATACTAAGAAAACATATACCCAATGAACTTATAGTTTATCTTTAATTCTCTTGCTAATACTATGAATAAATTTTTGATAAGGAAGTCACATATACCGCAAGATTTATCTCCTACCTAAGATTTATTATCTAAAAGAACTCGTGTTGACTTAAAAAAACTTCCTTTGGATCGTAGGTTACGAAAGATTTCATCAATATTATCATAATGATCAAGATGAAAAAAAATTATTTACAAAGGGATCATTGTCATCCTCTTCAACACGAATTTGAATGACCTCTCTAAAAAATATTATTGGAGCCGTCACTGTATATACATACATACATACATATATATATATATATATATATATAAAGACAAAACTTAGGTACAATACCTTAGGTGCTATTCCTTAGGTTCCCCACTTAAGATTGAGTCATATGACTACTTAACTAAAAAATACACTTTAATCCCATAAGGAAAAATTCACATGGTAGAATCTTAAGAGGGGAACCTAAGGAACAGCACCTAAGTACTGTACCTAAGTCTTGCCCTACATATAATGTACATGATATGATATTTTCATACAGTTGATGGTTTTAATAGTTTAATTTTACAACAAAGATTTTTGTGTTGAATAAAGCATAAGTAGATTAAATGTATTGTCACGGAGGACTTGTGAGTGACAGATTGCGATTCAATGGTCACTCCCTTTCTCTTATATCTTTCGGCAAAAACATTTGGCTTTGATTTAAGCCACATTTTTCACTGGATACACCTAGCACGAAGTGATTGACTCCTAATTTATCTCAACAGTTATAGTTTAATCACTTTCTTATTACTTTAATCAATCAGAAAGTTCGACAATTAGTCGACGCAAATGACCCATGATGTTGCTTCGTGTGCACGCGTTATCCTTACAGGCGGAGAAGAGATAAAATGATAAATATCCAATTCCCTAAAAGGTTTCGAAATTGCTTCTGGTTCCAAATTTAGATTGGAAAAAGTTATGTTATCAATATATTATCCCAGTTTAATTTGTTTATACATGAGATTATTGCATAAGTTAACCTTTCAGGTCCTCAGGCAGAGAAGAGAACCAGATATGGTTATTTTCTACCTCTTGAAGTTGCTTCTGGGCCTGAAATTAGCTTGATTTTTTTTTCTTCCAATTTGTCGATATATAATTCCAGTTAAATTAATTTTATAAAAGAAATAGATCTTTTATTAATTCTAAGGGTAATAGAATCAGCTAAAAAACCGTACATTATATATTGAAAAATCATAGATTTAAAAATTCTCTCTTCGTCTCTTTTCATTGAATATTCTTCCTCTGTTTAATTTTGGAAGCTAAGAGCATTGTTTGTAAGACCATGTAGTGTTTATTTTTCATTACTATTTTTTTTCCCGTTCGTGAATACCATTGAGTGCTTTGTTTTTTGTCCCCCTTAATGCAAAGAAGCAAAAGTTCTATTTCTTAAGGAAGTTTTAATTTTAATCTGACAATCTTTTTATTCGCTTATTATTTTGGTAAAACCAAGTCGTAAGAAAAGCATCTAGTCATATTTATTTTTTTAAGATTCATTGAATTCTCCTCTACTTTAAAAAAGGGTAGAAATACCAATAGACAAGGCCATTCTCCTCTATTAATAAAGAACTAATACAATTAAACACACACATAAAAATATATATATATATATATATATATTATAAAAGTTGCTATTCTTTATTTGTTATAATATTAGTCACTAACCCGTGCTGCACGGGAACCTACTTATTTGTGAGGTAAACTAAAATACTTTTATAAAATCTTAAATTGATTAAGAAATTACACTATTGCATAATTTGCTTTTATATGACTTCAATTTGTGTTACAATTTGATGAAGAAGTCATTACTTGAACGTATAATGGCTTACAAAAAATTTGTCAGAGTTTCAGATACTGCAAAAAAATAACTCAAAAATTCAGATATTAAAACTTCTGAAAGACTAAAAAATATTAAAGAATCAGATGATTCACTGCTTAGAAATTATTGAAACAAAACAAAATATATATGACTAAACAATAGAGAAATATAAGAAAAAGATAGCTTACATTCAAAAGAATAATCCATGGTCATCACTATTGAAAGGAATCAAAAGATTCAGAGCTTACAAATTATAGATAATATATATGTGTGTATGTGTGTGTGTGAGTGATTACATGAATTCAGATGTTAAAACTTCCAAAATGCCAAAAAAGATATATAATTAAAGAATAAGTTATTGAAACAATTCAAAAAATATATGTCTATTAAAAGGAGAAATATAAGAAATAACAGAAGAGATATTAGGGTTTGCACTACTTTTATAGTGTTCATGATTAATCTCGCAAATTTGGAGATAAATTATCAACGTTTGAGTTTGAGTTTAAGTTAGACTTGTTAGAAAGATAGAGTTTTACTCCTTTAGTTATTATTATTATTTTTTGTGATTGAAATTTATTCAAGCTATCTTTTTATTAAATTTTGTATAATTTAAATTTTTTAATGACCACTCCCTAAAAAAAATTTCTAGAACCGGCCATTGATTACGATTTGAATATTTTAATTTAAATCATATTATAATATCAAAATATAGAATCCTAATGATGCCAGTTAGTAGCATTATGATTAGAATATATTTTATTTTTTGATAGGTAAGATTAGCATTGTTGAGTCACAAAAGTCCAAAAATTGCAGAAATTTAATAACCAATGCACCTAATTTTAAAGCCACGGCCAAATTTAAGTTTGAGAGAGTTTGAGTTTGAGTTGGACTTGTTAGAGAGATAGAGTTTCTCTTTTTGTTAAATTTGAACTAAACAAAAATAATAATTTTTTATTTTTTATTTTTTAAATATTGTGCTGACGTGGAAAATTGTGAGAGCTTCAGAGGCTTTGGTATTTTTAAAATATTGTGCTGACATGGAAAATTGTGAGAGTTTTAGAGGTTTCAATTTATTTATTTATTTTTTTTTAATTTTTAATTTTTTTTTTATATATATAGATTATAAGTTTCTTCCTAGTAAGTAACAAACTGTAGACATTTTATAGTATTACATAAAAGTTAAATAAATTTGAATTATTTTTAGTTAAATAAACAAATGACAATGAAAAACAAAATCATTCACTCTTTCTTCTTCTAATTATAATTATAATATAGATATATGATTTATTTGTAGGGTAAATGAGTTCACACCGGAGACCTCCTTTCTCATTTAGAAAAAACAAAAAAAAAAATTATGGTTTATTTATATTGGACTTCTTGCACCAAATTTACTCAATTGGCACAGAAATTAGAAAATTGAGGTGGAACATGTATTGCAAAATTAGACTCTAATTTGAATTTGAATTAAATTTTCTCTTAGTTTTAACTTTTGAATAATATATATGATATGATAAGACAATTCGTATTTTTTCCAAAAAAAAAAAAAAAAAAAATTCTTATTGAATTTTTCTTTAAACATCATTCTCCTATTTCTTGATGCAAGGTAGGGTTGGCTCAATAAATTTTGAAGTGCGGTAAATTTTAGTAGATTTTTATAATATTTAAATCTTATTTATTTAACTTTCTATATATATCTTTTTTGTTTAAAATCCTTTTGATTTTTGAGATGCAAAACTGTAAATTTTATTTTGTATTTAATTTTATTGACATCTATCTTACAAGTTGTTACAAAATTTGATTATTATTGATTTTTTGGCACACTCATTAATGTAGGGCATACATTAATAATCAATTTTATAAATTTTTATAAAATAATAAAAAAGTTGTCAAAAAAGTTAAGACGTAAATGCATTTTTAGTCCTTACATTTTGGTTTTTTTCCATTTTAGTCCTTACATTTTAATTTTACCACTTTTAGTCCCTAAATCAATTAATGCATTCCATTTTGGTCCTTTCCGTTAGCCCACTAACGGAAATTGCTTAGGTGGCAAACTGAGTGCATTGCTAGCACATTAAATGCTGACGTGGCCAATTAAAAAATAATAAAAAAATTTAATTAGCATTTAAAAAAGAACACACAAGAACACAATCACAGATTTAAAGAACACCCTTTCCAAATAACAATAAATATAAAAAAATTTAGTTAGTTGTCACGCTTCAAAACAATACTGAAAACTAGCATCTCGAGTGTCTAAAACTCGAGTTCCAAGATAAAACTCGAGTTTTTAAGTCTCGATTTGTAAGCGGATGGGTGTGATGTGGAAAAAAATCCACGCGGAAATCAAGTTTTAAAGACTCGATTTCCATAAATTGTAGAAAAACGCCGCTATAGGGCTTAAAAATGCCACTATAGGGCTCCCTGAACCTGGTATGAGGTGATCACACTTATAAAAATTTTTTGAAGGAAAACGCCGCTATAGGGCTTGAAAACGTCACTATAAGGCTTAAAAAACGCTACTATAGAGCTCCCTGAACCTAGTATGAGGTGATCACACTTATAAAAAAATTTTGCAAGAAAACGCCGCTATAGGGTTTTAAAACGTCACTATAGGACTTAAAAACGCCACTATAGGGCTCCTTGTATGGAGAAAATTTTTTTGCATGGAACTCGAGTCTTAAAGACTCGAGATCTATGTGGCATTTTCAGTCCAAGTCATCCAGCCAAACACTCGCAAAATAAGTCTTTGGGACTCGGGTTTTAATATGGATCTCGAGTTTCTAAAACTCGAGATGCTATTTTTCTTAAAACTTTGCAACGTTGCATAACTTACTACATAGTTGCCCCTCACACTGTTAGTCTGCCCATTCCCCCCAGATTTAAACATTAACACAAGAACATAAAGTACAAACCCAAAACCAAACACAAAAAACACAAACTCAAATTTAAACATTAACACAAGATCACAAACACAAAGAACACAATAACAAATATAAATCATTTACTCTCGAACTTCCTCTGCTTACTCTTAACAGTCAATGCTGCCATCAAATCAACACAATTACACAGCCCACCCAAACCCAGACTACACCTTCGCCATTTCCTTCCTCAAATCTCAAGCTCACTCCCTCAACCTCCAAACACAAACTCTCAATTTCACTCCAAAGTAAAACAAACCCATTCTCCTCCTCTCTTGGCTTGGCTCCAAGTTCCAACCCTTCCCTCCCTTCTCTCCTCTTCAACTCCCACGACATCTTCGTCCCTGCCAAGCCATCCAAATGGTCCCACCTTCCTTTCTCTACCATCTGATCTTCTAATGGTCGCATCTACGCCAGTGGAGCTCAAGAAGACAAGTCCATCACCACCTAATCCCACTCTCCTATTTGATTCAAATTCGGATCATACCAATACCAGATCCAAATCTCATGCCTCAGAAACCCACCTTGACTTCGACTTCGACTTCATGGTTGTCGTCGCCACCACTGTTATCGCCGAGAATCATTTGCTGGTGCTGGTAGTGAGGGTGGGTGTGAGTGTGAGGGTGAGGTTGAGGAGCGTGGTGAGGTGGCAAGACACCGGTGCCGACGCCATCATGTGGGTTTCTAGGTAGATCCGAAACCCCTCTCCCTCCTCACTTTCTCATCTCACTCTCTCTTTATTTGGGTTGAGTCTGTTGTATTTTGTTAGGTTTTTTGGGTGATCATATCTTGTGTTATTTATTTTCCGCTGCTTTGCATGATTTGATCTTTTATATTGTGATAACCTAGACTTATTTAATTAGACTAAGTAACAACTTGGCTAATTACCCAAGTTTAATTAATTGTTTAAGGGGTCTAAAAACCTTCAAGTGGTATTAGGGCAGGTAGCTCTTTTGTTGTTGATCCTTTGATCACTGAGCTGATCCTTAACCCCTGTTGTCATGGAACACGGACATTCTCTAGTTATTCCTCCTCACTTTGATGGGAATAATTATGTTTACTGGAAAGTAAGGATGAAAGCATTCCTGAATTTCATTGATGAGAGGGTGTGGAACTCCGTTGAATACGGATGGGAGAAGCCCACTACTCCTGTTAGTGAGTGGGAAACTTCTCAAAAAGAAGCAGTTTCGTTTAATAGCAAGGCTATGAATGCGATTTTTAACGCTGTTTCTATGGAGGAATTTAAGAGAATCTCGAATGTTGAGATCGCTCATACTGCTTGGAATATCCTCCAAACTATGCATGAAGGCACAAAGGCTGTCAAAATAAATAAATTGCAGCAATTGACTTCTAAATTCGAAAGCATTAGGATGTCTGATGATGAATCTTTTGATGAATTCTATGCTAAATTGAATGATATTGTTAATTCTGCTTTTAACTTGGGTGAAATCTATGATCAACCTAAAATTGTTAGGAAGATTCTTAGATCTTTGACTGAAGACTTTAGACCCAAGGTGACTGTCATTACTGAAAGCAAGGATGTAGACTCCATCCTTGTTGATGAACTTGTAGGATCTCTTCAATCCTATGAGTTGGATCTACCTAAAACTACCAAATCCAAATCAATGGCTCTTAAGTCAGTTGATGATGTTGAAGGTGGTGGATTTGATGATGAGCTCTCTGCTACAGAGATTGCCTATCTTGCCCAGAACTTTAGAAACTTTCTCAAGAATAGCAATAGAAAGGCAAGAGGCATAAACACTGCTGAACCTAGAAATTTTAGGAAGCATGATCCCACTAAGATTAACAAAAATGATAAGTCTAGAGAAAGAGTAGGTCAATCTTCCAACAATTCCTTGGGCTCTCAGTGTTTTGGATGTCAAGGGTATGGACACATGAAATCTAAATGTCCAACCTATTTGAAGTCTAAGGGTAAGGCTATGGCTGTAACCCTTAGTGATGGTGAAGTTTCTGATCATGAGTCTGATTGTGATGAGGATGGAAACTTCATTGCTTTCACTGCTATTGCTGTAGTTGATGAGAGTATATCTGTTGAAGAGAACCCTTCTGATGGGGAACTCTCTGAAGATGCAGATCTTCAAGAGGCCTATAACAAACTTTGCAAAGTTGCTGCAAAGGATGCTATAAATGTTGAACTTGGCCTGAAGAAAATTGAATCTCTTGAGCTTGAAAAGAAAAATGTGCTTGTTAAATTGTTTGATGCTAATGATCTTTTGAACAATGTGAAAACTAAAAACATGCTTTTGCTTGATAAAGTTAAATCTTTGGAACTTGATTTATCTGTTGCTAGATCTGCTAGTTCTAAACTTGATCAAATGCTGAGTGTTCAAAAGTCGTCTTCTGACAAAACTGGATTAGGTTATGTTGATAGCATCTTTGTGTCCACTCCCCATTCCACTAAATTTGTTCCTTCATCTTCTTCTTCTGAACCTTCTATGAGTGAGATAGTAAGTGAAATTGTCAAACCCTCTGTGAGTGAGGTTGCTAAACCCTTAGAAGGTTCATCATCTAGGAAGATTAGGGTTGATCTGAAAGAATTTAAGCCTAAGAAGCCTACCCTATCTAAGGACAAGACACATGATAAGCCTGCATGGGTTTGTCACTTTTGTGGAAAGACTGGACACATCCGTCCAAATTGCTACAAGCTGCAAGCTGCTAAGAGAGCAAACAAACCAAAAGTACCTGTGCCTTAAGCACTTGATCCTATGGTACTTATTGGTGATTTGGTAAAGGCTTTAAACCTTTATTCCAATTCTGGAGTTGGTAATCATTCTCATGTGAATAAGAACTCCAATGCTCGTGGTGCATCTAAAAGGTTTTGGATGCAAAAGACTCGACCTAACTGAGTCTTTCTGACATGGTCCTTGTGCCTCATTGCTCTACCCTTTGTGACCATTGTTCTTTGGTTTTGTTTTTTTTTTTTGTTTTTTTTTTTGTTTTTTTTTGTTTTTTTTTTTTTGTTTTTTGTTTTTTTTTTATTTCTAGGATTTGCATAGCATAACATTCATGCATTTCATTCTAGGTTTTTTTTTTTATTAAAATAAAACAAAAGGAAGAAAAAGGAAACACATTTTGTTTTGCACTCTTCTTCTTGGTTTTTGAGAACAAGGTTGATCAATTTATTTTCAAATAACATGTCTTTTGTACCTTGTTTAGCTTTGATGAGCTTATTTATTGCAATCTACCTTTTTTTTTTTTTTTTTGAAGATCTGCATAACCTAATTATTGCACTCTACTAGTTGAAGATTTGTAGTGCATGTTGTGTGGGAAAGATGTTATGGTTTTTGATTACTATGTCTTAATCTTGAAGTCACATGTTTTTAAATGTTGGACTTGAACTATTAGAGAAAGGCATAAATAACCATCTCACCACTGTTCACTAGCCAATCATGAACACCTTAGTGCATATCATAAGATTTTATGCTCGAGAAAGTGTAGCACATGCACAAAAAGAATATAAGGTGAAGCCTTGGTTAAAGTGCTTAATTCTTAAAATCAAAATTGGTGTGTACTATTAGGCTTGATGCCAAACTCACATAACTTAAAATTGGAATGTATATTATGAGGTATAAATACAAGAAACTTACATGATTGCAAGCTTATAATCTAGGAGATGTGGGAGTTATATGATGTAACTCTTTAGGTGATAGTCTCTTTTAAATTCTTTGTGATGAATTTTGTAGACTTTGTGATTGATTGCTATTCACATATCACCTCACATGTATCTCAAGTTTTTGCTAGTTGCACACACTACACGAGTTACTCTTTGCTAAACATTGTACATGTTATTGTGTGTGTTTATGGTTTGACCAACCAAGTTATTGCAAATACTTTGAATTATGTGCAAACTTAATTTGTTGCTTGAAAATTTGTGGAGACTGCAAGAAATTTTGTTTTTGGGAATTTTGGGCTTAATATCCTTGATTTGAAAATCATATCATCTCATACTCGTGCATTTTTGTTCTTAAATTTCAATGCTTTGAGTTAAATCATTTTGTTTTTCAAAAATTGTGTTTTTCCTCAAAAATATGGTGAGCCTCTGCCTAATTCGATCGGTCCATTCTGTTTTTCGACCGATCGAAATTTTTAAAATTTGAGAGAGGGAGTCTCTGTCTGTTTCGACTGATCGAGGCTGATTTTCGACCGATCGAAACTCGTGAATCAGTTTTTTTTTAAAAGACAGATTTGGACTTTTTCAAAGTTACTTTTCAAATAGTTCTTTTCTTTTCTCTCTCTCCGCATTGGCTCTAGGCTCCACCATCCAATTTTTTGTCGTTTTCCTTCAAGATTTTTGTAAGGTTTTTGTCCTTGGAGGCCGGTAAGTCCCTTTTGCCTTTCTTTTTCAAGTTTATTTCTTGATTTCATGCATTTTTCATGCATTATCATGGGTATTTTCAGAACTTTCATTATATTGGGGTTTTTGATGATTCGAACCTATTCTTGTGAAATTGATCAATGGTTTTTTGTGCTATGATGCTATAATGATGTTCCCTATAGTTTAATTTGATCAATTTTGTGGTTTTTGAAAAATTGAAAATTCTAGGGTTTTGAATTTGATCCGAATTGGAGATTTTGTCAAATTGGCTTAAATTGATGAAATTGGCTTATCAAATTGATGTATTTGGTCATTATTTTTGTTATTATATCATGTGTAATGATCAATTCGTCAATATTTTTCAAATTGATCAAGTGGTTTTCCAAATTTTGGTTTTTTTTTTTGTGTTAAAACTCTTAATGTTCAAGCCAATTTTGTAATTTGAACCTTTTGGACTTAATTCGCTGCATTAGAACATGCATCATGACATTTAAACTTGTTCATGCATCATATAGATTTTTATTCTATATTTTGTTTTTGTGCTAACTTGTAGTCTGCCTTTGGTTTTGGTTTTGTGTTTTTGTTCTTTCGCTCTGTGTTTTGATCCTTATCTTAGCACCATGCCTAGGAAAACTAGAGCTCATAGGACCACCTCCACTTCCTCTGAGTCTCCCACTAGAGTTGAGCTGTTTAAGAATGATAAGTGTAGAGAAGTCTATGACACTTTGAACTGTAAGCGTAAGATCTGGTCTGAACGAGCTGTTATGTTAGATGCACTTGATCTGGCCATTAGGGCCAATTTTGAGTCTAGAGGTTGGTTGCCTCTCTTAGAGATAGATCATCCACCCCCGACCGCCCTGATTAGAGAGTTCTACTCGAATCTCTCTTGCCACATCTATGATTCCAACACCCTAGTTAGGAGTTGGATACGAGGTGTAGAGTTCACCATTACCCCTCGGGTAGTGGCTGAGGCTCTTGGGGTGCCGGTTGTTCGGGATGCTGACTATCCCTATGATGAGTCACCCTCATTAGACGTTGTTATGTCTTACATCACTGGGTCATCTATCCAGTGGGGTTCTGATCCTCGGATCACGTCCGCTGAGCTTACCGAGACTGCCTATCTCTTCTTTCGGATTGCGTGTCATTCCTTGTGGCCTATCTCTCACTTCCACACCATCCCTTTAGAGCGATGTGTGTTTTTGCACGCCTTTGTTTCTGGAGCGTCTATCAGTTTTCCTCACTTGTTCTTTCGTTCTTTGAACGAGGTTCATAGGAGTTCTGCCGTAGGGCATGCACTGATTCATCCTATTTTTATTCATAGGATTTTGCTCTACTTAGGTCTAGATGGTTTTCCGTCTGGTGAGCCCGTTCATGTGATTGCTCCCATAGGTGCCACCTTTCTTCGTCAGAGGGCTGCTCAGTTGAGAGTTGCTCCTTCTCGTCCTAGAGGTGCGTCATCTAGTGGTGTACCCCCTCCTCCCTCTTCTACAGGTAATGCTGCTGTTGAGACTTCAGGTGCTGCTGCTGATGCTGCTGTTCCTCCACCGACTGCTTCGAATGATTCAGACATTCGTCGCACGATGGATCATGTCTTGACCGTTCAGGCGGCTCAAGGACAGATTTTGGTGGACGTGCTTGATGAGATCCGTGCCTTGCGTGCGGAGTTGGCGCAGTTTAGACCACCTCCCTTTTGATGATGGATGGCTTGTTTGCCCTTTCGCATTTCGTCACCAAAAGGGGGAGTACTTTGTAGGGTTTTTGTTTTCAGGGGGAGTTTATTTGTTTTTGGTTGGAGCTTGTGGAGTTTTAGATTGTATCTAGGTGCTTCACTTTGTACTTATGCATTTTTAGCTCTTACCTTGTTTTTGATGGGATATTCTTGTTAGGGGGAGTTTTATGTTTGATTGGTACTTTATTTGTTTCTTGTTTCAAACTGCTTATTGATTTATATTTATGAGTTATTCATTGATATATGTCTTTATTTGTGTGTTGTTTGAAATCAAGAAGTTATTTTGTTTACTTGTATTGTTTCCACACATGCGGTTATGCATTTTGTTTAGTGTTTCAGGAAATATACAGGTTGATTCAATTGAGCTGCTGTCTACACTTACAACTGATGGATAGTAGTTAGGATTGAATTTGTTTTATGAGCATTATTTTGTAAAGGGCTTTTTATTTTGTAAACTTTGAGCTTCTAAGTTGTGTTTTGTCACGGATTGCCAAAGGGGGAGTTTGTTAGGTTCTAAAGTTTAGGATTTTATATATTTAGAACTTTAATGTGTATTGTTGGCAAACCATGATCAAAACAATGTGTTTAAAAGTGTTTAAAGCTAACTCAAAGTTGTGTGTCAATGTAAAGTTGGAATCGAGTTAAAGCAGGAAGCATTGTGCCTTTTGGCCTGGCTCGATCGATCGAACGACAGGCTCGACCAATCGAAGCTCGGGCAGAATGCTTTTCTGCAGATTCGTCCAACTCAAACCTATTTGTTTTAAAACGTTTTTAGGGTTTCTTATTTGTCCTAAGTATAAAAGGCAAACTCTAGCCACGTTTTAGTGTTGCTCATATTTGCGGTTTGTGTGAATCTCTTGTGAGATCTAGAGGAGCTTTCCTTTACACAAACTTAGGGTTTTCAAGGAGAAGATTTATTTACGCCTTGATGATCAATTCAGTTGCTGCCATTGAAGCTTAAAGAAAACACAAGCGGGTGTGCTTGTATCTGGTGGTGAATCCAAGAAAGAAGGAGTCCGTGGATTCGGAACTTGCACGTGGTTGTGTCAGTAAGTTCTACTGGTTGGTAGCAATAAGAAGTTGAGCTTGGGGGCTTGTAAGTCTTATTGTATGAACTTCGATCCTTTCAAGATAGTGGATTCAAGTTTACCTTGAGGATAGTTAGGTCAAATCCTCCCCAGGTTTTTACCGGTTTGGTTTCCTAGGTGATCATATCTTGTGTTATTTATTTTCCGCTACTTTGCATGATTTGATCTTTTATATTGTGATAACCTAGACTTATTTAATTGGACTAAGTAACAACTTGGCTAATTACCTAGGTTTAATCAATTGTTTAAGGGGTCTAAAAACTATCATATTTCTTTTGGATTTTTGATAAATTTGAAAAGGGATAATATGGGTTTGTGAAAGGAAATTTTTTAAATCTGGGTGGTGGTGGTCAGCTGGGCTTACAGGTGGTGGGTAGATCTGGATTTTTTTGCCATTGGTGGGGTTTGAAGGTGGTGGATCGGTGGAGGATTTTCTTGGTCTATTGTTTTGTTTGGTTGAGTTTTGATGTTTGGTTGGTTGGGTCTGGTAGAGATGTTTTAGTGTTTTGGTTGAGATGTGTTTTGGTATTTTTGTGATTGTTGGGTTTTGGTCTCATTTGAAATTGCCCTGTGTTTTGCATGTTTGGTTGCTAAGAAAATGTAAGAAGAGAAACAAAAATATTGATTTTTATAATTTCCTGGGCAACGAGTTATTTGAGGAAGAACATGAACCAATCTGGGGAAGTGAGGAAGAACATGAACAGTTATGGGAAGAACACAAAGAACATAACAAAGGCATGATCTTCCAACAAAATAATAAAAAGAAAAAATAATGATGAAAAGAATGGGAGGCGGAGAAACTGAGAAATATCTGGGGAAGAAGAAGAAAATAAAGAAGAGATATGGGTTACACACTGCCATTTCTTTTGTTAGGTACTTTTTTATATTTGACTGTTTGGCTGCCGAGAAAACAATAAGAGAAACTTTTAGATCTGGGTTGGTGTTTTTGGTGTTCTTGTTCAACAAACTTTTAGATCTTAATTCATGTGAATTTTGGTTTTTAACTCTGTTTTTATTTTTTTATTTAGTTAAAATTAATAAATTAATTTTTTAAATTTATATGCTGATGTGTCACGGGTGATGTGAATTTTTAATAATATTTAAGTCCTTCGTCAACCACCTTAGATATTTTTGTTTGTTGACTGATGGAAAGGACCAAAATGGAACGTGTTAATTGATTTAGGGACTAAAAGTGGTAAAATTAAAATGTAGGGATTAAAATGAAAAAAAGCCAAAATGTAGAGACTAAAAGTGCATTTACGCCAAAAGTTAATCACTTTTTTATTTTCTATAAATTTTTTTTAAACATAGATTACAGTTTCAATTGGATTGAGTTTCTTTTGACTTTCTGGGAGGAGAGGAAAAGAATCCAAAACTCATCTATATTTTTTTTCCTTAAAAAAAAAAAGGAAAAAAGTATCATTCTATAAATTTGAGACATTTTATACAAATTTGGAACCTTAGAAGTCTATATGCAATGGAACCTTAGAATTCTTTATAAATTTTTGAGACATGTGGGGCTTTAGCCTAGGCCTAAGTTGCCTAGGCATAAAGTCGGGCCTGATGGGAGGGCTACTCCGGCCCATGTGTACTATGAGTGACACAAATTGTGATTGATATATATATACCAAATAAAACCCAGACGGTTTGGTCTTGATTTTGTTTTTTTATTTTATTTTATTTTATTTACCCCAATGATAGAAAGGAAGCTATTAAACATGACTTGCGAATAGTTCTAGTACAAACTCTATCAAAGCAGTCCGATTACAAAAGGGAATAACATAATCAGCAAAAAAAATCCAAATAAAAAAAATTCTGCGAGCTATGTTCAACGAGTATTAGTGTATTTACACAGTAGTTGCTCACTGTGAAGATCTGTTGTACTCGATACTGCTCAAATCATTTCAGCAGAAAATTTGATCCATAGGAGTTGCGCTATCCATTCCAAATGCATAATGTGTCGTCTGAAAGACATGCCTGAAGTGATACGTTACACGTGATCTCTTTTCAAGTATATCAACGTAAACATCAATAGACAACACTGATGAAAGTAGAAAGTCTTATATAACACCTCCTTCATTTCTTTTCCTGTCCAAAAAACAAAAAAAAAAATTCAATCTATGACGTCACCTTCATGATAAATGTTTTTTATCATTAGACAAAGACACCGGATGGTTTATGGTGTAGGCTGAGAATGATTTCCAGTTTTTTTATTAGATAATAAAAGACTTTATCAGTTAAGTTAACTAAAACCCACTTATAACATATTCTTCTTAATATTTTGACAAATTTTAATCTTAGTGAATACTAATAAAATCATAAGCTATACTACATGATAAAGGTGACAGTATCTAACAGACTGACACAACCCGTGAACATAATACAAACACGACATGAACTAAGTAGATTAATTAATAGGAATTCGTGTTAGATTTAGGTCAACATTATTTGACTTGTTTAATAAACATGTTGTGTCATGTTCAACACGCGAAATCTATCTGGTTCGTTTAACTAAAGGTCATTTTACCAATTTACCTTTCAAAACCCTAAGTATACAAACTTATTTCCTATCATTTATCCCAAGGCCTATCTTGATAACAAATTATTCGTATCAATCTTAATCTGACCTATTTATTAAATAGGTCATGCATGTTATGCCGTGTGACTTGTTTAATAAATATATCATGTTAGGTTAACTAAAACCCACTTATAACATATTCTTCTTAATATTTTGACAAATTTTAATCTTAGTGAATACTAATAAAATCATAAGCTATACTACATGATAAGTGTGACGGTATCTGACAGATAGACACAACTCGTGAACATAATACAAACACGACATGAACTAAGTAGATTAAATTGAGGCTTAATGGGAATTCGTGTTAGATTTAGGTCAACATTATTTGACTTGTTTAATAAACATGTTGTGTCATGTTCAACACGTCAAATCTATCTGGCTCGTTTAACTAAAGGTCATTTTACCAATTTACCTTTCAAAACCCTAAGTATACAAGCTTATTTCCTATCGTTTATCCCAAGACCTATCTTGATAACAAATTATTCGTATCAAACTTAACATGACCTATTTATTAAACGGGTCATGCATGTTATGCCGTGTGACTTGTTTAATAAACATATCGTGTTAGGAATGAGGAATCTTGACTCGTTTAATAAACGTGTTGTATTCATATTGACCTATATAATTAAATACTGATGACCTGATATGCGAACACGAATTACTACTCCTACTACATGATAAAAGTTTGGTCTTTGTATGTGTTTGGCATCCAATTAAAAGCAAGTTTTTTTTTTTTTTTTTGCTTAAATTATCTATTGTTTGCGGGTCTCACATTACTTTTTGTTTTAGTTTTATTTCAAATAATCTAACTTTCAACTTTTTGAAAATAAGTTTGTTTCTAGTTTTTTGTTTCACATTATACAAATAAGCTACCAAAGAATTTCGTAAATGACACCAAGTGATAACTTATTTTAGAAGACTTTTTATTCGACTAAAACACAACATTTAACACATTCCAAAACAAAAAAGAGAGGTTATTAATTTTTTTTTTATAGGATAACTTTATTAATTCAACTATATATTAGAAAAGGTTTTACTAATTTGAAAAGGAGGTTTTTAAAAGAGTAATGACAAAATACTTTGTAATGGCTACGGTCATTATCAGTTTACTTTTACCCAACTCAGCTATTTCAATATCACGCTTTACCTATCTGTGCTTTATACTATATTGCAACATCGTGTCACGCACTTTACCCATGTCCTGGTGTTGTACGTCTTTGGAAAGGAAAATGGGTAAATTTGTGTTTTTTCTTGTATTTTTTGTCAGTTTGGATGAAATAAGAATTCAGTGTCAGATCAATAGTATAAGTAATTGATGTAGTTCCCTAAGGCCCCAAGTCAAAAAAAAAAAAGCCCCCAAATTTTAATCAATAAAGTTATTTTTATTATTGTAATAATATTAATTAAGTCCAAATATTAGCCAACAAATAAAATAATATTTTTTTATCAAATGAAATACAAACAAAAAAGAGAGAAAAATGTTACATCCATAACATATTTCACAACACTTTTACAAAAAATTCTAAGGGTGTGTTTGGATACCACTAATTATTTTGTTGAAATTGAAAAATTATTGCTGAAAATACTGTAGATAAAGGTAAAAGTTAGTTAAAATAGTACAGTAGGGCCCATGAATAGTGCCAAAAAGTGCAGTGGGGCCCATAAATAGTAACAAAAATAAACTGAATAGTGAAATAATTTTAATTTTTAATTCTAACCCAAACGCACAGATGACAAAAAAATAATTTTAGTGGTAGGTTCAAATTAGAATTAATAACAACTTAACACCTAGGATTTATTGTGAAAAATATTGAGAATGTAGCATTTCTCAACATAAAAAAAAAGAGTAATACACAAAACAATTCATAACATTTTTCACAATAGTTGAGTTTGCAAATTTTTACTAGTTCTCATCTAGGTCAACTACTAACATTACTCTTTTATTTACCGTTATCAATTTGCCAACAGGTGTGAAAATTTTGTCAAATTTTTTGTGTCTATAGACTTTCAAAAAAAAAAATCTATGTGATTCATGTTAATTAGTAGTAATTTTGCATCTCAAAGAAGATAATCAGTTTTCGTCTTAGGCCCTCAAATACATCAAGTCGCCTCTAAATAAGATGTTGCAATATAGTCCAAACTAAAGTATACGAAAACAAGGACAGAGCCAGACTTTAGACTTAGGGGGGAAAAATATACGCTAAAAAATTTCTTGACTTGTAACTAAATGAGACTATCTTATAAAAATTAATGTTTCCAATAGTTCCTTTTGTTATTTATTTAATTAATTTTTAGATGTTTCATCAATTTCAAACCTTATAGCTCTACTGATTGAGAATTTAAAAGAAAATGTTAACAAAAAGAAGATAAGAAAAGCCCATATATATATAGAAAAATTCTTAGGCTACTAAAAAAACTTACAAACTCACGTGGATTTTGTTTGTTTGTCTATGGAGTGGCCATCAACCAAAGTGATGGGCTTTTTTTTTTTTTTTTTGGTTAGGTTCTAAGGGCCAATTTGTAAATTTTTGGGGAGAGGGGGGCCAAGAGTAATTATCTTAGACCTAAATGTTAAAAAATTCAAAAAATATATACTTTTATGATTTATTATTTTTTTTGGGGGGGGGGGGGGGGGGGGCGGCGTTGCCCCCTTAGTCCATGAACAACTCCGTCTCTCTGTATGAAAATAAGTAAAGAACTTTGTAGTTCGGTAGCATAATCTCTCCTTTATTAGAAGAATAATGCTACTCAAATTCTCTTCTTCCACTATTATAACTAAAAAAAAAAAAAAATGAGAGAGAGATAAAGAATAAGTGAATAACATTCAAAAAGTTGGGGGAGTGGGGTGTTATTGGTCCTAACTACATGGAGGCAGTTTATCTTTACCTTAGTAAATTTATTTTAGTAGGATAACCTTATTTATGAAATTATGATAATTAAATTCCAAACTTTTCTTAAATTAGTATTTTGTGGAAAATAAATTTATTTAGTTATTGTAATATGTTGATTTTCAAAACGACCTTAATGGAATAGAATGAGATGAATAAATATATATATATATATATATATATATATATATATATATATATATATTTATATAAAAAGTCATTGGAGGTCTTTTTTCCCACATAAGACAATTTCGTCTTATTCCAAGATGAAAATGATGATATAGGGAAATTTGATCATTATCCTGAATGAAAAAGTAATTATACCTTTAAAATGAAATGACAACACTGGAAATTTTGTTCAAAATGAAAGAAAATAACATATTTTAGGGAAAAAGAGAAATGAAATTTTGTGATTCGAGTCATTCGACTCTAAATTTATCGTGAATGAGGACACTCACATGATTCATTTCTATAAAAGAAAGTAACATTTTATTGTACTTTCTATAATAATAATAACAATATATAATAATAATAATAATAATAATAATAATAAAGTAACTGTGGGGTCAAAAACACAAAAGCTAAAGAAATATACTTGGTCCAAGATCTACACAACTAATTTATAACGTATGATGGATAGAAATTCACAATGGAAATATTAAAAAGATGATTGGAGGCAACTATGACTGAATTAAGGCTCTTTTTAAATGGGAATCGTGTTCCTGAGGTACAAATAAGAGTTCTAAAGGATGAATATAAGTGAAAACTCTTCTTGCTTTCTCTCTCTAGTTCTTTCTTGGGCTTTTTCTGGATCCCCTCTCATGTTGCCCTCCTCCTCCTTTTATAGCCATCTTCTTCCTCTTCCAGCTACCCTACTCTTCGTTGGATTTAGGGGGATATTTGTCCTATCAACACCTTCTCCTGCCATTTCTTGAACATGAAGATAGAGTTTTGAGGGTGTTTTCACTGTTTAGGCCAATCATTTAGTATTTAATGTGGTTGACATTAGATGAGGAAAACCTTATATGCAAAGGTGACTGTTACATTGAGCTTTGCGTTCTCCTTGACATGTCCCATAGGAAAGAAAATGAAAAATGGTGTATTCAACTAAGCAAATGACTACTTCTCAATGGGGTCACGTTTTCTTGGGAAGATGGGTTTTATGGACTACCACGGTAATGGGCCTAAATGATATATTTTTCCTCAATGAGAGGTTCATCCATTTTTTGTTGGCCCCAGGGCCGAGCCCATTCCACAAACGAGATTTCCTTAGACTTTCTCCTCGGGCCACGGTCTTTGGGGCAAGTTTAGGTCCACCCCCTTTATAGTAAGGTTTTATTAAATAACCAACCCTTTTTTTTAAGAAGGTAAATAACCAATCTCTATTGCCAATTTCCCATCTCAAAAGAGAGGGGGAAAAAGAAAAGAAAAAAGAATGCCTCTATTGCCAATAGTGACAAAACTACAAGAGAACAATGGGGGGCTGGCCTATAGAAGAGTCCTCAACTTTATCAAAAGTTTATTTTTCATCTTGGGTTGTTTTTTATTTATTTTTTTATTTCTACCCTATAGATAATTATATATTAGATTTGAAAATTTTAGCTAAAATTTATACTTCTCCCCTAAATTGAAAATTAACTTCCAAAAAATTGCTTGAAAAAAAAAAAAAAAAAACCCTTTTTTTGTTTATTTAGAACTCACAATTAATATATTTATATATATATTTTTTTTGGGGGTAGAAAGCAGTTAAAAGTTTTTATCTTTGATGTTGTCATGTTGCCTATCTTTATCTTTATTTATTGAGTTGTCATGCTAGCTGTCTAGATTTATTTGGTTTATTTTGTCATGCTAATGCTATAATATTGAATCGCTCGTATTATGACTAGTCTATATAATATAGTTAAGTTATCACATAAAGCTCCTCAAAAAAAAAAAAAAAAAAAAGTTATCACATAAAGCAAATCTCATTTTTGGGTTTGTACTTTAAAGAAATATATTTTTTATTATAATTATTTTTTTTTTAATAATTTGAATATGTTGGATAATCAATCCATTAGGAATTAGGATTAGGGAAACATAGTTATGTGGCATTATTCTTAATTTATCATTATTAAAAGTATGATACCCTCTTTTTATTTATTTATTTATCTTGTAATAATAATCAAAGAACAGTTAATAATCAAATGAATTCTTGCTTATTTCTTTTTTTTTTTTTTTTTTTTCAAGAGATGATGAAAAATATATCTCTTTGGAGCATGTGACTCATTTATTTTGGAACCCTAATACATTAGCTCACTCTATAACCCGGATAAGCTTATTCTTGTAATGGTTAAAAGTGGAACCATACATCCTCGTCTTCTCCATTTCACTCCCAGTTTTGGCAGCAAAAAGAGGAGTCATTTGAGACTCAATTCGCCTTTGTTTCTCTAATAAAGTCATCTTACTCAGACAAGGAAAAGAAAAGAGACCAGACTCGTATAAAAACCACATTTCCTATAGCTTATTTGGAACAGAGATTTAGATATGAATATATGATTTAGCATGGTGAAAAAAGATTAAAAAAAGAAAAAAGAGACCTCTCGCACTCTTAAAATTAAGCTCCATATATAGCTAGGAACAATAATACAATTAGCGGACCCCTTGGCGATTTGTGACATTAGTTGTAGTAGTGTCAGATGAGACAGCTGCACCAGAGCGAGTTGGGGCATCAGTGGCTGCAGCGCCACGACCAATCTTGGGCTCGAGGTGGCCTTCAGTTCCATAAGCTTGACGCTTGTAATCTTCCAAGTCCCCATTATTCACATAGGGAGTCAGGGACTGGTCTCCAAAGGAAGCCCTGCTTCTAACTTTCCCTTCTCTCCTTCACTCTCTGGCTTTCTCTCCCTCTTCTCCTGATCACTCTGTTTCTTCTCCATTGTCCTTTCTTTTGATCTTCTTTTCGTTTCTGTCTCTGATCATTGGAGCTATAGCTGAGTTCTTCATTCTCATGGTTTCTTGTATGTCATAATATTCTCTTGCTTTGTAGCTTCTCCACGTTTGAGATACGTGTCAAACTATCATGAAATATCATCTCCACGCGTCACCTCCTGGGGATTTGCATGGATAAGGGATCAAAGATCGACAGTTTTGCTTCACATACCCAAGAAAATGTCACAACGTAGAGAAAATCACCTCGATGTAACAAAAGATTTAGATGACAGCTTTGTCTCCAAACAGTCATGGGCCTAAATGGACAAAAAAAGAAGAATATATTTTTTGCGGTGAAAGAGAAATTTTTAGGCCCATGCCTGTGGAAATGATAGTATTAGTTTGTGACAGGTGTGGCTATTGCGTCTTAGTTTTTGTAATCCATCTCCAGAAGGAGTTCCATGAATCTAGCTTTCTTTCGGCCAACAAGCAACTCTTTTTTTAAAATTATTTTTTAATGGATGGTCACCTTCTATTTAATTTGTTGTTAGGAACGTAGTCTAAAACATTGTTTTTAAGAAAAAAAATTACAAATTTCTTTATTTCTCATTTAAATAAAATAATTATTTTTTTACAAAAAAATAATTATTAATATTGATTTTATCAAAATTTCAAGATATATCATCATATCATTATAATTATTAATATTGATCTTATCAACATTTCAAGATATATCATCATATCATTATTATTAATATGAATTATTGATCACATTAAATAATTATTTTCTCCTTATCAATTATACATTTATTAATTATTAAATTAATTTATCTTATTAAAATTAGGATAGCATTTTAGCTAAAACTCTATTATTTAACTTTCAAGAAATTTGAAATTTTATTACAATTGAAATTTTATTTATCTTATTTATTGTTATGATAGATTAATTTAGGTAATCTATTATCTAATTTTTAATAAATTTAATATTTTATTCAAACTAAAATTCTATTATAAAAAATGTTAAGATAAAATTTAAAATTTATTTTAATCATCTACCATAATTTTGTATTTTAATGTAATAAAACTTGTACGCTCATATTATCCTGCATCAAGCGAATATATATATATTATGATAGTTAATTTAAAGTTTCAAGTGACTCACTAATTACTATGATAGATTCAATAATATTTATAATTTTTTTTGTCTTTCATATAAATTTTTTAATTAATTCATGCATCACATGGTTATATTACTATTTACTAGTTATATAATAAAATGCAAGTCCTAAAAGTTGTAAATGTGTTAAGTGACTATTTTCTCTCTACAAGGTAGTAACTAACTAACTCTCATTAATTATTAAGTTAGTTTACCTTAGATTGGACTCTACTGAGGCCCGACCATCTAATGACAAAGAGAAGGATTTGGAGTAGCTGGTGAGTGAGGTCGAATATAGTGGCGCCACCATGAAATCATAGGCATGAAATTCCAACCATTTGCCATATTTTGTGGCTTTGGAATCATTGTAAAGTGAGGTAGAGTACAGTGGCACTGCCAAGAAATTCCAATATACATGAAGGATGTGATTCGGCTCTCGAATTGAACCATATACCTCTTTGTTGAATGCATAGTGCTAATGTGCTATTCTCATGACATTTTTTTTTTTGTTAAGAATCGAAACTTTAAACTTGTTTAAATTGAGATGAGATCATTACAAACTAAATCTGTAATGTTTTATGGAACATTTACCATCCAAACTAGTAAATTAGACGAGGTTAAAGCTCTCCTAGCTAAGGCATGAGCAACCTTAATTACTTTTCTTCTCATACATGAGCGACATAATAACACTCCATATTGAATCAAAAAAAAAAAAAAAAAAACACTCCATATGTATGGTCATCAATTTCCACCAACTTGTGTGACAAACTAACAATGTTTGAAAGAATTAAATTATATGGCATTATTTTTTTGGAATTTAATGGGATTACATACTTAGCACTCAAATATAGTTTGTCATCACCTGTGATTTTAAGGGAAAACTTAAGGCAAAAATGACACAATAAGAGAGCATTTATATCACATTCTTACTAGATCCACGTTATACAATAGATGACAAAGATATAATGAAGATAAAAGGGAAATACAATTATGTTATTTTCCCCTCAGTGATTCAATGGCTTATTTTCATCAGAACAAGACAACGGTGTGGTATGCTTTCATGGATGATGCTTGAAGTGTTGAGAATTGAGATCCCCCCATAATTTACATAAAATCAATTATTATTTTGAAGATTATGGGCATTAAAGTGAGAGCCATGAACCGCGCTAATAATTAAAAGGAAATAACTCTTACACATGTACACTAACACACACTGTATACATGTGCATGTTCTTAAGTGAAAATGTGATTTATAGTTACAATTTCAGTTTAAAAAGAAGTCACGATTTTAGTTAAAAACATGTGTATGTGTGTTAATGCGGGTAAGTGTGTAACGACCATTGGGACCTTCCTTGTGTAAATTGGCAATCACTACAAAACGCGGGGGCCTTGGGCTGCGTTTTTTAAGCCGTGGCTATAAAAAACGCGGCCCAAGATAGACTGAAGCCGCGTTTCATAAAAACGGGGCCATAGACGGATTCTTAGGCCGCGTTTTTTAAGCGGGGCCATAGACAGGTTCTTAGGCCGCGTTTTTTTGAGCTAAAAACACGGCCTAAGGACCTCCGTATTTTATTTTTTTGGCAAACTTCTTTTTTTTTTTTTTTCTTTTCCTTAACTGTGGCCGCATTTTAAAAACGCGGCCCAAGATAGACTGAAGCCGCGTTTCATAAAAACGGGGCCATAGACGGGTTCTTAGGCCGCATTTTTTAAGCGGGGCCATAGACGGGTTCTTAGGCCGCGTTTTTTGAGCTAGAAACGCGGCCTAAGGACCTTCGTATTTTATTTTTTAGCAAACTTTTTTTTTTTTTTTTCCCTTAACTATGGCCGCATTTTAAACATGGGGCCATAGAAGGGTCCTGAGGCTGCGTTTTTTTGAGCTAAAAACGCGGCCTAAATTTGGTCTGAAGCCACGTTTTAAACACGCGGCTTTAGTTTGGGATGGGGCCACGTTTTTTAAACGCAGCTTCAGATTTTGCCTATAGCCGCAGTTTAAAAACGCAGCTTTAGGCTTTGTATAAATAGTATATAGATCAGACCTTCACCAAAACGCCTCACTCTCCAATCGCTCTCTCATTGAACAATTCGACACATCTCTCTCTCGCACTCTCTGGTACGTTTGTCTCTCTCTTTCTTGAATTGATTTTCTTTTTGTTTGGCTTCTTTAATTAGGGTTAGATCTACCAATTATTTATTTATTTATTTTTTTGTGTGGATTAGATTTCCGCTTGGTTTGTAGGTTTTGTTTTTTAGAATTTGGTATTTGGGTTTTGGGTGTTTTAAGGCTTTTTTATTTTTTGGCAAAATGGATTCGAGTAGAAGAGTGGTGGAGTCGTACTGGAGGTCTAGAATGATTCTCTCTTTCTTTGAGCGAATTCTTCGGCTCTGGCGTTTTGAAACCCTAGATTCGGTCCCATTCTAATCCACAGGTATTTTTTTTTCATCTTTTACAGATTCCTTTTTGTTTTAGTTGTTTTACAAAACCCGATTTTTTTAAATTTTCGCGAATTTTGGACACTTTTTGCTGCTCAGATCCGCTCTTCTTGTTTTGTTAAAAATTGTAATCTACTTTCAAATTTCTTAATTTTTTTTAATCATAATCATTCTCTATGTTTAAATTCACGTATTAAATTATTTATTTTATTTACAGAAAATTTTTATTTATTTATTTTTTCCGTTAGTTCACACAATGTATATGAGGAAGACTGTTAAATACTCTTAAGTTTTACTGCTTTCTGTTACATTACGATGAATTTGTTTGATTTTTTAAAAAATAAATTTTTTATTGTTTTTGTTTTCCGAAAGTGTTTTCTTTTAGCAGTGTTTGAAGGAGTCAATAGTAAAGCTTACTCTTGTATTTGAATTCTGCTTGACAATACGATGGAAAGGTAATTAATTTTTTTGGATGCATTCAATTTGTATGAGAGTATTTGACTTTCTTATAACGCAAAAGTAGTAGTAGTTTTTTTTTGGTTTACTTTTCTTGTTTTATGAATTTCTATTTTCTAAATTCTTATTCTTGATTCTGATTATTGTTGTTGTTGCGAATTTTCAAATACTAATTTTGTAGCATTGCACTGTAATTCTGTATCATTGGTTGATGATGGTAAGATTTTTATTTTTTTATTTTTTTTATAGCTTTAATAGCTTTTAAAAAGTTAGTTTGAAACCAACTTGCCAGATTGGTTGATACCAAAATTATGGTTTATGACTCACAGTGTTGGTTTTAGTTTGATCCTTTTTGGAAGTCTATTGGGTTTTGAGTTGGACTTCAGAGGAAAGGTGTCCCATTGAGGATGTGGCATTGGTTGTGCCAGAGACTGATGACCCATCAATCCCAGTGATGACTTTCAAGGCATGGTTCTTGGGCATAACTACTTGCACTGTGCTCATCTTCCTCAACACTTTCTTCACCTACCGTACACAGCCACTGGCTATCTCAGCCATTCTCATGCAAATTGCTGTTTTGCCCATTGGGATGCTGTTCTGAAGATACCTATCTAAAAAAATAATAATAATTTTGAAAATAATTTTTTTTACCATTACTTGTCAGTTCTGAAAAGTGTAATTTTTAAGATATTTTATGTGTGTTTGGTTAATTTATTTAATTTTTTGGTGTGCAGATTTTGGGATATGGATGGGCTGGAATGCTTAGGAGATACCTTGTTGATCCTGTTGAGATGTCGTGGCCTGCACATCTTGCTCAAGTTTCTCTGTTTAGGTCTGTTTTCCTCTGCCTACCATTTTTTTTGGTCCCTTGATTTATTGATAGTGTAGTAAGAAAGGCTGAGACAAAGCAAACAGTGACTTAGTTTTGAGAGGACCATATATTTTTTGATAGTTTAGATTGAACACAACAGAAACCTCCACTTAGCTAACATGAGTTTAGTTGTTTGACTTAATAGAGGTGATACTTAATTTGTGTTTTGTAACCTCCACTTAGCTGACAGAAACCTCCACTTAGTTTTTTTATAACCTTCGACACTAATTTTGTTTCAACAGTTGTTTCTTGCACTTTTGTATTCCTTTTCTTTTTTCTTTTTGGTGGTAAAATGCCTCTATTTAATATTGTAGGAAGGCAATCAAGGATTTATCAGCTGGCTTGGGCATTGAGAATGATGACATTGAGTGTTTGTATTTACGAGCTTCCTGTTACCACGCTATTGGCGAATATAGAGAGGTGGTATGAAGGAGCTCTAATTTTATTTTATTAAGTGGTCGAATGGTTCTTGCTGTTGTGCTTTAATGTACTAATGTTTATTTTGATGGTCATAGGCCAAGGACTATGATGCTGCTTAGACTCAATGGAAAAGTTTGTGCTTCAATGCTTGGCCTTTTATCAAGTTTGCTTTGAAATGAATAGTACGCTTTAAATGCTCCAAATGCCCTGGACATATTGAAAGGCAATATAATTGTATGGAGTTCAATTGATGATAGATGAAAAATTGTATTTATCAAAATAAATAAATAAAGGAAAAGTTATAGAAAGGTTATGTGTAAATTCATGATGAAAGCCCTGGTTGATCTTTGGTTTTGCAATTTATTTTTCATTTTATTGGGAACAAGTTGTAGAAGATTGGATTAGTGGAATTTACCAGTGAATTTCTATTGCTTTTCCATTGCTTCAGTGTGCACTAGAGTGAAATATTATAGTTCCTATGAGGTAACTTTTGAACTGATGTGGAAGACAATGTCAAATTCTTTCATATTGATTCTTACAATGTCAAATTTTCTTGACAGGGTTGTCCATTTTGTTATGTCTGTTGGATGGTTCAATTTAATTACAATAACTCGATTATAAAATATAGGATTTGTACATGTGAATGAATATGTTAAAGGGTTTTGTATTGCTAGAAAGTCATTACAAGTTGCTGTGAGGTTAGTTGTTTCTTAGTTTTCAATTTTGACTACAAGGTTAGTTTTTAATTTTTCTACCTTCAATGCATATTTTTTGAGTTCTATAGTACATTTACTCTGCAAGATTAATCTCAGGTGAGGTGGTCCTTCTTAAGCCATCTGGCCTAGGGAAAAAAGAAAAAGAAAAATAAGGGGCTATAGCCGCGTTTTTAAACGTGGCCATTGGTTCGATCCTATAGCCACATTTAAAACGCGGCCCAAGACCACAATCTTAGGCCGCGTCTAAAACGCGGCCTAAGACCAGAACCTTAGGCCGCGTTTTAAACGGGGCTATAGGACCTGGGCTGGAGCCGCGGTTAAAAAGTGCGGCCATAGGACCGTTAGTCCTATAGTCACAGGTTTTAGGCCACATTATAAACCGCGGCCTAAAAAAACGTGGCTATAGGCTATAGCCACGTTTTTTTGACATATAGCCGCGTTTTAAAAACGCGGCCAGAGGACCTTTTTTTTGTAGTGAATCTTCTTCTGAACCTTAAAGGGCCATTTAAGTATCACAAGATTCAGAACAAGCAACAGCTGTTTTATGTTTGGGTCACGAAAGCAAGAAATTAAGTTACACAGACTACTAGCTGTTACCCAATTGGTGGGCAATGAAATCTCATCGAGACAATAATATTTAAACATCACAATAATTTGTCTTATTTTCCTTTTTCTTATTTCGTAGTAAGTGAAAAGAAATTATCAATAACACAAAGAATCCAAGCTGTTTTATGTTTGGGTCATGAAAGCAAGAAATTAAGTTACACAGACTACTGTTACCCAACTGGTAGCAATGAAATCTCACCGATACAATATCTACATCACAAGAATTTGTCTTCTATTATTTTTTCTTATTTCATGGATAGTGAAAAGAAATAATCAATAACACTAAAAGAATCCAAAATATGTTCAATAAATCAAATATATAGAATTTAGTGTTCATCAATTCACTAGACATTCATACATATAAATTATCATCAAGAACATACGTACTGTACACCGAGAAAGAAAACATCCCCATTTCACAGGTTGTAATTTTCTCTCTTAGACAACAATATCAAACACTAAATCGAAACAATAACATTATAATTAGGATGGAATGAAGGGAGAGAAAGAATGTCCATCTAATGCAGCAAATGTTTAAATAAGATCTCTATGTGTCATATCATGCCCATAATGATGAATATGTGTGTATAGTAAGTGATGGGAATGACTTTATGGAAAGTATGAGTGAATATATGGAAATATGGAAGAGGGATGAAGTGGTGTTTAGCCATTTTCGGGTATGATGTAAAGAGGGTCTGTTTATGCTTATTTTAAGGTGTTGAGATTTTCTGAGAAGATGGAATAAGATGTTTATGGGTAAGTGTACATAGGTATTTATGGACTAAACGCTAGTTTATGAACTAAATGACTGATTTATGAGCTGAAAATAGCATGATGGGTGAGGAATTTTATGAGGAGATCTTGTTTTTTGAAACTAGGATCAGAGCTCAAGAGGGTTGGTTGACACATCAAGCCAGGTGTCAACCATTGATGCCTCTGTTGGGACCTTCTGTTGGACACCCCTTAATGCCCTCCAAACCACTTTTCCTTAATTTTCCACTTTTAGGATTCATGGGTTTGGTTCAAAAATCAATTACACATATTTTTAGTAAGAAAATAAACTATTTAGTTGATGATTTCATGAGCTTGGAGGTCTTAGTTATGGTTTCCTTGAGTTGTGACCAAAACTTGGAGAAGAAGGGTATTTATTGCCCATTAGCTTTTAGGTGTTAGCCCAGCCTCTAATACTATTCACGTTAGAGTTGGCCGTGGCAGATAGACTGATGGGACAAGTGGCCAACTCCTAATTTGGTTTGGAAGCTTGGTTGCTTCTTGAGATGCTCTCTAGCGGAAGGCACAACTGAAAGGATTTCTCTAGTTGGGTCAGTTTGCACACATAAGCTGTTTTGACTGAGATTTCATGTTGGGCTTAGGCATTAGGGCTGAGTATTTCAATGGGCCTTGAACTTAGTGGTTCTCTTCACTTGGGCCTATCCTTTTGCTTTCTTGTTGTGAGCCCTCAAAATGGACAAAGCTACCATATATTGCCATGAATTTTTATTTCACATGAGTTTTAGTTGTTAGTAAAAATGAAATGTATTCATGACTTTTAAAAAATATTTATGATAGGTTTTGGGTATTAATTTCCATGGGCTTTAAATAACAATTTGTATAGTTTCTCATAATTTTTGCCATTGATTATTTTGTAAATGACATTTTCTTTGGGGCTTTTAAATATTAACTTCCAATGTCTCTTGTAAATAATATTTACCATGGGTTTTAATAGAGACAATATCCATGGGTTTCAAATAAAATATGGTAACAACCACTATAATGGAATAATGTGATATTCTCATGGGTTATTCTATAGATAATCATAATGGGCTTGTAAGGTGAATAATTACCATGAGTTTTGGAAATAAATATTATGAATGTTGTGATATAAGATAAATAGTGACCATGGGTTCTTATTATATAAATTTCATATGTTTATAATATGGTATGAAATAAATAAATATCATAGGTCTAAAATAAATAATCATAACTTTCCATGAGCTTTTATATTAGTAACACAAATTCATAATTCTTACACCGTGGAACATTGTACAATGGAGTTACCTGATATTACACCTTGTTCTTGGTGTGTCAACCAGAGATGTATATCTGAAAGTAAATTTACTTGAGAAGATGCAATTAATCTACACTATAGAGATATTAAAATAAACAAATTACTGCATAAGTATACTTTTTTTCTCCTCTGAGTAGGAGTTCTTCTTCTCACTTCAGGTGAGTCCTTTCTATCACCAAACCTTAAGGGAGAGGTGAGAGTCTTTCTTCGCCTTACCTACTATTCCTATAGGGGTCAGGGCAATGGATTCTGATTTTATAGAACGTATAGAGAAGCTAAAACTCACGGTGGAGGAAGGTGAGGAGATAACAATCCGATCCACACAGAGGGAGAAAATACTAGAGGAGTGGTCACTCAGCCTTATTGGCAAGTTCCTGGCCTCTTGACCCTTTAACCAGAGAGCGGCAAAGAATTTATTGTGATCAGTGTGGAAGATGGGGAATGACCTGAAAATAGTGGACATTGGAGAAGGATTATTCCAGTTCAAATTCTCCATGGAGAGCCAAATGAATTGGGTACTGGATAATGGCCTATGGAGTTTTGAAAATCAGCTCTTAGTGTTGCGACGATGGGAGAAAGGGATGACGCCGAGATCAATAAAGTTCACAACAGTTCCTATGTGGGTGCAAGTATGGGGTTTACCCTTCGATCTCATTAACGAGGAAGCAGGGAGAGATATTGGAAGTGGCTTAGGCCGAGTGGTAGCTGTGGACTCAAAAGCTCTCACGGCAGACCAAGCAAGATTCCTTAGGATTCGGGTGGAGATTCCATTAAACAAACCTCTACGACGGGACAGTCCGGTGATAAGCTTTGAAGGGGATAAAGCATTAGTGGCTTTTAAATATGAGAGGTTGGTCGAGTTATGCTACAGGTGTGGTACGTTGGGCCATGAAGAAAAATTTTGCATGGTTCCCTCAGAGATGGTGGAAGGGGAGAATCCATACGGAGAATGGATGAAAGCGAGGTACAGAGGCAGTCAGGGGAACATGGGGAGACGTCCACAGGGATTTCAACAGCAAAACGATAGGAATGGTAGGGCTGACTGTGGCAGAGGTCCGCCATAGGGGGCGACGGATTCAAATTCAAATTCTGCAATAATGGTCATTTATGAGAATGCCGAAAAATCAGGGATTAATGATAAGGTAAATAAAATCCCACCCGATTTGGAAGCAACTCCAACGGCAACGGATATTCAATTGATGATGGTTGACCCTACAATTAAGGAATTCAAAATAATTGGAGGGAATGCAGTATCCTCTAAAGCCGCAAATCAAGGTAAACAGAGTACACCTTGGCCACGTGACTCACCACATGATGGAATCTTACCCATGCAACCAACAAACCCACAAAGCCAGAAAAGCATAAAGGAAGAAAGGTTTACGCAAAAGTGAGGCAGCTAAACAGGAGGTAGGGACAGTTGATAAAAAAACAGGATTGAAGAGAGAGAATAGAGCTTGGGAAGATGACGCAGTCCCTGAAAGTACAGAATTCAAGAAGGCAAGGATTGAGATGCAGATGGAAAAAACAACAAATCCAACGGTGGAGGCTAGTTGCCAGCCCCACCGATCACAATGAATGCCCTAAGTTGGAACTGCTGGGGGCTTGGGAACCAACGCGCAATTAATGTCCTCTCCAATTTGATGAGGGAAAAGAGACCCAAAATTATATTTCTCATGGAGACTAAGCAAACGGTTGACGAAATAAGGAAGTTGAAGGAGGAATTGCACTATCAAGGAGGATTGGTAGTACCATGTGATAGAAGTTGGGGAGGAAGACGGGGTGGACTAGCGATGCTTTGGAAAGAAGATGTTAACCGGCATATACAAACTTATTCACTGCATCATATTGATGCTATCATTTGAACTGATCCAAGATCACCGTGGAGGATTACTGGATTTTATGGGTACCCTGAGGAAAGTCACAAACATGAGTCTTGGATTTTATTGCGCCATCTCCATTCTAGGATGTCAATGCCGTGGGTGTGCATAGGAGATTACAACGAACTTCTATCCTTTGATGAAAAACAAGGGAGGATTGAGAAGGCCTTTTCCCCGATTTTAGCTTTCCGGAATACACTAGCTCACTGTGAGTTGATCGACTTGGGCTTTCAAGGAGGCAAATTCACATGGAATAATGGTAGGCCTGGAGTGGAGTTTGTTCGGGAGAGGATTGATAGGGCTTGTGCCAAGTATTACATCTCTCTGCTTCTTATTCGGACCATATCCCAATCATGGTGGCCATTCAAGCAAACAGTGAAGAGAAGAGAAAAAAGAAGCTTCCCAGGAGATTTGAGGAAAAATGGGCTTCCTATCCGGAGTGTAGGCAGGTTATTGAAGAAGCATGGCGACTATGGGTAGAAGGAGGCAACCCAATGTTTTGTTTATTTCAGAGGATAAGAAACACACGGTTGGCTTTGATAAAATGGGAAAAGAGGGCTTTTGGAAACACTAAAGCCTCCCTTCAACAAAAGCAACGACTGTTGGAGGAGCTGACTTGTAGAAACGATTTAGTACTTTTGGAAAGGATAAGGGAAACGAAGGTAGAAATTAATCACATGCTGCACCAAGAAGAGTTGGCATGGAGGCAGAGATCTAGAGCAATCTGGTTACCTGCCGGTGATAAAAACACAAAGTTTTTTCACCAGAGAGCAACCCAAAGGAAACGTAAGAATCAGATTTTGGGGGTGTTTAATACAGCCGGGGAATGGTGTATGGATGATGAACAGATTGCGGACACAGTTGTAGAGTACTTCCAAGACTTATTTACATCATGCCAACCTGAAGATGGAAAGATTGGCTGAGTCCTTGAAGCAGTGGATCAAAGGGTTACAGATGACATGAATATAGCATTATTGGAACCTTATAGAGGTGATGAGGTACGGAGAGCTTTATTTCAAATGCACCCCTCACCAGAGAGCAACCCAAAGGAAACGTAAGAATCAAATTTTGGGGGTGTTTAATACAGCCGGGGAATGGTGTATGGATGATGAACAGATTGCAGACACAGCTGTAGAGTACTTCCAAGACTTACTTACATCATGCCAACCTGAAGATGGAGAGATTGGCCGAGTCCTTGAAGCAGTGGATCAAAGGGTTACAGATGACATGAATATAGCATTACTGGAACCTTACACAGGTGATGAGGTACGGAGAGCTTTATTTCAAATGCACCCCTCACCAGAGAGCAACCCAAAGGAAACGTAAGAATCAGATTTTGGGGGTGTTTAATACAGCCAGAGAATGGTGTATGGATGATGAACAGATTGCGGACATAGCTGTAGAGTACTTCCAAGACTTATTTACATCATGCCAACCTGAAGATGGAGAGATTGGCCGAGTCCTTGAAATAGTCAATCAAAGGGTTACAGATGACATGACTATAGCATTACTGGAACCTTACACAGGTGATGAGGTACGGAGAGCTTTATTTCAAATGCACCCCTCAAAGGCGCCGGGGCCGGATGGTATGTCTCCTTTCTTTTTCCAAAAAATTTGGAGTATAGTTGGGCATGATGTTACTAGTGCTATCCTGTTTGCTTTTAATTCGGGTTGTTTACTTCATAAAATGAACTATCTAGGTGATTTTCGACCTATCAGCTTAGGCAACGTGATCTCTAACCTTTTCTCAAAGGTCCTAGCCAACTGATTGAAGCAGATTCTACCAAGTGTGATCTCGGAGGCTCAGAGTGCTTTTATACCAGAAAGAATTATTACAGATAACACTATCATTGCCTTTGAAGTGCTTCACAGAATGAGGAATAGACGAAGGGGAAAGGATGGTTAGATGGCAATCAAATTAGACATAAGCAAGGCTTATGACCGTGTGGAGTGGCAGTTTCTAAGGAAGATGATGATTAGATTGGGGTTTGATGAGAGATGTGTGACACTTGCTATAGAGACAATTCATACAGCCTCATATTCGGTTCTTATAAATAATGAACCTAAAGGTTTTATACAGCCCACAAGAGGGATCAAGCAAGGTGATCCGTTATCACCATACTTATTCCTCTTATGCGCTGAGGGCCTTTCAGCCATGCTAAAGAGAGCCGAGGAGCAGAAACGGATACAAGGAATACTTTCTTGCTGAGGGGGAGTCTGTGTATCTCATCTCCTATTTGCCGACGATTGCCTACTATTCTGTCAAGCTAAGATTGAGGAATGTCAGAACCTTCTACACCTTTTACACAGTTATGAAATGGCATCTGGTCAGGCCATTAACAGAGGGAAGACAGCCCTATTTTTTAGCAAAAACACAAGAGCAAACATCAAGCTGGCTGTGCAAAACATGCTGGGAGCACAAGTATTTCATGACTGTGAGCAATACCTCGGACTGCCCATGATTGCCAGAAAGTCTAAAACAAACACTTTTAAAGGAGTGAGGGAGAAAATTACAAAGAAAGTAACCGGGTGGAAAGAGAAGTTTATCTCAAAGGCAAGGAGGGAAGTACTCATAAAAACGGTTGCCCAAGCAGTACCAACTTATACGATGAGTATCTTCAAAATTCCGAAGCAAATATGTGAGGATATCAATTCTGTCTTGGCACGGTATTGGTGGGGTCAGCTACGAAATCAGAAGAAGGTTCATTGGATGAGTTGGAGTCAGCTGTGCAAGTCGAAGAAGATGGGCGGAATGGGTTTTCGCGATTTACATGCCTTTAATTTAGCCTTGCTCGCTAAACAAGCATGGAAATTGGTTCAGAAAACGGACTCTCTGTTCTACCGTATTTATAAAGCCAGATACTTTCCAACCTTTACGTTTTTGGATGCTGAGATGGGCCACAATCCATCGTACGTTTGGCACAGTCTGCTCTCGATGAGGGAGGTAATCTTGGCTGGTTGGAAACAGTGAAACCATTAAAGTTTTATGCTATGAATGGCTCCCTCACCCCCCGGAGCTAAATGGAGATATACCAGAGGATATGTGTGTGAAGGAGCTTATTGATCAGCAAACGAAGCAATGGGATCGAGGGAAAGTGAATACTCTGTTTGATGAAGCTACTCGCCAAGAGATTTTGGCGATACCACACACACGGTTGGAGGAGGAGGATAAAGTAATTTGGAAGGCTAATAAGGTCCAAGACTTCTCTGTCAAGTCTGCTTACCAAGTGGTGTTAAGGCTAGCACATCAGCACAATGGAGAGAGCTCTCATAATCAGAGTAATGAAAAGGTTTGGAAACATATTTGGACTCTTAATGTACCCCCAAAAGTCCGGAATTTTCTGTGGCGAGCGTGCTTAAACATACTACTCACCAGAGAGAATTTGCACAGGAGGAAGGTCGCAGTGGATCCACGGTGTGAATTCTGTAAGCAACAACTCGAGTCAGTTTGTCATGTGCTATGGGAATGCCCATTTGCTCGCAATACATGGGCTGTTGTAAGGGGCAGATTGCAAAAATGTCCAAATGAGGTTACTGATTTTTTCGTACTGCTCAGGATGCTGCAGGATAGACTTGATCGTAGTGACATTGAAGTCTGGGCTATCACGGCTTGGGCCCTATGGAATGATAGAAACAAGTTCTATTTTGAAAAAGTGCAGCTGCAACTGAAAGCCATTGCTGATGGAGCCTTAGCCTTACTGACAGAATATCAGAGACTTATGGAAGCACAGATCAGCTCTTAAGTTCATACTACAGTATTGTATTGTTTGTTTTCTTTCTTTCCTTTTACAATCCCAGCTAAGCCCCACGGGCGGCTTTTTTGACTGGGTATGCATGTCTATTGCACTGGAAATATGTCTCCAGTTGCCTACTTTCTTTATGTACTTTCAGTTTTAAGCAATAAAAATCTATCGTTTCTTTCTAAAAAAAAATGGGCTTGATATATGTTTGTCATGAGTTTTGGAAAAATGAATAGTGTTACGTAACATATATAGTTACCATGGGTTTTATAAGATAGATTCCATGAGCTTGTAATATTATAATAATAGGCTTAAGAACTTAAAGTATTGTTCATCATTGGACTTTAAATGAAATACTTATGATATAGTATTTTGCCAAGTATTGATAACCTTGGGCTTTTACTAAATAGTGCCAAGAAGCTAGCTTGGGTTTTTAACAGTGCCTACGTAAATTGGGCTTTTGATATTGCCAATGAAAATTTGGCTTTTGAAATATTACCAAGCATAAGTATCCTTAGGCTTTAAAAAGAATGGGATGTGTGCATTGGGCTCATGGGCCAGTTTTGGGCTTATCTAAATAATGATAATAAAACTAGATAAGATATGAGTTTTTGGGCTGTTGTGATGGTTTATATCGTGGCCCAATTTAGATAATGAGATAGGAAATATTTGTGGGCCAATGGGATGAGAAATATTTATGGAAGCCCAAAATAATTTATGGATGATATTTTGGTATTTTTTGGTGAATAAATAAATATGATTAAATAGGATTGGAGTACGTGGCATAAGTGAAAAAATTGTACCTCAACACATGGTAACATTTGAATATATATTATTCTTAGTTGCTTGGTTTAAATTAGATATGGTGATCTTGAAAATGCGGAAATCTTGTTACTTTATGAATTCTCTCTTCTAGGTTTGCTTCATTTTGTTGTGTAGTTAAAGTTAAACAAAGATTCATGGACTTGTTCAATGTTTTGACAGAAATAAAAAATGTTCAAGCGCAAAAAAGTTCCAAAAAAAGGACTTGGTGTGGCTGAAGCTGAACTAAAGAAAATTTTGTGTGAACAGAAAAATGAAGACACTGGCTTTTCTCTCCCTTTCTCCCTCTCGATCTCTCTTTCTTTCTCTTTCCCCATATTTCTCCCTCTTAGTCTCTCTTTTATTGTTATCGTGTGGGTGGGGTTTCAATTTGTGTTCTTTAGACGTGGGGGGAGGGAGCGATTTTGTTTACTTAATTTAATTTTTGGTTTTTTTTTATTAGTGTTTTTTTTAATTAAGAAATAAATTATAAAAAATATTAAATATAGTGCAAAACATCTTCGTTTTGGTAAGAAAACGGCAACATTGGACAGATTGTTAACGGAGAACTGAATTGAGGATGATTGAAACTTAGATGACTAAAATAACAAAATGTAAACTTAGAGGATTGGAATGAAAAGGAGTAAAACTTAGAAGGTGAGTTTTGTATTTTGACATTTAATTTATTTTATTTACCCCAATGATAGAAAGGAAGCTTTTAAACACAACTTGCAAATAGTTCTAGAACAAACTCTATCAAAGAAGTCTAAATACAAAAGGGAATAACATAATCAACAACAAAAAATCAAAATCATAAAATTCTGCGAGCTACGTTCAACCCATCTGATATGAGTAATGAGTATTAGTGTATTTACACAGTAATTGCTCACTATGAAGATCTGTTGTACTCGATAGCCGATATTTCTTAAATCATTTCAGTAGAAATTTTGATCCACAGGTGTTGCATTATCCATGCCAAATGCATAATGTGTCATCTGAATGACATGCCTGAAGTGATATGTTACACTCAATCTCTTTTAAAGTATATCAACGTAAACATCAATAGACAACATTGATGAAAGTAGAGTCTTATAACACCTTTTTTTTAAAGATGATTTTAATCTATGATGTCATCTTCATGATAAATGTTTTTTATCATCAGGCAAAGACACCAGTTGGTTTATGGTATAGGCTGAGATTGATTTTTGGTTTTTTTATTCAATGACAAGAGACTTTACTAGTTAAGTTAACTAAGATCCACTTATAAAATATTCTTCTTAATATTTTGACAAATTTTAATTTTAGTGAATACTAATAAAATCATAAGCTACTACATGATAAGAGTGGCAGTATCCGACATGAACTGTGAACATAATACAAACACAACACGAACTTAGTAGGTTAAGTTGAGGCTTAATGGGAATTCGTGTTAGATTTGGGTCAACATTATTTGACTTGTTTAATAAACATGTTGTGTCATGTTTAACACGCAAAATGTGTCTGACTCGTTTAACTAAAGGTCATTTTAACCAATTTACCCTTAAAAATCCTAAGTATATAAGCTTATTTCCTATCATTTATCCCAAGACCTGTCTTGATAACATATTATTCGTGTCAATTTTAACATGACCTATTTATTAATCGAGTCATGCGTGTCATGTCGTGTTACTTGTTTAATAAACATATCATGTTAGGAATGAGGAATCTTGGCTTGTTTTATAAACGTATTGTATTCATGTTGACCCATATAATTGAATACTCATGACCCGATATGCAAACACAAATTACCACCCCTACTACATGATAAAATTTTGCACTTTGTATGTGTTTGAACATGAATTATGCTTTATATATAAAGGCATCTCATGTACAAGTATTACACAACACAATTCAATAGAATTATTCCTACAATTCTAATCGTCTTAAAAAATATGGTTGCACCAAATGACTATTAAGTGGTTATTCTTTCATTGGTACTTGGTGTGCATTTGACAACCAATTAAAAGTTAGTTTTTTTTTTTTGCTTAAATTATCTATTGTTTGCAGGTCTCATATTACTTTTTGTTTCAATTTTATTTCAAATAATCTAACTTTCAACTTTTTGAAAATAAGTTTGTTTTCTGTTTTTTGTTTTATATTATGGAAATAAGTTACTAAAAATAAGAATTCCTAACTTTTTAGGAGACTTTTTATTGGACTAAAACACAACATTTCACACGTTCCAAAACCAAAAGGAGAGGTTATTGATTTTTTTTTTTTAGGATAACTTTATTCATTCAACTATTAGAAAAGGTTTTACTAATTTGAAAATAGAGGTTTCTAAAAGAGTAAGCCGTTTTACCACTCTTAACCATAGTTGTCAAATCGTGAATCGTATCGTGAATCGATTTTTGATTTTTTTGTATCGTGTATCATAAGATACACAAACACCTAATAAAATTATAAAATAATTATAGATATACATATATAAAAGGTATATTCATTATAAATTCAAAATATATTCAACTAATGATCAATTTAATCATTACTAATGTAATAAAATTTAACAAAGCTAACTAAATAAATTAAATTAACTTATGTTTATAACATGTACATTCAAATTGATTAAACTCAAAAGTAATACATGATATATGAACCAAAATAATAATATCTTTTCATCATTTTGGCTAATCAACTCCATCTAAGGGTTTGTTTGGATACTGCTTACTGCTAAAAACTGAAAACACTGTAGCAAAACAATTTTTAAATGTGTGAATAGTGCCGTGAAACCCAGTTTTAAAGAAAAAGTTGTTGAATATGATACTTGTGGATCCCATGAACAGTGCACGAGACCCACAGGAAAAAAGCTTCCGTTGGGAAACGCACAAAACGCGCTTCCCAAACGAAGGCTGAGTCAATGTTATCATCATGTTTAGCATTTTGCAAAATTATTTTTTCATAGACATTTTCTTTATGATTATCAACATTTACTCTCTCTTTTTTTGGTTTTTTTATTCTAATAATTTTTTCTTTATATTTTTTCTTGGCATTCTAGCTTTTTAGACTCAAAATAATAATAATAATAATAACAAAATAAAAAATAATTATATTTTCATTTAATACATTATTAATAGCATAGAAAATAAATTTGCACATATGAAAGTGAATGCTATGAGTATAGTCTAAATTTTGTAGGAGAAAGAGAAGGGAGGAAAAAAACTCACGTACTTGCTATTTCATTAGATTCAATTAAGTTTTCCAATAATTTTGTGTTAACAAAGTCTAACAACTTGTTTAAATCAAATAGAATCACAAATTTTAACAAAAAAACTCATTTTAAACTCACATGTCTATGTATCGTACGATACATACGATTCACCGATACGATACGATTTATACGATATGCACTTATGTATCGGATGATTCATGAGCACTTACGATACGCCCTTACGATACGAAACTTTTTGTATATGATACGATACGTATCGTGTATTGTACGATATTGATAACTATGCTCTTAACTATTTCAATGTCACGCTTTAGAGCATTCACATCAAGAATGCTATAATGGTAAAAATGCCATTAATAACAACCAATATACAAAAAACACACTACATCAAACATGCAAGATGCTACATTAAACATGCTATCTCTATCTCTAGCAGCTCACTGTAGCAAGGTTTTTAAAAAAAATATCATTTGTTTATTCAGGCACGTGTGGTCTTTCCCTCGTTTTCATCACATGCTCCAACCCACTGAGTCATCTCACTGTAGCTTACTGTTCTCCCTCTTTCTTCTCGCGCTGGACTACTGGAGTGTTCTCTCTTTTCCTTTTCTGTTGCTTCTCCCTCAACGCCAAGCTGTCTTCCCATCTCCCATGCCTAACCCCCTTAACCCGTGCCTCTCACTCTCTCAATCTTCTCAAAGCTCCGGTCTGCCCAAAGCACCTAGACTCCGAATCCAAACCTAGCAGAGATGCCATATCCCGATGCCTCCACTCGGCCTCACCGCTTGTCATTGACCAATTGGTTCGCGGGCTTTGCCGCCTTGTCGACCAATTGGTTCTCTCTTACTCGTCCCTCTCTCTCTCATAGTGGTGCTTTGTGGGGTTTGATGTTTTTATTTTTGTTTTTGTTTTTCTGTTCTTTGTGGGTTTGAGTTTGTGATTTGTTTGTTCTTGGCGGTTCAGCGGTTGTGGGTCTGAGTTACCAAATTTAGTTGTGATTTTGTGTTTGTAGTTTGATTTTGGGTTTGTGACTTGTTTGTGATTTTGGTGGTTGGGGGTTGAGGTTGCGGGCTGTGGTGGGTGTGGGTGTGGGTGTGGGTGGTGGTGGCTGGTGTGTGTAGGCAGTGGCAGTGGGTTTTGGTTTTGCAGTTGGTTTGGGCTTTGGTGGTTTCAGTTTTGCAGTGGATTTCAATTTTGTAGCAGCTTGGGTTTTCTAATTGTGGATGGTAGCTTGGGTTTTCTGATGATGTTGGTGGCTAGCGATGGTCAGGAGCGGTGGGTTGGTTGTTTTTGTTTGGATGAAGAGAAATGCACAAAGAAAGAGAGAGGAAGAGATGCATTGATAATAAAAAAGAATTAAAAAATAATATTTAAACGAAGTGGTAAAAATTATAAAACATTTAATATTAGATATATTATAAAATAAGGTGTTAAAATAGATAAAGTAGTGTTTTGAACTGCTAAATACTAGTATATTTTTTAACATTCTTCACGTGAAGGCTCTTATCTACCTGTGCTTTATACTATATTGCAACATCATGTCACACACTTTGGATATACTATATATAATAAAATAGTACAATATGGAAGCAAGATGTAAGCCACAGAGTATTTAGTCAAAGGAGTCAAACCTTATATTTGATATGCACTTATATTTATTGCTTTTAAACGGCTGGTCTCAGCTACACTCTTTAGAGCAATCGCACCAATCCATGAAATATGCACAAATCCATGTAAAATATTCTGTTTATATTAGCATAAAAACTTACTTTTTCTATTTTACACTACTTTTTCAAAACACTCACATTAATTTATCTATTTTAGAAGAGATTTCAATAAAATATTCATTCTTCATTCATTTTTTATTATTTTCTCTAATGATCAAAGTTTTTGAATTTAAACTTATTTTTCAAGCAACCACCAAAACCGATGGCTCAAGTAGCAGAGCCATTGGTGCTGGAGGTCCAATGATTGGACCACTGGAATAGTTGCTCCAATGACCACTGCTGGAGTGGTGTCTTTAGTGATTGGACTACTAGCACTGGTGGTTGAATTGATAGTTTCGATTATCGAACCTCTGGCATTGATCGCCAAACGGTGTCTTCGGTAACTGGAATGGCAGTTCAAGTGACTGGATTGCAATGTGGTAAATTCAAATATAATGGTCACATTTTTTAATTTAATTAGTTGCTAACCCGTACGATGCACAGGAAAACTTTGCGTAAATGTATAACGTATCATGTAAAAGATTTAAAGCTGAAATTATTAAAGCATAACGAAAATATTTGATCACACAACAAAGAAATATAAGAGAAAGATGTGGCTACACTCAAAAGACTAATCCATGGCTATATAGTTGACAAATTCAATTATTGCAAAAAATGAACCCAAAAATTCAAATGTTAAAACTTTCAAAAGGCCAAAAAAATTAAAGAATCTGAATATTCTGAGCCAAAAAATTATTGAAACAAAACAAAATATATATGTCTATGTAATTACACAATAAAGAAATATAGAGAAAGATGAGTTACTTTCAAAAGAATAATTTGTGGATATAGTTGTTGAAATCTGTTAGACAATTTCAGATCTTGCAAAAAAAAAAAAAAAAGTGAGAAATCAAAGAATCAGATGTTAAAATTTCCAAAAGTCCAAAAATAATGATAATAAATTAGATGATTTAGAGCCTAGAAATCATTGAAACAAAACAAAAGAATATATAACTTCACAATAGAGAAATATAACAAAAAGATTGGTTACCCCTAGTGAAAATAGCCATAGCAATAGTGGAGACACTGGTATTGTGGCAGCGAGAGAAGTTAGAGAACAACATCAAAGATGTGTTTGTTTTCATGGTTTTTTAGAGACTTCTGCTTCATGTAGGATTTGAAGTCTAAGAAAAAGAACACTATTATAACAGATTTTTTTTTTTCTCCCAAAGCTTTATCAACAAAAATCAATGAAACCCTGCTATAATATAAAAATACAGATGTGCACAAACAAAATCACATAATAATCTAGTATCAGCTACAAAACTTTTTTTTCTTCAAATCTTTAATTCACAAATGCCAAGAAGAGGAACAAACATAAGTTAAATCATCAAACTAAAGCTAGCCCAAAGCATACATACATACATTCAGATATACTTATCATCAACTGAAATGTAACCCTAGCCAAACAATGTGAGAATCTATAATTCTACATTAGATTAAACCCTAAAAAGAACTTCGTTTTTTCAAATACAGTAAAAATTTCGAGTGAATTGTAGCAGCAAAAAACCCAGAATTCAAACCAAACCCTACACCAACCATTACACACACACACAAACACACACACACACACACATATCATCATCATCTAGATCCTAAATTCAAATTTATTAAACCCAAAAAAAAAAAAAAAAAAGACAATCCTAAAACGATAACCCAAATAACAGAAATCATAATTCTAACTTGAGTCATCATCATCTAGATCCTAAATTCAAATTTATTAAACCCAAAAAAAAAAAAAAAAAAAAAAATAGACGATCCTAGATCAATAACCCAAATAACATAAATCATAATTCTAACTTGAGTCTCTCTAATAAATCATAATCCTAACATGAGTCTCTCTAATAACTCCTAATATTGCAGTCTAATTAAAGAAATTAAAAAATAAAATAAATTATAATGAGGTGTAAATTTGTGAAGTCGATGGTTGTAGGTGAAGATATCCTCAAAAGAATAATCCCTCAATAGAGATCAACCTTCATTGCACTAATAACCATAGTTCTCAGAACCGGACCGGACCGGGAGGTCGGACTGTGAAAATCGAGAACCGGGATGGAAACCGATTTTTTAAGCATAAAGAACCGGGCATATGTGGCAATTCCGTGAACCCCTAAAACCGGGGTTGGATCGCACGAACCAGTGGTAAGAACCGTGCGGTCCAACCCTTTAGCAATTTTTTTTTTTTTTTTTTTTTTAAAACAACTTAACACAATTTTATTCTACTTAATTAAATTATCCATCTCTTACAAGGAATAAAAAAAATTATAATTAAAATCCTTCAAAGATATTCAACTTTACTTCAAAAATTAATCATAAATTTTAATGTTTTCATGGTTATTATTTTATTTTATTAACTTTCTTATTTAATTATTAAATATATATATGCTTGAAAATCATTAAATTTCCCTCACATATATAGATATATTAGTAGTTTTATAAATTTAATATCTATATTTAGGCTTTAATTAATTATTAAATTAATTATGACGTCATCACGGTTTGACTTCAAAAACCTTGAACCTCTCCCTTTTACGGTTCAATGAATGGTCCGGATCTGAAAACCTTGCTAATAACAAATCCCTACGATCAGAGCCATAATCTTCTTGAAGAAAACTATCAATATCATGAGTTACCACATTTAGTTTGGTCTATGAGTGCGTTAAAAGAAGCTCTCATATATCAAAAGTTAGGTTGTATGTCTGTGCAAGCGCATGAGTGGAGCGATCATCAGAGGACAAACTTCGATAATGCTACTTCAGATATGCTGCTTCAGATGGAGATACAGCTGCTGGTTGTGTGGTTCACGTAGGGTTTTTTTGGAGTTTTTAAATGAAATTTGGTTAAAAAATAATATAAATTAACGTATCCTTTGTTTAGGAGTTCTATTGGGTTTGCTTTTTTTTTTTTTTTTTTTTTTAATTATTAAATATCGGATTTACTTTTGGGGGGAGAAATGAAGGTTTTTTAATTAGTTTTTTTTTTTTAATATTGTGCTGATGTGAAAAATTGTGGAAACTTTAGAGGTTTCGGTTATATATATATATATATATATATATGATTTTAATATAAACATTTAAGAAAATTCCTAATAAACTAATCAGATTAGTTAGTAAAAACTAAAACAATTTGGTTTTTTGGTAAATAAACATAGACAATAGGGTATTTGTAAAAGAGGAAGCTTACTTGAATTTTCCTACCCCACGTGATTGGCTAGCTTTTCAAATTCTATCTTCTATTTCATTTGTACTTGGCCTGGAATACCACAAAGAGTCTGATAAACAAGGGCTCTTCTTTTCTCAAAAAATAGGTTCATTCGGATGCAATCCCAGGACTCTTCTTTCCTCTTCCACTACCATTCTCTTCTTCCTTTCCAAACCTTAGTCTATCTCTATATACTCCTCCATAGCCATATCCACTCCATTACACTGCTGCCATCATCACACCGCTGCTAACAACCCAAGTCTGCCCCAGTTGCAGCGACCCACCACCGCCACCTCCGATCTTGATGTAGTGCTGCATGGTCCCCACTTGACTTCATCTTGGTTTTGGTTAATTTTGGAGTTTGATTTCATCTTGTTCTTGTTGGTTCTATGATGGGTTATTGTTAATTTTAGTTTTTGGGTTTTTGTATTTGGGTGGTACCACCTTGATATGTGGTTGAGGCTGGGCAGGTGGTTTTGTGATTTTGTTGTTGGAAGAAGATAGAGATCGGTGGTTGAGGCTGGGTAGGGGTGATTTTGTGGTTTTGTTGCGAGAAGAAGACATAGGAGAAAGGGGGAGAGAGAAAAAAAAAATAAAAAAATTATTTGTATATGATCAATAACCGTACATATAAAATGTAACAGTTTTATATATTTACCTATTTTTACACCATTAATGTGAGTATTTTTTTGGGTTAAAACACGTAAAATGGAACCCTTTTTGTATTTTACAAATTTTTGCAACAACTGATAAGGTAGCTCTCAAACCCAAACAGAGAGACATTTCACTGCACGGAACATCTGTCCACTCAATAATAAACAGACCCAATACTCCCTTACCTCCATCTCAGTTGCCATCAAAATACCGATATGAATTCCGCAAAAACGGAACTATCAACCATCTGCCACATGGTAGCAATGCCCTATCCCGGTCGAGGCCACATCAACGCTATGATGAACAGCTGCAAGCTACTGGCTTCAAAAAGCACCGACATTCTCATCAGCTTCGTCATCACCGAAGAGTGGCTCGGATTCATCGGCTCAGACCCAAAGCCACCTAATATTCGCTTCGCCACCGTACCCAACTGCATACCTTCCGAGAAGGGTCGTGCGAAAGATTTTGCTGGCTTCGTGAAAGCCGTCAATACCAAGATGGAAGCGCCATTTGAGGAGCTCCTGGACCGGCTTGAGCCACCGGTGAAAGCCATCGTGGCTGATACTTATGTATACTGGCCTATCGCCTTGGGGAACCGAAAGAATATTCCAGTGGCCTCACTTTTTCCGATGCCGGCGATGGTATTCTCTATGTTTTATCATTTTGAACTGATCGTGCAGAACCGGCATTTCCCTGTTGATTTGTCAGGTACGTTTTTTTTTCTTTTGCCTGTTCGGGTTTTGGGAACGATACATATGAAAAGTAACTTTTTTTTTTTTTTAGAAGGATGTGAAAAGTAACTAGTGGGTCAGTTCATAACTTTTGTTTTTTTTGTTTTTTATTTTATAAACTTATCAGTTCATAACTTCATAATATAATAATAATAATAATAATGGGTGATATTAATGGGTTCTTTGTTGTGATTATTAATAAATCATATATGAAATTATGAAAATTAATTGCTTTATCTTTTTTTTCATAAAATATTTCTAATCCTAAACTATGTTTTTAGCCATTCGTTAATGTTTTTCTTGTAATAATATACCTTTTTCAAATAAAAAAAAAATTGAAAAAAAAAGAAAGAATGAAAGAGTAATGCCATATCCACGCTCACATGAAATTCACAACATTTTTACGAGGTAGTTCCAAAATTAAATTTTAGGAGTTTCATCAATAAATTCAGATTATAAGAAATTTAATAAGAAGAGAATTTGAATATATTGATTATCAATAACAAAAACACATACACATACACAGATACATACGAGAACTACATGAAGTTTTATAACTTTCTTTTATTGAATTTTTAAATTTTGAAATTGTTATATAATAGTTTACTATTATTTATCATTATTTATTGTTAATATAGGTAGGTGTGACCATTTTATTTTATTAAGTCTGTATAATATTTTTATTTTTATGCAATTGTTATTATCCATTATTAATTGTTTTTATAAAAAACATTTTAAACTAAATAACAAAACTCAACAGGTACTGTATTAATTATTGCTCACACACTCACACACATTCATATATAAACAATACATTAACTTAACCAATCAAATGCTTAAAATAATTATTAAGACATTAACTTTACTATTATATTTATACCATACACACACATTCATACAAATAACATTATAATAAATAAAAAATAAAAAATAACGCATAAAATCAGTATCAAACATACATTCATACACAGTATAAAATACATTCATACATATAATATAAATTTATAATAGAGAGATGCTCACAACTCACAAACTCTCATTCTTTACTTTTAGAATTTGAGAGAGAGAAAGAGATAGATATATGTGATATGGGTGATATGTGATCAGCGTGTGCAAAAATATGTTTGTGTAAATTTGTTTTTTGAAAATATTTTTAAGGGTAAAAATATGTACGTATAAGCCAATGAATCATTAATAAATGTACTTTCTTCCTTACAAAATGTATATTACAGTTCATAATTGTGTATTTATAAATCATTAACGTGTGTCCTTAAGCCACTCGTTACATTACCCCCATCATACCAACACACACATATATTTTAAAACAAATAACATTCAATTAGTTGAAGTAATAACTTAATGGTTGCAACTCACCAAATCATTACATTTGATTTATCAAAAAAGTTAAGATCTTTACTGTTCAATTAGTTGACACTTTTTTAGTTGTCCATAACAGTAAGTGTTTAAATATTCATTCCAGTATAACTTTCGAATTATAAAGAAAGAAATTGATTCTCAAAGTAAAATAAAAAAATCATTACATTATATTAATAAATAAATAAAATGATGTTGGTTACATTATTGATCATTTGGACCACTGTGTATTTTACCCTTATATATGTACTTTTTGACCGCAAAAATTATTATTATTATGAATGACAACTAAAATTAATTGAATTTGGTAAGATTAGGACAGACCAAACAGTTCCTATCAAAAAAGGGGCCAAACAGTCAAGTTGTAATCACTAATCACGTATAATGTACTCCCTCCGTCCCACTTTGTTTGTCCTGTTTGAAAAGTCAAAATTTTCAAGGGAACATCATTTATTGTCTTGTCTACCTTTTAAAAATGTATAAATTTCCAAAACTACCCTTAAATAAATTTATCAAAAAATTGAATTAGTAAATTAATAGGGGTATAATAGAAACATTAGTAAATTAATGACTTTTATTTTTAGAAACAGGACAATATTTTGGGACATCCTAAAATGGAATAGAGGACAAACAAAGTGGGACGGAGGGAGTATAATGTATTAATAAATAAGGCGGTTTCCTCCAATAACTCGTTTTTGTAACTTTATATAATGCAAAGCTCCAATCAGCCAACCAATATGGCACATGACCCTTCCCCCACCCTCACACAAATATATATGGCACATGACCCACAACTTTATTTTTCCCCTATGTCTCATATTTTAGCCATTTTTTTGGGGTTAAAATGTAAAAGTCACTCTCTAGATTTCTTAATTTCTGTCAGTTAACTTTGTTTTTGTTCATTTTAGTCTTCTACGTTTCAGATTTATTCAATTAAGGTATTTCCGTCAACTTTTGTTAAATTTTTTTTTAAAAAAAAATCTGGAAAATATTTTTCAATTATTAATTGAATTTTTTTAATTTAAAAAACTTGAAGAAAAATTTAAAAAATTAACCACAACATATAACAAAAGTTGATGAAAAAAGTTTAATAGAATAAACTTGAAAATAAAAGATTTTTAATTGAATTACAAAGGGACCCAACTCCCACCCACAACGCAGTTAGCCGAAAAAATAAAATATATAAAAACCAATCAAAACACTTGACAACAGAAAAGGTGTAAATCAGATCACCGACACTAGAGTTTTGTAACTTTTGTTAGCTGTGAACTTGTAATGTTCCATATTCCAGATTATATGTTTCAACTAAAGATAGCGTCTTTAACAGCAATCAAAGATTGGCACTAAAGTTTATCAAAAAAAAAAAAGATTGGCACAAAAAAATTCTACTAAAGAAACTCAAGCTTAGCGTTGCTTGTGTGTGTGTATCTATATATATATAAATTTTCCCTCTTGTTCCAAGGCAGTTTCTAGTTAATCGTTACAATATTTAGGCTTTTCACTTACATTGCTCTCTATGTGTGTCTATGCCATGTGATTAATTAAGAGCGGGGTAATGAGCTCGTGGACTACATCCCTGGAGTTTCTACTTTACGTATTGCAGATCTTCCCACCTTTACACTTGGAGATGGTCGACTAGTCTTGCCTGGAGTCCTGGAAGGTATTTCAAGCCTGTCCAAGAAAGCGCAGTATCTTCTATTCACTACCTTTCACGAACTTGAAGCTGAAGCCATTGACGCTTTAAAAGCCAACTTTCCTATCCCTGTCTACCCTATTGGTCCTGCCATACCTTACTTAGAACTTGAAGAAAAGAGTGCTTCTATAACTAATGCTAACAATGGTGTCAACTATCTCCAGTGGCTTGATTCTCAACCTCCATGTTCGGTGTTGTACATCTCAATGGGAAGTTTCCTTTCGGTGTCAAATGCTCAAATGGATGAAATTATTGGGGGTATAAGGGACAGTGGTGTTCGGTGCTTGTGGGTGTCACGTGGAGAAATTGGTCGGTTCAAGGATTGCAGTGGTGATATGAGCCTAGTGGTGCCTTGGTGTGACCAATTGAAGGTGTTGTGCCACTCTTCAATAGGAGGGTTTTGGACACATTGTGGCTGGAATTCCACTCTTGAGTCTATTTTTGCTAATGTACCAATGCTTACTTTTCCTATATTTTGGGATCAAGTCCCAATCAGTAAACGCATTGTGGAGGATTGGAAGATTGGATGGAAGGTTAAGAAAGATGTTGGAGTTGTGACAAGAGGTGAAATCTCAGAGCTTGTGAAAAGATTTATGGAAAACAAAAGCGATGAGATGAATGCGATGAGGCAAAGAGCAAAAGAACTTCAGAAGTCAAGTCGACGAGCAATTGCAAAAGGTGGGTCATCTGATGCAAATCTTGATGCTTTTATTAAAAATATTTCAGAAGGCCACTGTCATTAAGCATATTTGTAATTTATAGTATTCATTGGTCAATTGATATGTAGAATTTGATTGTAATTTCATTACTATCAGTGTGGTTTTAGACACTTTATTCTTCGACAATTTCTTTAAAAATAAAATTGAAACTGTCACACAAGATGCACCAGATTATTTGCATGCAGTGAAAATGTGAAATTAACGTCTTGTAACTTTTACTAGTTTAATTATTTTGTTAGATGAGTTTGACTTGAATTTAAAAAGTGTGGTGATATGTGAAAATTGAATTTCAATTGTTGTGAAATTGAAACTGGCCCACTTGCTGCAAGTACACCCCATCACCTTGAACTCCTACACAGTCAACCTAGTGTCTCTTTCGGCTCCACCACACAGCATGGACCTCTACTCCCTAATTGTCACCTATCACTCAATACTCATTCTATACAAACCTGTGGGAAGCTTTTAGGCCGATTTGCTCCATTATCATGTTAATCCTTCAATTCCTCTAGAACAGAAATCACTAAAATCTGCCTTAAAACATCCTAGTTGTGTTGTTGCTATGCGTGAAGAACTTCAAGCTCATACTTGGACTCTTGTCCCTTGTTAAATATTAGCATCGATACACCATGTTGAATATGCTAGTATGGATGCGGAAGTGAAAGCATAAAGTATAGAACACAATAACACATGAGGGTTACGTGATTTAGTCTAACGGCTTACATCCACGGAGGAAACCCTGAAGGGCTACATCAATAATATATTATAGTGTAGTACAAATCCCGTGTTACAATAAATCATAACATATGTATATATAGTATACTATACCCTAGACTAATAGACTTCTAGTACAAGTAGGAGACTTGGCTTACACACAAAGTAGAATTAGGCTTGGGCTTATACAAATGGGCTAATATATCTCTAACATCCCAAATGGTCCCACCATGTACATAATTGAGTGCAAACGGGTCTTCATAACCAAATTGAAAGTTGATGGGAGCCTTGAACGATTGAAAGCATGACTAAGCGCCAAAGGCTTTAACTAGCGTGAAGAAGTTGATTATAAAAAAAAAAACTTTTAGCCTTTCACTGTTGTAACTTGTAAGAGAGGATTGAGAGAATTGTAGGAGAAATGGGTTTATCTTGTCTTAGAGCTAAAATGTAGAAGGGTAAAGTATTGTAGAAGACACAAAGTCTACCAATAGATATTGAAAGAATGATAAAGTTTGGTTTCAAACATGTTTGGAACCTTAGGTTTCAACCATAGTTTTAAAAACCGAATCGGACCGGCCGGTCAGACCGGTTCAACTGGGAACCGAGAGCCAGTTCGGTTCTGTTAAAACCCCCAAAATCGGTCAACAACCAATCAAAAACTGGGAAAAAACCGGTGTTGAACCGGAAATTAAAAAAAAAACGGTTGATGCTCAGTTCGGTTTTTAAAACCATGGTTTCAACCTATAATAAGAAGATGATATAAGTCCTTGTCATTTGAAATGTATATGATTTAGTTGATCACATGATAGGTATACATATTGTACGGAACGGGGTCCCCAGGCCCACTTGGGCCTTGAACTTCAACCCTACAGTGTGGCCTATGACCCCAATCCCTTTGTTCGAAGCTGGACCCTAGGATTGCTAAGGCCATGAGCCCGGGCCTCATGCCACTATGCTTGACCCAAGGCCCATTGGACATGGAATCTTGATCTGTGCACATCATGATTAATAATCTGGAGCGTGCCCGGTCAACTACATCTCGAACGAGAATGTGATTGCTCGGGGATACTATATCTTAACTGCCCGGCATTGCCTGGGGAATATCGCTGCCGAACATCCCTCTTGAGGTGGGAACCAGTTCTAAAGCCACTGCTACCACTCCCAACTAAACACCCACTTAGAAGCAATGGAATTAGACCCCCTTGCCCACTAATAACCTAAAGTAATCATAACTCCTCCACTAATCTTGAGTTATAAATAAGAAATGAGAATGAGGAAGAGGGGGTGGTTGAAAGGTGTTAGAGGGAACAGTGAGCTGAAGACATAAGGAGAGCAATATGAGAGAAAGGAGAGAAGTTTGTAGGATTAGGTTGAGTTGTTGGGTCTCTAAGTTAAGAACTGCCCATAATAGGAAATCCAAAGCCCACATTACAAATAGATTGTGAGCCCAAGTGGTGAACCAGCCCATAAGCCTTATTTTTGGCGCACACACATATAATCTTATTATTGTGCATTGAAGCCTAAGGCTCCAAATACATTTGGAGCTAAACTTTATTCTAGAAATAAATTTAAAAAAAGAAAAAAGAAATATCCAATTGATTCATGGAAACTCATGTACGGTATAAGACACATAACCAACAAAAGCTTTTGTTTTTTTTTCTCACTTAAAAAAAAAAAAAAAAACTTTTAGTTTTTTATTTATTTTATTTATTTTTTTATAATTTAAAAAAAATAGTTTTTACTTTTTCTCACACATCTAGCATAAAATCTATTAGCAACTATATCTTTTTTTTTAAAGAGAGTTTCAACTTATGATGTCTGCTCCTGATGATAGCTCTTTATCATCAAACCAAGATACCAATCAGTTTTTAGTGTAGGTGAAGATTGAATCCCAGATCTCTTATTCAACCATCAGAGATTTTACCAGTTGAGCTAACTGGAAACTACTCAACAATTATATCTTTGATAAACACTATGCAAATAAGTTACCAAAAACGATAGAATACCTAAATGAATACTATATTAATGTATTAGTTTGTACTTTCTAATTGTTTGTGAGAATAAACCCAATAATCAAATATTTTATAATAGTTTTTTTATTTAATTTTAATATTTTCTTCCTTTATATTTAACATTAACTAAGTTTATAAATGGATTTTTCAACTTTTTGTATATTTTCTTAATAAAGTTTTTTAGTTTTGATGCATTGGCTAATTTATTTGTATTTAAATTAATTATAACAGTAAATGCATTTTGGCCTTCAGTTGAATCTCAAATTGATCTTAAATTTTAGTAATTTCAATAGAAACATGTAATGTTCAAATTAATCCCTCTTTCCTCAACTATCCAATTATCCAAAAAAATAAAAAATGATCAAAACTATAGTAGAGGCAATACCGTCATTTAGGTGATATTATATATCACATATGTAATGGAATCTTGATATTCCCTTGCCAAAGTTACTTGTTTCTCACATTATCAAAAGATCTTGAAGAAAGAAGCACAAATCAGTTCAGCTACAAGTTTAAGGTTGTGCACGTGCTACACACGTGTGATTAAGTACCTGTCGTATTTCCTTTGAATAAACAGTTAGTTTGTAACATGTGCTACACGTGTGTTTACTAATCCAACTGTAACGAGGGTTATAGTTTGTCTAATTGTTTGGGGAACCAACTAATTCGGTTTATACGTCTTGGGAAAGGAAAATGGGTAAATTTGTGTGTGTGTGTGTGTGTGTGTTTTTTTTTTTTTGGTCAGTTTGGATGAAATAAGATGTTGCAATATAGTCCAAACTAAAGTATATGAAAATAAGTTAAGAAACTTGTAGTTTGGTAGCATAATCTCTCATTTATAAGGAGAATAATGCTAACTCAAATTCCCTTCTTCCATTATTATAACTGTAGGGTCACAATTTGGTGCTCAAACCCAAAATGTATGGGGTCTTGGTCCAATGAACCCAATACAATGAATTTGTAGAGAATGGATCGAAGAACTGGGTCATAATGAGTTGGGCAATGACTAGTATAGGATTAAAAGACAATCAAGCATAAATAAGACATATTGATAGCAATAGACTTTTGGTCCGAGGAGACCACCGTTATTGTATATTCATCATCGTTGGACTCTAAGATGGTTTAGATTTCTATAGTATTTTTTCTCCCTTTCATTTGATCCCCCTCTCCTGGAGATTTCTCACATTATATAGCCCTCTTTTAGCCATTTTGATCCTACACTTGTTGATCATCTGAGTTCCCACTTGAGTGCCCGTCCCATCAGACACCCCCCTTCAGCCTTTTGTGAGTTGTGGTAGCCAAGACAGCACTGTTCAGAGGTCCTCTCCACATAAATGCGGACAGAAAAGTAGCTGCAATGCATTTAATGCGGTGATAGTAGGTTTTCTTTAGATATTTTGCATTTCCTTCTTCCCCGTATGTTTATGTGGCACATTCTTGTCACTGGGGCCTTTCGGAGGGGCCCTCTAATTGCCAGAGTTATGCATTTGAGCTACATCCATCGCATCCAAGGAGGTGTTCCTCCTCGGATCATCTTTCACGGGTTCCCTGTTTATGAGACCTTAATCAGGAGTCCCTTTAACAACCTTTTTCCTCTTCTCGGACTTGTCAATTGTCCCGGGTGAAGCCCAAAGTCCAATACATGATTTTGGGCCCTTACCCCCACAATAGCCCCTCAAAATTCCAGTTTTTTCTCTTATCCGAGGAGAAAAAGGTGGGATTTTGATATTTAAGGGATAAGACTTGCTAATCCTTTGATTTATATGTGCGGGAGCACGGTTCTATGCTCTTCATAATTGCTACTGACGCTTTGTAGCCCACGAGGCGCCAGTAATTACTCCAGGCGACTTTATGTCCCCCGCATCCAACGGTGAGGGGCCAATCCAACAGTTGAAATTTCCCTAGAATTTTGAGCGGGAGTATTCCCACTTATTCTCCTCCTCTATATAAAGCCCTGAAGGAGATCATTTTCCTCTTTTCTTCAAAAAACCTATAAGTGCACCAGAGAACTCCAGCGCCTCTTCTCACAAAGTATTCTAAGTCCCTGAGTCTTCATAGCCGTTTCCTGTAAGGATTCTTTGTATATCTTTTTGAAAGTTTAAGAGACTTAGTATACGAGTTCCCGTAAGTCTTTTACTTCTTCTTATTGTTGTTTTTTTATCCTCGGCCTTCTTCCTCGGTCTTTTTCTTTTTTAAGCCTTTTTCCGTGTCATTTATAGTCACTTAGATGGGTAGGTTCAAGCAACTAGTAGATTCGCCGGCCGGTATGAAGGGTTTTAGGGTTAGGTACCATATCCCACAAGGAGTGGGTTTAAAATATTGCCCTTCGGACCAAATACTAACTAAAAGAGAGACGGGCCAGGTCGTCATTCCTTTGATCGCTTTTATAGAGGGAGGAATGACACTCCCCATGGGTAGGATAACCAGAGACTACTTGCTTAACCATAGGTTAACCCCCCACCAGTGCGCCGCCAATATGTTCCGAGTTTTAGGGTCCGTAGATGCTTTAAACGACTAGATGAATCTCGGCCTCACATGGCACGATGTAGCTCACTTGTACGAGTGCCACTCCCTTTTCGGGTCATATTACTTAAAATCTCGGTCCAACGAGGTGAGGCTGATATCTTGCCTTCCCAAGTCCAACAAAGGCTTGAAGGATGATTATCTGGTTGTTTCCGGGGAATGGCATGACGGTCTTCACTGCCCAGTTAGGGCAGGAACACTAGGTGGGGTACACTCGGATCAGATCCTTCGGCTAGGATCTCAGTCTTCTGAACTTTCTCTTTACATGTTTTAGTTACTTGTTCCCTCGGACTAACCATAACCTCCCTTTTGGATGTTTTGCAGTCAAAGAGCATGTGCCCCGAGGATCAGCTGGTCAACGTTCAAGCTCTCAACTATCTCCTAAGGTCAGAGATTTTCGTGAGCGAAGACGGGCAGTTGCGGGCCGCTCATCTCATTTTAGAGTACGAGCCATTGTCCTGTATTTTCCAGGACGTAGGCCAAGCAATAAGGGCCGGGAGTTCTAGATTGGCTCGGATTGACGTTTCTAAGCCGGGGTTCTTGGCTCAGAGAGACTTACCGCCCGTTCAGCCGCCCACTCAATGTGTTCTTCAAGCGGTTACCGCTCTAAGAGAGGAGATTGATTCTACCCATTCCTCTCTCAAAGCCGAGATCAATCATTTCCGATTTAACGAGGAGGGTGAGGTGCTGACAAGGCCAGTAGAGCTTTCGGACTCTGACGCTGATCTTGATCGATTCTCTACGGCACACTCTCCGAGGCTGATAGTTGCTCGGATTGATACCAGCCAAGAGGTCAAAGAAGAAGGCATGGATCTGAAACAAAGGTTTGGTTTAAAGGGCCTAATGGCCAATAGGAACAAGGGACAATCCTCCAAGGATGCCCCTAAGGCACAGGTTCCTACCAGTCTCCCTCCTCCTCCTCCTCCTTTTCCCACTAACCCCGAGTTGTAGGCCAATTCGAATCTGAGGAGGAAAAGGCCGGTTGATGACTTGGAGGAGGGTGAGGTCAGACCTCAACAGGCTAAGCAGCAAAAGAAGGCCAAAGAGCCTAAAGATAAAAGGGCCAAATCAATAGACAACTGGGATGAGGCTGCAGTCTGAAAGGGGCAGCGTACTTGGTCCCCCGGCTCGAATTAGATGGCGCTCCCATTTCCTGGGATGCGACGCTTTGGGAGTCCTAGAGGGGACAGGCGACTTATCTTGCCGAGGCTTTGCAGCAGCCCCTTCTCCTGCCCCGGGACATGGATGGGCTCAGGAATACGATGTAGCCTGACCTCTTCATGTCGTTGAAGAGGGACCTTGCAATGGTAAACCAGAAAACCCTTCATCATTCAAATTCCTGATTCTATGTTCATTTATTTGTCGCCTATGGTTTGATGATTCTTCCACTACCTTTATGCAGGTTGCCCAACAAATCTACGTGGCCGAGGAGTGGGTTAAGAACTCCCGAGAGGAGGTGAACGCTGAGATTCAGTCCCTCCTCATAGCTGAAAAAGCTATTGGAGCCCTTAGGCTGGAGAAAAAGAGCCTAACCGAGAAGGTCAAAAAGGCTATCCAGGCCCAAGACAGCGTTGAGGCGGGCCTTAAGACCATGGAGAGGCAGGCTGAGGACATGTGCCAGTAGCTACACATAACGGAAATAAACCTGGCCACCGAGAAGCTAGCAGTCCTAGACCTCAAGATGCAGCTGCAGCAAGCTAAGGAGGTGGCTCGGGTGGCCAGGGAAGCAGCTGAGGCCGCGGTGGTGGCCTCTTATGAGCGTGGGGTGCGGGACACTGAGACCAGGTTGACCGAGGAAGTGGCTGTGATTTGCAGGGACTACTGCACCGAGTCCTGGGGAGTAGCAATAGACCGGGCGGGAGTTCCTACAGACTCCGAGCTTAAGAGGATTGAGAATATCTTCTTCCCGGAGGATATTCGAGAGATTCCTGATTCGGACCCTCCTGCTGAGAAGCTCCTTCCTACCCAGGCCGTCGTTCTTGACCCTAGCGTTCTTGGGGAGGCAGGAGTGGACAAGGAGGCTCAGCCACCAACAAAGGACAAGCCATCCGAGGACTCCCTCACAATCAGAGATGTCGTCTCGCCGACCAAGGATGCCAAGTCTAAATCCAAAGCTGAAGGTGATCATCCCGAGACTGTTGACCCCATGAAAAGTCCACTTAAAGACAAGGCTTAGAACTCTAGGTGTAGGGTTTTTTTTTTTTTTGTTGTTGTTGTTGTTTTTTTTTTTTTTTTTTTTTTTTTTTTTTTTTTTTTTTTTCATTTCTTTGGCTTTTGCCAATGCCTGTAAGATAACTTTTCTTTAAGTTTAATGAATGATCTCCTTTTCTCTTTTTGGGTCTTTATTTTCATTGTTTTAACTTTATTGTCATCATGAATGGGCTTGGACTGTTGTTGCTACATTTCTAATAGTAATTCATTATTCTTATTTCAAGAAATATATCTAAGTGTGAACAAGAGAAAAAGATTCTTCATTCATGATATGAAATAACTCTTACATAGTGGACATTGGACCTGAGGAGCGTAAGAGATATCCCTCGTGTCTTGCGTTCTGTCTAAGTAATTAATTTCCCTTAAGCCTGTGGTCCGAGGAGCCACGCGATACTCAGGTTTTGTTTAATACTTGGATATATGTCAAAAGTTATTAATTTTCCCTAAGCCTGTGGTCCGAGGAGCCCCCGCGGGACTCAGGTTCTGTTTAATACTTGAATAAGTGTTAAAAGTTATTAATTTCCCCTAAGCCTGTGGTCCGAGGAGCCACGCGGGACTTAGGTTCTGTTTAATACTTGAATAAATGTCAAAAGTTATTAATTTCCCTAAGCCTGTGGTCCAAGGAGCCACGCGGGACTCAGGTTCTGTTTAATACTTGAATAAGTGTCAAAAGTTATTAATTTCCCCTAAGCCTATGGTTCGAGGAGCCATGCGGGACTCAGGTTCTGTTTAATACTTGAATAAGTGTCAAAAGTTATTAATTTCCCCTAAGCCTGTGGTCCGAGGAGCCACACGAGACTCAGGTTCTGTTTAATACTTGAATAAGCGTAAAAAATTATTAATTTCCCCTAAGCCTGTGATCCGAGGAGCCACGCGGGACTAAGGTTCTGTTTAATACTTGAATAAATGTCAAAAGTTATTAATTTCCCCTAAGCCTGTGGTCCGAGGAGCCACGCGGGACTCAGGTTCTGTTTAATACTTGAATAAGTTGAGAGACGATAAGCACAATACCCTAAGCCTGTGGTCCGAGGAGCCACGCGGGACTCAGGTTCTGTTTAATACTTGAATAAGTTGAGAGACGATAAGCACAATACCCATATACAACAACAACAAAATTTATTCAGGAAGGAAATTTTTCATTAATAATAGTACCTTTTCAAGTTGCTTACATTCCAAGGGTGTGGAATTACATTCTCATCTAAATCTTCTAGAAAATATGCCCTAATACCAGCAACTGTGGTGATGCGATACGGTCCTTCTTAATTTGGGCCCAGTTTTCCCCATGTTGGGTTTTTTGCAGTGCCCAGAACTTTCCTCAACACCAAGTCCCCAGGCACTAGTGGCCTTAGCTTTACTTTGACATTATACCCTTGCTTGAGTTTGTATTGGTAGTAGGCTAATTGAACCGTTGCCTTTTCCCTTTTTTCTCCGATAAGATCTAGGATTTTCTCCAGCAGTTCATTGTTGCTGTTCCGACAGAATGAGCTGGTTTTTAGTGTTGGAAAGCCCGTTTCCAGAGGGATGACAGTCTCGGCCCTATAAGTCATCGAAAAGGGGGTCTCTTTTGTTGATCTGCGGGGCATGGTTCGATACGTCCACAGGACATGTGGCAGTTCTTCCACCCATCTTCCCTTCGCGTCGTCTAACCTCTTCTTAAGTCCGTTCACTATGACTTTGTTAATAGTCTCGGCTTGCCCATTCCCCTAGGGGTAGGCTGGAGTAGAATATCTATTCGTAATTCCCAGCTCGCAACAGTACCTCCTGAAGGCCTTACTATCAAACTGGAGACCATTGTCCGATATGAGGGAGTGAGGGACCCCGAACGGGGTAACAATGTTTTTCCAGACAAACTTTTTGACGTCCACATCCCTGATATTTGCCAGATTTTCAGCTTCAACCCATTTGGTGAAGTAATCTGTACCGACGAGCAGATACGTTTTGTTCCCTACTGCTTTGGGAAAGGGGCGGACAATATCCAAGCCCCATTGAGCGAAAGGCCAAGGGTTGGACAACGGATTGAGAATCCCTCCTGGTTGATGTATGTTTGGCGCGAATCTCTGACACTGGTCGCACTTCTTCACGTATTTGAGTGCTTTTTTCTACATGTTTGGCCACCAGTAGCCTTGGGTGATGGCCCTATGAGATAAGGACCTGCCTCCCGTGTGGTTTCACAGATCCCTTCGTGTAATTCCTCCAGGATTAGTTTTGAGGCTTCAGGGTGTACGCAGAGCAAGTATGGCCCGGAAAAGGAACATTTATACAGCTTCTAGTCCTCAGATAGCCAAAACCGCGAAGCGTTTCTCCGTATCTTGTTAGCCTCAGTCTTCTCTTTAGGCAAGATGTCTTCCTTTAGAAACAATACTAGAGGATCCATCCAGCTAGGTCCCACCCTGACGTTGTGGACTTGGACTACTTCTTTCTTAGTCACTGAGGGTTTGTATAAATCCTCCACCAGGATGACCCGGGGCAAATTTTGAGCCGAGGAGGTGGCGAGCGTGGCCAAGGAGTCGACATGTGCGTTTCCACTTCTAGGGGCATGTAGTAAGCTAAAGGAATCGAAATGTGACTGTAGGCGTTTAGCTTGGTCCAAGTATTTTTGCATTCTTTTGTCTCTTGCGTCCAACTCCCCATTTACTTGGTCGACAACCAGTCTTGAGTCCGAGAACATGTCTACTGCTTTTCCGCCCAGCTTCTGAACCATGGACATTCCTTCTAGTAGGGCTTTGTATTCTGCCTCATTATTCGTGGCCGAGAAGCCCAGTCTTAGTGATTTTTTTATGGTAATCCTTTCAGGGGGAAACTAGAACCAGCCTCACCCTAGTGCCCCTTTGGTTTGCTGCACCATCAACATATACTTTTCAGCATGTGGGCCCTTGTAGAGAGATTGCGCCATCATATTTTTCATCCATGCCTTGTGCTTCTACTTCTTCTTCTAGCGAGAGTTCAGCAAATTCGGCCACCAGATCCGCGAGGACTTGGCCCTTCACAGAGGTACGGGGCATGTACTTAATGTCAAAAGCCCCTAGAATCGTGCCCCACTTAGCATTCTCCCTGTATAATCAGCACTCCGAAGTATGGACCTGAGTAGGAGTTGGGTTAGGACAATAACTGTGTGTGCCTGGAAGTAATAGGGAAGCTTTCGTGTGGCTTGAACCACCGCTAGGATGGCCTTTTCTAGTGGTAGGTAGCGAGTCTCGGCTTCATGCAATGATTTGCTCATGTAATAGACTGGTCGTTTTACACTGTTGTCTGTTCGTATCAGCACTGTGCTTATTGCATGAGAGGCCACAGCGATGTAGGCGAACAAGAGGCGAACAAGACTTTGTCGGTCTCCTGACTGGACATGATTGGTGGCCAATACAGATACTTTTTAAGCTGTTGGAAGGCCAAAGCACATTCTTCGGTCCATTCAAATCCCTTCCATTTATTCAATAGGAGGAAGAAAGGTCTACACCTATCTGCCGACCGAGAAATAAAACAGTTTAAAGCAGCGATCATGCCGGTAAGCTTTTGGACCTCCTTGGGATTTCGAGGTGGCTGCAAGCTGTGGATAGCCCTGATTTGATCGGGACTGACTTCGATTCCCCTGTGGGTCACCATATAGCCCAAGAATTTCCCTGAACCCACCCCAAATGAAAATTTGGATGCGTTGAGACGCAGCTTATGTCTCGTCAGAATTTCAAAAATGTTGCCGAGGTCTCTCACGTGTTCGGACACCACTTTGCTCTTTACCACCATGTCATCAATATAGACTTCTATGCTTTTACCCAGCTGCGGCTCAAACATTCTGATCATTATTCTCTGGTAGGTGGATCCTGCGTTTTTCAAACCAAAAGGCATCACTTTATAATGGTAGTTTCCAATGGAGGTGACAAAAGCTGTCTTTTCTTGGTCATCTATGGCTAGGGATATCTAATGGTATCCTTGAAAGGTGTCTAAGAAGCTCATCCGAGGATGCCCAGCGGTCGCGTCTACCAACTGATCTATCCGGGGCATAGGGAATGGATCTTTTGGGTAGGCTTTATTCAGATCTGTGAAGTCTACACAGACTCGCCATTTTCCACTCTTCTTCTTCACCACTACAGTGTTGGCCAACCACTCGGGATAAAAAACTTCTTTGATAGCCCCTGCTTTCTTAAGCTTCATTACCTCGTCCCTAACAGCGTTAGCATGCTCCTTCAACGGATGTCGGGGTGGTTGCTTCTTGGGGGTAATGGATGGGTTAACGTTTAGGTGGTGGCAGATGAAGTTCGGATAGACCTTTGGGGCCTCATAGGCGTCCCACGCAAATACGTCCACATTTTCTTTAAGAAAACCAATCAGCTCATCTTTTTCTTGGGGAGGTAGTTCCGAGCCGATTTGAAAGAACTTTTCTGGATCAATGCCAATTAAGACCTTTTCTAGATCCTTGCATTTTGCCTCCTCGGCTGATTCTCCACCGGGCAACACCAGGGTGGTTAATTGCTATAAGCCATTTTCAGCAGAGGCCGAGGGCTCACCATTGTGTTGGCGTGAGATGGCAGCCACCATGCACTGTCTGGCCATGGTCTGATCTCCCATAATCTCTATAACCTGGCCCTCCGATGGGTACTTCACCTTCTAGTGCAGGGTGGAAGAGACATCTCCCAGGGCATGAAGCCAAGGCCTAGCTACAATGGCCGTGTAGGGTGAATAAGCGTCAACTACAATGAAATCCACCTCTACCACGTCTGAACCTGTTTGTATGGGCAGTCTGATCTGGCCCTTTGGAGTAACAGTTTTCCCTTCGAAGCTTACCAGAAGGGAATCGTATGCCGTTAAGTTCTCGGGTTTTAAGTTCAGCCCCTTGTATAGGTCAGGGTACATTACTTCCACAGCGCTGCCCTGATCTACTAGCACTCTCTTCACATCATATCCTTCAATCCTAAGCATGACAACCAGAGCATCATCGTGGGGTTGGATGGTTCCAACCTTATCTTCATTCGAGAAGCCCAGCATGGGTGAGGCTATCTTCTTGGCCTTTTTGGACTCTCGATTGTCGCCCTCGGTGGAAAGCCGAGCCACGTACATTATTTTGGAAGGGCAAGAGCTAGTCCTTCCCTGAGCGGCAAGAGTAACATTAATCGTGCCAATGGGAGGCCTCAAGGAGGTGTCTCTTCGGGTCTCAAGATTCGCCTGTCCTTGTTGGCCACTGGGATGTTGTAGGAGGTGCCTTAATTTGCCTTCTCGGACCAGCTAGTCCAAGTGATTCCTTAAATTCCTGCAATCCTCGGTGTTGTGCCCCGGCTCTTGGTGGTATTGGCAATACCAGTTTTGGTTGCGCTTCGTGGGGTCTCCTGCCATCTTATTTGGCCATTTGAAGAATGACTCGTTCTTAATTTTCTCCAGAACCTGATGCACTGGATCTCGGAATATAGCGTTGACTGCCTGCGCATTGGCAGGTCCGGATTGCCCTGCAAAGTCTCTCCTCGGTCGGTTGTTGTTGTTAAATTGGTCCGACCTGAAGTCCCTCCTCTCTTGGGGGACAACCTTCGCCTTACCTTTCCCTTGCAACTGGTCCTCTTCCACTCTTTTGTATTTGTCAATTCGGTCCATAAGTTGGCGTATGCTGGTGACAGGCTTGCCAGTCAAGAATTTCCTCAAGCCATGCTCGGTTGGGAGGCCGCTTTTAAAAGTGCAGATGGCAACGTCATCAAAGTTGCCGTCCATTTCATTATACATTTCCCAATATCTGTCCAAGTACGCTTTTAGGGTTTCTCCCTCACGCATGGATAATGACAACAAGGAACTCAGGGGCCGAGGAACCCGGCCATTCGTAATGAAACGAGAGCCAAATGCTTGGGTGAGCTACTTATAGTAATCTATGGAGTTCGTCTTCAAGCTGTTGAACCACCTCATCGCTACAGGTTCTAGGCTGGACGGGAAAACCTTGCACATCTAAGCTTCATTCTTGGAGTGGACGGCCATTCTTTGGTTAAATTGGCTCACATGTTCTACGGGGTCCGTTCGACCATTATAAACGGTGAACATAGGCTGATGAAACGCCGAGGTAGCCTAGCCCCTTCTATCTCGCGCGTGAAGGGTGACTTAGAGATTTGATCCAACGCCTTATTCATGGCGTCATTACCCAGGCCCCTACTAGATGGGCCCTTGTGTTTTCGTCTATGATGGTGCTCGTCTTCATAAGAGAAAGTCTCACTTGGAGGAGTTCTTGATCTCTGCCTGTAATCGCCGTCTTCTTCATCATTAGAGGATATGTCAGAACTGGAAGGAGACCGCCTCCGCTGTGCATGGCGTAGTTTCTTTTTCAAGTCATCTATCTCCTGTTGCATGGCTTGGTTGTTGTTTTTCTCCGGGATATGTGACTGCCCACTTGGGAATGGCTTTTGCTCGTCTGGGCGGTATGCACACTCCCCTTTCGATTCCTTTCATTCTCCTGATTTTGTTCATGTTCAGGGCCAGGAAAATTTTCCTGTCGCTAGGATCCTACGGGTTCTGTCCGTTAAGGGCCTGCTTGGTGTGGGTTTTCTTGGTGTGGACCTGATTCTACCATGTCTAACTGTTGCACTCACTAACACACGAGTTCTTCCCATAAACGGCGCCAATTGTAGGGTTACAATTTGGGGCACAAGCCCAAAATGTATGGGATCTTGGTCCAATGAGCCCAATACAATGAATTTGTAGAGAATGGATCAAAGAACTGGGTCCTAATGAGTTGGGCAACGGCTAGTATAAGATTAAAAGACAATCAAGCACAAATAAGACATATTGATAGCAATGGACTTTCGGTCCGAGGAAACCACCGTTATTGTATATTCATCATCGTTGGACTCTAAGATGATTTAGATTACTACAGTATTTTTTCTCCCTTTCATTTGATCCCCCTCTCCTGGGGATCTCTCACATTATATAACCCTCTTTTAACTATCTTGATCCTACACTTGTTGATCATCTGAGTTCCCACTTGAGTGTTCGTCCTCTCCATAAAAATACGGCCAGAAAAGTAGCTACAATGCATTTAATGCGGTGGTAGCAGCTTTTCTTTAGATATTTTGCATTTCCTTCTTCCCCGTATGTTTATGTGGCACATTCCTGTCACTAGGGCCTTTTGGAGGGGCCCTCTAATTGCCAGAGTTATGCATTTGAGTTACATCCATCGCATCCGAGAAGGTGTTTCTCTTCGGATCATCTTTCACAGGTTCCCTGTTTATGAGACCTTAATCGAGAGTCCCTTTAACAACCTTTTTCCTCTTCTCGGACTTGTCAATTGTTTCGGGTGAAGCCCAAATCTCAATACATGATTTTGGGCCCTTACCCCCACAATAACTAAAAAAAAAAAAAGAGATCAAGATATTAAAGAATAAGTGAATAACGTTAAAAAATGTTAGGTTCTAAGACTTTAGGAACTTAATGTATTAGAACTTCAACGTGTAATGTGTTGGCAAACCATGACCAAAACTTAAAGTCTAGATTTAGACTGCTCAAAGTGTGTTTATGTGTAAAGTTGAAATCGAGTGATTGCAGAATTTACTGGACTAAATTTGCAAGGCTCGATCGATCGAAAAGTAGACTCGATTGATCGAAGCTCGTGCAAATTGTTTTTTCTACAAAATTTCCAACTCAGCATAAGCCCATATAATGTGTAGGGTTTTATGTTTTGCAACAAGTATAAAAGGAAAAACCTTAGCCACGTTTTAGAGATTGTTGATATGCTGTGTGTGTGAATCTCTTATGAGATCTAGAGGTGTTTACCTTTATACACATTTAGGGTTATCAAGATCAAGATTGATGTCGAGAACTTGGTAATCTCTTCAGTTGCTGTTTCAAGAGCTTAAAGAAAAACACAAGTGGGAGTACTTATGGTTGCTGTGGATCAAGGAAAGAAGTAGTCTGTGGACTCGGAGCTATCACGTGGTCATAGTAGTAAGTTTTCTACTCGAGGTAGCAATAGGATGTTAGTGGTCTAAGTCTTATTGTAAAACTTCAATTCTTTCATAGTGGATCTGTTTTACCTTGAGGATAGCTAGGTTAAATCCTTCCCAAGTTTTTTACCGGTTTGGTTTTCCTGAGTTATCATATCGTTGTATTATTTATTTTTCCGTATTATTCACTTGATATGACTTGTTTGTGTTAATCTAGATCTGTATAATTTATCTAAGTAATTACTTGGCTAAAAAACTAGGTTAAACAACTTGTATTTTAAGGGGTCTAAAAACGTAAAAAAAAGTTGGGGAGGGGGGTGTTATTTGGTCCTAACTAAATGGAGGCAGTATATCATTACCCTTAGAAAATTTATTTTTGTAGGATGACCTTATTCATGAAATGATGGTAATTAAATTCCAACTTTTTCTTAAATGAGTATTTTGTGGAAAATAAAATTTTTAATTATTGTAATATATGTTGATTTTCAAACGACCTTAATGGAATAGCATTCAGTCATGATGAAAAAAAAATAGATGGAGTCATTGGAGGTTTTTTTTTCCGCATAAGACAATTTCATCTTATTCCAAGATGAAAATGATGATAAAGGGAAATTTGATCATTATCCTGAAAGAAAAAGGAATTAGACCTCTAAAATGAAATGACAACAATGGAAATTTTGATAAAAATGAAAGAAAATAACATATTTTAGAGAAAAGGAGAAATTAAATTTTGTGATTCGAGTCATTCAACTCTAAATTAATCGTAAGGGTCATCAAATAGCCCACAGCCCACAGCTCGACCCAGAAACTCGACAGCCCACCGAGCTAATGGGCGGCCTGGCCCGTTGTTATTGAGACCCATGGGTAGCCCATAAGCCCAGTGGGTTAGGCCGTGGGCTAGTTTTTATGCCCATCGGTACCCGGTGGGCTAGCCCAGTAGCCCAACCCATTGCCTAGCCCATTGGCTAACCCGTTGGCCCAACCCAATAACTCATAATTCATAACAAAAATATATAGGAAGTGTATGAAGGATTGATCTTGAGATATTATAGAAGAATTTCTTAAAAGAACTCCCTCAACCACTAAGATACTCAAAGTAATTGTGCTAAACTTAGTTTACTAAATATATATTTTTCTAGTAGTCTAGCAAATTTGAATTAACCATCTGACTTTTTTTTTATTAAAGATAAAAATAAAAAACTATTTAAAGCCTTAATAAAAAAATTAAATAGGTTTCCATAAACAAAACAAAAAATTAAATTAAATTGGTTTCCATCAACAAAACAAAAAATTAAATAGATTTGACTGTAAAAAAAATTGTAATTAAGTATTAAATTCTTTAATTCTTTCCTTTAAAAAAATAGATTGATTATTCCCTTATAAAAAATTGATTCTTTCCTTATAAAAATAATAAAATAATATGCTAACACAAGCCCATGGGTAGCCCATTAGGCCTAACTCGATAGCCCACCTCGCTAAAGACCAAATGGGCACTGCCCATGAGCAAGGTCATGGGCTGAGGTTTTCTCTTTCGGCCCAGCTCGACTCAGCTCGTTAATTAGTTAATAGCCCATTATGCCAAGCCCATTGTGCCCATGGGCCAAGTAAAAATGGGTCGGGCCGGCCCGACCTAGTCCATTGACGACCCTTAATTAATCGTGAATGAGGACATTCACACGATTCTTTTCTATAAAAAAAGTAACATTTTATTGTACTTTCTATAATAATAATAATAAAGTAACTTTTTATTAAATAACAAACCTCTATTAATTGCCAATTTCCTATTTAAAAAAGAAAAAAAAAAAAAAAAAGACAAGAAAAGACAAGAAAATTTCTTATCTCAAAAAATAAAATAAAGAAAGAAAGCTTCCATTACCAAGGCTTTCAATTTTTTAACTTCATAAAAAGTTTGTTTTTTTTTTTTTAATTTTTACCCAATACATAATTATATATTAGATTTAAAAATTTTAGCTAAAAGTCATACTTCCCCTCTAAATTGAAAATTAACTTCCAAAATATTGCTGAAAAAAAAAAACCCCTTTGTTGGTTTATTTAGAGCTCACAGTTATTATTATTATTATTAACTTTGATGTTGTCATGCTTGCTGTCTAGATTTATAATTTATTTGGTTTATGTTGTCATGCTATCATAGTAAATCACTCGTATTAAGATATGTTTATTTTATAGTTGAGTAATGCTAAAAACACATAAAAATGCACAACATATATAATTATGTTGCATTATTATTATTATTTAAAAGTATGATACCCTCTTTTTATTTATTTTAGTAATAATCAACAAACTGTAAATAATAAAATGAATTCTTGCTTTTTTTTTCTTCTTTTTTTTTTCTTTTTTTTTTTTTTTCAAGATGATGAAAAATATTTTTCTTTGTAGCATGTGACTCATATATTTTGGAACCTTAATACATTTACTTACTCTATAATCTAATCATTACGAAGTAAATCAACAAAGCCTAAAGTTATTTCTCTTTCCTCTTCAAGTTTACCTACTACAGTACTAGAATGAATATAATCTCCACCAAAAACTCCCTTTTTCTAGACCCACCTCACATCAATAATTCGACCCCTACCACCTATGGGTAGTTTTAGACAAGCTTCTTTTAAAGTGGATACCTGAATGCCAAGTATGGCTCTTAATAATCTGTCCTCCGGGGTATATGACGATTCTTTTGCCACCTAAGGCGATTCTCATTTGATCACAATGGGAGAGCAAGTCAAAATAGAAAAACTTACATTAGGTTTAGGGATAATCAGGCTCGAACCCCCAATAACTTATTGGGCACTGTACGAAGTATTTGAAATACAGGAAAGAAATACCATTCGGGCAATATTTTGGTACAATTGAAAAATTATAATTACATGCAAATATGGATTCAAATTATACTCTTTCTCTTTTATATTTTATATTTTAATTTTTTTTAGATATACACATGAGTTTACTCTTTTTTTTTTCTTTTTTTTAATTGAATTTTTATGATTTATTTATATTAGATCTTTCGTCTTTTGCACATCATTAACTCATCTAGAACAAAAATAAAAAACTTAAATAAGACACAAAATTAGACAACAATTGAAATTTATATATATATATTATTAAAATTTAAAAGTATGATACCCTCTTTTTATTTATTTATTTTTTTTTAATAATAATCCACAAACAGTAAATTATAAAATGAATTCTTTCTTGTTTCTTTTTTTCAAGATGATGAAAAATATTTTTCTTTGTAGCATTTGACTCAGTTATTTCGGAACCCTAATACATTTGCTCACTCTAAAACCCGGATAAGCTTCTTCTTGTAACTGAGTCTCCATTTGAGACTGATCAGTTCGCCTTTGTTTCTCTAATAAAGTCATCTAATTCAGACAAGGAAAAGAAAAGAGACCACACTCGTATAGAAAGTTAAAAACCACATTTCCTATATCTCATTTGGAACAGAGATTTAGATATGAATATATGATTTACCATGGTGAAAAAAGATTAAAAACCAAAAAAGCAAAAACAAAAACGAAAAAAAGACCTCTCACACTCTTAAATTAAGCTCCATTGCTAGGAACAACAATACAATTAGGGGAACCCTTGGCGATTAGTGACATTAGTAGCAGTAGTGTCAGATGAGACAGCAGCACCAGAGGGAGTTGGGGCATCAGTGGCTCCAGCGCCACGACCAGTCTTGGGCTCGAGGTGACCTTCAGTTCCATAAGCTTGACGCTTGTAATCTTCCAAGTCCCCATAATTCACATAGGGACTGGTCTCCAAAGGAAGCCCTGCTTCTAACTTTCCCTTCTCTCCACTCTCTGGCTTTCTCTCCCTCTTCTCCTGATCACTCTGTTTCTTCTCCATTGTCCTTTCTTTTGATCTTCTTTTCGTTCCTGTCTCTGATCATTGGAGCTATAGCTGAGTTCTTTATGGTTTCTTATATGTCATAATATTCTCTTGCTTTGTAGCTTCTCCACGTTTGAGATACGTGTCAAACTATCATGAAATATCACCTACACGCCGCACGCGTCACCTCCTGGAGATATGCATGGATAAGGCCATAAGGGATCAAGATCGATTATTTTGCCTACACATTACCAAGAAAATGTCACAACGTAGAGAAAGTCACCTCGATTTAACAAAAGATTTTAGATGACAGCTTCGTCTTCACACAGTCATGGGCCTAAATGGACAAAAAAAGAGGAATATATTTTTGCAGTTAAAGAGAATTTTTAGGCCCATGCCTGTGGACATGATAGTATTAGTTTGATGATAGATTGACAGGTGTGGCTATTGCGTCTTAGTTTTTGTAATTGATGATGCCAAAAAATCAACAGTGAGTTACACAGTCTTCACGTGCTCGCAACAGCATCTGCACAACACAAAAAGAGAAGACCTTGTAGAAAGCACCGGTGTGGTATTGGTCAAATACTCTCTGAAGGTCAAGTTAGAACTTTTCACAACTCTAGAGTGTTAGAGCGGGTAAATTATGCGTACTTTGGCTAGTGAGGGTATTGGGGCTTTTATAGTAGTAGAGGGTTGACATCTTTTTCTTGCTGTAGAAGTCTTTTCCTTATAGGAGTCTCTTTGAGCGTATTTGGCGGAATCCTTTTTTTATAGGAATCCCTTTGAGTAACACCAAACGTGGATGGCAAGACTTTTCCTTATATATGCAATCGTGGGCAGCAAGCAAACCGCTATCAGGACCGTCAGCTTATTCAGGATCGTCAGCTTATCGCACTCCCTTCAGTTTTATGGGTGTCAGCTTATTGCACTCCCTTCAGTTTTATAGGTGTCAGCTTATTAATGCCGTCAGCCTTTTGGTACTGCCTGCCGACTCCCTTCACTACCCCTATCAGATCTTTTCTTGCTGTCAGCTTGCAATGAAAGCTGATGGTTTTGCCTTCTCACGCCTTAAACACTATTTTTGTCCATATCAGCTGCCCCCTACTCCATATCCTCGTCGCTTTTAATTGACGGGTTATGGAGTTAAGTCTTTTATTTGTTAATTGTCTTTTGGTCAGGGGGGCGGAAGTCATTTATGGGAGACTCCTCGAGCAGCCATCATTAAATACTCGGACACGTGTTGCATCCCGGTTGGCTCCCCTCATTTCTCCTATTTCATCCTTGTTGATTTCTAGAGAGAGAGCCCGTCACTATTACCCTGTCGATTTACTGACTCTGTTGCCTGTGCTGTTGCCATCACTTTTCGGAATCATCTCCTGCTCAGAAGACATAATTGTAAGTTCTCTTTTTGCTTTGTATTTCATTCCAACCGATTAACTTCCTAGTGAGGTCGTTATCATAGGTTCTTAGAATTGATCCGTCACTTGTAGGTAGTCAGATGTCGAGTGACAAAAAGAGTGAACAGTCGTCAGTCTGCGATGGAGCGGGCTACGACGAAGTCTTTGGTTCAGGTGATGAGTCCGAGGGCTTCTCACGTTCATCAAAGAGGGAAACGTCAGCCCAATCTCCTGATGATGATGTCGTGAGTTATACTGGGGAAAGTGAGGAGGTAGTGAATGAAGGAGAGGATGAGGTAAAAGAGGGAGAAAGAGAGAGTGGAAGTGACGGGGATGAAGATGAAGGTGACGAGGAATCCTGTGAAGGGACCTCAGGGGGTCTTGGAGATAACCGTCCCTTCATCCTCCCTGAGGATTGGGCCGTCAACAAATTTTTACCCATGATGAGTAGTAGGGTTTTTAAGGAGTTGCATCCTCGTTACCAGATCCCAGACCATATCCCAATTCGTCTCCCTAGGGAAAATGAAAGGTGCCATTCAGGGAGGACCGCGGACGTTGGCATGTACGATGCCATGTTTGCTGCGGGGCTTAGACTACCACTGACGGCTTTGCACCGTCAGCTGGCTGATTTTTTGGGTCTATCCGTCAGCCAGATTGCCCCGAATGCCTGGAGGATCTTTATAAGTGCTGAGGTTTTATGGGGTCGTCTGAGCGGAGGGAATCGTCAGCTTTCCCTGGACGAGTTCTTTTACTGCTACAAACCTCAGCACATCATGTCTTCCAAAGGGACTTATCATTTTACCGCCTGGGAGAAGGGTTTGAAACTAGTGTCTGATATGCTAGACTCTAACAGGAACTGGAAAGGTAGATATTTCTTTGTCAAGGGGACGGATTGGGTGTGTCGTCAGGAAGAATGGGAGACAATGCCCCGTGGTTATTTTGACAACACTTGGGCCTTCATCAAGGATTCAGGTTAATTCCGTCTGCTCCTCTTCCTTTGTTTTGTTTTAATGCTTCTAACACCATCTATTCCCTTATTTTCAGCTAGCACTCGTCCTCACATAACTGACGAGCAAGAGGAATTCATTCATCGGGTTCTTGATATTCCTTTTGAGCAGCGAAAGTGTAGGGACATAATCACCTTTGACACTCTTCATCTGTATAGTGGGGGCCCGGAGCCGACGCCAGAGGCTCGTAGATTGGACGAACTCAGCCGCCGTCGTGAGTAGACTTTCTATCATTCTCGTCAGTTATTGTTCTTACCATCTACCTTCGTAATGTAGATCAATTGTCTCTTGCAGAAATGGATGCAGCAAAGCAAAGGGTGAGGGCGGCTGCTGCTCGTAAAAAAGAAGAAGAAAGAAAGGCTAAGGGAAAAGAGGGGACATCCTCGTCAGTCCCCAAGGCCGTCTATAAGGGTTCGGCCAAGAGGAAGACTAACGGGGATAATAACCGTCCGCCTAAAAAGGTAGCCATCACTCCTAGGGATGCGTACTCCAAGAAGTCACCTCCCAAGTCAAGTCTTGGTGCGGGTAAGGGGATGATGACTTCAGCTAGTCTCGTTATTGAAGGACCTCGTTGCCTTCTTACTCACAAGGACTACACCGTCAAGGAAGTGAAGACACTTATAAAGCCGACGGATGTGGATCCTTGTGCTAAGCTGGGCACAGAGGAGCTGGGGGAGTCAGCCCTTTTTGACCTTACCCGAGTAAGCCCTCTTCCTTGGTTGATTTTATCATGTCTTTTGTTGTTCGTTTGTTTTTTTTTTTTTTTAATTTTTTTTTTACTGATGGCTACACTTTTCTTCAGGCCTTGGTGCGTGTTAAGGCACTTCAGGACCGTTGTGTTGCTAAGGAAGGGGTCGTCACTTGGGTTAGGAAGCATAATACAAACTTATTGAATGAGCAGGGGCAATATAAGGATGTTGTTTGTACTCTAAACGGTGAGCTGAAGGAGACAAAGGGGAAGTTGGAGGAGGCAGGTCGTCAGAAGGAGATGCTGCAGAAAGAGCTGTCAACTTTGCGCGAGCAGGTGGAGAAGGTTGGGGCCGACGCCATTACGGAATTCAAGGTGTCGCAATCATTTATTGATTCCTATGCTGATTATTATGACATTGGGTTTGATGATTGCCTCAAGCAAGTTGCATCAGCCTTCCCAGAGTTGGACCTATCCGGGATCACTATGGAAGAGTCCGTGCCGTCAACACCTATTGGCGACACCATCGCTTATAATGGTGACGACCCTAAGAATGACAGCGTCGTTTTGGCTCAACCTGCTGCAAATCCTCCTGTCCCTTCTTCCAACCCGTCAGTTGAGCTTTTAGACGTAGAAGTGCCAAAACGATTTGTGGACAATGCATTTAAGTGCCCTTTTTGTTTAATTTGTGGACAATGTATTTAAGTGCCCTTTTTGTTTTTTGGGCTTTTATTTGTAAATGATTTACTTTTATCCGTAGTACTTTGTACTCGTTGCTATTATCTGTTGATGTGTTGTGTGTTGAATGCTCAAAATGAATTCGTCGGTCTATAATCCCTACTGTCTTTGCAAACTCGTCTATTTCATGGATTGATGATTGACTTGTCCTTTTCAAGGGTATGATGAGCCCGTCAATTTATAGGCTCGTCAGTCTTATGGGCAATTTAACTTATATTCTTCGTAATTTTGAGCTCGTCTATCTTATTTATTGAGTTTGATAGACCTGTTGATTTCATGAGCTTGGCTATAGACTGATTTATTTTGCTAACTTTATAGTCTTGTCTGCTTTATGGACTTGACAAACTCGTCATTTTTCATAAGCCCGTTAGCTTTATAGCCTTGTCCATGTTATGGACTTGACCTCATTATTTTTATAATCTCGTCCCTTTGATGAGCCCGTCAGCTTTATAGCCTCGTCCACGTTATGGACTTGACAAACTCGTCATTTTTATAATCTCATCCATTTGATAAGCTTGTCAGCTTTATGGCTTTGTCCATGTTATGGACTTGACGAACTCGTCATTTTTATAATCTCAACCATTAGATGAGCCTGTCAGCTTTATGGCCTCGTCCATGTTATGGACTTGACGAACTCGTCATTCTTATAATCTCGTCTTTTTGAGGGACTTTAACAATGCTTCATCCTCTTGGGACGAGCCCGTCCACCTTATGGACTTAGAGTCGTCCGTTTTCTGTGAACTTAAGGTCGTCCATTTTATGGATTTAGAATCGTCCACTTTTTATGAACTTAAGGTAACTTAAGGTCGTCCACTTTATGGGCTTAGAATCGTCCACTTTCTGTGACCTTAAGGTCGTCCATTTTATGGGCTTAGAATCGTCCACTTTTTGTGAACTTAAGGTCGTCCAGTTTATGGACTTAGAAACTTGTCCATCTTATGGACTTCATGAACCTTTTTTCATCCTTTTTAGGGTGAAGCCGTCTATTTTGTGGACTTGGGGCGTCTACTTTTGTAAACTTAAAGTCGTCCATTTTTCATGAACTATAAACTTGTAGATAGAAACTTCCGTCGATTTTGAATAAACTCCTCTTATTGCCATTCATACATAGAAAAAGTAGTTCTTAAAAAGAAAAAAGTCCTGCCCTTTGGGCTTAAAAATGGTATTGTAGCAAAAATTAAAGTAAATGATAAAACTGAGGAGTATAATTAAAATCAACTAGGGTGAGCTATAAATAAAAAGGGTCGGTCTTCATGTCGTTATCTCTACTGGTAGTACTTCCGTAAGTGCTCGGTGTTCCATGGATGCGACAGCTTCCGTCCGTCTAACGTCTCCAGGTGATAAGTGCCTTTCCTCTGCCATGACGTGATTTGGTAAGGTCCTTCCCAATTGGGGCCGAGCTTCCCTTGGGTAGGGTCTCTAGCAGCGCCCATGACTTTCCTTAGAATGAGATCTCCAACCCGAAAGTCTCTGTGTTGGACCCGGGAGTTGTAATGCTTAGCCATGCAGTCCTGGTACCGTGCGAGCCTTTGTTCTGCCGTCGCCCTGATTTCGTCCATTAGATAAAGCTGTAGTGGTTTAGCCATGCAGCCCTGGTACCGTGCGAGTCTTGATAATCTCGAGCAAGGATCGGTTCATGACTTTTACCTATCCGTTAGCTTGAGGGTGGGCGGGGGAGGAGTAGTGGTTTCTTATCCCTAACTGTGAGCAAAAGTCCCGGAAGGAGTCATTGTTGAATTGCTTCCCGTTATCTAAGATTAAGACTCTAGGGATCCTAAACCTGCATACGATGCATCTCCAAACGAAATTCCGTATGTTCTTCTCCGTAATGTTGGCCAAGGCTTCAGCTTCCACCCACTTTGTAAAGTAGTCAATGCCCACTACCAAGAACTTCAGCTGTCGAACTGCTATAGGGAATGGTCCCATGATGTCTAGACCCCACTGAGCAAACGGCCATGGGGCCGTTATCGGGGTCAACTCTTTGGTTGGTTGTCTAATGAAGTTGTTGAAATTTTGGCACTTGTCACAGGTCTTGACATAAGCCTCGACGTCCTTTTGCATGGTGGGCCAATAGTACCCTGCTCATACTAGCTTGTGCACTAATGATCTTGGCCTCGAGTGGTTTCCACAAACTCCCTCGTATACCTCTCTCATGACGTAGTCTGCCTCTTCAGCACCCAAGCACCTCAGATATGGACGGGAGAAGCCTCTTTTGTACAAGACATTCTTTATCAAGATGAATTGCGCTGCCTGGACCTTCAGCTTTCTCGCGGCCTCCCTCCCGTCTGGCAAGACGCTGTTCTTCAAATACGAAGCTATCGATGTGGTCCAGTTACTTTCTGTACCTATCTCCTGCACATCGTAAGAATCTATTAGTGGGAAAAGATGAACAAAAGAGAGTACATTATCGAGGGTGATCATATTTTCTGCTGAAGCGGCTTTGGCAAGGCGATCGACTTGCTCATTTTCTCCTCTGGGGATTTGGATGATTTTGGCCTTCAAGTCGTTTACTCTTTTTCTTACTTGATCCAGATACCTCTTCATTCTGTCGCCCTTGCACTCATAGTCTCCATTCACTTGATTAGTAACGACTTGAGAGTCGTAGTAAATGACTACGCTCGTGGCTCCTGCTGCTTTGGCAAGATAGAGTCCTGCTACTAGTGCTTCGTATTCCGCTTCATTGTTGGTGGTGGGGAAGTCGAGACGGACCATACATTCAACCGTGTCCCCTTCGGGTGATAGTAGTACGACGCCAGTCCCCCCGGCCTATCTATTGGATGATCCGTCCGTATGTATGCTCCATAGAGGAGACTCTTCTGCCACCTTGTCCTCGTCGCTGGTAAATTCTGCTATGAAGTCCGCGACGATCTGTCCTTTGATGGCAGTTCATGGGCAATATTGGATGTCAAACTCGCTCAACTCTATGGCCCATAGCGCCAATTGACCAGTGGCTTTAGGGTTGCTTATCGCCCGCCTCAAGGGCTTATCGGTCAGGACAATCACCGTGTAACCAATGCGAAGACGAGTTTCTCCATGGGCGGGTATCTTTCTTCAGCACTGCGAAGCGCCCGGCTGGCGTAATACACGAGCTTCTGCACTCTTTCCTCTTCTCTGATTAAGGCGGCACTGGCGGCGGTAGGGGAGACGGCCAGGTAGAGAAAAAGCTTTTCTCCTGGCTATGAGGGACTTAGCAACGACGGGGAAGATAATTAAGCTTTTAATTCCTCGAATGCTCACTGACACTTGGCAATCCACTCGAAAGATTTCTTCAGTGTGCGAAAGAAGGGTAAACACTTGTCCGTTTCCCTCGATATGAATTTATTCAGCGCTGCTATTTTCTCGTTGAGGCTTTGTACTTCCTTCACATTTCTTGGGGGCGCCATCTCCATTATGGCCCAGATCTTATCTTATCCGTGTTGGCCTCGATGCCCTTTTGAGACACCATGAATCCTAGGAATTTTCTTGCTGTCACTCCAAAGGCGCACTTTCCTAGATTAAGCTTCATGTTGTAAGAGCGAAGGGTGTTGAATGTTTCCCTAAGGTCTTCCAAGTGATCTTCCTCCCTTTGGCTTTTTACTAACATGTCATCAACATAGACTTGGACATTTCTCTCGATTTGCTGCGTAAACATCTTGTTCATCAACCTTTGCTACGTCGGGCCTGCGTTTTTTAGGCCGAATGACATCACTTTATAATAGAAGAGGCCTCGGCTAGTCACGAACGAAGTTTTCTCCTGATCATCTTCGTGCATTCGGATTTGGTTGTAACCTGAGAAAGCGTCCATAAAGCTTAACAGCTGATGCTGAGCCGTAGAGTCTACTAGAATGTCGACCCGCGTAAGAGGATAGCTGTCTTTGGGGCAAGCTTTGTTTAGGTCGGTGAAGTCCACGCACATCCTCCACTTTTTGCTAGCTTACTTAACCATCACTACGTTTGCTAGCTAGTCGGGGTAATAAACCTCCCTAATGAAGCTCGCCTCCTGTAGTTTTCGGACCTCTTCCGTTATGGCCTGATCTCGCTCTGGGGCGAACACCTGCTTCTTCTGTCCGATGGGTGGAAAGGAGGGCAATACATTCAGTCTATGCACCATGACTAAAGGGTCTATCCCTGGCATGTCTTTATGGCTCCAGGCGAATACGTTTTGATTATTTCTGAGAAAAGTTGTGAGCGCTTGGCGGACCGTGGGATTAGCGAGGGTTCCAATTTTGGTCGTTCGGTCAGGATTGGAGTCGTCAAGGAGTATCTCTTCAAGCTTCTCTACTGGCTCCGTCGCCATCTGATGTTCTTTTATGTTCATGGCTTGGAAGTGGTCATCCATTTCCATCATGGCCACGTAGCATTCGCGTGTGGCCACCTGATTTCCGTGTAGCTCTCCCACTTCATAGTCGGTAGGAAACTTAATCATCAAGTGGTAGGTTGAGGTTATAGCCTTCCATGAATTGAGGGTAGGCCGTTCGAGGATAGCATTGTAGGCAGACAAGCAGTCGACCACTAGGAATGTTACGTCCTTGGTGATCTGCTGAGGGTAATCGCCTACCATTACAGATAATGTGACCGCACCCAGGGGGAACACCCTTGTTCCTCCAAAACCAACAAGCGGGGTGTTTGTCGGAATCAATCGTTCCTTGTCAATCCTCATCTGCTGGAACGCCGGGTAGTATAGGATATCTGCCGAGCTACCATTGTAGACCAACACCCGGTGCATGTTGTAGTCTCCTACTCGTATGCAGACCACAAGCGTATCGTCATGCGGGTGGTGAAGTCGTCACGCATCTTCTTCCAAGAACCCGATAATGGGGTCTTCTCTCTGTGCTATCTTTGGTATGGCTCCTGTCAGCTAAACATTCTAGACCATCCTAAGGTAAGTTTTGCGGGCTTTTTTGGACGACCCAGTAGCAGTAATTCCTCCCACGATCATCCTTATGTCCCCTATGGGGGGTTTAGGTCGCTCATTATCCCGTCGAGGGTGCTGCTCTTGAGGGGGTGGATCTATTCTCTCCTTACTGACGAACTTCTGCAATCTTCCTTGTCTGATAAGGGCTTCAATTTGCTACTTTAAGTCATAGCAATCAGCTGTGTCATGACCGTGGTCACGGTGGAAGCGGCAATATTTTTCTCTAGATCGCTTGTTGAGGTCTCCCTTCAGCTTTCCAGGGAACGTCAGAGCCCCTTCATCCTTGATTTACATTAGGACTTGGTCTATCGGGGTGGTCAATGGAGTGAAGCTTGTGAACCTTCCTCCTAGGGGCTTAGAGCGCCTCTCATCCCTTCGGTCTCCTGTCCTTGCCTTCTTTCGTCCTTGATCTTGCCGTGTATCTTCCTGTCTCTCCTTCTTCCTGGGCTTTTCCTCCCGAGCCTACAGCGCGTCTTTGGCATTCATGTACTTGGTGGCCCTGTAGAGTACTTCCGACATGGTCTTTGGGTCGTTCTTGTACAAGGAAAACAAAAACTTACCCTTCCGCAATCCATTCGTGAAGGCTGCTACCAGTATTTTGTCATCGGCTTCATCAATCGAGAGTGCTTCCTTATTGAAGCGGGTTATGTAGGATCTTAGCATCTCGTCCTCTCATTACTTGATGCTCATCAAGCACGCCGTGGACTTCTTATACCTATGTCCCCCGATGAAGTGCGCAGTAAACTGAACGCTTAGCTCCTTGAAAGTGTTGATGGAGTTGGGCGTCAGTCGGCTGAACCACACCCTTGCTGAGCCCTTCAGCGTTGTAGGGAAGGCCCTACACATGATTTCGTCTGCTACTCCTTGAAGGTGCATCAAGGTCTTGAAGGTCTCTAGGTGATCCAGAGGGTCCTTGACTCCGTCGTAACTATCTATTTACGGCATGCGAAACTTATGCGGTAGGGGGAAGGAATTGACGGAGGCGGTGAACGGTGAGTCGGTTCGGTTAACGAGATCGTCAAGATCGCTGGACACTCGTCCTTTAACGGCGTTCATCATAACCTCCATCTATTCCTTTATTGCCTCCATCTCCTCGACGATGTGAGGTGGGGCCGTATCGACGACGAATGGCCGACTCACATCTTGTCTATTTGGGGCATTGCTTCCCTCCGGTCCCTCCTGGTTCCTGTGATCAACATTGACACCTTCTTGATCTTCCTCTTGGTTTCTCATCGCCGCGTTCTTTTGTCGCAGTTGTTCCTGCAGGGTTTGGTTTTGTCTGGTGAGGCACTCCACTGCTGCTGTAAGGGTTAGAACCTGTCTCTCCAGGGCAGTAGGTTGTGGCTCGTCTTCCTGAACGTTGTTAGTGGTTGCCATCGAGCATGTTAGTACCATGCAGCTCTTTGTCCGGGTAGCGTTTGTATGGCTTACAAATCGCAGTCGTTTTCCACAGACGTGCTCACAACAGCACCTGCACAACACAAAAAGAGAAGACTTTGCAGAGAGCACCGATGTGGTGCCGGTCAAATACCCTCTGAAGGTCAAGTTAGAACTTCTCACAACTCTAGAGTGCTAGAGCGGGTTAATTATACGTACCTTGGCTAGTGAGGGTATTGGGGCTTTTATAGTAGTAGAAGGTTGACATCTTTTTCTTGCTGTAGAAGTCTTTTTCTTATAGGAGTCTCTTTGGGCGTATTTGGCGGAATCCTTTCCTTATAGGAATCCCTTTGAGTAGCACCAAATGTAGAGGGCAAGATTTTTCCTTATATATGCAATCGTGGGTAGCAAGCAAACCGCTATCAGGACCGTCAGCTTATTCAGGATCATCAGCTTATTGTACTCCCTTTAGTTTTATAGGTGTCAGCTTATTGATGCCGTCAGCCTTTTGGTACTGCCTGCCGACTCCCTTCACTATCCCTATCAGATCTCTTCTTGCCGTCAGCTTGCAATGAAAGCTGACTGTTTTGCCTGCTCACGCCTTAAGCATTATTTTTGTCCATATCAATAATCAATCTCCAAAAGGAATTCCATAAATCTAGCCGCACGCGTCACCTCCTGGAGATATGCATGGATAAGGCCATAAGGGATCAAGATCGATAATTTTGCCTACACATTACCAAGAAAATGTCACAACGTAGAGAAAGTCACCTCGATTTAACAAAAGATTTTAGATGACAGCTTTGTCTTCACACAGTCATGGGCCTAAATGGACAAAAAAAGAGGAATATATTTTTTGCAGTGAAAGAGAATTTTTAGGCCCATGCCTGTGGACATGATAGTATTAGTTTGATGATAGATTGACAGGTGTGGCTATTGCGTCTTAGTTTTTGTAATCAATCTCCAAAAGGAATTCCATAAATCTAGCTTTCTTTTGGCCCAAGGTCAACTCTTTTTTAAAAAATTATTTTTTAATGGATGGTCACCTCTTATTTTGTTGATAGGAACATATTCATTAACCAAAAAAAAAAAAAAAAAAGAAAGATAGGAACATATTCTAAAACATTGTTTTTAAGAAAAAAAATTTCAAATTTCTTCATTCCTCATTTAAATAAAGAAATTATTAATATTGATCTTATCAACATTTCAAGATATATCATCATATCATTATAATTATTAATATTGATTTATCATTATAATTATTAATATTGATTTTATCAACATTTCAAGATATATCATCATATCATTATTATTAATATGTATTGATTGCATTAAGTGATTATTTTCTCCATATCAATCATACTTTTATTAATTATTAAATTAATTTATCTTATAAAAATTAGGATAGCATTTTAGCTAAAACTCTATTATTTAACATTCAAGAGGAAATTTTATTTATCTTATTAATTGTTATGATAGTTTAATTTAGGTAATCTATTATCTAAGTTTCAATAAATTTAATATTTTATTCAAACTAAAATTCTATTATAAAAAATGTTAAGATAAATTTAAAATTTATTTTAATTATTTAATTATGCGTAGCCAATGTAGGGTTAACGGGCTCTACCTATAATTGGGCTCACAATCTATATGTATTGTGGGCTTTGAATTTCCTACTATGGGTGGTCGTTCGCCCGGAGACCCAGTCACTCACTCTTGTTTTTGCAAGCCCCTCTCTCTCCTACAAAGCCACTCCCCTTTCTTTTGGAATAGTCCCTCTTCTCTCTGTGTGTTCTCCCCAAAATTGCCAACCCCCACATCTCAATCCATTCTCCTATTTATAGCTCAAGGTGAGTGGAGGTGTCATGATTACTTCCTCACTCGTGTGAATGGGGGTCCAATTCCATCGTTCCTAAGTGGGCGCTCCGTCAGGAAAGGTGGTAATGGCATTGGAATTGATTCCCACCTCCAAAAGCCCGCTCGGCAATGATATTCTTGAAAGCACTACCGGGCGGCCGAGTATAGGGTATCTCCGAGCAATGATACCCTCGACCAAGTTGAAGACGACCGGAAGGGGCTTGCTGTGGGTGTTCAAGACAGTGTAGTCTCGTCTCCGCTCTTGGGCCTAGATTGGTCCCTGAGGTGCCCAGATCTAGGCTATAGGCTAGAAATGGGGATGGGGAGATGGGCTAGGCTGCCAAGCCATTGGGCCTAGGGCCCTGGCACCCGTACAATAGCCCCCCCTTGATTCGTGCTCAGCTACCGGGAGCGAATCAAGGACAATCTGCATGGTGTAAGTGACTCTTCAGGAAGCCCAACCGTCAGCTACTGAATGGATGAGACAGCCATCAATACTTTCTCAAAAAAAGCGCTATGCCAAGCTATTACATATAACCGTCATCATATTCTGACAGTTCGTGGCCTAAGCCCACGCATGTGGGGGTTATAGACAGAAGCTAGGAAGGTTTTCCTACCTCTTTCATTAAATGCCTTCAGTCCTATAAATAGTTCCTCCAGATCGTTCATTTCACTCTTTGCATCCTCTCTCCTTCAATTTTCTCTCTGCCGAGCATATTCCTCCTATGCGTAAACACTTCATTCCAGACCATCACTTCCTAAAGCCCAAAATAAGTTTTCTTTACTCCTCCCCTCTCTTTCAATTTTTCTTCATTCTAGAATTTAGGAATGGGATACTCTCACCTCCTTGTGTCTGAGGCAGCCTTGGCTAATTTTAGAGCAGCCTTTGGCATTCCTGGAGATGTTGATATCGCCTATTGTCACAAGAGCGATATTGCTCTCCATAGACGCTCTAATTCCAATGTAGTATTTTTCCCTTTGCTGGCTACACTAGAGGGTGGGGTTAGGTTTCCCATGGACCCTCTCATTATAGGTACCCTTAGGTTTTATGGCTTATGCCCCAACCAACTCCCCCCCAATTTTTACTGAGTTATGAGTTGTGTCAGTAGACTAAACCAAATATACGGGTTGCAATTGAACCATCACGACATCAACTTTATATAGAGTTTATGCGGCAATATTAGGACCGATTATTATTTAAAAACTAAAGACATGCGGGTACGGCTTATATTATGTCTTCCTGATTCTAATAGAAACTCAGCGGGAGAATTCGTCCTATTGAGCAGCAATAGGCTTGCCGATGAGCTCCCCTGCCCACTTTCGCCGCGTGATGTTGGTCGGTACCGAGCATCTTTTACTTTTTAATTGTGTTTTACCTGTGATTATTTTGTTCAAATAGGCACTAACCAGCTTTTGTATTGTTTTGATGCAGAAAACAAAAGGTTTAGGCCAGACCTTAGAGTAGTGCATGTGAGAGACCTGAATTTCATACTCTAGTCTGAAATATTTGTGCACTTCGACAGACAGCTCCGGGCATCGCATTTTATCCTCGGCTGCAATCCCGTTTATACTGCTTGGTAGCCTTTCGAGCCAGCTTTGTTGGTGGATAGCCCGTTGTTGTCGTACATCGACATTCGGCACGCCAATTTTCTTCCGCCTTCCTTGACAGTTGGTGAAGCTCGGGACCTCAACCCCAAATATACTACAGAAGAAGATCTTGCACTGGTGAGAGACGAATCGGCTAAACGTGTGTCTCAAAGCTGTAGAGTCTGCGTACCCGTCAAGGAGCTTGAAGCTCCGGTGCAAGTTACCGAGTCGAAAACAACCAAATCCGTACACTCCTTAGGAGCCGAATCCGATCCCGGCAAAGAAGAAATGGTGACAAGACGGACAATGACCATTGATCGATTTATGCCTGGTGCCCGGTCAACAGCTCGACAGCAAGAACCCCAGGGTAGGGACCCAACTCCCCCTCTTCCTCCTCCCCCCAGCCGCTCTCGGAAGAGACAACGCACAGCCAAGCAACCCGCTGCAGGTTAAGGGAATCCACCATCAAGGACTCCCCCCCCCCCCCCGAGCATCTAGTGGGATCTCTATCCGAGAGCCCTGTGGCGATGCCCGGCCCACCATACAGGTCGAGTCTCATGTTGCCTCCTCTTCGCAGTAGGAGCCAGGCTGGCAGATCACCTTCATGCTAGGGGACGAGCCATTGCCGGTAACAGTCGGCATAAGGACATAAGCACAGGGAGAAGGGGGTGAGTGGCCCAAAGTTTGACCCAAGGACTGCTACTGCCCAAAGACGTCCATTTCTTCTCAAGCGCGAATGATGAATCGTTGACCAAGCGTTTACAGTGGCATACTATAGCGGTAACACATTTTCCTACCCCTCTTCCATTTACTATGAAGCGTATGTATTCTCCTTTTTCTTTACACTTGTGGTTTTTATGCAACCAGGCCGCGCAGTTGAACCACTTTATTGACAAGAAGTTGAGGGAGGCTGCCAAGGACGCTGAACGAGAAAAGGCTCTCAAGGATGTAGCGGTGGCCATGGCGAAGGACCAGACCAAAGCTGCTGAGGTTGCTAAGAAAAAGGCCCAAGCATCCGAGAAGGCCCGAGCGTTGGCAGAGAAAAGAATGATGAAAATGGAGATGAAGCTCGGGGGGACAGAGCTTAAGCTGGCAAAGGCAGAAAGCCTGAACCTCACACAAGCTGATGAGATTGCTGACCTGAAGGTAGCTCTGGAGGCTTGTGAGAACAAATGGTATAATGAAGGCTTTGCTAATGTGGAAAACTCCACGGAGCCTGTCATTCACCAAGCTCAGAGGCACGAATTCGAGGAGGGGTGGCTGGCCGCCCCGCAAGTTATGGCGGTTCCTGAAGATTCTCCATTAAGGAACCCCGACCAGATCCTCTTCTCGGATCCCGCTCCCCTTGTCTAGAATCCCCCAATTACCGATGACGAAGAATAAACTCCCAGCATGAGGGAGCTGGTGTAGGAAATTGACTCCCACATGGAGTTAGTTGACCTGGAAGTCACTAGCAACCTTCGTGCTGGCAACCACCTTGAGGGCTCTCAAATCTAGCCTCCCACAACAGTTCAGCCAACCAAGGACATAACTGGACAACTAGCCGAGGACGTAGCCCTTCTCCTGCCCACATATCCTTCTGCTTAATATTTGGATTCAAAATCTGCCTTTTTTACTTTTCCTTAGCTAAATTTCATTGCTTTTGTTTGGTTTGCCCATAGTTGCCGGGCTGTGGTGACAAAACAATGGTTTACTTTTATGTTTGTCTTATTTGATTAGTCTTCTGGGTGTGATGACAGAACATTTGTCTTAGCTATTTTATAAATAATTACTACATTGTTACTGTTATGACATGCCTTATTTGTTTTTGTTTATTATTATTCTGAATGCCCAGGTAGTCTAATCAAGGCTTGCCCCTATTTGGTGGCCGGGACCGGGCCGAAAAAGGTTTTTAAGAGCTTTCCATGCCTAGGGAAAGTTAGTACTAAGACTGTGTCTACTCAGCAATTATGAATGACTTAGGTGTATGCCGGTGTACTTAATGAGAATGATTGCCAAACTTTCACATTTTAAAAGCCCTAGCATTAGGTTCCCAGTTGCTGTATAAAACATGAATGGGCCGAGCCTTCGTCACTAGGAAAGTTTATTATATGGTTCCCATCTTCCTGGTAATTAAAATTAGACCGGGTAATAGGTTTTAACTTGAGTAAACTGGCGAAAAGTTTCCACCTGCTCGGTTATTTGGATCAGACCAGGGAATGGGTTTCAATCCTTAAGCTCCTTAGAGTAACTTGATATAAGATTTTCACTTGCTCAGTGATTAAGATTGAACCGAGAAGCAGGTTTCCATCCTTAGAGTAATTTGATATGAGGTTTCCATTTGCCTGGTGATTGAGATCGAACCGAGAAGCAGGTTTTCGTCCTTAGAGTAATTTGATATAAGGTTTCCGCCTGTCTGGTGATTGAGATCAAATTGAGAAAAAGGTTTCCGCCCTTAGAGTAATTTGATATGAGGTTTCCACCTACCTGGTGATTGAGATCGAACCGAGAAGCAGGTTTCCGTCCTTAGAGTAATTTGATATGAGGTTTTCGTCTGCCCAGTAATTGAGATCGAACTGAGAAGCAGGTTTTCGTCCTTAGAGTAATTTGATATGAGGTTTCCGCTTGCCCGGTGATTGAGATCGAACCAAGAAGCAGGTTTCCATCCTTAGAGTAATTTGATATAAGGTTTCCGCCTACCCGGTGATTGAGATCGAACCGAGAAGTAGGTTTCCATCCTTAGAGTAATTTGATATGAGGTTTCCGCTTCCCCGGTGACTATCCTTAGTGTAATTTGATATGAGGTTTCCCTCTGCCCGGCGATTGAGATTGAACCGAGAAGCAGATTTCCGTCCTTAGAGTAATTTGATATCAAGTTTCCGCCTGCCCGGTGATTGAAATCGAACCAAGAAGCAGATTTTCGTCCTTAGAGTAATTTGATATGAGGTTTCCACCTGCCCTGTGATTGAGATCAAACCGAGAAGCAGGTTTTCGTCCTTAGAGTAATTTGATATAAGGTTTCCGCCTGCCCGGTGATTGAGATCGAACCGAGAAGCAGGTTTCCGTCCTTAGAGTAATTTGATATGAGGTTTCCACCTACCCGGTGATTGAGATTAAACCGAGAAGCAGGTTTCCGTCCTTAGAGTAATTTGATATAAGGTTTCCGCCTGCCTGATGATTGAGATCGAACCGAGAAACAGGTTTCCGTCCTTAGAGTAATTGGATATGAGGTTTCCGCCTACTTGGTGATTGAGATCGAACCCAGAATCAGGTTTCCATCCTTAGAGTAATTTGATATGAGGTTTCCCCCTACTCAATGATTGAGATCAAACCGAAAAGCAGGTTTCCGTCCTTAGAGTAATTTGATATAAGGTTTTTGCCAGCCCGGAGATTGAGATCAAACCAAGAAGTAGGTTTCCGTCCTTAGAGTAATTTGATATGAGGTTTCCGCTTGCCCGGTGATTGAGATTGAACTGAGAAGCAGGTTTCCGTCCTTAGAGTAATTTGCCTTAGTTCTCCTCGCGTTTGTTGATCGGGGTTAATAAGTTAACAACGATGGAATTATAAGTGCAAATACACCTGCATGGATAAACATCACCTTTGTATTAATTAATAATATGTACATATAACATTATACTCAATTTGTACCCCCGCGTACTAATAATCAGTGGTAAAATTTCTTTAGATTATGGGCATTCCATGGCTGGAGAAGTGGTCTTTTGTCCAAATCTTCCAAATAATACGCCCGCAATGGCGGTGACTCTATAGAGCCCCTCCCAAGTCGGCACTAACTTCCCTGCGTTGACATCTCGCATATTCCCTACTACCTTTCGAAGTACTAGATCTCTCGCTCCAAATTCCCTTCTCCTCACGTCCCTGTTGTATCTTCGGGCAAGTTTTTGTTGATATTCTGCCAGTCGTATAGTTGCCGATTCCTGGCACTCTTTCAACAAGTTCAATTGTTTCAATATTAATTCTGAATTCTTGGTGGGGTTGAATCCTGATACCCGGGTGCTGCACAAGTTTATTTTTGCCGGTATAACTACTTCCACTCCGTATGTTAGAAAGAACGGAGTTTCTCCCGTGGACCTCCTCGGAGTTGTTCGGTATGCCCACAGAACATTAGGCAACTCCTCTGCCCACCTGCCCTTAGCACTTTCTAATCTCCTCTTCAATCGGTTCACAATGACTTTGTTGGTAGCCTCAGCTTGGCCGTTGCTCTACAGATATGCTGGGGTAGAATACCAGTTTGTGATGCTGAGATTGCCACAAAATTCGAGGAAAGCTCTGCTGTTAAACTGCAACTCGTTATCTGACACTAGGGACTTTAGTACCCCAAATGTCGTCACTTTGTTTCTCCATACAAACTTCTTAACATCCACATCCCAAATGTTCGCCAACGTCTTTGCTTCCGCCCACTTGATGAAATAATCTACGGCTACTAGAACAAACCTTCGGTTTCTTGTAGCCCGAGGGAATGGATCAACGATATTTAGCGCCCACTACGTAAAAGGCCAAGGGCTACTAATGGGATTTAAGCTCCTTGTCGGTTTGTGGATCATCGGGGTGTGCTTCTGACACTGCTCACATTTCCGTACATATTCGGTAGCATCCCTTTGCATTCCCGGCCACCAAAATCCCAGAGTCATTACTTGGTGAGCTAATGAACGTCCCCCCACATGATTGCTGCACACTCCCTCTTGTAGCTCGGTCAGGAGTTCTTCAATCTTACTGGGGTGCAAACACTGTAGGTAGGACCCGTCAAAAAATCTTCGATACAACTTACGATCAGCTGATAACCAATACCGAGTAGCTGTTCGGCGTACTTTTTCTGCTTCCTTCTCATCAGTAGGCACTCGATCCTCGACTAAAAAGTCGATGATTGGATCCATCCAACATGGTTCAATTGTTGCCACCAGTGAAACACCTACCCCTGCATTGATACTCGGTTCTGCTACCAACTCTACTTTTATTAATCAAGGAATTTCCTCGATTGATGATGACGCCAATGTGGCCAAAGAGTCAGCGTGCTGGTTCTGCCCCTTGGCTACCTGAACCACTCTAACACTCAGAAAGTGGTCCATAGTTTGTTTCACCAACCGTAAGTACTCCATCATCCGGGGATCCTTGGCCTCGAAGCTTTCCTGCATCTGACTGACCACCAACCGAGAGTCCGAGTAGACCTCTACTTCCTTAGCACCTAGATCTAAAACAACCCTCAATCTGGCAAGCAGGGCCTCATACTTGGCTTTGTTATTAGAGGCCTTAAAGCCTAACCTAAAGGAATGCTCCAATTTTATTCCTTCTGGGGTGATGACTATGAGTCCAACCCCGGCTCCTAATGCTTTGGATGCATTGTCCACAAATACCTTCCACGTGATTACCTCTATAGGGCAAACCATCTCCTTCCCCCCCTCGGGGAAAACTCTGCAACGAAATCGGTGAGGACCTGACTCTTCACCGAGCTTCTAGGCCTGTACCTAATGTCAAAAGAGCCAAGCCGAGTTCCCCACTTAGCTATTCTTCTCATGAAATCAGATCTCTTCAATAACGACTGTAGAGGATACTCGGTCAATACATAAACGGTATGAGCCTAAAAGTAGTAGGGTAGCTTCCTCGTGGCATGAACTAATGTCAACACCAACTTCGCCAAAGGTAAATACCTCGTATCAGCATCGACCAAGATTTTGCTGATATAGTATATAGGCTGTTGCACACCCTGATCTCTCAACAGCACGGCACTCACAGCATGTTTGGACACCGGGAGATACATGTATAAGTCCTCTCCAGGCTCTGGGGTTGTCAACATAGAGGCCCGCGTCAAATATTCCTTCAAACCCTGAAAAGCCCTTTCATACTCTTCGTTCCATTAGAATCCCTTCCATTTTTTTAGAAGCTGGTAAAATGGACGGCACCAATCGGTAAATTTGGAAATAAACTAGTTAAAGGCAACTAACATACCGGTCAGTACTTGGACTTCCTTTGGATTGCTCGGTAGTTTAAGGCGTTTTACTGCTTCAATTTGATCGGGGTTGACTTTTATTCCTCGATTAGTGATCAAATACCCTAGGAACTTGCCAGCCCCCACTCCAAAAGCACATTTATTGGCATTAAGGTGCAGCTTGTGCCGTTGAAGTACTTCAAATAGCTTTTTGAGATCGCCAATATGTTGCATCTCCCGTTTTCTTTTTACCACCATATCATCATTGTAGACCTCGACTGTACGCCCAATCTTATCTCTGAACATTCTCGTCATCATCCGTTAATATGTGGCCCTAGCATTCTTTTACCCAAATGGCATCACGATATAATGATAGTTAGCATCAAAGGAAATGAATGTTGTCTTCTCTTGATCCTCGGCGGCCAGGGTGATCTGATGATAACCTTGAAAAGCGTCCAGAAAGCTCATCCTTAGGTGTCCATAGGTGGTGTCTACCAGTTAATCAATCTTCGGCGTGGGAAACGGATCCTTTGGACATGCTTGGTTCAAGTCGGTGAAGTCAACACAAACCCTCCACTTGCCATTCTTCTTTTTTACCACCACGGTATTTGCAAGCCACTCCGAAAAAAATATCTCCTTTATAGCCTCGGTGTCCTTCAATCTCTTAACCTCTTGCCTAAGAGCTTTGACATGCTCCTTAGCTGATCTCCTCGACTTTTGCTTCTTGGGAGGGTACAAAGGGTCCACATTAAGCTTGTGAACTATGAATTCGAGGTCCACCCCAGGCACCTCATACGGGCTCCAAGTGAACATATCTACATTTTGCATAAGAAACAACAGCATCTCTAGCCTCTCTTTGTCCTTCACACTTGCTCTTATCAAAAAACTCCTGTCATTATCCGGTAATATCCTTACTTTTACTAAGTCCTTGGCACAACTAGCCCCCGCTTCCTCTTGGGGTTCCTGTAATTGCTATAAGGGAGTCTCCTCGGTTGATTCCTTTTGCTTGATTCCTCGGTCAACTGCGGCTACCAAACACTGCCTGGTCACTTGCTAATTACCCCTTACTATGGCGATACCTTGCTTGATGTGGAACTTGACCTTCACATGCAGGGTGGACAGTACTGCTCCCATTGCATGAATCCACGGTCTTCCGAGGATCGCCATGTATGGAGAAAACAAAGCGATCACAATGAATGTTACCATCACCTCCCTCCATATTCATGGGAAGTGAAATCTACCTTTCTGAGACCACCATCTGGCCATCATACCCCATCAGGGGTGTATCGTACTTGGAGAGATCATCATTCTTCAGGCCAAACCCTTAGAACAGGTCGAGATACATCACCTCGGCACCACTCCCTTGATCTATCAATACTCTCTTTACTATGAAACAATTTATTCGAGCTGTAACTACCACAACATCGCCATGTGGTTGAATCGTGCCTTCCAGATCATCGTTATTGAAGGCAATGGGCTCCCGAGTCTACTTCAACTTCTTCTTAGAGGGTTGCTCACTCGCGCAGCTTTTCGTCGGTACCACGGCCAGCACCCCCTTCCTCTTGGACACGTGAGTGCCCCTTGGAGCTGCGTGGATGACTTCTATTAAACCCAATGGGGGTAGGAAAGGATTCCCATGAGGCCGAGCACCCTGCCCGGCTTCCTAATTCCTAGGGTCTACCACGAACTCTTTCAAATACCCCGCCTTCACTAACTGCTCCAAATGATCTTTTAACACTCTGCACTATTCGGTGGTATGGCCCTTTATCCCTATGGTAAGTACAGTACAGGTTCTGATTCCTCCTTGAAGGGTCACCCCCCATCTTCTTTGGCGACCGAAAGTACGACTCGTTCTTGATTTGATCCACATTCTTGTGCATCGGCTCCTTAAACGTTACATTCACTTCCCCCATTTGTGGCCCTTTTCTCTCTGTGTGTTCTCCCCAGAATTGCCAACCCCCACTTATCAATCTATTCTCCTATTTATAGCTCGAGGTGAGTGAAGGTGTCATGATTACTCCCTTACTCGTGTGAATGGGGGTCCAATTCCATCGTTCCTAAGTGGGCACTCCGTCGGGAAAGGTGGTAATGGCATTGGAACTGATTCCCACCTCCCCACCTCCAAAAGCCTGCTCAGCAGCGATATTCTCGAAGGCACTACCAGGTAGCGGAGTATAGGGTATCTTCGAGTAATGATACCCCTGACCAAGTTGAAGATGACCGGAAGGGGCTTGCTATGGGTGTTTAAGACAGTGTAATCTTGTCTTGACTCTTGGGCCCAGATTGGTCCTTGAAGTGCCTGGATCTAGGCTATAGGCCCAAAATGGGGATGGGGAGATGGGCTAGGCCACCAGGCCTGGGGCCCTAGCGCCCGTACAATAATCATCTACCATAATTTTGTATTTTAATATAATAAAACTTAAACACTCATACAATCCTGCATCAAGCAAATATATATATAGTTAATTTAAAGTTTCAATTGACTCACTAATTACTATGATAAATTCAATAATATTTATAATTTTTTTTTTGTCTTTCACATAAAATTTTAATCAATTTGTGCATCACATGGTTATATTATATACTATTTTCTAGTACTATATAATAAAATGTGAGTCCTAAAAGTTGTAATTGTGTTAAGTGACTATTTTCTCTCTACAAGGTAGTAACTAAAAATTTTTCTCCAAAAAAAAAAAAAAGGTAGTAACTAATTAACTCTCATTAATTACTAAGTTAGTTTACCTTAAATTGGACTCTATTGAGGCCCGACCTTCTAATGAAAAAGAGAAGGATTTTTTTTTTTTTTTTTTTAGGTGAGCAAGGTTGAATATAGTGGCGCCACCATGAAATTCCAACTGTAGGGTCCCGATTTGCGACCCAAGCCCAAAACGTATGGGATCTTGGCCCAATAAGCCCAATACAATAAATTTGTAGAGAGTAAGTCAAAGAACTAGGCCTTAATGAGTTAAACAACGACTAGTACTGAATTGAATGACAATCAAACACAAATAAGAGGTTCCGATATCAATGGACTTTCAGTCCTAGGAGGTCACACTTGTATATATTGATTACAGTTGGATACAGAGACAATTTAGATTGCTACAGTGTTCTCTCTCTATTTTTCCGATCCTTTTCTCATGGAGGGTCTTTCACATTATATAACTCCCTTTGGAACATCTTGATTCTACACTTGTTGATCATTTGAGCCTCCACTTGAGTACCTGTCCCATCAGACACCCTCTCTGGCTTTCTGTGAGTTGTAGTAGCCAAGGTAACACTGTTCAGAGGTCTTCTCCACATAAATGCGGCCAGAAAAGTAGCTGCAATGCATTTAATGCGGTGGCAGCAGCTTTCCCCTAGATATTTTTGGGTTTCCTTCCTTCTTGTATGTTTATGAGGCATGTTCCCATCATTGAAGTTTCTTGGAGGGTCATTCTAATTGCTGGAATACATATTTGAGCTGCATACACCACATCAGAGGAGGAATTCCTTCTCAGACCACCTTCCATTCGTTCCTTACTCATAAGACTTTGAATTAGGACCCTTAATAACTATTTGCCCCTCCTTGGACCATTCAGTGTCCTTGGACAAAAGCCCAAGGCCCAACACATTATTCTGTGCCTTTATCCCTACACCAACCATTTTCCATATTTTGTGGCTTTGGAATCATTGGAAAGTGAGGTAGAGTACATTGGCACCACCAAGAAATTCCAATATTGGTGCCACAAGAAATTCCAATATACATGAAGGATGTGATTCGGCTATCGAATTGAACCATATACCTCTTTGTTGGATGTATAGTGCTAATGTGCTATTCTCATGACATTTTTTTTTTTGTTAAGAATCAAAACTTTAAACTTGATTAAATTGAGATGAAATTGTCACAAACTAAATCTGTAATGATTTATGGAACATCTACCATCCAAACTAGTAAATTAGATGAGGTTAAAGCTCTCCTCGCTAAGGCATGAGCAACCTTAGTTCATTTTCTTCCTATATATGAGCAACATAATAACACTCTATATGTTTGGTCATTAATTTAATTAGCTTCTTGCAGAATAAATCCAACAGGTGATAGAATCTCTCATAACTTTGATTTCCCAATTTTTCCCACAAACTTGTGTGACAAACTAACAATGTTTGAAAGAATTAAATTATATGGCATTATTTTTCCAGGATTTAATGGGATTACATACTTAGCACTCAAATATAGTTTGTCGTCACTTGTGAGTTTAAGAGAAAACCTAAGGCAAAAATGACACAATAAGATAGCATTTATATCATATTCTTACTGGATCTACATTATAACAATAGATGAGGAAGATATAATGCAGATAAAGGGCAAAACAATTATGTTATTTTCCCCTCAGTAATTCAATGGCTTATTTTCATCAGAACAAGACAACAATGTGGTATGCTTTCATCACTACTATAAACGTGGACTATAGCCATGTTTTTAAAACGCAGCTGTAGCGTCAAAAAATGCAACTATAGGTCCATTTGGTCTATAGCCGCGTTTTCTATAGCCATGTTTTTACAAATGCGGCTAAAATAACACCTATAGCCATGTTTGAAAAAACATGGCTATAGACCTGTCAGGCTATAGTCACGGTGTATTGGTGTTTGAAAAAACGTGGCTATAAACCTGTTGGGCTATAGTCATGGTGTATTGGCTACGCTTAAAAACACGGTTATAGACCAAATGGACCTATGACATCGTTTTTTGGAACTATAGCCACGTTTTTAAAATGTGGCTATAGGGGTTACAAGGGCTATGGATGATGCTTGAAATTTTGAGAATTGAGATCCTCACATAATTTACATAAAATCAATTATTGTTTTAAAGATTATGGGCATTAAAGTGAGAGCCATGAACCGCGCTAACAATTAAAGGGAAATAACTCTTACACATGTATACTAACACGCTGTATACATGTGCATGTTTTTAATGAAATTATGATTTATAATTACAATTTCAATTTAAAAATAAGTCAAGATTTTAATGTGTAACGACCGTAGAGACCCTTTTTGTGTAAATTGGCAACCTTCTTCCGGACCTTAAAGGGCCATTTAAGTTTCACAAGATTCAGGACAAGCAATAGCTGTTTTATGTTTGGATCACGAAAGCAAGAAATTAAGGCAGGGTTTGGATAGCAGCAGACCGCGTGTTTGCTCTTTTTTGTGTGGGTCCCGTGCACTATTTACGAGACCCGCAAGTACGGATTTCAGCAAAATCAACTTTAAAACTAGGTCCCACGACATTATTCACACATTTAAAAATTATTTTGTTACAATATTTTTAGTTTTCAGCAATAAGTAATATCCAAACAGACTTTAAGTTACACATACTACTAGCTGTTATCCAACTAGTATGCAATGAAATCTCACCTATACAATAATAATTACAAATCACAATAATTTGTCTTTTTTTTCCTTTTTCTTATTTCGCAGTGAGTGAAAGAAATTCTCAATAACACAGAATCCAAGCTGTTTTAAGTTAGACTTCTGTTACCCAACTGGTAGCAATGAAATCTCACCGATGCACATCACAAGAATTTGTTTTCTTATCCTTTTTCTTAGTTCATGGTAAGTAAAAAGAAATTATCAATAACACTAAAAAGAATCCAAAATATGTTCGATAAATCAAATATATGGAATTTACTAATTTAGTGTCCATCAATTCCTTAGACATTCATACATATAAATTATCATTAAGAACGTACGTACTGTACACCGAGAAAGAAAACATCCCCATTTCACAGGTAGTAATTTTCTCTCGCAGACAACAATATCAAACGCTAAATCGAAACAATAACATTTCAATTTTTCAGAAATTTAAAAAGGCAAGCAATAATCAAACACCCTTCTTTGAGTGTGTAACAAATTCAACCTCCTCCTCCTCCTCCTCGTATCTCTCTTATACTTCCCATTAAGTCCAGCTAAAAGCTATAGGACTTCCAACTGTGTGTTTCCCATCTGTCCATTCCAAACGAGCAAAGCTATTCGAATTCGATGGCAGCGAACCCGTTGTAGTGAATGTAACAGTGTAAGACTTCTTCTCATTGATTGCACTGAAACTCAACGATTCAGGCTCAACTCGAATCTTAACCAATGGACTCTCTGATGAGATTGAAGCCTTGTACGTCCCAGGTGAACCCACATTAGTAACAGTTCGTGTGTACTTAGGCACACTAGAACCATTACCAACACCACCAGTACCAGTCAAAACCACAGAGAAAGAAGGATAATTAAGGTCAGTAACACTGTACGTTTTACTAGCATCGCACGTGAAATTTCTCCCAGCCAAAGTGGTTATCTGTGCAGCACTGTATTTTAACGCGCAAGCGAAGTTTAAGTAATCATCGGCCGTCAAATCGTAGACTAGTCCTGGATCAAGGGCTGCTACGGGGTCCACGTGTCCAGACCCGTAATCGAAGGGTGTGGCTGGTTTCCCAGTAGAAACGTCTTGCAATTTTTGGCCACTCTTGTATACAGTGTACGCCGTGGTCATAAGGGCGGAGCGAATCGCCGCTGGGCTCCAATCTTGGTGCTCAGCCTTGACAAGCGCCGCGAGCCCACTCACGTGTGGGCAAGACATAGATGTTCCCGAAATTATATTAAACCCCACGCGTCTGTCATCAATGGATAACCCTGTAGGACCCACATTCCCTGACCACCCCGCTAAGATGTTGACACCTGGCGCTATAATGTCTGGCTTCAGTATCTCCGGCGTGATTGAATTTGGGCCTCTCGAACTGAACGCTGCGACCACCGGTGAAGGCTGAATCCCAACCTTAGTGCCTTCGAATAAAATCGTCACCGTTGGATTAGGATCAGTGAACAAATAACTCTTAATAATATCATCGTTTTTCTCGCCCACCGCCGTGGCTGGTAAGAGATGAGCATCAGCCACCAACTCTTCGCCGTTTGCGGCGGTGTTAGCCAAAATCATACCCAATGCACCAGCGTCTTTAGCTACAGATCCTTTCTGAACTCTGGAGTTCACGCCACGATCGCACAACACAATTTTTCCTGCAACTTTTTCTGGTATCAAAGTTCCGATCATGCACAAGTTCCCATTCGTGGCATTGCTTGCATTACCTGCATACACAAATGGCAATAACTTTCCGGGCAAAGAGTTTCCTTTGTAGAGTGAAACGCCGGAGAAGTTTTTGCCGTTGCCGAGGCTAACGTACGCTGGGAAATCACGATCTATTGTGCCTGCACCAACGGTAGTGATCCATGGTGCTTGGTTTGATAAACTGTATGAACTGGGACCCGCATTTCCAGCTGAGCACGAAACGAAAATTCCCTTCTCCATTGCCGAGAAAGCTCCAATTGCGACACTGTCTCTATAATAATCAGACATTCCACCGCCAAGAGACATGGAGATGACATTAACGTTGTCCTCAATGGCTTTTTCCATAGCCGCTAAAATATCGGAGCTAAAACAACCACCGAGCCAGCAGACTTTGTAGGCGGCGACACGGGCGCGCGTGGCCATCCCACGCGCCGCCCCTTTGGCGTAGTCGAAAAGGTTCGCGTCTTGCACTACCGATCCAGCTGCTGTGGTTGATGTGTGTGTGCCATGGCCGTCATCGTCTCGAGGAGATCTGGATTCTTTGCTTGTGTCAATTGGACCTAACGTGCCTTCGTAGCCTTTGGAGAAGTACCTCGCGCCGATTAATTTGCGGTTGCAGTTTGAGGTTGTGAAGTTGGTTCCTGATTCACACGCACCTTTCCAGCTACTGGGTATGGGTCCGAGCCCAGTATCGTCGAAGCTCTTGCTCTCCGGCCAAACTCCGGTGTCTAAAACTCCGATGATGACATCACTTTCCGAGTTAGACGCAGGGAGTAAAGCGGGGTTTTTGTCGAGGCCAAGAAACTGAGGGGTTCGAGTTGTGTGAAGCTCGTATTTCAGTTCAGGTAATACGAACAGAATCCCCGGTTGGCTTTCGAGCAATTGGGCTTGCTTGGCTGTTAATCTTGTGGAGAAGCCGTGGATGACATTCTCGTAGGTGTAAATCATTTCGGCCGAGTCTGACACCGATTTGAGAGACGAGTCGTACCAGTGTAAGTGGTGCTCGAAACTCGCCGGCATTTCGGATTTGGCCATGTGTACTATGTAAGTCCATCTTTGTTGCTCGTTGCTCTTCACCACCGCTGCCGTGGACACGTGGCAGAGACACAGAAGCAAGACACTAATAACCAAAATCTTTAACATTGTTTTCATCATCTTTAGTGACGTGCTTCGCTCCCTGAGATCAAGGGAGAGAGATCCAGGTAATAGATAAAGAAGTTTTTCCCAATGGTGAACAGCTATGATAGATTTGATAGGTGTGAAAACAATTTAGGATTATGCAAGAGAGAGAGAGAGAGAGAGAGAGAGAGTAAAGAAAGGTGGGTTTGTTTGTCTGATTCTTTGAATGATTAAGTTTAAGACAAAAATGGAAAGTGAAAACAGCTTAGCAAAAGAAAGCAAGAGATGAGAGTGGACTCTGGAGGATTAGCTTTCATCACGTGTGTTTCGGCTTTTTATTGATGTCCCTCTGTTTTCTATCTTCGTCTGCCATGCCATGTTTGTTAGGCTTTTGCAGACAAATTGATACGAACCCCACATTCTCTTATCAGACCAACAAGCTAATTAAGGCTATTTTTTCTAACTTTTTTGTTTTTTACTGAATTACAAGGCTGTCATATATTCACCTTACATATTTACATCTACACCTAGATCCCACCTCCCCATGGGCTCATGAATCCAAAATGGTGAATTATTTTTTTTTTTAATTGAAGATAAAGAGGATGGAGAAATTATTAGATACTCTGCCCCAAATTTTTTTTTTTTGGGGGACCCAGCCTGTCGTATAAGTGTTTAGATGCATGTAGGGTATAGCTACACGTAAGAATACAAGATACCACCTCCTTTCACATGTGGCCTTTGTGTGGGGCTCGGTGTACGTCTGAGAATAATTGAAAACAAATATATATTTTTGCTTTTTGTCTCAATTTTTTAATAGTAATGATTAGTAATTACCACCTCCTTTCACAAATAATTTTTTTTTTTTATAAAACATAAGAATCATTTTTCTTCCCTGAATGCCCAGTATACTGACACACGGCAAGAAATAGCCAATAGGTGATTTATTAGGTATAAAAAATTGGTCGCTTTTTTACCCAAAAAAAAAAAAGAAAAAAATTTGTAGCTTGTAATGTCTGAAAGTATATATATATATATATATATATATATATGGGTCTGGTTAATGTGTGTCCTAAGGATACACATTAAGTTTTCTATTTTTGGAAACATTTTCTCGGGAATTGAAAAAACTATCATTACTTTTTCAATTCTCGAAAAAAAAATTTTCAAAAATAAAAATTAATGTGTGCCCTAAGGGCACACATTAGTAAAATCCTATATATATATATATATATATACACACACAAGTGAGAGTATAAAAGTGCACTTTAGCTTTTCCTTTTTTTCTTGCAGTCATGAACGTGGTAACTTTATTGTTTATCTACCACAGTAACCACACCGATGCCTTTTAGTCTAATAAATTTTTGGCTACTCGACACGAAATCATGATATCAGGAACAGTTGAATGGTGCAAAGATTGATGAACGAAATTTATGATTTTAATTATAGTTCACGGGTGTCTGTCCTTATTGATTAAAATTCTAAAATATCGGTAGGTGGGTGAGATGTGGCGGTTCTACCCGCCAACTAACCTACCTGTCTTTATTAATATTGGCTGAAATAGTTGAAAAGTTCAGGTTAATTTATTCATCTGTGGCTGAGTTCCAATGTTAAACCATACAGAGTTCAAAAATTATGTTGCGGTGGGCCAGGGAATCACGTGCTTTCTTTGAACAGAGAGACTGGATTTAACTCTACGGGTATTTGATTACTCTCTTGTACGTATAGTTCTCTTGTCTTATACAGGGACTTGATTAGGTATAGTATGTCCAGTATTGGACACAATCAGATAGTATTACGTGTCTAAAAGTGAATATACGTTATCATCTCAACAGGTTTAATATTACTGGACACTGAATTTAAGCCTGACCCCTTATACACTTCAAATTATTGCATGAAATAATTTTTTTGAATATGATCTTTAAGATTCTGATAAAAGTTTTCGAATCCAACATTTTATAAATATCATATTTTAGAAGTTATTACACACGTTTTACACACAATTATATGTACATAAAAAATAAATTTAAAAAATATAATAAAAAAACTTGAAATTATGATCTCGATTAAATCGTGACTTCAAATCATAATTTCAGTTATTTTTTTATTAGTGCACGTAATAAACTCTACCGGTATAAAAATGTACGTGGCGTTCAAGGATCCTCTAGCACTTCGCTCTCATCAATTGCCAATCTTCTGTTGCAGTAGATTGTGTTTGGTTTGCAGGTGTAATAAGCAAGAAAAAGAAAATGCTTTGCGATGGCGTGGTGGAATGTCCATCAAGAATGAGCATTATTCATCAATCACAATCTTTTACATCATATGATTTGGACCTCTATCTGCATATATATATATGCCTGCGTACCTTAAATGAGTTTTGTATACTCTGGTTTTAGAAATTAGAATGATTCAGAAAACTTAACCAGAAAAAGTGACTCATAGAAATAATTAAAAAAAAAATTTAATATGTTTTATTTAGAAAGAAAACTCAAAAACGTAACTTGCTCTTTGAGAGCACGCTAGAGGAGTGGAGTGGACGGTTCGGCAGTAACTGTTGTAATATCATAATTGAAGTTTGTTTTGATACAGTCAAGAGTCAAGTCTTGTGACTCTTGACTTGTCAGCCTGATATGTGCGTGAGCGCGTGACTCAGAAGTCTTCTTTATAGTTTTAACTTTTAAGTAGCGAAACTATTGACCATTTCTGCCATTTACCTGATAAAACTAAGAACCCCAGGAAATCCAGTATTATGTAACCGGAAAATATGGTTGAAGCTAGTTACTGAATGGTCCAAGATGACACTGAATTCGTAATGCGACGAAATAGAGGAATTCTAATACCATTCAAAGAAACATTTGTATTAATAAATAATAAAAAGTCTAATTTTGAAGGGTACAATATAAAGTTATTATATGACAGCTCGCAAATCCTTTAATCCCACATGGATTAATGTTTGATTTCAACTTATGACTTAGTAAGCACAATGAATTTTATTCAAGTTGCAAAGTGTCTTGTAGTTGAATTGACACATTTTCATGTACAAAATATTCAAAAGTTTAGGGAGAAATTGGTTCTAGTTGCGGGTTAGCAACATATATATTTTAATTTTCTCTAAAAAATTAGTACAATATTGTTTTAACTTTTAAAAGAACTTTGAATTATTAATTATATATGTTTCATAAATCCCATGCATCGTCCCGCTCACTTCGCAAATTAAAAATAAAACGCATGAATTATGATCAAACTAGCTTTCTATTAAATTTCTTAATTGTCTTGGGTAGGCTGAAGCTGAACAGAAAGATCCATGGTAGTCTTGGTTCCAACCTACTACATGTGAATATAATACTTGTCTTCCATTTCCTGCCAACTCCCTACTACTACTAGCTTGCCAATGTAGCACAATTTAGTAGAATTGTAACAAAAGAATCATGTCACACAATTATTTATATTAAACAACTTTATAATTAATTCTCTTTTGTTAAGAATAATCATGCACACATTAGTATACTATAAGAAACTTGTGCCCATCAAAAAAAAAGAAAAAAAAGAAAAGAAAAGAAACTTGTGAGAAGATTCCTTTCTAGAAGTTAAGAACATGTACCTGCTTGTGCCAAGAATTATTTGCATATTTCTGGTTGAAATGTTTATTAGTACTTTATAAACTATTACTGAACCTCAATAGATTAACCCTGGTTTTTGTTTATTTTTCCAGATAGGTACTTATCAGATCTATTAGGTTGTACTTAATTTCTTTTCAAATAGTGAACCAGAACAAATAAATTTTCTTGTCTTTGTCTATACAAGGTGGCTTGTGTGATCCGTGTATAGTTGTTCTCCTTATCCTTGAAGTAGACAACTAATTGCAAGTTGGCATCAGAAAGCATAGATAAGGACTGCCAATTATTGAACTAATAATAGAGACAGCTATACTTAAGTTTGCATTTGGGAAGAGCTGAATTTTTCGGCTATCTCTACTTTCTGCTTATCACTACTTTCTGTTTATTTTTGCTATTATTTATGAGTCCCACTGTATTTTTTGATTTATTCATAAGTCTCACTGCACTTTTTGATACTATTCATAATCTTACGATATTATTCAGTTTATTTTTTAACATTTTTTCTACACTTTCAACAAAAAGTTTTTAGTTTCAGTTAAATAAGTTGTTCCAAACGGACACAAGTTTCTGATTAATTTCTTCTGCTGAAGCTACGGATGATAGTGGGACACTTGTCCTAATTAAGAAAACTTTAGAAAACCTATTTGCAACAATAGCTAAACCTTTATGATGCTTAAGTAAGAAATCTCTAAACTCAAATTTTGAAAAAATTATTCAAAAAAAAGAATCCGGAAAAGTAATCAAAATGATAGTGTTTTTCTCCCATACCTTTTCTCTCTTGTTCTTTATATCAAGGTAATTTTAAGGCCATACTTCCTAGATTTTCTCCTGTTACTTAAGTGATGGTATGATTAATGGAAGTAATGTTGTTATTGGAAGACAAAAATCTCAGGATTTGCACTCCTAATTAGGGATCTTCGATTGGTGAGCATAAACTAATAAACTTGTCATATTTGAAGTCTTCGTTACGGACTTATTGACCCCATGTCACGTGACGGTAACGGATAATATCACGTATACCACTAGGGCCTGGATGAAGCTATCATCATGGGCACAACACATTTATTAAAATGCAACTACTCGAACTGCTCAACTCTTGTCAAGCATCATATGAAACGATACAAGAACATCTATCACTAAGCCACACTCCGCAGTAATTAACTCCTTTTCGTGTTGGGAAACTTTCACCCTTTCCCTCACATCCATAATTGAACAAGTTGGGGTCATTCGGGCAATTCTACTTTGAGGATTGATACTAATTAACTTTATGTTTCATTAATTTCCTCCTCTTCCAAAAAAAGAGAGAAGGGAGCAGGAGAAGTGTGATTATTTTTATTTTCCCCCATCGTTTCTTAAGTTGTATACTTGTGGTAACTAATTGCGCACATATGTAACGTTTGTATATGTAGAAAATTGTTGCCTATCTTTAACTTAAGAAAATCCTGCTGTCTCTTTTGAAGTAATCATGAAAGAGTAATGGCCAAATATGCTTAATTATGTCCTCTCTTGATTTTTGAAAGAGCATATGGTTTACCAAATATAAAAGATGGTTCAACATGCATTGCAATTATTGAGAGTCATGTGGTTTTCTGATATTATATATCCAAATTTAGAATGAAAGGAGAAACTAAATTCGAATCCTTCATCTTCGTTTGTTGTAAGGGAAAATAACTCTAGTTAATCACAGAAGTCAAGAACTACCAGTCTTTCCAATGGACATGTCACAGGAGGTTTAAGCCAATACAGAATACAGTATAAATTCCAGTTCAAGAACTCTAAGAGCAACTTGCATTTGCGGGTAGTCTTTAAGCTAGCATAGGATTACTTGTTTACTTGTTTCCACTAGTTTCAAAGGTTCTTTCATCCGAAATCTCAATGCGTATGATTAACATACCTACTGACTTATTATGAGTGTAATATTGGGACCCTATATTACTCAATTATTGAAGCATTTTCTTGCTTGAAATCATTCCTACGTTAGTTGGTTCTATTATCCGTTTATTCTGTGCATATCATGGCTAATCATGTTTTTGACATGTTGGTCCCGTGAGCACTATTTATTGGCCATTTCTAACCACCTGTAAGTGGATGATCTAGTGCTCAAAATTAAAAAACAAGCAATAATAATAATAATAATAATAATAATAATTAATTTAGGCTATATGAAAATAAATAAATACAATTCTAAAGGAGTGGCATGTGGTTGAATCATTAAGCTCCTTTCAAGATCGAGCCCAGAAGCTTGGTGTTAAGATTTAGCCCAAGGTCAATTGGCGTCATCCTTGGTTGAGATTTGGTCCTTCACAACCAGTTGCCATCATCGTCGAGAACGGGGGCGGAGCTAGAAAATTTGGTTTGGGAGGGTCGAGGTTAAACTATCTCGTAGTGAGTCACAATTCAAGAAAAACTCAAAATGCTACATATATGTTTTTGTGCATTGGTTTAATCAATGTAATTCTTATTAGCACTTAAAAAAACTAAATGACCAATTAAGTATCTTCATTTTCCCTTCTAAGTTTCTCTTAGTCCTTTTAACAACCATAAGTTCAAACCATTCAAGAAATTAAATATAAATATAAGAATTACATCTACAGGAAAATATAAAATTTTTAGAATTAAAAATAACAAAATCCTTATAAGCCAATATGAAATTATATATAAAAATACAAGATGACTTTGGTATTTTGAATAAAGCTTATCAATTGGTTTAATAAAAAAAAAAAAAAAAAGAGGAGAAGAATACTCTAGTACTTCTCAAGATCTTAAAGTCATTTTTGCTAGTTTCAAATAAGCTCAGCACTCTTTTTTTAGACAAAATTATAAATTTTATGCAAAGAAAAGAAAGAATACAAAGCCATAAGAATGGCCACAGCAAAATAGAGCAGAAAAAAACAGAGCAGGAAAAATAGCAACATGTGTATTCAGTAACAAAGAGCAACATTTACTAGCAAGTGGCAACAGATGTGGACAACAATCTCAGCTTACAACATAGAGCAATATAATAACAATAAAGAGCAATATCAGCTCACACCAGATCAGAAAAATATATTGAAGCTTGGGAATTGAAAAAGTAAAACTCATAATCAAGCTAATAGTCTGACATGTGAAGGAGTTTTAACAGTAAAGACTAATAATAAATGAGGGAAAATATTAAAAGATGAAAAGCAAGTTTGGAAGGAACACTAAATGTGGACAAATGGGGGGGCCAAATAATTTTTCATGTGGGGGCAGTTCTTAGAAAGATGGTTCAAGTATGCAATTTTACCTATTCTAATTTTTTTTTTTTTTAACTTTTGGGGGTGGGGGGGGGGGGGGGCAGTCACCAATGTAGCTCCGCCCCTGGTCGAGAAGAGAAGCTTGAGATTGAGCTTTTCAGAGTGGTGGCCTCTAGCCAAGAGAGAGAGAGAGAAGGACATGTAACAACAACAGGCTTAAAAGAATTTCAAAATGCAATTAATGCATGCCATCCATATTTCATTGAAAAGAGGTTAAACACGTCTAACTCAATATTATATGAGGTTTTAGACAATAAATTTAATTAATACATTTTCTATGTTTAAATTTCAATTAAATAATATTTATTTAAATATTTATTGTGGGGGCCAGTTAGTCAGGAGGTATTATTAAAGCTGTACGAATTGGGCCTATGGTCCAATCTGAGAATATTAACCAATCCGAAGGTGGTCAAATAAGGTTATAATGGGAATGGTATAAGAAGAAAAATAAAGATCATACGTGATAAGTCCAACACACGTTCGAGGAGAAAAGTCATCTCGAAAACAGGGATCCGAGGTCAGTAAGAATGTCCTATCGTCCCAGACCTTCTTCAAGGTTGCATCACAACTAGGAGTTGGACGTTGGACAAGGGATGAGTAAAGGGAGGCAACAAATATCTTCAAAAACTGCTACCTTCACATTAAATGTCTCCCAACTAATTCTCTGGCCACATTAATGTGGAGGTGATACCTGAACAGTGGCCAAGCAGCCTTATAGTTACTAGCTGATGGTTCTGGGAGGTGTTGGATGGGACAAGAAGGAGTTCCTCGAATCTAACATACACGTGTATGGTGGAGATGACACCAAGATTGTAGTATATAGCATGAGAAGATGGCCTAAAGAAGAAAGAAAAAAGGAATATAAAAAAAGAATGAAGGGATCTTTGTAAAAAGACTGTGAACTCTTGCAACTTTGTTCATCTACAAAATATTATAACATAAGCTCCTCAGGCCGTGCCGAGGACAGATTTTCTTATCTTATTTGTGTTTAATAGTCTTAAATCAACAACTTTTATTGTCTTTCCTCTGGAGTAGAACTGGTTCTTTCACCCACATTCTACAAATTCATTGTTTGGGCTTGTTGGGCTAAAACCCAATCCTATACTGGATCCAATCCAAATTCAGTCCTTACATTTATATTATATTTTTAACTTAAAAAACATTCTTCTTGTATTAAGGTTTTGTTAACATCTATTTTATAATTGAAAATAGTTAATCTGCACTTAATTTTGTTGTGAAATAATTGATTTTAAAAATAATTTTATATTTTTTAAATTTGAAAACTTCTATTTATGTAAAAATTTTTTAACAAGTATTGCTAGTAAAATTTAACCAAAAAAAAAAAAAAAGCATTTGGGGAAACAAAATTTATAATGATAGAGAGAGAGAGGAAAAAAAATATTATTTGTTGTGTAATTGTGTGCAAGATTAAGTGGCTAATTTTGACAATCTATCAAGAGAGAATTTAGTTTACAATACGTCTTGAACTATTATTGAAAATTAATTGTAAATAATGATTTAACATACTTATAAAAAAAATATAAAAAGAATTAATTTAGAGTTTCAATTTTGGTTGGTTTCTATTGACAAAATTTGTAAAGGCCTTCTTACAGGTGGGGGAAGAATACACAATTTATTATTATGATTATTATTTTTTGGGGTGAAACTAGTTAGTAATTACTAATCGGGGGGCCTTAGGCATAGACCTATTTTTTTTTTGAATAAGGCATAGACCTAATTAGGTCCATGAATTGGCCCAAGAGTTAATTATTTGGTCAGGTTGAGTGGATGGATAAAATATTCACAAGATCATCTATCCACTTGACAATCTGGGTTTTAAAAAAAAGATAAACCCATTAATCACCCATCCAACCATCAAATATCACCTGTGACCCCTTGGGTTGGGCCGACTAGTAAAAATATGATTTTATATATATATATATAAAAAGTATAATATGATTTTAGAATAAAAAAATCCACCTTCCCAACCCAATCCAACTCAATTCATTTTCTAAAAAAACCAACTCAATCCAACTTGACTTACTTAAATTGGGCCGAGTTAGTTTCTAGTTTCTACACGTGTAATTGGTTAGTTGGATAAGGTTGAAAATTTCTCAACACAACAATTTCAGACAATTTCAAATTGAGTAAACATAAGGACACAATTTTTTTCACAATTTTACTACATGGCCACTTATAAATAGTAAAGTTATGGATGCATATGGATTGTTTACTTTATTTCCACAACTCACAGATTACCACCTAACAAATTTGTAATAAAATTGTGAAAAAGTTTGTATTAGTCAACCTACTGCTTCATATTGGGTTGTAAAAATCTTTCAAAAGCTGGATTACAGTTCGCAAAAGAATATTAGGAAAAGCGCTGAGTTCCACGTGGCTCTGCTCATGGCGCGAAGCGTCCCAAATTCCGTGCACTCGTCGGTGATCTTACCACGAGCTCAACTCAATTCTTCCCCCACCCAACCTCAATTCTCAGCTCTGCATCATTTCTAAAATTTCCTTTTCCTTCTTTTGTTTTGGAAGATAAAAGAAATGACTTCTCTTGTTGCACACTATCTCCGGCGGCAAATTTATCAAATTTCAGTTCAAATAAACCACAGCAAAGCTAAAAACTGCTTGTATCCGAGTCGTAGAACTCGGTGGTTCAGTAGCGGCACTGAGTCGGCTGGGACCGAGTTCCCCGGAGACAACGCGTACGACCTCTTAGGAGTTTCACAGACCAGCTCATTCGCCGAAATCAAAGCCTCGTTTCACAAACTCGCTAAAGAAACTCACCCGGACCTCGCTGAGTCGAAGAACGATTTCTCTGCTTCTCAGCGGTTTGTGGAAATTCTCGCGGCCTATGAGGTGCTGTGCTCACTGCTCTACCATTCTAATCGCATTATGCCTATTCATATTTGTTTATTATTTGAGTTTCTCTGTTACATGTAGCTGAATTTGAATTTATCAGAGTAAAATTGAATTATTTGAATTGTTTAATTTCTTGGCTTATGAAGTTGAGAATTGATTGACAAAGAGTAGTGCCTTATAGGTACCAAGTATTTTAGGGGACTGAATGTTCAGCTTGAAATTGGTGAACTCCATACATGAATGTTGCAATTTAGATAGCTTGTCTAATACAAATGCACTAGTAAACTAAAGTCAAAATGCATGTTAAGATTATGATTTGTGAGGAAACTCAAGTATCTTAATGTATTATGCACACGCAAATACATTACTCCCAAATTCACTAGAAAACTAAAGTCAAAATGCTGGTCCTTATGCAGTATTACCAAACGAGGAAAATATTGTTCGAATCAACTATTCTTCAGAAATCAATTATTTTACTTTATTTATCATTAGAGCTTGGCTGGGATTACCACAAAACATCTAATGTTTGTGTTGTATTCAGTTATGACTTGATGCTAGATTGGTCTTTGAAATTTTGTCTTTTTTAAAATGCAATGTCATAACAAAATCGTGGTCTGGTGATTGATTTACATTACCTGCATCAATACAAGTACCTCAGTTCCAAGGGATTTTGATTCTAACTTTGGTGTGACACTGACATGTATTTATCTATTTTTTCATACAATGTGAGCCGGAATGAGATGCTGGATTTTTATTTTCCAAAGATTTTTATTATGTCTGGTTTTTTGTCCCCTTTGGCTTCTGTAGTTTTTATATAGTTGAAAGAATCTTCTTGTGATGGAATTCATTTTCATGTCGGTAAGATGTTTACATGGTCAAGACACATTTCTGTGGGCAACGGTACTGTGCTTATGTAGGTCGATGAACCTCTAAGCTAAAATACCTTTTATGCTGTAATGTGCATTTATATTGGGTGATGGTAATGTTCAGTTTTGTGATATGCTTTAACATTACAGGGTATTCTGACTTCACAGAATAATCAATAATGGATTGCAGATTCTTTCGGATTCTGAGAAGAGGACCCATTATGACAGGTATCTGTTATCTCAGAGAAGGTTTATGCAGAAACATTCGCAACAAGGAACAAGAATATCCACATATAAGCCCCATGATGTGACGACATTTAAGCAAATGGAAGTTGTTGAATGGTTAAGGTGGTATAGATTTGCTATAAATGATATAGTGTCAAATAAGAAGGTGGTTGTTGGAACGGGCTATTTTGATGAGCTTGAAAGGGATTTTTATTCTGCCATAAATGCAGCGTACTATGGCCCTGTAATTGATTCAATGGATCTTCTTCCTGACCGCTTTGAAGCTGAGGAGAGATCCGTTTATGAAACTCCTGAGGTTCTGCACTTGGTTTCAGGGCGTGATCTTTTTGGGATGGTCTGCTTGGTCAATAAACTTCCCAAATTATCTTTTTCCTGCAACGAAAAATTAACTTCATTTGCATCTATGGGTTCAGGCATGCGTCCTACATTTGACGATATGAGCATCCACATGAAATCGGATAATGTGGACGATTTTGGAACTCCTTTGATGGAATCTCAGAATGTTACAGATCACACATCAGATGCATATAAAGATCTAGAATTACATATATTTGGGAGGCTGGTTGCTGTGGCTACTAGACTCCCTCCTAAAAGCTATTGTGATGGGGTACAGAATGAAGATGCTCAAGATCAGATACATGTATTTCTTAGTTCACATGAAGATCCATCCATGCATATTAGTGAAGGGTCCTCTATAGATCAGTTTTCTTGTGGTGCAGTTGGATCGAGGATTCCATTGGGAACCATAACTGGACTAGGGGCTGGCCCAGAAGAAGGGTCTTGCTTTGTCTATGATAGCAGTGGTACAAAAACCCATGTGCTTATGAAACATAGAACATTGCTGGTTTGTAAAACTGGTTCCCTTTGGTTCTTATGCTTTTAACTTTACATGCTTCTCAATTTTTAATTTTTGATTTGATTTTGCAATTTTCTCATTGTTGTTTCATATTTGATAAGAGCAAAGGGGATTTGGTCCCTGCATGAATGCTTTCTTGCATATGCTGTGCAGTGCCTATTGTGAATCATTTGCAGCTGATTGAACATGACTTTTTCTACAACTTTACTGGGTTTTGGCATCGTTGACAATAAGAACTATCTTTTGGTGCTCTGATAGCCTCTAATGGAGACAAATACTTGGGTTTCCAATGATCTTTTCTGCAGATAATAGTGTTGAAAGTACTAATTTCGAGCTAGTTGCTCCTTACCTGTATTGATTCATATCATTGCAGGATGCAACTTTTTCTTTTTGGGTAAATAATTAATTGCTTCATGCAAATTGTGAAGAATCATTTGTGAACAGTCAAAAAGGATTACTTGTACAAAAGCTTTTGTTATGTATGTGTGATTAAAAAAATTTGTTTTTTGTTCATTTACAGGTTTTTTGATTGTTTAAAATGCTTTGAACTTTGAGGACCATGCATAACATCTTTTCTGTTACACTTGTTTACAAACTTTTCCTGCAACATTGTTGATTTTGAGTGCCTTTTTCTTTTTTCTCATTGACTTCTTTTATTCCAAGAGAATGTTTGGCATGAGCGTACAATTTATCCACCATTATCTTGCTGGCTGGTCTAGTGATCCCTCATACTAGGGACATCTCTTGTTCTCATTTATGTTTAGATAAATTCATGCCTTAATAAAATTTTGGTGCTAACTTAATATCCACATTTGCTTTTCTAATTGAAATTTGTAAATATACTGTGCCAGATGAGCACTATGTCAAATGAATTGGCAATCTATTGCCTATTTTTATATATTAGTGTATTATTTATTTTGGTCCTCTAAAAAGGAAAAAAAAATATTTTCAGGTTAAGCACATGCACTGGTTTGGAGTGGGAGAAGAAGTTTCTGTGTGTGAATGTAGATGCAGTAGAGCCCGTTTACCCCCAAGCAAGTAAGCTGACATTTCTTAAATCCCTATCACTGGACTCACTACTCAACCAAACTTATTTCTGATCCAATTTTTGGAGCTGGCTAAAAGATATATGCTTTACTCCCATTCCCCTATTGTTTTTATGCCTGTGAGATTTTTTGTCATAGGTTTCACTGAAGGACTTTCATAATCTTTAATAGTTTCTGTCTTCTGTGCAATATCATCTTATGATTTAGTTCATGCATAATTGTTCTTTGTTCCTTATTATTTCTTCATTTTCTTAAGGTTGATGTTACCAGCCAAAACTTACCATGTGTTTTAGTTTTAGTTTTCCAAATTTTATGACAACCAAGCAACATTATTGTTTCTATTGTGATCATTAGCTCTGAGTGTTGTTAATATTACCTTGCTGTTGAAAATGATTTTGGAGGCCAATATGGTGAATTTGGCTTGGACTGTGCTGAGTCTTTGTTTCTTTGTTTGGGCTGGTTTTGTTAGCAGCCACTTTAGATAAATAGTTAGATACACATCAAGTTTAGTTTCATTATACCTTCTTGAAATGGTATAATGCTTCCTTCTTCTGTAATTGAGAGTGCATGACATTAAGGATGAGGCCAAAATAAATCAAACTACTAATTGTTCTCAATTTGAGGTTCATATCTGTATGCCATCAGCAAAATAAATATTTTTGAATATCATGTGTTATTCCGATTCTTGCACTTACCAAATGAAATCCCTTCAAAGAAATCCTAAGTAATACTCCCTGATCATTTAAACTTGCTTACTTCAACAGATTTTGGCTGTTCGAGCCTCGCAGTGCCATGCATGACATTGGTGGTTGGTATGTTGAAACATTCGGCAGAGATAAGAAAGGCCACACAGTCCTATCACAAAGGTATTGGGACGGATTTGATGCAGGTGAAGAATTTGACAAGTAAGTTCATAACATGTAGCCTTAACAAAATCTTGAGTTTTTCTCTGTTTTGCATGTTTTTGTTAACCACTTAACTGTCCAGGGCAGAGGTTTTGCTTCTAAACTTGTTTGGAATCAATTTTGACTTTTATAGGATAACAACCAGACATATAGAGTGAGAATTTTAGAAAGTATTGAAAAATATGGTAATAAATTTAATTTGGTTGTATTCAAGAGATTGGACCTTGGTGAGATGGCAAGTGCCCTCTGTCCAAGCAGTTGTCGTGGGTTCGAGTCTAAGAATCAGCCTCTCTTGGGGTTTGGGGGATACTTCAGTGGTACATTGGGGTTTATACCAAACAAGGCCCCTCCCCATATTTACCTATCCAAAAAGAAAAAAGAAAAAAGAATAAGCCTCTCAAAAATTGGGGGTAAGGCTGTCTACCAACCACCTCTCCTAGACCCCACAGCAGTCTTGTGCACTGGATATAATTTTTTTTTTTTTTTTTTGGATATTCAATAAAGTTTCCATGGACATGCATTTATTGCCCCTGATTTATTATTGCCCTTGTCAAAGATACTTGAAATTTTGAAGTGTACTCACTGTAATTCATTTGTACATGTGCAGGAGGCTCCATCCAGCAATGTATTTGTTTTCTCTTGCATATAGAACTCTAGATCTTGAAGATGCCCAAAGAAGGAAATCAATGGTCAGGGATGCTGTTGAAGGGCAGCTGTATAGAATTCTCAGTTGGTGCAAGAAAATTGTTTAGGATGGATACCACATAACCTTCTGATGCTATAAATGCTTCATTTCTGATCTGAGATGACTATCTGTTGATTAGCATTCATATTCAATTGCACAAGAGTTTCAGGAAGCAGAGTTGCACTGACTGCTATTTATGCAAAAGGAATAATTTTGTACCCTGCTATTGTTGTTAACAAAGGAGCCTTGGGAGATGAAATATAATTGAAGAACAACTTCCAGAATCTTCTGACATTACTAGAAGCAGCTTTCTGACACTATAAACAGTTCAGCTGTCTGCCATGGGAGAACGGTTCGTTTTGAGGTCAAAGAAAGCTTAAGTTTCACTGCTAGTGATTTCTGCACAGTTTATCATCCAGTATCTTGTGTTAGGACTCATAAAGATGATATTTGGGATATATACAGGAAATTGTTATCTTTGTTTTGCTGATAGGATTCCTTGGGTAAGGAATGTACCTGTTCAGGCATTGCAGTTTAGGCATCATAAGAGATCTAATTTCTTGGAAAATCAGCTCGGTTAATGTGGAGAATGAGAAGAGAATAAAACTTTTTTTCTGGTAGGTCATTATCTATCTGGTGGAGGCTAATATTTGAAGGATTCAGTGATATTTAGCTAGAGCTCTGTTATATCTATTTAGGTTTGCCTAGCTATTTCCACGTCTATTTTGTATTTTTCTTTATCATAATAAGCTGAAATGCTTGTTTGAAAGCCTGGGTTATGTTGTCTTTTCTCCATTCATGAATTAAATGTATAGGCAAGTTGTATATTAGACAAATAACGATCAGTACTATTAATCATAACAGTGCTTATGTTTCAAAATCTTGTCCGCCATTTACTTCTTCAACCCTATGGTTATGCTTCCGATTTTTAAACAATGTAAATGTTTCCTTGAAATAATCGGATAAAATTTTAAAAATTAACATCCAGGAAATAGAAATTACTAGGCACAGTTATAATACGAGACTTTATATGATTTGTGCCTCCTTTCTTCTCATTATTTAAGTAGATCCTCCCATTTGCAGTACTGTCCACCTGCTAATGCACGATAAAACCTATCTCTGCAGTAGACTGGTCTTCCATCAGCAGCCTCAGCAGCTGCTGCTGCTAGATCATCGTTAGCCACCACTTCGCCTGGCAATTTAAGCAACTCCTCTTTCCTACAAGATTTACAAGAAACTTTGTAAGGAATAATGGAAGTATGTTACTTCCATAATTAATGCCATTGTTGGAATGCCTATTGTGTTTATACCTTAAGTTGAGCTTTGTGCTGATCTTTGAAGCTGGAATGTCTGATGGGTTTTGTTTTGTGCCAAAGGTGGTTTGAAGGAAATCCTCCACAGGTTTAGCGAAGGTGAAAAGCAATGCTGCTGTGACAAGTAATGCCCCTGTTCCGACTAGTGTCTGTTTCAGAAATTTGATGACTGGCTTAACCTAGAGGCATTAATTTTCCATATGAACTTCTTATTCCATAAAAATAAAATAAAATCATATAACTGTAGTTCACACCACTGTGTTGCCTACCATACTTACATATATGTCCTTGAATTACAGTGTGTGTGTGTGTGTGTGTGAATGTAGTGTTTCCCTGCAGGTAGTCTAGTTTTGCACCGTGACCTGTTCAGGAATTATAGCAATAATTGCTTTCCAAAATAAAAATCCCAGGATTTAATACCTTGTAAGAGCCCAGCAGTCTATCACGAGCCAGGACCTGCATGGTAAGAAAAAACAAACTACTAGTTTTCAGTAGCAGGATATGACATATGATTTCTGTACTAGTTCTCTTTATGATTCTGCTAAGCGGAATGAAAATGAATCCTATGACCTCTTTACCATACTCATTCCATCTTGCTATCAACCAGACTGCTCAATCAATAGGCATCTCTTGAATGATTATAGTTGAAACTTGAAAGTCTTAAAATTGACTAAAAATCCAATTGTTTTTATTTTAGACATGGTTTAAGATTATACACTTGATTTAGACCATCCATTTTGATTCATCCCAGAGCTGTTTGTTGCCATCTGGATTGTACCAATTGAAACAAGTTGGTAAAATGGGATGTTCTAGTGCAAGTAATACCAATAGATGCACATATCTGGGTTTCCATGCATTAGATATTCCCTTTTACCTGGCCTTACATCATTTTTCTACTTAAGAACTTTAAATTGCTTAATATGGTCTGTTGATATTTTTGTGGATTCCAACTATGGTTACTTGCTCGGGATGGGGATGTTCTGTAATCTAAATATTTATCTCTAATGATCCTGCGCATCAAGTAGGAAATTCCAGGCATGCATGCACATAAACTTACATGGCAGAAATCTTATGAAATATTGAACTTTAATGTTAAGCAATGGAAATTCATCTTCAGCAGTGCAAAATCAAAATCCTTAGAATTTCTCAATGTAGAAAGATCTTATACACTTCTGTCACATCCTTGTGTGATTATTTGGCTCTTTTGTAATCATGTATTAAACCTATCTAGCCTGTCTTTTGATAAGCCAAGAATATATTGATCCCTTGTGATAAATTAATCAATTAATTAGCTAAGTTAATTAATTAATTCAATTAACATGCAATAACGCGTGGTAGCACAAACAATTCACCAAATAACTAAATGCAGCGGAAATTAAATTTGACACGGTGATTTGTTTATGAATGGGGAAAACCTCTAAGGCAAAAACCTCACCTTCTGAATTTAAGGTCACCACTCCTGAGAATCCACTATTATCAAAACAAGCGGTTACAAGTAAAAGAATCTCAATACCTTATACTAACCTACAGTTAAACCCTTACCCCAATACCCAATTGGACTTGTTCTGTAGTGACAATCTCTCCTTTTCAATACAAAACTCCTAGTACGTGACTAACTAATCGATGCACGGATCCAAATACGTGACTAACACACCAATCTGAGAAGTATATTGGTTGCAAAATTCTTCAGTTCATCCACACGATGAAGATCAAGAAACTCCTTAGTTACAAAACCTTACGGCGTACAAACGTAGCAGCTTCTCTAAGAAAAATATGAACTAGGGCATATATCTCTAGTCACAATATGCTTGCAACAACAAGTGCAACAACGTTTGCATCTACTTGCATCAAATGAGATGACCCTTAAAATAATCTTTATATATGTTTAGAGTTGTGAGAAAAGAAAACCTAAACACATACACATAAATATGCGTGAAATCAAATCTGAAAAACTGATTTTCATAATTCTCGATAGATACAACTGTCGAACATCACATTTTAAATCTCAATAGATACATCTGTCGAGCTTTAAAATACAGCACTTCTTCACTTGATTCTTGAATAGATTTGTATGATTTCAATACTTGAACTTGAACTCTTGTTCTTGAAGTATTAAACACATCCTAGATCTACCCAGTTACAAATAAAGTACGTTTTGTCAAAGAATTAGCCAATATTAAATGACATATGTTCTTAACATGATTCACATATGTCTTAGCATCTTTTAGTTAAACACTTATTTTTCAGTCAAAGGACTCTTAAGAGGTTGACTAATTCATTTTTTATCGTTTCCTGGCATATTCAGGTTGAGGTCTGATTAAATATTCTGTAGCAGAAACTCATCCTTGCTGCAGATGCCCAGAAACAAGGAACAGAAGTGGCATTATAGCATTCTCCTGTTTCTAGTGATCTCTCTTTTCTCCTCACAAGAAAGAAAGAAAGAAAGAGACTCAGAAAGTTCTAACCTCGGGTGGCTTTACCCACATTTGTCCATCATACCATCCACTCTCTTCATAAGGTATCACTGCTGATAGAAGTCTGTCACCAACATAACTCCATCCCTGCAATATGTATTAAGAATATTAGTGAATGAATTATGATTTTTTTATTTTATTTTAACTTGACAGCTATTAAGAAGTATTGTGAATGCTCAGGGTATGGATGTCTATAATCTGTATATATTGCCACAAGGTCCTCCTAGTTGAGTAGTGCAGAGTAGTGAATTCTTAGACTTCCCAGACCTACTGTTTTATTGTTGTCAGAAACTCAGAATGCAACAGACAATTCTAATGTATTTGTATCATCATTAATACATGGCATTTGTAACTGTCCTCTAAAAATAAGCTCTTTTAAGTGCTTGCTGCTAACTTTCACCCATACACACTAGAAACGAAATGACTGTAACATGAAAAAGAAGAAGAGGATACCAGGTATATTCTTAAGACAATCAATGACACAAGGAAAAGAGTTCCTGTTCCGGCAGCTAACACAAATTTTAGTGGATCCTGCATGGTTGGAATATTTAAATGTAAACATAGATATTAGCAGAAATCTTTTTTCAACAATTAAAATATCTCTTGCTGGATTGTACATTTATTCCCATGTTGGTGTGAAACTATGCTGTTAATTGTCTTTGTGCTTTCAAAATATAAGGTGCTTTGCGGTTTTTGTGACAGTTTTCTTGTCGATATATAATCTTACTCTTGCAGGATTAAAGCTTGCAGCTGCAATTGGCACTCCTAGAACTGTGAAAGTTACTAACCAGAGGCCTCCAAGACGAAGGAAAAAGGGCCTAGGACCAAGTTCGCCCCATGAATATAGGACTCCATCTTTTAGAGATGAGTACTCGTTCACCTATAATGGAAGCAAATTACTGTATATGAATTGATTATGATATATTGCATACAACTCATGATATGGGCTGAATCTTTTGAATTAAGTTTCCTCTACCAAAGACGCACTCCACCCACTAATCATGCTTTTATAACCCTTGTTCATTCCCTTTTCTATATGGTTTCATATTAGTGAGCAATTAGATAGACTTAATTTGTTGTACTGACGGACGGAGTTTACCTCCAAGTAAATTCCTCCAACCCACTAATTGGCAGCTCAAAGTCTCAAACGAACATCTACATGTACTTTAGTCACAAGACTTATATAATAAGTCATGTGACTTTATAAAATAATTTAATGATTAGTGTGATTTAATATATGTAGATGATTTTATGAATTGCCACCTAATGGGTTGGGAGATATTCCTCCAATTTGGAAGAGAACTTGATCCTAACTCCTGTACAGAAACTATATTACAGGTTTACACAACGGTTTAAAGGGTTAGTGTGGCCATATAATTCTTGCAACTTGAATTAGAAAGAAATGATGTATGCCTCACCATTAGGTGATTTTGTCTGTAACATGCAAGGACCATTGAGGAAACCACTTACTGTAACAGGCATATACTCTTTTTTTTCTGGTAACAAGTATGTAGTTTTACAGTGTAAACATACCGGCCTTTGTTCAAAAGGAACCTCGATTTCTGACCCAGGGTCCCAATTCCGACTAGGGAATCCGCTTCTTTCTCCACCTGTTTCATCTTTCAAGGCTTTAACAGAAATTCCCTGACATGGTTTCAATGACCTGTGATACTGAAGGATCAATGAACCATAGCTGCTCCCAAGCTTGACTTGGCTTGAACTGGGAATCAGAGAGCAATACACATTTAGCTTGAGCATTTATGCCCAGAATCTGAACTAAGATAGGTGCAGCACAGGTAATATTCTGAACTAATTTTCAATTCTTGGTTAAATTTGGAGGATGTAGAATCTTAGGCTCAACAGTTAGAGGCTAAGGGGTTGTTTATTTCAGGAACCATGAATTATTTTACGTGGAGGGGAATAATGGATACAAAATGATTTTTGTTGCTTGATTAAGTGGACCAATCTTTGGGCCACGGTGACAAAATAAGTCAGCAATCAGGGGTTGCCATTTCATCGTGGGGTCTATTTAGATGGTTATGTGTACAAGCTTAGAACTGTGCACGTGTTTTTCTTCTATACCATTCGCTTGATGGGCTTAGATGATCCAAATGTTGTGGTCGTTGTGCATAATTTTTGTGGTTTGAAAAAGGAAGGCGCGGGCTTGCTTTTGCAACGCGTCAGCTGTTCTCTTACACTCAAGTTCGAGTATAGTCCTGATGCTTTGCACGTGCTGAGAGCCTGAGAGTGAGTGACCAATGCCAATGGACTTTTCAAATTTTTTTTTTTTAGAGAATCCAATGGACTTTTCAAATGGATGGTAATGTTGTTAGTGTGATACCGACTAATATAATGAAATAGGTTTTCACCAAAAAAAGAAAAGAAAAGAAAAAGGATAAGGTTCTATTATATTTTGTTTAATTTTTATCAATGTTATACTATTTAATATTTTTATTTTGGCTGGCTAGTGTTTACCTTAGGCACGATAACTAGTACACTAGAGAAATCCTTCCCAGTCCTCTTGCTCAAAAATATATATATTTATATAGTTTTTTTAGTTAGAATGCAGAGACACTTTATTTGGGATGTTGTACAAGTGCCATATATGGGTCTTTTTTGCTATATTATATTATAATTTTTTAAAAATTACATGTATCGCCGTATCATACCTATACTCGTATTTGTGTCTGTATTCCTGTGTGTGCATCCTAGGTTTTTAATGAACTATTCTTAGATATCATTACCTCCTTATCACCATTTTATTTGTAATAAAATATTAAGATGATTAAAAAAAAATTGTTTTGGACTAATTTTTTATATCCAACACAAACTCAAGACTGGAAGAATCGGTGTTGCCTCTCGCAGTCCCCGCTAGCGCAAGCGGGTGGGATTGTGGGTAAATAATTGGTCATGACCGAAATTAAATGTATAACTAAAGAGAAAAGGCCTAATCAAGGCAGCCCGCTAGACAAAAATGAGGGTATATAAGCTTACATCATGTTGATACAAATTCCCAAAGCCCAAAATTATTATTTGGGCTTAAGTCTCTTTCATGAAAACCCAAAGGAAAAATTGTGGAAGTTTTGACTTGGAGGGTATTTGAATTTTTCATCACCTAGTTTGGGCTTTATGGGAGGTCTTGCAAACTGGCTTGTAGTCCTTATGGCTTATAAGCATGGATGGGTCTCTTGCGCAGAGAATTTGAACATACAGGAGGGACTCACGCCCAAAAACTCAAATTCGCATTAATGTTTAATTACAATTAATACTCACTGGCTTGTAACTTTATATACATGCATTGATATATTTTTTAAAAAATTATAAATATATGCATATTAAAATACCTGCTTAGGTTGAATGATACTGATGATTATTTTTGTCTTTTGTCAACTTTTTAAAAAACCTTTGCAAAGATTTTATTTGATAGAATATGTTAATTGTCATCATTGATCATTTTATTTTTGAAAAATATAAAATATTCTTTCACTTCTTAACTTAATTTTTGTTATTGTAGTACAATAAAATTATTTCATGTTTACATATTTCAAATAGGATATGAACAACTAATTTTTTAGAACATAATAAAAGATTTTGTTGAAGTTTATATTTGAACTAATAATAAGTTTTTGTAAGAAAATTTGGATTATATTAAGTGGATCATAAATGGTTTCAAATGAGATTTAAATAGAATGGGCTTGAAGTAATTTTAAGGACTTTAAATAGTTTTAAATATGTTAGAAGTTTTACACATTCAAAGTGTTACATAGATCCCGTCTATACCAAAAAACTGATTGGTATTTTAGTCTGATGAAAAAGATGTATTATTAAGAATGGACGCCATAGGTTAAAACTCAAAAAAAAAAAAAAAAAGTGTTACATTGATTTATAATAAATTTTAATTGAGCAATTTATAACTTTTTTCTTAAGATTCACGAATCTATATGTAAAGACATTTGACACGTAGTTAGGCATATAATGACTGGCACAAAATTGAAACTAAATTTAAATCCAAAAACATATGGCATCAAATTAAAGGGAAATTGGAAGGATACTTGGCACAAAATCGGAATAAAATTAGAATTCAATTTGGATGTTTAATTGAACTTTATCTCAATTTTCACTTTAATAAATATAGTATAATATGAAGTGCAAGGTAGTTCTTTTTTATTTCCAAAGATAAGACAAACATATGCAAATTTGTGGAATTAAGATACACAAACTATTATCATTCAACTTAATCTAATTATGTGCTTAGATTGTTTTCTAGCATCATTTTCACAATAGTTGGTACAAGTAGTTATGAAGTTTAAAGCCGAGCATTATCATATTCAATGGATGGAAGTATTATTTGCATGGTATGGCTCATTTTGATTGGTATCACCGTAGTAGTTTGATTAGTATTCTTTGGTTGGATGGGTGATACATGGTTAATGAGTAAAAATTAAGAGTAATGCTACAGCCATGAACTATTTTACAATATTTTTACAAAATGTTGATGTGACCAACTTCTTATTAGTTTTCATCTAGACCCATCATTAATATCACTTTTTTTATTTACCAATAATCACTCACCACATTAGCAATTTATAAAATTTATTGTAAAATAGTTTGTATCTCTAGTGTAGGGATAAGGGTCCCAAGAATATATGTTGGGCCTTGGGCCTTGTCCGAGGACACTTTGTGGTCCGAAGACATATAAACAGTAATAAGGATGTAAGATTCAGAAATCCCTAAGCAAGCTACAAATGAGAAGTCAGGAGAGGGTAAGCTGAGGAAGAACATTTTCTTGGCTAAACGAGGCAGAGGTCAGAAAGTGTGTTTTGTTATTCATGGTGACATTCCAGGAAATTCTATTGATAAAGATATGCGTTATGGACGTATAGGACAAATGGGAGCTAGGAAATATCTAAGGCAAAGTTTCTACCACCACATTGAATGCTCTGCAGCCAACTCTCTGGCCGCATTAATGAGAAAGTGATACCTGAATAGTAGTTATCAGCCTTATAGCTACTCCCTAGAGACTTCAAGAAGGTGTTGATGTGACAGAGATCAAGACTAGCAATCTAACCTACATGTGGAGGGCAGAGATGAAAGTGAAAAGGTAGTATAAAATAGAAGGGAGGCACTGAGAGAAGGGAATCAGAAAATTGAGAAAGAAATACTAGAGCAATAAGAACTGTACTTGTAATCAACTTCAAGAAATATATATAGGAACTGATCTCCTCGGATTGTACCGATGACTATTTTCTTTAGAGAAAACCAATCTGTCTTTACCTTATTATCATTTGGATCCATTATAATTGCTATCCAACTCATTATAGCCTAGTTTTCCAACCTACTCTCTATAAATTCATTGTATTGGGCTTTTTGGGCCTAAATCCTTTTAACTTTTGGACTTAGGACTCAAATCCTGTCCATACATCTAGCATTATTCAAAAATTAATAATATGATTCAAAGGCTACATACGATTGCCATAAATAAATGTCTTTCAAAATTAATAAAACTATCAAATACCAAATCAATAGATGAATGAGTTATATTATTGTGGCCCTCGACTTTTGCAATGTGTAGTAAATACTTGAATCAAAATTAAGAAATTGAATTCACAAATGACACAAAATTAAACTGTAATTTGGAATCTAATTGGATTTTTTTTTTAATTTTAGTTTTGGCTTTAAATATAGGGAAACGTTAATGGATGCTCTAAGAGCATTAGTTTAGGAAATATGAGTAGAAACTTTTCAAGAAAAAAATGTTGTGAAATAAGAGATTATATATAAAACTAAGTGAGAAGAAAACAAAAAATATATATTGATAAACTCTTGTATTCAACTCAAGTAGTCATCCACAATCTTTCTTTTTTTTGGGAATTACACTTTACCCACCTGTGGTTTGTTCCAAATTTAACTTACCCATCCATGGTTTCATTTTTGACACTTTACCCACCTGTGCTTCACTCTGTTACCATTCCGTTACCCACCTCATATTCTGCCGTTACTCTAACAAGTTTCTTATCAAAAACACAACCCACAAAAGATCAAACACACCTCTGTAAAAAAACAAAACACTCCCACGCCTACAGTGCTCACCAGACGATGATCTAGAGGCTACAGTTGTGCGTATATTATAAGGTCCAATTCAATTTGCTTTAGAGTTCAGATAATGAGGTTGAAGATGTACTTGGCTTAGACCTAAATGTTTTATATTTCAAGCAACCAATTGGGCAAGTATCATGTGGTCCACACAAACCACAACAAAGAAAAAGACAATATTCTTAAAAGCTTTTGTTCTGCTTTTTGGGAGATAAAACCATGGAAAGGGAATGTAGAAAAAGGCACAAAACAAATAATATTAGACAAACCCAAGTGCAGCCCTTTTGAACAATGTAAAGAAAAAAACACAAAACCCGGCACTGCAGAAAAAAAGTTTGTGCGCTGCAAAAACTCAGATTTGAACAATTTTTTTTTTAAAAACCCTATGTTTCAAAAATCTACCTAGAATCAGATAAATAGAGCATATTAAAGTAAAAGAAAACCAAACTCGAAGCTAATAAGGAGATGGGTCGATACCCACAAATCAAAAATACTATTTGATGGAGATGAACCTAGACTCTGCCTTGTTCTTCCTCAATGTAGTTGCATGATCAAACCCCAACTAGGTCTCGGTCCAATCTCTTAGGAAAGATGCATTGTAGCCTTTAGATCATCGTCTGGTTAGCACTGTAGGCGTGGGAGTGTGTTTTTTTGAGAGAGGCATGTTTGATCTTTCGTGGGTTGTGTTTTTGATAAGAAACTTATTAGAGTAACAGCAAAATATGAGGTGGGTAACGGAATGGTAACGGAGTGAAGCACAGGTGGGTAAAGTGTTAAAAACGAAACTAAGGGTGGATAAGTTAAATTTGGGACAAACCACAGGTGAGTAAGGTGTAATTTCCTTTTTTTTTTTTGATACAATCCACAATCTTTTTGATATCTCTCTTAAGCAATCCACCCCCCCCCCCCCCCAACACACACACACACATATATATATTCGCTAAACACGCGCGCACACACACACACATATAAACCTTAGGACGCTTGTAGAGTTTATGAGATAAGATTGCAATAATGTGTACAATTATGGGGATATATCCCCTATAGACTTTACACATCTCAAGTAATTATTTCATTGTCCAAACTTTACACATTTCAATCAAACTTTATTTCTAACAAAAAAAAAAAAACTTTTTTTAATAACTTTTTATATTTCTTATTTAAATGGTATCAAAATATCTTTAAAATGATTTATTAACAAGAGATTAAATTCTATAAAGACGTGGTGTAAAACCCATGTTTTACCTCTCCAATCCCAACATTTCACATCATCTTATCACATATTTAAGAATAAACATAATCACACTCAATCAATTCTAATACCCATATATAAATCCAACCAAATTGGGAATCTATCGAGATGTTATTAGGTGTGGTAGGATATATTGAATTTTAAGTAAAATGCTGATGTGGCAATCACTTATTGGATGGTGTAAAACCCATGTTTTACACCCCATCCTTATAGAATTTAATCTCTATTAACAAATACCTTAAAGATACCATTGGTTAATCGGAACTTTTAATTATAAGCAATAAAGCAAATCATCATCATCATTATTGTTATTATTATTATTATTGCACTCATGCATCTTACATTTATTAGTCTGTAATTATGATTGTGCATGTTCAAATTACACCACCACCCCCCCCCCCCCCCCCCCCCCCCCCCCCCCCACGAGTAATGAAAATAAAGGCAAGCTAAATTGAATCTGATCATATGATTAGGATAACCTGGCCCTCGTCAACGCTTGTCCACCATTCTCAAGAGTAAATTATATCGGCACTCTACCAGACAAGCTCCTTTTTAAGCTGTGGATATTGCGTCCCCCATTAGTCATATGATGACAAATCTATACATTTCTAGCTTCTGGTGCGTGGTCACTAATCTCCCACTCGAGTTTCAACAGCGAAAGTAGCAACTTTTTGGGGATTTAGACTGGCTAGATCCGGAAGTAAAATTGAGCTTCTGAGCAAATTTGGCTCTGTTCTCCTTTTTCTGCCTTTTATGGTTTTAATTTCTTTTTTCTTTTTTTGGACGAATTTATAGTTTTATTTTGATCATAAAGCCTAGGTGTGTAGGCATACACCCATGGTTTTAAAAACCGGATTGGGGTAAAACCGGATTAACTTTCTGTTTTGTCCGATTTTGACGGATTTTGGGCATTTTTATCGGACTAGATTGGTATCTGATTCCCGGTTGAATTGGTCCAACCGGGTGGTCTGGTTTTTAAAACCATGCATATACCATAAGCTAGCATACAAGCTAATTCTATTGATTTATTACTTTGTACGAAGAATGTTTGTCAAAGCTTATGTTAGATGCATTACTTTGTAGGAAGAAATTTGGATTTGAGGATTTAAAATCAAGAGATTTGAAAATATAGATTTAACATCACATGATGATGTTAATTTTGAAAATTTTGATCCAATAAAAACACTTACAATATTATAGATTAATTTGAAATGATATCTTACACTTACTCATTTCAAATCCATGTATTAATAAAGCTCAAATCCTTTTACAAGTTTTACAATAATAATAATAAAAAATGTCATTTTATATCATTTTTTTTAGAGATGGGTTCAAGTTACACCTGGTTTAGAGTTACACATTTTCTAAACCATTAGATTTAAGTAGATCCAACGTTCAAAAAAATGCACTCATTAATGTTTATATTCTGGTAAGGATCTCATTTATTATCTTTATTTATAACATTCCATACCTATCTCTAATTCCAAAAATATATATATTTTTCTCTCTGCTCTCTCATTCTCATCCACTACACATTTTTCTCTCCTCCATTGCTCTTCCACCTGCATTTTCATAAGGTTCCACCTCCACAGCTACATAGAATCTGATACAAAAAATCTGAGACAACAAAGTCTAGTGACAACTACTGATTCATTAGAACCGAAGCATGTAGCAATTATTTTGATACATTATCATGTGGAATAGTACGGAGGATATAGAAGCATCACTCCAGGCTATAGACATTTCTGATACATGGTATTAGCTTAAATCTACTACTACACTGGACAATCAATAGTCTAGAATGGAGCATCTCACAAAAACTTAAATAGAGAACTTAACACTACCAGCTAATGAAAAAACAGAAAATAACGTTGGGTAACCATTGGCAATCATATTCATGTCATGTCACACTAAATGATAAGCAAGCAACCATAATAATAATGGTAATGATTTGTATCTTCAAATGCACAATGCTTCACACACAATTGACTTTTGTAATTGAATAATTGTAATGTTTTTTTGAATGAACCAAGACAAATTAATATAACTGAATAATTATTCTGAGGCACATCTTTTTACAAGAAAGTTGCAAAAAGGAAAACTTGATAAGCTTTTTGATAACATAATAGAAAGGACTACCTACCACCTTCAAAAACAAGAAAGAAAAAAAAAAAAAAAGATATTCAGTGTGGTTTATAGTCCAATAATATTACTATATATAGTTCAGCAAATTGAGAAACACAAAATCCTAGTTACGAACAGGAAAACAATCAAGCTCATCAACCAAAAAGACAAAGAAAAAGAGCCTTAACAATTGAATAATAGATTTGATACATCTTGATGAAGCACGAGCTCGTCAGTAAAAGTGAGCAGATGGAATCCCTTGTTGGTGTGAGCGTATGCTCTATAAGGGTCATCGGTGTGGTGCCTGCCACAACGCCTCCGATGCCAAAGTCAGAATAATGAAAACACCTTATGAAATGAAAAACAAGATAAAAAACCAGAATGCTCTCTCAAAGTGTGAATGTATGTCGTACCTTCTGTTGACTGTGTGGGGGCTTTATACATGTGGCTTTAGGGGCTAGCCGTTGTGGTTGTTAATGCTTTCCCAGGTAACGCCTCTGGTCCAATAATGGGACTTTTAAGAGGCTCCCAACGATCTGCCTGGTCGATTTGGTAACTGCCCAGGTCATTGATTGATTGCATTAAATGATTCCCCTGCCTTCGTCAGTGATGACTGGTTTCTTCGTTATTCAGGGCGACTTCGTCATGGATGCTTTCTTCGTCATTAGTGTTAGCTTCGTCTGTGGGATGTAATCTCGTCATTCCCATCAGTTGCCCCCCAGGTTCTGTGGTCGTCTGCGACGTGTCATGACGATCGCGGAAGATGAAAAGTTTTCTTGAGCTGTCTGTGACTCTTGGGGTTCTGTTCTGAATTTAATGCTTAGTGGCGGCACTACACGCGACGTGGCCACGTGGCGCGTGCTGATCCGCGGAGTTAAGGGCATGACTCTTGGGTTTCCCGCTGGTTTTTCAATCATTTTTTGGCCTAAGTTTAAAACTTCTCCTCTTCTAATTTCTTTTACTTTTCGGAAAGCAAAACAAAAACACCCAAACGGTACTCCGAGCGTTTTTCTCGAGACTTCCTTCTTCTTCCAACCGTTGTGCTGTGCCTTGGTGTTTCGCCATTGGAGGTATGTTTTTCCTTACCAGTCTTTTCTTTTTATCTTACTGTAGTGTAGTTTCTGATTCTTTTTTTCTTTTCTTCCTTTTCTTTTGTCGGTCTTTGATTTTCTGGGGATTTCGCTTGTGTTGTCTTTCTTTGCCCTCTGTTTTCTATATTTCCATGGTTGATAGCTTGGAGGTTAGGATAGTTTGCCCATCGATCTCCTTTCTTTTTGCGCGCCTAGGGGGGTCTTTGGGTGTTTTCCCCTTTTTGGAAAATTTTGTGTTTGAGGGCAATTGTCTAAGTGTGGTTTTGGGCGATTTGCTGCCTTTGCTTCGTCAATTGCTTAATTGGTTCGAGGGTATAGTAAGGAGAGGAGTGATGTCTGAGGTTAGGTCTAGCGATCTCGAGACTGGGTTGTCGTCTAATGGCGACCCAGTGGAAGGGGACACAGCCGTCTCTGCTTCTCGGGAGGTTAGGGCTTTTTATGCCCTCAAGGAGGCGTGTGGTTTGGACGCCGAAACTGTGAATAGATTCAAGGATAGGTTCCAGTTTCCGGTGCGGGTTCGTGTCCGTCTACCTAAGGACGAAGATAGGGCCTACCACTTTTTTCCGGGTGAAGTGTGTTTTTATGAGTCAACCTTCTCCTGCGGGCTTAGGCTCCCCGTCCACCCGTTCCTGATGGAACTTTTGGCTCATTTTGGTATTGCTCTAGGACAGCTCATGCCCAATTCGTGGAGGATCGTGATCAACTGTATGCAAATATGGTTGGCCTCTAATGGAGATATGATCAGGATGGGTGAACTCACCTATCTATATCATTTGAAAGAGTCCAAGGAGTGTGGGTATTATGAGTTAGTCCCTTGGGAGAGAAGAACGAGGATTGTCAAGGGTTTACCTTCGTCCTTCAGATATTGGAAGTCGCGCTTTTTCTTTATGTCTGGGGATGATTTCGAGACTCAATCCAGCAGCGATTGGGGCGATATCCCGAGGTTGCTTCGTCGGTGGGGAACCCCGACCTTAGGTGCGTCAGTATTTCTCCCCGTCGTTTTAATTTTGCCACCTCTGAGGCTTTAGTATTGCTAACTCCTTTATTTCCTATTTGGTACAGTTAAGAGACGGCCTAAGCTTAAGAGCAGGCACAAGGAGCGCATTGAAACTGCAATCGGGTACGCTGAGACGATCGAGAATTGGGACGACTTGGTTGATCCCCGGACCCTTGCTTTCTACCACCTCGGTCTTGACCCGTCTCCTTACATTCTTCGTCAAATCAGTATTGAGGGTAAAAAAAGTAAGTATTATCCTCGTTAGTGTTGATTCTTCTCATGTACACTTAGGATTTCCTGTTAAATGTTTTCCTCTTGCAAAGATGACGACCAAATTTAACAAAGACATGTATGCAAAGATGAGGTCCAAAAAGGACGAACCGCTGTCCAATCAGGGTAAGAAAACCGTGTGTGTGATCGGGAAGGGCCCTGCCCCCAATCCCCTTAGCTCCGTCCCTCCCATAGCTTCTGCTACTGAGACGACGAGGACAGCCTCTCCAACCGCGTTAATAGAGGAGATCCCTACTCCAGGCTCCAAAAGGCCACGTGTGACTGGCAAGGAGAAGGAGAAGGCTGATACCCGTTCGTCCACAATATGGGATGATGAAAGGCTGGCCGTGGACAGGGCTCACGAGGTTGTCACTCCAGCGGATTTGAGGGCTCTTTCCGACATGTCACTGAACGAGGTCACGTCTCGTCATGTCCACAAGCTCGTCTAGGTACGGTGTTCTCCTTCCTCTTTTTTTTTTTTTTTTTTTTTTTTTTTTAACTGATGACTTTATGATTTCTTCCAGGTGTTGGGGGAGAGCCTTCATATTACCTCTGAATACCTCACTCACGAGGCCAAGGTGGCGTCTCTGACATCCCGGATGAAGGCTTTAGAGAAAGAAAATTCTGACCTGAAGAAGAATTTGATTGCCTCTATGGACGAGACAACTTCTTTGAAGGAGAAGGTTAAGACACTGGATGACGACCTCAGGGTTGAGCGCAAGTTGACTCAGGAGAAGGATGAGCAGCTTCTTTCCGCCAAGGAGAAACTTATAACCATTGCTGCCAGATCTGTGGAGGCTTTCCAGACTACTGACGAGTATAATACCGTACTCTTCAGTTGGTACTTCAAAGGCTTCGAGCTTCTTAGGAGGTATCTGGTCAAGCATCCTGCTGGGGTCGACATGGAGAGTCTGGACCTGGAGGAGGTGGATAAGGAGATGGCTATGGACGAAGCTGCTCAGTCTTTTGCCCCAGATGGTGATGCCCCTGAGCCTGCTATTGACGCACCTATCGGTGACGATGCTGCTGTTGACACCTGACTTTGTTACTTAAAAAAAAAATTTTGTTTATTTTTGGTGGATGCCCGTCATGTTTTGGGCCCTTTTTTTTTTTTTTTTTGTAAATCTAATTCCGGAACAATTAATTGTTATCTTATTTTGAAACAATGCTTGTGGCCCAGTGTTTATGGGTTTTTAATGAAGCATACTTACTTGTTTAACAGATGTTTTGGCCGAGTTACATTCGTCCATATTTTGCACTTTGCGATCTCTTTATTCGTCAATGATCTGTTACTTGATTGTTTTGACGAGCTTGGATGTAGTTTGAGTGTTGTTTTAATTTGTTGCAAGGTTCTTGTCCCCTTTTTTTTTCTTTCTTTTTGTGTGGATTCGTCAGTAGCCTGAATCCGTCAGACGAGATCTTGTCACTTGCACCTGCTAGAGGATTGTGCCTGTGGTGACTTACATCCGTCAAAGCGGAATCTTGTCACTTAGTCATTTTTCGACGACCTACATCCATTTAAGGAATCTTGTCGCTCAGGCTGCATTAGTGACTTACATCCGTCTTAGCGGAATTTTATCACTTAGCTTTTATAGCCTTTGTACCCGTTACAAGGGTCGTCAGTAACTTACATCCGTCAAGGCGGAATCTTGTTACTTTAGTGTCTTATACCCGTTGGGGTGGTCGTCAATAACTTACATCCGTCGAGGTGGAATCTTGTTACTTAGTTTTTGTATGCCTTATGATTGACTAGACCTGCTTGCACAAAGACATCAGAGGAATAATTCTTTTATTAAATTCAAGAATGAATGCATTCGTCTATTACATTTACTGGTGGTACTTTTTTAAATGCTCAATGTTCCATGGTCGAGGGAGCCTTTGTCCGTCCATGGTTTCTAGGTGGTAACTTCCTTGTCTTGAGTAATGAATGACTCAGTAAGGTCCTTCCCATGTAGGACCCAGCTTTCCTTGGGTAGGGTCTTTAGTTGCAGTGGTGGTCTTGCGCAGGACGAGGTCTCTTATGTCCAGTCGCCTGAGTTTAACCCTCTTATTGTAGTACTCGGCCATCTTTTTCTGAAACTTTGTCATCTTGGTGGATGCGTTGTCTCTTACTTCATCCAGAAAGTCCAGGTTGAGTCGCAGTTCATCGTCATTGAGTCCTTCGTTGAACGTTCCTCTTCTGATGCTTGTTACCCCCACTTCTACTGGGATTACTGCTTTCGTGCCATAGGTAAGCCTGAAGGGGGTCTCTCCTGTCAGGGTTCTGGCTGTGGTTCTGTAAGCCCATAGGACATTAGGTAATTCTTCTGGCCAGGCACCCTTCGCATCGTCCAGCCTAGTTTTGATAATCTTGAGCAGCGTCCGGTTTGTCACTTCTGTCTGTCCATTTGCCTGGGGGTGCCCCGGGGATGAGAACTGATTCTTGATTCCAAGGTTTGAACAGAATTCTCTGAAACCCTGGCTGTCGAACTGCCTCCCATTATCTGATATGATCGTCAAGGGAATCCCGAACCTGCAGATTATGTTCTTCCACACAAAGCTCCGAATTCGAGCATCAGTAATCATTGCTAGAGCCTCTACTTCAACCCACTTTGTGAAATAATCAATAGCAACAAGCAGGAACTTTACCTGACCTTTACCTTGGGATAGTGGGCCGACGATGTCCATTCCCCATTGTGCGAATGGCCATGGGGAGGCTATAGTCGTCAGTCTCTCTGCTGGAAGCCGTTGCACATTCCCGTATCGCTGGCACTTGTCGCACCTCTTGACGATCTCAGCAGCATCTACCTGCATGGTTGGCCAAAAATATCCTGTTCGTACTACCTTGTTCACCAGGGATCTGGGGCCAGCGTGGTCGTCGCAAATTCCTCTGTAGATTTCTTCCAGGATGTATCTAGCTTCTTCTTCGTCGACACACTTCAAGTAAGGCATAGAGAAGCCTCTCTTGTATAAGGCGTCATTAAGGATCGTGAACTTGGCCGCCCTCTTCTTGATCTTTTTAGCTTCCTCCGTGTTCTGAGGGAGGTGCCCGTCCTGGAGGTAGGATATTATGGGTGTCATCCAGCTGTCTGTGCTCTGGATGGTGAATGTTGCAATTTCTTCAATACTGGGGTGTTTTTGGACCTCCATCGCCAGATTTGTGCTAATCTCCCCTTCTTCTGATGATGCTAGTTTCGAGACTTCGTCAGCCCCCATATTCTGACTCCTTGGGATCTGCACAAACTCCACTACATCGAACTCCTGAGTTAGATGTTTCGTCAGCTTGAGGTATTTCTGCATCCTTTCTTCCTTTGCTTCGTACTCTCCCCTAATCTGCCCGATCACTAGCTTTGAGTCACTTTGGATCAACAATTTTTTAGCACCAAGTGCCTTTCCAAGCCTCAGTCCCGTCAGTATCCCCTCGTATTCAGCTTCGTTGTTGGTGGCCGGGAATTTTAGTTGGACCCCATATTTCAGCACTACTCCGTCAGGGGTGGTTATGACGACCCCTACTCCCCCCTTCCTCTAAGCTGACGAACCATCAGTTTGTATTGTCCATCTATCTACCTCGTCGATAATCCTGCCTTCGTCTGGAAGAGTGAACTCTGCGATGAAGTCTGCCAGAGCTTGCACCTTGATCGTCGTTCTGGGATGGTACTTGATGTCAAATTGACTAAGTTCAATCGCCCACTGGACCATTCTTCCTGCTGCTTCGGGCTTGTTCATTGATTTCTTGATTGGTTGGTCCGTCATTACAAGAATGGGATTTGCCTGGAAGTATTGCCTTAGCTTGCGCGAGGCTATTATTAGCGCAAACGTGATCTTTTCGATCCTTGGGTACCTGGACTCAGCTCCTTGGAAGGCTTGGCTGACGTAGTAAACCGGGAGCTGCTTCTTGCCCTCTTCTCTGATTAGGGCTGCACTTACTGCTGAGGCTGACACTGCCAGGTATAAGTATAGGTTTTCCCCTTCTTTGGACGGGCTTAGGAGGGGTGGACTGCTCAGGTAATGCTTTAGTTCCTGGAATGCAGCTTCGCATTCGTCGGTCCAGGCAAAGGCCTGCTTCAAGGTCTTGAAAAAGGGCAGGCATTTGTCTGTAGCCCTAGAAACGAACCTGTTCAAAGCTGCTATTCTTCCTGTGAGTTTTTGAACTTTCTTGACGGTCCTGGGCGACGTCATGTCGATGATGGCTCGCACTTTTTCTGGGTTTGCTTTTATTCCTTTTTGGGACACCATGAATCCCAGGAATTTTCCCGAAACTACCCTAAAGACACACTTACTTGGATTCAACCTCATCTGGTGTGTTTTGAGGGTTGCAAATGTCTCCTTCAGGTCGTCCAGATGTGCGAGCTCTTCTTTACTCTTGACGAGCATATCGTCCACGTACACTTCCATGTTCCTGCCAATTTGTTGGCTGAACATTTTGTTCACCAACCTCTGATACGTAGCCCCGGCATTCTTCAACCCAAAAGGCATTACCTTGTAACAGTAGAGTCCTTGACTTGTGATGAAGGCAGTCTTCTCCTGGTCTTCCTCAGCCATCTTTATCTGGTTGCACCCTGAGAAGGCGTCCATGAATGTCAGCAACTTGTGCCCGGCTGTGGAGTCCACGAGCTGGTCTATTCTTGGTAGAGGGAAGCTGTCCTTTGGGCATGCCTTGTTCAGGTCGGTGAAGTCTACACACATCCTCCATTTCCCGTTTGCTTTCTTTACCAGGACGACATTTGCGAGCCATTCAGGATAATACACCTCCCGGATGAACCCTGCCGTCAGGAGTTTGGTGACTTCCTCTGCAACTGCCTGGTCTCGTTCTGGGGCGAAAGTTCTTCGTCGTTGCTGGACTGGTTTCCGTTCTGGGTCCACATTCAACTTATGCTGGATGACTTCTGGAGATATGCCCGGCATGTCCTCGTGGCTCCATGTGAAAACATCTAGATTCTCTTTGAGGAACCTTATGAGTCTTGCTCTCATCTCGGGGCTCAACGTCGTTCCTATCTTGGTCGTCTTGTTCACTTCTCCTTCTACCAATTCCACCGTCTCCAGGGCCTCTATCCTGTCTTCTTCCTTTTCTTCAATCATCCATGTGTGGTTCTCCTTCCCAGCCAGGACGGCTTGATAGCATTCTCTTGCCAGGACTTGATCTCCTTTCACTTCACCGACACCATTATCTGTTGGGAATTTTACCTTCAAACAGTAGGTTGACGTCGCCGCCTTCCACTTGTTGAGCGTGGGCCTTCCAACGATGACATTGTAGGATGAGGGACAATCTACCACCAGGAAGTCTACTTGCCGGGTTAACTGCACTGGGTAGGTCCCCGCCGTCACTGTCAATGTCATTATACCCCTAGGGTAGACCCTGTCACCGCTGAAGCTGACGAGTGGAGAGTCAAAAGGGCACAGTCTTTTCGGATCTAGTCTCAGCTGCTGGAAGGCTGGGAGGTAGATGATGTCCGCGGAACTGCCATTATCGACGAGGATCCTCTTGGTATTGAACCCTTTTATATTCAGCATTATGACCAAGGGATCGTTGTGGGGCTGCTTCACTCCCATGGCGTCTCCTTCACTGAAGGACATGTCCTGGTATGTTCGTCGGTGCTTGGACGGAGGTATGACATGGACGCTGTTCACCTGTCTCTGGTATGCCTTTTTGAGTGATTTAAATGACCCTTCTGAAAACGGCCCTCCTGTAATCGTGTTTATCTCCCCGATCACCTTATGTGGAGGCTGGGACGGACGGTCGTCATCCCGGGAGATGGATTCATGCTGGATTTTATTGTCGTCCCTGGACTTGCTATATTCTCCTTTCTTCACATATTTCTGTAACTTCCCTTTCCGTATTAACTCCTCTATTTGCTCCTTTAGGTCTCTACAATCTTCCGTGTTATAGCCGTGATCTTTGTGGAACCGACAGTACTTGTTCTTGTCACAGGCATTGGGGGATGAGTGCAATGGTCTGGGCCATTTGAGATAATGCTCATCCTTGATCTGCGTGGAAATTTTGTCAACAGGCATAACCAAAGGAGTAAATCTTACCGTCCGAGAACTTTTATCATCTTTCCTCCTGTTCCCGTCATTGTTCCGACGATCTGGTCGATCTCTCTTCTGCCCCCTACGGTCGTCTTCCCTCTTGTCCTTGTCGCCTGGCTTCTCAGCATCCTTTATGGCAGCTAAAGTATCTTCAGCATTCATGTACTTCTGTGCCTTCAGGAGCATTTCCGCCATCGTTTTTGGTGGATTCTTTGCGAGGGAGGCCACGAGATCTCTGGACCTCAGCCCCGCCTTGAAGGTCATCAGCTACACCTTGTCATCGGCTTCGTCCACCTCCAGAGTTTCCCGGGTGAATCGTTTGACATATGACCTCAAAGTTTCCTTCTCTCCCTGTCTTATGGTGAGTAAGTAGTCTGCCGACCTCTTTGGACGTTGCCCCCCTATGAAATGGCGCAAGAAGGCACTACTTAATTGATCGAAGTTGTCTATAAACGAGGTCGGCAACTTCGTAAACCATTCTCTTGCAGCTCCTTTGAGGTTGGTTGGGAAGGAACGACACAGTATCTCGTCAGGTGGTTGTTGAAGACCTAGGGTCGTCTTAAAGGTATTAAGATGATCCTGAGGGTCTTTGAGTCCGTTGAATGGCTCAAGTTGAGGTAAGCGAAACTTTGACGGTACAGGGCATTCAAGTACCGCTGCGGTGAAAGGAGAATCCGTAGCCCTTACCATTTTGTCTACGCTTCGGTCCGTCTTCTCCTTAATGGCGCTCCTCAGTTCGTCCATCTCCTTCCTCATTTCTCGAAGGAGATCTGAGTTCTGTTCGTCCGGAGTAGTTGGCCTTTGAGGGGTACCTCTCCTGTGGCTATCCCCTTCTCCCTCCAAGTTACCCTTGGACCGGCTTTCGTCCTGTTGAGCCTGTTGAACCTGCTGGAGTCGTAGCTTCATTTCCTGGTTTTGTTTGGTAAGTTCCTCAATGGTGGCTGCAAGGGCTTGAACTTGCTGGGCCAAGGCTGCTGAATCTGGGTTGGATTCCATCTGAATGTAGAGAGTTAATGGAAACCACGTTTTCAAATATGAATCTGAAAATGTCGTTCCCACAGACGGTGCCAAACTGATGAAGCACGAGCTCGTCAGTAAAAGTGAGCAGATGGAATCCCTTGTTGGTGTGAGCGTATGCTCTATAAGGGTCACCGGTGTGGTGCTTGCCACAACGCCTCCGATGCCAAAGTCAGAATAATGAAAACACCTTTATGAAATGAAAAACAAGATAAAAAACCAAAATGCTCTCTCAAAGTGTCGTACCTTTTGTTGACTGTGTGGGGGCTTTATACATGTGGCTTTAAGGGCTAGCCGTTGTGGTTGTTAATGCTTTCCCAGGTAACGCCTCTGGTCCAATAATGGGACTTTTAAGAGGCTCCCAACGGTCTGCCTGGTCGATTTGGTAACTGCCCAGGTCATTGATTGACTGCATTGAATGACTCCCCTGCCTTCGTCAGTGATGACTGGTTTCTTCGTTATTCAGGGCGACTTCGTCATGGATGCTTTCTTTGTCATTAGTGTTAGCTTCGTCTGTGGGATGTAATCTCGTCATTCCCATCACATCTCGATAAGAATCTGGTAACATTTTAAAATAAAATAAGTGTTACCGATTTCAGTCAAAGTTTATCAGATTATATATTTGTATTTGTATCCAAATTTTAAAGGAAAAATTCTTTATTTCATATTCAGATTCCCTATTTATGTTTGGATACGGTAGTTGTAATGTTAGGAATCAGAGATGTCTATTGTCAAGAACTAAAACCAAGAAGCTTCTAGGTTGCTTCTTGTAAAATTATGATATAACTGCTATTATGATAGTGCTTCTTGTTAGGAACCAGAGATGCTTCTATATCCTCCGTACCATTCCACATGATAATGTATCAAAATAATTGCTACATGCTTCGGTTCTAATGAATCAGTAGTTGTCATTAGACTTTGTTGTCTTAGATTTTTTGTATCAGATTCTATGTGGCTGTGAAGGTAGAACCTTATGAAAATGGAGGTGGAAGAGCAATGGAGGAGAGAGAAACGTGTAGTGGATGAGAAAGAGAGAGCAGAGAGAAAAATATACCTATTTTTGGGATTAGAGATAGGTATGCAATGTTATAAATAAGGATAATAAATGAAATCCTTATCAGAATATCAGCATTAATGAGTGCATTTTTTTGACCGTTGGATCTACATAAATCCAATGGTTTAAAAAATGTGTAACTCTAAAAGAGTTACACCAGGTGTAACTTAAACCTATCTCTTTTTTTTTTTTTTTTTTTTTTTACAAGATAAAAATTCTACTCTAACATAATTTAAGTGTATATGTGTGTGAAACTCCCTTCTAAAGACTTGAACTCCGGCCCTTGCCCCCCCCCCCCACACCCCACAAACATTTATACTTGTGAAGTGACCAATCCATCGCACCAAAGGTACGTGGTGGTATTTTATACCATATTAAAGTCAATTAAAATTTAAAATAAAAGATTGAAATCTAAATTCTTCTTTATAAATTTCTTTTTCTAAACCAATAATAAGTGACTTTTTTTTATGGGAATAATAATAATGTGACTTTGTGTTGGAGGCTATTGATTTAACAACATGTCGACATAGTTATAAAAACTGTATCAAAGATAGATCCGGCTGAAGAGTTGGTTCACTGGTTCATTGATTCAACTAGTAATTCATTGGTTGAATTGTAGGTTTATTTATTAATTAAATAATATATTTTATAATTATAAAAAGCAACTAAAATAAAATAAAAATACTCCATTTAGATAAATTAATAAATTATAATTGTAGGGACTAGGGCCCAAAATAATGTATTGGGCCTTGGGCCTTGTCCGAGGAGGAGTAAATAGTTATTAAGGGATTCCCAATAAAAGTCTCATAAGCAGAAAATGAATGGAAGGTGATCCGAGGAGGAATCCCTCCTCGGATACGACGAATGTAGTTCAAGTGTGTACTCTAGCAATAGAAATGTGCCCCATGAACATGCGAAAGGGAAGGAAACTCAAAATATCTAAGGAAAAGCTGCTACCACTGCATTAAATGCATTGCAGCTACTTTTCTGACCGCATTTATGTGGAGAAGACCTCTGAACAGTGCTGCCTTGGCTACCACAACTCATAGAAGGCTGAAAGGGGTGTCTGATGGGACGGACACTCAAGTAAGGATTCAGATGATCAACAAGTATAGGATCAAGATGATCAGAAATGAGCTATATAATGAGGGAGACCCCCCATGAGAAGGGGATCAAAAAACAGAGAGAGAAAAAATAGTATAACAATCTAAAATCATTCTGATGTCCAAGAGTGAATCATTATAGGCAAGTTTATCCTCCTCGGACCGAAAGTTTATCCTTTATTTGTGTTTGATCGTTATGCAATTCAATACTAGCCGTTGTCCAGCTTATTAGGACCTAGTTCTTTGACTTATTCTCTACAAATTCATTATATTGGGCTCATTGGACCAATACTCATACATTTTGGGCTTAGGCTGCAAATTGTGACCCTACAATTGGCGCCGTCTGTGGGAAGAACTTGTGCCTCAGTGAGTGCAATGGTTAAATATGGTGGGATCAGGTCCACACCAAGCAGGTCCACACCAAACGGAGCCTGCAGGTTCTCAACGGCAAGACAACTTTCTTAATCTTGAACGGGAAAGAGATCGGGACAAACATCGAAAGGGTAGCGTGCGTACTGCCCATACAAGCAAAAACCATTCTAGGGTGGGAAGTCATGTATCCTAAAAGCAGGACGGTAATAAAGCCCTACAATAGGAGGTTGACGACTTAAAAAAAAAACTACGTCGTGCGCAACGGAAGCGGTCCCCTTCCAGTTCAGATACTAGTGATGAAGGGGATGACAATCATAGGCAAAGGTCAAGAACTCCACCAAGTGAGACCTTTTCTTATGTGGAAAAGCACCACCACAAACGCAAACACAAAAGTCCGTCCCGTAAAGGCCTAGTGAACGACGCCATGAGCAAGGCCTTGGATCGGATCTCTAAGTCACCCTTCACACGCAAGATAGAAGGGGCTAAGCTCCCTCGGCGATTCCATCAACCTACTTTCGCTATGTACAATGGTCGAACGAACCCCGTAGAGCATGTAAGCCAGTTTAACCAGATGATGGCCGTCCATTCCAAAGACGAGGCTTTGATGTGCAAAGTATTTCCGTCCAGCTTGGGAGTAGTGGCGATGAGATGGTTTGATGGCCTCAGGCCAAATTCCATAGGTTCCTTTAAGCAACTGACCCAGGCCTTTGGCTCTCGCTTCATCACGAGTAGCAGGGTTCCTCGGCCCTTGGATTCTCTATTGTCTTTGTCCATGCGAGAAGGGAAGACCCTGAAAGCCTACTTGGACAGGTATTGGGAGATATATAATGAGATAAAGGGTGACTATGACGACGTCGCCATCAGCACTTTCAAGAGCGGCCTCCCACCTGAGCATGGTTTAAGAAAATCCCTAACAGGAAAGCCTGTCACCAGCCTGCGCCAACTCATGGACCGGATCGACAAGTATAAAAGGGTTGAAGAAGACCAGCAGTTGGGTAAAGGTAAAGCAAAGGTTGTCCCTCATGAGAGGAGAGACTTCAGGTCGGACCGATTTAACAACAACAACCGACCGAGGAGAGACTTTGCAGGGTAATCCGGACCTACCGACGCACAGGCAGTTAGTGTTGTGTTCCTTGATCCAGTACATCAGGTTCTGGAGAAGATAAAAAATGAGTCATTCTTCAAATGGACAAATAAGATGGCAGGAGACCCCATGAAGCACAACCAAAACCTGTATTGCCAATACTACCAAGAACCGGGGCACACCACCGAGGACTGCAGGAACTTAAGGAATCACTTGGAACAGCTAGTCCGAGAGGGAAAATTAAGGCACCTCTTACATCATTCCAATGGTCAACAAGGACAGGCGAATCTTGAGTCCCGAAGAGACACCTTCTTAAGACCTCCTATAGGCACGATAAATGTCATTCTTGCTGCTCTGGGAAGGACCAGCTCTTGTCCTTCCAGAGTAATGTCTGTGGCTCGGCTATCCACCGAGGACGACGATCAGGAGTCCAAAAAGGCCAAGAAGGAGGCCTCACCAATGCTGGGCTTCTCGGACGAAGATAAGATCGGAACCATCCAACCCCATAACGATGCTCTGGTAGTCACACTCAGGATTGGAGGATATGATGTGAAGAGAGTGCTGGTAGATCAGGGCAGTGCTGTGGAAGTAATGTACCCCGACTTGTACAAGGGGCTGAACTGAAGATCCGAGGACCTAATGGCGTACGATTCCCCTCTGGTAAGTTTTGAGGGAAAGACCGTTACTCCAAGGGGCCAGATCAAACTACCCATACAAATCGGTTCGAACGTGGTGGAGGTGGATTTCATTGTAGTTGACGCTTATTCACCCTACACAACTATTGTGGCTAGACCTTGGCTTCATGCCATAAGAGCTGCCTCTTCTACCCTACACCAAAAGGTGAAGTACCCGTCGGAGGGCCAGGTTAAAGAGATTGTGGGGAATCAGACCATGGCCAGACAGTGCATGGTGGCTGCCATCTCACGCCAACCCAATGCTGAGTCCTCGGCCTCTACTGAAAGGAGCTTATAGCAATCAGCCACCCCGGCATTGCCCGGTAATGAATCCACCGAGGAGGCAAAATGCGAGGATCTAGAAAAGGTAGCTGTTGGCGTTGATCCAAAAAAGTTCTTTCAAGTCGGCTCGGAACTACCTCCCCAAGAGAAAGAAGAGCTAATTGGGTTTCTCAGAGAAAACGTGGATGTATTTGCGTGGGACGCCTATGAGGCCCCAGAGGTTGATCCGAGCTTCATCTGCCACCACCTAAACGTTAACCTATCCATTACTCCCAAGAAGCAACCACCTCGGCGCCTGTCGAAGGAGCATGCTAACGGTGTTAGGGACGAGGTGATGAAGCTTAAAAAAGCAGGGGCTATCAAGGAAGTTTTTTACCCTGAGTGGTTAGCCAATACTATAGTGGTAAAGAAGAAGAGCGGAAAATGGCGAGTTTGTGTAGACTTCACGAATCTAAATAAAGCCTACCCAAAAGATCCATTCCCTATGCCTCAAATAGATCAGTTGATAGATGCGACCGTGGGCCATTCTCGGATGAGCTTCTTAGATGTCTTTCAAGGATATCATCAGATACCACTGGCCGCAGACGACCAAGAAAAGACATCTTTTGTCACTCCCATTGGAAACTACCACTACAAGGTGATGCCTTTTGGTTTGAAAAACGTAGGGTCCACCTACCAGAGAATGATAACCAGAATGTTTGAGCCGCAGCTGGGTAAGAGCATTGAAGTCTATATAGATGACATGGTGGTAAAGAGTAAAGTGGTGTCTGAACACGTGAGAGACCTCGGGGACATCTTTGAAATTCTAAGGAAACACAAACTACGTCTCAACGCATCCAAATGTTCATTTGGGGTAGGATCAGGAAAATTCTTTAGGCTATATGGTGACCCACAGGGGGATCGAGGTCAGTCCCGATCAAATCAGGGCTATCAACAGCTTACAACCGCCTCGAAATCCCAAGGAGGTCCAAAGGCTTACTGGCATGATTGCAGCCTTAAACCGTTTTATTTCTCGGTCGGCAGACAGGTGCAGACCTTTCTTCCTCTTGATGAATAAATGGAAGGTATTTGAGTGGACCGAGGAATGTGCTTTGGCCTTCCAACAACTTAAAGAATATTTATCTCGGCCACCAATCATATCCAGTCCCGAGGCCGATGAGGTTTTGTTCGCCTACATCGCTGTGGCCCATCATGTAGTAAGCCTAGTGCTAATACGAGTGGACGACAACGTACAACGACCAGTTTATTATGTAAGCAAATTGTTGCATAAAGCCGAGATCCATTATTTGCCACTAGAAAAGGCCATCTTGGCAGTGGTTCAAGCTACACGAAAGCTTCCCCATTACTTCCAGGCACACACAATTATCGTTCTAACCCAGCTTCCACTCAGGTCCATACTCCGAAGTGCTAATTATACAGGGAGAATTGCTAAGTGGGGCACAATTCTAGGGGCTTTTGACATCAAGTACATGCCTCGTACCTCCGTTAAAGGCCGAGTCCTTGCAGATCTAGTGGCTGAATTCGCTGAACCCTCATTAGAAGAATAAACAGAAACGCAAGACATGGATGAAAAATTACTTGGCACAATCTCTCTACAAGGGCCCACATGCTGGAAAGTATATGTTGATGGCGCAGCGAACCAAAGGGGCTCTGGAGTAGGGCTAGTTCTGATTTCCCCTGAAAGGATTACCATTGAAAAATTGCTAAGATTGGTTTCTCGGCCACGAATAATGAGGCTGAATATGAGGCCCTATTGGAGGGGATGTCCATGGTTCAGAAACTAGGCGGAAAAGCAGTAAACATGTTCTCGGACTCAAGATTGATAGTTGGCCAAGTGAATGGGGAATTAGAAGTAAGGGACGAAAGAATGCAAGGATACTTAGACCAAGTTAAACGCCTACAGTCACATTTCGATACTTTTAACTTACTGCATATCCCTAGAAGTGGAAACACACATGCCGACTCCTTGGCCACACTTGCCACCTCCTCGGCTCAAAGTTTACCTCGGATCATCCTCGTGGAAGATTTATACAAACCCTCAGTAACGAAGAGAGAAATGATCCATGTCCATTAGGTCAGAGTGGGACCTAGCTGGATGGACCCTCTAGTACTATTCCTGAAGGAAGACATCTTGCTCGAAGAGAAGACCGAGGTTGACAAGATACGAAGAAAAGCTCCTCGGTTCTGGTTATCCGAGGACTAGAAGTTGTATAAATGTTCCTTTTCTGGACCATACTTGCTCTGCGTACATCTTGAGGCCTCAAAACTAATTCTAAAGGAATTACACGAAAGGATTTGTGGAAGCCACACAGGAGGCAGGTCCTTATCTCATAGGGCCATCACCCAAGGCTACTGGTGGCCAAACATGCAGAAAGAAGCACATGAATACGTAAAGAAGTGTGACCAGTGTCAGAGGTTTGCGCCAAACATACATCAATCGGGAGGGATCCTCAATTCACTGTTCAGCCTTTGGCCATTTGCTCAGTAGGGCTTGGATATCGTCGGGCCTGGATATCGTTGGGCCCTTTCCCAAGGCAGCAGGGAACAAAAGATATCTGCTCGTCAGCACTGACTACTTTACTAAATGGGTTGAAACTGAACCTTTATCGAATATTAGAGACGTGGATGCCAAAAAGTTCGTATGGAAAAACATTGTCACCCGGTTTAGGGTCCCTCAATCCCTCATCTCGGACAATGGTCTTCAGTTCGATAGTAAGGCTTTCAGGAGGTACTGTGGTGAATTGGGAATCACTAATAGATATTCTACCCCGGCCTACCCCTAGGGGAATAGGCAAGCTGAGGCTGTTAATAAGGTCATAGTGAATGGACTTAAGAAGAGGTTAGATGATACGAAGGGGAGATGAGTGGAAGAATTGCCACACGTCCATTGGGCGTATCAAACCACACCTTGCAGATCAACAGGAGAGACCCCCTTTTCGATGACTTACGGGGCCGAGGCTGTTATTCCTCTAGAAATGGGCTTTCCAATGCTAAAAACCAACTCATTCTGCCCGAGCAGCAACAATGAGCTGCTAGAGAAAAGTTTAGATCTTATTGAAGAAAGAAGGGAAAGGGCAATGGTCTAGTTGGCGTACTACCAACACAAACTCAAGCAAGATTATGATGCCAAAGTAAAGCTAAGGCCACTAGTGCCTGGTGACTTAGTGTTGAGGAAAGTTCTGGGCACTGTAAAAAACTCAGTATGGGGAAAGCTAGGACCAAATTGGGAAGGACCATATCGTGTCACCTCAGTGGCTGGTATAGGGGCATATTTTCTAGAAGATTTAGATGAACATGTAATATCACGCCCTTGGAATGTAAACAACCTGAAAAGGTACTATTATTAATGAAAATTTCCTTTCTCAATAAGTTCTTTTGTTATTGTGCTTCTTGTCTCTCAATCTATTCAAGTATTAAACAGAACCTAAGTTCTGCATGGCTCCTCGGACCACAGGCTTAGGGAAAATTAATTGCTTTTAACATCTATTCAAGTGTTAAATAGAACCTAAGTCCTGCATGGCTCCTCGGACCACAGGCTTAGGGGAAATTAATTGCTTTTGACATCTATTCAAGTGTTAAATAGAACCTAAGTCCTGCATGGCTCCTCAAACCACAGGCTTAGGGGAAATTAATTGCTTTTGACGTCTATTCAAGTGTTAAACAGAACCAAGTCCTGCATGGCTCCTCGGACCATAGGCTTAAGGGAAATTAATTACTTTTGACATCTATTCAAGTGTTAAACAGAACCTAAGTCTTGTATGGCTCCTCGGACCACAGGCTTAGGGGAAATTAATTGCTTTTGACATCTATTTAAGTATTAAACAGAACCTAAGTCCTGCATGGCTCCTCGAACCACAGGCTTAGGAGAAATTAATAACTTTTGATATTTACTCAAGTGTTAAACAGAACCTAAGTCGTACATGGCTCCTCGGAACACAGGCTTAGGGGAAATTAATGACTTTTGACATCTATTCAAGTATTAAATAGAACCTAAGTCTTACATGGCTCCTAGGACCACAGGCTTAGGGGAAATTAACTACTTCTGATAACTGTTCAAATAATAAACAAATCTTAAAATATGTCAGGTCTTTCGAACCACATATGGGGGTGAAATTAATACTGAAAGGCATATACGTAAATGTTTAAATAGAACTTGAAGCCAAAACAGACTCAAGGCAAATTTAAACTTATATTTATGTGCAATATACAGACTGTCTTCCACTTTTGTTCTCTTTCACATGATATAAGTCTATGCATGTCAGTCTTCATTACCTAAGATTCAATACACAACTTTACTCTTGACACTTAGTCAGATTATTAAGCAGCGTATTATTGTAAACTTCAATTAAAGGCACAATAACATCAGTTCAAAGCTATGTAATAAAAATTTAAATTACATAAGGCAAAAGAACAAAAGATGAAATGAAGAACATTCTCATTAAGTAATAAAGATAGTACATTGTACGCATGGACATAGTGTCTTTTTCAAAAGAATTTTTACTACAAAGGGAGTTACAAAAAGAAATCCTAAGGGCTAAGCTTCAGCAGGAGGGGCAGGAGGATCTTCCTTTTGGCTTAGTTGAGAAGTAGGAATATCCTTGGCCTGGGGATCAGCTCCCTGAGTCTCGGCCTCTGCTTCCTTCTCCTTGGCAGTATCCTTTGACTTGGCAGAGAGCTTCTTCCCTTTGCCTTTGCCTTTACCCTTCTCCCCTTCAGCCCCCTGGCCTTGGTCGCTGGCCTGGCTAGATCCCTTCATAATTTCAGCTAGAGGGAGGGCATCTGGGATAGCCAAAGGCTGCTCGGAAGATTCTAGGGCATGGGTAGGAGGAGAAGAGATAAGAGCAGGGACTTCACGAATCTCTGGATGGTAGTAAACACTTTCAGGCAACCTCCAAACAGAATCTGCAAGGACTCCCGCAACGGTCAGGGCCTTATCCCATGTCACGTTGCTATAGCCCCTGCACACCTCTAATAGCTCCTCGGTAAGCCTTACTTGTGTTTCCTCCATAACAAGCTGGTATGAAGCTCTCTTCTCAGCCTCGGTTGCTTCCCTGGCCAGCTGAGCTTCTTCCTTGGCTTTTTGCAACGCGGCTTTGAGATCTAAGACCAACTGTCTCTTAGTGGCTAGATTTATCTCAGTCACGTGCAGCTTCTGGCGTTGATCCTCAGCTTGCCTCTCCACAGTTTTCAGACCGGCCTCGGCACTCAAACGAGCTGAATGCGCCTCCTTTAGCTTCTCTGCCAGTTCATATTGTTCCTGTTTAACAGCCCCCAATGTTTTCTCAGTCTCGGCACGAGAGAGGGCCTCAGCATCGACCTGTTTACGAGCGTCACGGTATCACTCCTTGGCCACAAAAATTTGCTGAGTAATCTGCCCAAAGTTCACAAAAACAATATGAGTAAAAAACAAAAATATGATTTAGCATTTATGTCCAAAAAGGGACAAGTTGCTTTATCATAGCAAGGTCCTTCTTCAGGGACAAGAAGAGATCATTCTGTGAGAAGCGCCTGTAAGCGTCCATATCCTTGGGGAGGAGTATGGGCTGCTCCAGGGTTTCAGCTATGTACCCGGCCCGACCCCTCTGATATTCTCGAACCGAGGTGTTCCAAGGAATTGGTGCCCCATCCACCTCAAGCCAAGGGCTCCATGTGCGCTGTGTCATGCGCACTTCAGCCCTATTCTACTCCTCCTAGCTATCCACGGACTGGGACCTCTTGTCCCAAAGCTCTTGGATCACCTTTTGATGCTTTGTCCCTTTCCGAGGACCCATCTCGCCTTCCTCGAGCGTCTCGGCTGGCCTTTTCTTCTTCAAGTCAGGGTTAGGCTTTAGGCCGAGGTCGGTAGGGACTTGTGGAGGGGGAGGGGGGAGATTGGAGGGAACTTGGGACTTAGGGGCTACCTTCGATGTTGACTCCTTACCCTTGGCGGCTATGAGTTCTCTTAGACTCTTATTGCCCTTGTTCAAGGCCATACTATCTTCCTCTTCGTCGGAGGAGTTATCCGGGCAGGCGATCACAAGAATGGGAGTGCGAACATCGGAATTCCTGTCTGACTCACCCTCGGCGTCCGAGAGGTTAATTAAAGGAGCCTTCGGATTGTTTTCCTCTTCGAAATGGAATTTGTCTATCTCCTCCTCTAATGAGAGACGAGATGAGGCAATCTCCTCTTCAAGAAATGCTACTGCTTCAGGAAGGTTTTGTGGAAGCGGTTGTGCAGCTGGTGGAAGGTTTTGTGGAATTGGCAAGGCAACTGGGGGAAGATCCCTTTGAGCCAAAAATCCTGGCTTAGAGACATTAATCTGAGCTAACCTTGAACTTCCGGCCCTTATTGCTTGGCCTATGTCTTGGAAGGTGCGAGACAGAGGCTCATAATCCAAGATTAGGTGAGCGGCTCACAGTTGTCCGTCCTCGCTCACAAAAATCTCTAACCTCAGAAGGTAATTAAAAGCCTGGACATTAGTAAAATTGAGCCTCGGAGCAACGTGATTTTTATCTGCAAAACATTCGAGAAGAAAATCATGGTCAGATCGTCAAAAAAGAATATTTTTTACCAAAAGAAGATGAAGTGTCAAGTAAAAAGAGTAAAGCTAAAAGGCTAAGTCCCCTTCCAAAGGGACTGATCCTAAAGGTACCACACCTGGATCTCCTGCCTGAGTTGGACAATGAAGACCGTTGTTCCATTCCCCTGAGGCAATCAGGTAGTCATCCTTCATACCCTTATTGGATTTGGGGAGACAGGATATCAGCCTGATGTCCTCAGACCGGGATTTGAGGTAGTAACCCGCATCAGCGAGCTTGTGGCACTCGTACATGTGAACCACATCGTGCCACATGAGCCCTAAGCCCATCTGCTCGTTCAAGATGTCTACGTAGTCGAAGACCCTAAATAGGTTGGGGGCGCACTGGTAGGGGGTCAATCTATGGTTAATCAAATAGTCTCTGGTTATCCTACCCATGGGAAGCGTCATTCCTCCCTCTATGAAAGCAATCATGGGAATGACAACTTGACCCACATCCCTATCAGTCAGTATTCAGTCCGAGGGACAATATTCTAAAACCACCCCCTATGGGATATAGTACTTAGCCCTAAAACCCTCCATATTGGTCGATGTGTCTACTAAATGCTTGAACCTACCCCTCTAGATAAACTGAGAGGCCGATGAGAAAGGCCGAGAGGAAAAAGGGTAATATAAAGAAATGAAGACTTACGGGTACTTGTATGTTAATCTCTGAAACTTTCAGAGATTTTTCGAAAACTTCTTACAGGTAATGGCTATGAAGACTTAAGAGTTTAATGCGTTTGGTGAAGACTGGGCGCTGGAGTTCTCTAAAGATTTTGAAGATTTGTAAAAAAGAAAAAGGGGTTCCTTCAAGGTTTTATATAGAAGGAGAAGATGGGTGAGAGTACTCCCGCTCAAAATACTAGAAGAAATGTCAGCCATTGGATCTGCGTTTCACCGTTGGATGCGGGGGACATAAAGCCGCCTAGAGTAATTAATAACGCCTCATAGACTACAAAGCGTCAGTAACAATTATAAGGCATGTAGAACCACATTCTCACATGTGTAAATCAAAAAATCAGTTGATCTTATCTCTTAAAAATCAAAACCCCACTTTTTCTCCTCGGATGGGAGGGAAAAATCAGAATTTTGAGGGGCTATTGTAGGGATTAGGGCCCAAAATAATGTATTGGGCCTTGGGCCTTGTCCGAGGACATTGACAAGTCCGAGGATGAGTAAATAGTTATTAAGGGATTCCCAGTAAAAGTCTCATAAGCGGGAAATGAATGGAAGGTGATCCGAGGAGGAATCCCTCCTCGGATACGATGAATGTAGTTCAATTGTGTACTTTAGCAATAGAAATGTGCCCCATGAACATGCGAGAGGGAAGGAAACTCAAAATATCTAAGGAAAAGCTGCTACCACCGCATTAAATGCATTGCAGCTACTTTTCTGGCCGCATTTATGTGGAGAAGATCTCTGAACAGTGCTGCCTTGGTTACCACAACTCATAGAAGGCTGAAAGGGGTGTCTAATGGAACAAGCACTCAAGTAAGGACTCAGATGATCAACAAGTATAGGATCAAGATGATTAGAAAGGAGCTATATAATAAAGAAAACCCCCCCATGAGAAGGGGATCAGAAAACAGAGAGAGAAAAAATAGTATAACAATCTAAAATCATTCTGATGTCCAAGAGTGAATCATTATAGGCAAGTTTAACCTCCTCGGACCGAAAGTTTATTGGTATCAGTATCCTTTATTTGTATTTGATCGTCATGCAATTCAATACTAGCCGTTGTCCAGCTTATTAGGACCTAGTTCTTTGACCCATTCTCTACAAATTCATTGTATTGGGCTTATTGGACCAAGACTCATACATTTTGGGCTTGGGCCGCAAATTGTGACCCTACAATAATAATAAATTATTAAATCATATGACATAAGTTAAAGAAAAAAAAAACACATCATCCATATAAATCATCCAATAACTAAGTTATATAGTCCAAAAGTCTTGAAACAACATATTTCATAGAAATTCAAAATAAAATTTTAGTTTGATCATTAAATCCTAGAGATTACACATCTGTGAGATGTTGGAGTAGGCCGTAGGATTGCTTTCTAACTTTTAGTCCGGCAAATTTTGACTATTTTAGTGTAGAAGTTCTTTCATTTATTTTATTTTTTTATTTTTTATAAGTTCATCTTTTTATCACCTGCTATAATTTTATTTCTATCTCTTTATCTCCTTAGTCTCAACTCTCATCTCATGGCATAACTTTTACTTTATCTCTTTAATTTTTAATCTTTATCGCTTTATGTCTTTATTAGATTAATTTTTTTTCAATCTTTAGTAGTTTAGTAAATGCACACGGTAGTATTTTTTTTTTTTTTTTATCCGCAAGTTAAAAAGATTAATTTGTGCAATCTGTCAGTTTAACTTGGTTTGATAATGAGTCATTGCATATTCAGTATTTTACATCAAACTATTCCAGAAAATGCTTTGGTTCACAATTTAACAGGTGGTTTGGTACGGTTTTTATAACTATGCTTAATGAGGCTCGTGAAAATATAAATAAATAGTGGGTTCCAGTTTACTCAACTGGTAAAGTCTCTGATGATTAAATAAGAGATATGAGGTTTAATTCTCACCTACACAAAAAACCGCTTGGTATCTTAGTCTATTAATAAATAACATAATTATAAAAAATAGATGTCATAAGTTGAAACTCTATCTAATTTTTTTAATTTATTTATATAAGTAAATAAAAAGCATAAATGTGTGTTGAGGTCAAAAAATTCGTGACACCCAGACCCAAGGAAACAATATAAATGGGCCAATCTCATGACAAGTAATCATAAAAGGGATGAATTCACCACAAAGAAAAAGGACAGTAAGCCCAAAAGTTTTGAAGCCCAAAAACCCATGAAAAGAAAAGACTTAGCCTTTCAGGATCAGGGAGTCGAGGAGAGTCCAGCAGAAAGAGCTGGGTCAGGATCCCCAAGGGCTACCAAAGTCTCGGGATCCCTGTGACACACAGCACAGCTGAGGTAGGATGGAGACAACTCGAAAGGGGTGCCACGAAATACAAGAAACGAAGAACATGTGTGTCCTTCTCAAGCACCCAGTGGTGCAGCAAAGAACCAGAAAGCTTGGAAAATGACAATTCATGAACAAAAAAGCCAGTACCTCGGGAAACCCAAAATGAAGAACTATAAGGGGAAGTGCCTAAGAAAACCTTCAACCTAGCAGAAAAGGATTCCGATTACTTGGGAAAAATGACAAGAAAAGGGACAGCCAAAAACTGAAAAGGTAAAAAAGCCAAAAGCTGAGGTCAGCTACCTAAGGGTGCCTTGGAATGGAAAGTTAGCAAGGGACTTTCAGGGAGACAACACCAAAAGGAGAAAATTGTGAAGAATAAGGAAAAGACTAGCCCTCTGAGTGACTGGCACAGTGCAAGCTCTGGTGCCTAGGGGAGCAAAAGAGAGAAGTTAGTGGTACTCCAGAACCTTACCAGGACATTATAAAAGGGGAAGGCAGCCAGCGTTGAAAGGGGCAATCGGGCAGCAGTGAACCATAACAGAATCACTAAGAAAACTCTGTTGAAACTTAGAGAAAGTAATAAAAAAGAGAAAAATACTCCTAGTATCCGAATACAACCACTATAGAACATACTCGGATTCAAAGAGATTCAAACTTTGCAAGTCTTGGAGGCTTGAATAGCCATCTAAGTCTGTAATTTTTGAGTTTATTTGGACCTTGTAACACGTCTTAGTGAGCGCATTGTAATCCATAATTAAGAAAATAATCAAATAATTTCATATCCACCTGGGGATCCCTAACAGTTATTGTGTATTTCTTTTTTTCCTTGTTGCTTTGTTTTCCTTTTGCTGTTACTCTTGCTGTTGAATATATATATATATATATATATATATATATATATATATATATATATATATTCTTGCTTGCTAGTGCATCTTCGTTGTAGGACCCTTGCCCTGTGCACCACTTGGTTTGTAAAGCAGCCCATTTAGTTGCGGTGAACCAAGCTCAGTCCACCCAAACACAAGTATTTGGCCCACGATCCTTGGGCCTGGGAGCTAAGAAAAAAGGCACCCACACAATGTGCAATAGGTAAACTTCGAGTTATTCCAGGTCTTATCCTGTGGGCAAGATTTCTTTGTTATAAATGTGCAAGTCATTAAGGCGACTTGAAATTTCTAAAATTGGTGATCCAACCAAAAGGATATGTCATTGACTCATTATACTCAGGTTACCCTATATATATTTTTTTTATTTTTTTTATTTTTTACAAGATAGAATTCTATTCTAGCCTAATCTAAGTGTATATGTATGTGAAATTCCCTCCTGGAGACTTGAACTCCGACTCTTGCCCCCCAGACCCCACACCCTACAAGCACTTATACTTGTAGAGTGACCATCGTTTTAAGGGTGTGCGGTAGTTACACTATATTTAATATCTATACAACAGATACGAAATAAATAAACTACCAAATACTGCAAGCCGTTTACCAAAAAGAAACATATACTGCAAGGCAAATTATTATGTGGGCGGGCTATGACCATATGATTTTGAGTGAATGAGCTAATGAGATTGGGTTTTTTCATAAAGAGGAAACTTAAATGTGCTTTCAATTTCATTTTCAAACTGCTCTAGTATTCATAATCATACATTATAGCGTTGCGTTCATAATATTTTTATAAGATCTTTTTTAGTTGATGAATAAAAAGATTATGACTCTTATAAAAAAAAAATTATATTTTAAATCTTACTTACATAAAAAATAAAAAATAAATAAAAAAAATCAATTGATATTTTGGATTGATGATAAAAAAAATTCTTATAAAATGGAATTGATAAATTCAAAATCTTATTGTATTTATTTTTTTAAAAAAAAATTACTAGATCTGTGTCAAGTGAGTAGAACATTCATCTCTTTGATGAAATACGAGTAACTGATTATCTAAGGGAAAGACACATGGCCCGCATGCATGGCATAACCACTTGCATGTTAAGCTGCACTAGTCATTGACAAAATAAAACGCACTTGCATGTTAAGCACTAGTCATTTATTACAAAATAAAACGGATAGTTCATACACAGAAGCAGCCGTTGGATTACTAGGATCGGGTACCTTTTAATGCTTAGTTTAACTGTTCCTAAAGAAAAAAGAAAAGAAAAGAAAAGAAAGGATGATAAAAATTTTTATTTAATTTTAGGATTCAATAAGTTAACTTCCGGGTTATTCCCGTGGTGGCGGTGGACTGACTTATTGGTAAGATTTCTTTGGTAATAGAATTATAGAAAGTGACTGGAAATTTCTAAATTTTGTGATCCCAACCAAAAGGACACGCCATTGACTCATTATACTCAGGGTAGACTCAATACAACAGATACGAAATAAATAAACCTACCAAATACTGCAACCCAAATTATTCTGTGGGCGGGCTATGACTATTGTATGACTCTATGAGCGGATGAGCCAATTAGCAGTTAACCGCGTTTTTTCAGAAAGAGGAAACCAAACGAGTTTTCAATTTCATTTTCAAACTCTTGTAGCTAGTAAATTATTATTTGTTTTAATTTAAACCTAATATTTAAATTAGTTTTAGCTTATTAATAATGGTCAATAACAATTTATAATTTAAAATTTGTTGAGAAAGTATGGTAAAAATGTTGTGGACATAACATTTCTCATATAGTAATACGATATGTAGATAATATTTTTACAATATTTTCACAATAAATCTTAAATAGTAGGTTATTGGGACAAAAAAGTAATCTAAGCGGTAAGTTTAAATTTAAACCAATAACAACTAACCAACTATAATTTGTTGTGAAAGTATTATGAAATGACTTCTCATAGTAATCCTCTCATGAATACATAAGAAATCTTATATCTACAATATTTTCACAACAAATTTTAAGTGATAGATTATTATTGGTAATAAGTGATAAAAAAAAAAATTTAAATTAAAACCTGCTATGAAAATACTGTAGACGTAGGGTCTGTTTGGATACAACTTATTTTGCCGGTTTGGATACACGTCTGCATTTTCAAACGCGCGTTTTTTTTTTTTTTTTTTTTTTTAACTGCAATTATTGACTTTCAGAGACAAAAATCACTGTTCATGAACAGTGCATGCACTGTTTACACACTGTGCATACACTATTCACGCATTTAAAAATATTCAAAATGGGTCTCATGGTACTATTTACACATTTAAAAATTATTTTGCTATAGTATTTTCAATTTTCAATTTCCAATTTCAATAAAAATAAGTTGTATTCAAACGTAACCTTATATACAATTTCACTCCTGTTTAAGAAGGCAATGAAAATCCTACAAAGTTTGGTAATAGTCGTAAAAGAAAAGTCATTGAATCCCGTTGTCGAAGAAGATTCCCGCCGTGTTGTACAACAGTTGCCATGATGATCTCTTCTCTTTAATTCCCTGTCTCTCTTTCTCTAACACTCAGAGTTGTGACCCACCAACCCCCAACGCCAAAACCAACATATATATAAACTAAAACGGTCTCAAAGAGAAAAAACAGAAACCAATACTAAAAATAAACAGAGCTTCGCGTTTTTGAATTAATCATACTGGATACTAAATATGAAAGGGAAAAGCGGGAAAGGAAATTGGAACCTGAGCCTGAGCCTGAAGGCGAACAGGCTAGGGTTACCGTCTGTCATTCTCTTATGCTCCTTCTTCTTCCTCGCTGGCTTCTACGCCTCCGCTCTCTTCTCTCTGGTCTCTGTGCAGGACATTTCTGGTGCTAGGCCAAGGTCGAGGCTACTCGATTCGGTCAACGAGGAGGAGAGCCACTACAATTTGTTGAACTCTGGAGAGACCGGTGACGATTCTATCACTTCAATTCCCTTTCAGGTACTCGATTTTATGCTCTTTCTATTTAGTTTTAAAAATAGTTCAGTTGGGTTAGAATTTTAAACTGATTCTTTCTGTGATGCATTTTTATGGTTTTGAAAGAGATCATAGAAAAAAAAAAAAAAAAAACTGTGCTTGTAGCAAAAATTAATTTGTACTTATTTGTTGTTCAGAAAGAGTACTTTTAGGCTTTTAGCTAATACTGTAAACTTTTTTGTTTTTTTAATAATTTATTTGCAACTATGAATAGGTATTGAGCTGGAGACCAAGGGCTCTATATTTTCCAAATTTTGCAACAGCAGAACAGTGTGAAAGCATAATAAAATTGGCCGAGCCGCGACTTAGACCGTCGACAGTGGCTTTAAGACCAGGAGAAACTGCAGATAACACCCAGGGAATTAGAACAAGGTACCTTCTCTGTGTTTGTTTGTGTGCGTGTGAAGTCTGAGGCAGTATTTTTATTATAATATATACTGTTACCATACTTCTATTTTTATATTAGATTATTAGGCATTTCAAGATGACCATTTTATTGATATTATAATTAAAGGGTGATTGAGATAATAAATAGAGTAAATAAGTAGAGTCAGTGGTTAATTTTATGTTTTTAACTTATCTCTCTTCTTCTCAATGAATGAATTAATGAAATTCAAGTAATTATCTTCAAACTTCTTCTCTTCAATATTGAAGCACTGCTAATTGCAACTTCTTCTTCTTCTTCTTCTTTTTTTTTTTTTTTTTTTTGTTTTAGTATTATTATTTATAATAATCATGAGATCATCATCATCATCTTCATCATCGGCTGGTTTACTATACAATTAAATATAATTTTTGTTGTACTGGTAATTAAATTTGTGTACATGGGCATTGGTGATCATGGGTTTAAGAAGTTTCTCAATTTTAAGAACAAGAGTGATTATGTTGATGAGAAATTCTATTGATAGCTAATGCTTGCTTTCGAACAGCTCTGGCGTGTTTATCAGTGCTTCTGAAGACAAAACTTTGGACTTCATTGAGGGAAAAATTGCGAGGGCAACAATGCTTCCCAGGATCCATGGAGAGGTACTAGTCATTGTATTATCATCGTCATCATCATTACTCTCTTTCCAATTTCCATCTCTCTTGGTTAGAAGATAAAACTATTGTGTGTGGTTTTCAATTTGATTGGCCTGAGGTTTTTATATTTTATGATAACCAATTTTTGTTAATGCTCATCTATAAATTCAAAGTGAAATATTCATTTAATGAAACTTTTATTTATTAAAAAATTCGAAGTAAAAGACATGAAAGTTTGTTGCAGGAATATCTTCTGATAATTGTGACTAACGAAGAATTTTTGAAGATAAAGACAAAAATGCTAACACAATGTATCCATGGAAGCATGGACAATGCTTTCTTTTCTTCTTCTCTCTATTCTTTTCCTTGCCATGGAGAAGAAGATTTCTTGATGCTACCCTGCACTTAGTGACAAATTTAGTTGCAGATATTGGTTCCTTATGCATCTCACATTGTACCTTTTAAGTTCTTTTTTTGAACCATCCAATTTTATTGATTCTCAGCGAAACTTGCAGATATACAACTCATTACATCACTGTGTTGCCCCAATTGTATTGGTATCTTTGAGATCTCTCTCTCTCTTTCTTCCTGCCACTACCCAATTTTATAGTACCTGAAAAGAGTTTCTTATGTTGTCCTCGTATTTTCAGTTTCTACTCTACCCTCTCTCTCTCTCTTTTGGTAGCAAGAAAAAGATATGGCAGGTTTTTATGGTAAATGAAATTGACTTAGTTCATGAATAAGATTGGAACATATCTGAATCATTTAAATGAAAATCTCCTGACTTTCTTTTTTGTTTCCAATTTCATTAGTGTATTCTGATCCAATGCAAGCTATCACTAACTTGTTCAAAATCACCAGTGCTGGAATACTGATATTATCTTCTATGCTTTTGCTATTATCTTCTTTTATCTTATATACAAATGTATGAATGATCTAAATTTCCTTACCTAGGAAATTCTTATATTTAAATTCCATGTTTCTCTTTTTTCGTTGAAGTAGTTAACCTTTTATTTCAGGGCAATTTTAAAATTGTCTGAGGATATCACCATGTTTCAGGCATTCAACATCTTGCGCTATGAGATTGGGCAGTTGTATAAATCTCATTATGATGCATTCAATCCTGCTGAGTATGGCCCACAGAAGAGCCAAAGGGTACATTCTAAGCAAAAAGCATAGGTTTTTGTTTGTCATTATTTGTTTCTTAAGCAAATTTCCGTGTTAGATTGAAAAAAATTATAAGCAAATTTCCATGTTATACTCTATAATATATAAGTAGAAGGAAATTGCATTTCAGTTTTGGGCTGACAGCAAAGGTGGTGATGCTGCATCATTTTACATGATTGTCTTCTGAAAGAGAGTTTGAGGGGAAGAAAAAAATTATGGGATTTGCTCCATGTGACCTGCTGGACAATGAAACATCCATTCTCTAGGATTTATGTAACAAGGAACAGCTCTTCTCATTATTTTTCTAAAATTAACATATTTCTTTCTCAAACAGAATGTATGTTTTGTTTCTTTGGAAAGAAAGAAAATTGCAAGAAAAGAATATTTTGCACTTTAATTTCCATAAAAATGGGAGGAACTTAAATTATAAAAATATTCAGATAGAACTTATATCACTAGGACGTTAAGTTTAGGTTTTACTGACAACAGAACTTTCACCTCCAATCACATGAATTCGCTGTGAGTTTATAAATCTTGGCTTCATACACTTGACAACCTTAATGATCTGCTTTATCAGTAAATTTTTATTTAATTAATAAAACTGTGTTTTACTTGTTTAAACCAAATGAACATCATACACTCACAATTGTGTATAGTTTCATATATTCAGTGTTTCTTCATTGCTTGTTACATTTGACATGCTTTGTTCCAGTTCTTCTTCTTCTTTTAAATTTACTTACTATAACTACAGAAACATGTGTTTGGATAGAGTATGCTAAGTGTTGATCACATCTTGATCTTTTGAATATGAATTACTTGATATAAATATTAAGGTGTTTATGATTCTAAAGAATTGTAACATTTATCTTAACCCTCATACAGATGGCTTCTTTCTTGTTGTATTTATCTGATGTTGACAAGGGAGGGGAAACTATGTTCCCATTTGAGGTAAGATCAAGACCTCTGTTGTCACTTTTTAGTTTTTTTTTAGAGTGGGGGTGGGGGGGGAATGAAATTTTGACCTTATTGTTAATTATTCTATGCATGATTTTTCGTATTTCTCCCCTTTTGGGGGTTAATGTATATATCCTGTGCTCTGACATGCAGAATGGCTTAAATATGGACGGAAGCTACGATTTCAAAGACTGTATTGGTTTGAAAGTGAAGCCACGGAAAGGGGATGGACTTCTATTTTATTCAACGTTTCCAAATGCTACAATTGATCCGGTCAGTAACATCATTATCATTAGCACCATTATCATTAGACAGTCCATTGTTTCTTAATCAGGAAAATCATCCTTATCAATAGAGATTAGCCGAATTTTAAACTACTAAAAAGTTTGTAGAATACCTCATTCTGCCAAATTGTGGCTACGTTCAAACTTTTCCTCTTACGTTGCCTTTACATACGTAGATTCTTGCAAATGTCTACAGTTAGAAACCTTCTCCAGATTCCCAAAACCTTTAATTAATTATTGGGTAAATTACATTTTAACTTATATTTTAGGGGTGGTTTCAAATTGAACCCTATAGTTTTAAATGTTTCAAATTAAACCCTAAGGTTTAAGACTATTACAATCTTATGATTTTACTAGTTTCAAATCAAACCCTAGACACTTATTCATATCAATTTAAACCCTGGACACTTTCATTTTGATGTGGGGGTTTGATTTTTGAATTTGATTGGGGGTTTAAATTAATACGATTTCAAAAGTGAGTGTTTGATTTGAAACTAAAGTTTGGTGTTTGATTTGAAACTAAGGAAACTATAATTTTGAATTTGTAACAGTTTTAAACCTCAGGATATAATTTATAACTTTTAAAACTATAGGGAGGGTGAGGTTGCGAGTTCAAAACCCACTAGGTGTAGCATCATCATTTGTGGGTTCAAATCTTACTTTTTCTTTTTTATGGTGAAGCATAATCAATTGTTGGACACATAGTAGCTCGATGGATATGAAAACCTTATATTAGAAGCGCTGTTAAATTTTGTAGCTATTAAAACCAATTACTAGGGCCTTAACACTATTGTTTACATTCATAATTGCATGAATTATACCTGCTGTTTGTTGGCTTCTAGTAGAATTCATAAATTGAAAACTTTGGCAGATGTCACTTCATGGCAGCTGCCCTGTGATCAAAGGTGTAAAATGGGTGGCTACAAAGTGGATCAGGGATGAAGAACAAAATGATTAAATATTTGTACCTGCAATCTGCTTGTATTTCTAAATTTTGTTTTGCCTGAGTATTTGGCAGCTCTCTTGTAGTATTATTAGAGGGATTAATTTGAAATTAATAATTTCTCATGTTACACCAGCCAATTGGCCCTATAAGTAAATGATTCTTTTATATAGGTAGTCTTCATTTAGAAGAAGTGCAAGCTTAACCCAAAACTGAGCTAGTTTGGGTTGGGACTTTGGGATTTTGAGCCTCGGTTGGGTCCAGGATCCTAGGTTGAAATTTCAAGCCTGATTTAGGATCGAGTTGGACTTGGTTTAGGTCTACAATTCAAGCCGCAATTGAAACTTGATGCGACCATGTATGTGCTATGCACATACCTATTTACCACCTCCTCCTTTCCTTTTTATTTTTTTGGTGCAGTCTCTTTGGTGTCTAAATTAACAAGCTTGATTGATCAACCGTAACAATACAACATAAGCACGACGGCAAACACAAAAAAGCGACCAGGCCTATTACCATCTCCCTCTTCTGCTAATCGGATTGAGAATTGAAGGTCAGATATAGAAATAGGGCCCATCTTATTACACCTAAAAGCCCATTGGACTAAGGCTGTTGAATTAGCTTCTCTTATATAAAGAAACACACCAACAAGTGGCAACAACTATGGTCTTCAGCACGTTACATTTTCCACAATGGGGAGCTAAGGTCCATTAGGGCTTCACTAACCCTATGTTTCAAAGTTTTGAGAGAGAGGAGAATAGAGGGAAGGAGAGTAGTGGAGAGGAGAGTAGAGGGGAATGGTTATCCTCCACCTTATTTGGATGTTTTTAAAATTAAGTAATGCTATGTTTGGAAGTTTTGAGAGACAGGAGAGTAGAGGGGAGTAGAGGGAAGGAGAGTAGTGGAGAGGAGAGTAGAGGGGAATGGCTATCCTCCACCTTATTTGGATGTTTTTAAAATTAAGGGGGGAATAATTAATCTTTTCATTTGTAATTTTGTTAATATGGTAAAGGTAAATTTGATAATTCATTTGGTCAAGCATTTTTATGCTCCACTCTCCCTTCAAATCTCTCCAATTTGGGGGAATTAAAAATGAGGGATTGGAAGGAGTTCAAACCCCTCCAAATCCCTCCCCCTCATTCCTTAAAAAACTTTCAAACAAGGTAATTGAATTACTCTCCCTCCCTTTACTCTACTTCCCCTCCTTTTTTAAACTCCCAAACAGGTCATAAGGGGAAGGAAAATAATTAATCTTTTCATTTGTAATTTTGTTAATATGGTAAGAATAAATTTGATAATTCATTTGGTCAAGCATTTTTATGCTCCACTCTTCCTCCAAATCTCTCCAATTTTGGGGAATTAAAAATGAGGGGTTGGAAGTAGTTCAAACCCCTCCAAATCTCTCCCCCTCCTTCCTTAAAAAACATCCAAACAAAGTATTTAAATTACTCTCCCTCCCTCTACTCAACTCCCCCTCCTTCCCCCAACAACCAAACAAGATATTTAAATCTCCCTCTCTCTCTCTCTCTCAATTTTGAAAACCCAAACCCTACCTACCACATCCACAGTCGCTTAGCAACACTTGCAAAATTCACTCATAATAAAGTAATAATTAATTCTCTCAATATATATACACACAATCGATCAATCCTACGAAAAGTGTACAAGACGAGACTTTAAATTGTCAATTTGGAACAGTAAAAAGGTGTTATTATATCTATGATCTCAAAAACAGTTAACCTCATCATGACTTCCTTGCAAATCATTATTCATAAGCAATCACCTGTTTCAATAAATGCCCCAAAAATGACACAAGCTCGTCTAGCAGTGAAAAATGAACTGCATTACAAAATTCTGGTCCAGTAATTGAAGAGATTTCTGGCCTATATTGGCTGTGGCAGGTACCTCTTAATGCAAAAATATCATCCTTCTTGCAACTTCTACTCCATTTACTACGCAATGAGGGCAATATAAGTTCTCTCAGGACCATTATAGGAATTAAGTTCAACTCATTCATACACAGTAACCCAAAAAAATAAATAAATAAATAAATCACCAAAGCAAAGCCTCCACCTCCTGAGTCACTCAAGGTCCACTGCTGGAGAATTGGAATAAATGCATGATGCAAATCTTCATATTGCTCGAGGCAGTGATAGTATGATTTTTACCATATAAGCAATTAGAACTGAAGGGCAATGAGTCTCCCTCTAAGACCTGTACGGCGACGAGTCTCCTTCCGGATCAATACTGACCTAGTAATCACCATGTTAGTCTTTTTGTATACTCCTGACTAACCAGCTGGGGTACTGGCACTGCCTGGAAAATAGAATCTTAGAATTAAATTTTGAAAACGTTCAGGCTCAAAAGAGACTTCAAATTGGTGCCAGTAGACAAGTAGCAATTTCCTTTTCAGACTCCTTTAGAGTTGAATGTTGGTTTTGTTTTTTTATTTTTTTCTTCTCCTTTTTGTTCCCTCCTATATCGGTATACACCTCATTGAAGTATCAGCGGAATCCTGAACCCAAAAAATCTCTTTTCTTTTTACTTCTTCCTTGATATCTGGGACTGATGAAGACATACAGAACTCATCAACTATGCAGACAAGCCTGAGCTTCACTGGGTATGAAATCATGATTTGTGCCAGTTTTGATATGGTTGCTTCCCTAATCGCTTCAATACATGCATGCTACCAGCTGCTGAGAGTAGCCCCAGTGCAGCAAAAGCCATTACTGCTGCATTCCCAATGTTATGATAGTAGCCTCCCTGCAAAAATACCAAGTAGCAACTAAAGTATATGACAATATCTAGGAATGAAAACAGATGTGAATTTCCTGAAAGCAAGTATTCCCAAGTCAGAATCCTCTATATGTTATTCTTTAAGAGGATAGCTTTGGGTATAATGTACACAATTGTTCAGTAAAATTAATTTATATGTTATCCTTCAAGCATGCAATACTTCCCCCTCTCCCCAGCCCAAAAAATAAAATTAGAATAAGAGGAGCATTTTACATATGTCGCACTTCTAACATTCTCAGGTGGAAAACAATTATAGATAAGTAAGCAATTGAGTTTGGATCTTCTATTTCTAGATATGCTATAAAGTTTCAGCCTAGTATAATTATATTGCCATCACTGTTGGGTAATGAGAAAAAGGTCACAAAGTTAAAAACCACCAGTTAACATAATTTCCCCTTCAAAATTGCTATCAGTCTACCAATGGTTTGCCACACCAATCAACCAGCAGAATACAAGATCCTGAGATTTTTAATGCCGTTCCCAAAGTTAGCAAGGCCTTAAATAGAGAGATACACTTTAGGTTTTCAATTATTGAGAGAGAGAAAGAGAGAGAGAGAGAGAGAGAGAGAGAGGAACACACTTGGATCAGAAAAAGCAGAATTGCTGCATTTGCAGGGGCTAGAGAAAGGCTTATCATTCCTCCACGCAGCTCATTTGGCACATACCTGTAAACACAATTAATAGCAGAGAACTTAAAAAACAGATCCACATAACTCTTTTTTTTTTTTTCATAGGTAAAATAGTGGGGTTCAAACCACAGATACGAGGCACCACAAAGAATGCATAACAAAATTTACAGCTGACTCTTCTAAAGTTATGAGATAGAACACTTAGTTTAGCATACATGGTCCTCAATTTGGCAAGTGAAGGTAAAATCAGGCCAACGCAAGCATGGAACAAGCAAAATAGTGTGACCAAAACTCCAATTTCCTGCAGATCAGAAATGAACAGTGTAAATGTCCCAACATCTAACACCAGAGCCCCAACAGAAAAATATATTTCTCATAATTCCATAAATATAAGATGTGTACCTGATAATCATAAGCTACTATAGACAACACAAGTCCCATTATAATAAAGGAATATACTAGGAAATCCTCGGTGCGAAGTGATGATGGTCCACTAATAAGCCATGGGAATACTGTGCTTCCTAGCATTCTCGCACCTAGCAAACAAGGATATATCAACCCTAGATGCAGTTCTCGTCCATCAGCCTAAATTTACACAAGTTTCAAAGAGTTCCACAATTTAGTAGATAATTCACTAGTCAGTATTCATGATCTAGTCAATGTTGAGAGATTAGAGTATAGAATCATTGAATTGAAAATAACCTAAAGAAGGTTAAAAAGAATAATAAAATAAAAGACCCATCCTGCAAAATAGTGTTTCGGATGTGATGATTTTGCATCAAAATTTTTTATACCATACCACTAATGTTGGGGCCCATAGAATCCAAAACACTGCAATGGAGAAGTGAAGGCAAGCTTGTGCCCATGCCAAAAGCCAAATTCTTTTATCTGCCAACCATAAAGAGTTCGTCAATAATAACCTCATGCAAAAGAGTGATTGGAAATCAGATGTTTAATTATTAAATATTAGTATAGCCAAGGAGACAATTAATCCTAAACTGCAAGGGAATGTCCACGTTGTGTAGGACTCATAATGCAGATCCACAAATATGAGAGATGCTACAAGTACTCATCTCCTCTCAGTAACACAGGAAAAATTCAAGGTAGATTAGTTCATATACACAATTTATTAAAGTGAAGAAAAAGACTTCATGGATCAAGGAATAGATGAATTGTGTGGACCTGGACAATAACAAAGCAGAGCAGCTAAGTGATGAAGGAGAGCAAAAGGAGGAAGATAATGATGACAAGTAAAAAACTGGATCAAGTCCAAAGAAAATAAAAATAGACCACGACAAGTATCATTTGAAGGCAGCAAAGAATCTGTCAACAAGATGATAGCTGCATGAAACATTAAAAGAAATTTATAAAAGAATTTGAACAATTAGTTCAGTTATTTTTCTAACTTGAATGACTTCTAAGTGTCATGACACCTGTATCATTCCAGTCCCAATTGCGCTTAGTTAATAATTGATTTGACTGCCATTTTGAAATTGCCCAGAAATAGTTTGCTTAAGTAAAAGAAAAGACAAGATAGATTTTATTAAAAAGATGGGACTCTTACCACCAAAAATATATGCATTGAAAGACATTCTATACTCTGTAAATGCGGGTGTTTGTATAGTTCCTTTCAATCCTCTAGTAAAACAAATAATGCTTATCATTGCCAAGAAGATAGCTGCAGTGGAAGGAGATACTATGTTCTTTTCCAAATTATCACCAACCAGCCAATTTGCAAACACCTGGCTTCCAATGAAAGATGCAGACTCAAAAAAAGTCATTAACCAAAATGTATCACTCATTGAATCTTGCCTATGCCCTTGCTGCAAAGTAAGAGACACAAAAACCATAATCACTAGCAATTCAGCTATTCAACATATGCCTATGATGTCACACAGGAATTCAGTCCCAAAACATGAGTCCAAATGAAACAGGAACTAATCACTTAATCGGGTAAACATACTTAGGCTAGGAGCCTAGGACTGGGTCACTTCCATGAGGAAAAAATTATGGCACCTACATCAAGTACTGAAAAATAAAAAGTGAAGAATGATCTCTCTTAACAAACCTTTTCATGTTGAACGACCATCCACGTCTCAAAACTGAATGAAAATATTGAAGAGGTGAGAGACAAACAGATGCTTGCCACCAGAACACTTGGATGAGAAGTAACCCTCTTCCATGTGCCAACAAAGAGGTGAAGGATGCAAAAAATCAGACAAAATTTTGCTTGACCTCTACACACAGGAATATACAATTTCGTAAGAGTTTACTACATATTCCATTCCACAAACTTGAAAAATTAATGCTCCAAAGATGTCACAGCATTGAAAAAGAAGACTCGGTTCTATCAAGTTCACACGTTATGTTTAAAAATCCTGACATAAAAAACGTGAAAGCTAAACACCAGAAGTCCAATATCTAGGTTTGTATTCTGCACCGATATACAAAAACCTGGCAATGATTCCGTATCAACTAAGATTACTGAAAATGAGAGCCTTTCTCACCTACAAACTCATTCTTCTATTTTTTTAGGTAAGTTCTCGACTTCAAATTTGTTTAAAAATTATTTCCAAAGTACCTATTTTTCCCCCAACTAACTCCAAATTTTCAAACTATTCATCTGTTCAAGAATTCAGAATACATTTATTTATCACTATTCAATCTTATTTCATAACGAACATAAATCCTTTTTCTTCTTCAAATAAAATTATGAATAATCTAGACAAATAGCATCTAAATAAATGGCAAAAGGCGCACTTACATTAAATCGGAAAGCACGCCTAAGAAAGTGCCAACGAAAAGAGCAGCTGCAGAACCAACACAGAGATACAAAGCCATTTGCTCTCTGCTAACACCATAATAAGCTAGCTCGAACTCTCCAAACACTGACCACAGTCCTTCCATTGCTGTGAGATTTGCAAAAAAACAACGAAAAATCAGATAACCGATCCGAAATCTAATCGGACGAAAATTCACCAAATAGAAATCACTCAGTTTGTTTGTCGAGAAAATGCAAGAAAATCAAAATTGAAATAGGATTCCACATTGTAAAAGAAGAGTATGATTGAAGCGTTAATTATGATTTTGAGATTGACCTGAAGCGAGGGAATAGAGGAAGAGAAATTTCCGCTGGAAGCGAAGGAAGGAAGAGGGGATTCCATGGTCGAAGAGAGTCGAGGTTTTGTTGGAGCTGCTGTTAGAGGCATAAGGGAAGAGGAATATGGAGAAGAGGCAGGAGATGAAGATGAATATGAAGAGCGCGGGATTTGGTTCCCAAATGGAGCTCTCGATCACCACCCCCATTATGTGTTGCTGGAAATGAGTTTTTGAGTGTGATTTGTAATTGGTTCGGATCTCAGAGAAAACCTAGATGGTGAGCCATTGATAAAGTGAATGAAAGCAAGCGAGAGAAAGAGAGAGAGGGACAGGTTAGGTTGGGTTTAGATCTGAATAGTGGACCGGAAAAGAGAGTGACTCGTTTGAAGCTGATGACGAGGGAGCGAATTTTGGCTCTCCAACTGCAAATCAAAACGCGCCGTTTTTAGCAACTTCCAGACTTCCGGTTGGCCGCAACGCACCGTTTCCTTTTATTTCTTTGATTGATTTATTTTATTTTTTTTTTTGTGGTAAGAGATAGAGATTGATTGATTTATTTTAAAGGGTCTATTCTTTTTCTTTTTCTTTTTCTTTCTTTTTTTTTTTATTTTTTATTTTTTATGTATAAAGAATTTTATTCAAGAAGAAAAGAACTACAAAACAACAAGGCACCCAACCTCCCTCCTGATAACATCAACAAAACAGGAGGGGCTATTCATTTATAAGTTCTAAGTTATAACTAATAATTTTTTAAAAAAAATTAGAAAAGTTAATTGATGCTCTAAAGACATTGTTTTAAAAAATATTTTCAGAAACTTTTTTATAGAAAAATAAAAAAAAATAACTAATTTTTTAGAGAATTTTTTTATATTTCTCATAAAGTGGTATCAAAATTTTTCTAAAATTGTTTATCAGTAAATATCCTAAAAGCACCTATTAACTGAACCCATAATATTATGTGGTCACCTATTTAATAGAAATTTGTAAATAGTCATTTATTAGGAGAAACACATATTGTCTTATTGGTATAAAAATTGTCATATGGTGGTCTGTTCCCAACAGCATTGAGCCCGTTGGATCAGAACCCCCTATTAATTTGTATTCTGTTTTGGGCTTGGCCCACAATGGAAGGTCCCAAAAGAGGTTGGGCTAGCAGGTGATGGTTTGAAGCAGTGGTGTGGTGTTTATTCATTTGAAAACCAGTTGTCCAAGGTGAGTACTGAGTAGCCGAGATCCCCTTTCTGGGTGTCCGAACTGGATCACCTAACCCTAGTATCAAACTATAATTCCTCACCTTTCATTCATGTTTCTCTCCTCGTTTTTCTTCCAACTCCATCTTTGATTTTCCTTTCCCCTTTAATACCATTCTCTTAGTGGACCCATCATGATGAGGGAATATTCCACACGTGTGTGGGCTCCTCCACTTGTGGGGCCTAAATGGGTTCCTGAGTCTATGTCACTGTTTCTACGTATCCCATCATGCACTAGAAGTGGGCCCTACTACCCTGCTGCTGAAACGATTTTCTGGTAACTTTTGCCTAATGCCGAATCCTATGTTCAGAAGGCGGATTCCCCTAAGGCACTGCTTTATGTTCTCGGCTGCGATGGACGTTTCTTGGAATGCAACTGCCGAGGAGGGTCCCTTGCTTAAAACACCTCAGCATTCATCTAGTTGGTGCGGCCTATCTTGGGCCAAACTAACCCTGGATGAGCCTAGATTGGTCTGGGAATAGGCCAGCCTTTTTGCCCACTTAGATATTCGTTTATGATTTATTTTATGATTTGTACCTATTGCATCCTCTTTTTCTGTATAAGAGATGCAAGCCATCTGTATATTACAAAGAATCGAAGAAGTTCTCTTTCATATTTCCATAATCTTCCATACTCTCTTTCTTTATGGCCCATGGGCAAGGGCACTGAACTTGGGCTTGGGATGACAAATCGAGTATTAATATTGATAATGATGGGTTGTGTTGTTAACTAACGTGAGTTTACTATCCTGAGTCACGACAATTCGTTAACATAGTTTTTGAGTTTGGCCCCCCAAAAAGGAGAAATCTTTAGTATGATGGGAGAGTTGTACCAAAAATTGGCCTAAGTAGGTCATCCTAATTTCAAACTTTAGTTCTTTTTTTTCTTTTTCCTTCAAAACAAAGCATAACAATTACAAGTTTCACACGTATTTATGAAAAGATATCACATTGGAAGTAATGATTACAACTCATCTAATCAGGCTATTTTGATGCATCATTCATCAACACAGGTGCATGCTTACGCATGCGGTTGGTAAAAAGTAGCATCAACTTAAGTTAAGCTTTAGTGCTTAATTTTGGCAGCATCTTTAAATACATGTTGGTTGAATGTAAATTTGAGGATCTGCAGTGTTCCTTATGCTGTAGAAAACGTGAAGAAGATTAGAAAGTCTCAAGCACTTAAAAAATTAAACAATGCAATGGAAATCTTATTGGCTTAGCTACCTGTACAAAATGAGTTTCCTAATTTCATGGAGGATTGAAAGATTCTAAATTTCCCTTTTCCTCATAATCAAGGAAAGAGATCTACTAAAAGAATTCCTAGGCCTAAAATCATATATACTTTTACTGTTAACTCATTGAAACAGGCTGAAGCAGGAACTGAAAATACGTTATGCCATAAATACAAGTTCAGTTTTTTTATTGCCACAGAACATTGCAATATCTACTAGGTTAAAACCAGCCTAATGATTCCAATCCTCAAAGCGAACTCCTCATCCTTGCTGTGAGAATGTAGGAGATGCCACTCTGCTGATGAAGAGCAACTGGCAAGTGCATGTCCTTGTCCTGAAGAAGAAAACAAGCCTAGTTAGTGAAAAGCAATACATTTTATGTTGGAGCACTTAACTTGAAAACTATCCCTCAAATTGAATCATATCAACTACATAGCCAAACAAATGCTGACCATAAAGTAAAGGATTAACTAAGGAGAAAAATGCCAGATGTGTCATTACCTTAATCTTTGAATCTGACACATTGTAGTTGTGCTTTGGTAGATACTAGATTTTACTATCCCACTAGTGGTTTCTTGATTCAATAAATGTATACAGTCTCAAAATAGTTTTGGCAATGACATAATCATAATCTAATGCAAAAATATACATACACATATTGACATACATATATGTCTTTGTAAATTTTAAGTGTGTGTGTCCCTTGCCAAAACTAAATTTATAGGTGAAAGCTGCAATACACTTTAATAGGGCATACAGAAAAGGAAAAATCACCAATTGATCCAATGGAATATTGAACGGCAGATATTTATGATAGACATGTATCTTCTTTCATACAAGTACTATGTTTTTAACCAGATCCCTGAAAAGCTCATAAGTGTTGCAATTTTAATTGAAATGCTATAGTTGCAAACTATTGCTTATAGTGGAATATATATATATATATATATATATATATATATATTTCTCAATCCATTTTATTCCACATTTTCAAAAGATGTTACAGCCAATCTCAGCCTTACAGACATCTCCTAAGTATTTTTCATATGGAAAATGTTAATTTGCATGGACTATGAAGTTTTCCTTTTCTGATGCACATCATTGAAAATTGTAATACTCAATTTGCCTATGATTTGCAAGACATAATAATAGAAACATTCCATTTATGTTTGCCAAGTTTCTCCATTACACCATACACTGTCTGGCATGCAAGTCTATAAAAAAATTAAAGCAAGGAATATCCTAACCAAATGAGCATGTGCATACCAAAATTAAGTAGTTTGGACCCCAAATGCATTTACATCCAATCCCTCAAAACAAGGCTTTATCTCCATTTTCCTGCCAATAAAGAAAACGGTGAGAATAAAGTGAGTTCTTGCAGGAGAAGTGATAACTGACGAGACAAAAACACCGTCCAATGATCCACTAATATCAAATACCTTTCATCTACAGCACCTGGTTTGATTGGTAGCAAACTCTTTAAATCAGAAGCTAGCTTATTAAATACTTCAACCTCTGCTAAAACATGTTCATGATCTCCCTGTACCAATAAATACATGCCAGGAATATGAACGCCATTCCCCATCAAAGAAAATCACTAATAGGACAAATCCAAAAGCAAAGCCTTACAACAAAATCATCTTGCATCCACCCAGGAATGCTTCCTGAGAGAAGGGAGATGTACAGCTCCATTGCCATTTCCGGACTCATGTTCCCAAGCTGTTGCCAAGCATTCCTGCATAATGTACTTAGTAAACTTCATCAATTAAATCACCCAATGAAGTATAGCCAAAAACCTATTAGAATGACTACTAATCAAGCTATACACTAGAAGGAAAGGTCTTAATTTGTTTACACATTAAGTCCATCTGTGTTGATACTTATAGCTAAACTAGATTTCTGATCTATTTCAACATTGGCTGTCATAAATATACCAAGCACAGGTATCATTTCAACATTTCAGTCCATCAGCCACAACCGACCACATTCTTTGTTGTTGTTTTTTACTCAATTTTTGATTATCAGTATGCTTTTTTCCGAGACTCTTTATCTGCTATGCTTTTATGCCTAATGTTCAAGAGTAATTCTAGTATCATATAAAAAGCCACAACTTTTGCTACAACTTTCCTACATTGGAAATCTGTCACTTTCATATGGACCCACCACTCATAGTCTACCATGTGGACAATTACGGCAAACTGCAAACGTTGTGGATTTTAAAATTTTTTTTTTTGTGGTCGTAAAATGTTTGTATGTTCACTCACCACAACACTATCTTTTGCATATGTAATCATGATTATAAATTGTACTATGAGCTTGGTAAATTAGATTTTTCTCAACCAACCCAATGCAGGTTACACACACCTCCATGCATTCGATTTGAGACAATTTTATCAATTTACACCAAAGATCTTGCTTCACCTATTAATTAAGGCATATCAAAAGTGGCAATCACATATAAGAAAACCAATACTACAAGACAAATTAGCAACCACAATATATAAACAACCTAGCACTTGCTATAAAAAAATTATTGACTAGCTATTTACCACTTTGCGCGAGCAGAGAGCTTCAATGCCATTGGCTGGGGTTCATGGCAAGGCCCTTGTGTAGCAATCTTGTGAAGCCCATATAACTGCATCTTCAAATTGCTTCCAAGACTCGAAACTCGATCAGCATTATCAACAGAACCGACAAACGCCACCGCGGCACCGAAAACCTTTTCCAATTCAGTCCTCTCGATCCCTTCCCATTCCCAATCATCCTCTAAATCAATTAACTTATCACCACCATTCTTGTCAAACTCAATCTCACGAAGCTTTTCCTTTCTGGGACTTTTATCAAATACCTTGTCTCCTACGACAGGTTTCTCTCCCACTTCAACGATCTTAACTATCTCCCTACTGTAATCGTCCTCCTTCGGTGACACACAGTCACATCCTTCAGATTCTTGAATTCCCAACTTTTCCTGAACCAACACTTCGGTTTCGCTTATGCTTTTATTGTCATCTATTTTCTCAACAAGCCCAACTCGAATTTTGGGTTCAACTTCGAGTTTAGGCACCGATTTTACGGTAACGTCATGAAGCTTGCGAAGGTCATTATTAACCCAGGTTATAATAACAGAAACGACAATGATCGTGAGGGTCAAGAGAGTAAAAAGAATTTCCATGGTTATTATCATTGTGTGTTTGCGTGTGAGAGAGAGAGAGAGGGGTAAAGAGGAGGAGAGATTGATATAGATAAAGAGACGGAAAAAGAGAGAGGATTTTTTTTTTTTTTTGTGCAGAGCAGAGCAAGGTATATTCTGCTTATTGGCATCTGCAACTACCATGTAGGTGTCGGTCCCAATTGGATGGCATGCGTCTCTCAACTCAAAGAGACCCAATTTGAAAAGGACTGTTTCACTAATTTGTGTGTGACAGATAGAGATAGAGACAGAGAGGGGGCGGTGGTTATGGACCAATATGGGTGTTCTAGTAGAAGACTACTGGAGTAGTTAGTAGATTGATAATATCCCATTAAAGGAGGACCTCTAATTAAGCTTAACTGATTTTTTCTATAAAAAAAAACTTAACTGATAATTATTCCTTTTTCCATTGAAGAGTTCTAATTGGATATGAACACCACAAAAAAATAAAAAAATAAAAATCAATAGCGGATGATAATAAAGAGTAATCATTATTAATCTGTAACTATAATTCAAACGAATTTTTTTTCTTCTTCAAAAAGTTAACCCATAATAATTATAAGTTCACTTCACTGGGTATGAAATAAAAATAAAAATAAAAATCTTACCTTATATGTTTGAAATAAAAATCTTACCTTATATGTTTGAAATTTTTGAAGGTAGGCTGCTCCCAATTGCTCCTCGAGTCCAATTTAACAAGAGTGCCACTCATAAACCTTCCCTCCCACACTAACCTTTTCTTAATTTTTTTTTTCTTTTATAAAAAAAAAAATCTTATTCTACCTTTAAAAAAAAGTAGACCCAATAATTGGATAGTGCTAAGCAAGATTAAATATTAAAGTAACAAAATTCCAAACCGATAGAAAACTTAGGTTGATGATAATAAAGAAAGATAACACAGTATTAGGAGATGATTTGATGTGCAAGCAAAATGGTGTCAATTCAAAGATGTCTATTTTATTTTTTAATAGGACGATACAAACAAAAGCCCAACAGTAGCAAGCCAAAAATACTCACGAGAGTGGGATGTGTAAAGGTGAAAGGATGTCCATGTCAAAGGAAGGGCTTCTTATGGTCTATAATAATAGGCGGCGGTACTGTGCCAGGTGTGGTTCATGTTTTTCTTGTGGTTTTAATTGTCTTTATCACTCTTTAACTTAAGGGCTTAAGGCCATGTCCACGTTTGGAAGTAAAAAAACAATAGTTACAAGGAATTATATTAGATTAGATGTCTTATTATATTTTGTTTAGAGTCATAGAGTGCATCAGTGGACCGATAATCTCTATAGGATTCGTAGTGATTAATTAATTAATATGATGTGCTTGCTCTAAAGTCTAAAGTCTAAACTAAAAGCAATGACTAAAAATATACAATGAAATTGGATGAGCAACCAAGCATAAGAAAATTGCAGGTATGTGGTCCATTCGTAACCTAATGATAAAAGCTTCATACATTTAGCTATGATCTGTAATTGCTTGCAATTGGGGTACATTCATGGAGCAAACACTGGGCATAGTGAATTTAATATAAGATTGATGTCTCCCAAATCCAACGATTTTTATTATTATTTTGGGCTGAATTCTTAGATGCAACAATTAAGAAACTAGTAATTTAGCAAATGATAAAACAATTAACAAAACTAGTATTACTGAATTTTAATGGCTTGCAGTTAGTTTAATTGGTAAAGTCTTTGATGGTTAAATAAGAAATTTAAAGTTCAATCCTTACCTACATCAAAAATCGATTGGTACCTTCGTCTAATAATTAAAAAGTGCAATCATTAAAAGCATATATTATAGGTTGAAATTCTAAAAAAAAAAAAATATATATATATATATATTAAATACTATCGCAAATGTCACTTGCAATAGTTTCATTGTTTTTGTAAAATATATTTGCTTTGCATAAAAGTTGTCGGTTGGTGAACCACAATTGATTGAGGAGGTTTTGCCGTATACAGGAATCGCAATTACATTTCCCACCTGATAAAAGTAAAACCATCCCAAATGAGACTCATTGGGTTTTTCAACTGAAATTCTCTTTAGATTCAACCTGGGAGGGTGGGATATAAATAAACTCTCCTCTATATTTGACGACCCACAGTCAAATGTAGAACCAAAATTCCCCTCCTAGCCAATACCTCACCTGATAGGCACAGTTGGACACCAAACAAGCTTGGAAATTTCACTGTTAAATATGCTTACCTTTAGACCAATCACCTAGATTCCAGGATACAGGTCCATTAGACAAAATGGAATAGAAAGTAGAAACACCAATAAAAACTAAACATCCTCCTTAGTAAAACTGCTTTGATTCCTTTGAATAGCAGATGGCCCCAACAAGACACAGCCCATGTTCTACGCGACAACCACAATCTCTAGAGCATATTCTCCTCGATTTCCCGTTCTCTATAGTTTGCTGGTCTCACTCTTATTGGCCATTTAATCTGAGCAGGTTGGGAACTCTCTCTACTAGTGAACTAGTCAAGAAAGTAAATTTCCCCTCCAAATACCTTAGATTAAAGTGTGTGTTGGCATGGATTATTTTTACTAACTTATTTTACTATTTAGTTTTTTTTCGCTACTATTCATGGGTCCTACTGTACTATTTCAGCTAACTTTTATCTTTATTTACAGTACTTTCAGGAAAAAGTTTTTAGTTTCAACAAAATAAGTAGATCTCAAACGAACATTAAGTAAGGATGATGGAGCACAATTCACTTTATTTACTGCAATGTCACTTGACAAGATATGATGGGTTAGAAATCAAGTAGTTTTTGAAAGAGAAGAGCTTGTGTCTAGTAGTGGCTGAGCCAAGAATTCACCATTCATACTTATCAAAATTTTCCCAACCCTCGCTATAAAACACCAAGTCCTTGGATCCCCTCTTATTGGTAGAGACCTTCTTATAAGATTTGATATCCTTCACCAGATAACCAGCCTTAGATGGTCATCAAAAGGACTTTCACATAAACAACACCTCCTTACTTGGACCCAAGTTCCTCACTTATTTGTTGTTGATCCCTATGACTCCTTGAGATTCCAGATCATCAATGATTGTTTGGGGGGCCACACATAATATTAGACAATGCATATATAAATTACATCCTTTTTTTTTTCTTTTTTTTTAATGGTCTCTTGATAAAATCAAGAAACAAAGAGAAACATTAGGCAATGTCAAATTAATTACATCCATATTCCATACTACATATAAAATCTGAATTAGTAATGCATATAATTTTAATAATCAATGACAAATAGTATTTCAGCAAAAAAAATAAAAATAAAATGATAATAGTATTATATTTTATAGGAACATATGTTATATGATACTAACTTGTAACCCCATGCATATGCATGGAAACACTTAAAGATATACAATAAGATGCATAATATAACTTATATATATAGTTTTATATATATATATATATATATATATATATATATATATATATATTGTAGAGGTATTGGGCCCAGGAGCTCATTATCTATGTATATATTGGGCCTGGGACCCAATCCGAGGACGAAAGGTCGTCCGAGGAGAAGTAAACATTGTCAAGGGAGTTCGTGTTAGTAAAAGAGAAAGTTAGTTTTGGTCATAAGGGCCCAGGAGGGTGGGTCGAGGATGAATGCCTCCTCGGCTGACCAAGCTGAGGTCTGAAGAGATGGTCTGTCGTCCAGGGGAACGTTCCAGGAAATTCTGTTGGTACGGATAAACATTACAGAAACATAGGACAAGGAGGAGTCCTAAAATATCTAAAGAGAAAGCTGCTACCACCGCATTAAATGCTTTGCAGCTAACCCTCTGGCCACATTAATGTGGAGGTGATACCTGAACAATGGTTTTCAGCCTTACAACTACTATATAAAGACTTCAGGAAGGTGCTGATGGGACAAGTATCAACACCAACCATTTGGCCTGCACATGGAGGGTAAAGATGAAAAGGGAATGGAGTATAAAAGGAGAGAAAGGAAATGAGAGAGAGGGGTCGAGAAACTAGGAGAAAAACACTGTAGCAATCAAGAACTGAATTTGTAATCAAACTTGAGATATATATATATGAACTGATCTCCTCAAACTTTGCTAATGACGATTTTCTTTAGTTCAAATCAGTCTATCTTCCTTTTCTTGTCATCTGAATCCATTTTACTTGTTGTCCAGCTCATTAAAGCCTAGTTTTCCAACCCATTCTCTACAAATTCATTGTATTATGCTTTTTTGGCCTAAGTTTATCCATCAATTGGGCTGGGTACCCAAATTGTGACCTTACACACACATATATATATATATATATATATATATATATACTATTGATAGTCATTTTTATATTTTGTTAATTCTTTAAAAAAATTTGTAAGGATATTATTAGGTATAAAATGTAAATTGTCCATGTTTAAAAAAAAAAATTTATTGTGAGGCACTTTTTTTTTTTTTTTTTTAACAATTCATTTATTCTAAACTCTTTGGTTTTTGTACTTAATAACTCACTTGGATGAATATTTATGATATGGTCTCACTTTTTTTTTTTTTGAGAGTCAATACTGGGTATTATTATTACGTTGCTGGAAAATAAGAAATAACAACATGACTAATATTTGTTGGAACATGCTCCATCCAAATCAATAAAGGAAAAGAAACAATTACTCTATTGGCTAAAGCATGGGCTGCACAATTGCCTTGCCGCCTAGTATGAGAGAAAGAAAAAGTTCGAAGCGAACCTACAATAGACATCGTGTCTTTGATAATCTCACCCATGGATGAATGAGCCCCATCCGCTATCCTCAAAGCCCTCCAAACCACCTCAGAATCACCTTCAAATTCAGAAGCAGTTAATCCTAATTCCACTACAAATCTTGCTGCTCTTCTATCAACTAGTGCTTCCAATACCTCCACAAAACCCGGGTAAGGAATTTTCTTAGCTAAAGCCGCAATCACCAACCCCTTAACATCTCTAATTATGACCCCTATCCCTGTTTCCTCCGACATGGCAAAGACTGCGCCATCATAATTTGTTTTATACATTCCATCTCCTGGAGGTCGCCATTTTATACTTCCTTTTGGTTGCTGCACTTTTGTCATCTGGAGTTTTGATTGGAAGTCCAAGAGGTACACTCTAGCTGCTTCAAATATTTTTTCAGTCGGCAAGCCTTTCTCATTCAATCTCAGCTTGTTTCTTTGGTTCCAAATGAACCAAGCCACCACCCTAAACAGCTTTAAACTATTTGCCCTCTGTCCCACCAAGTTAATTAATTCTTGCACGTCCTGGAGGTACGGATACTCTGTTCGGACCCAGTTGAAACAGGGGGCCCAAATGTTGGTTAGTTTCTCGCAACTCCAAATGGCATGAAGCGTTGTTTCCTGGTCCAAATGCTTTCTCTGGAAAGTTTGTTCCAATGGTCTCACATTTGATTCTAAATTTAAGAAATAAAACTCCTTAAGAATAAATAATTTATGACACATGGCACAAAATTGAAACTTTAATTTGGAATTCTAATTTGAGTTTCTCTCAATTTCACCTATTATTATATATATATATAGATATATGGATTATTTTAATAAAAAGGTTAAAGGAAAAGCTCCTGGGAAAGTGGGAATTCTACACAGGCTATACGGTTGCAAATTACAATCCACCCACTTGCTTTTGTAGATATTCTAGAGAATGTTTTACCACACAATGATAAACGTGGTTTTCTAGTCTACTATCTACAATTACTATTCACACAAAAGCTTTGTTACATTGTAAATGATGGAAATTAGAGCCTAGAGGAAAGGAAAAGTGAAAAATAAAAAGAAGAAGGTGAACGGAGCAGTTGAGAGAGAGAGAGAGAGAGAGAGAGAGAGAGAGAGCCATCGGTGTCCAGTCCTATGATGAGCAAAATATTTGCAACTATGTGCTGGTGCGGCAAATTAAAACTTCCAATCTTCAATCTCTCTGCTATGTGTTGGTGTAAGTAAGCCTTAGAAGTGTCAGGGTGAAAATTAGAATTTTTTTCCCTTTATTATTTGGTGAGATATTTGTTAAAATAACTATATGTTCATTTTAAGATGCTAAAAAATGTTTGATTATTGTATTTTTTTTTCTTACTAATAATTAGCATTTTGTAAAAAAATATTGTAAAATAAATTGTTACTCTAGCATTTTTCCAATATTATCTGGGTAGGGAGGGCCAAATGATAAGCTTTCTTTAAAAATTTTCAAATTGGCTAGGATAATATATATATATATATATATATATATATATATATATATAATATGTCTACTAATTTTTTGCCAATTTTTTTTGGGGGGAAGGTCCCCTTGGGCCTTGGATACGTGTTCACATCCTAGCGTGTACAATAAAATTGGATATTGGACACAAGCCGTGTCCTTTTTGAAAACTGTATATACTGGACCCTTTGACAACAGCAATGGAAGTGCACAAAAAAAAACTACTAGAATCATTAATCTGCTTGGCAATCTTTGAATTCCACTGAAAGCTTCAGAGAATCAAAGCTGGATTCCTCATCAGTCAGGTTGGTACAAGGTAAACTTTGATCATGTAGCCATTCGTCCTTAAAATTCCCTAGTTGTGGCAGTTTGCAAGAATGACAAGGGGGATATCATTTTTGCTTACTCTAAAGTGCTTCGTCCTTGAGAACCCCAATTACCTAATAGTAAGTGCTGCTTGTTTGGCTATTTCTATGGCAATAGAACACACAAGCTCAACTATGTTTGCTTTGAAGGAGATTCCAAGATGGTTATTGATGTACTTGTCAATCTTTCAGCTTCCACTCCAAATCTTAAGGAATTCATTGCAGAGATTAAGCCTTAGGGCACGTTTGGTAGACTGTAATAGACACTGTAATGTAATAGATATTCTTATGGCATAACTATTCGGTTGTTTGGTTATATTTTTATTACAATGAATAGTTATTCCTTATGAATAGCTATTCTTCAAAATGAGGAATAACTATTCCTTATCAAAAGTATTGAATATCTATTCCTTCACATTATGTAATAACTTTTTAAAAATTTTTCCTAAAAAGCCATTAATTGCCACATCTTTAAAAGGAAAGAAAATAAATTTTCCTTGTTGTTAATTATTATTTCTATTTTTAACAACCTAAAATAAGTGAATTTTAGAAAATTTGACTTAAAAATGATTTAATTACACCTTCTTTCTATACTCTACTAAATTGTGAATGCATATTCAGAAATCTATTCCTAAATGGTCACCAAACTAATGAATAGAAATGCTTATTACATTCCAACTTAATGAATTCCTTATAATACTTATTCCTATTCTCATGTAATAATCATTACAGTGTACCAAAAGTGCCCTTATTGAATTCGTTTTTGTGTTCGGAGTCTATCTTTGTTCATAGGCATGTAAACTTTTCAACTCATTTTCTATCTTGTCCATTGGGTCATTTTGTGTAATTGGGATGTCCCGTTTTCATCTCCTCTCCTTTTCTTTTCTCTGTAATGAAATATCTTACTTATAAAAATAAAATAAAAAACTACATTTCCCACTAAGTTCTACTTTTAATTAAACTAGGTTGTAAGTTGTAAACTATGCTTATGTATGAAAATATTCAACGATAAGTTTGTCTTATCTAGATAAGGGAAGTAATCATATCAGTTTTTATGGTGAGTATTATGAATAGGTTACTTGGCACCAATATTATAAAAACTAGTCACAAACACACGCAATGTGTGGGAATAGATAATCATTTTGTAATTGTAATATAATTTATAATTTGTTATCTAAAATTTGTTGAAGATAATTTTGTTCTCCGTAAAAATTAAACAATTTCTAAAATTATTTTTCATCTTTTTATCTCTACTAATATATCATTCTATTATTTTGAGTGTGTTTGATTGATATTATTCCTGTATAACAAATAAACTTTTTAAGTTTCAAATAAATTATTCAAATTCTTCATTCTCTTAAAGGAGATTATCATGATAATAAAAAATCATAACAAACTTGTACTAAATATGTATAATTTATTCTCTAAATTTTATTATAGATAATTCTTTCTAAAAATTAAACAATTTCAAACAGTAATTCCCATCACTCTATTTTTACAAATATATAATTTTTTATGTTTTTTTTATTGATATTATTATTCTTTTTTGAAATAGGAAAATATAGCATAATAATAATAGTTAGAAGAATATGGACCATTTCATTTGGTACAACTAAAATTTTTAAGTTTTAATTTTATTATTCAAATTCTCATTATCTTAAGGAGGTTATTATAATAACCAAAACTTATCGTATAACTACAATTGATATTACTCAAATAATTGATAGTACTCTCAACTAAAACTTGTCTTTTTTCCATTCTTAAGTACACCGAATTGGATCGAAGTAAACTGAAATAGACTAAATTAGACAAAATGAATCGAAGTGGACAGAATGGACCAAATTGGACTGAATAGACCAAATTGGACAGATGTGTACCAAATAGGTTGAATAGACTAAAGTGGACCAAATTGGACCATAATGGACTAAATAGGACCGAATTGAACAAAGTAGATCAATGGACCAAATTGGACTGATGTAGACCGTATGAACTGAAGTGGACCAAAGTGGACATAATGGACCAAATTGGATGGAATAGACCGAATTGGACAAATGTGTACTAAATAGACCGAATAGATCAAAGTGGATCAAATTGGACCGAATTTGACAGATGTGGAGCAAATGGACCTAATAGACCAAAGTGGACCGACATGGACCAAAGTGGACCAAATAAGACAGAATTGAAGGAAGAAGATCGAATGGACCAAATTGGACTGAATTGGGCCGAAGTAGACCATTTGGACGGAAGTGGACCGAATAGGACTGATTTTATATGTTTCCTAATTTTTTTTCTTTACGACTAAAGTTTTTAAGTTTCATATATATTATTCAAATATCTCATTCTCTTAAAGAAGATTATTATAATAATCAAAACTCGTTACAAAATTACACTTGAAATTACTCAAATGATTGATAGGCACATTTAAATATAGAGTCAAGATTGTGTTTTGATATATATTCAAATTCTCACTTCCAAAATGACTAAGTATTAAGTCAAACAAAAATTAAACCAAAGCTATAAGAGGGAGAGAGAGGAGTTGTGATAGGGAACTCAAAAGGCACAACACAAAAAAGTATTAACCCAAAATAGAATTATAAGAAACACAATGATTCGTCAACCTAAAGTTGGGTGGTTGTAAGAAAGAATGAAAAAATATATATTAATCAAGAACTTAAAAGGTGAAGCATACAAATATGATTTCCCATATAATATTTATTGACAAAATTTTGTACATAAGCTATGCTAGAAATTTGACAAACTTTCTCAATATCCAAACTCTTTTCCTAATATCAGAAGCATAGAAAACATATATAAAAAATGTACAAGTTCAAGAAAAAAAGAAACAACTACTTTCAGGACCTAAAATACAACAAAGCCATATTTCAAGAAAAATAAAAAGGTTACCTTTAATACGTTAAACATTTTCTAAAACTATTTCATCTTTCTATCTTTACTAATATATCATGCTATTATTTTGGGAATCTTTGATCGATATTATTCCTTTATGAGGTGGTACATATTCTCAAAATTATGTTATTATATTTAAGTTTCAAATAAATTATTCAAATTCATCATCCTCTTAAAGGAGACTATCATGATAATAAAATAAATCATCCCAAAATTGCACTTAGTATTACACAAATATAGGCACACTCAAATGCATAATCAATATTGTGTTTTGATATAAATTCAATAATCACTTCCAAAATAACTAAGTATTAACTCAAAAAAAAAAAAAAATCAAACCAAAGCTAAGAGAGAGAGAGAGAGAGAGAGAGAGAGAGAGTACTTGTGATGGGGAACTGAAAAATACAACACCAGTATATAAATATATATATATATATATATATATATATATATATATATATATATATATATATTTGGATAACTACACCAATACTTATTAACCCAAAATAGAGTTTTAAAAAATACAATGATTCATCAACCTTAAGTAGAGTTGCAAGGAAGAATATAAAATCAAGAGAGAGAGAATAATCACTTTTTCAAGAGAGAATAACAAATTAATAGAAAATAAGATATGAAGAAAAATAGTAAAAATAAAAAGATATAGTAATAAACACCAAAGTATCTAAGTCATGCTATGTAACAGAATAACATTATATTTCTTATATACTATCTTTATAATTCAATAAGATAACATCTATGAAATCAAAGGGAAAAAAAAAAAAAAGATAACAACTTAAAAATACAAAACTAAATCATGTCAACCTAAAGTAGAGTTATAAAGAACACATAAATTCATCAACCGAGAGTAGAGATGCAAGAAAAATAATAAAATCCACCAAAAAATGAGAGAAAGAGGAAGATAGAAATAACATTTTGCATGTGAGAAAACTATGCATAGAATGTGAGAGTGAATTGCATATTTATGGTAAGAGAATAGGAATAAAAAGAGCCAAAACTAAAAAGAAGATAAAGGGATAGAGGAAGAGTGGTATTAAGGTAGTAGTATTGGGGATATGAAAAGGTAAAATGGAGGGGAAAGGTTGAAGAATGTGTAAAAATAAGTAGGATAATTAATGATGAAAAGATGATGAGTTGAGAGAGAGAAAAGATGATTGATTATAGAGAATGTGTTAAGTGGAAACCAAAAAGAAAAGAAAAAATTTGTGACATGACAATGATGTAGCTCAACTGGAGAGCATAACAACAATAAATTATGATTAGAAGCTAATTTGAATTATGATTGTATTTCAAGTTTCAAATTTAACTCTTATTATAAGCAAGTTTTAGTTACATCAAGGAGAGGGTTTGGAGGAAGTTGCAGGGTTAGGAAGGTAAACTCTTATCACAAGCGGGTCGGGAAGTGCTCATCAAATGGCTAGAGAGAATATCAACTATATAAAATAGGTTGTTGTTTGTATATGAAATCAGTTTGCATCTCACATTAAACTGAACAATTATTGAATAACAATGAATGTAAAAAATGAAAGATCCATTTAGACAAGAGCAAATCAAACTTTTCTGTCCTTGTCTTTAGCAATTGCATGCATCTATAATTTAGTAAAGTAATTTATTATTTTTAAGCTAAAATTTTTAATTACACCATACCCTAAGTTCAATCTCATTTTCATTTCACCTCCTTAAATTTAAAATTTTAGATTTTCATCCTTTACATTAGAGCGTTTTGATTCTTTTGAATTTCATTTTCTCTATGTCAATTGATAAGGTCATTAAATACCACATAAACTCAAAATGACGAAAATTTACAAAATTATGTTGTTTTTAAGCCCTATTTAAGCCACCATAACAATTATTTATTTATTAATCCATATAATTAATTTTTATTTTTTTTATCCTTTTTACTTATTTCATCCGTGGCTACTAATTTGGAGATTATGTGGTTTTTAAAGAGCATAAATGCAAGTAGGGAAAAATATTCAAAACTTTACACAAGGGAACAAAATCAAAATATCTCAAAATTTAAAGGATGTAACTTGTAATCTAGTTTTGTTTTTAGTATCAAGAAAGCAATGGAGGATTATCACAAGAAATAACGACAACAAATTAGCTAATGTAATTTCTAGTTTTTTTTTTTACCCAACTCCTTTATCCATGTCCAGAACTTTAGCTTGGGTTCATAATGGTCCATTAGGTGTAAGACTCTCCTAGGAATTTGTTGATTTTTTTTTAATGTTAGTTGCATATTCAAGCAAATGATCTTCTTCCTTTTTCTCCTTCAAATCATATGCAATATTTCAACACTTTCCTTTTCTGTAATTGTTGGTATGGGATAAAGGACTCTCTAGAAATAAACTTTTTTAACATCTTAATTAGTTTGGAGCATGGCTTTGTTGATTGAGCTAAGTTGTGGAATAAAATGTCTACCGGTTATATTTTATGTGTGTGTGTGTGTGCTGATTCTATATGATCATTGCTGTACATTTGTTTACATATTATGTTTGCATTGTATTGCAGATTCCACTTGGGGTGGTTTTAGCCATTCCCCCATTTAACTATCTTGTCAACCTTGCTGTGTCAAAGATTGCTCCTGCACTGATAGCTTGAAACTCCACTGTGCTCAAGCCTCCAACTCAGGTACTTTGCCCTATGAATAAAATTATGAGTTATATTGCCAATTGCTCATCATGATAGTGTATGTAATCTCCATACATATCCACCTCCAACCCTCATTACTGAAACTGAATGAAGAGGTCTAGAAAAAGTAAATATATCCACAGCATTTGAAGGAGGAAATCTCCATCCTTCAAAGGGATTGAAGTCATGGCCAAAAATGAGTAAAAACTAAGATCAAAAACTTATCCTATCTTTGTTGTTCTTATTATAGTATTAATTAATTTCTCTGTTTTTTGTATTTGGAATTTTTTTTGAAAATTTTGTTGCTATAATGGAAGCAGGACTAAATAAAAATGAAATGATACTAATCACTACAATGGTTGAGTCCATAAAACCAAACCAAAAATAAACATCAAGATTTCTTGGCAATAACCATATACTAAGACTTCAAGTGCAAGTGTAAAAAGTCATAAACAGTGCACAAAGATCCCATTTTAGCAGGTCTTAGAGAGCTCATTGGCAGTGGTAGATCTTCTTCTTCTTCTTCTAGAGACTTTTTCATTACTCAGATAGACCCACTCTACACATATCATTTATATTTGATATAAGGTAGTGTAGTGCGTATTATACAGATACTTGAACTGTTCCCTTGTGTGCAGGAAATCCTGAACCTTGTGTGCAGGAAATCCTTATCCATTGAAATATATGATATTTTATCGAATTAAATGCTACTAATTAGTTGTCATCATAAATAATTATCTTGAGAAAGTAGAAACCAATTGGTGAATCAATTATTTCTATATTTATAAATGGTCACTTCGCTTTTGCAGGAGTGGCAGCTTGTTTGAAGTTTACCTTCTTCTTTCCGTGGGCAAATAGTCAAATTGCTAAGGGGTGAGTAAAATCTGCTTCTTAATTCCCTTAAATTGTAAAATGATGTGTCTAAATTACTGCTGTGGTGGGTTGTTGTTTTGGAGCAAACGGGTGACTTGCATGGAGAGAAAAGGTGGTGTTTTTTATATTAGGAGTGTTGTTTGTTTTGTGAATATTGTCATATTGTTCAATTGGTTGCCAATTTCTCATATTTTGTCTAAGTAAATACATATAGTATGCTGTGGTGGGTTGTTGTTTTGGAGCAAGCGGGTGGCTTGCATGGAGAGAAAAGGTGGTGTATTTTATATTGGGAGTGTTGTTTGCTTTGTGAATGTTGACATATTGTTGGATAATTCTTGTCAATTTCTCATATTTTGTCTAAGTAAATACATATAGTATGTTGTGGTGGGTTGTTTGGGAGCAAGCGGGTGGCTTGCATGGAGAGAAAAGGTAGGGTATTTTCAATTAGTAGTGTTGTTTGTTTTGTGACTTACATTTTTGAAACTCAATGTGCAATGGTGAAATTGTAGTGTAGGTATGCCTCATAATTCGGCGCATATCAATGGATAAGAGTTGGATGAACGCTAAAAGGGGTTCTGAAGAATACGTCAACGGGCTTGACTCATTTGTGGAGTTTGCTGCTCGCACAGCATGCCAAGGGAAGATCTCATGTCCTTGTAGGAACTGTAGGCATAGACATATGCTTAATATAGAGGTCGTGTGTCATCACCTGTACTCATTTGGGATGGTGAAGAATTATAGAACTTGGGTGTTTAATGGGGAATTTGAGTCCACACCAACCACTACTAAAGGTGAAAGTAGTCGTGTGCATAAGAGTTTGGATCAATATGGCGATTTCCATAGGAGCTGCATGACTTACACTCCATGCATGATATGACACCGACTTTAATGGACGAAGGTCCTAGTGTGCAACAAGGTCCAGATGGTCCTTTTGTGCAACAACTGCTTGAAGGTCCCAATGATGATGCAAAAAAGTTTTACGACCGAATACAAGATGTGGAGAAACCTTTATACAAAGGGTATACAAAATTTAACATATTCTCAGCCATTGTGGTTTTGTACCACTTAAAGACTCTTTGTGGTTGGACTAACAAATCGTTCACTTTGTTGCTCCAAGTCTTGCAAGATTTACTTCCTTCGGATGCTAAGTTGCCAAAAGATTGTTACGAGGCTAAAAAGATAATTACGGATTTGGGTTTGGGTTATGAGAAGATTCATGCTTGTCCTAATGACTGCATGCTTTATTGGAAAGAAAAGAGTAACCTTGATGCTTGCCCACATTGTGAGGCATCAAGATGGAAACCACCCGAATCGCCTGTAGCTGATAAGACACAGGCTTCATCAAGCAAGAGCAAGAAGAAAGCTGCAAATGTCCTATATTGGTTCCCTTTAAAGCCAAGATTGCATCGACTCTTTCTATCATCCGAACTGGCCACTAATATGAAATGGCATGCTACTGGTCGAACAAATGACGTGATAATGAGGCATCCCGCTGATTCTAAAGCTTGGAAAGAATTTGATGATAAGCATGTAGAGTTCACATCTGACCCCCGCAATGTCAGACTTGGGTTAGCAACGGATGGGTTCAACCCGTATGGAAACATGAGTACCACACATAGTACATGGTCGGTTGTTTTGGTTCCATACAACCTCCCTCATTGGATGTGCATGAAAATGTTTTCCTTGATCTTGTTACTTGTAATTCCTAGTCCAACCTCACCTGGGATTGCTATAGATGTGTACCTACAACCCTTGGTAGAAGAATTAAGAGATCTGTGGGATGTTGGAGTCGAATCATTTGACGCATCTTCTAATACCAGATTCCAATTGCGTGCAACACTAATGTGGACCATAAATGATTTTCCTGTATATGCTGACCTTTCCGATTGTAGTATGAAAGTTATGCTTGCATGTCCATGTTGCATGTATGATACCAAGTCCCGTTACCTTAAACATGGTTGGAAAGTTTGTTACATGGGACTTAGGCGATGGTTGGATAACGATCACGAGTTCCGTGAAGATGATATAAATTTTGATGGGACTAAGGAGTTTAGAGTGGCTCCAGTGATACCATCAAGCTCAGAGATCATGCAGCAAACAGAGAAGTTAGTTGGACGTTGTCTTGGGAAGAAGCATCAGGCTCTTTATAACAAAAGAAAGAGGGGGGAGGAAGATGCATGTGTTTGGAAGAAGAGAAGCATTTTGTTCACCTTGCCCTATTAGGCTGATCAAAAGTTGCATCACAATATCGATGTGATACATACGAAGAAGAATGTAACTGATAATATAATGGCGACGTTGCTAGACTTGAATGGCAAGACAAAGGACACCTACCAGGCAAGCCTTGACTTAAAGGCCATGGGTATATGGAGTGAACTTCATCTAGTCCATAAAGGGGTTGATACGGTTGAGATGCCAGCAGTTTGTTATAATATGACTACAAGTGAGAAAGACGGGTTCCTACAAGTTTTGAAGGATGTAAGAGTGCCCAATGGGTATGCTTCGAATATCTCACGTCGTGTCCATCTCAAAGAATGCAAGATTTCTGGTTTAAAGAGCCATGATGACCACATCTTGATGCAGCTACTCCTTTCAATAGCTTTGCGCGAATCGTTGCCATCACAAGTAACAAGGCCTTTGATCAAGTTATCAGGTTATTTCCGTGAAATTTGTTCCAAAACACTGACTGTGTCGGATCTTGAAAACCTTGAGAAAGATATCGCAGTCACGTTGTGTGAATTGGAGAAGATATTTCCTCCATCATTTTTCACGGTTATGGTACATGTAGTCATGCATTTGGCAAGGGAAGCGAAGCTTGGTGGACCAATTCATTATCGTTGAATGTATCCTATTGAGAGGTAATCCTAATATTTGGCCTATGATTGATTTGGTATTTTAATGCATGGTACGTTGTTTAATTGTGGAGTTCGGTATTGTGCCTAGGTACCTATCTCGACATAAGTCTTACGTGCGAAATAAAACCGCTCTAGAAGGATCTATAGCTCAGGGGTACATAGTTGAAGAATGCTTAACATTCTGTTCAAGGTACATGCATGACATTGAAACAATTTTCACACGACCTATCAGAACGGTGGAAAATTCTATCGGTGCGGTGTCTTACTTCACACTAGGTCAAACGGAATTAATTCAAGCTCATCGTTACATTCTTTTCAACTGTGCCGACGTTGGACATTTTTGCGAGTAAGTTATAGTTGATTCAATTAGTTTACGGTCGTAGTCCATTACTAGAAATACTGTTTTATTATGACTAACACAAATGCATGCACAGTATGCACAAACATGTGATCGAGGATGAACTAAGAAAGGCCCACCATCGTATAACTGATGGTGTCATTCGTAAGCACTCATTCGTAAGCACCACATGGAGAAGTTTTGTGGCTGGTTTAGAGATCTTGTAAGTATAAATGCTAGTGACTTTTTTCATGGCTGTATATGGGAAGTAAAATAACTTACTTATAATATGTACGTATAAACATGTTAGGTTATGTCCATGAGTGATGATGACAGGCAGAGACTTAGCCTTACTCTTAGTACAATTGGTGCATGTCCCTATTCTAGAGCCAATAGATGAAGCACTATGTCACCAATGGTTTAAAATTTCGAACTAAAGATTCAGAGAAGAATAAGAAAACTCAAAACAGTGAAGTAAGTGTCGTGACTGACGGTGGTGTTGCTTACTATGGTATTGTAACGGATATTATTGAGTTGAATTATTCGGATAAAATAAGACATGTGCTATTCAAATGTAAATGGATCAACGTTCATAGTACGCGGGGGTACAAGATTGATGAGTTAGGGTTTCCATTTATGAATTTTACCCGTTTGATACATATGGGGGATGAACTGATGGATGAGCCATATGTATTGGCATCTGAAGTTTCACAAGTGTTTTATGTAGAGGACAAGAAGGACAAGGATTGGTTTGTGATTGTTAAAACTAAAGCAAGGGATGTGTTTGACGTGAGCAGTGGTCCTACATTGGTCAAGGATGATGATGGTGATACTTATTGCGAAAATGTTCCCTACAATATCATTGCTGACAATGCAGCTTCTGACAACATTGGTTTGGCTCAACTTGATGTCCAAGGAACCACAATTGATGCAATGGTCACTGTGGAGAACGAGAAGCAAGATGGGGACTTCATAGATGATAATGACTTTATTGATGATGAAGTCAACGATGAGGAGTATAGTGACAATGAGTACAACGACGATTAGTAGTGTAATGTAGTAAGACCATCTTTTGAACTAATACGTTCCAATTATAACACTTTAGATTAGAATATGCATTTTCATTGTCACCTATACTGTTTTTGGACTTAAGTAAATGGAAACTCAATTGCTTCCAAATGTGTGACCTAGTAGTGTGCTTGTGAAGTGCTGCATGTTTAAAGCATTTGTTAGAGATTATATACATATATACATATATATATATATAGACATATGTATATGTAATATTATGTTTTTTATAACTAACAAGCTTACATTGTTTAGGTACTGCACACGGGAATGGGGAGGAAGCGGTGACTTGAGTTCGTTGAGCCTGGTGAAAGCGAGACACGTATGGGGTCGAATGAAGTACCATCGCGCCAATAAGCTCCAACTGATGATGATAGACGACATTCCTAGGAGAGTGATGACGATACACAACCACCAGGTTGGTCTATTCCTAATGATGGCTCATTTGTCATTCCTTATGTAGTTATCTTCCTCTGAGGCTTCAAAACAAGTTGCTGCTTTTCACATACTCCTGAATTGTTTTTATAGCGATTTGTACACATACTTATGTGAATTGTGAGTACATTATATTATATTATATATATATATATACACACACACTCAAAAAAAGAAAGTGTTATTGATTCAACGGACAAATCAAGTGGAACATCTAATAAATTTTTATTCAATTAATATTTTAAAAATCTCATTGTTAGATTATATTTTGTCTATATTCTTAATACGCATGTCGAATTTTGTGCAAATAGAATATTATTCACTATTTTCTACTGTACAACTATGGTAATACTAGAATTAGTTTTATTTTGAAATCAACTAAAGCATATTATCACCTTACAAAAGTATCTAAACCCAATTATTAGGTTTCATCTTCATTTGTATATAGAACAATTGGGTCAATAAGCTTTAGTAGAACTCTAGCTTTTTTATTTTATTTTGAGGCTGAAAAAGTAGTAACCTAACATAATAGTACAGAAGAGTCGAAAAATGGACTAAGTTTTGTTTTGGAACATGGTTTCTCAATATTAGAAATTGTAATTAAAATGCTATTGCCAAACCTATTTCAATTAGCTTCTCTGCTACTAAAAATATTCAACAAAGTGGGTGTTAAGTGTTTAGATAGGTTGTCACAACTCTCACAAAGCCTAAAGTCTAATAATTAATCGTTAGAATCAAAACTATAAACACCAAATTAGCATTTATATGTCAAAGTCTAAGAGAGATAATTTATAAAAAACAAAGAAATATAGGAACATATGTAAAGCTTGAGCTGAATCATGAACCTGAGCAGCACTCCTTGGTACCTAAAATCATTGTTGGCTTAATGCGTGATACAAAATTTTTTGTGCACTTATTTGGTGCTAATGATCCGAATAAAAATTTGATATAATTATATATTTTGCATTGCAATTTTTTTTCCCTTGGGAGTGACTCTTTCTTTGCTTTAATGACAAAAAATTAATCCTTATGTTTTTGACATAATAGTGTACAGGTGGAGCCCAATCAAATGAAATTGCCGTTTGATTAATTATTACTCACAACAATGATATAACCAATAGACTAAATTTACATTTCAACGTCAACAAATTCTTTATACATATCCAATAGTTGCTTTAAAATTGTGCACTTGGAGGAAACTTGGAAATTGAGATACTTAGGACTGAAAAAGGAAAAGAAAAAGACTATTTCTCTTTCTATTTTGTTTTCTTCTTTTTGTTTCTTAGGTTGTAAATAATAAAGTACCTTCAACTATAACTTCAAGACTACCAATTTTGTTTTGCCCACAAAGCATAAGATTTGTTGGCAAACATGCGATATGTTGCAAATTGTCAGTAATGATGATTTTGCTCCAACGTGGTTAAACATTTCAGCAGTAAAGTATGAAGTAATGAGAAACATACAAATTTTCTACTGTTGTAAATACAATGTGGATTGTAGTTTATCTTATAATTACAACAATCTAAAAAAAAATAGTTAGTTTTTACCTATTATATAATCCAAGATTTTTTTTTTTACCTTCTTTATATATATCATCACTTGTTATACATTTTGGGGATTATGATTTAATATGTTTTAAACATTAAATATCCTTATACTAATAAGGATACAATATAAATTTACTTATATGTTTTTTGGAATATCCAAGTATCCAAATGGCTAGTTTCTTGACATTTTCATTCTTTTGTGTTTCATTGTAATTTGATGCAACTTGGTGTTTTAATAGATCCTGAGGACGTACCTGCAGGTGGAGTAGTCATTGTGCCTAATAAATGTGGGCCTAACCGATTTGATGATATTTGGAATATGCCACCGGGGAAAAAATTATTCTTGGAAGTAAATAAAGTGGGCCAGCTAGTCAGGAAGAATGCTGGATATTGGGCAAGGTGGCTAAGAACAGTGGCAAGAAGGCATGATATGTGCCCAATCAATCATGTTCGTTGGCCTTCTATGCCACAACAATATAAGAATCGGTGCTGGGAAGCCATTCAAGTATTAGGCAAAAAGCAATGGTGAAATGGGTTTCTTTATTACTTGTTTAAAGCTTTATGAAAGTTTGTTATTATGTTGAAAATGTGACATTTGTTAATTCAACTTTACACATGGTTTTTTTTTTTTTTTTTTTTTATATATAAATAAATCTGTTTATTGTAGCCAAACAGAGTTTGCATATTAGGTTATTAGTCAAGCCAATTCTCTGCTGTTTGCTTGTTGGTTTTTGTAGGATGATCATGGTTATTCATCACACTAGTAAAGCTTTCATTTTAGGGCTCAGGATATTAGTCATGAAGGAAATTTAATGCCAGATTGCTCTAGGACACTAACAAAATTCTTTACATTTGTTATCCCTTAATGGAACTGTTATCTTGGTTTGATGCCTTTTCTTAAAAATAAAAAAAAAGTTTATAATTATGCAGCAATAACAAGGTATATGTCATATGCTTAATTCTTCTGGTCAGGGAGGGGAACATATTTTTAGTATTGAATGGCCTACTATTAATTTGGAATTAGATATTAGAGACCAATAGACCATCTCTTATATTAAAGACTATCACATTTAATCATAATATACATGTAGTTCTTTCTACATCATCTAAAACTTTGATTCCATTGTAAAGATAGTCTTATAAGCTTTCCAACAATACCTTATATGCACAAATCCAAGGTCTGGAGGGCCCTCACAGAGCTACCTAAAGTTTGTTGGCTAATTAGAAATTGTAGAAAATTGTTAGAAAAGTTGAAGTACAATGAAAGAATTTTATTTTGTTTATGGATAAAATGTTATAAAGAGTTTTAAAGTATCTTCCCTGACACTTTCAAATTCTTATAAATTATGAAGCAACACACCATTTTGGTATCAAATTCTCTCTCTTTCAAATTCTTCACTCTTTATTACTTATTTAAATCTTTATGTCAGTTTGCTATTATGTTAAAAATGTGACATTTGTTAATTCAACTTTACACATGGTAGGCACGATGGATAATTCCTGCAAACCACATCCCACCTGCCAAGTAGATGAAATGGGCACTCTCACGGATTGGGAAGTTGTGGAGGGGCCACAAATCAAAGTTGAAGGAGAAGTACTGCAAGCCGAGCATAACTAAGGAAGATTTACTTCAGCTATCACTGCCGGAGGTTGATGACAATCAATTCATGGCTTAGTGGAGTACTAGTTCTCTAACGACAACATGGTAGTAATAGTTACAGTAGTATAGATGCTTTGCTTTTATAGGTTCCATGCTCAAGAGTATTATATATTAGCTTGTTATTGTAATTGGTAGTGACTTTCTTGAAATGTTTGTAGGAGTTGTCGAAAGATAACAAAGAGCGGCGTGGGAAGCAAACGGAGCTGCATACGTTGGGATCCAGAAGCATGGCCCAGACGGTGGATAGCATTGTATGAACAATATTATATATATATATATATATTTGAAAGTAATATTATATATATATATATATATATATATTAATAACATGCTTAAAATAACAAAGCTTATATTATGTTGCATTCTAAAGTAGAAATAAATGTGAGTCGACGCCATCGAATCGACACCCTCGCTTTAATATGCCGAATGTATTGACCATGTTGTAGGCAAAAAAGAAAGGCAAGCAACTAGAGAGAGGTGAGATGTATGAAGTGGCGTATTCTCACTGTGATGGTACTGTTGTGAATGCCACTGCGGGAGCGAACATTGTAAGTTTGTAACAAATTATAAGTAATTTGAATGTATTGTATTTTGAGTTGGAAAGAAGTTCTTTGATTAACGTCACATGATAGGGACTTTAATTAAAGGGGAGACTGGTTTCTCATTGCCCAACCTTGTCCTTGATTAGGTTGTTGGCATTATTAGATTAGATTAGATTAGATTAGGGTCGTCCAATGTTAGGAAACTTTTGTTTATAACATTATTATTTTTATTTATTTAAAGATCCTTAAATATTGAGGATTTTACTCGGATGCTCTTCATTTCATTTATAAGTATAGTTTACATTTTTTTTTTTTTTGGTGTGGATTTAACAATATATATTGTGTTAAAAGACTTTCTCAAAGGAAAATACTATCTTTTATCCATTTCCTTTCTCTCTTTCCTTCCTGGCCTAAAACCAAAAGTAGTGATTGAGTAGAGTAGAGTAGAGTGGTCATTCCTAATCTCTAACTTTGCCTTTTGGTCATTCATTTTCTTTTTATCCAATTCTTTTTGGTCTTCTGTCTTTCTATTATGTAAAAATAGTATAAACAGAAGCTATATATAAGCTATTTCATTGGGGATCAGCCAAGTCCACATAAACTTTAAAAAAGTCACAATTTTCTTTTTAATTATATTCTTTACATGAAAAATTATGAACATGATAATTACACCCATTGCCTGCCTTGCCTTTTGGCCATAAAAATGATTGATACCAAATTATTAATCATTTTTCTCCCCTTCTTTGCCAAAGGCAAGGCAAGAAAAGGTGGGATAGATGTATCACTTTAAAATAAAATACAGCTTCAAACTTATTTTGCTTATCTTATTATTATAGACTCAAACATAAAAGTTTATTTACACTTTACAACACGCAAAAGACCATTGCATTCCAAAAGACTCTACAATTCATCTAAAATTTTCTGAAGATACACCGGGCCTAAAGCACAAGGAGATTCTTTACATAGCTCATAGTTGGTAACCAAGGATGGAGATAGGACTTCAAACGAGGGAGGCCAGCAAAAAAAAAAAAAAAATCACCTGAAAATTAATAGATACGTCCTTGCTGGTAAGTATTGTATATGAGCTTCCTAGGACAAACTTGGGGAGCATCTTTTCTTGAAAATCACCTGAAAATAAACAATGATTAATATGGTAACACCCAACAAGAACATTTAGGACTAATTAAATGTAATGTGAAGAAGAGAGGTACTGTATTTGTAAAGAAAGGCTGCATATGTAATGCTCTATTTAATATGAGTAGCAACAACAGCAGGTTCATTCCAGAATTAATTCTTGCGTATGTATATATACTCCACCCTTCCCTGCTTACCATATTCATCCTTTGACTACACTACTAATTTCCCCTCAAGAATAATGACATGACATATTACAATACAATAAATAAGACTTGTTTGAATTTCCCCTTCCCCTTCTCTTGGGTTGGGTTTATACAACTGTTTCTTAAATGTGTTTGTATATGAACTAGGAAACTTCTAGGTTCAAAACATTGTAGTTCTTCACATGTTGGTTCTTAATTTCTGATATGCTTAGATATTTGATGGAAACTCTTAAGGACACAATATATGTGGTTTGGGTTCTAAGTACGCATGGTATAACTCTAACCCAACTTTTTTTTTTCTTTTATAATAACTCCAACCCAACTTTTATATATATAAAAGCATATTACTCATGTTGACATGTGTATTATTGCCCTCGTTGCTAATATGTTGTCTTGTTTATTTGTGAGTACTAGGCAAAGATGAAACAGCTTATGGCAACGGGGTCACAGTTGTAGGGAAACAACATTGAGGCTAGCATACTTTGGCAGCCCGACGATGCATTTGGACAAGTCATCGATGCAGAGAGAGGTGGCCGTGTCAGAGGGGTAGGCTTTGGTCCAACCCCCTCTAGCAATCGTGCAAGTTCAATGGATGATAGTACGCCACCTCCAACATCTATTGCAACCGACCAAAGGGTTATGGAGTTGTCAACTCAAGTAGAAGCAATGAAGGAGAAATGCACTTGTTATGATGCCCTTGAAGCTGAAGTGAGGTTAATGCACTTGTTATGGATGTTGACCCAATTGTGCCCATCATTTCCCACTTTGTCTATGGTAAGAAGTTTGAATACAAAGTATGCTGTGTGTCATATGTGTTAGATATATGCATGTACATGTTTATCAGATATGGTAATGTAGATTGTGGCCCTATGATAACGGCAAACACCATACTTTTCTTTCCTTCAAAACACAGTAACATCTTCAATAATCCAAAATCTGTACCATGTAAGTGGAATGCCTTATTGAACAACTCATTGAAGACTATACCCATGAGGGTCAGATATAGTACAGTTGTGTCTCTTGTTTAGTTCAATCTCTATGTATGCCTATTATGTATGTCTTAGTTTTACTTAGGTTTCAAATCGGTCAATGGCTCTCATGTAAAATAAGTTCACATTGTCTTTGTTGTGGCCAATATCAAAGTTTCATTATGTCACAAATTTCATTCAAAGATGCAATCTTGTTGAGATATTATAGAGCAAATGAGTTTTTAGAAGTTATCTTGAATTTAAAGTCACCCCATAAGTTTTTTTTTAAATTTTTTTTATGTTGTTTATTAAATCCTCATTTTAACTTATTTTAGTTATTAACTGTATTGTGGTTTTGTGACTGGGAGCTTGGAAAACATTTTCCCTTTCTTTGTATTGATAGTTGTTTCATACTTATTTGTAAGTAATCACTTATTGAATCTTTTGCATAAATTGCTCACTAATCACTTTTTGAGAAATTTATTGAGACTAATACCAAGAAAATTTTGATACATAAGATTTTCTTTTTAATTTGTATTTGAAAATATTCATAAAATTCTCAAATGGAAATTCATTTTGAGTATAATTTTGATTGACTGCCTACCTTCAAATCTCCCTTAAGAACTCCCAAGTGACAACTGTCTTGGAGTTATAGCTTTGATTATTGCCATACAGCCACTTAAGAATTAGTTTCCTTTTAGCAAAATAAGACAATTGGGTTTATTTCAATTTGAGAAAGAAGTAGAAGAGAGGGGAAGGAAGGATGAAACGACATAAAATATTGTGATTTGTAAGGCATAGTAATTGATTGATACTAGGGAAGTTTGCTTTTATGTATTGGTTGAAGAGTGGTGCCACTTTTGCTAAGTAGTTTTTAGTTTGTTAGTTATAAGTGACTTTATGAGTGAACTGAATAAGTTGGATAGGGCAACAAAAGAGTGCCCACTTGAAGGAAATAAGTTTGAAAAATGTAGCTTATTTAATTGAACTTATTTAAGGGTTCTGCTAATATAGAATTTGATATCTAAAACATGTTTCTCATATAACTTAATGTATTGCTTGGGTCTTTTTAGGAGAGTTAGAGTTAAGGTTTGAACCTTTTCTCTACACTTTTTACCACACTAGTCTAAGTACCTTACTGCAATTCAAGGCTGTTTTTGGTGCCAGACTTGCTCATTATTTGGTCTGGACTGTGTGGTAAAAAGACTTGTTTTACTTTGTGGGGAGCTACTCTAGCTTGCCTTTTATGGACCATTTGGAGGGAAATAAATTTAAGAGTTTTTGAAGGAACAGAATGTTCTAATTCTTAGCTGAAATCTCAAATTTTGAGTGTGTTTTAATTGCTAATGTGGCACTTGGTAGTAATACTAGTGATATTGTGTCATTCAGCTACTAACTCTGTTGTTTAGTACACTAATCCATTGTGTGTTTCTTAATTCATAGGATGACGATGGTGATTTTGCAGTGGATATCCAGTCTCCCAGTGCTTAGCGCTTATCATTTGATGATATGTAATAGGCGATACTTTGGGCACCTATTTTGGAGTAGTTACTATGATATTTTGATATTTATAATAAAGTTTCAAACTTTGATATATATATACACACATCATAGTTGGAAACTTTATTATAACATTCTAGACAATAAGAATGTATTCTTTTGTGCAGGACACTCTACATAGTTGTGTAGAATATATTATTTTGTTCATAACATTCTAGACACTTGGGATGTATTATTTTGTGTACAACATTCTAGACATTTGGGATGTAATTATTGATATGGTGTAATTAAATATATTTAGTTTCTTGCTTTAATGTGGTATTGTATTTGCTATTGAAAAATATGAATTGTGGTTCATTACAGTTGCTATAAAATAGGTATTGGAAAATATGTATTGTAAGTACATTACAGGTGCTAAATTTTTTTTTTTTTTTTAAATGACCTATCCCGGCGCTTTTAAAACCATTGGAATAGGGTTTGGGCATAGGGTATGGACACATGCCCTATACCAGCGCTTTTAGGAAGAACCTATTCTGGCGCTTTAAAAGTGCTGGTATAGGGCTTTTAAATTATATTCATTCAAGACCTATACCAGTGCTTTTGAGAACGCTGGAATAGGTACTGCCTATGCCAGCGCTTCCAAAAGCACTGATATAGGCATTTTTAATTATATTCATTGCAGACCTATACCAGCGCTTTTAAGAACGCTGGAATAGGTAGTGCCTATGCTGGAAGCACTAGTATAGGCATTTTTAATTATATTCATTACAGACCTATACCAAAACTTTTGAGAACGCTGGTATAGGTTATATTCATATTTCCGTAAGACTGTCCCGACACAAGTAAAAACGCCGAAATAGGGTTTGAAAAGCGTTGGGACCTATCCTAGCGCTTTTGAAAAGCGTCGGTATAGGTCCAGCGACCTTATTCCAGCACTTTCTAGGGCTATCCCAGCGGTTTTGCAAACGATGGGATAGCCCCATTTTTTTGTAGTGAAGGTCAGTTAATTGCCTCTCTAGCACAACACTATCCTAGGCGTACTTGCCACTTGAAGTTGAAATACTTGCTGCGGCACGTGCCCTCGAGTTTGGTTGGGAAATAGTTATTGGTGAAGCAGTGCTTGAATGAGACATGGCCTGTTTGGAAGTTTAGAGAGGGAGGAGAGTAGAGGGGAGTAGAGTAGTGGGGAGGAGAGTAGAGGGGAATGGTTATCCTCTACTTTGTTTGGATGTTTTTAAAATTAGTAAGGGGGAAGGGAGTAATTAACCCTTCCTCTTGTTTGGATGTTTTAAAAATTAGGATGGAAAGGAGAGGAAATAATTTAAATAGACAAATTTACCCCTATTTGAAAATAGACTTGCAACATTGGTCTATGATTAATTTGTTAGATTAAATAATTATGACTATATGCGAATTAATCACATTATATGTACATGATTTTGTCACACATCCATATTTCTTAAATAAAATCATATCTTAATTTATTAAACCTAGTTAAGAAGAAGACTAATGATTGCCTACAAGACTCAGTTCAACATTAGCTAAATCGTTAAAATGGATCATTCTCATAACTTCATAAGAGTCAAATACTATAAAAGAAAAAAAAAAAAAAGTCCTATGAAACATTGAGAAAATAAATCAGAAATCAAAATGACAGTTCACTTTACGCTATTTCTCTCTTAGAGAAATATTGACAAACATGTTGTGCGCACAAAATCTTTAGCAAAAACCCAGTATAGAATTGACAAAAGAGAACTCGCAATGAAACCAAAAATCGTCTCCCTCTCTCTCTCTCTCTCATAGCGCCAAGCAGGTGTCGCAGTCGCAGTTGCAGTCGTAGCTGATTGATATTCGCATATACATTGCATTGTGTAATAACATGTATAGGTTTTGGTGGAAATACTGAAATTAAATCAATGGTCAAAACGCCACTCTGCTTCAAAATGTCACTCTCTACACTTGCAATCTTCTTCACTCCTTGCCCATACTCCACAAACATTTATATTTGTGAAGTTACCATCACATCATGAAGGTGATTATCTCATTGCTTAATAAAACCAAAAATATATTCCGTCATGGGACAACGGACAAGTAATAATATATATTCCGTCATCCATGTACATGCCAAGGTATGAGGAATTCCTAATATACTGTTCATAAAGAATCCATTATCAACCGCTGTGAATGCTAACTTAAGCATTGGAGAAATTTTAATCTGGCATCATATGATGCAAAAGTTCGATGTTTAAGAGTTGTGGAGGTAATATTAATTTGACGTGTTTCTAAGGCTTTGGGAGCATAAAATTCCGTGGCTCTTGAGATGAGAGGTTGTGGTGACTTACAAATGGATCAATAACCACCTAATGTCTCTCTTTAAGAGCTGAGCACCGGCATCAAAGCTTTTAAAAATTTTAGCATTTAGTATTTTAAAAAGTCACTTTATCAATTTTAACAACTCATTTTAGAATATACTCAACATCAAAGGTTCTATCTTTTTACCATTTCGTTAAAAATAATATAAACTACTCATTAAAATAATAAAAAACAACTACACAAACCACTTTTTCCACCACAAGCATTAAAATAATAATATTTTTTTTTAAGATTGGAGCTACAATGAGCTTTCATACCGTGAGCTTTCAAAGATGAAAGCTCACTGTAGCTCAGTTGCATACACCACTCTTGTCTGAAGCCTAAACCAATGGATTATGGTATAAATCAACCACAACTAGTGAACTAATCACAATTAATTAATTATAATTAATCATGTTTAGCATCAATCACAAGAATATGTATTAACTGTTAAATTTCGATAAGGCTATATCTTGTAATTTAGTGGTTTGATTTAAGCACATGATGTACTGTTTTTATTCTTATGACTTCTAGATTGATTTTGCAGTAAGTTCTTAATCATCAATAGTCAAAAATACAATTTTGCTCTTAGGATGAGGTTAAACTAAGCTTGTAAAACAAGCATATGTAACTATTAGTACTTTAATTCATGTTATTATGAAACAAAATTTTTGTTCAATTAATTTGTTTGTAATTATAATAATCTATTTATTTATAAAATATAAAAATATGTATTTTAGGACATGCCCTTTAAGTGTGTTGAAATGAGTCATGTCTACGTTAGTCTCATACATGGATTGCGTTAGGTGTGTCATGTGTGCCAACCCTACAAGAACAATTTAATAAGTATGATACATGCATTATGTCGTGTCATTCTATTTAATAAACGAGTTACGTTATAGTCAAGAATATTTTATACGGTTATCAAATGGGTTAGCTTAGAATCGGGTTAGCTTAAAGTTGATTCGTATAATATAATACAAAATACTCATTACCTCAACACGATATGAAACAGACTTGTTAATACAAGATAAGAAATAATATATCTACAATATTTTTATAACAAATTCATGAGGATAAATTGTTATTAATTTTAATTTGAATTCATTATTAAAATTATTTTTTTACCCACTAACAACATCCATTAATAATATGCCACTTAGAATTTATTACATAAATGTTTTAAAAAGATTGTGCATGCAACAAGTGATATTTTGAACCTGCCGATCTCATCGGGCTAGTCAAAGACTCTTCAGTCAACAGTTTTATTTATTTTTGATAAACTTTAGTCAACAGCTTTATAAATGAAAAATAACCGTTCAATTTTATTGGTCGGTGACTTTCATACGGGTGAGTGAATCACTGTCCCTTTACCTATATAGTAATATAGTACTATATATACAGTTCCGCGACGTATTACTACCGCTATTTCTCACAAATCTACTCTTTGTGAAAACTAGGGTTGTGAGGTTCTGATCCCTCTGATTTCCAGCCATGGGAGGAGGCAACGCCCAAAAGTCGAAGATGGCACGCGAGAAGAACTTGGAGAAGGCAAAGGCTGCTGGCAAGGGTAAATCTTCCTCCTCACTTTTTCTCAAATTTCCGTTTGTGGTCTGAGAGTATGACTCGGAAAATCAAGGAAAATTAGACTTCTTTTATGTCTGAATTCTCATCTTTTGAAACAAGGACCTTAAGTTTTCAGATCATAAACGAACCACACGGTTTTAATTTAGGTGGGTTTTTTCTGGGTAATCGAGATAATATAAAAAATTAGATAATCCGCAGCCAAACGGAGCTTTAACCAAAAAAAAAAAAATCTATTTGGGGTCTTTAAAAATTACATGTATTTTGTTGTGCTTAATTTGGATTATCTTACTGATTTTCTCAGGAAGCCAGCTAGAATCAAACAAGAAGGCGATGACAATCCAGGTATTCTTGAATTTTTCATACATTTGATATATCAAAATTTTGGTTGGTAACTGTGATGAGTTTGCTTTATTGTGTGCAAGTGTAACTATGGAAATTGAGATTTGTTTAAGTATTATTTTGAGAGAAGGGAATATGATTAGGAATAGGGTATCAGGGATTTTAAGATCGGTGTCTGCCAATATAGTTAGCTAATTTAGAACCCCCTATAGTAGATGAGGGCATACATGATCCATTCCCGGATGGATGGCTGACGCTCAGGTTGCTAATATGTATATGTTTGAATGAGAGGTTAACCCAAAGTTTTTCCGTTTATCTTTGCCTAAGTCCGAATAACAAACTGTCATGGATATGGTAGCTTGAATTTTAGGACAAGATGGCCCAAGTTCCTTGATGGAGGAGGAATTTCACTCTAATGCTATTGATATTGCAGTATCATTCAAACCATTTATAAATAGTAAATTATTTGTTTTATTTATTTTTTATGATCAATAAATAAGTATTAGCAGGATGTTAGGTTGTTTGCTTGAAAATTGAAGACTCATCTGGAAATATGTAGTCAAAGCCGGAATCTTCTCTGATTAAATCCATACTATATTTGGAATGAGTGTTTCCTCGACTCAGAAGGCAGTTTTACTTTATGTAGGAATTAGGTCAATGCATTATTCGGTTTACATTTTAAATATCCAAACGTTCTTTGTATCCAAATTCCAATGTTGGTCTCTGACATCTAGGGACTCTTCCTGGTTGTGTGTGTTACTCATGCTGATTTTGTTAAGCTAATGATTATTATGCAAGTGTTTAGGGTAGGGTATGTATTAACTAAGAAACTGGGGGTCTCAGACCAATCAATCCAATTTTAGATCAAGATTTGTATCTTGGCTCATTTGAGTTAAGTTCTGCTTATTGTACTATTTTTTATTTGTTTGTTAGTTATAATATATTTTGGTGAATCTTGAATGCAGTGCAAGGTGTGCATGCAGACATTTATGTGCACTACATCAGAGGTGAAGTGCAGGGAACATGCAGGAGCAAAGCACCCCAAATCTGATGTTACTGCTTGCTTCCCCCATCTCAAAAATTGAATAAATTGATCAGAGAGAACATCCTAGAGACATGTCAAGAAAATCATCATCTCATATTAAAGCTTTCTACTTTAATTCCAATGAGTCCTAACAATCATGGTTGCTTTCTGCGTATTGTATAATTTGTGTGCTTGAGAGGGTGAGAGTGGTTGATACTTGTTTCCTTTTGTTAAAGCGAAACTCAATGTTTTATTATATTATTAAGTATCAATGCCATTGGTCATGAAAGCTTGTTTTGTTATAATGCCCTTGATTATGAATATAAATGCCCTTGCTTATGTTGAAAGAGTTGTCTTACTTGGCCCATTGATCAAGTGCTTGCACTGGATCCGGATATTTTCCAATTGTGAATCTGACTTTGGAAGGTCTAGAGGAGTAAAGGGGTGGATTTTATCGTAATGGCACATTTCCTGCCATTTCGATGGCTGCAGTAATACATGAAGTAGTTTTCTCATGGGTCATTGCTTCCCTTTGGATGCAGCTTGAAACAATTGGGTATTCAGTTTTCTTTTCTCTAGTGTCTATCATGATCATGGATAATTGATTTCCTCCAGTCATCGCTATAAGAAAATTGAAACCATTGCTTTCTAGTGTTCAATTGCAATTCAAATTGTAACGGTTGTCACGATATGACATCAATTCACCAAATCTTAGGCCATGTTCGGCTCAATTTTCATATCTCAACACTCAAATCTCTTCCCTCTAACTCATTATCCAATTCTCATATTTGTAACTCAATTTTCACATAACTCTACTTGCAATGTGTTTGGATGGAAGTTCTCAGTGGGTTTTTTAAATCAAAAACTCAACTTTAAGCAAAGTTGTGAGACCCACGAAAATTAGCACTTTGCAAAATGCATAGAACAGCTAAATTGAGTACCTGCGTAGACACTCTCTCTCCACTTCACAATCTATTCACATATCTTTATATGTTTTAGCAAAACCTACCATTTTCTTTTGCTCTGCCTCTCTCTTCTCTTCCTCTCACTTTGCCTTTGTGTCTCCTCTTCCTCTTATTATTTTTGAATCCGTTATCTAGTAGTGCACTGAAGGAGTTCTCCTCCATTTTCCTTTTGTCTTTGTGTTTGAAATCAAGAGTACAAACCCTCAAGAAGCTCGAGCTCAAGTTCGAATACAGCCCAGGATCTAGAACATGTATCTCTCTCTCTCTCTCTCTCCTCGTTTTTCTCAAAACTGTTGACTGGCTAATGATGGATGAAGTTTCTGTATATCATACTTGGGTTTTGTAATTATGGGTCAGGTGATTTTTATTCCCCCATTAATCCGAATTGTAGATGAAGACCCATGGCTTCTTGCAACCAAAGGAGATGAGATACCACTACAAACTTCATAACACACACAAACACCCAAGAGCAGGGACTGAAGCTACAAATTTTGCAAGAGCTTTCAGAGATGTTGAACTTACTTTTTCGGAATCACAGCAAAATGGAAACCAAAACAAATGTTAAGGGAAATTGAAAGTAAAGGAAAAGTAAGAGAAAAACAAAAGGTTGGTACATGCACAGTGGGGCAGGTATATGGTGTACCCGGCATATATGCCGGATACAACATATAATTTTCTGGTCATCAATTAGTGCTTTGCACTTGATGGTGACAATACATATGGGTGGGACCCATTCATTTGAGCAAAATTAGAAAATTGTCATAATAACTCTATTTTCATAATTCAAAAACAACAAAAAGATGTTCTTAGTTTTCACTTTACACAACCTTAACTCAATTTTTTGAGTTATGAGTTATGAAAATTGAGAATGAAAATCAAGCCAAATAGAATGTGGGCCTCACAAAAAGTGAGTTTTGCTTTATGGAAATTGAGTGAAGAGTGATGAAAATCACTCTAAATTGACTCCTACACCGCCTTCAAGAAGCTACACTAGAACCAGTTGTGAATACCCACCCAGCATGCCTGTGTATGTTACTTGTTAAGCATTTGGTCGTGGAAGATACAAGGTCGCCCATAAGGCCATAACCCTCTCTCTTGGATACTAGAAAAAAACAAAAGCTTGCAAGAATTTCTCAAGTATTATTACCTGCGTAAAGGTATCTGTTTGGTTAAGTGGTGGAGTGATTGCTTCATAAGGATTTAAATTTTCTCATACCTGTCTCTTCCTCTTTATGTTGTTGCTGTTTTTTTTTTTAATTACTTTACGGTGAGTGCAGATATGATTAACTGAATTAACTTGACACAGGTGAATTAACTGATTTAACTTCATGAATAAAGTGATATTTTTTAAACAAGAAGCAAACGAAATAAAAATGATCCTAATCATAGGTTGATAATGTATAATTATCCCTTCATTAAATTATAATTTATTAGAAACGATTCCTTATCTAAGTTATCTTATTTCTTAACGTCAACGATATTATCACCATTATTTTTTTATTTTTTTCTTTTTTTGGGGGAGGGGGGAATGGCTAGGAGGGATGCATATCCACTAAAAAATATGTTTATATGCAAGTGCACTCCATAGACCATAGTCCCTGCAATTCGATTGAAGATTTTTATTTTATTTTCTTTTTCTTTCTGAGGAACTGCAATGCGATTGATTTGGTCCAACCAAAGATCACAATTTTAGTTAGAATAAAAGGTCAATTAATTCTGCTCCAACTCAGTAAAACAAAAATTATTCAAGAATTTCTCTGCTTGCTGCCCCTATGCATGAAGGTAATAAAGAAGGCCTCTCCTCTCCTTCCAAGCCAAGCTTGAAAACAAACAGGGAAAGAAAAGGCTAGAATGAGGTCAGTGATGCTTAGTTTACTGCCGGCACCACGTACGTACCTAGCAGTATTTACCGACTGAGAGGGGCTGCAAGTGTAAAACTGAAAGTGCTTCAAGAAAGACAGTAATAAAATTCTAAAATATCTGATGCAAAACTAGAAGTTTGAAAACATTATGTTTTATTCAAACGAAACGGGAGACTTAAATCATTTTAGTAAAGAGCTCATAGCCAAACTTGGCTGCCTACATCCCGTGCGAGGTGGCCATAAAAGTTTTAAGGGTTTATATAATACAAATTCCAAATAACATGGACTCTAGTTTATTCACAAGACTCCATTCAATCAGGCTATTGTGTCCGTATCCTGCTACTTTCTGCTGCCCTCACCTGTGAGAAATATGGATGTGCCTGCGGTACCAACACCAGTACAGCTACATGTTAGTATACCCAATGATAACAATTAGATTACCTACGTTATCAATCAATAGCTTCTTTAATAATTAAACATAGAGATGAAGTTGAAGATGTGACTTCTATCAAGTGGAGAGAGAAACGAAGTTGAAGATGTGACTCCTATAAGTCTACGGTTTTGTCTTGCAGAGAGATCTGCATGTCAGGCAAAGCTCAACTAAAGAGACAAATCTCGTGAAAGCTTTATAAATTCCCTCCGACTCATATCCCTATGCCTGAGTCGAAAGCTTTAAGTGCTCAACCAATGCTCTTGGATGATTGTCAGACAGTGTGGACCAAACTAAGTTGAGTAGCTAATTAAAATCTAAGTACTAGAATACATTAATGCAACAACTGTTGCATCACCATACAATGAATTGCACCAAGTACTATCACACCTCTAACCATCCATGCTGCACTAATCTCATAATATTGAACATAACACAAGTAATGTACACCAACTTCTGAGGCCAATAAAGAGGGAATATGTACTACCACTGAGTACCCTCTACCACCCAACCACTAGAAAGTTCCCAAGGTATGTTTGGAGTGCAAAATTCAGAACCATAGCTGGTTTGAATTTGGGGGGTGAATGATTAATTATGATATGTAAAGCCCAAAAAAAAAAATGCTGCCCACCAGATATTGAGGCAAAACACTACAAATATGGTTAAAATATTTGTAGCATGTAATGCAGCACTAAAATTAATTCGAAAAAGAACAATGTTTTGTGTTGATGGAAGGTTGGAGAGGGAAAGGGGGGGTGGGGGGGCTTGACACATCAGAGGGAGGAGTTACAAAGAAAAATAGCTACTCCTTTCTCACCCTAAGCAACAAGAACAACACTCCTGCAAACATATACTACTTTCCTCTTGCATGGGGTGCAATGTTAAACATGAATAAATCAATGGGAGGCATGAGTTATGTAATCAATTTATATCAACAAAGAAAAACAAATTGAGAAAGAATGAGCATTGCCAAAGCCATTTTTTGGTTGAACTATAAGACAGATACAATTAGTGAATCAGCTCAATTAGGATTACCATGGCTTCCCTAGCAGTTAGCCTGTCCTGATGATCATACCGTAGGAGCTTATCAAGAAAATCTATGGCCTGCATCAAATACAAGTTAAAAAATCAATCAATTACAGTACTACTAGTGACGAGCTAAAATTTAATGCACCTAAAAGAACAGAAGAAAAAAACCTCAGGAGAAACCAGATGCTGATTATCTGCATTAATAAATTTCGACCACGGCTTCCGGCTGTGCCTGCAGAAGAAGGTACCAACACATTAAAAAGTGGGGGGCGTAACTACTTTAAGGTTGCATGAATTGATTTACTTAATAAAGGGACTTTTTTGATAATTGGTAACTTATACATGCACCAATGGGACTTTTACACAACAACAGAGAGTTGACTCCAGAAAGGTGAAATCATTCAAACTTACCTCCCAACAAGTGCATCAAGTTGAGGATCAAGCTCTAAATGATACTTATTCAGATACGCATTTAACTCATCAGTCCCAAGTACCTGGAAAGCAAGCCACTAAAATTTCATGCAGAAATTCTTATGGGGAAAGAAAAGTATTATACTAGAAAATATATTTTCTCATCAGTCCCAAGTACTGTAGGAGCTTTTCATAATAATTCTAATATATCCACAGAAAAGATAGTGAACAGTAGTAATAAACACAGTAGTTACTAATTTTTCTTATTAAAAATACATGTTATGTTTCCCATGACACAAATCTCTCTCTCTCAATGCGAGTGTGTAACAGAGATATCACAGAATAATAAATTATTGTCTATATATATAATAAATTTAAGATTCCTGCCAAATTAGAATAAGCGCTACCTTTGCAATTTTGACAAGTTGATCATGGTTGTCATGACCATAAAAGAATGGCTCCTTGCGGAATATCTGCATAAGCATCAAGAATAGTAAGCAAGCAACTATATAATCCTCTTCTCTAACAGCTATTGCACAAGCACCTAAACAACTACATACAGTTTAAATTGCATTTTACATGACTTAATACCAGAGGTATTCTAGATAAAATATTCTTACCATTCCAGCAAACATGCAGCCAAGGCTCCACATGTCTAAAGAATAGTCATAGTCTTGCAAATCAACAAGTAGTTCGGGCCCCTTAAAGTATCTGAAAAACAAGGAAAGTAAATGCTCAAATCCTTTCAGACAGATGAATTTTCAAAATTTGAAGGAAAACAGCTTAAAATGTAATATGCCTTCAAACACTTTTTTTTTTTTAAAGCATGTAAACCACCCTCTGATCTGTAGATGCAAACACAGCATCATGAACTGATGCTATTGTTGGTTATGGACAGTCAAACTTATACACTACAATTCTGTTTATGTGTGTCCGCATAAGTAGGCTTTATAAAAGGATGTATGTTCAAGCATTGTAAGTAACATCTACTAAATTCCAAAACATTTGAAGTGGTTTGTAATAAGTATTCTATTCAAGATATTCTCCATATGTTCACGAGTACAAAATAGGTTTGCACACAAGCAGACACCATATCCTGCGGCAAAATGTTATACAAAGCAATTTCTAATGGAAAATTATCACACATATCAGTAGATGTAACTTTTAACAGACGTATGTTTCGATTTATAAGACTTAGGTCCACATGTCTTCGGAACATTACCTTGAAGCCACACGAACATTGTATTCCTTGCCAGGATGGTAAAACTCAGCGAGACCCCAGTCTATCAAGCGAAGTTTCCGCAACTCATGGTCTATCATAACATTATGAGGCTTGACATCTCTGTGCATTATTCCTTGTGAATGGCAGTAATCTAATGCCTGCAGTTTAAAGTTAAGAGAACTAATTTGGCATTAAAAAAATGCATTTAAAACACCACATTACCTCAAGTAAGTAATGGATTTACCAGCAAGAATCATAAATAAGATTTAAGTATAAAAAAGCATAATTGCATTGAAGGGAGAAAGAAGATATAGCAGATATGCAATTTTTAATAGATTCAATGCATAAATCACCTTGAGAAGCTCATATATGTAGTAGCGTATGTCATAATCAGTCAATGTGGGGTACAGAACTTTGAAATCTGTACTGTTCACATACTCAAATATCAAGCTAGGCGTTTTTGAGTGCTGATCTCTGACAATATCAAGAAGCTTGACAATATTTGGACCCCCACAAAGGTTCTGAAGTATTTTTATCTCTCTCTTTATCTGCACAAAGATCAATAGAAAGCTCATGCTTAACCCTTAATTATTATCCGATTAAATTTACAGCAAACACCCAAATGAACAGCCAAAAAGACGGAGCAACTGAACAGAATATCTGAAGTAATAAAACGATAAATGACCATCTATTCCAACAATATATCTTTCCTCTCTCATTTGGGAAAATTGATATTGTAAATCCAATATCATAACCAACTCAAACAGATCACCACATATTGTCAAAGTAGTTCTCTGGAAAACAGCCAAGCTAACTCATCAAAAATAGAGTAACAATTAAAATCCACCTTCTTTTTCTTAACAGGCTTGAGGATCTTGATTATGCACCGCTCACTGCTATTGACATTTATGCCCTCGAAAACCTCACTGTATTTTCCCCTTCCAACTTTCCGAACAACCTCATAATCATCTTGATCACTGAAAAATACACAGAAAAATTTTCTCAAAAAACCAGGAAATCACTAATGTCACAATACACACATCAAAAAATTAAAGCTGCTTCGGCATTAGCTCAAAGCCCCAAAAAACAAGTGAACAACGTTAAGTCAATAATCACTCCCTTCTCGAACCAAAAGACACTAATCCTACAACTAAAAACTTACTCTACTGCCAAAATTTTTAAATGGCTTTATTTTTATAAAAACAAAGCCAAAGTTTTGGTACTAAGGCTCAGTTGTTTTATTAAAACAAGCACCAGTCCTTGAATTTTATCAACAACAAAAAATTGTATCCATTCCATACATATTCAATGTGATCCTTGATCAGGTATTCTCACTTTATATCACTAAAATCAGGGAATCCAATCGAGCTAAGTGACGCTACTTAATCAAAGAAACTAAAAACCTTACTTTCTGTTTGGTAGCTAAGAAAAGGGATGGAAATTAAAGAACAATAAAAAAGGGATCTTTACTACATAACTAATAAAAAATTAGATGCTGAACCTTACTAAAGCTAAAAAGCCATTAGATTTTTAAAATCTTAATATTTTTAGTCCCAAAATTATTCTCAGCTAACAAAATAAAGCAGCATGGGACACATAATCTCCAATCAAATAAAATTTTAGGGTTAAGAAAATTAATTTAAATACCCCCATTGAACGGTGAGAGACTCGTAATCCCAGTACTCTTTGGGGCGAACGACATTGATATCGGCGTAAACTCGGGCTTTCGACATGGGTCGGCGATTCGAACCGGAGATCTCGACGAGTTTTGTGGTATTGGAGGTGAGGATGATGATGTGGCTGTGGCTGTGGCTGTGAGGAAGGAGTTGGGAGTGAGGGGTGCGCAGGATAGGAGGGTGCGCGACCGGCGCACGGAAGGCAAGGAGGGCGCACAGTAGTAGCAGGAGGCGAGAAAGGAGGAGCAGTAGTGCTGAATTGTTGGTGTTGGGGTGCTGCAGCGTATCTAGCATGTGACACTACACCACTCCATTTACTTACCACGTTGCGCAATAAGCTGCGTTCTTTTTATATGCGAGTCTGGAATTTTTTATCCATTTGGCCTTAAATTTTTAACAATTTTGTTAGAGGTGATCTTGCAAAACAATGTGAAAAAATAGCATCTCAAGTTTTTAAAACTCGAGTTTTACGATAGAACTCGAGTCTTAAATGCTCGAGTTCCAGAGCTGGCAAACAAAAATTATCCACGTAAAATCCATGTGAAACTGGAGTCTCTAAGACTCAAGTTCCTTCATTAACAAATATTATTCAACTCCATTTCTTCATCCTGGACTTCTAGGTTTCTTCATCTTCCTAGGTTTCTTCTTCTTCTTCTTAATCTTCGTTCTATTCTTTCTTCTTCTTTGTTTGATTTTCGATTGGTTCGGGCAATGGCTAGCCAATCCTAGACCGAATCAGTCCACAACTTTAGTTCTCCATGTTTTCCAGTTCTGCGTTGTTGCATCAGTTGCGCTCTTCGGATCAACTCCTCTGTTCAAATCAGTTGCGTTCTCCACTCCAATGTTTTCCAGTTCAGATCGTTCTGCGTTCTCCACTCCAAATCTCTGTTTCTCTCCTTCGAATCTGCGTTTTTTAGATCTTATTTTCCAAATCGTGTCTTCTTCTTCCTTCGGATCTGTTTTCTCTATTCTTTAGATACTTCTCGAGTCTAAGAAACTTGAGTTCCACGTGAATAAATTCCTCCATCTCAGCACTAAAACTCGAGTTTCAAAGACTCGAGATGCTAGTTTCCTATATGGTTTCAAAACCTTGCTAACTAACGATATTCTATCCCCTTACTCTGTTAGTCTGCAAATTCCCTTTGCGAGTCTGGGTTTATTTGGTTTTGTTAATAGTAAGGGTAAAAAGTTGCAAATTACCCCTAAAGTTGGAAAAAATAGAGTATGTTTCGGGTGTATGGTTCACAGCTGAGTGGATTTCATGGTGGGTCCCACCAGCTGTGAGTAGAAGGAAGCATACACTCGAAACAGAATAAACTTCCTCCTAAAGTTTGTGGGTTTTTGGATTTTACACCATGAAATTTCAAAATTTGAATTTTATCCCCTAAAATTTAAGAGTGTTTGAATTTTACACCTTGATGTTTCAAAATTTGAATTTTATCCCATAAAGTTTGGAAGTGTTTAGATTTTACATTTCAAATTTTGAAATTTTAGGGTGTAAAATTCAAATATTCCTAAAATTTATGGGGTAAAATTCAAATTCTGAAATATCCAGGTGTAAAATCTAAACATCTCCAAACTTCATGAGGTAAAATCTAAATTCTAAAATTTTAAGTTGTAAAATTCAAACGGCCTAAACTTTAAGGGTATAATTGCAATTTACCCAAAGAGTAAATAGGGTTAAGTAATAACAATATTTATCCGGGGTTGGGAATTCTTGGGGTATGGTGTTTGGTTCTAATGAGATTGAGAATCTGATGGCGTGGCAATTGGTTATTGGTTCAAAGAGTAGCTTTAGAAACTCTAGATTGAAGGCAGGTCACTTTGAATATTCTTTTCACCGCTATCTTTCTTTCTTTCTTTCACTTTAGTCTTTAGCTGCTTTCAATTAAAAATAGTAGGCTAGTAGATAATTTTGTTTGGGCAAGCATTGAAAAGGAAAGATATCGGTATTATTTTCATTATAACCATTTTGGATAATATTTATTTTACCCGTCAAAATGGGACCTAATTTTATTTTGAGAAGAAAAATTCCCAATCAAACGTCTTTCGGGCAATGAAGTCATTCAGGTAGTGGATGGAACCATGGAAGAGTAGCGTTAAGCACCTTAAATAAATTTCAAACAGGTCTGACTAATACCATTAGTTACTTTACTTCTTCTTCTTCTTTTTTTAATTTTTTTTTTTTAAGGTACCTTTAGACTTTAGAGTTTGAAAAATGCCACTGCTTCATTGCAACGATAGTTTATGGACGTTTCTCAAAAAAAAAAATTATGGACTGTTTGATTAAGAAAAAAATTTAAAAAAAATTACATTTTACCACCTTAAATTATACTCTATAATACACTTTACACCCTAAATTTTTCAAATTCACTTTTTACACTCTAAACTATGACCCTTATTACACTTTGCACCCTAATATTAAGTTTTATGTTAACTTGGACGGAAATTCAAAGTTTAGGATGCAAAATATAATCAAGAGTATAATTTGGAGTGATAAAAAATAATTCTCTCTTGTTTTTAAGGGATTGAGAAGAATAGCAATTAGGTCTTTTTACATGATGCCATATTTTTCCATCTAAGTTAATAACAAACTTGATGTCGGGTGCGAAGTGTAATAAGGATCATAGTTTAAGGTGTAAAAAATGTATTCAAAAAGTTTAAGTAGTGTTTGGTTAAAGAAAAAAGTAGGTGTATTATGTATTCATTTTCAATTTTTTTTGACACCCACTACTGAAATACTTGTTTGGTTTAAGGATTTGTATTCAGTTTTCAGATTCAGTATCCTAAAATTTGGATTTCAATCCAGAAAATGAAAATACATTTGGTACAAAGTGTAATTGAGAGTATTGTTTAGAGTGGTAAAATGCAATTTTCCAAAAAAAAAAAAAAAAAAAAAAAAAAATCATAAGTTAACTTCATTTATAAGTTAGAATGCAGAGCAACCTTTTGACTTGATGCATTGGTTTATCAACAGCTTCACAGCCAGAAAAATTCCATTTCCCATAAGAAACAATCCTGGAAGTTTAATGAATGAAACCTTATCAACTAACATAATCAAAAATCTATAATTATATCACCCCGTTGAGATATATTCGAATTGGATCTTCTACAAAGTTGGTGGCAAGTCTATCTCTAATTTGTAAATAGGGTAAAGGCCGAAGAGAATTATAAAATTATTTTCACCCTTATGTTACATTGGATTCATACTACAGCTTTAGGTTGGATTTGCTCAAAATCAAATACCTCAAACATGAGGCGTCTTACATCAGGCTTCCCATAAACAGCATATGAAAGCCCATGAAGGGATTGTTGAACTGCCGTTGTAGCTGGGTTCCTCATTTTTCGATTGTGTTCGTATTTCTCTTGAACATCTTCAGCGTAGATGACAAAGCGATGGAGATGCTTGTCCCTCAAATATCTCCCGCAGAACTTGTTCATAAGAGTACGCCGGTGCCTCTCCTGTAGCCATAATCCAGGAGCATCTAAATGCTTCATCAACAGCCTCTCAGCCATCACAAGATCCTAAAGAAAGCAAAAACAGACAGTTATCAAAATGTCTGATTTCCACACTAAGGGGAAATCAAAATTTGGATTGTGCTTTTAAATTGAGAAATAATGCATTTGTCTCTATCAAGAGGCCAGAGAACAGCTGCACGAATGCATTAAAATTTTATTACCTGGATCTTTTGCCCAAGATATTCTAGGCGCTCATAGCAAAAGCGAGGATGCTCAAACTTGTGTTTTGATGGATGAAGAAAACAAAGCTGTTTTTCAGAGAGAAATTAAATGACACGTCAGGAGAAAAGGGCTAGGCAAAATTTCACATATATCAGACAATTAATAAATATACATTTTATATAAGGATGTATATGAAAATTAAATGAAGGAGACTTCAAAATTGTATATATCAAAAGATACCAAGTAGCAATTCCAATTCATAAACAAATCTTGATAATTTGGGGTTCATGGTGTCTGGGAGCAGGTTGGTTAACCAAATGCTGCACCAAGTGTACCCTAGTGAACTTTACATGTGTAATAAAAAGTATGGTAATAATCATAAAAGAAGAAAACCAACATATAAGACACCAATCAAGTCAATTTCATCTACGAGCATGCTGGCTTACAAAATACTTTTTTCTTAATATGTGAATTTTGATCCTAAGAAGAGGGATAAGGGGAGATTCAAACTAATGACCTCTAGTTCATGAGATATGCTCCCTATCCAATTGTGCTACCCCTTAGAGTTTACATAATTTTCTTTTCTAACTTTTCTTGATACTACAACATATGCTACAATCAATAGGTGATAACAATATGTGGTTTTGAGGAGGAAAAGGAAAAGTAGAATGATAGGCAGCAAAAGAACTACCTGTAGCCCAAGTCCAAGTTCAATGTTCCTTGCTTTAGTAATGTCTGGGATTCTATCTTCCATTTTTAAGGGGTATCCCAGTGCTCGCATGACTTGAGGTCTGCTCTCATAATCCCATATATTACCTCTGAACCGATGCATGCCCGGTGGAACGCAAGCCCTGAAGAGCCTTGGGTGTGCAAAAAGAGCATCTTCTGGAGGCTGTGAAGGGGTGGGAAAAAAATTACTAGTGGACTCCTTCCAACAATGATAAGATTAAAATTTCCGCTATCCATTGAAATTCTGCAAGCAAATACTACCTAGACAGTCACTTTAATTTCTGATCTCAAGAATTAGCCTGCAAAATTACTTTCCTTTTACATTTTGATAATTCAATAGTTGGGGGTGGGGGGATTTGAACCTGGACATCAGCGTGGGAAACACTAGGAGGTACCAGTTGAGCTACTAGACTCTCAACAAATTACTTCCCTTTTACTATCCGAAAAACAATGTCCCCCACACATCCAAATCAAGAAACTTTTTTTTTTTATTGGATAAATCCAAATCAAGAAACTTGTCCAGTCTAAAAGAGCTAGTCCCAAATTTAAATCTGTCAAGCTTGTCAGGCTTGGGTGTGCCAAGTGTGTCACTGAGCACAAAACTAGATTCTTGTGTTTACTATTTAATGGAGAAATATCATAAACAAATCAAAGAAAAGCAAATTAGAGCTTGCCTTATAAGCTGCAACCTCTTGCCAACTGAGCTTTTTTCCTTCAAATTCAACAGAGACATAATCTACATCTTCAAGTTGTCTTCGTTCTCGTGGTTGGCAGTCCTCAGCTTCTGGGTCCATGCCAAATACCTCAAAGAGAACACGATATACTTCTGGCATACCAAAACACAAATATATTGCCCCAAACAAAGCCCAGAAGACAGACCTGCTCGTAACATAAAAAATTTAGAACTCAAACGTGTTTTGCTCATCAATTATGATTTTCTTAACTTATCAACAAAAAAAGAGTGTCCTGCCTGTTAGTTATGAATTCTCATGACAATAAGCATATCCATTACACTAAATAATTTTACAATAGAAATTAGCAAAGTTATAGTTGATGCAGTTATGATCCAGTGCAGGCCTCGGATGGGTTTGTACAATTTTTTTAATTGGTTAGCACTGAAGATCCTGACTATTGATAATCTTCACAAGAAGCATGTATTGATAATAGATTGGTGTTGTATTTGTAAAAGAGGTGCTATAGATCATCTACTACTTCACAGCTCCTTGGCAACAGATATTTGGTCTTTTTTCTTTACATTGTTTGGGATAGTTTGGGTGATGGCAAAATCAGTGCTCATGGAGTGTTGACGAGGACTCCTTCATTGCCATAGAGCTGCTAAGGCTTGGCAAGCCATGCCATTATGTGTTGTGGAATTTGTGGAGTGAAAGAAACAAGAGGGTCTTTGATGGAGTTCAACATCCTAATTTTGTAATCAAAGATTCTATATTACAATTACCTATCCAAAAAAAAAAAAAGGATTCTATATTGCAATCCTTGTATGATTGGATACAAGCAGTGGGTGGCATCCCATTGATGTCTTTTGTTGATTTCATAGATTCTCTCTTTGTCATTCGTATTCTTGGAAAAGGGACTGTGCATATTTATTCTGTGTCTTTCCCTTTTCCTTTTTCAATAAAACTTTCTTTGCCCACCCATTGATGGCTTTTGTTGATTTGATAGATCTAGTCCTCAGCAGCGAAGCACCGAGTCCCTACCATAAAGCATCTCACCATCGGTAAGTGCATGACGCATTACTTTTGTCACATTTGGTCCAATGTCACAGAAAACAGTCTCAGCAGCTATTTGAAAGAAGCAGTTACACAAACATTACCAATCTATTGACAAAGGCTTCCTTAGCCAAATAGAACATTCAGCTCTAAATCCATAGTAGTTAGTGCTGATGAGAAACAAGAGCTTTCATCATCAGTGTGATGAAAGAGAGTTCATCGTGAATAAGTGAATAGCATAAAACGTGAGAGCCAATGGATGATGAGTGGTGACAAAAATGGGCAGAATCATGACACTTGGCAATGAAAACAAGAATGGAATAGAGAATCTTTTGCTAATGGATGCATAGCATACTTAATAAAGGCATGCCAAGTTGGAAGGCAGGAATGCACATAATCTCTGAACCTAGCTACAGTCATTAACTTGGTGCACACATAAATGACTTTTCTATTTTCAAAGTCAATGGTTCATTTCAATGAGCAAGTTTATACAATAAGACTTAAGGGGGCTCTCTTCCAAAGACGTTATTTCTCTCTATGATAAAAGTATAACAACATATGAACTGATAAAGTGAAATATCATTGCCCCTTGTTGACAACAAATCCATATAAAGCATTTTACAACATTAGCAACCAGAGAACATGCAAGAATTTTTAACATAAGCAACTTTAATCAGCACCCCCCATAACAAGGTGCACACATCAATGGAGCAGTAACTAACAGAAGACCATTAAAAGTAAATATCTTGGTAATTCTAGCCAATGACACTCAACCTCCATCAGAATTATCATTCAGTCGAGGAGCAATCAGACGCACCGCAAGCCATGTTCAATACCATAATACCCATTACTGAAAAACATCTTGCCCACATGTTTCAATTCCAAACTAAAATTGCTGTTCTTCCATTAGACATCTACTCAATTAACTACCAAATTGTTCAATCATTCTATTCTAAGTCCAAGAACTTAAACCAGATTAAAAAACAGAATGTAACTTACTTCACAGGCGGCTCGCGCTCCATCCTCTTCAACTTATCCATATTATCGAATGGAAACACCAAATTCTGCAAGCTCGCAGCTTTAATCCACTTGGGCAGGTGCTTCTTCCCAATTAACGCATACACCCTTTCTCTCATCGGACCCGGCGATTCCCTCGGATACCTTTGCAAAAAAAACTCTGCAAGCGCCAATTCAAGCACATACTGCCCCAAGAACAGCAACCTGGTGTGCCCAGACCTCACGTGCCGCGCCCTCGTCCTCTCACCCGTGGGGTGCTGAAACGCCAAATACAACAATGTATCAAACTGTTTCGCCGGGTTATCATCCCCGAAATTTTCCGAGGGCTCCAGAGGGTACCCGAGAGCTTGCTTTGCCTCGAGCAAGTACTCATCCATCCAAGTCTTGTCAGCATTGTTAAGACGCGAAGACGGCAAGCAAGAACTCAACAATGGAAAGGCTTTGAGAGAGAGTTGAGGGCTATTGAGGAACCTCTCCGCTAATCTCTTGTCATCTAATGGGGGTCTCAGTATGAATTTCTTAGGGGGAAACTTTTTCTTCGGAGCAGTGCCTCTTTTACGCTCAGCTAGCTCTCTGAGGAGTCTCTGGGGACTGTTTTTGGGGAGCTCTTGTTGTGGCCCTTGTGGGTCTACCGCGACAGCGAAGATACGGTGATTTGGGCAAGTGGGGTTTGCGAATTTGAGAGTTTTTGTGTGGATTTGGATGGGAAATGGAGAGAAGGAAGATGAGAAAGAGTAATGGTTACAAGGTGAGGATGTGGATGGGTTTGGGAAGTGTATGAAGGAAGAAGAAAGTTCCATCAGTAGGGAGTGAAAGTGTGGAGTTGAAGTTGGGAGCTGAGCATTAATTAAGGAGTTTGAAGATATGAGAAATGGGGTATGGGAGATTGGGTTTGAATTTGGTTTGGCATTGAAAGGAGGAGTGGGGGGGGGTTTTTGTGTTTTCGTGAAGCAGGGTTTTGAGGGGTTTTTGTGAGAGTGGTGGATAAGATAATAGAAAGAGTGGCATAAGGGTAGCTCCGGTATAAGATATTTTAGACGATGCACGGTGACAGTTTGGGTGATGTAAACGACGCCGTTTCGTAATGTTAGCAGCAGTAGCACAAGAGTCAACGGGATTTGTTGATGGACGAGTTCGTTAGACGGTCTGTCGTTTATTTAAAATGGTGCCGTCCTAGAGCCTTTGATCTTGGAGCAACATGAGAACCACATGTTAGAGAGGAGTAGTGTGTGAGTTTTAATTAGCTAAATTGGTAAAATCTCTTATTTTTCTAAAAAAAAAAAAAGTTGATAGAGTTTTTTGTCATGGAATAAGAGACTACACAAAAAACCAATTGGTTTCATTACTTAATAATAAAAATCAATTATCATGGAAAAGATGCTATAGGTTAAAATTCTTTCGTATCTAAGAAAAAAGGGATAGTGAATCCTAAAAATGATTACTTAGCTTATGATGTTAAATTCTCTAAATGAGAGTTTTATCCAATGAAGTTGTCATATTTGAAATTACGTCATTGTTTAAGAACAAAACTAAAACCGAAATTTACATGGCTTTTGGTCCTATTCACAATCTAAAAAACAAAAATTTGCATAGCTAAAGAAAAGTTTAGAAGCCAAAATCTAAGGTTGGAGGCTAGGTTACAAAATGAGAAAGTATTAGACACTCATTCTACCCAACTCTAAACTCTATCTTCAAGGATTTAATGGCTTTATCATGTTACACATAAACATACATTCAATCTAATGTCATGGCATCATCTTTCAAATCATATATCATGTATCATAGTCGAAGAAAGCTTTAGCTCTCAAAATCAGAATTTTTTTTTTTTCTCAAGAGAAATATGTTCATCACATCTTAAAAATCATTTTGTATATTATCTCATGTCATGATCATACTCATCATGTATCCTTTCATTTTCATTCATCATGTTAGGTTTCCATTTAAAAATTAAAATCATATTAGTCATCAATTTTATTATATTATGTTTTCATTGGGGGAGTGGCGAATCCTATACATATTATTCTCTTATCATGATAATGCCCACCATAAATTGAGTGATCTTGAAGCCAACTGGCTGCCAACTGAATCACGGATTGGATTGGACAGTCCTACTATTGACATCTACAAATTAAAGATTTATAAAAACAACATTATTTTTTCTTTTTTTACATAAATTTGAATTTTGAATGTTTTTGCTAGAAGCACTAAATAATGTCAATCAATTAAGTTGCAAGGTTGTTCACGTACAACATCCTCTTAATTAAACTAACAAAACTATCTGTAAGGGCGTGGTTTGGATCCTAAGCCCAAGAAGTAGCTGGATTAGGGCCCAAAGAGCCCAACACAATAAATTTGTAGAGAGTGGGCTTAAAAACTAGGTTTCAATGGATCGAACAACGCACACAGTGGATTAAAGATAGTAAGAAAGCAAAGAAAGACAAACTCTATGCAAAGAAATCCTTTCTCGGCAAAATCCAAGGAGAGTAGTCCTTGAATATATTTCTTTTAGACTTGGATACAATTTCAGTTCTTGTTGCTACAGTATTTTCTCTACAGATTCCCAATCCCCCTATCGTTAGAGGATCTCTCATATTATATATGCTCTTTTGACTGATCCTGACCCTCCATTTGTTGATTATGCAGGCTACTACTCGAATGCTTGTCCCATCAAACGCCCTCCCCAATCTTTTGTGAGTTGCGGCAACCAAGACAGCACTGTTCAGAGGTTTTTTCCACATAAATGCGGCCAGAGGGTTTGGTGAGGCGCAATAAATGTGGTGGCAACTACCATCCCTCCAATCACGTCAGAGCTAACCCCTTCTCTGAAGCTTTTCCTCCACAGTGTGGCCCCCTCTGGTTTTACAGTTCGAGTGTATGGACTCCTTAGCACGGTAATAGCCTTCTCGATTATGGGTATGACACGTGACACTATTATCTTATTAAATTTCTAAACCCACACTATCCTTTGCATTTTCCTCCAAAAAAAAAAAAAAAAAAAAAAAAAACTATCCTTACTAACGACCGACAGCAAAATCACCCTCACAAACATGCAGGTCATGGGTCACCATCACTACCAGGCAGGTCATGGGTCACCATCACTACCAGGCCAGCACCGCAACATCGGCAATTGCATCTCCCAGCAAGGCAATGGCGCCCGTTGCTACTTACTCGGGTCACCTGAATCACCGAGCTCACTCATTCAAATGCAACACCGCCTGTAACAATGCCAACAACAATGGCAGTTGACGAGAAAACCAAAAAAAAAGTAACATATGTGGTAGTTCTTTTATATAAGTTCGTTTTATAACCAGATTTGTTAAAAACTACTTTAAAAGGCCATTTAACAGCATGTGTCCCATCAAAAAAGAAAACTTAACAGCTTGTGAAGCGGTAATGGGTAGTTAAAAAAAGTTTAGCTTAAAACCGGTGTGGAGAGCTATCTTCCTCCAACTCGTTTTTTGATGGGATTTTTTTAATAAGTTATATAATATGCTTAAATAAACATTAATAATTTTATAAATTGTCAGAAGGTTAGAGAAGATAACTCCAAATTGATTTGGAGTTAAATTTTGTCTAAATTTGTGATAATGAAACAATTAAGTTAGAGATTTCAAATGGGAAAATTATCAATAATTGAATATGAGGAATTCAAATGTTGAAGTCATGAAATTCAATTCTCCAAGATCTGAATTTTAATTTTTTTTAAATATATTTTTTGTCCTAAAGCAAATTCAAATTCCATTATTCTTTCTCTTCCCCGTCATTCAACCCCTCCTCTCTCTCTCTCTCTCTCTCTCTCCACTTTAATTTTTCCCCTCTCTAGTTTATCACAGTCGCATTTGGACATGGACAAAGCTTTCGTCCATTGTTCTAATGCATTGAATAGGACACAATATGAACACATGCGAAAAATATGTACACTAAATGCAAGCCAAACCCTTTTGACATAATATTTGCAAGTAAAAAGATTGAAAAATCATTGCGGAAAGTTAGAGGCAAAAAATGCTAACTACCACCAAAAACAATAAAATATTTGGATACTCTCTCGAAGTGTAGCCATGAGGTAGTCTTTTCTTCTTAATGAATGGTGAATCCTATTATGAATTTAATTATTGAAATCCAATATTATGTGAGAGCAAAAAACACCACATTATTGTACTTTCAGAGTATTATATAATTACTCCCAAATACATACATTTTGAAAGACTCAAAAAATAAACATTCAATGTGAAAGGAGAAAATTTTCAAATGATGCCAAACATAAATACCACTTATAATGAAAGCAATGTAATCTTAAATGAGTTAGAAAACGATTTCGTAACTTCCCTTATTTAGCTTTCCATGAGATAAAGTTGTTTTCTATAAAATAAAAAAAAAATAGTAGAAAGCAATCTCTAAAAAATAAGTTATACTTTTTATGTTGACCAAAAATAGTTTTCATTTAATTCATTTTTTCTGATGCTACCAAAACACTAAAAAGTGCAAAAAAAAAAAAAAAAACTTCACAAAAAGTTTTCCAATTTCCATCGAAACAAACGGTTACGACATTTGCATGGGATTCCAAAGTTAATTTAATTTGTACTTTTGCTGAGATATTTGACATTAAGAACGAATGAATAATTGCAGATGCGTACATCAAATAGACATCGATCACATGTTCACATGTGCAGACACACCCTAAGTACCATAGCCTTCATTTCTTCTACTAGGCTAAGAACGTGGCTAAAGTGAAGCTATGGCCACTTCTTCTTTTTAATCGGAACTTTTTTTTTTGGCTGAATAAAAAGGAAGTTTTAGGGTGTGAACTTATGTTCTACGCCGTGTAGTTGCATCGAATTTCATTATGATTTAATGTGAAGATGTATGTTCTTGCTTGGAATGAGTGAAAAGAATACTTTTTTTTTTTTTTTGATAATCAACCAAGTGAAAAGAATACTTGGTTAGGACTTAGGAGGAATCAACCATGGAACATGCACACTAGGAGTGTTCGCGGTGTGGTTTTGGGCCATTTTTAGCACCATACTTTGCGGTGCGATTTAGCTAAAACCATAACTGCATCACACCTTATTTTTACAGTCACATGTACGGTGCTATGTATAAGATGGGGTTTGAAATCGGTATATTTTTCAAATTTTGGGCCTTTCCTACCCAACCCAAAACTAATTTTTTCCTTTGTTTTGGCCAAGTTTTAAATTATTGAGCTAGTTTTTCTTTATTTTGGGCTGACTTTCTTAATCAACACTTACTAGGGTTATCAAACTTTTTTTTTTGTTTTTTGTTTTTTATTTTTTAACTAGGGTTATTAAACTATTAATAATATATTTAATATTAAAAATAAATAAATATATTAATATATAGAGAGGGTGTGGTGCGGTGCAGTGCGGTTTTTTTATTATAAAACCGCAAACCGCATTGTAGCATGCGGTGCACTGTTACTTGCGGTGTGGTGCGGTGCGGTGCGGTGCGATTATGCCCTTTTGCAGGCAGTTTTGGTGCAATTTGGTGAACACACCTAATGCACACTGTTCTTACTTCTTAGAAGCTAAGTTAGTGGCCAATGCCTTAGAAAAAGAAAGGACGCAAACTGTCTGATGACCTTGTCTTCTTTATATGTCCACCTCCTGATGTTATTTCTTTGGGTTTGATGTATCTGAGTTGTACTCCATTAGAGCCTCTCTTTTTTTTTTTTTTTTAGAGAGAGAGTTTCAACCTATAGCGTCTGTTCCTAATGATAGCTTTTTTTTGTTAGACTAAGACATCAATCAGTTTCTCTTTATTGTCAGACCAAGACATCAATCAGTTTTTTATGTAGGCGAGGATTGAACTTCAGGTCTCTTATACAACCATCAGAAACTTTACTGGTTGAGCTAATTGAAACCCACCATTAGAACTTTTATTTAAATGAGTATTGTTTTGAAATGCGATTTATTAGCTTTTTTTTTCTTACTATCTTGTTTTCAAAAACACAATTTCAATAATTTTTTTTATACAAGATAGAAACAATTTTAATACTTTAAAATATTGAAATTGTTTTGTTTTGAAAACATGATTTAAGTTGTAAGGACCAGATTTGGGTCCCTAGCCCAAAGGATGTGTGAACTTAGGCCTAAAGAGCCCAATACAATGAATTTGTAGAGAGTGGGTTGGAAAACCGAGCTTTAGTGAGTTAGACAACAAGTAAAGTGGATCCAGGTGACAAGAAAATGTAAGTAGACTGGTTTAATCTAAATAAAATTGTCCTTGGCACAGTCCAAGGAGATTAGTTCTTATATATTGATTCTCAAGTTTGATTACAAGTTCAGTTCTTGATTGCTATAGTGTTTTGCTCTCAACTTCTTGATCCCTTTCTCTCAGGGTCTCTCTCCCATTTTATACTATCTCCCCTTTCATCTCCACCTTCCACGTGTAGATCAAATCGTTGGTGTTGATCATTGTCCCATCAGCACCTTCCTGAAGTCTTTGGGTAGTAGCTGTAAGGCTGAAAGTTACTGTTCAGGTATCACTTCATCATTAATGCGGCTAGAGAGTTAGCTGCAGAGCTTTTAAGACAGAGGTAGCAGCTTTCCCTTTAGATATTTCATAGCCTCCCTATATCTTGTTCCTTCTTAATACTTATCATCATCAGTGGAATTGTCCAAAACGTTGCTTTTGATGTCAGACTGTACCTTCCGACCTCAACTTTGCATAGCCGAGGATATATTCCTCCTCGGACCACCTTTTGGGATGATTATGATCATACTTCACTTCTTTACTTACTAACACAGATTCTCATGAAAGTGTTTACTCGTCCTCGGACTACTTAATGTCCTCGGATTGGGCCCCCGACCCAATATATACATAGATATGTACTCTTGGGCCTATCACCCCTACATAAGTGAAATCATGTTTTAAAAATACGAATTTAACACTTGAAATTGTGTTTATGAATGGATTTTAAAAAAGAAATACTAGACTCCCAAATACAGGGGCATAGCCATGAAATTTTACTTGGGGGGCGAATTATAGTTTTAATACATTAACCATAGTTCATATTGAATACAAAATTATTAACTTTGATATATTATCATATTCTTAAATATTAATGAACGGACAAAAATTATATAGTTTATTATAGACAAATACCAAAAAAAAAAAAATCCAATAAAAGAACATTTCGCATCAAAATTATGCCCGACAATCTTTCATGGAATAAAGATAGTAATACAAAAAAAAGTGGACAACAAAATCTTAAACACCCATATGCATATCAACACACACACACAATGGCAGAAGAGAGAAACAAAAATAATACTAATGGTAAAAGAATAATTATGAGAGAGAGAGAGAGAGAGAGAGAGAGAGAGAGAAGAAAATGCACCCTTGCATATTCACTTTAGCAAAGAGTCAAGAAGATGATGTTGCACCTAGAAAAAAAAAAGGATTAATAGTTTTGGTTGAGATGAGAGTTTTTGTGTTGAGAAGAAAGAAAATGGAGCAATGGGTTGGCACTAGCAGCAGCTGCAACAAAACTTCTTAGTTACCTTCCTAGAGTTGAGAAAGATGAAAAAAAAAAAAAATTGAAATTATGTTGAGAAATGGGTTGTCATTGTCAATGATGCTAGAGAGTGAGTTATTATCCATTGGATTAATTATAAATTTTTGGGACAATTGAGAAGATCAACTATTAGTTATTATCCTTTGGACTAACTATAAATCTTAGGAATAATTGGGGTGGACTGGTAATAAAGTTTTGGACAATTGATGAGGCCAACTAGAAATCCATTGGACTAACTAGAAATCTTAGAAATAATTTTGGGGGGGGGGGGGGGGGAAGGGTAGCAATGTAGCTCCACCCCTGCCTAAATAACTTGAAAAAATAATACTAATTTTAATAATACAAAATAATATTATGTTACAAATTCTGTTTGAGAACACTGCTTTCTTTGCTACTTGTTAGTTGTTAGTGTATGTGTTAAAGTGTATATATGTACACACACGCCTTTACGCACACACGTTGTGTGTGTTCATAGGCTCTTTTTTTTTTTTTTTTTTTTTTAAAGGACAAAACTTTGAGTGTGGGATTAATTGGAGGCTCTTTTATTTTTTTTAAAGGACAAAACTTTGAGTGTTGGATTGAATGGAGGTATGATCACAGTCAAAACTACAAAAAACCTCCATAAATTGAATTTATAGTTCATGCATCCATATGGGATTACCAAAGCCACCATTTGAGTATGGGAAAATATGGGAAACAGAAAACAGAAGAAATTTGAAGATTTATTTGATTTTTGTTACCTGAACCCTCATATGAAGGTCTGATCCCCAAAACAAATGGGAAACTGTTTAAACCTAATATACAATGGCCTGCTTAATTAATTTGTAAAATTTATATTCTAAACAAAGAAAATTGCTAGAATAAAAGTTACCATAGCTTTTGAATGGAGTTGTGGTGTGTCTTTGTGTTAGAACCCCTTTCCCTCTCCCTTCTATATGTGTTTGTTTGTTTCTCAAAAAAAAAAAAAAAAACCAATTCAAGTTAGATGAGTCACAACAAACAAATTAAACTAAGGGTTCATTTGGTTGGAGGAGTGGAAAAGTGAGAGGATAGAAAAAGGTGGGAGGGTGGAAAAGTGAGAGGATAGAAAAGATTTTAATTTCACTCCTTTTTGTTTGGTTGGGAGTGCAAAAGTGGAGGGATGAAAAAAATGTGTTTGTGTAAATTTACTCATATACCCTTGTTATAAAATGATGTCCTATTAAAACAAAAAAAGTGACAAAAAAAAAAAAGCAATCGTCCAAATTTATTGGGAAATAAAAATCATATCTAGAAAAAATTCATGTCTAAAAAAAAAACAAAAACAAAAAAAAAAAATTACAAAAGAAAGCAAAAGAGGAAAAAAGAAAAAGAAAGAAGAGGGCAAGAGGCAACGTACTGTACAAACCAGACCAAAAAAAGAAAGAAAGGAGCAACAGATTGGACAAGCACTTGCACATGGGCATTTTCGTCATTTATCTATTAAATTCTTCCCACTCAGTTTTCTCTCCATTTTGGAGAGAAAACATTTTGGTGGGGCTCAGGTGTTTTCCAACCAAACACCCACCAAAAAAGATAAGATTTCCTTCCCATTTTCTCTCCAAAGTTTTCCATCCACCTTATTTAATCTCCAAACAAACACACCCTAAGGTAAGTCAAAAGAGCAAAAGAAAAATAAAAACAGTTACCGGGCGCGCATGAGTTAGGAGTGTGGGAAATCTTTTTTGTTTTCCAATGCTAAATCCATTAGCCTGGTGGGGGAGTCTTATTTGGGGGGGGGGGGGGGGGGGGGGAATCTTATCCTATTGTGGTTATAAACCTCCAAGAGTTATAAAATTTTAAATTTTGAATTTGGAATTTCGGAGGTAGTTATCCAAATTCCAAACTGTTTAGTTAAGTGCCTAATTTTAAGGGAAAGGATAAGGATTAAGGAGTGCATAGATGAAAGAGTGTGAGATAGAAGAGAAAAGGGTAAATTGCAAATTGCACCCCTAAAATTTAGTGGTGATTGGATTTTACACCCTGAAATTTCAAAATTTGGATTTTATCTCCTGAAATTTGGAGTGTTTTGATTTTATACCCTAACATTTTAGAATTTAGATTTTACCTTTTAAAGTTTGTCAGTTTTTGGATTTTACACCCCAAAATTATGAAACTTTAGGGTGTATAATTCAAACACCTCCAAATTTTAGGGGGTAAAATCCAAACACCCCTAAAATATAAGAGCTAAAATCCAAATTTTGAAACGTCAGGGTGTAAAATCCAAAAACCCCCAAACGTCAGGGGGTAAAATTCAAATTTTGAAACTTCAGGGTGTAAAATCCAATCACCCCCAAACTTTAGGGGTGTAATTTGCAATTTACCCAAAAGAAAATTTTCAGTTAGTTTAGAACTCAGTAACAATAATATAATAAAGTGGGTTGAAAAATTTGAAAAGTTGAAAATTTAAAAGAGGGGAAAACAAATGAGTGGAATGAAGGAAAAACGTGAGATTAGGGATTAATGAAACTAAAAATTTTAAAAATAAAACAAAACAAAAAACATGAAATTAGGAAGTAAGGAAACCATAAATTAAAAAAAAAAAGAAAAAAAGAAGAAGAAGAAACCGATAAGTCTTGATAAAGGAAAAAAAAAAGGTGAAACGTGGTTTGAAGGAAATATACAAAGTAGATCGGGATTTTATTTTTTGATAAGTAGAGTTGTTTTGAAGACATGGGTTATTGGGAGAGTGATCCTATTTTGTGGGTGTAGGGGCGTTAGGCCCAGCAATATACATTTATGTATATATTGGGCTGGGGGCCCAATCCTGGGACATGAAGTGATCCGAGGAGGGGTGAACATTATCAGGGGAGTCCGTGTTAGTAAGTAAAGAGGTTAGTTTTGATTATAAGAGTCCATGAGGATGGTCCGAGGACGAATGTCTCCTCGGCTGATCAAAGCCGAGGTCCGAAGGGGTGGTCTACCACCCAGGGCAACGTTCCAGAAGATTCTATTGATACGGATAAGCATCACAGAAGCACAGGATAGAGGGAAGTACTAAAATATCTAAAGAGAAAGCTACTACCACCGCATTGAATGTTCTGCACCTAACCAACTAGCCGCATTTATGTGGAGGTGATATCTGAATAGTAATTTTCAGCCTTACAGCTACTATCAGAGACTTCAAGAAGGGGTTGATGGGACAAGGATCAACACCATCAATCTAACCCACACGTGGAGGGCAAAGAGGAGAGAAGGAAGACAGTATAAAAGAGAAAGAAGACCCTGAGAAAAAGAGATCGAGAAATTGAGAGAAAAACACTATAGCAATTAAGAGTTGAACTTGTAATCAAACTAGAGCAGAAATATATAAGAACTAATCTCCTCGGATTGTGCCAAGGACAATTTTCTTTAGATTAAATCAGTCTATCTTCATTTTCTTACCATCTGGATCCACTTTACTTGTTGCTTGATTCATTAAATCCTAATTTTCTAACCCACTCTTTACAAATTCATTGTATTGGGCTCTTTGGGCTTAAGTTCATCCATCTTTTGGGTTTGGGAATCAAATTGTGACCTTACAGTAGGTAATGTTTTAGATAGAGTTTGAGATGTATTTTTACGAGGTTGTTCCCAATTTTGTCCATATTAAACATAGGCTCCAAGGATTTTTTTAACCACATAAAAATCCAGTTCAAGAAAAAGAATTTTATGGGGAATAGTGTGACGTTATTGACCCTAATCCTAAAATATTTGTAGGAGAAGTCATTAATTACTGGATGGGGTATTTTTGACCGGTAGAAAATTCCAGATCAAAGAGAGAGAAATCCTGTTATAAATAGTACTAGCCTTATCTCAGCGCGTGCGATGAGGTTTTTATTTATTTATTTATTTTGGGTTTAATGTCATAATGTTTAAAAGTGAGATAGAGATAGTATCTTGATTCTTAGGATCTTAACATACGTAAGTTTTTTGTTTTTTGTTTTTCGTTTTTTTTGTCTAATTAGTTATTGTGAGTTTTTTATTTTTTATTTTTTAAATTTAAAAAAGAGGTAAGGTAACGTGGAATAATGTTTAAAAGTGAAATAGAGATAATATCCTAATTTTTAGGATCTTTCTCTATGTTTGAGTTGATAAGAGTTTGAAATTTTGAATTTAAAATAAAAAATGGTAAATCAGATTGGAGAAGAGAAAGGAAAATACCTAAAATTTAAGAACTTTTTAAAAATAGTAAATTACTCTTTTAACCAATTTGTATTCTTAAATTTAAAATTACTTAACTAAAACATAGGGGTATTTTAGAGAGTTTAAGAATTTGTGTGAGAATATATTAGTACGCAAAATAATAGAACCCAAACAAAGAATCCTGTTATTAGTAGTAGTAGTGTAGTAGTAGTAGTAGTAGTAGTAGTAGTAGTAGTATATATATATATACACACACTACTAAGTGTCATATCATGTCTTTTGAGCACAATAAAGGAGAAATACATTTGAATTGCCTTAATATTTAGAATAACTCAACTGAGTGTTTCTAATAAAAATATATAGGATTTAAATTTTGGTGAAACTATATTATTGGTCCATAAAGTTTATCTCGTGAGCACAATTAATCTCTCAAGTTTCAAAATTGAGCATTGTTAGTCTTTTTTTTAACTGTCATTAGTGTTATTATCTACGTGTCTAATGAAATAGTAACGTGACATTATAAATTGATGCAATGACTTAAGTGTCAAATGCCATGTCAACTATTTAATTATAAGGTTGCCGCATAATCTTTAAATTGATTATTAATTATTATAATGGAACAAAAATTGATTTGCTTCAACCCCGCCCTTTCTCCTTTGCCGCTTTCAATTCTCCAATCGAATCACCGAAGCACCTCAAAGCCAACAAAAATCTTGTGAAGTGAGTATTGAGTTGAAGAGATCCACCTTTGAGCGGACAAAATCTTATAAAACTAACTCTCTCTTTCATTCAGATTCATTGACCATAAATCCTTTCTTGTTATAGTCTAAGGTTGGGGGCAGGTAACCCAACATAGATCCGTGCAATATAAGGCAATCTTGCACCTAAACTTCTGTGCAATAAAAGGCAGTCGGTGATCCCTACGAATGTTGGTTAGAGGAGGGGTAAATAAAAAAGAATTAAAGATTTCTAATGAAATGGATTTAAACATTTTCATGTTAATTATAGTTTTAGATCCATTGGAAACAAAGCTTAAAAAAAAGAAACATAGAGATCCTTGGAGATTAGCCACTGGTGGAGATCCATGAACATTGGCAAACGACAGAGAGGTGTTTGTGCCGGTTGATGCAGCGGCAACGATGGCCATTTGGATTAGAAGGAAGTGCTTCGATCTTTACCTTTATATACCTTTTCTTGCTTTAGGGTCCCTGATCAGGTGTGTAATAAGATGGATACCATTATTAGAGCTTTTTGGTGGGGGCATGGGCAAGGTGAGAAAAAAATCCATCTTTTGAATTGGGAAAGTATCTGTCAACCTAAAAGAAAGGGAGGTCTTGGCCCTAAGGAATTTGGTCCCATGAACCAAGCCATGCTTGCAAAGCAATATTGGAAATTGAACCAGAATCCTAACTCTTTGCTGGCAAGAACTTATAAGGCTAAATACTACCCAAACTGTTCCTTACAAGAATATACTCCAAAATCTCATCATTCTTGGTTTTGAAAGAATATTGTTAAGCAAGGTGACTTTAGACTAAGGGAGGGGCAGTGGAGAATTGGAGCTGGATTTAATATTCCACTTAATCATCAAAATTGGTTTCCTAGTTCTCATGTTAACTTGGATCATCCTTGTTTACACACAGGTACAGTGGGTGACCTTATTGACCACAATTCCAAATCATGGAAAGCTGATTTGGTTTGAACCTTATACCCTTTTCCTTTAATCAAACAAATTCTACAGGTTCCTTTACCCAAAACTCATGATGTGCAAGAAAAGTTGCTTTGGAAGTTTTCAAATGAGGGCAATGGTAATTACAAAGTCAAAAGAGCTTATGAGATTATTATGCAGGATTCCCATTCTTCTTGGAATACCCATGGCCAGCAAAGTGTGTGGAATTTGATTTGGGGAGGCAAAGTACCTTTGAAAATCAATACATTTGTTTGGAAACTCATCTAGGACAAATTGCCTACCCTTCTTAATATGAGCAATAGAGGCATCCCAACCCAAACATCCTGCCCCTTGTGCAATTCGGATGTTGAATCCTCAACTCACCTATGTCTCCTCTACCCTTTCACTAGAGCTTGTTGGCATGGATCCACCTTGGCTGTTCATACCACTGACTTTAGTAGTTCAAGTGTCCAACAATGGCTTACCTCACTTCTCATCAAGTTTAAATCCAGGGAGACATCTTCAATGGCTTACTTACAAGCCATTTTTACAACTCTTTGGCATATCCGGTTACACAGGAACATGGTGCTCTATGATGGTTTACATCCTAATCCTATGAATGTGATTTTAATATCTCAATCTATGGCTTGCAGGTACAAAGAGGCTTTCCTTGATCAACCAAGCCACACCAGTCAGCCAAGCAAACCCCAACCAAACCAGTTAATTAACCAACTCTTAGGGCAGTGGCAGCTGATTGTTAAACTTGTTGGAGCTAGGAGTAGAAAGCCTAATAGATGGTCTTCTGCGTATGAAGCTATTACTAGGCAGGGAGATAGCTTGTTTTATGGTGTAAATAGCAGTGTAGCAGGAACAACATGTGGGGCAATGCTGGATGCTATGGTAGAAGCTACTATCAAGGCTAAGAATCATGGTTTCCAGTGTATTTTGTTTCTAAGAGCTAGCAGGCATTTAGTCCAACTGTTTTATCACAGGAAGACCTCAGATTGGCTTCAACAGATCAGACTAGTTGATTTAGACCTTTTGAACCAAAATGGACTTTGCTGTGATTTGTTCTTAGTGCCTCATCTGGTTGTTAACTCTGTTTGGTCAGTTGCTAAACTGGCATGTCAAATGCCTTTGAACTGTTGTTGGTTTAATCCAGCTGTTGTGTAAACGTTTGTATGCTTATCTCCCTATTTTGGTATCAAAAAGAAGAAGAAGAAGGAAGTGTGGCTAACGATGGCAACAATGGAAGTGACAGAGGCAACGACACCCATTGGCAGAAAAGGAAGAGGAAGCTTTGCGTGGTCATAGGAAATAAACGAAGAACTTGGAAATTATTTTTAACAAAGTAATAAAAAAATAATGATTCACATGCTAAGTTGCTAACCTGGCAAATTTTCCAACGTGGCTATTACAATATATATAGACTTACACATTAGTTTGTAAAACACTTTGTAGTAAAAGGATGTTAGGTCATTGTGTTATTAGTCACATAAACAATAATACTAACGGTAGTTAAAAAATAACTAATAATGCTTAATTTTGAAACTTGAGGGACTAATAGTACTTACTTGAAACTTAAGGAACTAATTGCGTTTACATGGTAAATTTTAGGGACCAATAATGTAGTTTTGCCTTAAATTTTCACTCTCTATATTGTAACTAATTTTAAAAAAAAAATTAGAATGAATTATTTGAGTGTCACCCTAAGAAATATTAACCCTTGTATTATAGGAGAAACTCCCAAACCTGTCATGTTGAAATTTTAGGGGCTGTTTGGATTTGGGTGTTTTCATCACTCGTCACTGAGTTTTCATCACCCATCACTCAAAATTGGTAGGTCCCACAGAGCAAACACTTGTTTGGATTTGTTCTGAGTTTTTGTTTTCATCACTCAATTCTCACTAAATTGAGTGATGAGTTATGAAAACTGGAAACAAGTTTTAGGTGTTTTCAAGTTATAGAAACAGAGTTATGGTGGCATTTTGGTAATTTCACTCAACTAATGGGCCCCACAATCAGTGTATAGTCATTTCAATGCCAGCCTTTACTCCCCCAATGGCTCTCTTCATACCAGACCAAATCCATTTCCCTTTTTTTAATTTCTTCAACACCCTTCCATTAATTTCTTTCTCTTCTCTTCCCAAGCCGGCCTCTCCATACCCACTGGTAGCTGCTCTCTCTCATCCCAGTCTGCCACTCCAGCTGAAGAGAGGAATGGGTTTTGGCTGACTTCTCCATCTAAACTTTGGTAGTGGGTCTCCATCAGTTTAGATCATCAGTACACCGTGACCTTCATTGTCAATGAATCAAAAAGGAAATTACAAGCACCAAACCCATACAAAAGAAACCCATCAGCATTTACACAACTCATTACCGATATACCCATAAAATTGCTAACTCAATTTGGGTTCAGTGAGTTTGGGTATTGGGGGTTGAAGGAAAAAAAAAAAAAAAAAAAAAAAAGAAAAGAAAAGAAAGAAATAAGAAGCTTTGGGTTTGGTGAGTTTGGGTATTGGGGGTTGAAAAAAAATAAAAATAAATAAGAAGCTCTAGGTTCGATGAGTTTGGGTATTAGGGGTTGAAGGAAAAAAAGAAAAAGAAATAAGAAGCTCCTGGGTTCAATGAGTTTGGGTATTGGGGGTTGAAGGAAAAATAATAATAAATAAGAAGCTCCTGGAGCTTTCTGAGCCAATCTTTCTGATGTGAATCATTCACTTGCTTGTTCTTTGCATCTTCAACCACACCTTGGATACTAGTGAGCTTACTTTCCAGGTCTTTTATATCTTCCTTGACACCATGGACTTGAGAAAACTCCTCCTGGATCAAGGAGGTAGTGCTTTTAAGGAAGGTATCCACAATTGGTTTTATTACATATGAAGTAGGGTCTGCCAAATAAAAAGTAAAAGTTGCACCAAGTCAATCCGTGGGTCCCACAAAAAGTAAATTTTTTTGATTTATCAGAAGTTGGAAACAAGTGCCAGACATGCCACCTTAGGAAGTTGAGGTATTTTTAGTGATAAGTGATGAGTTATAGAGTGATGAGTGATGATATTTGAGTGATGAGTGAGCATTTTTTTTCACCCAAACAGCCCCTTAGGAACCCAATGAATTCTCTCATCTTTTCCTCTTGGTGAAGGTGCACTCGAGTTTTCTCCAACCGCCACCACAACCGTGGCTCCATTGTTGGTCCTTTGGCCACCTTAAGGGGCCACATGTCGCTGTTCCTTGATGGTATCTTTACCCTTTTGGTGGGTCTTACTTTGCTTTAGATCTGGAGTGGTCCTTTGTAATCTCTCTCAGCCTAGAAATCGAGCTTTTTTTTTCTCTCCACCTTGTGTGGGTCGCCGTCCTTTCCTCCTCAGATGTTCTAGTCGGAAGTAGCTTTTTTTGTTTGTTTGTTTTTTTCCTTCTCTTGGATCTTTTTGATATATACAAAGTTTGGTTGGAGATTTTTGTTTCTGTTTCTTTGTAAGATGTGTTTGGTCATGGGACAAAAATTGTTATGATCTCACTTTTGTATGTTTTCCGGTTGTTACCGACGTAACGTTGTTTGTTTGTAAGAGACTGTGCTTCCTCGTGGCATATATGTAGGCATATTTTGCCAAATAGCATAATTTTTTGAAATATTTAGGAAAAAAGTACTGGGTCAAACTTATTTAGTTATGTTGCATTTGTTTTGAAACTCGAGTTGAGTTCAAGCATTATGGCAATTTGATCAAACATAATGCTTAGAACTTGAGTTTGGTAAACTTGAGTTTGGGTCAGGCTTAGGTCTAGTGTCTAGTAGTACTGGACCCGTTGAGATGATGACATGTGTCCACTTTGGGACACGTGTCACCATCTAACCAGGTCTAGTGCACTGGATGCACTGGGCCTAAACCAAGTCCCTCGAATTTCACTTGGAATACGAGTTTGACAAATTTGAGTTCCAAAAAAGTGTTACATAACTAAATAAGTTTGGTTAGGTGCTATTTAACAAAATTTTCCCATATATATATATACTCCTTTGAGTCTTTGTAATTTATTTTGTTTGTTTGATTTTTTTTTTTATCTATGGGATAATATAATATATTGTTTTGGTTTCTAAATTTAATCAAAAGTTTACTTTCATCCTTAAATTTTAAAAAATTTGATATTTGTTTTTAAACTATTGAAAAGTTTGTCTTTCGTCTATGAACTATTGAAAATATTTTACTCTCTATCTTTTTTATCCTTAAAATTAAAAAAAAAAAAAAAAAAAATCATCTCTAAACTATTGAAAAAAAATTATTTTTTTACTCCTAATTTTGTCTCCAAATTATTAGAAAAACTATTTCAAATCTTAAGGATGAAATAGAATTTTTAAAGTTTAGAGACAAAAAACAAAATTTTGGTAAGATTTAGGGAACAAAATAGTATTTTACCATTTTCTTTTTTAATAATGAATTTTTTCTGATTTCATTTATTAATAAAAAAATAAAAAAAATCTTTGTATTATAGTTTGGGTCATGCTAACTAATGAAGCGTGACTTCGTCAGTCGAATTGAACGTGCCCAGATGGATCCAAATTCTCGCCTGGATACCTGTGTAGATGACGAGACTGCTTTGTAAGGGTGGTCACCGGTGTGGTGCTTGCCACAACGTCTCCGATGCCAAAGTCAGACCGAGAGAGTATATTTTAAAATGAAACAAAATACTAAAATGGCAATCACTATCCTTTTAGAGTGTCTGTGATCTTCGTACCTTGTGTTGGCAGTGTGGGGGCTTTATATATGTTGCCTTGGATTCTAGCCGTTGTGACTGGCATTTGTGATGTTAATTTCTTCCTTTGGTAACGCCTCCTGCCTTGTAATGGAGCTTTTAATGTGCTCTCAACGGTCTGTACAGTTGGTTCTGTAACCGTCCGAGGTATTATTGGTGGCATTGAATGGTTCTGCTATTCTCGTCAGTGACGTGGATACTTTTTGGGCTCGTCTTAGGGGTGACCTCGTCTGTCTTATTGGGTTCGTCTCTAATTGATTTCGTCAGTCCCGTCAGCTACCCCCGGATTCTGTGGTCATCGTGAAATGTCATGACGACCATAGAAGATGAAAAGTTTTTTTTTTTTTTTTACTGTAGGCAACTCTTGGGATCTCGTGCTGCATTAAATGCATAGTGGCGGCGCTCCATAGGTCGTGGCCACGTGGCACGTCCCAGTTGGTGGAGTTAATGCTCCAATTTGTAGGACTATTAGGTTTCCCGCTGGTTTCTAGTTGTTTTGAGCTTTGATTTGAAACTTCTCCTCTTCTCATTTCTTTCACTTTTCTCAAAAAACTTCCAATCATTGTTCCGAGCGCTTTCTTTGCTTACTTTTACTCTGCAACTCTTCTCCGGACCGGTGTACCATGCGGTGGTGCTTTTCATCTCCTTTTTTCTGAGGTACGTTTTTCTTCTTTCTTTCTGTCCTTTCTCTTTTTTTTTTCTTTTTTTTTTTTAATTTCGGCGTAGGCACAAACTATGGTAATTTTCTAATTTTTTCTCCCTTTCCTTTTGTGTTTGTTTTGGGTTTATTGGGGGTTTAGCTTCTATCTTTTCCCTTGGTGCTTTGTCTGTCTTTCCATGGTTAGTAGCTCTGAAGTTAGGATAGCTTGCCCCTCAATTTCCTTCCTCTTCGCGCGCTTAGGGGGGGTTTTTGGGCGTTTTCCCACACCTTGAGAACTTTGTTTTTGAGGGTAACAGTTTGGGTGTTGTATTGGCCAATCTGTTGCCTTTGCTTCGTCAATCGATTAATTGGTTCAGGGGTTTAGTGAGAGAGCGGGAGACGATGTTGGAAGTTAGGTCTAGCGGACTCGAGACTGGGTTATCGTCAAGCGGTGACCCAGTGGAGGGAGATACTGCCATATCTATCCCTCGTGAGGTTAGAGCTTTCTACGCCCTCAAAGAGAAGTGTGGGCTGGACGCTGATACGCTGGGTAGATTTAAGGATAGATTTCAATTCCCGGAGCGAGTTAGGGTTCGCTTGCCCAGTGAGGAGGATCGGGCCTGTCACTTCTTCCCCGGGGAGGTGTGCTTTTACAAGTCCACCTTCATCTGTAGGTTGAGGTTCCTTGTTCATCCTTTCCTTATGGAGCTCTTGGATCGTTTTGGTATTGCTCCGGGGCAGCTCATGCCCAACTCATGGAGGATTGTGGTCAGCTGTACGGGGATATGGCTGGCTGCTAATGACGGGGATATGCTCAAGGTAAACGAGCTTATCTATCTTTATCGTCTGAAAGAGTCTAAGGAGCACGGGTACTATGAATTGGTGCCTTGGGAACGGAGAACTAGGATTGTCAAGAATTTACCTTCGTCATTCAGGTATTGGAAGTCCAGGTTTTTCTTTGTGTCTGGGGACGATTTTAAGACTCCCTCTGGCGAGGTTTGGGGTGAACTCCCGAGGTTTCATCGTCGATGGGGAACCTCGACCTTAGGTGCGTCCTTATTTCTTTTCTCGTCATTTAAGCTTTGTTGCGTTTGCAGTTCTTGCTACTGATTCCTTTACCTCTTGCTTTACGCAGTTAAGAGACGGCCTAAACTTAAGAGTAGGTATAAGGAGCGTGTGCAGAAGGCAATCGAGTACGCGCAGGATATTGAGAGCTGGGACGATCTTGTGGACCCACGTGTTCTCGCCTTTTATTGCCTCGGGCCTGAGTCTTTTGCCTTCGTCCTGTGCAACCTCGAAATTGAAGGAAAAAAGAGTAAGTGTTGAATTCGTCAGTACTTGCTTTCTCATATACATCTCCTTTTTTTTTTTTTTTACAAGTGTTTTCTTCCTATAGAAATGACGACCAAGTTCAACAAGGATATGTATGCGAAGATGAGGTCAAAGAAGGACGAGCCGTTATCCAACCTCGGGAAGAAGACGGTGCGTGTCACAAGGAAGGGTCCCTCCGTCAATCCATCTGCCTCCGTCACTCCCATTGGTATTGAGACTACGAGGACGGCCTCTCCTGCCACCTCGGTTGAAGAGATCCCTTATCCTGCTGCAAAGAGGCTGCGCTTGTCTGACAGAGAGAAGGAGAAGTTTGGGTCCCGTCCATCTACCATATGGGATGATGAGGGATTGGCAGTGGACAAGGCTCACGAGGTCGCGACTGCTGAGGATTTAAAGATCTTTTCTGGCGTGCCCGTCAGCGAGGTTGAGTCTCGCCACGTCCACAAGCTTGTACAAGTAAAGTGTTCGTGCAACCCCCTTCCTTCTTCTTTTTTTTTTTTTTTTTAATTACTAATGGCTTCAAATTTCTTTTCAGGTGTTGGGGGAAAGTCTTCATATTACCTCTGAGTATCTTACTCAAGAGGCCAAGGTGGCGTCATTAACATCCAGGATGGAGGCCTTGGAAAAGGAGAATTCCGTACTGAAGAAGAAGCTCATCGACTCTATGCACGAGGCCAACACTTTGAAGGAAAGTACCAGGACCTTGGCTGACGATCTCCGAGCTGAGTGTCAGTTAACTCTGGAGAAGGACGAGCAGCTTCTGGCAGCTAAGGAGAAGCTTAAAACTATTGCTGCTAGGTCTGTTGAAGCTTTCCAGACGACTGACGAGTATAACATGGTCCTATTCAGCTGGTACTTCAAAGGTTTTGAGCTTCTGAGGAGATACCTCATCAAGCATCCTTCCGGAGTGGACTTGGAGACACTGGATCTGGAAAAGGTTGACCAGGAGATGACTGTTGACGAGGCTGTCCAGCCTTCTGCCACTGAGACTAGTGCCCTCGAGAATATCCTTGCTGGTGACGCCTCTGCTGGTGACGCCCTTGCTAGTGACGCCCCTTCTGGAGACAATGTTGCTGCCAACGCAAGAACCTGATACTTGATGAAAATTTTCTCTCTTTTTTTTTGGGTGCCCGTCATGTTTTGGGCTTTTTGTAAATCTAATTTCAGAACAATTTCCTTTTATCTTGAGCACAATATTTTTAGCCCAGTGTTTATGGGCTTTTAGATGTGAAGAACAATGGTAATCGCCCATCATTTTTGGGCTTTCAATTAAATTCGTTGTTGTGTACTTACCTGCATTTATGACTGCTTATGGTGCCTTACATTCGTCAGTGCCTTGTACTTAGCAAAAGTTTTTAGTTGTAACTTTTCCTCTTCCTTCGTCATCGACCTGTTACTTAGTTGGTTCCCTACAACTCTCAACTCTTTAAGGGAGCTCAAGTTCAGCCTGAGCTTTGTTTTGATTTGTTGCAAGGTTATTGTCCCTTTTTTTTTTATACTCTCTTAGGGATTCTGCCATTGAATGTCGCTTCGTCAGTAACTTACATCCGTCAAGGCGGAATCTTGTTACTTAGCCGTTTTATTGGTTGACTTACAGTTTCGTCAGTAACTTACATCCGTCAAGGCGAAATCTTGTTACTTAGCCGTTTTATTGTTTGACTTATAGCTTCGTTAGTAACTTACATTCGTCAAGGCGGAATCTTATTACTTAGCCGTTTTATTGTTTGACTTATGCCCATTGGAGGGGTCTTGTCGTATTTACGGCTTCGTCAGTAACTTACATCCGTCAAGGCGGAATCTTGTTACTTAGCCTTTTTGGTTTTACGGCTGACTAGACCTGCTTACATGAAGACATTAGCTGAATAATTCTTTTATTAATTTCAGGAATGAATACAATTACTCGTTACATCTATTGGTGGTACTTCTTCAAGTGCTCAATGTTCCATGGCCGCGGGAGCCTCTGTCCGTCTGGGGTTTCCAGGTGATAGTTGCCTTGCCTGGAGTAGTGGACGACTCGGTAGGGTCCTTCCCATGTGGGGCCAAGCTTCCCTTGGGCAGAATCTCTAGTTGCTAAGGTGACTTTACGCAAGACGAGGTCGCCTATATCAAGTCGTCTGAGCTTTACCCTCTTGTTGTAGTATTCGGCCATTTTCTGCTGGTACTTCGTCATTCTGTTGGAGGCTTTGTCTCTAACTTCGTCCAGACAATCCAAGTTGATTTGCAGGTGATCGTCATTGCTCTCTTTGTTGAATACCTCTCGCCTGATGCTGGTTACTCCTACCTCGACCGAGATTACTGCTTCAGTGCCATAGGTGAGCCTGAAGAGGGTTTCTCCCGTTGGGGTTCTTGCTGTGGTTCTGTAAGCCCACAAGACGTTGGGCAATTCTTCTGGCCAGGCACCCTTCGTGTCATCCAGCTTGGTTTTGATAATCTTGAGCAATGTCCGATTCGTCACTTCCGTCTGTCCATTCGCCTGGGGATGCCCTGGGGATGAGTATTGGTTCCTAATGCCTAGGCTTGAACAGAAGTCCCTAAAGCCTTGGCTGTCGAACTGCCGCCCGTTATCTGATATGATCGTCAATGGAATCCCGAACCTGCAAATTATATTCTTCCACACAAAGCTCCAAATTCTTGCTTCAGTAATTGTTGCTAGAGCCTCTGCTTCGACCCACTTTGTGAAGTAGTCAATAGCAACTAGTAGGAATTTTACCTAACCTTTACCTAGGGGCAGTGGGCCGAAGATGTCGATTCCCCATTGCGTAAATGGCCACGGGGAGGCTATCGTTGTCAGTTTCTCTACTGGAAGTCGCTGGACATTCCCAAACCGTTGGCACTTGTCACACTTCTTGACGAGCTCCACTGCGTCCACCTGCATAGTAGGCTAGAAATAACCTGTTCGAATGACCTTGCTTACCAGGAACCTAGGGCCAACATGGTCCCCGCAAATCCCTTCGTGGATTTCTTCCAGTATGTACTTGGCTTCCTCTTCGTCGACACACTTCAAGTAAGGCATGGAAAAGCCTCTCTTGTATAAGGTGTCATTAAGGATCGTAAATCTGGCTGCCCTCTTCTTGATCTTCTTGGCCTCTTCTGCATTTTGAGGGAGGTGCCCGTCTTGGAGGAAATATACGATTGGTGTCATCCAGCTGTTTGTGCTCTGGATTGTGAATGTTGGGACTTCTTCAATGCTGGGGTGTTTCTGGACTTCCATTGCCAAGCCCATACTCGTCCCCCCTTCTTCTGACGATGCTAACTTCGAGACTTCGTCTGCTACCATATTCTGGCTTTTGGGAATCTGTAAGAATTTCACCTTATCGAACTCCTGATTCAGATGTTTCGTCAGCCTGAGGTATTTCTGTATTCTCTCCTCCTTTGCTTCCTATTCTCCCTTGATTTGCCCGATCACCAGCTTCGAATCATTTTGGACTACCAGGTTCTTAGCTCTAAGCGCCTTTCCGAGTCTCAGGCCCGTCAGTATTCCTTCGTACTCAGCTTCGTTGTTGGTAGCCGGAAATTTCAGTTGAACTCCGTATTTGAGCACCTCTCCGTCAGGGGTGGTTATGACGACCCCTACTCCCCCCCTCTTTTGGGCTATTGAACCATCGATCTGTATCGTCCATCATTCGGCTTCGTTGGTGAGACTGTCCTCGTCTGAAAAGGTGAACTTGACGATGAAGTCCGTCAAAGCTTGTGCCTTAATGGCTGTTCTGGGATGGTACTCAATGTCAAATTGGCTGAGTTCAATTGCCCACTAGACCATCCTTCCAGCTGCCTCAGGTTTGTTCATGGACTTCTTGATAGGTTGGTCCGTCATCACCAGGATAGGATTTGCCTGAAAATACTGTCTTAGTTTGCGTGAGGCTACTATTAACGCGAACGCAATCTTTTCAATCCTTGGATACTTGGACTCAGCCCCTTAGAAAGCTTGGCTGACGTAGTAAACTGGGAGCTGTTTCAAACTGGGAGCTGTTTCTTGCCTTCTTCTCGAATCAGGGCTGCACTCACTGCTGTAGCTGATACTGCCAAGTACAAATGTAGGTTTTCCCCTTCCTTGGACGGACTTAAGAGGGGTGGATTACTCAAGTAACGTTTGAGTTCTTGGAACGCTGCTTCACATCAGTCCAAGCGAAAGCCTGCTTCAAGGTCTTGAAAAAGGGCAGGCATTTGTCCGTCGCTCTAGAAACGAACCTATTAAGAGCTGCAATCCTTCCTATGAGCTTCTGGACTTCTTTGACGGTCCTAGGCGATGCCATATTGATTATGGCTTGCACTTTCTCCGAGTTTGCTTCTATTCTTCTCTAGGACACCATGAATCCCAAGAATTTCCCTGAAACTACACCAAAAACACACTTACTAGGATTCAGCTTCATTTGGTATTGTTTGAGGGTGACAAACGTCTCCTTTAGGTCGTCCAGATGGGCAAACTCTTCCTTGCTCTTGACGAACATGTCATCCACGTATACTTCCATATTCCTGCCAATCTGTTTGCTGAACATCTTGTTCACTAATCTCTGATAAGTAGCTCCTGCATTTTTTAATCCAAAAGGCATTACCTTATAGCAATAGAGTCCTTGGCTCGTGATGAAAGCAGTTTTCTCCTGATCTTCTTCAGCCATTTTTATCTGGTTGTACCCTGAGAAAGCGTCCATGAACGTCAGTAACTTATGTCCGGCTGTAGAATTTACAAGCCGGTCTATCCTTGGTAGAGGGAAACTATCCTTTGGGCATGCCTTATTCAGGTCCATGAAGTCTACACACATTCTCCACTTCCCATTTGCCTTCTTCACTAGGATGACGTTTGCGAGCCAATCAGGGTAGTACACTTTCCGGATGAAGCCAGCCGTCAACAGTTTGGTAACTTCATCTGTAACTGCTTGGTCTCGTTCTGGGGTGAAGACTCTTCGTCTTTGCTGGACGGGGTTTCTCTCCGGGTTCACATTCAACTTATGCTGAATAACTTCTGGAGATATGCCTGACATGTCCTCGTGGCTCCATGCGAAGACATCCAGGTTCTCTTTAAGGAACTAGACAAGCCTTGTTCTCATCTCAGGACTTATCGTCGTCCCTATCCTCGTCGTTTTGGTTGCCTCTCCTTCGGCCAATTCCACTATTTCCAGAGCTTCTGTTTTATCTTCTTCCCTCTCTTCGATCATCCATGTGTGGTTCTCCTTTGCAGCCAAGACGGCTTGGTAGCACTCTCTGGCTAAGACTTGATCTCCTTTTACTTCGCCGACACCGTCATCCGTTGGGAACTTTACTTTCAGGCAATAGGTGGACGTGGCTGCCTTCCATTTGTTAAGTGTGGGCCTCCCAATGATTACATTGTAAGATGAGGGGTAGTCTACCACCAAGAAGTCTAACTGACGGGTTAACTGCTTCGGGTAAGTCCCCACTGTTACTGTCAACGTCACTATGCCCTTGGGATATACCCTGTCTCCACTGAAACTGACGAGGGGGGAGTCGAATGGGCGCAGTCTCCTTGGATCTAGCTTCTGCTGCTGAAAAGCAGGAGGGTAGATGATGTCTGCGGAGCTACCGTTGTCCATAAGGATCCTTTTGGTGTTGAATCCTTCTATAGTCAGCATTATGACCAAAGGGTCATTGTAAGGCTGCTTCACTCCCCTGGCATCCGCTTCATTGAAGGACATATCCTGGTCCGTCCGTTTTTGCTTAAGCGGAGGTATCATGTGGACGCTATTCACCTGTCTTTGGCATGCTTTCTTAAGGGACCTGAATGACCCTCTTATGAAGGGCCCCCCTGAAATCGTCTTTATCTCCCCGATCACATTCTGTGAAGGCTGGAACGGACGATCGTCACTCCTGGAAGAGGACTCATGCTGGCTCTTATTGCCGTCTCTGAACTTACTATACTCCCCCTTCTTCACATATTTCTACAGTTTCCCTTTCCGTATCAACTCTTCTATTTGCTCCTTTAGGTCCCGACAATCTTCTATATTGTGGCCATGATCCTTGTGAAACCGGTAGTACTTATTCTTATCACGGACGTTAGGGGATGAATGTAATGGCCTCGGCCATTTGAGGTAGTGCTCATCTTTAATCTGCGTTAAAATTTTGTCAATAGGCATAACTAGAGGGGTAAATTTTACCGTTCGGGGACCTTTATCTTCTTTTCTTCTGTTCCTATCATTGGTCTGACGATCTGGACACTCCCTCTTTTGTCCCCTACGCTCGTCATCCTTCCTTCCTTTGTCTCCTAGCTTCTCTACATCCCTTATGGCTACTAATGCGTCTTCAGCATTCATGTACTCCTGTGCTTTCAGGAGCATCTCTGCCATCGTTTTTGGAGGATTCTTCATGAGTGAAGCCACGAGCTCTTTGGATCTCAGTCCCGCTTTGAAGGTCGTCAGCTGCACCTTGTCGTCAACTTCATCTACCTCCAGGGTCTCCCGAGTAAAGCATTTCACGTACGACCTTAGGGTTTCCTTCTCTCCCTGTCTAATGGTGAGTAAGTGGTCCGCTGGCTCTTAGGACGCTGCCCCCCAATGAAGTGACGCAAGAATGAGTTGCTCAACTGCTCGAAGTTGTCAATGGACGATTCCCTTGTAGCTCCTTTGAGAGTGGTGGGGAAGGAACAACACAGTATCTCATCGGGGGGCTGCTGAAGGCCTGGCGTCGTTTTGAAGGTATTAAGGTGATCCTGAGGGTCTTTAAGCCCGTCGAACGGCTCAAGTTGAGGCAAACGAAATTTCGACAGAACTGGGCATTCGAGGACTGCTGTAGTGAAAGGCGAATCCGTGGCCCTTACCATTCTATCCACGCTCCGATCCGTTTTCTCCTTGATGGCATTCCTCAACTTGTCCATCTCTTTCCTCATCTCTCGAAGAAGATCCGAGTTGTGTTCGTCTGGAGTAGTAGGTCTTTAAGGATTACTTCTTCTATGGCTGTCTCCCTCACACTCCGGGTTGTCCTTGGACCGATTCTCCTCCTGTTGAACCTGTTGAAGTTGTAGCTTCATTTCCTGATTTTGTCTAGTAAGCTCTTCAACAGTGGCCACAAGAGCTTGGACTTGCTGAGCCAAGGCTGCGGAATCTTGATTGGATTCCATTTGAGTATAAAAGTTGATGGAAACTGCGTTTTCGAATATGAATACGAAAATGTCTAGTTTCCCACAGACTGCGCCAAACTGATGAAGTGTGACTTCGTCAGTCGAATTGAACGTGCCCAGATGGATCCAAATTCTCGCCTGGATACCTGTGTAGATGACGAGACTGCTTCTGTAAGGGTAGTCATCGGTGTGGTGCCTGCCACAACGTCTCAAATGCCAAAGTCAGAATGAGAGAGTATATTGTAAAATGAAACAAAATACTAAAATGGCAATCACTATCCTTTTAGAGTGTCTATGATCTTCGTACCTTGTGTTGGCAGTGTGGGGGCTTTATATATGTTGCCTTGGATTCTAGTCGTTGTGACTGGCATTTGTGATGTTAATTTCTTTCTTTGGTAACGCCTCATGCCTTGTAATGGAGCTTTTAATGTGCTCTCAACGGTCTGTACAGTTGGTTCTGTAACCGTCCGAGGTATTATTGGTGGCATTAAATGGTTCTGCTATTCTCGTCAGTGACGTGGATACTTTTTGGGCTCGTCTTAGGGGTGACCTCGTTTGTCTTATTGGGTTCGTCTCTAATTGATTTCGTCAGTCCCGTCACTAATGAGTGCCTTAAAGGCACTCGTTAACAATCCATTTTAAGAAAGTTTTGACATTACTTTTATGGGAAATGAAAAAAAACTGTCAAAACATTAACCAAAATAAATCTTACCAAAATTTGTCATGAATATTATTAATGGGTTTTCTTTAAGGATCAAATTTCTCATTTTCCAACTATTAAATTAACCAAAAAAGAAAAAGAAGAAGTTAGTGATAAAGTGTAAAGTAAAAAGAAAAAGGAAGACATGAGAATTTACCTGCTTTGATCTTGTGACTTATATCGACTAAACAAGAGTTCAAATTGCTACATTTTCTCATTCACTTTTATTTTTTATTTTTTGATAATAAATTACAATGTAAGTTATATTGGAGATTACACATAAACTTAATAATAATTTCAATTTGAACTGTATATTGATTACTTCAGTCCAAAGATTCTCTAGCAATCAATCCTTAATTAATAGGCAAATTTTCTTTGACAATCAATTTCTTTATTTGGTTTTCACTGACATGAAGTGTGAATTATACTTTTTAACACTCCCCTCAAGTTGTGCATTATTATTATTATTTTTATTATTTTTATTTTTATGAAATACAAAACTTGTAAGAGTTTAATCAAAAGGTTTATTTGTCTTCCAAACTTTTGTACTCATTTTTGTAGTATTAGAAAATCAGATAACAAAAGGGAAACTTGATATGAACCAATGCAAGGGCTTCAATGACATATGAAAATAACAACGCCATTAAAATAACAACTCTCCTTCAATGTGAAATCCACAAGAAATTCTTCTATAAAGTTGTCACTATAATGTTGATGTGACAAAATGCTTTGTTATAAAGCAAGATACTAGGAGTGAGAATTGCATGGGTAAAATTACCAATATGCATGAAAAAGTTGTAATATTTTCTATTAGGAAAATATATAAAAGAAGAGGATAGAAAATAAAAGATGTTTGACAATGTGATTATTTTAGAAATTGCTAACAAATAGGAAAACTATGCGAGTGAAGTGATTCAAGTAAGACCCAATTGACTTGTTTTGGTACCATCTAGAAATTTGTGATAAGAGTGTAGAGAAAAGAGAAGAAAGAAGACATGGGAGTTTAGGTGGTTCATCCTTATGGCCTACATCCACGAGACAAGAGTCCAAATAGTTACATTTTCTCTCTCTTTTTTTTTTTTTTTTTAATAATATATTATAATGGAATCCACATTTATATAGGGGTTACACACAAAAATTAATGATAAATGTGAATTTAAATTGCATACGGATTGTTTCAAGGGGAAATTTGCCATTTAACATGATTTTAGCGACAATTTAGTTAGTTGGCATGTTTTTGAAACATTTTAGCAAACTCACATCTCGAGTCTTTAAGGCTCGAGTTCAGTGAGGGAACTCGAGTCTTAGAGACTCAAGTTCCAAGCTGATATGGATAAATAATCCACGTGGAACTCGAGTCTCTAAGACTTGAGTTCCATGAAGCATGAGTGAGAAGCAAACTGAGACTGAGGAGAAGAAGAAGAAGAAGAAGATTTGAAGAGGAATCCATGGGAAGAAGAAGAACTCACGACAGGAACAAACCCATACCCAACACGCACAAACCTAAATTTTCTTCGGCAGAGACTCAGGTATTAAAGACTTGAGTTCCATGTGGATTTTTTTCTTCCACGTTAGATTGCCACCACTTGCAACTTGAGACTTAGAGACTCGAGTTCTTTCACTAAAATCGAGTTTCAAAGTCTCGAGATGCTAGTTTGCAAAATAGTTTTGCAAACTTCACAACTAACTAAATTGTTCTAAAAATAATGTTAAATGGCAAATTTTCCCTTGTTTCAATCTCACGATCTTCTCTCGTAATCAATCATTTGATTTATTAACCAATCCCATGATTTGTTTTCTAGCAATCAATGTTTTGATTTGATTTGGTCTTCAAATGGATAGAAGGTGAACTACACGAATTCTGCAGATGATGGTACCAAACAATTCTTGAAGGGTCTCTTCAAAAGTGCCCATATGTTACTGCAGCAATAGGTACATTTCTTTTTTTGGCTGATGTACCAGTAAATTAACATCAAATCTGTTAATTCTTCTACACCAAAGATTCCTTTAGGACAATTATTTGTGGTCTTGCTTGGCATGGTTCTCTTTTGGAGATGCTCCAAATTCTTTTGTGGCGGAAACTTTTAAACAATTTCATGAAGTCAAGTAAATAAGGGGACATACACTGCTCTGAGGTGACAAGTCCTCGATCAGAAATTACCCGAAGGAGTGAGGACAATTTCGCAGTGTAAGATAGTGAATCCTAATTCAGCAAGAATCATAAGTTCTTTGAAAATTATTGCCTTGACTGTGGGCCTTGTAATGTATTACATCTACAAATATAGCTAGGTAGAAGCCGGATCAACCAAAACATAATTTTCCGATAAGCTGTATTCCATTGTCTATCACCCCCACATAGGGAACCATGGTGAAGGGAGTCAAAAATTTTGTCAGTGTAGGTCACACCAATTAGGCTGTTTTCCTTTCAGAACCTTTCAGCTGCTGAACTTAGCGCCTCTTCCGGTGTTTCTTGCTAGAAACTCCATTATTGTTCACTGTATGGACTTTGAAATCTTGACTCTCTCTTAATCTATTGCATAAAGAGCAGGCTTGACAGCAGGTTTATATATTCATCGGATGCCTTTTCTTTCAGCATTGCTGGTTGAGATTAAATACTAACATGTCTTGCAATGAGGACCGAACATCTGCTTCCAATTAACAAGTGATTGTGAATCTTAGTGATTAAATATTGTTAGAATAATGATTAAATTTATATTTATGCTAATAACTTAAGTTTTTGGAATAAATGGTAGTCTATCATGATATCATGCCAAGTGATCAGAGTTCAAACTCTCAATTCTACCTCCCATTTAAAAGTCAAATATCACAAGACACACACTTAGGGGCTATTTGGTAGTGTATTTTAAATAACAGTTTTTAGTATTTAAACAACATTGCACGTATTTCCACATATATTTTTTCACCCACACGTATTTCCAAAAAATATAAACAATGTTACTAGAACAACATTACCAAACATGCCCTAATAATTCATTTTCAGTTTCCAAGTTCTTATGCTCTAAGATGAGTTTTGGTTTACTGTGATGAAAGGTATCAAATGGTCTGCAAAGCTGTACGAACCCTCAATGGAATAACAAGATGCTAAACAAGTAAACAGCAGCCATGAGCAAATCCGATCATCATTAACTTTGATATTTTGCTCTATGATTTATTGGTAGATACTCAAGAATAGATTAGCTGCAAGGATTTGATGGACTATGCAGCACACACTTCCTTGATCAGAGAAAACGCTGGAAGTCAACACATAAAAATTCCAAAAGTAAAAAGTGTTAGTAGAAATTATCGGCGCTAGTGACAAAATTGCATGAAAATTGGTGACATGAAGGGTAACTACGGTGGAAGCAAAACTCATCGCCCTCGACCACGACCACGACCACGACGAACACCGCTTTTGGAGCCAAAATCTTTTGTTTGGGCCTAATATATATATTTTTATTTCTTTTTAATTTCCCATTAATAATTTTTAATTTTAAAGTAAAAATAAACTCTTGAATGTTTTGGTATATATTTTTCCTAAAAACAGTAGGATTTGATTTCAAAATTTTTATCTTAATTTTGCCTTTTTTAATATAATTTTTCATATTTTATGGTCGAATTTCATGTCTGACACGAATTAGGGGTTTAGAGTGTTTTCCTAGCCGCCCTAAGAATAAACATGGCAATACGGGTCAGAATTTTCTGACCCGATCTGAAAAATACCTAATCCAAACTTGATTTTTTTTTTTATCCGAAGTAAAAACAGGTTGACCCGTGACCCGACCCGACCTGTTAAAAAAATTCGCTAAAAAAATATTTTAATTAACTAGGTGCATAAAGCACAAAGTATCAAAACTAATAGTTAATATATTATAAAAAATGACTATTTAATTCATCAAAAGTACTCTCAACCAAAAAAAAAAAAAAAAAAATCATCAAAAGTACCAATAAGAGCTAGCTAGCCTAGGCTGCCTAGCTTCTATGCTTGCCTTGCCTACAGCACGTTACAACTTACACAAGAGACAAGACAAGGGCCGGCCAAGGATGTCAAGAAGTGAAGAGTCATCACTCATCAGTAGTCAAGACAACCATTAAAAAAAAAAAAATCTCATTCAGGATTTAGCTGAAGATAAGGAAGATGATGTAAGTAAATTGCATTTTGTCTTGTATACGTTCTGCTATGTTTTTTTAATAATAAAGATCGTAATGTTATGTGATATTATTTTTTATTGTAATTTTTTTTAATGATTAGGAATTTGATCATTATGAAAGTGGTCATGGTGCCAAAACAAAAAAAATCTCAAGACTTGTATTTAGAAGAGTCTAGACTTAACAAAAAGCAAAATTCAAAGTTGGAAGTTCTCTCATGGTGGAAAGAGCATTACAATCGGTTTCCAGAACTCTCTTTAATGGCACGGGATCTCATGAGCATTCCGATAACCACTGTTGCTTCTGAATCAAGTTTTAGCACTGGAAAAAAAATTCTTACTCCGTATCGACCACGTCTTTTTCCTGAGAATGTGGAAGCTACGTTGTGTACTAAAAGTTGGCTATATAGATTTGAAGGTAATTTAATTTTTTTTATAGTCATAATTATACAATTTTAATTCTTTATTGATTTGCTTTCATGGTACATTAAGTTATATTAAAATATTGTATTGTAGATGAAGATGCTGACGAAATTGGCCAACTTGAGCTACAATTTGCAAGTATGAATATTTGCAGTGCTGAATCTGCTACCAACGTTGAGTAAATTGAGATTGATGTGTAATTCTTATAAAATATTTACTTATTCTTCTTTACTTAATATGTTATGTTTATTTTTAAATCTTTTTTTGTTTAGTTTATCTTTCTAAGTAATCTAACTTTACTATTATTTTAAATGCAACAGAAACATGTGCACTTAAGAAGATCGATAACTTGCTACTTTGCTAATATACTTGTTTTGTTTGTTTTAAGATCTATCTTTTTTTGAAGATGTAAACTTGTAATTATATGCATTTTGATAGTGAATTATTAATATTGAAGACTTTTTCCATCATGAATTTATGACTGTAAATAATTTTTATCATACTTAAAACTATTAGAATTGGAAGGATATTAACAAGTGGCATTAAGTGCAATTCATTTGCTTAATTGATTTTATTTATTCTCTCTAAATAGGTTGTCATTGATTTGTTTTTGTAATTGAAAAAAAAAACTTGTTTGAAAAATACGGGTAAACCCGACCCGACCCCAACCCGGTTGACCCATTTTGACTCGCAAATCCGATTGACCCAACCCGACCCGTCCGTTTTGCCATGTCTACCTAAGAATGGTTTAGGGTTCTATGAGTGTCTCTTAGCAGCCCTAAGACTTCTTTTTCTATTTAAGCCCATTGTACCCTCCAAGGAATTCGGTATTAAGTTTCTTAAAATTTCAGAAATTTGTCTTTCTATTTTTTTGTGGATTCTAGTAACTCTCATTGCGGATTCAATGTATACTTGAAACAATCCTTATTTGCTTCTTGTGACTTTCCAACTGCATCGCAAACAAAATTGCAGACCTACCTTTCAATCCCAGACCTTACCCCACAGTGCAGAAGTGCCCTAAGCCTAAGCCAAATGAGTTGGTAGCTTTGATTAACGGGGCCATGGTAGGACTAGTGGCCGGTGCTCTATTATTTGAATAGTACACACTCAAATAATGAGGTCTGAAATCACTGTATCTAGTGAGATATCGATGGATAACTTGTCCATGATCAGTCAACATATGAAGATTACGTTTCTCAAAAAAAAAAAAAAACATATGAAGATTACACCTAAATTGCATAACGTGCACGACTGACGCCTTTGATGTGTCAATTCTAGAAACATAAACTTATGACAGAAGACATGCTATCACTCTCACTGTCTCACCAGTCGGCAGCCAGTCCCTCTGCAGCTCTGTATGAGTTATCCAAAGTAACGCTCAAATTCTAAATTTGCTGCCCCTTACAAAGGCAGGTGATGGTGGGACAGGTTATTCACATTATTCCCAAAATGCTACGTAGCAGTGGGATTTAGTGATTTAATCATTTTCCCATTTGGCAAAAACTATGTTTTTTTTTTTGTAATCCATCTTGATTTGGATCATGGCAGTTTCCTCTCCCTTGGTTTACTTTTTTTGGAGCCTACCATCCTTGATAGAGAGGGTTTGTTGATCACAGAATATTGCAAGGCCTTTCTTATTTATGAAACAAAATAGACATTATGTTATGGGCGAAGCTTGTGTTCTGTTCCACTGAGTGCACAGGCATGAGGACTTGGGTATCTTTAACAATTTTCCAAGTGATCACAATTTAGCCCATTCTCTTTATTACTTTTTAAAAAATTTTAGAGGAAGATCATGAGTTTGTTAATGTAAAAAATAACAACTATAATTTGGGCAATAATTCTCCCGATTCCCTTCCTAGACATTGACACATGGTGCCCGTTTAGCTGGGTGATTTCGCCAAAAAACTTGGCACATTATGGTGTTTTCAACTGAGACATCTAGGGTTCAAATCTCTCATCCCAACAATTAAATTATAAAAAATTAAAAATTAAAAAAAAAAGGTACTATGATTTCAAAGACTTTTCAAGCCTAACTTTTTAAACTTGACTTGTGCCTAGGTACAATTTTTCAAAGAAATCTCAGTTTTAAAAAGTTGAAAACTAAAAAGGTTGAAAAGTAAACTGTATCTACTCCTAAAAAAAAAAACCAATGAAAATTAGATGATGACACTCATGGAAATTGCACCATCCGTCATATGATGATTCATTGATGTAATTATTAATCAAGTCAGTCAAGTAAACATTTTTCTGTCTTGTTCTGAATTTTCATTTTTGGGAGTTGGCACTTGGCACCTGGCATGTTAGAAAAACACACAAATTGCAAGATTAAAAACCCAGGAAAAAAGAAAAGGAAAGATGGGACCTTTGTGGGTCAGAATAACATCCCACGGGGAAACTAATACTTTTAGCCGCCTATAAGCAAGCAACCATCTCATCCTTTCAGCAGATCTCCATAAAGCCCTCACCACACACTAAAATCTACATCTTGATGCTTCAACTTTTACCCCCATTCCTATTTCATAATACCCTTCTGCCATTCATTTCAGTACGTCCTTACATACTCATTAGTGCATAATTCCTTTTGTTGCCAAACAGGAGGCCAATTTGGGAAATATACCATAAGATTATTGTTTGTGAAGCTGAAGTCGGATATTACGGTAATTAGAGAGAGAGAAAAAAAATGGAATATGCAATTATGCATTATTATGCAGCTTGAGCTAGCTTCTATCCTTCCTCATAATAATAACTACATAATAGTTGGGTTGAGTCTCTTATTGAAAGTTTGAAAAAATGGGTCAAAAGAAAACAAAAAAAGTACATAGAATGACATGTTTATGAGTGATTCTTAACCAGAACCTTTGACAGAATTTGTATCTCACTGTTTCTCTGCTCTTGCTTGCTTTGCTATTATCCACTATATGATGGCGAAATGACAATGATAAAAGGTGCCTCAGTCTCTGCCATGGTGGATATCAATCAAGAGAAGACTGCACCCAACACTGTTAACAACATGTCATCTAAGAAGGAACTCCTTTCTTCTGCTCTGAAGAGAACCAGTGAATGGTTTGCTTCTTATTCTTTTGTCCTATCTAATTGCATCACTGTTTTTTTTTTTTTTACTCTTTAAATGTTCATGAAATTATGTCTGTTTTCTTTTATGTTTGGCCTATTTTGTTGGAGAAAACATTAGGCGAAAGAAATATTGAAGATGGTGTTGGTGTCTTCAACTTTCTTTTTGCAGGATTTTCTCCCAGGAGATCCCAAGCGATGTTAGTATTCACGTTGGAGGGGCTTCCTTTTCCTTGCATAAGGTGCTATCCAATCTCAACTCTCCTGAATTTCAGTTTCAAGTGTCAGATTATCTTATAGAATCAATGATAGGGAATAAGACTTGGTAGTTGAAGTACAATTACATATAGAAACGTGTCCTCTGATATAACTTGTATTCTTTTTGCTCTGTATACTTTTATATTTCAAAGAATCATGGACAGGCAACAAGAATTTATGGAATTACAATTTAAATCACAAGTTATAGTGAATTTCAGTGTTTTGTCACTTCAATTGCAGTTTCCATTAGTCTCGAAATGTGGATACATTAGAAAGCTGGTATCAGAGTCTAGTGATGCTGATCTTTCTGTCATTGAACTCCCTGAAGTACCAGGCGGGGCAGAAGCATTTGAGCTTGCAGCTAAATTCTGTTATGGAATAAATTTTGAGATAAGCACAGAAAACATTGCCACACTTCGATGCGTGGCAGAGTATCTAGAGATGTCTGAAGACTATGCTGTCGGAAACTTAGTAGGAAGAACTGACGCCTACTTGAATGAAGTGGCGCTTCACAGCCTCGCAGGGGCAGTTTCTATTTTACATATGTCAGAAAAGCTCATTCCAATAGCAGAGAGAGTAAAATTAGTAAGCCGGTGCATAGATGCCATTGCATATATGGCCTGCAAAGAGAACCAGTTCAGTATGTCAAGTAGAGCTGAGAGTGTAAATGAGGGTTCAATTTCTTCTTCAGCTTCTCAATCGAAGACTATTGTTGATTGGTGGGCTGAGGATTTGACTGTTCTTAGAATCGATATCTTTCAAAGAGTTCTGATTGCAATGATGGCTAGAGGTTTCAGACAATATGCTCTTGGTCCAATACTAATGCTCTATGCTCAGAAATCTCTACGAGGTTTGGTGAGATCCTACCCCAAAAGACATTAAATTGTTTCACTTATATGGTTTTTTGTGGCTAAAGCCAAATTAATTTTTGTTGTAGGAAATATTCGGGAAGGGAAGGAAGAAAATTGAGCCAGAACTAGAGCATGAGAAGAGGGTCATATTAGAAACAATTGTGAGTCTTTTGCCAAGGGAAAAAAATGCAATGTCTGTTAGCTTTCTTTCTATGCTGCTTCGATCTGCAATTTATCTCGAGACAACAGTTGCTTGCCGGCTTGATTTGGAGAAGAGGATGGGCATGCAATTAGGCCAGGCCGTTTTGGATGACCTCTTGATTCCTTCATATTCCTTTGCTGGGGACACATTATTTGATGTGGACACAGTGCAGAGGATCTTGATGAATTTCCTTGACTTTGAAATGGATGGGAACTGTTTGGGTTGCAATGCAGATGATGAGTATGTTTCTCCTCCACCAAGTGATATGGAGCGGGTTGGGAAGCTAATGGAGAACTACCTAGCTGAAATAGCCACTGACCGTAACGTATCTGTCTCAAGGTTCATCAATCTTGCTGAACTTATCCCCGAACAATCAAGGGTAACAGAAGATGGGATCTATAGAGCAATAGATATCTACCTAAAGGTGCACTCTCTAACCTGTAAATTCCTTCTTGTATAGCTTCTAATTCAATTGGAATATTTACAAGACTATGTTATCTAGTTATTATTATAGATCCCTTGGTCATATGAATCGAAATATATAAATTAAAAAAAAAAAAAAAAAAATCATCTACATGGATCCTCTATACGCCATTCTTACCTGATTTTTACAACCACTCAATCTTTGCAAAACAAGAGCCTTGACTCTTACAGAAGCTTTGTTAAGCATTTGGAGAATTCAGATATGAAGTAGAATTAAATACCTTATAACACCTTAAGTGGCTATTTGATGCATTCATTTATCAGTAAAGGATTCAGACTTTAAATGCAAACTATTGTCATGAATCACTTATGATGCTTGGTACTAAGATCAAGGAATCTTGAGATTTTGAAAGTACTGCTATGATGACAAATTTGACATATGCCAAACAAAATATCAGAAGGTTTAGATAGAATTTGGGCAATATGGAATTCTTTTCATGACAAGTGGAATTGTTGATGAAACTAAAACATAAAACCGAACAAATTGGGCTCTAAATATTTTAGAATTGTCCAAAACAGAAGTTGTAGTTGTTGATCCACCATTATCTTTTATGATTCACAGGCTCATCCTGCTCTAAGTGACATGGAGAGGAAGAAAGTGTGCAGCTTGATGGACTGTCAGAAACTATCTCGGGAGGCCTGTGCTCATGCTGCTCAGAATGAGCGGCTTCCTGTTCAAACTGTGGTCCAAGTGCTTTATTATGAGCAACAACGCCTTAGAAATGTCATGAGTGGGAACCTCATGGGTGGAGATTCTCCTAATCTTACTTCCAAAGTAAATTTATACTCCACTGATATCCACCCGGTTTCAGATGAGCTCTCCAGCTTACGAAGAGAGAATGAGGACCTGAAAATAGAGCTAGTGAAGATGAAAATGAAACTGAAAGAAATTGAAATTTCGGCGCTTAAATCATCAATTAGCAGTCCAATGCAAAACACGCTGCCATCTGCAGACAAGCCTCCTCTGCCTCGAAAATCATTTATAAACTCCATGTCCAGAAAACTTGGACGGCTTTATCCATTTGTACGTGCTGATGGTACACCTGGCAATACCAAAGGTCAGACAAAATCCAGCAGAAATCGTCGGCACTCCATATCCTAAGACTTGGTTTGTTTTAAGCTCTAGTAGTAGTCTGTGATTTTTATATTGCCATTGTTACTTTATTTTTAAGGCTTGAGAAGAGGACTAGTAGCCTCTGCCTGCATTTGTGTGAAATCGTTGAAAATTATACTGTAATTCTATGCTTCTCTCAAGAACTTTAAATCAATAATTCAAAGGTGGTAAATAGAAAAAGTGGAATTGTTTAGTGCAATATTACTTGATTTGCTGTTTAATTGATGACTTTTCAGGTCCAGGGTTTCTTGTTATTGAAGGGGAATTTTAGATGTTAATGTTAAGTACACTTGCAATATATGTTTGAACTTTGAAGTTAAACTGTACTAGACTCAACTTGCTCATAAAGAAAGAGGATGAAAATAAAGAAAAGAAAATTCAGTAATTTGCAATAGTAATATTAGAACAGTTGTATTGAGAATTATTTTCTTCCTTAATTCCAGAAATCATGCATAAATTTAAAATGATTCAGTATTTTTGATGTTGAAGCTATTTGTCTCTGAAGAAAGTAAGATTATAGAAATAAAAACGAATAAAAACATCCTCATAAATCATTCTGCTAAATAGAGGGCACAAAATAATTTAGCCAAAAAAACAAAAGGATCCAATGCTTGCTCTCTCTCTCTCTCTGCGTACACGTTTGGGAGTTGCATGTAATTATTTGATAGTTACTTTTGAAGCCAATTGAAAGTGTTAACTTTGGGAAGTGTGTAGGGTTAAGATTAAGGGCCGTCTTAATTACACATACCATTTTGCATACTCGTTTGTACACATGAGTGAATTTGAATTGAAGACACAATTTCCAAGTTCAAATTCACCTATGAGTATGGACGTGTGTGCAAAATGGTGTGTAACGGGTGTTACCGAAAAATAAGTACTCATATATAACATGTATTATATATATGTATTATGTTTCTTAATACATTATGATTAAGAAATCTAACATACTTTTGGTGGGAGTGTAGCAGGTGTTTATACTCGTAATACTCCCCCAAGCTCAAACATATATATATATATATATATATATATATATCGTACAATCCATATAATCTCAGTTTTTTCAATAAAAAATCTAACATACTCTTACACAAAGACTCAGGAAATATATCAGCAATTTGAACTTCTATAAAAACTAGTCGCAAACTCGCGTGATACACAAAAAAATTGACAACTTGTTTTTCTGTTAAGTGAAAAATGAAAATAGTAGATGAAACTTATAGGTGTTAATCTCAAACCCTTTTTAAAATGATGTGATTAATTTTTAACAAAGTATAATTCATACAATATATTATATTTTCTAAATTAAGCTATCTATATTTGTTATCTCATTAGTGTTTTAAATTTTGCAAGTTTTTTTTTAAAGAAATATAATGTATTTTACATACAATTATTATATAAGGCGAGATATTTTGTAAATAATGTAATGTGTAGTTAGAATATATTTCTAGTGCTTCTTAGAAACAGTTCATCTCTTCTAAATGTGACATCAACACTATAAATAAATAATAATAATAAAAAATAAAAAATAAAAACAACACCAACAACAACAACAAAAAAACACTAACAAAGTGATAGCGAAGTGTAGGAGAATACTACTTTTATCCCTTCTGAGTATGAGAGTACTCAAGAAAAAATGCACCTAAGGGATTAAGAATCATGTTTATCACCTCTCATTCCTAGAAGATGAACATAACATACGCACACAATGTAAGGATTTAATTGATATGATAACAAGCAGTCAACATGACATCACTCCAATATGATTTTAGAACACTCCTATGAAATAAAAAGCATGGGCAACTTCCAATAGGTGTCTCAATTCACCTTCCACTACATTATTTTGTGTGCAATATGAAACCAAAGATTGATGAAGTACACTATAATCATCAACAAATTGAGACAAAGAAGTTTGAAAATAGTCTAGCTATTATTAGATTTAAAAAAAAAAAAAACATGAATTGACTCATCAAATTGAATCTTTATTTCAATATAATTATAAAATACCTAAATCCCAAAATAAGAGGACTTTTACTGGACTCCAAATATCCAAATGGGCTAAATGAAAAGGACTACTAAAATGACCATCACACCTAGACACAAAGGGCAGGGCATTCACTGCTGCCTGCTCAAGTGATATGCTTCACATTGTAATAACTCAACTTTACAACAAGAAGGAATCAACAACTTCAAGATCTAAAGAGAGGGGTGACCAAGATGGCAACATACTAAAAGGGAGAAGTGGAGAATGGAAGTGCTACTGAATTGGAGGAGTCATGAATAGAAAGATAGGAAATGCAGCCAGACTCATGTATGCCACCAACCTTCCTCCTTGACATGTCAAGAGATCGTAAAAGATATAACAGGAGGGTGAGAATATTGCAGCACAGTAAGAGCTTGAGTATTTTTACTAACTGACAAAAAAAGTGAATGGAGATTACTGTCAATCACTCTTCATTTGCCAACTAGATAGTACTGCCGGGCAGGGGGATCAATGTCTCTTATTATTGTTAAACTGGAAATCACTCAACCTGTAAGGAACCTTACGGACAATGAACTGCAATATCTGATTACAGCAGTTAGTGGGGTCTGAATTTAAATAATTGAAACCTTTCTGATAAAGAGTCTTTAGAAAAGTAAGAATAGCTCAAGGGACAGCCTAGCCTAGTGCATGTTGATGTCTGAGGCTAATCATCATTAAACCTAAAAGATGATGTTCTCAAAATTGTGACTGTTCATATAAGGATATTAAACTGTTGGAGTTAGACATGCTTGTACTCTGACCTTCCTCACTAAAATTATATAGGCCATAACCATTTGAATTGGGAATCTAGTGTCCATCTGATGGCAGACACAAAAGTAGAAATTTTTTATAAAAATTCTTATTGATGTCGTAAAGTTTCCTAGTGATGGGTGGAATTTATAGGACATTAAAAGGAGTTGAAGAGCTTGAGTCACCAATCATACTTGTTTTAGTAGGTAGAGATCACATTGTTGACAGATTCCTCCTACCTGATCTAATCCATTGCAATTTTAGTTCATTGATACTGTGAAATCCCATGCGATAGGATCATATGATGTTAAATCTCTAAAATTCCATCTCCAAGAGTACAGCATTTACATACAAAACAGATCCTTCCATGGTTTCAGGTTCCTTGGGCCTTCCATTTTTCTAATTATTATTTAAATAGCTTCCTTAAAGTGCAGCAACAAGATTAGCTGCACATGGAAATAAGAATGTTGGTCTAGGATTCTATTCATTTTGTAAACATGCATTGTGAAAAAAAAAATTTGACTGTCCGTCAAGATAGTGGAATATCTGACATATGATGCAAAGTTTACCCCTTAAAGTCGTTTCTTTTCAAGCTAAAACTCTGATGAAATGATTTCTGTATATAATAGAAACCTTAAGCAGTTTAAGCAAACAGATGACCATATCAATATTTGAGCAAGGAAGCAATTGCCTATTGTCTCCAATGTAGTGGCTAAAGAAGAAAGTGCTAGATATTAGTTTAGCCCAACCTCTTTGTAGCTTTAAGTATGGAACTTTTGTCCATTAGCTCAATCAGACTTTTTTTGTGTGTGGGGGCTTTGGCAGTATATGATGTATGGATATGACTGAGAAAAACTAAAAGCTGGTCACTTGTAAATTGTGATGGAATTTCAACTCAGGGAAACCACTATACAGAAGACTCAACCGGACACCCATTAAACTGAAAAGCTAAGCAAAAAATTCCACACAAACATCAATCATACAATTAGCAGACAAGCAGTTCAAAATCTTCACAAAAATAACTTGGAAGATTTATTTTTTCAGGTAGTGTTCAAGCTCAAAACTTGGGAAAACCAAGAAGGCTGGTTTAGCCTATCCTGTCTTAATTGTTCTTCAACATCAATATTGTTTTTACTTCTGCTTTGATACCCTAATTTCATGTCAGGCATCTGGACAAGCCTTGGTTCATGGCCATTTAATTCTTGTCGTGTTGTATAGGAACTAGTCCTATTTATGTGACTGGATCCAGTGGAAGAAGAAGAGAAGCTTGGTCCTGAATCTGAGGTTAGAGGAGTCTCAGGTTTCTTCCTTCTGTTGTAACTTGAGGGGCCTAGAGTCAGCTCAATCTCACTCTCGTCTATAATCTCTAATACTCCATTACCATCTGATTCTGCAATGTACTCCTCAGCTGGCTGTTCCAGATCAAGTTTCCTTTGTGGCTTTTGTTGTGCACCACGATTATGATTTGTCTGATTGAAACTAAGTTCATTCTTCAAATTCCATAGTTCTTGACTCCATCCATTAGGCCTGCTGCTTTCCATGTTTTTCATTAATATTTTCTGTATCTGATATAAACGATGAAGTTCATATACCTGAAAAATATCATTCTCACAGTCAAAAACAAAGCTACTTGAGGATACAACTCAACAAAGCCTTGAAAAGAATGCCAATTGAGGATGTACAGTTAAAAATATAGGAAGAAAATTGAAATACCTGCTGCTTGAATGTTTCTTCATGTTTTAGCATGGCCATTCTCATGCATTCCCTATCATATGACTCAACAAGTTTCTCCATTGAAGCTTAATTCAGCTTGTGAAAATCTTAGACCACTGCTTCTACCTCAAGAATATACTACAATAGTAAAAGTTGAGAATCCTTTTCTTCTAAGATACCTTGGTACACCTACACCTGTGAATGGAGAAAAAAATATCAGGGAAATGAAGTCAAGAATGTACTCTATCAATTGTAAATTCTTTATGTAGAAAGAGAGTTATAATTGCTTGATTTAATGAGTTTCAAACACCAATCGATATGGATTGATTAAATCAACAGCTTTTCAGTATAATTTGTCTGTTTCTTTTCCTGTTTTTCTTCAATTCAGCCGTTTTGGGCCACAACAATCTTTTCCCATATGAAATATCTTCCAACATGACAAGGATATACATCAGCACAATAATGCCTCTATATCAAGTACCAATTACTTAAAATACATTTTCTTTTCTTTTCTTTTTTTGCCCTTGTATCAGTGGTCAAAGTATTGTTTTCTGTCCAATACACCCTATCCTGATTGTTATGTATAGTACAATGTCATATATAATTTCAAATACTATTCTGTCATTTGAAAACAATATTACAATCGAGACCTTACAACTATTTTGTGTCGTATCTGCTACCACAGTGGGTCTTCTTTTGCAATTCATATTCAAATGAATATTATTGCTAATAGAACCCTATTTAGTACTTCAACAAATGATGTCATTTCGCTCATTTCATTGACCTTTTAGCCATAATTCTTTCTTACATGCTAACTTGAATATTTAGATAGAGATTCTGACATTAATTGAAGGGTTGTTATTAATTTTCTATACAATAGACTTATATTTCAAAACAAACTTTCACTTCCCTAATATACTTATAATCATGAATCTTTCATACTTATTCATTACATCAACTAATTAACTTGTACGTTACATGGTAAAAAAATTCCAGGCCAGAGTTTCTGTGGTGCAAACTCAACAAGTTAAATTATCATGGAAATATGAAAGCCAAAAATATAATCTAATTATTACTATTTGCTAGTAATGGAGAGAGAGTTTTTTTTTTTTTTTTGGTTTTTGGTTGAAGTGGGAGAGGGGGGAGAGAACATAATTAACTTGATAAAACTTGAAAGATTAAAAAGCAAACGAGAAAACACACAAATGCATGAGTTTAACTAGGATTAATATGATAAAAGTGAGTCTAAACAAGTTTTAGACCCACGCAGTATCATTTGCTCAGCTCCACACCATTGAATTCATATACTAAAGGTGGCTGAAATAGAAAAGAATGACTCTTCTGACCTGTAATAGTTTCATGAGCTGAGGTGATCACAGCTGTGTTGTTCTGAAGCAGAAGGAGAAGTAGTAGTAGAAGAAGAAGAAGAAGAAGCAAAGCAAAAAGGCAAACAGTTACACCTCAACTTGAGCCACAGCTTTCTCAGATAAAGAAAGACCTTGCCCTCACATTCCCCATCAGTATATACTGCAAAAGAGTTGAATAAAATAGAACTGTTAAACTGTTGAAGGATTTAAGATTCTCTCTCCCACACGGAAACCAAGGCTTTGTTGCATTTGGGGTTTGAGGCATGCCAAACAAATCACAGTGCCTTAGCCAATGTGAGTCAAGTTTTGTGAAAGAGATGCCAGAGACAGGTCCAGCAATGCAGATATATTAAATTTGAATATAATAAGTACATAATATTATTTATATATAAAAATAACTATATGATTTTTGAGGATCACAATGCCTTGCATTGCTCAAGACAATCATCAGAATAACAGCTTGGCCTACCAAGGTGAATCACATGCACCCAAGAATTACATATATTACAAGTCACAGTTGTCTCAATTATGTGCTCTGCATAATACATATATGCACCACTATTATATATTATTGTTATTGTTTTGGTCTGAAATACACCATTAGTATGAACTATGAAGGATCTTAAGGTGGCATATCTGGCCCACCAATAAATAGATCAGAATGGTACGATAAGTGGGTACCACTTGAAACAGTCCAAAATTTAAGAACTGGCCACAGGATCTAAAACCCAACTAGATCAGATTTACATAGAAAAAATAATAATATTAAGGAATAAGGATAATGGATAATGGATTTATCTACCTGTACAATGTAAAGATTGATATTAGTGGTTGGGCTAGTGTTTAGTGGACTTGTATCACCACCCATGAGGAAGAGCCAGCACAATGATACAGCCTTAATTGGCCATGTGAGAGTGGTAGCATTAAAATATCAATCTCTAAATAAATATCAAAAGAACTTGGACCCTACATATAGCTAATTAAAATCATGCATAATATACTTTTAAAAAAAAAAACTCTATTATTTGGCAATGGATTAATCTCCTTTTGTTTTGGGGGAGAATATTATTTGTCATTGTTAACGCTGTAGCTGATTGTACAGACAGATTGGAAGAGGAGGAATCCAAGTCCATGAATTTGCAAGCAAATTGGATTTGCTTAAGGTTATTAATCTAATCATCATGTAAAAACTTATAGTGCATGTCTAGTCGTATTTAACTATTTTATCAATAGGAAAGATTCTTCTCTCTCTCTTAAAACTAATACGAAGAAAGGAAGGATTATCACATGCCTGTTGGGCTTAATGGAAGTTGCTGAGAAGAAGTATAATACTACACTCTATATATATAATACATTATTATGTATAACCAAAAAAAAAAAAGTAAAAAAAATAATAATAATGAGAGAGAGAGAGAGAGGGAGAGGTGGACATGGTAGCACGCGTTGCCGGTGTGAGGAGGTGCAGTCGTATGGGGCGGTGGGTCCATTGGGTTAAGCGAAAAGGCTGAGCCACGGGCTTGCGCTGTTGTTTGGTCCCACCAAATGGCAGAAAGAAACTGGCAAAGGATCAGAATGGGAAAAAAACAAAGGAATTGTCAAATTTTTCTGTTGTTTAACAGAGTAGAGCAGTCCTGAGAGAAAAGACGGTCCTAGCATTTTGCCACTTGTGTGTCTCAGGTTCTCATAGCATGACGCAATGGGGTACATGATAGCTGCCATGTTGATGTTGGTGTCTAGTGCATCTTCGCCCAAAGTCATCACGCATGAAAATTATAAATACTTTATCGGATGTCCTATCACCTATCAAATTCTGATATTATTAGGTTCTATATACTGTTATACTTCTACGGTCTACACAGGACCCCGAGCAATGAACCCTATAGGAGGATGTTGAAATGTAATTAGAACTTGTCACGTGACAATATTCCATCTGGTCTAAGGCACAACATAGATCAGACTTAGAGTATGTTTGATACGTGCGGTTAAATAATAATTTTCAGTTTTTTTAAAAATATATATGGGTAAAAAAATGTATGAAAATACATGTAATTTTATTTAAAAATTGAAAACATGTATTTAAGTTTATAACGAGCCCTTAGTCTCTCTCTTTTTATAAGATATTTTTCAATTTAAATTGTTGTCAATTGAATTTTTCTTTTTTGGTGTTTAGTTACGTTTTTTTTTAATTCTTGGGAAATTATTTTATTTTTTTGTGCTTGGTGATATGTAAAATGTGAGTTGTTTCCTTCATTTCAAAATTTTTGTGTCCACAACCTAAGCCCATTACAAATTAATAATAAAACATCTAAAAAGATTATAAGGAAAAAAGAAATAGCAAATGATCTATGGCGATGGCAGATTGGTAGCTCACCTTCATGCTGATGATGTTAGATGTTGATAGATCCTTACAATTATGCTCCTCCACCAATCATTTGTTGCAAATAGATAGTGCTTATCTTCGCGAATAATAGCTTGCCAGCCATATATAACGACCCAAGAAAAAACGCTAATCACATCTGCGTTATACCTTAAAAGAACTAATCACAATTGAAGCTCTTTATAATCTATATATTACTAAAAGCTGAAGCGTAGCGTTTAATGCTGCTGCTCTCACGTTGCGCCACATCAGTTGCCACGTCATTCTTTTTTTTCTTTTCTTTTTTAAAACATAATTTGTCTTACAATTTTAAAATGGTTTTTACAATTTTCAGCCCTATAAATGCAACCCACTACTTATTTATTTACTTCCACTAACACCCTATAATAAATCCAGCCCACTACTTATTTATTTACTTCCACTATCACCCTATAATAAATCTGTATAATTAATCTAGTTCATCTCTTATTTATTTAATTTCACTAACAAACCCAATCCAATGCATTTTCAGTTCAGCTTTAAGGTTTTGTGTGAGCCTTTTTAGCTTAAAGGAAAAAAAAAAAAAAAACATGTTGAAGCCTTTCAAGCTTTAGGGTTTTTTTTTTTTTTTTTTTTTTTTACCTTTCCAATTTTCTTATAATTGTTTTTAACATTTATTTTTTTAATATTTACACTTCTCCAATCTTTCTCTCTCCCTTACCATTTCGTCTCCCTACTACTTCTTCAATCTTTCTCCCTCCCTTACCTTTTCATATCCCCACTACCCTCTACATTAATATCATTCTTCCTCTTTCTCTTCATCTTCCTTTATTTTTGTATCTTCTTATTCACACCCTCTTACTATAAATTTGTCACTATCTCTTCTATTCTATGCATAGTTTTCTCTCACAAAAAAAAAGGTTCCCTCTCTCTCTCCCTCTCTTTCTCTCTCTCTAAATTTTTTGGTGGATTTTTTTTTTCTTGCATCTCTACTTTAGGTTGATAATTTTTTATACTCTTTAAAACTCTATTTTGGGTTAATGCGATTTAGTTTTGTTTTTTAAATTGTGATTTAGTTTTGTTTTTTAAATTGTTGTTGTTGTTTTTTTTATTTTTTATTCTCTTTGATTGTTAAATGTTATCCTATTGCGTTTTAAAGAATTAAATATAGCATATAAAAATATAATATTATTCTATTACATAGCATGATTTGGATAATTTGGTATTTATTCTGTTACATAGCATGATTTTTTATAGTACTCAATTTAGATGTTAAACTATGAGACTTTACTAATTTTTGTTTATTTTCTAATCCTTTGTGGTGGACAAAGTACTCTTAATAGTTGTATTAGAAGTACTCTATAATGCCATTTATTTAAAGAAAAGCAAAGGTTAGCCAAACAAAAATAATCGGATAGGTGACAAATTTTAACTTTTGCAATTTTATTTTTATTATTATTATTTTATAACAATACATGTATAGAAATTTAATTATTAGATTTTGCTAATAATTGTTTATTTGATAATATTTTTTGGGCGGCCAAAATTATAATTTCTACAAAGAAAATAACCTTAATAGATTATCAAAAACAAATTTTTATCCTAATATTGGTTCAATTAATCATTGTTAAGTTTTATTAATTTTTTTCAGTTTACGTTTTTTTGGTATTTTGGATTGTTCCTATATTACATTTATGATTGTTCCTATAATAAATAAAATATAATTACGAAATACATTACTCATTATTAGATTAGTTTAAATTGTAAAAAAATTTTTAATAAAACCACCATAAAAATAATTATCGCGTGCAACGCGCGGGTTCGCGGCTAGTTGTTAATAAAGCTCAGATTTACCCAGTAAATATCAGATGTGGGATTCATCACACATCCACACACATCACACAATCAATCAAACTTAAATCCCTAACGTCCTTGTTAGGGCCCACTTTGTGGGGTAGTGTCTCTAAGCCCACACGAGATTACCAACCTGACTCTAATACCATATGTAACAACCTAAGGAAAAGCGCTAGCCACAGCTGCGTTATACCCCAAAAAAATATCATGAGCCCACCTCTCTGCTGACCATCCCGAGTCTACCTCTTCATTGACCATTAATCTAGACTCCAATGACCACCTCTGTAAGCAAAAAAGAGAGAAAAGAGGTGTGGAAGGGGTCTGTGAGAGAGTTTTAAGGGGATGTGCAAGCAGGAAAGAAAAGAAGTTCACACGTATTATTCAATTTTTGAAAACATTTTATAGTTTTTTTAAACCTACCTCAAAGTGTTTCAATCGACCCTAAATCGATCGAGACTCGAGATTTCAATTTTACCCAATTTCCCAATCATTTAGTCATTTCTCTCTCTTATCTCTCTCAGCTAAGTCTTGACACTTAGCACTCAAACTTTCAAAATCATGTTTGCTTGCCCCCAATTATTCAAGATCCCCATTTTCTCTCTTGGTAACCCCTAATCCCTCATCTTTTTATTGATTTGCATCAATTCATCATGATGATCTTGCATTAGACCTAGGGTTCAAATATTCATATATTTCCATCTTTTGGCATTAGATAAAACGTTGGTTAAGGGGATTTGTCACAACTGGGGATAGATTCTCTTTATTGTGAAGAAAATGTGTGCTGGGTATGGGTTTTGGTTTCAACAGATATTTTAGTTCTTCCATGAGTACCTACACATTGGATTGTTCATGGGCTCTATTGTTTCTCAAGTATTCCAAGGTTCATGGAGAGACCTTTGATAAGTCCAAAACCAACGTAAAGTGACTTTATTCCCTCCAATCCACCTCTCCTTAACTTTTCCTTTTGCTGGCTCATTTTCTGTGCGTGGGCTTGATCCACATACCAATAGAAAAGAGCTTAGATTGTGCTAGACTTAGTGGGCCTGAGTTGGTTAGTATTTTGGGCTAGCTTTTGTTAACTTCATGGGTTTCCACAATGAATTTTGGGCTTAGGCCATCAATGCACAGGCATTTATGGGCTTTATTTATTTTATTTATTTTTAGAAAATGTCCTCTTTAACATATACCAATCAATTTTTGGTGTAGGTGAAAATTGAACTTCAGATCTCTTATACAACTATTATATATTTTACTTGAGCTAATTCAAAATAAAAGATAAAAATGAAAAAATAAAACAAGTAAACCCTTTGGGAGTCCCCCACTACAAATTTCCAGTGTGGACCACAGACAAGTTAAAGGTGATTCTTACCTCTAAGGAAGAAAAACCTAGTGGTGAGACCACCAACTTCTCTATCGACCCAAAACAACTGGAAGAAAAAGACATCATGATTTATGAGGTGACAAAGGCCTGAGGACATCAAGAATCGTACTATATCATTCAGGCCTAATTAATTTGGACTCTTGCTCCTTGAGGACAACATGGTCTTAAAAGTTCTCATTGCTTTTTGGGAAGCTTTCTGTAGGAAGATATTTATTCATAGGGTGATCTTCAAAGGAGACGCTTGGGATATAATTGATCGCCCTTAGAAACAAGGACGACCATCCCCATTGGTCTCTTGATATGTAATCTTAAAGGACACTCTCTTCTGTAAATTTTTTGTCTTTCAAAAAAAAAAAAAACTATGCTACTTCCTTTCCTTTTGTTAGGCGTGAGGCAATACCCAGCCCATCTTCTGGCCCAATGGGCAGCCTTTTGGTATCACTCTAGGCCAATCCTCATGTCTCGACCTCCAGCTTTGGTGTCTCAAGCTTTGGGAGCCCAGAGGTGATCTTCTTTTGTACCGTTTTCTGTTTCTTTTGCAATACAGTATGTTTATTTAAAAAATAAAAAAAAAGGGAGCCTTCCATTCTCTCAGAAAAGATATTCAACCACATCCGGTTTGTTTGGGTTAGCTATTTCAAAAACAATGTGTTTTTAAAAAATAACGATTTAAGAATGTGCAAAAATGTGAAAAAGTGTGATTTTTATTTTTCACAATTAAGTGATTAGATAATATTGGTCTAGAAAGGCTGAGATGTCTCAGACCTGGATAGGAACCGAGCCCCCTTGGCTTCATAATTTGCTAATGTTTGATAGATCAAAGTGCTAGTGTCGGCTTTGTTTTCTGCCTTGTTGTATTTCAATCTCAGATATTAATGAAAAGTTCAAGTTTCATTTCAAAAAAAAAAATTGTTGTTTATGGTGCAAATTATTAAAAAAGACTTAATTATATATGTAGGGACGAGGGCCCAAAATAGTATATTGGGCCTTGGGCCTTATCCGAGGACATTGATAGGTCCGAAGATGAGCAAATAGTTGTTAATTGTTCCCAATTAAAGTCTCAAAGGTGGAGAACAAGTGAAAGGTTGTTTGAGGAGGAACCCCTCCTCGGATATGATGAATATAGTTCACAATATGTACTCCATCAGTTAGTGTAATCTTCCAAGAAGCTCTAATGATAGAGACATGCCTCATGAACATACGTGAATGAAGGAAACCTAAAAATATTTTAGGGAAAGCTACCACCATCGCATTAAATGCACTGCAGCTACTTTTCCGCATTTATGTGGAGAAGACCTCTGAACAAAACTACCTTAACTACCACAACTCACAAAAAACCAGTGGGGGTGTCTAATGGGACAGGTACTCAAGTAAGGGCTCGGATGATCAACATGTGTATGGTGAAAATAATCCTAAGGAAGATATATAAGGGTGAAAGACTCTTCATGGAGAGGAGATCGGAAAAAGGAAGAGAGAACACTATAGCAATCTAAATTGTCTCTGTATCCAACTGTGATTAATATATATAATCATGATCTCCTCGGATTGGAAGTCCATTGACATCAAAAACTTCTTATTTGTCTTTGATTGTCATTTAATTCAATACTAGCCGTTGTTCAACTCATTAGGACCTAGTTCTTTGACTTACTCTTTACAAATTTATTGTATTGGGCTCATTGGGCCGAGATCCCATATATTTTGGGCTTGAGCCATAAATCGGGACCCTACAATATAGTTAAGGTTATCTTCTCTTACTCCTTTCTCCAAACCAAAAAAAAGGTTTTCTTCTCTCTGTTTGTTGATTGTGATTTTTTTTTTTTTAAAGGAGTCAATGTAAAATATATATATATATATATATATATATATATATATATTATATTATTATATTAATGAAGGTACTAATAACTTTTTTTTTTAAGAGAGTTTCAACTTATGCCCAAGTTCTTTCAAAATTTTCTATTTGTCCTTCTGTTAGAGGTGTTCCAAAAATGTGTGTGATCGTGTAAATAACTCTACGAATGAATGGATTAGATCGAATTGGAAAATGGAAAGATTTGTACAAGTTATACCTTCTTTCCTCACCACTTTGTGGAAAATCGTTAGGTATGAATATGTTAGAAACCTGTGATTTAATTGGTGAAATAGTATCTCTCTCCAAAAAAGCATGTTTTTTTTACCACTGCACAAAAAAAATATTTTGTTGCTAATGCTATCCTATGTTTGTTTGTATCTATCAGATCCTGTCTTCAACTAGATGTTAGTATTAATGTACCATAACTATGTAGCCCTATTCCTAATAGATTGACTCCCAAATAGCATATCCAAATTATAAAACATCCCAAGGAGGCTATAATTGCAGAATTTGCACCTTCCAGATTTGGATTTATTCAAATATATAAATAAATCGCGAATATAGTCCAAGTAATAAAAATAAAGGTACTTTTATATATATATATATATATATATATATATATATATATATATATATATATTTATCTCTTATTTAATTATCAAAAACTTACTTTAACAGCTGAGTTAACTGGAATTCATATAAAAGCTACTAATAACTTATAAAGAAAAATACGTTAAATTGTGTTGACAATCAACAATATCCATATTCCATACTAACCAAGAATTATATTCAATGGCTGATTTTATTTTATTTTTTAATGTAGAAAGAACAAGAATTATTCTTACAGTTATAAATGATTATGCTAATCTTAACGTGGTTGTCTCCATAATAAGAAGGAGAAAAAAAAAGGGAAAAAAAAAAAATTGGCAGTCAACTGAAGAAATCCGTCTATTTACTTTACTCAATGGCTCAATGCAAATTTTAAGTTTTAATTCTCTCTCTCTCTCATTTCTCAAAAAAAAAAAAAAAAACTCTCTTTCTTCCGTAATTTTTTTTTCTCAGTTTTAAATCTCTCAATCTCCGATTCTCCGTCTCTTTCGCAAATCTAAGAAATTTTATTAAATGCATCATTTCGCTGGACCGAAATACTTCAAAATTGTACATTGATAGTTTTCATTCGATTTCATCCTTGATTATAACAAATGATTACAAATGATATTGAAAACAAGTGCGATTAGAGAAGTATTTTAATTTTTGGTGAATACAAGTAGTCCTAAAAAGTTGGGTTAGGTTCTTTTTTAGTCCTTAAAATTTGAATTTTTTTATTTATTTCTCAACTAATTATAAAAGCACCAAGTTTATCTTTCCATGACCTTGCCGTTATATGTGATTTTGTTAAATTTTAACATGTAAGCAAGGATTATAACGACAAAGCTATGTAATAAATATAATGGTACATTTATAATTTTTTGTAGGCTAAAATGGAAAATTTGCATTCTCAAAAAAAAAAAAATGGAAAATTTCAAACTTTAGGAACTAAATAGAACTTGTGGGGCCAAAGAATTTGTGATCCCGGCCCACTTTACACTAGGGCCCAAGGCCCGCGCCGAGGAGAGATATTGCCGAGGACGTACAATGAAAGTCCAAATAGCCTAGAGACGTAGCCGAGGACGATCCTGTCCTTGGCATTCCAGAACCCAGAAGGAAAGAACGGCACACCATCAAAGGCAACCCCCAGAGCGCTCCCAGAAGAAAAGGCGAGTACAGTAGGACATGCACGGAGGTACAGTGTAGGAGCGGTTCAAGGAGAAGCTGTCACCTCCACATTGAATGCGCCCAACTAACGTTCTGGCCGCATTAATGAGGAAAGAATCCCTGAACAGTGCGGCTTTGGTTGCCGCAACTAACAGAAGGTGGGGGAAGGCGGCTGATGGGACAAACACTCGAGTGGTGACCTGTATGATCAACAGATGGAAGGTCAAGATCAACTGAGAAGGGCTATATAATGTAAGAAATCCTCCATGAAAAAATGGGGGGGGGGGGGAGAAAAAGAGAAAGAGGTCAGGAGCATTACGTATCATTTCTAGGACCATTGTAACCTAGCATTAAAGAAATAATAAGAACAATAAGCTCCTCGGACGAAAGGCCCGAGGACGAAGTTTCCAGCTTTAGCCTGTGTATCCGTTATTCAATCCATTCATGACCATGTCCAGTCATTGCAATCCTCACTGAAACCTAGTTCTTGAACTTACTCTCTACAAATTTATTGTATTGGGCTAGTTGGGCTTGAATCCACTTCTCTCACGAAAGAAGTGTTCGAACCCAGTCCCTACAGAACTATTGGCCAAAAATTTAAGGAGAAAACGTGTTTTTTTGTCTTAATTTTTTGAATATTTAATAATAAAATTTTGCTTAAAATAAACCATATTAATAATTTTAATCTACTTGTAATGAGTCATATAAATTTTCAAAAAAAAAAAGAAGAAGAAAGAAAGTCATGGCAAAATTATGCCATACATGACACAACTCAAACCCACATCATGCAAACATGACTTGTACTTCCCAACTTTAATTACTAAAACAATTCTTATGGTATATTATTAAAATAAATAATGAAAATTTTCTTAAAGTTATAAAAAAAAAAAACTTCTTAGTAGAATTTTATTCCTAGTAATGTTTTTCAAACATAAGGATGTAAAACATTTTCAGCTCCAAAGAGAGTATTTTTTTTCTTGATCAATAGAAAATGACTTCAATTTGGCCAAGATATTTTACTACCCAAATGCCAAAAAATGTCTTAACACCAGAACCAATGGGCCTAATAAGTCCCAACTAACAAACACTGGTGCCCTGTGGCCTCACAATGAAAATGACCTAACAAGTAGGCAAGGTTGGCTGTGTGTAAAATAATTGGAAAACAATATCTTGTACTTCCTGCTTCTTCTTTTTTGAGCTCACATTTTCCATATTGAGATTTGTAATATGGTTTAGCCGTTTAGGTCAAAAGATGTAACTGAGACCCATATTAGCGAGTGATTAAAATTCCTATTGATGGCTGCATTATTAGTATATTACCCAAATGCATTCAATCTTTTATTAAAATATAAAAAAGTATTACTCAAATGCAGCATGTTGATGACCAAAAATGTTTTCCAAAGACAAATTGACAATACTTTTTATCCCAACTTTTCTTTCCAGGTTGCCGACTTGATCACGCTACTTTGTGTGGCCCCTTTGAGATAAAATCATAAAAAGGAAGAATCTATCACTGTCTATGATTCTATGTCATGTGGTAATTCATCTTCGTGTGAAAAGTTAGTATAAGATAATTGGAATGGATTTTCAAACAGCAAACAAAATATTGTTAACTTGATAAGATGGTTTGGGCCAAAGACAAACAGTACTCTTTAGTCTTTAGCGAGAATCAGAATATAGTGTCATTTTGTTGAAACTGCCAAAACAACAGAATACTTTTCTATATCAGTTAAGTGAAAGCATGATAGTTTGGACCTTTGATCTAGCTCGTTCGTGAGCTACCCATTCAATTATTTATCAAGCCAAACAAAAGGTTTAATTTAAGATAAGCGTTACATCTACAAAATTTCTATAATATTTTCATAACAAATTTTAGATAATAAATTGTTATTAATTCTAATTTAAATCCATTGCTAAAATTATTTTTTTACCTATCAGTATCTATCAAAAACAATTTATCATTTAAAATTTATTGTGAAAATATCGTAGACTCAACATTTCTTTTAATTTAAACACTTCCAAACGCAAATCTAAACTTTCTCCAAGTATGTTAACACATCTTGACGCAGCTAACTACTTCTGTATCAAAATAACGTGGAAACATTCAGGATTAGACGTTTGATCTTAATTATTCACAAGTTGCCTTTTTTTTTTTGCTCTGAGATCATTCAGAAGTTGACAATGCCCGGGAGATAAGGCAAGAGGCCAATCTGATTTGATAATTTTGATGAACAGCTATGACATGTTTTGCCAAAAACAACAATAATGATGATTATTAAAAAAAAAAAAAAAACAGCAATAATGAGATATACTTTCTAAGGGAACCTTCCGCAAAAATAGCTTGCAATTTGAAGAATTCAGAATCCACCCAGTTGCTTCCCCAATAAATTTTTATTTTTAATTTTTAAAAAGAGTAGAATGGAAGGGAACTAGGTTTGGGAATTGGGATTCATCGAATAGTAATCACCTTTTTCTTTTTGTTTAGTTATTGCAATGTTAACAAGTACCCCCTAGAGCCTTTTTTTTTTTTTTTTTTTTTTTTTTTTTTTTTCTATTTGCTTTTATTTTTCTACTATATATTTTTCATTAAATTCAAAAATTGTATGAATCCAAAAGGCTTAAAAGAAAGACGACAATGATTAATGCCTAATGGATCACTTTGTTGCTGACCTCCTTCTCTACCAAAGCCTAATTTGATATACCACTTTGTTCCCCCTCTATTTCTTCTACCATTTTTTTATAATAAAAAAAAAAAGAGAAGAATTTGGATTAAAATAGAGGAAAGTATGCAAAAGAGCAAAACTAAGAATTATCAAAAAATAATTTTAAAGGGTTGGTTTAGTAATTTTTAAGACCTCATGATATTTATGAGATATTGAATTCGAAACTTTTTATTAGCATCTTGGAAGTTGGGACCACTCCCAAGAGATTTATTCAAATACTCAAAAAATCTAAATAGCCTTATTTATCAAAAAAAAAATCAAAAAACTACTCCATACCAATTCTTCTGTCTGTGGGCTCACAGTGGTACTAAAATCTAAGATCTCTGTTTAGTACTTTATTATTATTATTTTTTGGTTAAACTCTGTTTAGTACTTTAAAGAGAAAGAGGAACGTGCCTGAGTAAGGCACAACGTTACCTACACTAGTGGAGCCTCACCAGCACTAGCAGGGTCCCCCCAAACGGAAACCCCACAAAAAAGAATACATTAAAAAAAGCTTTCTTCGATAAACTATTTGCCGCATGTTAAGACTACAACGTGACACCTAACAGTATTCTCTCTCTTTCTTCTTTTTTTAACTGAGTCAGTGAGAGATTCAAAATTCAAATGGCGATCGGTGATCTCCGTTTCAACCTTGGAATCAGAATGTCATCACCCAAGCTTTTCTGTTTTTTATTTGTTTAAATTTTAGAGTCCTAGAATAGGGTTAACAAAAAAATATTTTAGTAACATAGAGTGATAGATTACGTAAACCGGAAGGAAACCTTCTTGTTTTATTTTATTTAATTATTTTTTGAGTAAGAACAATTAATGTTCATTCTACTTTCCACCGCATTTGAAATGATAAATATATAATACTTTAAATGTTTTAAATGAGAATATGCTGGAGAGCCTGTCAAAGCAGTCTTTGATTAAAACATTATCTAAATTTTTTATTTTTATACAAGCCGGCTCCTTTTTCTTTTTCTTTTTGTTCCTAAACATTTCTGACCCTACAATATATAAATTTACTGAAGTGAACAACATCACCTTGACTGACAAAAAAATTGGTGAGGGTGCAACGTTTGGTAGAAGAGTTTGAGTAATATTATTTGTAATTTATTGAAATACGTAAGTGAAAAGTGTGTGAAAATGTGTATAATATTGTTTAAAAACTGAATATTGGTTGTTTAAGTACTCTACCAAACAGGCCCAAACCTCATAAATATAGCTCATTGATGCTGCAGCACCACCATTACAAGTGATGACAAACTGGGTTCAATCAATTTGGTGACAAACATCTATCAATGGACCCGCAGGGATGTGGTTTACTAGATATGATAATCTAGGCTATCTTGCTATAACTGGGATTCGTTAGAAGCACAATGGATACAATTATAGTATGTTTGAAGTTTAGAGAGAGAGAGAGAGAGTAAAGGGTTCAAGGGAGAAGGAAATTAATGAGAGGTGAAGGAAATTTATCCATTCCATATATTTGGATGTTTTAAAATTATGTTGGGATAAGCGAAATATATATTATATTTTAAAAATATTTAAAATTAATTTCATGTGACCAAAGCCGCCGTGGTCACCATATAGGTCCATTCCTAACTAGAGAAGATATCTCTTCTATGTATTTTAACTGTTTTTTTTTTTTTTTTTTGATAAGAAGTATTTTAACTGTTTAATATAATAGTTTTGCTCTTTTATAATAATCTTAGGTTTAGGTTTTTTATTCAATGACTACCTATTTTTTATAAATATAATATAATTTCAACTTATGATGTTCACCTTATAATAATTTAAAAAATCATCTATTTGACCAGTACTGTTTTGGTGTAGTTTATTTTGTTTAGTAAATACCTTAGATAACAGTATATTTGTACAATATAAAAAAGTTTTAAATAGGGAAATAGGCTAAATAAGAACAATAAAAAAAGAAAAAGTAAAAAGTAAACGAAAAAAAAAAACAAGTATTGAAAGGGAAAATGGCTGGTATGTTCTTTTCGTAAACACATAAAAAGAGCATTGCTGGCATGCAAAATAGAGTTTGGAAGGCAACAGGAAGCAGCCATGCCGTGGTCAAACTTTTAATTTAAAGTTAAATTCAATGGGATAAGGTTTGGGAGTTGTTAGTTTATTATAGTTAGAAAATCAACATACGTAATTGCTAGCTAATAAGCCTCAAGTGGAGGTGCCAAAAAAAAAAAAAAAAAAACTTCAAATTATTATTATTATTTTTTGCTAAGACAACGAGCAGATCAATCGGTTGATTCAACTAGGAACCAAAAAAAAGTGTGAACAAGAAGCAGTCAGTCACTGACATAGCCAAACGTTAACGTTACTTTTAAGGGTTGTGTTAACGGGCACCTTACGGTGCCCGTTAACAACACATTTTTTACTTTTTTTTTTTTTTTAGTTTTTTGTCCTCTTTTGTAACTTTTTGCAGTTTTATTCTATTTTTTACATATTTTTTAACTTTTTTGCAGCTTTTTGAATGAAAAATACATCCTTAACCAGTACCACCTCGGTGTTGGTTAACATTTGTCTACTTTTAAAAGTCATCACATTATTTTTTTGATTTAAAAAATAAAAAAAAAAACGAAAGAGATACTCTTGGTTGTTCAAAAAAGAATCTAACCCAACTGGCTTCTGACCTCGACCAGTTCTTCCGTATTGTCATCTCCCTTATATAATTATAACTCTGTGCACAACTCCTTCCTCCATTGTAAGTTGTAACTCCAATTTCTTCGATCAAAATGGCGTCTCGGTTCAATCTCATAGTTGTGTTGTCACTTTGTCTTAGTTTGTGCCTCTTCCCAACTCCAACGGCTAGTCTACAGCAAAATTACTATGCCAACATCTGTCCAAATGTGGAAAACATTGTTAGAGACGCTGTCAAAAAGAAATTCAATCAAACGTTTGTTACAGTTCCTGCAACCATTCGTCTCTTCTTTCATGATTGCTTTGTCCAGGTACGTATATATTTCAATGCTATAAGAACAAATTTTTTTTACTTTTGTTTACTTATTTGTGGTAAAGTTAGACTAAATAAATATTACATATGCTATATATAAATTACATGGGTTTTGAAATTCGTGCTTTGTGTTTTGTTCTATATGATAGGGTTGTGATGCTTCGGTGATAATAGCATCCACTGCAAGTAACACGGCGGAGAAAGATAACCCTGACAATCTCTCATTAGCCGGAGATGGATTCGACACCGTCATCAAAGCCAAGGCCGCTGTTGATGCTGTCCCAAGCTGCACTAATAAGGTTTCGTGTGCTGATATTCTAGCAATGGCGACCCGAGATGTCATTGCACTGGTTTGTTCACCATTCTTACTTTACTACATTTTTTTCATAACAGTATTCTACATATACAAATGTATCTATCTTGCACTAATTGTATTAGTATAGTATAAGTTTTAAGCAGAAATGGTCGTTGTTTGTTATATATTTTTTGTGTAGTCTGGTGGGCCTTCATACGCGGTTGAATTGGGAAGATTGGATGGGCTAGTTTCAACAGCTGCAAGTGTAAACGGAAAGCTGCCACAACCAACCTTCAATTTGAACCAGCTCAATGCTTTGTTTGCTGCTAATGGGCTCTCTCAAGCGGACATGATCGCTCTCTCAGGTATGACACAATTAACGTTGTTTTTGTCTAGTGGATCACACATACACACACGTGAAAGGATTGCGTGGGTCCAGCTGACTGGAACAGTACTGTTCTCTCGTGATGGGGTTGTTGATGTTCTTGGCAATCACTGATATATTATTATTATTATTATCTTACTGACACCATAAATTTTCAAATTTTCTTAATGATATATTTACTGACATAATAGATTACAACATGTGCATTTATATCATTAAATTGTATACTTATTATAACTGCCGATGCAAATGTTCTAAATTTTTTTATACCCACCAAACATGACTATGTAATTTGTTATACCCATAGACTAATCACATTTATTTAATTTCAACTATTGCTATTACAAGTTAACCCATGAGGTCCTGAGGTTGGCCTAGTTATTGGTTTTATTGTCATGCTATGTTGCTAATTCATACATAAATCCAACCACTTTAATGCTTCACTTGGTGATAAATCTATATTATAAAGTTCAGCGATTCTCGCCTACACTAAAAACTGATTGGTGTCTTGGTCTGAGGATAAAGAGCAATCATCAGGAGCGGACGCCATAGGTTAAAACTCTCTAAAAAAAAAATTCAGTGATTCAAAATCTCTCCCCATCATCTTAGAACTAGAAACACTTTAAGAAATACTTTCCTATAATTATGTGGTGAGCGACCACCACACGACATGGTCTGTCTGGGACAAATAAATTACACCCAATAAAATTTCACAATTTATGGAATTCTCCGATCTTGTCTCTAAGCAACACACATGATATTCTACCTGCATATGCACAATTAAAGTCTAATATGAACCGTCATCACAAATTCACAAAGCTCATAGATTTTTATATTTGTTGTGTTTTTGCAGCGGCTCACACGGTTGGATTCTCTCATTGTAGCAAGTTTGCTAACCGGATCTACAATTTCAGCACTCAGAATCCGGTAGACCCGACACTAAACAAGACATACGCGACCCAACTTCAAGGAATGTGCCCGCAAAATGTGGACCCCAGGATCGCCATTAATATGGATCCAAACACGCCTCAGATCTTTGATAATATGTACTTCAAGAATCTAAAGCAACACATGGGCCTTTTCACCTCCGATGAAGTCCTCTTTACAGACCCTAGGTCCAGGTCCACAGTTGATGCATGGGCCTCAAGTTCGACAAACTTCCAAAAAGCCTTTGTCACTGCAATAACCAAGCTGGGTCGGGTCGGAGTCAAAACGGGTAGCAATGGGAATATTCGTCGTGATTGTGCTGTTTTCAATTGAAAAAATTAATTAATTAATTTTCTTTTTTTGGCTAAACCAATTGAGAAAATTAATAAAACCAAAAAAAAAAAAAAAAGCGAAAAAATAAATTAAAATGTGAGTCAAGAGTCGAGATCGAGACGTAAGAAAATCATGCTGGCAAGCATTATTTTGTACACCAACATTTCCCTTTCAATTACATTTGATTTGTTCTTCTTTTAATATATATTTAACATCACAGCTCATCTTGGGACAACATATTACAGTATTGTATTAATCAATCACTGCTCTAATAATTGAGGAAACATCTAAGATGGTTTTCATTAACTTCGTGCGTAAGACTTTGTACATCTTATTAATTATGATCAACGGTTTTGTTTGTGAACCCCACATCAAAATCATTATCTCTATGTGTGATTTGTCAAGATTGTTCATTGTTGCATGTCATTAACTTTATTTATCTTCTAAAGGATAGGTGCAGCCTTTATAAACAATGAGGTCTTTGAACCACAAACAATGAGACACCACAATAAATACTATTACTATTTAGCTATTGCTTTGTTTTAGCAAATATTAGACCATCACTTTAATTCTATATTTGTGTCGACTTAACCAACAATATATACCCTTTCAATATAAGTTGAGTAGGGCTGGGGACACCAATTTTGGCATAACTTTGTGCCAGGGACGGAGCCAAAACTTTAAGTTAAGGGGGACGGTTTTACTGTTAGCTATGTGCAGTGATTTCAACATCTAATTCTACTACTTAGTTGCTGAGATTTTTATTTTTATTTTTATTTATTTATTTATTTTTTGTAGTTAAGAACAAAATTATTTTTGTTTAGAATTTTTTTAAAGAGCAGGGTTATTTATTTTGGATAAAATTAGTTAATTAAGCTTAATTTTGTTTTTAGTTTTACTGGTAATTTTTGTTGTTGAGCTATTTTTTTTTTTTTTTGGCTTGAATATTTTGTTTTAGATTTTACATCTATAAATTTTTTTATGGTCACTAAAATGGGGAAAATACTAGAGTTGCAAGTTTTTTTATAAATTACTTATGTAATAAGTGATTACTAGTAAGTAAAAAAATGATGTAAATAGTGTGCCCATATGCGAACCAATAAAAATTTGCTACCAAAAAGGTTTGTAAAAATGTTATAAAAAAGTTTGTGAGTATAACATTACTGTTAAAAGAACCAATGATATTGTTAAAGGGAAATAAAATGTAAATTTATAGAACAAAATTACTAAAATTAATACACATATATATAATAATATTTTTTAAAAAAAAAATTAGGAGGGGGGCCATTGCCCCCCCTAGTCCAAGGGTAGTTTTGCTCCTGCTTTGTGCCACAACTCGCCACATGGCGAGTTGTAATTGGTAAAAGTGTGTACTCATGTGGCGAGTTGTGGCATAAAGTTGTGCCAAAGTTGATTTCCTTGGCATTACTCATATAAGTTCATATATGTGTGTAGATGTAATTTTTTCACAAGTAGTTTTATAATTGTTGATCTGACAAGTTACAATAAAGTGGAGTGATAGACTAAACATCGTAACCTTGTAGCTTAGCTGTGTGGGGTTGCGTTGCACCAAATTTGTCAAATTACTATGATCCTTAACTCCTTGATTGATCCAAATCACATCATTCCGAAAGAATTACCTAACAAAAGGAAAATAAAAAATGCTGGCCTCGATTTTAATTTTTAATTTTTTCGGTTCAAATGTCTATATCTCCAAATAAACAAATAAAAACGACATCACTCGTGTTAATGCTGCCAAAGTGTTGTCTTGGAGCTTGGAAGGGAAAATCTGTATTATTTATATACAGACAATGCTTATCAGCTTACGGCACTAAACAATAATTTTGCACCGAGCTATCTTTGCTTTAAAGGGAAAAACTGCATAATAATTTGCTCTTCTAAAGCCCATGAAAAAAATCAGTGCAAGGCCTGATTGTTTGTCTAAGATGTGATTTATGTACGCTTGTCTATATTTTCCAGTTATAGCTCATTTTTAGCTTCGTTGTTAAATTATAGCTCTAGGTGTTGATGATTGTAGTTTTGTTACTGCTTGAAAGGTTGTAACTTGTAAGTATTATCTTTGTATTGTATTAATGATTTATTTACTTCTAGAGTTCTAGTTCTTAATATATATATTTTTTAATATGATAGTCATAATAAAAATAGAACATTTGAACTCTAAATGTATTCTTTTCTCTCTCTTTTTTTTTTTCTTTTTTTTTTCTTTTGCATTAACCTTTAGCTTTTAGTTTTTAGTTTTTATGTACAACTATTTAAAACTTCAATTTTTTCCATCTTTTCTTACTTTTTCAAATTTTTTTAAAGTACAAGTATATTTTAGTACACTTTTAACAAAAATTTTCAACAAAAGCTAAACAAATTGTTTCAAACCAACACTTAGGGTGTGTTTGGATACTGCTTATTTTGCTGAAAACTGAAAACACTGTAACAAAATAATATTTGAATGTGTGAATAGTATTGTAGAACCCATTTTTAATGAAAATTTTGCTAAAAAAAGAAGTTTATGAGCCTCATAAATAGTGTACAGGACCTCCTAAAAAGGCATAAACATTCTTCTCAAAAAAAGAAAAAAAAAAACGTGAAATGCAGAAACGTGGCCGCTATCCAAACGAATACTTTAGTATTGCTTCTTTGACTATTTACTTATTCCTCACTATTCAGTACCTACCACTGCTAATCTCTGCACTAGAATCCATCACGTGGAAGAGCCCACCGATTTCTAGTTCAAAGTTTTATGATTCATACTTTTTTGATGAACGTATGAATCATAAAGTTTTATGACTCATACACGAGAAAATTCCAAAATATAAATAATATGGCTCGAATTCAGACACCTCCTTGGCTTATTCTCTTTTGGACCACTTAATCAGGCAACGAACGGATTCATTCTCAAAAGTAATAAAAAATTAATATTTACATTATTCCCTTTGAAGCAATTGGCCACCGACTGTCTGAAGTAACTTCTTCCCTAGAGATTTACTACTTGTGTTTAGTTTTTATTTGTTGGTTCCGTTTTCATACAATGAATTAATGGGTTTTTTTTTTTTTTTTTTTTTTTTTTTTTTTTTTTTTAAGTTTTTACACGATTCTCAAAACAAAACAAAATTGTTTTTACATTAACCGATTCTTTTTATTAAATAATTTGATAATTAAAAAATAGATCTTTGAATTTTAAATATTTTTATTCAAAATATCAGAAGTTACCAATTAATTGAAAGAATCAATTTGTTACCCTTTAATTTATAATTTAATTAATTTCTTTTTCTAGGTACAATATATTTTTTTTTAAATAATATAATCAAACCCAACTTATTTCTACCTCATTACCAATTTTATTCTAGAAAAGAAGGTAAAATATCTTACACACTTGTTTACATCAATATCCGTAAAAGAAAAAGTGCATGACCATCATTGCCCATAAAAGAAACAGTAATGTGGATGAAACAGAGGAAACATCATTTGTCTTTTTGAATAATATTCATTTTTCATTTGACTAATAATTAACAATGTCCGAATTTTTTAACCTCCATATAATCATGATTTTGGAATCTTAATTGCGTTCTCCGAACGTGAGCGTGGCTGGCATCTTCTTTAGCGAGTAAATAAAGAGCATGGCTGCATAAAGGAATACCATATGAGCAGCCGTGACGTGCATTTTCTAAGTTCTTCTTGGCGGGCTTGTATTCGCTTTTTGGTCATAGTATTCCTCACCCACCCTTTTTCTCTTTGAGAATACTACGTGATATTCTCAAGCAAAGAGAAAAAGGGGGCGCGAGCTTTGGAGTTTGGACCACGTGAACTTCTTTTTTTTTGTGTGGGCACAAGCCAAATACAAAGACCACGTTTGGGATTTAAAGTTTTAACTCAAATATTTGGAATTTTGGACGATATAGTAGTTATGGATAAGATGATTTGAGGCGGCTATACGTTAAGGAAGGCAACAATAATATCACAATCGAGCTCACCATTTGAATGATAATTATTATAATAATAAATAATAGTAATAAAAGGACAAAATTTAGCTACAAAATTTGTTGTAGTTTAAGGCTACAAACCCACTCAATAAAATAAATACTACAACATATTTTGAAAATCTAACCGTTGAATTGCATATTCTTTACGCCTTTAATACACATGTTAAATTTTGTGTCAATCGGATATTATTTACTATATGATCTATAAGTTTATATTTTATGCATAATTTTAAATTATAAAAACTTGCAATTTAAAAAATTTGTTGATGACATAGCTATTGATCTTTAATTTTCTTGAAATTTTGCAAGTATAGAGGATATAAGAAGAAGATGTAATCTAATGGTGGATTTGTTGAAATTCATATCCAATAAAAAGATATTAAGTAAGTTTGTAGCCTAAAGTTACAACTAATTTTGTAACTAAACTTTATCCGTAATAAAATTCTTGGCTAGCTGTAGGGAAGCTTGTTATTCAAATGCTTCAACTTGTGACCATATACCTCTTCTATTATTCCTGAGTTGTGACCACATTTCCACTTCTATATATATCCCTTTCACTCCAACCATTTATTCAAAGCCTCTCATACATACATTCTATAAATCTCCCTCATCTTCTCTCCCTCTTCTATATTGAAAAATCAAAACTTTGGAAACTTTGGGGTTTGGCCAATCAAATATGGGTCGGTTCATGCTATTAGCTGTGTGGTCACTTTCCCTAGGTTTGAGCCTCTACCCTTACATGGCATCAGCTCGGCTAAAACAAAACTACTATGCCAATACTTGCCCCAATGTTGAAAACATTGTTAAAAATGTTGTTCAAAAGAAATTTCAACAAACTTTTGTAACAGTTCCTGCAACCCTTCGTCTTTTTTTCCATGATTGTTTTGTCCAGGTAAACACAAAAAAACAAAGAGCAGTCTTTGTTAAATCTAACCATCCCAATTTCTATCTCCATTTTTGTATTTTGTTGTTAAAGTCATAGGTATATATAACATCAAAATCTCAACTTTTGTTTTATGTTTAATTTTGTTATAGGGTTGTGATGCCTCAGTAATTATACAATCCACCGGAAGCAACAAGGCAGAGAAGGACCACCCTGATAATCTTTCTTTAGCTGGAGATGGATTTGACACTGTGATCAAAGCCAAGGCCGCGGTTGATGCTGTCCCAAGCTGCAAAAATAAGGTCTCATGTGCTGATATTCTCACCATGGCAACCCGGGATGTCATTGCACTGGTTGGTTCACCATTCTCATTGAATAATACAGTAGTTTCTTAAATTTCTTGGTCATTTTTGCGACTTGGACAAGTTGCTATTTTGTACTATGACTAGGTGTTGATTGCTGGTATTTTTCTACTCTTCTTAATAGTAAAATGGCAACTAATAATAATGATGATTGACATTGAGGCAGGCTGGTGGGCCTTCATATGCGGTTGAGTTAGGAAGACTGGATGGCCTGGTCTCAAAAGCTACAGATGTTGAAGGGAAGCTACCTCAGCCAACTTTTAATTTGAACCAGCTCAATTCCATGTTTGCTGCCCATGGACTCTCCCAAACCGATATGATTGCTCTCTCAGGTAATGCGCGTCTCCCACACGCTCTCAATCATGGAGTTTTGCGTTGAGTATACGTAATTAAATTAATGTTATACTTACAAACTATTTTACAACATTTTATAAATAATTGATGTGGCAAATTTTTATTGGTTTTTATCTAGATCCATTACCAATATTATTTTTTTACTTACTAATAACCACTTACTACATCAACAGCTTGTAAAAAAGTTTGCGATTTTAGCATTTTTCATGTAAGTTACATGAAAAAAATCTAGTAATACAAACTATTTCACAAAATTTTTTTGCCACAATTGTGATATGACTAAGTGTGAGTGGTATAGAAAAAATTATTGATCCATGTATAAGTGATAGACAACCCCTCATGATCTATCACATTAAAATTGTGGTAAATAAATTGTTATCTTGTTTTTTATATTTATTGAAGTGCATGGTTTTAGCTCCCTTAGCTGATACGTACTACAAAAAGCATATCAGAGAGACCTCAAATTTATTTATTTATTTTTTTTTTTGAGGGGAAAGAGAGACCTCAATTGACACCAGAAATTGAGCTTTTGTAAAGCATTATTTATTATGAATTTATGATGCATGAACATGAAATATTATCAAGTTTCTTAGTATTATACTAAAAAAACCAATTGAATTTTAATTTTGGTACAGGTGCGCATACCCTTGGATTCTCACATTGTAATAGGTTTGCAAACCGGATTTACAATTTCAGCCCTCAGAACTCAGTGGACCCCACGTTGAGCAAAGACTATGCTAGCCAGCTACAAGCAATGTGTCCCAAAAATGTTGACCCTTTAATAGCCATCAACATGGACCCAACTACGCCCAGAACCTTTGATAATGTATACTACAAGAATCTTCAACAAGGCAAGGGACTTTTTACCTCGGACGGAATACTCTTCACTGATACCAGGTCTAGGCCCACGGTTGATACTTGGGCAAGTAACTCTGCTTCTTTCCAAAATGCTTTTATCACTGCCATGACCAAGCTGGGCCGGGTCGGAGTCAAGACTGGAAAGAATGGGAATATTCGTCGTGATTGTGCTGCTTTTAATTGAGAATACTTTAAATTAAACTCTACCCGGAAAATTCCAAGTGTAAAAGGCCAACGCTAAACGGTATATTATATTATATTATATTATTATTATAGGAAGCACAACAGATCAGCACTAGCAATTTGTAATTTAATTTGCAATTTAAATATTAGTTGTGTGGAATAATCAAGAATGCAATATTGGAATGGAAGGCATGGTGGGCTTGAATTTATTGAATAATGTTTTTCTCATTATTCCTTTTATTTTTTATTTTTTTATTATTATTATTATTTTTTTCTGTTCTTACTCATTTAATATGGGAAATAAAAAAGGGAACACGACACGTTTAAAGAGTGTATGGATTCAGTGGACCTATTTCCAAAACATGTTCCAAAAGTATCAAGGGATAAAGTTGCTGTCTGTTGCTGAGAAGGCTGACTGTATTTGAACAAATTGAACTACGTTGGCTAGGTTAGTAAAAGCCTGAATGACAGCTCGAAGTATTGGCAGCACGTTAAATGATGTACACTCAAATTATTTCTCCAAACAAAAATGACAGAAGCCTTCCCTAGATGTGACAAAAAAACATTAATATATTTTTGTTAAATTTGTGCATATATACCGGTTTTATTGTCATAGAGTCAAAGAGCTCGACTCAAAGCCAATGTCACGAGGTTTGATTTTTCAAAAAATTATTTGGATCCTTGTTAAGTGCATTCATTACTATATGAAGGATGCTTATTAGGCAGTCATTTTCTTTCATTAACGTCCTATTTAATATGCATTTACAATTAGGCACCCATGTTGAAACTTCAAAGATTTATCATCAAACAATTATGTCCCCCTCATAAATACAACCGACTTCTTCTCCTAAATGAATCTCGTAGTGAGACCGAGACCACGTCGTCATGTGCAACGGAGACATGCATCAAAATCTGTCAAATTAATTGATGCCATGGTCAAGTACTGTTAAAATCACTCTTAACTCGTTTGATTGAGTCCACAATTACAGGCATCGGAAAAGTATAGGAAGTAGAACTGATGAAAATGTTGTACTTGTTCCTAAATAAAATCACATTTTCGTCGATTAAAGTTGCATGTTACTGTTTTTTTTGGTTGTTGAAGAATAAGATACACATGATGAAGTTCTGGTCAGGAAAGAAGAAAGCCGTACAACTTATCTCAAATAATAAGAGGATGAGACAAACATCACATGGCAGCACGTTGTTAGAAATCAAAATCAATCCCAATCAATGAAACTTGTTGTCTATAGCTGGGCCGAGTGCTACTCTTTTTTCATGATTTGTCCATGTAGAATTGTACACACTGTGGAAATTGCTTAAGACACACGTAACGAGTCATTCATCAGCTTTTCTCCGAACAGTTTTTCCAAGCCAAAAAATCTAATACCACAATAAATGAATAAACACAATTTTTGCCACATTTCTAACTATGATTGGTGGAAAAAAAGTCAAAAGGCTAGCAATAGTATAAGAAAGTTGTGGCAAAAACTGTGAGTTTGTTTGTGGAGATAGAGAACTCCAAGCAACTAGCAAGTAGCCACTAAAAACTTTTTGCTTTTCATTTTAACACTTTCCAGTTTCCACTAGTATATTCTCGTTTTAACTGCTTTTGTAAAGCAAAAAAATGCAGATGAGCTTAAAAGAAAATGGGCCTGCGGTCCAGCTCGCAGCAGGACTTTGTAATGTTTGAAAAGTCGATCTCCGGCTTATGCTGTTTTATTGTTACTTTATGACTTTCGGTCTTTTTGGGTTTGTACTATTATAAGCTTTGTCCTTAACTCTCCTCCTGATGTGTACTCGATGAATCCCTTGTTACAAAAATAATAAAATAAAAATTTAATGTCTTGCTTTTCTATTTGAAATGTCTTAAACTATACATTAACTTTCTAAAAACTGAAATTTTTTAGTGCTTCTTCAATTTCTATATTGCACACTTTTCACCAGAAAGACAAGATTTTTATTAAAAACCGTGCCACTTCCATTAGTATCACTATATTGTTACCATTTCTCATAACATTTAATTTAAATTAAAACATTTATATAGAATGAAAGGTACATTACTGTATTATGTATTATATAAGGATAGAACAGTTTAAAAAGAAACCCATCAAACCTCTCCCATTTATTTTTATTAGATGTGAATTTTAAAAATATAACCGTTTGATTGTATATTCTAATTATATCATCTATCCTTGCAAAATTTCAAGAAAATTAAAAATCAATAGTTATATCATTAATCAAATGTTTAATTTTTTTTTTTTTTTTTTTTTGTCTAACATTATGCATAAAAAATAAATTTATTGATCAAATAGTAAATAACATCCGGTTTGAACAAAATTTAACATACATATTAAGAATATAAAGAATTTGCAATCTAACGATTAGATTTTCAAATTTTACATCTAATAAAAATATATAAGATGAGTTTAAAGAATTTATATCCCAACAAACCTTGTCCACAAGGATATGACATGAAACTTTTATGTGCCAGCCCAGCCATCCGCAAATGCGGCACTTATAAATGTCAAACACTCAGGTACCTCGAATTCAGTCATTCAAGATTCTCAGCCCCACTTCACAGATACAAATGATATTCCCTACTCTGATCTTGAATGAAAGACGCGCACTGATTGTTTTGACCATAGTGAGTGAAAAACAATCCGGAGTTTTTGAAAAGGTGAAAACTTTACAAAAGTTAAAAAGTAAATTACAAAATTAGCGCCACATATTAACTGTTATTCACTTTGGATCACACTAAATTCTTAAAAAAGCAAAGCTTAACCTGGTAATCTACTGGTATCCCTTTGAATTCAAAGCAGAAGCTGTCTCCAATGCACCTTCAGTGACAAGATTTCCTGCATTAAATTTCAAATAGAAAGTGAGTCAATTGTAAAAGTTAAAAAGAGTTTCCAATCAATGACATTTTCCATTGTTAGCAACAGACATGGAACAAGCAAAAGGCCTTCAAAATTAGACTGTTCACTCCTGTAATATTCCATTGACAAATTCTTTTTCCACAACAGAAATAAGCAGAAAAGAGGAGGAACAAAAAGTACAACACCATATTGAATGAGATTCACAGTTATGAATACATGCACAAACTATTCAGAAACACAAAGTAGAGCAACCAAACTAATTAGATGAAACAAAAGTGTTTCCAATTGCAAAAGTGGTATATGAAAGCAACTCAAAAATGAATTACAAGAAAAGTAAATAATATCACGAAGAAGAACAAGAGAAAGAGACTCCTAGTAAACATTTTTTTTTTTTTTAGAAGGAAAGTAAACAGACAACAACACACACACACAGGGAATGGGGACAAAGGCATAATATCACACAACTTACCTCTTACAAAGACTCCTAGTAAACATGATAGTTCTTACTGGAGCACTATTTCATAACAATTTAACACTGGGAGAAGGAAAAAAAGGTGGGGTGGGGGGGGGAGGAGGGAGGACTGTAGAACTTATAAATATAGTTCTTGAATGCTTCTCCATTCCTCTCTCCCTGTCATTTTCCCCAGCAAGTTAACTTCAATGAATGAATTTTTATCCAAGAAAACATAATTAAGGACCAATTTCAAGGAGGGGAAAAAAAAGATCTGAAAAGCAAAGGAAAATCAGAAGGGGCAAACCCTTCTATAACAGAAGGATACCAGCTTTACAGAAATGATCTAGATGAATCGCTTACAAGAAAAATCTAGAGGAATAAACCCCTGATGAAATACCTAGCACAGTGGGATAAGATACCACATATTAATGGCTTGATAAGTACGCCATACGGTATAGAGAAGCCTTTTAGGTGAACCAGCTTTAAAGGGTGGGAAAAGAACAAAAGTTTGGTCACATACCATAGAGACAAACTTCTTTGCAAGCCATGCTACAGAAGATTTGTTCTAAACAAATTTTTGCATCATTGCAAGTCCCATTCCATTACTTGGAAAGACAACAGCAACAAGCCAGACTGTTAGACCAAGAACATTACAATCCAAAGCTTAAGAAGACTTGAAAACTCTCCAATTCAATCGTAGACCAACCAGAAAACCCATTATTACTCCAGATTCTATCCGTCTTTTTTTCACTAGCAATCAAATATGTACCCAGTGGATTTTGAACCGCTACATCATCCTCCACCTTGCTCTTACAAAAGGAGTGGACGTCATTTGAGCATTTGAACTAGACCTTGTTGGGCTCCTCTCATTTATTTACTTTTTAGTAACCCAATACTTTTAATCATGGTGCGAACATAGGAGTATGACATATAATAACAGAGAAAAAATAAATAAATTGAAGCGTGTTAGCATTGAAAATGACAGAAAAGAAACTCATTTTAAAAGTTAAATAAACGGCTCACTACCATATCAACTTTCCTCATAGTTGCACTTTGCTTGTATTGGCTTCCTTTCAGTCTATGGGTTCATGATGTAATCACCAACCTGCCAACAAAGAAGAGAGTGACATAAATGGGTACCCAATCATGACTCTGGTTTTTCTTATACAATACCTTTTGGCACTTGCATTGCAGTGAAGTTCGGTCTTCTCTACAGTCTCAGATTGATGCTGTGCAGCAATGTTCTTTGCAGGTGTGTCTTAAAGTGAATACTTTCAGTATCAGCACATCTAAGTTCTAAATAAATAACAAATGTATAATAAAGTATCACTGGATTACTAATTTCCATAATTTTTTTTTTCATATGTGATTACTAATTTCTATATTGATCCTTAGACTAATGTCCATAGTGTACAACAGTAAAATATATATATATATATATATATATATTATTTGTTATTACTTTTCATTAAAATAGAAAACAGTAATAGATTTCTGTTCTCCCTGATTACGATAAACAGCAGAAATATTTTTAATATCAATCCAAAGGATAATAAGAGCTAATCCAATAGAGGGAAAATTCCATCCTACAACTAAATAGGACCACCTTCTAAAAAAATAAACTAAATAGGACCAAGGTGACTGAATGTCAACTGCTTAATCGTCTAGACCTAGACATGCAAGCACAATAAGACCACCAATTTTGTGCAGTGAAATTCAGGTAGACACCATTCCACCACCAAGATATTTGCTTTACTTCATAAATACAACAGGCACAAGAATCTAAAACCAGACATCTTCCAAATGTTTATGACTTTTTGTCCCTCCACATCTGATGTTCAAGTTTCAGCACACTCAAAACATCCATTACTTGCTACCTGCATCATCATCAAGGATGGCTTTGCCCCTCTGGGTTTCTTTTACCCAATTTTCTGTTCCTTTGGGTATTTTAATATTCTATAATTTTAATGTTTAGTCCCCCCCCACCCCCCCCCCCCGGTGTGGGGGTCCAAGTTTGACCTCAAGAGAGGAAGAGGAAGAGAAGAGGGCTGGGGATTTAAAAGGGCATAAATAATTGTGCTTTCTGTACAGTGAGAGAATATATATTTTTAATTATTATTATTATTATGATTTGTAATTAGTTATACACTCACCCAATGAATTTTGAACCTACAACCTTACCCTCCACTTTGGCAATTTAGGTGTAAGGCCTTCATCCTTAACTTCTTCAACATAATTGCTCTGCATATTAGTGAGTGTCTGAGTGCCTCTGTGTGTGTGTGTGTGTGTGTGTGAGAGAGAGAGAGAGAGAGAAAGAGAGAGAGAGAATCAAATACTAAATAAGTTGAATAACAATTGCCACAAAGAGCACTCAATCGGATCTCATGGGATATGTAATTTTAGAACAATTGGCCTGGAAACTTTAAAGATGAGCTTGATTAACAAACTTAAGGCATAATAAAATGAAATTAGAAAAAAACTATAAATATTAGAAAAAGAAGACCACTGACCTATTCATTATATCAAGATTATTACAAGTGTTGATATGTTTAAACTTTACCATGTCATGGTGTCCCACCCCAAAAAATCAGCACTGAAACCTATATACAATCTAATCACCTTCGTCCAAAACTTCCCATAACTTTTACTAATGTACTTCAGCGGTGCTTGTAAAAACGACAAGGTCAAGATCAGTGTTAGAGTAAATTTTACAGTTGTATTGTGATAACTCATTGTCACTTTGAAATGAACCCCAAACTTATTGATTTACCAAAATCATGTGCTAATCAGTTCCAATTCATTCCTCTGATGCACGCAAGCAAATCTTCTCAAGTTCTGTCGGCCAATCTTCTCCAAGTATCTGGGGATTCAATTCCATTGCAACCCGGAAGTCTGAAATGGATGCAGGCACGGGCTCGCTTTGTTTTTGTACATATCTCACAGGCCACATCCCATTTAAACCAGGTACAGGAGGACTATGTCGTTGGTCTATGTGTTTGTGTACAGACCTGGAACTAGCAAGTTCCAAACAGGGCTTTATCAATCTCTTCAGATAAACTTCAAGGCCGTTGTTCAACAAGTTGGCACAGTCCACCGAGATTTTTAATCCCTCCATCTCCAACCTCTGCTCCAATCTGCTCCTCAAAGAACTGGTATCAGGTAGCTCGCCACTGTTCTGACAAGTCTCAGTGGAAAATGCAGATGCTAATCCATTACATAACACTTTCCTTGTCCCTCTGGTATTTAAGGGGATACCAAGTGGAGCTCTAACAGGGCTCCTACTATAAATGCTTGGGCTTCCAGCAGCTTGATCAACTTCTTCCCCATCTTCCACAGAACCAGGGGGTCTGCTACCCAAAGAAAGCAGCTCTGTAGCACTTTGCTGTTCTTGAAACTTGGGGATTGAATCTTCACAAGCAATACTATGGTTCTTCCCATGAGGCCCAAGAGGACTCGGCCGGTCCCTACACTTGCGATCACGAAAAGTTGGGGTCCTCCCCTTTCGAGGCGACTGCGGAATATCTCGGCATAGTGGCTGAACACCACTTCTTTGATACCCATTTGCCACTTTAACACCAAAAGAACCTTCTACTTTGTCATCCCTTGATGGGGGAGTCTTAGCAAGGCATGCATTTTTTATGATTGATCTGATGAGATGATTATGAAGCCGAACATTTTCTCTCCCAATTTTGTCAATGCAGAGTTTATTGAAGTCAGATTTGCTAATCTTAAGACCAAAAAATCTTGCCAGCAGATCAAAATACTCCTCTGCCTTCGGGCGCCCCAGCTTCCTTTCAATCTGAGACTTTATCTCTAAAGCGTCTATTCGAGCAAAATGCTGAACAGCTGGCATTTTGGTTTCCGAACGCCTCACTATCATCAAAACCAGAATTTCAGCCAGATACCCAAAAGACAAAAACCCTATTCAAATCTAAATTACCCTCTCAGTCCACATCCTAATTCAAAAACTCAAAAACCCTTTTAACTTCAACGGTCTTTTTTTATTAGCAAGTCAATTTCAGGGAACAAAGTCAACATTGCCTACTGGCTTAAACTGAATAACTGAAACTTTAACAAAAAAACCCAGATTGTAATTGAGCTGAAAAGGCAATTACCTAACTTTAAACATACAATTCTTTCAATTGCAGAGTAAACTTAGAAGGGCAACTATAACATACAATTACAAACAGCTTTCACTGCTCAACATCGATCTCACATTAAAAAAACCATAAATTTTACTAAATTAAGCTTTTTTACATACTTTTAAGTAAAATTTTCGAGTTCCAAACAAGACCCAGTTGAGAATTTGATCAGAAAAATAAAAACCCCAGGAAAGCAATTAACACAATGAACCCAATAAACCAAGAAAAAATAAGTAAATTAAAGAAAAGGAAAAAAACCTGAATTCAAAAACTGAGGGATTGAATTTGCTTGAGCTTCAATGTAGTCACTGTAATTCTTGGATCACTTCCTCATAAGTCTACTTTTACGAGAAAGAAAGAAGGAAAAATTAGGGCTCGTAATCGTAGGCAAAGGCAACGAAGAGGGCCACTTTTCTTTTCGGAAGGTTCTTTAAGTCACAGGAGTCAAAGGGCACGTGCGTTTATACAAATGTGAATAGCTGAGGATGTTTGGTTTCGTTGTTTCTTTGGTGTTCCAGTCATCATAGGATTTTTTTTACACAGTACTTTGAAGTCACACGTACACACACAACACAAATGCTTGGCCACTACCCAGCAGCCACCAAATTTTATTTTTTGTGTTTCCGAAAAGTGCATAAAAATTTGATGGTCACAACTCACACGATTCACAAGTCAAAAGCACTTCCGAAGTCAATGGGTCAGGATGAAGCCTTTAAAGCTGTTCGGTTGATTTGTTTTTGAATTTTATAAGTTAATTTTATTTCATTTTAAGTTCCTTTGTTTTGATGTTTTTTTTTTTTAGAGATAATTACAACATGCTGTTAACCCCACAGTTCGAACCCTTTCCCCCTAGACCTCCAAGCACTTTGTACATGGGGAGGTGCTAATTCAATTATAAGGCCTTTGGCTCCTTTGTTTTGATGTTAAATATTTACAAGAAAATATTTTACACATATTATAATGTTTGTTTTATTGTAAAATATTTTGCAGTTAACTGTAAAACTCAAGCAAGAATACATAAAATATTTTACACTCAAACAAAGGGTAAAACATTTTACATATTTCTCTCAGCCTACTCTCTCGCTAATCTGCTACAAACCACCCTTCTTGTACAACCACACAAAAAAACCATCAATTGATGGCACCCATTTGAGCCACCCACAATCATCAATGTTGACCCTACCAACCGTCATCATTGGATTTCGAAAGGGAAAAAAAGTGGGTCGATGGGACAAGAAGTGGCAACATTTTAGGATAGAAAGAAAGTAGGTCGATGGGGTTTGGGCGCTATTTTAAAAACTGGACTGGACCAACCGATTCAAATGGGAACTAGGCATCAATCCAAACCAGTCAAAAACCAGGTTGAATGGGGAACTAGGGGCAAAATTGGTTTCTTGACGGTTCTAGTTTTTAAAACCATAGGTTTAGGGTCCAACTATTTGCTTTGGTGAAGTTTAACTTTGGACTTTGGTGGACGAGAGAGCATTTGTTGCAGTTTTATTGTGACTAGGTTCAAATCGAGTTTGGATCGAAAAATGGGACTAGGTCCTTGATGGGTCAATTTAGCGGCTCATGAGTTTGATCAATGCAAATGCCTATTTGCCGCCCATCGTGACACAATGCTAATATGGGTTTATGGGTGGTTGGTTTTTTTTTTTTTTTTTTTTTTTTTTTTTGGCATTTTGATTTGGATTTTTGGGTAGATGGTAAAGTGGATTTGGTTAAATTTATGCTGAGCTAGTGGTGATTGTGGTGGTTAGATTTATGGTGGTGACCCCGGTGGCTAGGTTTGTGGTGGATGGTGGTAGCTAGTTTGTAGTTGCATTTTCAAGTGCTTTGGTCACACCAAATATTTGAAAATGTTGGCCTGAAAATGTTTTACGTATAAAATATTTACATTTGAAAACATTTTACTCCAAAACAAAATAAATGTTAGTATTATAAAACTTTGATGAAATTAATATATTATGTCAAATTGTGTATATCGTAATAAAAGACTAATAATGACTTTAAAATAAAAGAAAATTTTAGACAAAAATGGTCCCAACTTGTATGGGTTAAGTTGGTTTTAGAGCCATCTTGAATTGGGTTAGGTTGAAGATTTCTTAACTTGGGAAAGTCATATTAAATTGAAATATATCATAAATTTTTGAAAATGCAATAAATTTTTAGGGTATTTGGACCTAAGTTGTTTTCAACCCTTTTTTTTAGGTTCATAACACAATGGAAGAACCCTTAATCCGTAAAAACATGATTGTTAAATAAATCATGTTACTCATTAATAATTCAAATTGGCAATTAATAAGACCAATTACATGTATGTTTAATCACATTACCTATTTAAATATGAGCTTATTTAATTTTGTTTTAGTCATATGACTTATTTAAATGATTTATAAAACTATAAACATGTATTAAATCATACATGTTTTAATACATGTTTATGGTTTTATAAATCATCACATAATGGATGGTAGAAGATTCATTCGACCAAATTTAGGGGAAAAATTTGTCCTATCAAAATTATTCTTTTCAAAATGTAAATAAATTAACTAATAAATCTTTAGGATATTATTCGGTGGATTTCTTTTCTTTTCTTCTTCTTCTTCCTCTTTATTATTATTATTATTGGTCTGAAGTGAATTGACTTTCTTTACCAACTAAAAATTTACAATGTGGACTCTTCCTAAATAATACTCCAAAAGACTTGGTCCATAATGGCAAAATTCAATACAGCTGAGACATTCTCCTTTTGAGCCCATTTATCCAATTCATAGGCCATCCTATTGGCCTCTATGGGCACCCAATTGAACGAGCATAAACAAAGATTGGGAAATTAAACCCCTTTTCTCCTAACTTTTGAATTATTATTATTCAAAAGTTTAGTGAGAAGGAGTTTAAACCCTAGACATTGAGTTAATTTGCTTAACTAACCCAACAACGTTTATGAATTTAAATTTGTTCAAGAAATTAATTAACCAAATATGAATTTGAGCCTTTTAAACTCAAGTTCACTTTATGCTCAAGAATAAAACAAACAAATCAAGATTAAGCATTATATTAGCTAATTTATATAGCAATACATGAATCCGATAAATATTGTTTCCACTATGGGGTTGAATCTCAAATCACTTCCTACAAAAGACGAAAGATACCACTAAACTATTGTTGAGGCCCATTTTGGCAAAAAGAAAAAGCCCAATGGCAAGAAGAAGCCCAACAATATAACAAGGGATGAAGAAAGAAGAATCAGCAAAGTAAAAAAAAAAAAAAAAAACCATTAGGCCCGAATGACTGGAATAATGGTACACAGGCCCACAAAATAGTGAAAGACCCCAAAGAAAGCAAACGGGAATAAGGAAGCCCCAAAGAAGGAAGTAGTAAGCCCATGGGAAAAGTAAGAAGTAGAAAGCAAGCAAAGATGGGCCGGAGGAGCCCAAAGAAATGAATTAGTAAATGGGGTTGGTCCAAGGAAGTCCGCAAAATTTAGCAAAAACCCATGGGAATATAAGAAGCAGGAAAGAATGAAACGGGCTAAGGATGCCCAAAGAAATAAAATGGGCCGAGAAAGCCCAAGATGATGTGGGAACTGACCCAGCAGAAATGCTGGATAATGTAAACTGAGGGAAGAAATAATACATGGCAGGCTCAGAGGAAACCCAGCAAACAAAAGTTAAACAATGTCATGGCGGGAACAATGCAGTGGCATGGCAAGAGTACCAGTCAGCCCACGAACTAAGGGTGAAAAGAGATAGGGGTCGAATTGAAAGGAGCAAAGGCCCACATCCAAGCAATACCCAGCCCAAAGAAGAAACAAGATGCGAAGATGCGAAGAATAAAGACCCAATGACTCACCCACACCACAAAAGGTTAAGCAAGCGGCAAAAAACACAGCAATACCAGACAAACTCACAAGCAATAGCAAACTCATGAACACCAGACAAGCAATGAACTCACATGGGAGTGGAGCACACACAAGACTCAGGCACCACCAATTTGTACCCAGCCAACACAGGGGCAGTGGGTCATGGGTCAAAGGTAAGAGAAGGTGTGGTCTGGCGGTGGAGAGAAGGGGGAAGCCTATTATGGGGTTCCCGCTGAAGTTCTTTTGGGGGAAATGTCCTGTTGGGATGAGATACCACCCAAAAAAGGCAAAACTGAGCTGAAATCACTAGGTGCATGCTATAGGAGTTAGTATGAGAGAATGCCCAGGCCTTATCCGGATGGGAATGCCACGGATAGCAAGAAAATAAGACAAAACTCCCTTTGTTTAGGAATGGAACGTGGCGTAGCCAGCACAAGGTAGTGGTGTTGGCTAGGCAGCCAGCAAACCAGTGGGTAGTTTAGGAAGGACACCTACAACAGGCCAAAAGTGGTTGGGGGTAAAACGGTAAATCTAACCATGGCAGGCAATATAAAAAGGCTTTAGCCGTGCACAGTGAAAATACAATAAGGAAGAACGACAAGAAACATAGAAACAAAGAGAGAAATAGAAAGCAAAGAAAAATAGAGAGGAAAAACAAAAAGAAAGGAAAGAGAGTAGTAAGGAAACAAGAGTGTGAGGAGTGATAAAGCATGCACCAATAGGCTACTCATTTCTCTCCCTCTCAATAGCCCATTCTCTAGCAAGTCAAAAGTTTGAGATTAAGCCATTTAGGCCCATTTTCCAAAGTAGGCAATTCCTGTGGCAAAATCTCCCTGTAGGATTACCGACATTGGAAATTAATTCCCTTCTTGGACTTAAATCTGCCAAGGGGCCAAGTTCAGCAAACTAACCCCCTTCCTTCTTTTATCATAGTTGTTCAAGTACTAACGTTATTTTTTCCGTTGCTTATTCATTCCTGCCATACTCATTTTAACGTTTATTTTTTGCAAAATCGTTTAAACATTATCTTTGGAACTTTAGTTAGAATATTTTAACTATCCTACTATATTATGTTTCTCCTGCCATAACGTTTTTGTGACAGTATTCCCTACCACGAACATGTGACCAGGATCTCTACCAAGGGTCTTAGCTTGCGCATAAGCTGGCTTAAGGTGAGTTTCAGTTGAGCCAGTCCCGACTCTCTTACCTCAGAATCATTGGGCCATAATATGGCAGGAGCAGTCCAATCCAAGATATAAAAAAGGCCCACCACAACTATAAGGTTATTGATAAAGGTCCAACTTTAGAGTAAAATATGAAGAGTATATATATATAGAGGATAAGTCAAATATTGTTATTTTGTTTTATATGTAACGTTTGTCAATGAAAGGATTTGTCTTCTGTTTTTTAATTTATGAATACAAATAATTAAATAGAAAGAGAGAAAATGATTTGTCAAATACATAGGATATGATTCTTAAAAGAAAAAAAAATATGTATGTGGGTGTGTGGTGGGCCTTTTTGTGGTTAAAGTGGGCTGGGCTGCCTCCTGCGGTATTGGGCCCAAGTATTCTGAGTAAGGAAGTTAAGATCGGTCCAACTACAACTCAATTTAGTTCGGCTTGTGCGCAAACTATGTCTCGTCTGCCAGGAGCACGCTTACGGCAGGCAGAACGTGGTGCTTATCCTCTGTTTTTGCCGCAGAAGTAACTTTTCTCCAGTTTCTGCCGCAAAAGGAACTTTTCTCCAGTAACTGCTGCAAAAGGAACTTTTCTCCAATTTCTGCTGCAGGACTGACTTTTTTACTATGTAGCAAAACTTCCTGCTATGCAATAAAGTTTCCTGCTGTGCAATAAAGTTTTCTGCCGTAAAGCCTTCTGCTGTGCAATAAAGCTGTCTGTTGTGCAATAAAGCTGTTTGATGTGCTTTAAAGCCTTCTGCCGTGCTTTAAAGCCTTCTGCCGTGCAGTAAAGCCTTCTACAATGTGAATGACTACTCTTCGTTTTTACCGTAGAAATACTTTTCTACTTCCTGCACATAAACAAATCTAAAACCCAAAGAAAATACCCATCAAACAAATGTTAGTTTAAATGGGTTAACATATTCTCAAATATATACATACATATATGAGTATATATACTTATACGTATTCACATATACATATATAAAATATATTTTTGTAGAATCATGAGAAACAAGATATATGTATTTATATACTTATGGCAGGATAATGATTAGTTTGTGTCAACAATAAAACACGTAATAACAAATAAAGAAAAAAGCTTCCGCAGGAAAGGTTTAGCAGTATAATAGCTAACACGGTAAATATAATGAAAATGTGCTATAGCAGAATAACTAGTTCAAAAAGTAAAGATACCACAGTAGGACAACTGATGCAATAGACGTGATAAAAACGTGTTATAGCAGGATGACTAAATACAGCAGATATAATTTATAATGAGAGAAATCAAATATATTTGCAATCAAAATCAAGTATTGAATCTTCCCATAGGATAAGTAAACCAAGAAAGAACCCAAACCCCAACTTGAACAACCTTGTCATAGGCTTTTGCCATCAAAGTTGTGCATTTGGAAAATAGGCCTAAATGGCTACTAGCTATTACTTTTGAGGACATCAAAGAGTGGGTTAGCTAAGAGGGAGGGAAAAGATGGTCTATTGATGCATGCCCCTATTCCTGCCGTATTTTCTCTCTTTGTTTTACCACTTTCTTTCTTTTTCTCCGTTCTATTTTTACTCTTAATTTCTAACTATTATCTTGCCATGGGTTGTTCCCCCATTTTGGTCTTTCCTTTTCCTGGGTACCTCTCTCTGGGTGCTTACTACTCTCTTACCATGGGTTTTCCCCCCTTAAGTGCTTCCCTCCATTGGGTCTCCCTCTTTTAGTGTTTTTCTCTCTTCCCCTTTTTTTTTCTCTTCCCCTATTTTTTCCTCTTCCATTCGGTCCTCCTTTTCTGCCGTGGTTACCTTCCCTTTTATAGCAAACTGATTCAATGGGATTTCTCCCTTTTACCTCTAGGGCTTCACCAACTGTTTTTGGTTTGTTGTGGGCATCCTTTCAAGATTACCCACTCACCCATTGGTTGCCCCTGCCATTGCTCAGTACATGTTTGCTGCAACACTACTCATTTCACGACAAAATTCCCTTTTGTTTGTTCCCCTTGTATACCTCTACCTCTAGGTGACTAAATAAGGATTGAGCTACCTCACTACCTAGCTCTATGGCATGCATCAGATGGTCCCAACCATTTGTTACTTCTTTTGGGTAAGATACCATCCCAGCAAGATATATTCCCCAAAAGAAGTCACGGCAAGAAACCAAATATAGACCCCCTTTTCCCCCCACCACCAAACCACGCCCTCTAAATCCCCTTGACCATGGGCCCACCTCCCTTGTATTGGCTGGGTACAGGTTGGTGGTGCCCCGGCCCTTCTGTGCTTGCTCCACTGTATTCTGTGTTTGTCTCCCACGCCATTTCTGCCGTAGCAAATTAGCTTTGTTTTGGTCTGCTACGTGTTTTGTCTTATTTCTTCACGCGTTTCCTACTATGTTTGTCATTTTCCTTTGATTTGGCTTTTCTTTCCTTCACGTGATTCCTGCTGCTGACACTTCCTGCTGCTCCTTGTTTCTTTTCACCGTGCTTCTTCATATTAGCTTTCACGCCTATCTTTTTATACAAAAGAATTTGGGCCTTTGTGGGCCAGATAATGTTGACTGGATCAAAAGGGTCTTGGGTCCAATTTGTCTTTGTCTGCCGAAGCCATTCTGCCAGGGAACTGTATTATGCGGCAAATCTGTATTCTGCGGCAGATCTGTATTGTACAGTAGATTTGCATTTTGCTATAGATCTGTATACAAAAGGATTTGAAAAGGGTCTTGGGCCCAATTTTTCTTCATCTGCCAAAGCCATTCTGCCAGGGAACTGTATTCTGCGGCAGATTTGTATTCTGCGGCAAATTTGTATTTTGCTGCAGATCCCTTTCCTTTGCACTTCTTTCTTTGGACCTTTCTTTCTCTTCGGTCTTCTTGGTGGGTCTTTGGGCCTTGCTTTTCATTGGGTTTTCTTCCTCATGGGCTTTTGGATATGGATTTGCAAAAAATGGGCATCAACAGGGTGTCAAAAACTATCTAAAGCCTGAGCCTTTGATTGTTTATGATCGTCACAGTTAATTTGTGAAGAATGAGGGATAAGTAATCCATAACAAGAGATCTGAATAGGAGGGGAAAATGAATAATACGTGCTTGTTATTGAATAGAAATGAAATCTATTTATTGCCGAGGATACATGCATCCAAAGATAAATACAAATTCTCTCAACTATTTCTCTATTCTAAGTTTTTCTGCCCCTCTCATGTGTGTGCGCTAAGACTCTATTTATACCTCAAGTCCTTCTTCCTAGTAATGGGCTGTCATGATGAGGTTCAGAAGATACTTGTCCCATCAGGTGTCTCCTCCCCATTTTTTATTATAAAAGTGGACTTTTGGGGTGTAATGCACTGTTCAAACTAGTTATTCAGTAACAAATGCAGTTGTATCAGGTGGAAACATCTAACTGATGCAAGTGACTATTGCTTCTTTTAGGAGCTACCTCCCCAGGCTCCTTGGACGCCTTTCATGGGGTTAGACTTCTCCTCGGCTTTGTCATCAGCTAGTCATCCTTAGTTGAGATTGTCCGAGGGGCTATTTTTCATCGGTGTCCATCAGAGAGTGGGAATTCCTTCCTGGGGTAGACCCTTGATCCCTTGATTAGATCTAGACCTTTTATTTCAAAGGATATGGGATGGGTCTGGTCCCTCAAATCACCTTATTCTTTTAGTGGGCTCGTGATCCATAACCTGTGGAACACAACCAAAGGACATCTCCCCTAACATATAGAATACAATTACTATTCCTTTGAAGAGGAGAAAATTTATGTATATTGACTTGAAAAAAGATTATGCTAAGTAATCTACAACATAGAAGGAAATGTCTGACCAATTCCTTGAATTACCTCCTAATTGATACAACCACTACTCTTTTTGTTTAACTTGTAGACTACCCTTTTAAGAATAGATTATAGAACTTATCTTATAAGAGCATTCACATCACTCTCAACAAAATTTTAGTTAAACTAATTCAAAAAACTTCACTTTTGTTACTTTAACAAACACACACATATATCAGCCTTAATAATTATTTTTCTACTCTATTTAAGTACTATTTTTTCTCTCTCCAAAAAATAAATAAATAATTTTTATTTTTTTCTCTTCCCCACCCCAATACCACGTTCTCCTTCACAAAAGCACCACTACTACCACCAAACACAAATCCACCCTCTCCTTTACAACACAAACCCACCTTCCATCCAAAAACACACCACTACCACCACCAAAAACACAGATTCCTCAATCAAAACACAATCTAAATGCCTCAACAACAACAAAAACACCAACGACCCACCAAAACCACAAACCCACCTCAACAACCCAGCCATAAGCCAACCTTTGCAACCTCAACAACCCACCAGTGCCGCCAAGAGCAACGATTTGATGATGAGGACATCAACAATTGATGGTGAGGACACAATGATGAGAGAGAGAACGGGTGTGAGAGTAGAGGGGAGAAAGGGAGAGTGAACGGGTGAGAGAGTAGATGGAGAGAGATAGAGAGACAACGGGTCTACCACATTAAAAAATAATATTTTTTTTAGTTTGACGATGAATAGTCCTCGCTGGAAATGGTGTGAAACTATTCATTTCTAAAATTTTTGGTTACTCTGAGAAGACTAATGTGTAAGTTTTTTAGAGCCTTTAGCTATATTTTTAACTTATGGCTAGTTTGACTAGACTGATGAGAATGCTCCAACTTAAGGTTCTTTGTTAGCACTTTCTCTCATCTCTAAGCACGCGCGCACGCACATATCTATGTGTGTGTGTGTTTCATTTTAACTTTTGAAGTAATACTTTCACAATTTATTAATTTATTAAAGTAGCTAGCTTCTCATCTATAATTCCAACTTTAAAAAAAAAAAAAAATTTAAGATATCATATGATTTGAAACTTATGTTACGTCGAACTCACATGGTCACACAGCCAATTTTTGGAGTTTTTCAACAAGAACTAAAAAATTGAAGGTTTGTTTTTTCAGTGACTTAATTGTTAGTTCTCACCAGCTCCTATGTAAGTCAAAGATGTACTACGTAGGATTTGGGTTGGATAGGATTAGTTAAAAGAGGAAGCTTTTCTATCTAACCAGAATTTAGCCAGACGTAATTCTTTTGTTTCTCAGTTCTTTTTTACTTTTTATAATGCTTATCTCTATCAATCATTCTTTATCATGGAAATGAATGCAAAGAACATATGGATAAAAGGAAAAATCATGGAAACGATGAACATGTGGTATCTTAGTCTTGTAGCTGTAAATATTCTTACGTCCACCTCCAGGATCAAGGGACCACAAAAATTTGACGAGTTTGCCAGGAAAAAATATATTTGATATGAAGGATAGATTCGAAGAGAAATATATATTCAAGCCCACTAGCTAGACAAAATGACAAAAAACAGAAAAAGCAAAAAAAAAAAAATATATATATATATATAATTTTGTACTTATATAGTGATTATCACGCCAAGATGCACGGTGATAACAAAACTTTATACTTATATAGTGACCATCACGTTAAGGATGCACGGTGCTAACAACTAAAAAGATTAAAGTAACTCAGCTAATGCTGACTACTTGCTAGAGACTGAAATCAGAGAGCTCGCTAATTCCACATCAAATTGATTGTATTGGAAATGACATAGAACAAGCCATTCAGTCTCCCTTTTTATCACAATACAGATTATCAAAGATTCACAAAGGATGACTGGAACAAGTGTTGATGATCATTTTGGGAAGCCCAATAGAAAGAAGAAGCCCAGCAACATGGGCAGAAAGAGTTAGTAAGTGAATAGAAAAACCATTAAGCCCAAGCGTCAGGAATAATGGATCACAGGCCCATGAAATAAACAAATAGGCCTTGAGGAAGCAAATGGGCCTAAAGGAGCCTGGAGAGAGAGAAGTGGCAAACCCATAGGCAGTATATGATGTATAAAAGTAAGAATGGGCCACAGCAAGCTCGAAGTAATGCAAGCAAAGAAAGTAAGGGGTTGATGGCAAGTCCATGAGCCCCAAGGATGAAGGATAAGGTAATTGGGCCGGGGAAGCCTAAAGGAGTTAGTAAAAGCCCATGGGAATGCAGAGTTAGGAAAAGGGCTAAAGAAACCCAAGGAAAGTAAATGGGCCAAGGATGCCCAAGAAGAAACAAATGGGACACAGGAACCCGCAAGTAATGTAATAAAAAGCCCAATGACCATACTGAGTCATTGAGAAAAGAACAAGCAGCAAGTTCAAAGAGGCCCAGCAGGCTTGGGTCAAATAACACCATAACAGGAATAGCAGAGCGGTACGGTAGGAAATGCAAAGACTGCAGAAAAGAGCAAGAGAATGGGCTAAAGGAGGAAAAGCCCACAATCAAGCAAAAGCCCAGCCCCCGAAGGGAGCGGGCCCTAAAGAATGAGAAGCCAGAAAATGGCTCACGCCATAAGAAGCCAAGGATGGGCGGTAGAATGTGCAGACAAGCCTCCAGACCATAGCGAACGCATGAGCAATAGACGGATTTTGGACATACATGGAAGTGAAGCACACGCAAGACCCGGACATCACCAGCCTGTACCCAGCCAATACAGGAGGTGGTAAGGTCATGGGTCAAAGGTAAGAGGGCATGGTTTGGCGGTGGGGAGAGGGGAAAACCTATTATGGGGTTCCTACTTAGGCTCTTTTGGGGGAAATGTCCTGCTGGGATGACATACGACCCAAAGGAAGTAAGGATGAGTTGGGACCACTAGGTGCATGCCATGAGGGATAGGAAGAGAGAAAGAACCCACACCGTAGCAGATAAGAATGCCACGGCAAGCAAACAAATAAAATAGTCTTCTTTGTCTGGTGGCACGGCCAGCACAGGTAAGTGGTGGTGGCTGAGCGACTGGCAAACCAGTAAGTGGTCGGCAAGGACACTCAGATCAGATAAAGGTTGTTAAAGGCTAAAATGGTAAAATCCGGTCACGGCAGGCACTATATAAAGGACCTTTACCGTGCACGGTGAGAAGGGCATCACGATCACAATCACGAACACGGTAATAGCAACCTCTAGGAAAGAATCGCAACAGATAAGTAAACACTGAGAAAGAAAAGGAAGAGAAAAGAAAGAAAGGAAAAACTAGAAAGAATAAACTAGAAAGAATAGAAAACGGGGAGTATAGAATGGCAGGCATGCACCAATAGGTTGTCCTCTCTCTCTCTCTAACAGTCCTGCTCTCTGCCAAAAGCTAAGGTTTCTTTTTGGGCACAAGTCATTCAGTCTCGTTTCCCTCAAAGTGATTAATCTCCACGACAGGATTTTTCCTGGGAGATTATTCGCATTGAGGAAAAAACGGTTTTCCCTCTTTGGTCTTGGTCCTGTGACATAACTCGGCACATCAGATTAATTTTTTTCCTTTATTTTGCTAACTCGTGCCTCACCCATTTATTCCCACTATTTTCTTTACAAGATGTTCCTTATTATTGTGATTATCATTTTAATTGGGGATTATTTGTTCACTTTATCTAAAGGCCAAAGTACTTTCTTTTATTATTATTATCATGTCTGCTTGCTATAACCCATCCGAAGTAGCTCTGCCTGCCATGGGTATGTTCTTGGCAAATGAGGTATAGTTTGTGTACAAGCCAGACCAAAGTAAGTTGCAGTTGGACCGGTCTCAACTCTCTAATCTAGAATACTTGGGCCCAGTACGGCAGAAGGCAGCCCAACCCAACATTACAAAAAGGCCCTCCACAACAAGTAACTAGGAACTGTGACAAACAAGCAGCAGTTGTAGCAAACAGCAAAATGACCTTTGGGTATGTTTCACTATCGAGGGGAAGTCAGTTATGAAGGACCATTAATCAACGGTCTAGCAAAAAAATCGATTGGTCTCTATCATCTTTGGAATTCTATAAGCTTAGGTGATCAGCCTGTTATTCTGAACAATCTCCATTTGAAATCCATCTATTTCATCACTCATGTAAAATATTATAAATGTAAAAGTATATCCAATGTTACCTTATTTAGTGGATTCTAGTTAACTGAACTGATAAAGTCTCTGATGGTTGAATTAGAGATCTGGGGTTCAATCCTCGCCTACACCAAAAACTGATTGGTGTTTTGGTATGATGATAAAGAGTTATTATCAGGAGCGGATGTCATAAGAGAGAAAACACATAGAATTACAGGATTCAGCCTAACAACTTAGGTCCACGAGAAAAAGCTCTAGAAGCTACATCTTTATTATATGATCATATACATGGGTTTTACAATATAATTGGGCATCTTAGGCTAATACACATAGGAGACCACATAAACCCAATATAATTGGGCCTATTGGGTTAATACACATAAGAGATAAAATAAACCCAATATAAATATATCTTTAAAACTATCCTTCAAACTCAAGGTAAAAGCTTGATGATGTCTTGAGTTTGGAATATAGATTGCATGAAGATCCCTCGAAAATGTCTTAAAAGTGACTTTGAAAGTGATCAGATGGGATGAATGATAAACTGGGTGCAATGTTAAATGAATTTGTAGCTAGGTTAGCCAACTTCACATATATGGGATGCAAAGATTCCAAAATTGAAATCTACACAAGTTAAAAAAAAAAAAAAAAAGTAGCAAGATAGGCCTAGTTGGATAAGGTCAACTCTGGTCAAAGTCAAATTCAATAATCAACTATTTGACAACTAGTCAATAGTTTAGTTGTGTTGGATATAGGTCAAGACCTGGGTTAAGTTCGAGTCAAACTGAAAAGAGGATGTTACTGAGATGGCATGTGGCATATCACTAGTGTCGTAGGTACGTACTAGGGCTAAAGAGGCAAAACCAAAGGGTGATACATGTAAAGATAACATCATGATTGATGTCATCGATTATGTACCAACACGCGGGGCGCGAATCGCATGTTACAACATGTGACTAGAGTTTTAATCAGGGTAAGAATGCATGATGGGATCTATTAATGCACGAGTACATGACAAGAAAGGCAGCATGTTAATTTGTAATTTTTCCTTGTTGGTTTTTTTTGGCTTTATTCCGTGTCAATTTACTTGTAATTCTTTCAATTATTTCCTTGTATTTTGTGGGATTTCTTGTACATGAGTTTTGACTATATTTGGTGAATATTTGCTCAAAAAAGTGGATTTCGGGACTGCCTCACAAGTAGCTCAAGACTTCAACATCCACAAGAGATCATGTGAGGAGCACATGCTGAGATTCAAAAGTTGGTTACAACCAGCTGTCTCATGGGTAGACCAACTTGCGAGTGAGCCGTGAGACACTCTACTAGCTGTTTTTGTGTGCTCTCTTCCTCACCTTCACCCACACTATATATACCCACATTACCCATGAAATTGTAATAAAAGTTTCTCAGAGAAAACCCTAGAAACACTATTGGAGAGTTAGTAATTGTGAGCCTATAATTTACCACACAAATCTCTTAGATTTTCTCTATTCTCTTCCGTCTCCAATTTCCATACCATGAGAGAAGCTAAACCCAAACACAACCCATACACAATCTGAGTGTTGAGTGTGATTTGGATCATTACGAAGCATTTTTTTTTTTTGCCAAATCTTGGAGTTGCAATCGATTGGTGTTGCGAGATCTAGAAAGCTTGAGAAAAAATGACTCGGCGTAGTCCGTTGGTTGCAATAGCTTGGAGAGCTTAAGTACAAGAGTAGATTATTTGTTCATCCTTGTATTCCAACTTATTCTTATAGTGGATTGATTTGGTTTGTCAAGTAGGTTTTTTCACTAGGTTCTATTTTCTACTTCAATAATATATCTGGTGTTATCTTTGGTTTGCATCCCTTTACATGTTGCCCTTAATTTAATTGCTTTTTTCAATTATGCTTATCCATGCTTTATCTTATAGTTTCGGATGATTAATTTGTTAATTACCTAAATTCTGCACTAATTGTGATTAGCTTAAAATTAATCAAGCCATAATTAAAACTTGGGAGTCTTAAATAGCATCCACAAAGATGGGTTTTTGGCAAAGATAGTGGTGGCCATGGTGGATATGTGATTTTGTAACATTGGATTATTGGGTGGAATATTTATGGTGGTGTTTTTGGCGTGAGGATTTGCTAATTTGGCAGATTGATAGAAATTGTGATGGCTTTTGGTGGAGTAAAAAGACAAAGATTCTTAAGGGACAGAAACAATTGTAGGCCATAAAAAAGTGGCTTTAATATTGTGGTGGGCCTTTTTGTGATTTTGGGCTGGACTATCTCCTGCTGTATTGTGGCCCAAATATTCTAGATAGGAGAGTTGGGACCGGTCCAATTGTAACCCACCTTGAACTGGCTTGTGCGCAAACTATGCCCCGTTTGCCGAAACTTTAATCATGTGCCCACAGCAGATGCAGTTGTTATAGAAAAGTCACGGCAGACAAATGGGATAAAACAATGATGAAAGAAATAAGTTACTATTAAGGAAAGACAAGCGAGAAATCCTTGGTCAAAACAGGAAAAGAAAACACATTCTAGGTAAGGTTACAAAGACGAGACGAGAAGTAATAACAATAAGTGAGAAAATCAAAGAATGAAAGATTAGTTTGCCACGTTTGATTGTGTTACGAGGCTAAGGCCAAGGAGGAAACCACTTCCTCAACGTGAGTAACTTCACAGGATGATCCTGCCATGGAAATTACCCACTCTGAGGGAATGGGCCTGAATGGCTTGCGCCCAAATGAGTCCTTTTTCCCTACCAAAGGGTAGGCTTTTAGAGGGAGAGAATGGATTAGCTTATTGGTGCATGTTTGCCATTCTACACTCTCTGTTTTTTCTTCCTAATCCTCTCTCTCTTCTCTGTTTTCTTGTTATTTCTGATTCTTTATCTCCTTTTTTCTTTTCTCAGTGCTTACCCATCTAGTAATGTTGTGATTCTCTCTTAATGGTTACTATTGCCGTGATGCCTATCCTACTATGCATGTAAGGGTCCTTTATATAGTGCTTACCGTGACTAGCTTTTACTATTTTAGCCTTTAATTACCTTTGTCTGGTCTGGGTGTCCTTACCGACCACCACTGGTTTGTCAGCTGTTCAGCCACCACCACTTACCTATGCTGGCTGCGCCACTCCCTATCACCAGACAAAGAAGATTATTTTGTTTGCTTGCTCACCGTGGCATTCTTATCCACCAGCATAGGTATTCTCTCTCTACCTCTCATGGCATACACCTAGTGGTTCCAGCAGGACATTACCCCCAAAAGAATCTGAGCAAGAACCCTAGAATAGGCTTTCCCTTCTCCCCACCGCCAGACTATACCCTCTCTTACCTCTGACCCATGACCCACCACTCCTGTATTGGCTGGGTACAGGCTGGTGGTGTCTGGACTTTACGTGTGCTCCACTTTTGTGTACGTCTAAAGCTTGTTTGTTGTTCATGCGTTTGCCATGGTCTGGAGACTCGTCTGTGCATTCCTTGACCTCTTATAGCGTGAACTATTTTCTGATTTCCCATTCTTTATGGCCTGCTCCCTTTAGGGGTTGGGCTTTACTTGATTGTGGGCGTTTCTTCCTTCAGCCTACTCTTTTGCTCCTTCCGTAGTCTTGCTACCATTCCTGCCATACCACTCTGTCATTCCTATTGTGACGTTATTTTACCTATGCTTGCTGGGCCTTTTTCATTGGATTTATACTCATGTTACTTTGGGCTTTCTTGTCCCATTACACTGCTTGTGGGCTCCTTTGTCCCATTTCCTCCTCTTTGGGCATCCTTGGCCCATTTGCTTTCGTTGAGCATCCTCGGCCCATTTTCTAATTCTACATTTCCATGGGCTTTTACTAACTCTCTTGGACTTCCCTGACCCAATTACCATATCTTTCATCTTTGAGGCTCATGGGTTTTTCATCAACCCTTTACTTTCTTACTTCATTACTTCGGGCCTGCTGTGGCCCATTCTCACTTTTCTACATCACATAATGCCCATGGGTTTACTATTTCTTTCTCTGGGCTCCTTTTAGGCCCATTTGCTTCTCTCAAAACCCATTTACTTATTTTATAAGCCTATAATCCATTGTTCCTGCCATTTAGACTTAATGGTTCTTCTAACCATCCCCTAACTCTGCTCTGCCCATATTGTTGGGCTTCTTCCTTGCTATTGGGCCTCAAAATGAGCATCAACAAATACCATGTTAAAATTAAAGATAAAATTGTAGTGAGAGAGAGAATAAAGAATTTTGTGGTTTGGCTTGACGGTCTACGTCTACGAGATAAAGCCTAGGCGGCTACATTCTTATTATACGCTCAATTTGATGTTTACCGCGAACCCTAGCAAGGCAATATATAAAGATTAAGAACTAGAATTAGGTATACATGAGCTTTACAATATAATTGGACCTCTTGGACCAATACACATAAGAAACCTCATAAACCCAATATAACTATATCTTTAAGTCCTTAACACAAATCATGATAAGTAAAATTGGCATGTACTAACAAATATTTGCTTAGTACCTAACTTATAAAGGAGTAAAATTTACTTTAGCGTTTGACCATAGCACATAATTATAGAGCATATTCCATTTTCTTATATAATAGTTTGTCCAAATAATTAAATTTATTACAGGACATTTTGTCCTTACATGACCTACTATTCATATAATTTTATTATACTCCGAAATATTTATAATTTTCCAACCGTAACACATACACCAAAAACTTTTGAAGTAAAAAATTAATTAATCACAAATGCACACCATCTTCTCTTAGATTAGAAACGCTCGAAAATGAATGACGCATAATCACAATTCAAAGGGAACAAAAGAGAAGCAGAGTTTTTTAGGTTACTCGTTATCATATCTAGATGAAAATGTGTCAAATTATTGGCAACCTGACAAAAGCCTTCATAACAATAAGCTCTCATCTATTCTTAAAACTAGTAGAAGAAGAATTAGAGGCTAACTTAAGAACAAATATTACAAACTAATTAAGTCGAAAGAAAATGTTCAAGCAAGCACCCAAGCTGTGGCAAACAGAACATTATGTCCTTTCCATGTGAGCACAAGATCTTCTTCTTCCTTCTTCAATCCCCACCCAGCTGCATGCTCATCTAGCATGGTCTTAACCTCCGAGACCGCATCCTCACCAAAGGCAATGCTGCGAAAATTGGCATTTCTCATTCGTTGCACCCACCGGCTTTTAGGCTCAAGCCTCTCTACCCTCTGAAAGCCCTCATGTGCTATCACATTCTCAATTTTCCAGCAAATATCGGCTTCATACCACAGCCTCTGCATACTCCCCCGCGGTAGAAATGAGTCCATTGTATCATAAGGTATCCATAGATAATTAAATGCTGACCTTAACCTACACACCAAATTATTTGATGTAAAATCTGCATCTTCGTCTACTACAACAACAATGGTGGGGTCTAAACTTCGAAGCGCTTTGAGAAACATGGTTCGAAGAGAAGAACTTGGTGAACATTCAAAAGCATAAAGGCTTGAATTTGAAGTGGGAATTGCTACAAGGGTTTCTTCTGGAATGTAATGAAGCATCATGTGGCAATTAATAACTAGTGCCTCATTGCTTTCTGCGTATAGATAATTTTGCACCCGAAGTTGTTCGATTAAGTTGGCAAACCCGTCTTTATAACTTGAAGGAATCACTCTAAATTCCATCATAACATTCTTTGACCTAGCGAAATTAACCAACCTTGAACCCAATTCGTCGTAGGAAAGGTCAAGGATGGGCGGGACGTCTTCTAAGGAAGTGACTACGGTGAGCTTGAGTAGAGGAGGGACCTCGTGACGACTAGCTATAGCATCAACAAGTGTAGGAATCTGCATGCAATGTGTCATGCTTAAATCAACAATGTGAATGGCTGTGTACCCTTCAACAGCATCAAGAATTGCTGCATTGGCTGCTGTGAATCCAAACCGATGCCAAGGAGTTAAGTCCACAAAGCTAGCAAGCTCAATAATTGAGAATTTGTATACGTCCATAGCAAGATTGCTATGAGCATTTGCCATAGCTGCTAGCATTTTGCAACTTCCACTGTTGGCTGCGCGTGCAATAAGAGCTCGGAGGAACCCGCAAGTAAGTCGTTGATTTGAGTCGCCGTCTGGGGGTGCAATGTTGTTTAAGACCCATAGGATTTGTTGGGCTAGAGTGGCATCGTTGCTTTCAATTGCGTTGGCACAATGGACTAGTAGTTGCTCCATGCAATTGGCATCACCAAAACTTGCTAAGGACTTTGAGGTAGGAAAGCCAGGCCACGGCCGAGTCCTATGAATTTGGTTTTTGGTCATGGTGGGATTGGAAAATGAAGTCATTTGGTGAAAGGGTTGTGGTGGAGCCTCAGTAAATTGCATCATTGAAATATAAGAGTACAAGAATATAAAAGAAAAGAGCAGAAAGAATAAAAGAAAGACAAAATAAAAATAAAAAATTGGAATACAGAAATCAGAAATGAGCAGAAAGAGAGAAAGAGACCTGACTTGTAGTGGGTACCTTTGCCATTGGGAAACGATCCAATAGTGGTAAAAATTACGGGTACAGTTTGGAAGAATTCTGCAAATGAATCAAAGAAAATTGACAGTTCAGCTTTTTCTGTGAGGATTTCATTGCTATACCTAAGAGGGAAAAAGGGACTGATCAGAATGAGAAACTCTACTCCCAAGAAAACTTAGTTCGAGTCAAATTAGGCAAAATAGACCCTTCTTTGGCAATTGACAGGCTTTTTCAGTTGCTATACAGGGTGCAATAAGGCTAGAGTAAGAGAAACTGTGATTGAACATACTTTTTTCATGGCTACAAAAGGGTCTAATCCCTCTTCGTATCCCTTTTTTTTTCTGATTTTGTTGATCAGGTAAGGGAGAGAGAGAGAGAGTGTGATGTGTGATATAAAAGAAGAAGAGGTGGGGTGTGGGGTTTGCTTCTGTTGAATATTTGGAGGCATGTGAAATAGCCGGCCAGAGAATTGTCTTTATGTGGGAGTTGAGGTTTTGTCATGTAATGGTGAGGTGGGAATTGAAGGCAGTTAAGCTTTGGCTTACTTACTCACGGGCCATCGTATCATGAACAAATCATTTTTATGCAGTTTCTCTTTCTTCTGTTTCTCATTCTGTTTTGCTTTTTGTTTTTTGATTGTTTTCACGTGTTTCAGCTCTTAATACCTTCTTTCTTTAATTTCTTTGCTTGCATTTCTTATTTCTCATTTCTCATTTCTCCATCTAGGTGGGGTTGAACTAAAAGGACATGTATTATCATGGGTGGTACTGATTGGCCACCTTATATTCTTGAAAAAGAGAGGAATCGAGGCAGGGGTCCCTTATGTGAGTCATGGCAGCCAAAAAAATTTGCATGCATCGATGAGACAAGAATGGTCATTTTCAAAGCCAATTAGGATGTAGGAATAGGAATTGCTTCTCTCTCCAAATTTGTAAGATCTTATCCCTGATCAATTCCAGAAATGAAATACAGGACCAGTTTTGATTCTTTTGGATATCCACTAAGAATTTTAATTTGGCATTAAGAGGAATTTAGTGTGTAAGACCATGTGATGAAGAGCACACCCCTTTTGAACTGGTCCATATATCTTAATTACTCTTCGGCTTCCTATACACACCACAAGTGAAATACACTGTTTTGTTCCCTTATTCAAGGACTGGTTTCCCTCCCAACCGCAACCCCACTTTAAATAGACAACTCAACCATGCCACATGTAATTAAGATTGTGCTGATGATACCATAAAATACAATTCACCTACTTTTCCTCTTATTGGAATTTACAGTACCAATAGTAATAATCCCCTTGTCTTGGAACATACACATATATAAGTCCTTTTTTGCTGAATACACATGGAGTTGGTCCTTATCTGGTGTTTTATTTTTCTTTTATCTTTCTCATCTCAACTAATTCCGTGTCTACTTAGATATTCTACAATTTACTGCGTTCATCTGACTATAACCATGATCATATACATCTGTCAGTTATCACATACACTACAGTTGTTTTCCTAAGATAGTTGACAGTTTCCATGCTACCATATTTTCACTGTTCAAGTAGAAAATAAAATAAAAAATTAGACTACTACGAGCAAAAGCTGACTCACTTTTTCCATTCTTTTCCCTATTCAGTATAACAAACAACTTTCCATCATCTTTGCGAGGCTTTTCAAAATTCAAAAATCATGCAGCTGCATTAAGGAAGAATCCGAGGAAGCATATAAGGAAAATCATATAAGTTAGAGGAGCGAATATAATAATTCTGCATGAGAATTTTGAGGAGGATTCCTAAACTTGAGATACAAGGACTAGAGGACATACGTGCAAAAGCAAATATTACAATCGGGTTTTGAAATTTCTGAGAAGGGAATTTAATTTTTCTGGCATCCATGGTCTTTGGTTTCCTTCCTTAAGACAACACAAAAAACAAAGGTTTAAGCATGAAAGTAAGGAATGTAACCATGTGCTTTAGATACCTAAATAGATAAGCATTTGTAGTTTGCTTTGAGTTTTGTATTCTAAGCACACTAACATAGGATTAGTTTAAAGAGGAACTTGCCCAAAACATATGGAAGCAAGTGTATACAGACAACAGCTTCGAATGTTGAGCTTCAGGTAAAGGACAATCCATATCTCTAATGCAATTGCAATTTTTAGACTGAGTTCGGACCAATTTATGTAGTACTACAACAAAAAATTCAATCATTATGATTGAATTGAATTTTTTGTTGTAGTACTACATAAATTGGTCCGAACTTGATATTCATTTTCCATAATTGTTGGCATCTAATAAGCTTATATAAATTTATGTTGCTCAATAAGAATCATGGTCTTGTTTCTCAAAAAAAAAAAAAAAAAAAAGCTTATATAAATTTATCTAAGCCAACTGTCATGTCTCTAATTAATGTAGAGGGTTTGCAAGAGAACGTGACATCTATCACATCTATCACAGAATAAGTATATATATATTGGTGCATGCACGAACAGTGATTAGTCTCTGGTTGAAAGTCTTGAGGAAACAATGTGGGAAACCAAAAAAAAAAAAAAATATATATATATATATATATTGGTGCATTTTGTAAATAATTATTCACAAGGAAATCACAAAAATTGTAACTAATTATGGTGAATTCTTATTTTGTAATGACGTAAGGGGTAATTATTATACAGTCACAATGGAAGTGAGTCTCATGTGGGTGATCCATCCTCTATTATGAGAGTTTGGAGCACTATTTTAAGATTATACAATAATTTTTTCTAAGAAGTTTCTTTCACTTTGGCCCTTCCCAATGGCACGCCTTTCATATTTTATAAAAAAAGAAATAAAGTATTTTTTTATTATCATGAAATAAGTTGTGTAAAAGTAAAATCTTTGGGAAATGCAGAGAATTCAAATTCAAATGCTAGAGACCTAAAATTAAAGAGAAGTTCTACGTCCATAACATTTTTATAATATTTTCACAACAAATCATGAGTGGTTAGTTATTATTGGTTCAAATTTGAATTTAGCACTGAGATTACTTTTTTAACCCAACAATAACAACCAGTAACAACCTACCACTTAGGATTTGTTGTGAAAATATAATAAAAATATTGTGGACATATTATTTCTCAAAATTAAAATATATTACTGTATTTTAAAATATGGTTGTACTTTAAAAAAAAGTGATATTTTAAAAACTATAAATAAACAAATAATAATAATAATAAAAGTTATTATCAAACAAGCACCGTACTAAACTAAATGCAGAATGTGTTAAAATGTGCAGCATCTTTTTTCATATTCTATATATAAAATATAAAAAAATACTTGGAAAATACAATAGCTAGCTGCCATTGCTACCTCTGTTTCTTTTTCTTTTTCTTTTTTAAGTTTATAACAAAAGCCATTTTAGATTGTCTACTTCAACGATCTGTGGGAGCATTGTACCTTGACCACGTGCAAGCCATCCGTCCTTAATTGTGGGCTATTTGATGATATAAGAACATTCAAGAAAAAAATTTGGCTGAGACAATGGGTGCATGCGCCCGTCTCACAAGATACTTTCTCGAACATTTACATCCGCTTAGATATAAATTTTTTATTTTCTAAAAAAAGTATTAAGTTTTCTATTTTAGCTCATTAAAAAATATTACTATTTTATTTTAAATAATCACTTTAACCGTATATCATTCATCTCATTCTTTACTTTGTAATGAATCATATTAAATAATATATTTTTCTCTTAATTTCTTTCAAAGAAGATCAATGTAATCCAAATCACCCAACCATAGAAACTCTCCTTCAAATTTAAAGGAGAACGTACCGTATAATTTTGCAAAATTTGAACAGTAATTAAGGACGGGATGTATGTGGGATGTTTTGTGTAATTTTGTTAAAAAGAGTCTTTATTTTGTATTTCAATGGGTTTTAGGATACCGGATGTGAATGCTAGCTCCTAAGGTTTATTGAGCATAAAGAGCGAGCATGATAGATAGTCTACAAGACCTATGGAACAAGAGCTTTAATTTGAAGAGGAAAAAGTCTCAAGTTTGGCTGTAGATGAAAGCAATATTGAAGAAATGAGGAAGTGGGAGAAGACATATAAGTCTGTTGGCGAAGCTAGTACTCCATGTTAAGAAATATAATGCAGAAGCCATGATAGGCACGATGAAGTATATATGGAAGCGTGCCAAGGGTTTGGAAGCCAACGACAAATTGTTTCTATTTATTGACAAGTCTAGTGAAAAGGAGATAGTGAATAGTCATCACTAATGCTCCATAGAGCTTTGATCAACAACTGCTTGTGATGCAACATTTTTAGGTTGATATACAACCATCGAAAATCAAGATGAATGCGACAACGAATTGGATGCAAATTCATAAGTTTCCCTAGAAATTTATGACAATAGTAGTGCGTCAAAAAATCAGAGAATCTCTTTGGCAAGTGGAAGAAGTAAATTTAGCACAATACAGAGTAGTTGTTGACTTTGCAATAGAGGTGCCCAAAGATTTTGATGAGTTTTTCTAAGATTTTTCTATTAGTATTTATTTCACACTAATTGTTGCACACAATCGTAAACACACTTTTTGCATTGAAATTGTTGTGTGCAACAATTGGTGTGCACTAATATTTACCATTTTCAATATACAATAATATCTCCTCAAACATAAATAACAACCATTACACTTGTACAAAATGCGTCCAACTAGATAGCGTGCAAGCAGATGACCATACATACAAAATATAAGTAAAATACAAAGGAAAATACAACAAGCATTCAATTTGAACACTTCCCCTTAATGCTAATCACTCAAGAATTGCCTAGCTTTTCTTTTGAGTTTGTTTCCATTAAAAATAGGTGTGCACAATACTCTTTGATGGTTTGTTTTTAAAGATAAGAGCATTCTTATCAAATGTGCTAAAAATGCTAAATGCTAAATGCTATTTTTTAGCATTTTTAGCACCTCAAATAATAAAAACACACCTACATCAAATATGCTAAATCCTAAAAATTTTAGCATTGACCTACAGTGGAATCTCATCTTTGACACCCTACTGTAAGATGCTAGAGTTTTTTAATATTTTCTTTTTCTTTTTCTCTCTCTCACTCTCTCTTGTGTCGTGCCTTTCTTCTCCACTACTTTCCTCTCTCTTTCTCTTTCTCCTTCTCAGACCACCATATGCTCTCGCTTTCACCTTCTAGACTACCACCTCCACCTCCACCGCAAACCACAAATTCCTTTCCTAGGGTTTACTCTCATTCCTCTTCTCCAACACCACAACCAACACCTCCGACTCACTCTTACTCTCAATCTCAGTCTCAAACTCTCTACGAGATGATGTCAAAGGAGCAACACCGCGAATCGAAGCTCTACGACAACAGAAGCCGCAAGCTCCACCTCCGCATTTCAAAAATCCTCGACGAAACATAGTCGAGGACAACGTTGTTCTGAGACCGAAACGGCATGGAAGGTTTGGGGTTCAGTTTCGAAATCAGATGTACTATGATGACTTCAACTTGAAGAAGAGGTTGATGGGTGAAGATGTGTCCAAGATTTTGGCTTTACTCAAGGTAAACAACCGTACAAACAGACATGTCCAAGATGTGGTGGGCGAATGTGGAGGTTTTTTTTTTTTTTTCTCTCTCTCTCCCTATTGTTGTTTGTGGTTGCGGTGGATCTGGCTGGTGATTGGTGGCGGAGATGGTGGGTGGATGTGGTGGCCGGCGGTGCTGGGTTGAAAAAGAATGAGAGGAAGAATAAAAAATGATAAAGAAAGAATATTTAAATGAAGTGTTAAAAAAAATAGAAGTTTTGATGTAAAGGATATTGTAAAGTGATGTGTTATATGTTATAAAGTTGGTGTTTTTAGATGCTAAATGCTAAAATTTTTAAAATGTTTGATAGGAATGCTCTAAGAGGCCATGCATATTGATGAATGATTATTAATGATTTATAATGCCGGTTAGTGATCCATAAGTCATAAGTTACTAGCTTAAAGCATGTTCAACATGTGGGTGTGTTTATCTATTTGTTGTGCACATAGAATAACTCATTATTGGTCAATGCACATCCTTTTATATAGTTACCATTTCAACGATCAAGTGATTGAATTTAGTTGAATAACCTAACATACCACTCTTAAAAATTATATTTAAATTTTACCAATAGGAAGAAAAAAAAAAAAAAAACCGAAAGTGGGCCCATAAGCCCAGTAGCTAGAGGCTGGGATGGGCTTTGCAGGCACTTGGCCCCGAAACTAGAAGATCAAGAAAGAAACTCACGCTTCTAAACTTGATGGACAGTGATTAAGGCCCATGAATGCCTGATCTATTGCCCAGAAGTAGTGCTTTTAGATGAGCTTTTACACGGAAAAACATACCGCACGAACATGCACACACATGCTCCGGAAGGTGATAAAAGTTGAGTTTCCACTGCAATAGGAATGGATGTTTTTCTTTTTCTTTTTTTTCTTTTCTTTGGGTCGTTCCCATATTTATGGATTAGCTACAACTGATAGTAACTAATGGCCTAAACCCTCAAGCTTCACTTGGACTCAAAAGTCTATAGGGGGGCTAAAAAATAGTAGTTTTTTGCGGTTTTCGTTGAGAGCATCTGAATATGTTGAACTTGATCCGACAAATTTTAAAGAATTTTGAGCCCAAGGAGTGCCCCAGTATAGTTGAATACGAGGTATTGACAGTTTTAATTGAATATCTTTTACTAAAATAGAAAATAAAAATTAAATACATGTTATATATGCAATTTGATCGATTGGTCTTATTTATTTTAGACTAAAATGAAAATTGCACCTTCGAAATTTGAATGAAATTCATTTCAGTTCTCTAATTTTGTTTTTGTTCAATTAAGTTTTCTAAATTTATAATTTATTCAATTCAGATCTTTCATCTAATTTCATTAAAAAATTGTTGTTAAGTATGCAATTAACTAATGAAAAAAATATTTGAAAAAAAAATCTCACATAAAAAATCTATATAATATATTTATTAATTTTATAGAATTTTTTATGTGAGAAAAATATTTTTTATTACAATTTTTGTAACAAAATTGGACCTTAAAAAAAATGAAGTGATTCAATTTAAAATTTAAAATACTTATTTGAACAAAAGTAAAATTATAGTATTAAAATGAATTTCAATCCAATTTAATTAGAGGGTGTAATTTGCATTTTAGTCTTTATTTTATATATAAATATATGCAAAATATTTGAAATTAATGGTATCTGTTCTATGATTATTATTCTTTACAATTTGACCAAGACATCAAAGAAATTCTTTTGGGTGTACTAGGAATTCAATCTAAGTTCGTTCTATGATTAGTGTACTTTACAATATTCAACTACGATCATTAGTCTATTTCTTTGGAATTTTATAAAGGATATTATTATCATTATACTATCACTTAAAATTAATTAAAATCCTCTTAATTAGCCTTATTATCATTCCTTCAAAATGTGATACTGGGGAAGGGATTGAGAGTTTGAAACTATCTTACTATCACTTCCATACTCAAGAAGTGCTTTTTGATTTGAGATGAATGGATTATACTTGAAACATTACTGAATGATTTAATGAGGCCAGCTTAATACACCTCTAACATTAGTTTATTTTTGGTTCAATAATGATGAGAGTTTATTTATTTATTTATGTATTTTTGTTTCCTTTGGGTTCGATTCCAATGACTGGAATATCAGAAGGCTATGTTTATGTTGCTTCAGATTCATTCTTCTTATTTTATTTACCATAAACTATTTTATTCATTGTTGTCTTCTGTTTAGAAACAGTACTAGATATTAAACATATACATTCTCAAATCAAGCTACAAACAAGTTTTTACAACAATAAGGAAGGGCCGAAGGCATTGTAGTGGTGGCCCTATCTAATATGAGCACAATAGAAGTAGGAATTTTCAAGTGGTGCGTTTTTTTTACAGAAACCTTTACTTTCTTATCTTCTTTTAAAAAATTGTTGTATCGAACACAGCTTTTAATTCTACACATTAAATGAATATAAATTGCAGAAGCGTAATTTAAAACACAATTTAATTCTAATTGAGAATGCACTTATAAGTGATAAAGCACCTATACTTTTTTCTATAAGCACGGTTTCCATTAACCACTTTTAAGATAATTATAAAATTTTTTACTTCTAGAGTACTTTAAACATTATATTATAAAAATTAGTAGGTGTTCTTCAATTCAAATCATTAAAAAGATACAACGACAAAAAAACTTTGTTGGTGGCAAATCTTAAGGTGATTTCACCTTCCTTATTATCTGCAGTGCTGGATGCACCATTGCATTGGAGTGGTGCTGCTTAAAAGATTCCAAACACAATACTTGCTTTCTTTTACTTGTTCCCAGTTCAATTCTTAATCCAAAGAAGAATTAAAACTTTAAACAAAAGTTACCCACTAGGGTTCAAGGACCACCCTTTTTTTTAATCTTTTCATTGGATATGTCTAACGAGACCTATAAAAGTATAAACTTTATTTTATTTTTTTCTTGGCTGGAAGTATAATAAATACAGTGTCTTCTTGTTCTCTCTCTCCTTATAGCCTACATCATCAGTTGCGATAGAGGCTTTAATACTAAACCACAAACGATGTCAATAAATTGGACAGTTTGTCTCACACTGACAACTTCTTCAATTTTTATGAATCTCCTTTGGCTTTAAGTTACGATGAATTGATCATGATTGATGATTCATGAACTGAACTATACTGAAGAGTGAAAGGGTCGAGGGGTATGGTCCTTCAGGGACAGGGTGACCCATAATCACGTGCGTAAAAACATTCTCTGACGTCATCATCTATATATACATGCATGGCCTATTGTATTGATGCTGGGCATCCGAGGAGGTTGGGTCAACGATCACGGCGCGTGGATGGGCCCAAATCCAATACAAATTAAACTTTGTTCCTTTCCTCTCTTTGGGGCAAACGTCACGTGAACGCCCATGTCCTACACGATTCCATGTCGGCACGTATTTATCCTCTTTTTGATAAGACATTGACAAGACTGCCCCACCCTTTTGTCCGCGAGATATTCTTGAAAATTTCGTGCACCGATTGTGTGGGGGGATGAAAGTTAAGAGCGCATGGATAAAGTTGTTTTAGTAATGTTGTATTTTTTGAAAATATGCATGAGTAAAAAAAGTGTATAAAAGTATGTGTAATATTATTTAAAAACTGAAAATTATTATTTAAAATGTCATACCAAACGGCCCATAAAATTTTTGAATTTATTGTATGGCATTCAAGTTCATTGACAAGAGGAATTAATCATGTGTAAGTGTGAGCCTCCAAAATTTTGAAAAATGTAATTATTATTGAGATTCATTTATGTTAATAAATGTCTGAATTGAATAAATTTAAAAGTTAGATAAACTAACTGAATAAAATTAAAGTTGGAGGATTGAAATGAATTTTAGTTAAACTTAGAGGATGTAATGAAGTAAAGTTATTTCATAAATAAGAATACTGCTATAATTTTTATATTATAGAGACAATACAAATATCTAATTTTCATTCATATATTACTATAAAAGTTACATCTTTTAAATTCTCAATTTTGCATGAAAATTTTATATTGAGATTTATACATTCTTATATTATATGAAAGTGCGATATCTAATTAAACATCATAATGTTAAGAATTTATTTATCATGAAAAGAATATTACAATAAGAAGTTTCAAAGAAAAATTAAATCAATAAGTTTCATATGGTGTTAATTTACTTACTTCTCATAAAGTGTGATACTTCAATAGAAAACTCTTTAAGCAAATACATATAGATACATTTATATGTGTTTATCTATACTATTAATAAGAGGATTCCTATTTGTATTTGTAATTTATTTGAATTCAAATACTTCAATTATTTTTATCAAAGAAAAGAAAAAACAAAATTACTTCAAAAAAAAAAAAAAAAACCCCACCACCTCACGTAAAAACTACTCATTCTTATCCCGAAATTTTTATGGTTTTTTTTTTTTTAATTCTTTTGTAAGGACGCAATTTGGGTCCCTAGCCCAAGTGATGGACGAACTTAGGCCCAAAAAACCCAATACAATGAATTTGTAGAGAGTGCGTTGGAAAACTGGGATTTAATGAGTTTGATGACAAGTAAAATGAATTCAGATGATAAGAAAAAGAAAATAGACTGATCTAAACTAAAGAAAATCGTCATCGGCAAAGTCCGAGGATATCAATTCTTATATATTTCTCTCAAGTTAGATTACAAATTCAGTTCTTGACTGCTACAGTGTTTTTCTCTTAGTTTTTCGATCTCCTTCTCTCATTGCCTCTTCTTCCTTTTATACTCTCTTCCCCTTTCATCTTTACCCTCCACATGCAGGCCAGATGGTTGGTATTGATACTTGTCCCATCAGTACCTTCCTGAAATCTTTATGTAGTAGCTGTAAGGCTGAAAATCACTGTTCAGGTATCACCTCCACATTAATGCGACCAGAGGGTTAGCTGCAAAGCATTTAATGCGGTGCTAGCAGCTTTCTCCTTAGATATTTTAGAACCTCCCCCTGTCCTATGTTCCTGTAATACTTATCCGTACCAACAGAATTTCCTAGAACGTTCCCCTCGACGGTAGACCATCTTTTCGGACCTCAGTTTTGGTCAGCCGAGGAGGCATTCATCCTCGGCCCACCCTCCTGGTCCCTTATGACCAAAACTAACTTTCTCATTTACTAACACGGACTCCTTTGACAATGTTTACTCCTCCTCGGACGACCTTTCGTCCTCGGATTGAGCCACAGGCCCAATATATACATAGATAATGAGCTCCTAGGCCCAATACCCCTACATCTTTAAAACATTCCAAAATTTTTGCTATCCAAATTCTATACAGTTATCATAAATCCTCATTCATCCACACTAACGTATATCATCTTTCTTTTGTTCAAATCTCAAATTTTTTTTACTTATTACAATTCTTATCCCAATCAATAAATTCAAATGTCTCATTGGTTTCAACTTCTTACAGTTCTCTATCTCATTTTTAAACATTATTCCACGTTACATTACCTCATTCTTTAAAAAATAAATAAATAAATACACACGGTTATTTATATACCACTTTTAAACATTATAACACTAAATCAAAAAAACAAATAAATAAATAAATAGCATTATTACACGCGCAAAACGCATGTGATAAGTCTAGTATATGTATATTGAGATTAAAATTTGGTCTCCCAAACAAAAATTGATGGTTGCTTGTGTCCATTAAACTCACCATCGGAGTGTGTTTGGAAATAACTATTATAGCCTTTTTTAACAAAATAAAAATAAAATAAAATAAACTACTATACTTATGCTTATCCCTTTGGAACATGATCATATAGACTCCGTCCCAGATATCTTGACAGACCAATAATATCTTGTCATATCATCATCCTCCCATATCACATTCCGAAATATATTGGATATGTTTATTATATATTCTCTTCTTTATGTCCCGGAAAAATAATTTATTTGACAAAAGCACAAGTTGTCTAGTTTTAAAAATAACCATTCATGAAATATTTTTCTTCTTAAAAGCAAAGAAGTTTAAAAAACAACAATAATAAATTCTTTATGCCCATTGCCCACTTGCAACTTTGTTCTTTTGTTTTACTTATTTTTTAGAAATAAGTACCTTATACTATTCTTCCCATCAAAATAAATAAAGTACCTTACACTATTACTTATATACTAATGCAAAAATAAAATATATTTAGTAATAGAAAAAAGCAAAGGATATATTTGATTTTGAGAATATTACTTATATACTAATACAAAAATAAAAGAGAGTAATAGAAAAACGCAAAGGATATATTTGATTTTGAGAATGGACAACTATATTGAGATGTCCAAAATGAGAAATAATGTTGACTATATTTATAAGAAATGGACAACTATATCATGATAATTAGGAATGAAAAATGTTCTCATGAAGGGCATTCGCCTAACCAACCCTGTCTTGATAAATAATTAAAATTATTTTTCTATATGATTTAACTTTTTTATATATATAAATATACCTTATTACCAACCCAAAAAAAAAACATAATTCTCTCTACAAATACTTTCATTACCATTGTGAGTGACATGACGTGTGATTGATAGCTCCATGTAAGCCATCCTAGATATAGGCCCAGGTGTACACCACTAACTAAAAGGGTAGAGAATGAGATTCATCACCTAGTTTAGGTCCAAAAATCACTTTGAACCTCTATGTATGGGTCTAATAAACCAACTTTGAGTTTGGAGTTAAGCTATGGACTTGGAAAAGTGTAAGTACTCAATCCCTCCCGACCATGTGGGCCAGCTTTCACTAGTGTTGTTAAGTCATTTTTTAAGATGTAGGAGATTATTAAAGGATCATATCCTAATCACGCATTTGTTGTTTTAAATAAAATACACAGTGAGTTTCGTATTGCTATCAACATTAAGTTTATATCTCTTCATGCGATTGATGGAAGAGCTCACTAAATCAGTTCAAAATGAAGTCCTTTGGTGTATGTTTTTAGTAGAGTGATAAAATTTTAGTAGATAAAACTAGAAGGAGAGTTAATACCAAGTTAGAAATTTGGCAAAACGCTCTATAATTTAAGGTTTTCCATTTAAAAGGATTAAAATAGAGTACATGAAATGTAAGTTTAATAAAAGTAAAAACATAGATGATAGAGCGGTAAGACTTGATAGTTAAAAGATACTAAAGAGTGAGAGTTTTTGTATCTTGGATCAATAATTCATAAAGATTAAGAGATTGAAAATGATGTGAATTATAGGACAAGAGTAAGATGGATAAAGTGTAGAAACGGATTAAGAGTATTGTATGATTGTAAAATACCTATCAAATTAAAAAGAAATTTTATAACATTATTATACAACTAGCAATGCTCAATGGTATCGAATGTTTGGCCTTTTAAGAATCAACATATTCATAAAATGAGTGTAGCTGAAATGAGAAAATTAAAATGGATAAGTGAAAATACATAAAATGATAGAATTATAAATGAGAAAACCCGCTTCTAGAGTACCACATCACCATACTCAGAAAGCAATCTAATACTTTTCCATCCAAATAATCTACACTACCAAATCCTATTCACGCACCACCCACGTACGTCAAGCATTAGTCCCACTCCCACTCCCACTTAGTAATTGGTTGGCTTTAGAATCACTCCAAGGGCCGGATGTCTGCTCTGAAAGCATGAGTAATCCTCCAATGAAGGTTATTTATAGTTATAGATATTAGATACCCATTCATGATCACGAAGAGTAAAGAATATTTGTTATAAACAAATAAGTTTTTGTGGAGCCAATCATACCCAGCATCCCGAATCTCATGGGCCAATATGGATAGCAAATTAGCAACGTCAGCGCCATTTAGTAACTTTCGGGTAGAACCATGATGCCAACTTGCATTAACGTTAACAATTCATTCATTACATTACATATGTTTAAGCTACCAATTCCATCCACGCTGTTGCCTAGGCTGTCATCTACAATTCAGTCTTGAGTGAAAATGATGTATTTGTAACTTGTAAGTGACCTAGCTACTAATAATAGGGTTATCTTAGTGAATCAAGCAATGCTATTTTGTACTTCCAATTTTCACCAAGACTTTTCCTTTCAGCTCGGTTTCTAACGGAAAATTATCTTTAATTAATCTAGAAAATGAGGAAAGACCATTACTTTCAACCTGGTACGTACCCAAGTGAAAATTATCTTGATTAATCTTGAAAAAATAGAAAAGGGAAATTCAAATCAGTCATTCTCATTTCGTATTCCTTGTGTCTTCCTAATGATACGTTTGAATTTAGGGGGAGAGATGGAGAGTAGAGTAGAGTGAAATTGGCCCAAAACTAGCATATTTTCAGTCGACTCTACTTTATTCCCCCTCCCTCCCCCCTCAATCCAACCAGGCCCTTAATTTTGTAACTAATGATGTGAACAATGAACACCTGCGAAAATGAAAAATTAGAGGGATACCAACGTAGTGTTGACCAAATTGTTTCTGATGCTTAATATTTTCTAATATTTAGTATATTACTTTTGTTAACGCATGTAGTTTTGTTTATATTGAATTTTGGTTATACATTTCTTCTTATTTTTAGCTGTAATGGAAATTGTAGAGTTTGAATTAACAATCCTAACTCATAGGAACACGATTATTGCTTTAGAGCAATCAAATTGACCGGAAAGGTGTTTAGTCGAGAGTACCTATTTGAAGAGAAAATGCACCATATATCTGGTATATGTATCATCCCTCTCACATGATGTGCCTACTCGACAATGCCATATTTAATTGGATTGGGTTGTACTCTAGTTAGTGACTCAGTCTGATCAACCTGAACAGAGGTTCTAAAAAGTCTGAGGTTTGACCTAAACTGAATGCATCTTCCAAGCAATGCTAAAGTCAAATTTGTCATTCTCAAGCAATGCTAAACTCACTTGCAACTTCAGAGTTAAAAGGTGATCGCGTGGGTAGTTGATAGGTACAGCAGTTAAACTAAATTCTAAAGAGTGCGACTGCGCTATATTAGTGGAGCTCTAATAATAACATAGATATCTTTCCTCAATGTAATTTAACATATATATGTAATATGAGTATGACTATTGCTAAGTAGATCTTTTGGGTTCAAAATTCAAATTCTATTCTAAAAAATTCATGATAATAAAAACAAAACAGTGTTTAATTACAATCAAGCGTGTAGGATTAGGTATGAAAATTTGAAAATTGTCTTCATCATGATAAGGGGGGGATAGGTTTGGCATTAACTAGAGTATGTGATATATTGCTTCTGTTTGCAAATCGTTTATTAGTGAGTAATTATCAATTACTTTTTTTTTCTTTTTTTCTTTTTTATACAAGATAGAAATTCTACTCTAACCTAATCTAAATTTATATGTGTGTGAAATTTCCTCCTGGAGACTTGAACCCCGACCATTATCCTTCACACCCTACAAGCACTTATAATTATAGAATAACTACTGCACCAAGGGTGTGTGGTGGTATTATCAAGTACTTTGAGAATAAGGCGACCTGATGCTCTTTTTCTTACATTTATATCAAATCCTATTAATTAAATTCACGGTGAGGTTCACTATAAATATAAAAATAATATTCTGTTCATAATATTTTCACAACAACTCCTAATTGATAAATTATTTTTTTATTTATTATTGATTATAATCTGGATCCATCAATAAAATTATTTTTTATCTTTCTCTAAATATAAGAGAAATAAACGTCATGTCACTATGTTCCAAAAATACCAATTCTCAAAAAAAAAAAAAAAAAACCCAAAAATACCTAAGAATTTTCCTTTATTATTCCACGCCTTTTTTTTTTTTTTTTGGCTAAACATAAACGGGAGCCTTGACAAAATCGGTGCCAAGTCTTTACAAAAGCAACTTGACGGAATCACTCAATCCAATAAAATCATTATTTAAAATCCAATGACTTGGTCAAGTTGCACAATTTTTAATTTTTTTTTTCTTCCACAAGAAGACCTTAAAACGGGAACAAAATCGAAAAGGCTCGAATAAACGACTCAGCTTTTGGTATTGCTCCTCTTTATCTTTCATTATTATAACATAAACAAAAATTATTTTAAAAAAAAGACTATCAAGTGTTTGGACCTACCGGCTAAGATATGCAGTTCTACCATCATATATATATATATATATATATATATATATATATATATATATATATCTTTCATATTTAAATGGGGTTGATATGCACCAAGAAGCTTGGAATTTGTCGTGGTTGCCCAGATTCAATGAAAGAGAGCGGTTGTGAAATCCGCGTCACAGCTTATCCTTGTCTTGCTTTGAATAATTTTGCTGGCCACCCAATCTATATTCCAGTCGTCTCCACTCTCCACTTGTCTTCTCTATTTTTCTTTTCTATATATCTTCCTTCTTGGACTGTTTTGCCCTTGGTTAATTACCAGGCAACATAATATGTTATAGTCAAATAATTTTGTATCGTCTTTCTTCATTAAAACTGCTGGAGCAAAGCAAAAAAAAAAAAAAAAAACTATTAAAGCATAGAAGCTCCATGAAGGTCTATTGGACTCACAAAAAAATTCCTTGAAAATTGTTGGACTCTTATGGTCTGTTTGGAATGAGGGGGAGTAGAGTAGAGTAAATTTAACACAAAATTAATTTATTTTTAGCCAACTCTACTCTACTCCCCCTCCTTCCCCTCTCTATCCAAACAGGCCATTAAGGAATCTCATACTTCACTTCAAAGAATGACTTTAATCTCTTGGAAGTCATGCATTGGCTACTTGAAGCAGCTCATATAGTACCTAAATCCTGTTGTGGTCCAAGACCACATATCTCGCACATAATAGGGTATAGTGGTTTGGAATGTTGTGGGACAACTTTTCGGAAATGGCAAGCATGTTACATGACAATGTATGCTTGGCTACGTGCTTAAGGGAATGAAAAATCGTGTCACAAACCAAGTGTGTGTGGATGCTCTCTAAACTCACAGTCACAGCTCAATCTTTCTTCCCCTAAATTATATTTTTTTGGTTAGTGTTACAGCTCAATTAGTACAATATATATGGAAGTCAGCTATGCTTGTTTGGTAGTACTGCTAGAAGCAAATCCAAGGGTATCTTCACTTTTTAAAAAAATATATAATTGATTTACATGTAGATCTAACTTGTCACTACTATAAATCTCTACATGACAAGCTCTAATGATTTTCTATTATTTTTCAACTAATCTAAATGTTCTTAATGTTGTTAATGGACCAAAATTTAATTTTATTGGCATAAAAAAAATTCAGGATGGTCTCAAAAAAATTTTAAAGGTAAATAAATATAAAATTTTAAATTTTTATATATATAATTTTTTTTTTCAGGTTAGGGTGCTAAATATGTGACAAAAAGCCAAAAACTAGCTTATTTTTAAAAAACTTAGTTTTGTTATAAAAAAATAAAATAAAATAAAAAAACAACAACAACAACTAAGACAAAAAAACTAAAAGCTAAAAGTTATTTAGCTTTGTCAAACAGACACTAGTGAACATTTCCAGAAAAAACTAATATCTTTAATGGACAAAACTTACGTACAGTACCTTAGGTGTTGTTTTTTAAGTTACACTCTTAAGATTCAGTCATGTAACTACTTAACTAAAAAAATACACTTTCATCCCATGAGAAAAGATCCACATAGCAGAATATTAAAAGGGAAATCTACGGAATGGCACCTAAGTATTATACCTAAGTCTTGCTCATCTTTAATTATTTCACCAAAAGTAAGAGATTTTTAGCTTATTTGACTCTTTTTTTTCATGTTTTCAAGTAGACGGCTAGAGTTCAAATCACATTCTCATTATTGTAACTATTGAATTATTAATAAAAAAATATTTTACCAAAAATAAATAAAACAACTACTACAATATATCTCTTTGTCTAAAAGCTTTTAGCTTTTTTATTTTTGCTTATTGTTTTAGTGTTTTTTTTTTTAAATTAAAAAAATTAAATTTTAATTTGTTGACATACATTTAACATAAAATTACCAAAAATTATATCATAATTAATAGAGTATAAGGTGTGACAAAATATTTATATTATTTTTTTATAAACACAATGCAAATAAGTTACTAATAATGGTATATTTATCTTTTGAGGTAGAGCATGTGCTAATTCACAATTTCACATATATTTAGCATTTGTGACATTTTTGGAATCTGAAATCACGGTAATGGTAGATTTATATTAATTTATTACTGTAGCTACGTTCTCCATATTGTTTTAGGAGGCCAAAAAAAAAAATTAGAAAAAAAAAATATACATATACTAAAAGTGTTCACAATCATATAAAATAGGATAACCCATGTATTTGAGCAACGTAGCATACAAGTACTGCTGCTACATGTGGTGAGATTACGAGAGATCAACAAGAAGTGGGTGGATGCTGACGGTGGTGATGGGAACCAAAATTGTTGGGACTGGGAGAAGGTTCCGTGGGGCCCATGGCAAATGCGGCGAAACGCAGCATTTACCGAAACCAGAAAGCCAAGCAAGCAACCCAATATTCTCACACAAACCACTCGCACCATTCATTATCGCTTTTCTTTTCAAAAAAAAAAAAAAAATATATATATATATATATAGTCTTATGGGTTTGGTTCCCAAAAATAATTAAAAATTAATAAATAAATATAGTAATAATGGTATTATAGTGGGTTATGATGGGTGATGTGTACTCCACCCACTACTTCCCAAGATAGAAGGAGAGGGATTCTCTTAACTTTAAGTGGAGGATAATTAATTAATTAATATATATAGGGAGTAATCAAAGTTAGACTGCAAGACAAAGAAAGGGGAGTGTATGATGTATTCAAATATTATTAAACAAACAAAAGGCAAAGGCAAACCCTCCCCAATAGCCAAAATCGACGCTGACAAAAGGCCCTTGTACACTGTATTCTTGCCTTCCTATTGGCTGATAGGGACGCAAAAACAGCGACTTTGTAGGCCCCTCTTTTCTCTAACCCACAAGCCCAACTCCTTTTGATACCTTCTCTAATTCCATACGACTCTTTTCCTTCTCCAAAAGCCGTCTCTCTCTCTCTCTCTCTCTCCTACGAACAGTTCTTTTATTTACTCGTACACTGACACAGTTTAAAACAACTTGTTATTTGTCATTTTATAATTAGATTACAATGGTCTACCAACCATTTTTTCGCCCGAGTAATAAAAAAAATCTCTAGTATGAATTTATCGATTCCACCCTACATATATATAATGGCATTAATAACACAATGTATACCAAGACTTTGGAACTATTATTAGTCCCCCCATTAAATATATTTAGTGAAAAGTAATATACAATTATAATCACTACGTGTCTAAATAACGATAAAGTGCGTGGTACTGGTACTAGTCTTTTTGGTACAACGAAAGGTCTGAGCAGCATTAAACGAGCGAAACCCAGAAAGACCAGCTGTGGTTCAAATCAAAATCTTAAAATATTTGTTTTTTAGTACCGGATAAGCCTGAACTACGAAGATCAAAATTAGACGGCATGTTTTGTTTTCCCCCAACAAAAATGAATGGCATACGGGCGCAAGTTTTGAGTTTTCTTCTTATATGTGAAAGTGCGGGGACCACGCGCCTTTTAGGTGTGTAGTGAGCACGCTCTAATCACATCTGGAATAATTGGCTTCAGTCTTCAGATCCATATTTGACGGAGTAGAAACTAGCAGTACCCAATCTGTTGCGATCACTGTTCATAAGGGATGATTGTCCCCCAAACCCATGCTTATGTTCTCTTTTTTTATTTACGGGTCGTTCATACACAATATTTTTATAACATAATCACAACAAATTATAGGTACTAAGTTATTATCGGTTGTAATTTAAATTTACAACCAATAATAACCTATCACGTGAGATTTGTTGTAAAAATATTACAAAAATATTATAAACATATCATTTCTTTTTCTTTCTTTTTCTTTTTTTGGGTTGAAACACCAAACCCATGTTTATCAGCTTGCCATAAATGAAAAAATTTATGTATTAAAAAAATTGCTACAATTTATAATATTTTCATAACAAATCATATATAATAAGTTGTTACCTACCAATGAAATTTTTTTTTTTTCTCTATAATATTTTCATAACAAATCTTATATGATAATTTGACCAAAATAGCACAATAGCACATTTTTGCAAAATATATGAAGATCTACCACTGTTTCATAAATATATAGTAATCTACCATTATTTAGGTACTCAAATTTAAGAAAGTCGAGTTCCATAAGGTACTCAAGTTCCTCAAACTCGAATTCCTAAATAGTGGTAGATTGCCAAATATTTCTGAAATAGTGGTAGATTGCAAAATATTTTGAAAAAAAAAATAGTATTCGGGCATTTTGGCTTGATAATTTATTACCTACCACTAATTTTTTTTTTTTTTTCCACACTAGCAGGGACAAAACTATCATTGGACTAAGGGGGGCAATGGCCCCCCAAAATTCTTTTAAAAAAATATTATTATATATATATGTGTATTAATTTTAGCAATTTTGTTATATAAAATTACATTTTGTTTCCCTTAAACAATATCATTGATTATTTTAAGCGTAATGCTATACTCACAAACTTTTTTACAAAATTTTTTGGTAACAAATTCTTATTGGTTCGCATAATGAGCCCACAACTTACATCTTTTTTTACTTACCTGTAACTACTTATCATATCATTAATTTATAAAAAAACTTGTAACTCTAGCATTTTCCTCATTTTAGTGACCATAAAAAAATTTAAATATCTAAAATCTAAAACAAAATATACAAGCTCAAAAAAAATAGCTCAACAACAAAAATTACCAATAGTAAAACTAAAAAAATTAAGCTCAATTGACCAATTTTATCCAAAATAAACAACCATGCCCTTTAAAAAATTATAAACAAAAATAAATTTGTTTTTACCCACACACAAAAAATAAAAAATAAAAAATCTCATCAACTAAGTATTAGCAAAGTCAGATGTTGAAACCACTGCACATAACCAGCTGTAAAGCCGCTCTCCTAACTCAAAATTCTGGCTCCGTCTCTACACATTAGTAGCAATCATTAATAACCTGTCACAAAAAAGTTTTGTGAAAATATTATAGATATAATTTTTTTTTAATTTAATCATGATTTTTCGTAGAATAGAGCCACTAGCCAAATGAATGGAATGGAATCATTGGATATGCATAGCTTCTTCGCCGCGTAAACATGTAATTTTGTTTTAAAAAAAATATACAGCACTATCTAGCGCAGGTCAAAATTTGAAGTAAACCTTCCCTAGATACATATCTTCCTTTAGACCCTTGGGAATCTATAAATTGGCTTCATCTTTTTGCATTAGTTTAGCTGTTCTTACTTCTTATTTGTTAATATAATTTTGGATTGGTTCGAGTATTATATTTTATTGCACATATCACATTCACACATTAACTAATTCAGGATTCAGAGTCAAGATTAGGAATCTGTACGGAGCCAGCAAATCAATTTTTTTCTTCAAAATACGGAAAACTATATTGGTGTGTTTTTTTTTTTTTTTTTTTTTTTTTTTTTAAAGATTCAACTACATTGGTGTTAGTCCCAGTAAAACAGAAGTTTTCTTCACCCATAGGGATAAAATTTGAATCGGTCAGAACTTGAAATTTATCATTTCCGCATATTAGTAAAACTTCAAAATCTCTTTTTCTAGATCAATAAGTCTACTTAAATATAATAAATATTTTTTCTTTTAACCCCTGAAATTGACAAGTTATAATTCTATAATAAAAAATTAAAGGTAGTTAGTCCATGCTATACTAATCATAATTTATAATCTCTAAAAAAAAATTAATAATTATAAAATTTTATTATGTCAATAACATTATCATGGATTTTTTTTAATAGAGAAAATAACTAATATGCGAAGAAAAAAAAAAAAAAACCACATACGACGAGAGTGTATATGTATTTTTGCGAGTATGTGTTTTAGAAGTTATTTCTTGTTAGCAAAAATATTTATTGATACATTTAACAACCAAGCAAATGGGCATCGATTCTCACACACTCTTTACAAAGTGTAAAGTACAATTACCACTATCAAATTGCATGTGAATTGTACTCTCCTAATTTGGTTCTCTCTATAGTCTCTACATATAACTCAAAAGAAAAAAATATATATATATCAGGAAAATGAAGTGGTTAGGACATGATTTTTGGTTTCGCTTTAATGTATATATATTATTAACTCAGTCCTATACGTAGCATGAGTGGATCATGCCGTGGTTACGGATATGTAGCTACTAGTTGCAGACCCATCCTGACCCACCCCCATCAAATTGTCAAAACATTTTTATCATTCATCATAAAATCCAATGCATCCACTCATTAATTAATGTTTTATAAAGAAAACAATCCAAAAAATTAAAAATTAAAAAAAGAAAAACAACGAAGAAGAAGATTAGCAAGAATCATTATTCATCATCTCTCATAGTCATAGGTAGATACAAAAGAAAAACATCACCGACAAACTTTCATCTTCCTCTATTCTCTCTAAACACAAAGAAAATGAGAAATCCTGTGCCGGTGATTCACAAAATCTCGCCGGAATTTCAATTCCGGATATCATAAACTCCCTCCCCTAAAAATCAGGGATATTAATCGTACGCTACTCGCACGTGTGAACTTCAAATTCACCCCCAAAAAGTTACAAAAAAAAAAAAACAGAGGGAGAGCTAGCTACTTCAATTGAACAAGTTGAGAAGCTTTCTCTCTCCATACTGATCTGCAAAACCACTCTCGAAGGTCGTCACCGATTCCTCGGAATTCATCGACGGAGATCCCGGACGCCGGATCTCCGGCTTGTACACCGATACTTTCGCAGGAGTCAGGCGGAGATCGAGATCGGTCTGGTACGGTTTGTTCGGCTCGCCGGATCGCCGGCGTCTTGGCGAGACCTTGGGTCGGGAATTCGGACTCGGATCCCCGAGATTCCACATGTTGGTACAGGTCACTTCGGCCTCGGAGACCTCGTCGGAGGATGGAATCGGTGCACCGGATGTGAGAAGCTCCGGCATCGGACGCAAAGTACCGCCGCGTAGGACAGTCTCAACCGCCGCCTGGCACACGTGCCAGTTACCAGTCCATAAAAGTCCAACGGCGCCGTTTACTGGGTTCACGGTCCTTCCACAAGCCTCAAACAACAAAGACTGAAACAAAGCTGAAAAACACAACCGAAAGAAGAAAAAAAAAATCAGAACAAAGACAATAACACAACCCAAAAAAAAAAAAACTACATAGTATTTGATATGTACATATATTATATGTACCAGGTCTTTGAGATTCAGATACGTTGGAAATGAAAGACATAAGGCCAGCACGACCAAAGAACTTGGCGACAAAGACAGTGGCGTGGCCTTGGGCTTCGGGGGTATCGATCCACTGCAAGCAAGGCCGTAGAATACACGATTCGCTGCAACCCTTTCGCAGAACTCGGCAACCGTTGCAACTCATTTTTCTTATCTTTATCTTATTATTATTATTATCTGTGTTTCAAAGTTTCAAGTTTCAAAAGTTTCAAGACTCAGGACTCTCGGTCTCTTTACATGAACAACCTAAGATTATAAGAATGCAATATTTCTTTGAGCACAAGAAAGAAAGAAAGAAAGAAAGAGAGAGAGAGAGAGAAGGAATGGAATGAAGGTCTGGGGCGAGAGGGGAGAGGGTGATTTATATAAATAAAAAGAAGTGGGGTTTAGAGGGTAAGGAATAATTAACTAGGGTTGAGTTAGTTTTTTGGTAGTGGAAGGAGGTGGTGGTGATGGTGGGGGTGAGACTTGAGAGAAGTGTGTGTGTTTGTGACGTGCTATGGCTTTGTGGGCTCTGTCTTTTTGTTTTGTTTTGTGGGGGAGGGAGTAATATTAATAGTTTTTTTTTTTGTTTTTTTTTTTTTGAGATGTGGGGACTCCAAGGTCTTGGGCGCGAGCGGCTCCGTGTTTCCGCGGATGGATGTTTCTCCACCGTTGGATTCTCTTGCTTTTTGTTTGTGGATTATATAATTGATGGGATTTCCCTTTCATCATTTCTTTTTATTTTTTTCTTCTTCCACTTTCTTCATATTCAAAGTTGAAGTTGTCCAACTTCCTGGCGTCAGAAAAAAAATTTCTAGTGGAATTACGAAAAGGGGTTTTTTTTTTTTTTTCTTGGTTTTACCGTAGGGGGTGTGCACATGTACGTAAATTACTGGCTATTTTTGTGTGTTTTTGGGGAGGTTATATATTATATTTGCTAGTGGGGAAAAAGATATGATATTTTATGGGACTAATCATTGAGGGTTTTGTGCGAGATCAGGAAACACAACCATGGTTACCGCTGGAACTAACAATAGATTATTAAAATTCAATGACAATTTGACAATTGTATAATAATTCGAAGCCCCATCAAAAATAAAATAAAATAAAATAATTCGAAGCTATTTGTTGTTCTAACTTTTTATTGACGCTTGAAAATTAACTATGGTATGGCACCGTTAATTAATATAAAATATTTACCCAGTTAGCTGTCATCTACATGCTAAACTAGCCACCGCATCTACCTTCAATTACTGGACGTGAGTACTTTTGTTTTTTCTGAATAAAAAAATATCTTGGACGAAGACTCATCAACCACACACTACGTGACGATAAGAGTAATAAAATCTTGATTGAGCTATTATTATCGTGGCTACTTATTATTGTTTAACTCTAGTACTTTATTTCTTATAATGTTTATAACTCTTATATTGAATTACTTATTATTAAATGAAAGAATTAAAGGATGTCTTAAGAGCATTAATTTAAAAAATATTTTTAGAAATTTTTTATAAAAAATAAAAAATCAACTACCACCGCACACTCTTGGTGTGATGATTACTCCACAAGTATAAGTGCTTTGTGGGGTGTGAGGGGTAAGGGCCGGAGTTTAAGTCTCCAGGAATGAGTTTTACACACATATACAATTAGATTAGACTAGAGTAGAATTTTTATCTTGTATAAAAATACTAATAAAAAAATATTTTTTTTTATTTTTTTATACAGTTTTTACCCTAATTAAATTCAAATATATATAATCTGAGTATATCCACCACAAGGTTACCTAAACTGGAACAGAACAACTCAAGTCCCTAATAGTAAAAAAAAGATCAAATATGTATAATCTGAGTATATCCACCACTAGGTTACCTAACCTGATACAGAACAACCCAAGTCCCTAATAGTAAAAAAAAATATCAATATTTTTTGCTTGGATGAGCTCAGATTTAAAATTAAAAGTAACTGAATTTTTTTTTTTTTTAGTTTTTACCCTAATTAAATTCATATATATAATACGAGTATATCCACCACAAGATTACCTAACCTGATACAAAGAAACCCAAGTCCCTAATAATAGTAACTGAAGCTGGAAACAATTGGGACTTTCACAATTATATATAATTTACTTTTTCTGTATGGACCAGCAGATTTTTCTTTTCTTTTTTGTACATGGACCAGAAAAATTATTTTGTATATATATTCTAATTTTTTTTTTTTTTTTTTTTGCTGAATGTATATATTTTCTAATTTAATCCTAAGTTCTATGTAACCCCCACATACTATACAATAAAAGTTACAGCCAATACCTAATGGCGTCATCATGTTTCTCAAAAAATAATAATAATAATGGCGTCATCAAGTGAATCTGCTCTTTACTTAACGCATGGGTAAACTGTATTTGAATATCATGGTTCAATATTTTGCTCAAAAAAAAAAAGAATATCATGGTTCAATATGTTTTTATCAACTCATGCATCACACGGATTACAAAGAGAGTTTCTTCAATATGGAAACTACATGAATTCTACCCAAAAATTGAAAAAAGAAAAAAACTACACGAAAACTATGACTCCTTTACCACACATATATGCTAAAAGTAAAAATAATAAATAATTTTTTTTTTTAAAACCCTTGCATTGATGCAAGAGAAATTTACCGATATATACAATAATAGACCTAGATAGATAAAAATTTACAGAATTACAAAATTCCTTTTAAAAAATTACGAAATTGAAGACAACCTACCAAGAATAATCTTCGAAAGGATGGAGTTGCAACCATCGCAAATGCACAAAGGATAAAGAGCATATCAGCAACTAGAAAAGACTAATTTGAGAACCGGAAAAAAGAAAAAAGGGTCCGGTTAATGTGTGCCCTAAGGCACACATTAAGTTTTCTTTTTTTTGAAACATTTTTTCAGTAATTGAAAAAGTTGTCATTACTTTTTCAATTTTTGAGAAAATTTTTTCCAAAAATGAAAATTAATGTGTGCCCTAAGGACACACATTAGTAAAATCCAAGAAAAAAAAGACTCTTTTGTCATCAACATATTTCGTGCATCATTTAAATTATTTAATAGCAGAAACCACTTACGAGTTATTTCCTATATATAAATAAATAGTAGATAGATAAATTGATTAATGCATTTCACATGGGATAAAGAAAATTAATTAGCACCATTAAGAAAGTTTCTAAAAACCAATATTAACATCAATTCTTGCTAGAATTTAGTCGATGGGATTTCTACTCATGTTTTGAAGCAAGTGGTACAAAGTTGAAACCTGAAAGGGTGATACGAAACCCAGTATGATCCAAGAGAGAATAAAAGCAGAAATTTTCACCTTACCTTTCAGTAAAAGCAGAACAATTTTCAATTTTGAACTCTAAAAAGCTAAAAATGAAAAAAAATAAAAAATAAAAAGAAAAAAAAAAAGAAAGAAAGAAGAAGAGGTCACACTTGAAGGCCAATTGATTCAGTTCCAAAAGTTGCTCTGTAGCCATTGAAATAACACTCTTAAAAAAAAAAAAAAAAAAAAAAATTGTAAAAAGACCCCTAGGATTTGGGTCAATTGTGAAAAGACACTCTCTAGTCTCTATTGTTAACTTTGTGCTATTGACCCTTAAACTATCAAAAATACCAAAATTGACCCAATTATGTAATTTTTGTCAAACAGAAAATGGTCATGTGCACTACTTGTGTCCACTTATGGGAAAAAAAAGTATATAACTTTTAATATTTTTTTTTAAATTTTAATATTATCATCTTAAATAAAATTTTCATAAAACAGAATTTAAAAGGAAAAAATTCGACAAAAACCTTCCAACCCTTGAGTTTGTTTGTGTGTGTGCGCGCACTCATACATGCACACAAAAAAAATTATTTGCCACATCAATCGAACCCTACCCATGCCATAATTGGCTTCACCCACAACCTAAAAATACTACCACCAATGGGTCGAGACCAACCAAACAAATACGCACCAAGGCTCATGAACACCACAATCGGTCTTTCTAGTGGCTTGTAGTTTTATGGATCAAGTGGTGGCAAGACTATGAACAAAGGCATTATTCGCTTTAGGCTAGGTAATAGGGTCCTAAACACGAACACAAGTTTATTATCTTTTTTTATTAAAAATAATTAAGATTTTTTTGTTTTACCTGTTTGGTTGGTGAGAAAGTGTTATTTAGAAAATATTAGTTTGTTTTTGCCTTTTTGGTGTCTCTAAGCTGTTTGGTTGATGAGAAAGTTTGAAAGAAAATTTTGATTAATTTATTTGGTGTGATGGCTTGTTATGAAATTTTATTGTTAACCAAACACCTCTCTCTCTCTCTCTCTCTCTCTCTCTCTCTCTCATTTAATTTTAATAATTTTTTATTTTAAGAAAATTTAAAACAATTTTTTCGTTAACGTTATCCAAAATATTTATTTTTATTTTTTAATAATTGACAGGAATTATATGTTGCGATCAATTTTGGCCTGTTCAATATCGCAAGGGTTAATAACACAAAAAATCAATTGAATAAGTGCCTACAATACATTATATAAACATAAACATATATAAGTAAGGTACTTCTAATATGGAAGCTTAAGCCAACTAAATAAATTATAAAAAATAAAAAATAAAAAAAAGGCAAAACTATCAAGCACCTCTACATAAATAGACTCAGTTTTTATAAACATAAACATATATATAAGTGAGGTACTTTTAACATGGAAGCTTAAGCCAACTAAATTTTGTGTGTGTGTGTGAGAGAGAGAGGAGAGTTGGGTTCAACTTACACCTGTTGTAATTTTAAATAATGTTACACCACTCAATATTTTTAAATTGAATGTAAATTTTGACAAATTCACCGTTAGATTACATTATTTCCGTATATTCTTCATGCTTACAAATTTTAAAGAGAATCCAAAATCAATAGTCATGTCGTCAATCAATTATTTAAATTCAAGTTTTTGTAGTTTAAAATAATGCATAAAAGATGAGTTTATAGATCGAATCGTAAATTATATCCGATTAACATGAAAATTAGCATGCATGTTAAGAATATATAGAACATGTAATTCAACGGTTGAATTTTCAAAATATGAACTTAATAACAAATTATTGAGTGGTGTAACATTGCTTAGAATTATACTATTTATAACTTGAACCCAACTCATATATATATATATATAAAAGGATAGGGTCTCACCTTCAAACCCAACAATTTAGTTAAAAGAGAGATAAATAACAAGAAACTCTTTTATTATATTTTTTATAGGAAAAAAAAAGAAAAAGAAACTCAAACTAACAAAAAATGGGTAAAAAATTTATAAATGCGCTTAAAAGACTTTGCAAACTGATTACTGCATCGTTAACTCCACTCTAGAAGTTATATCTATGATTTTAAAATTATAAACATAATTTTTTATATGCAGAAATCTATTGCTAAAGTTTCAAGAAATTTTAATATACTACTCTCCCTAAAATTTTATTACCAAAAGCTTTTGATAAAATTTTAAGAAGTTTCAAATAGTAATCCGATTACAAATCTATTATCAAAAGTTTATAAAAATTTAAAAGAATTACCGTGTATTTTACATTATATTAATCAACTTCCATAATTTTTTGTTGCAATAGTAAATTTTGGATCTTAGAGCATCCGCAGCAGTAGAGCTAAAAATATAGCTATTTAGCTCCACCAAAAGCTACTTTATCTATTTTACCTACACACATGCTGCAGCAATGGATCTATTTTAGTTTTCAACACAATAAAAATAATATAAACATCACAATAAAATAATATATCTATTGCAATAAAATAATATATCCACTCTACTAAAATAATACATACTACAACAAAAAAAAACACCACAAACGGCACAATCCACAACCACTGCCAAAGAACAACCACCCACAACCACTCAACAACAACTAGCAAGCTAAGACCACCCATAACCATTGCCAAAAATCTAACAGATCTGAGCTTGATTTTCAGACCAAGAGTGTTGAGCTAGCACCCCAGACCACCATCAAACCCACCATCTGAGCTTGATCGAGAGAGAGAAGACCAGCCATCGCCATCGCCATCGCCAATCACGCCATCGTTGACCCACTAACCCACGCCATCCACGAAACCCACCGACCCACGCCATCATCGGTCATGCAAAAAGAAGAGAGAAAAGATAGCGAAGAGATAGAGAAGGAAGAGAAAGGGTTGAGACTCTTGAGTCTGACGAAAAGAAAGAGAAGGAAGAGAGAGAGAAAAAGAATATTTTAATGGAAAAGAGAGAGAAAAGTTAAATAAATTTTTTTTTTTTTAGCTTTGCGCTACAATGCACATCTATAGATGGATGTGCACTGTAGCTGAACAGGTAAAAATTTTGCTTTTGCCTCTACTGCTGCAGCATAGTTTTTAGGGGTTTAAGAAGCTAAAAATACCAATATAGTTTTTTAGCACCACTATTGTGGATGCTCTTACGCGTCTTGATTATGCCACGTAGCTCAATGTAAGAATCATTTTTGTTTTTGACATGGTATTCTATAAGTAAATTAATATTTTTAAGATAGTTTTCTCTTAGTGAAACTCAATCACAAAAGTTCCAAAAAATATTTTTTTAATAAATCCAGAATTGTTTTTATGTTTTATTTAAATTATAATTTATTATAACTCTTTCTTTTGGGGAAAAATAGGATTTACACAATATACTTTCACCACTTAATTTAAAGTAACCTTTAATTATTGATTTTTTCTGCTATCTATTTTATTGTTTAATATCTTTTTTATAGTCAATATTTTATTTTTTAATATCATTTATATTATTATTACTTTTTTAGTATTATTATTAGTTTTTAATTACACATGTTTTTTATTAATCGGTGGAGTCGGGTGGACGCTTAGTGCTATTATTATTACTTTTTAATTACATATGTTTTTGTACCTAAAAATGTACGACCAAAAAAGAAAAAGCTCAAGCAGTCAAAGCTGAACTAGATTAGATTTGAGAATTTCAAAATGCTCATAATAACTAATGACACGACTCACGAGAGAGAGAATATGATATGTGAAACTCACTTTTATGTGAGAATAATAGATATCACAATGTAGAGTGGAAAAAACTTCATTTAATTATTAATGGGTAGTAACTTTTTTATTTTCTTTTAATAATTATTATACGAATTCTTATTAGGGCTATCCCTTACTAAATGGGTCCATGTGTGCATGTCTTTGCTCTAGCACATTTGTTAATGTATTATTTTAGAAAAAATTTAATACCATTTTCATGGAAAATATAAAAAGTTATCAAAAAAATAAGTTTTTTAATTTATTGAATCCCATAAAAAATTCTAAAATTATTCCCTAAACTAATATCTTTAAAGCATTTGTTAACTTTTTTTCTTACTTAAATATAGAAAAATGAGAAATATCCATTGTGAATTTATTTGGGATTCACTTTTTTATGAAAATAATTACTCTTGCAACATGAAAAATTTGTAATTTAGACTTAAATTAAAAAGATAGAAATTAGTGCACAACTTCTTTTAATTAATTGCAAACAAAATAAATTTGGTAAAAAGAAGTAAAAAAAGAAATAAATTTCTTAAAAGTGTTTGCGTTCAAAAAAATGTTAAATGAAAGGTTAGTTTAGCCATGCACTCGCACTATAAAAAGAAAAATCGTTGCAATAACCATATAGTCATTACAATAGTTGATGTGATATGTTACGTCATTACAATAGTTGTATACAATAAAATTTGAGCAATAGGTTTATATAACAAAAAATTTCATTACAATAAACTCTAAATATTTTAATGACAACTTTAATACAAATAATATATATGTTGTTGCAATAAAAAATTTACTGCTTCAAATCTTCACGAATTTTATTACAATAAGATTGTAAATAATTGACAAAAATAATTCGGGTTAAGTTATTGCAACAATACATTTATTGTAATTAATAATTGTTTCATATTTATCATTGTAATAAGTTATACAATAATTGATATAAAGTTATTGCAATAATATATTCATTGCTATAAAATATCACTTTGAAATTTCCGTTCTAATAGATTGCAAAAATATCAAGTTATTGCAAAACAAATTCTTCATTATAAGTTATTGTAAAAAAAATTCCTAATATATTAAAGTATTAAAGCTTCTATTGTAACCGATAATTATAAGTTATTATAACTAGTTATTATTAATATAATGTATCACTTTTAAGTTACTTGCAACGATTTTTAACTTGTAGATTCTACATGTGCAGTAAAAGCATAAATGTAACAAGAAATAATAGTGATTGAGATTAACTTTTGTGGATAAGAATAGTGTTTGAGAATTGGTCATCCAAGATTATGATAAGCATGCATGGGCCCCAAATTTGCAGAGAATCTTCATATTATGATTCTACCTACCTTGTGAATACTGAAAAACTCAGCAACAAGAAATTGCTTGGAAGGAAGAGGCCGAGCTTTTACTTCGGCAACTCTATCTCTACTTTCTAAAGCCAAAATTCAAGAACATAACACATGTTTCGTATGTATAACACAACGTAGTGCAGGCATGTTATAGTGTATATGTGTGGAAGATTATATTAAAAGATTTTTAAGATTTCCATGTGCAGTAGACATTGAATTATTTATGCGGCGCGTGAAAGATTATGAGAAGTCCTAATCAGCGACGATGTGGCATCCTTATCTCTACCCTTAAACTATGTCACCCTTGTTCCCACTTGCAGGTTACCCATGGCCCTGTGATAACAACATGAGAGAGTGTTTTATGGGCTAAATTTTAACTTGTGTGATTGTTTGTGTTATTTTATTGTGTGCAGTAATGTAATAGATGTGATCTCTGAAAAAGAAGATTAGCCAATTGACTCCGACATTATTATTAGATCATTTTCATTGAGTTATGCATAACTCGTTAAAATGCAAAATGGATAATACTATTCACTAAAAATGCACAAAAAACACCCACATCTCATCCGGTGAGTTAAAATGCCAAAAGAAATTGCATGGCTTAAGCACTAGAGCAACATGCAAAAAGATTTTATTCCTTTTCTATTTTTTCACTCTCTTCTTTTGTCTTATTTTCTCTCTTTTTTCTCCTACTTTAACATTAAAGTAATAATAATTTACTTTGATGTATTATAATATAAAATAAAAGTGATGTAAAGTTTATTGTAAAGATAGTTATATAAAAATGTAAAATAAATTATTAAAGTGATTTTTTTTTTTGTGAAATAAAATGTTTTTTTTTTAAATTCTTTTTGCATGAACAATTCTTTGCAACGAAATGTGACTCTCCCGTGGCAAATGAGTTCAGGACCAGGTCCGTTTGTTTTGCGAGTCTCACGTCCACGTTTTACGCGTTTTGCTTTTTTTTTTTTTTTTTTTTTATAGCTCAGCGCCTCTTGCATTGTTCATGTCCTATAAACCATACAATCAGACATATGAATAGTAATTTTAAAAGTAAATAGTAATTTGAAAATAATTTTTTATTGTTTTCAATTTTCTACTTTTAATTTTCAGTAAAATAAATGGTATCTAAACGCACACAGAATGAGCAATCCCAACTCCAAGAAACAACACGTAAGCTCCAAGTGATTTTTTCTTTTCTTTTTTCTTTTTTTGGCGAAGTTCCTATTCGATGTGACTTGGGTTCCTGTGTTTATAACACGGATGTAAAACAAAATTACAAAGCAATTGAATTGCTTTAAAGTCTCTTTTCTATAATTCACTAATTGAGAAAAGCATTCATTATTATTATTATTATTATTCTTTTTTTTAATGAATGAAAAGCATTATTTCTACCACATTGGTGGTGGCCCAATAACATTATTATTTCGCGAGCCATTTCTTGTGGCTGTGGATCCATCGATGAAGTTACCAAGTTATTGTTTCGTGATAAACCTGTGCATGAGAGTAATAATAATGTATTATTAAAGTGAAGTGGTGGTACCCCTGTACCCACAGTTTTGCCTTGGAATACAACGGTGTTTTTGACTTTTGTGTGTATGTTACAACAAAACATTTGCACCGTTTTTTTTTTTTTGTTTTAATCCACAGATAAGTTAGGTTATTTGTGGATAAGTTAGGTTTCTATAAAAAAAAAAAAAAAAAAAAAAAATACGTATTTCTTTAAGGTAGTATTTCAATATTAAAAATTTATTCTTGTCCTTTATATCATAAAAATATTTATATAGGTTTTCCAAGGATATCCACATATCCATTTCTTATACTTCATCTAAACTCAAACATTAATTCCTGATCAAGGAGTAGATATATGATCTTATTATCAAGCTCAAACAGGACCTTCCTTTGTTATTCGGCTAAAGAAAAAGCTTTCTTAGGATAAAAGGTGCCAATTGGTTAAACTAAGAACAACTCTCTCTCTCTCTCTCTCTCTATGCAAAAGACTATCATATAAATATATGATTCTCACGCAAAATAAAGCCAATAATGCCACCATTTTTATTTAAGATCAAGTAAATTTTCAATGTAGTACAAATACTTATGAATGGTTTCTGGGACCAGCCCTGAATAAAGCAAAAGAACTTTTATATAAAATTTCTCTCTATAAGAAATTTTATCATGAAAGTGCAGGCTATATCCAGTAGATTCCGATATGTGGGGTCCTTGAAATAGGCAAGTGGGATTAGCTTGAAGCCCAGTTTCTATTCCAAAATGATGATTGTACCTAAGTCCATAATAAGTTATGTTAATCAATTGGGGCATCTCTACACTCTACTACTGTCTAGTACAAGATACAATGTTAGATGAAATCAGACACCACCAAATTAGCTTTGATTATATAGATAAAAGTACAAGCAGTAGGTGCAAGTGCAAGCATCATTCCTTCATGAGTGGCTGAACTTTACTCTTCTTATATTACATGATCAGAAAACTTTATGGAACCTCATTGCACTGATTAGACAACATGACTATTAGTAATCCTTTCACCATATACACAAAAAGAACAAACAATTTTTTCTCTTTTTTTTTTTTTTTTTTTTTTAATTTTTAAAAAAGCTGTGCCTAAAGTTCAATCAGTTTTCAGTGGTCCATCCACAAAGGAGAAAACCAAAAAAAAATCTGACTTGCTGGTTCCTATCATGGGTGTCAACTTCCAAATGAAAAAGAATAGCTGTGACTCTAGCTTCTTTTGAAGAATCCCTTAAGATACTAAACTTTTGTTCCTTCAGCTAGCTATAGACCAAGCCTGAAATTTTAGATAGAGCAAGCCATGTCACAATACGGTTCGAGACTAATTGTGCCTATAGATGTGAAGAAAAAGCCATGGGAACAGAAACTCCCTCTTCACAACCGGTGGCACCCAGACATACCTCCGGTTGCTGAGGTTAAAGTAGGAGAGGCTTTTAGAGTAGAGATGGTGGACTTCAGTGGAGGAGGTATAACACAGGACTATACTGCAGAGGACATCAAGCATGCTGAACAATCTATTGTGAGTTCCTTGTTTAAGTTTTAATTTGATACAAAAATATTAGGAATATTTTCAATTTCTAGCTAGTTTCATCAAACTGCGTGCACAGTACTGATGCAACATGTCCTTTGTAAGTACCTAGCTTTATCTGTCTATGTTTGCAATTTGGGAGTTTCCTAACTGCAGAAAAAACAACAGATGATTAAAACTGTGGACACAACTTTTTGCAGATAGAAATTATTATACTTAGGCATCTTTTTGGTTAATGTTAAAAAACCAAGCATGATCTCAGGCTTCTCAGCCCAGACGCCTAGGGCCAGTAAAAGTATTTTATATATACATAAGGCGATTGTAGAGTAAATTCAAGAGTTTGAAGGGCATCTCAGTAAAAAAAAAAAAAAAAAAAGAGTTTGAAGGGCCATATATACTATAATTTTTGCCACGGCTAGTCAACTAAAAGCTTGTTATAGCATTCAAGCTTTTAGTATAAAAAAATTATGGGAGATCGGCTTCTAGAAATTGTGTGTATTTTGGCAGTGTCTAAATGCTATATTCTTTTGGGTTTTGTTAAGGAATGTCCTTAATCTATTTTGTTAATTGAACTATTTAAAAAAAAAAATTTGATACCATTTTTATGAAAAATATAAAAAAAAAATTGTCTGAAAAATCAGCTACGTCTTTATTATTTAAAAAGTTAACTCTTTCCTTTTTTTAATAATTTAAAAAGTTAACTCTTTCCTTTTTCTTTTTTTTTAATATCTTTTGTGGGATATTCCAGGACTAAATAGTAAATACCCTTAAACACCTTTTATTACGTATAAACTATAAATAAACTTGGACTTCTCTGCTTTTTTTTTTTTTTTTTTTGATAAGAGGACTTCTCTGTTTTTATTATATAATATAACTACCCTTCACATCTAAATTTTAAAAGATATTTAATAACTAATAAGATAAGAGTAGTGTAATTTACTAAACTATGAAACGCGTGAATAGACATGAATATTTTTCGGAAATGCTCATGTAGATACGGACTTCTTCTTTTTTTAGTTTCTTCAATTAACTTTTTTTTGTATATAGGGAAGGAAATATCTACCAAATCGTCGTGGCCCTATCCCCTTAAGATCTATCTCTGGAATCTGCCTCTTCTAAGTCCCTAATAATTTTCCTTGAGACCTTCGCTACTAGTATTCTTAAAAATCACCTCCCAAGTGCTTTGCAGTTGCGTGTTTTTCTTTTTCCATAATTGTTTATTTAATTCAACATTGACTAGAAATTAAAATTGTACATCTAACTGTTCTCTGAACTCTCTACTTTTTTTTTTTTTTTTAACATGAACTATGAGTCTTCACATTCAACATCTTTGGTGTATTAAAAACGAGTTTGAATCTAAAACACATGGGTAGAAAGTTTTTACATTTTTTTTTTTTTTTAAGTCCAAAAGGCACAAGGCAACCTAAAGAATTTCTCTGCATCTTTCTAGCAAAATCTATTTATTCAAAACCTACTTGTCATTGTTTATCCCCAGGGGCGGAGCCACATAGCTCCTTAGGGGCCATCCCCCCCTACCAAATTTAAAATTTCTCTCGTTGCATACATGACAAAATGATGTGGGCACGCTCAAAAATTATAACCAGCCTCCCATTTGTTCTTTAAAGTTGTACTAGTCTAACCGCTTAAAAAAATTTGTTCTGAAATAAAATAATATTTGGCCCCTTCAATCGTCCAAACACTTGTAATTAATCCAATGATCAATAACTACTCTCTCCAAATAGTATAAATGTCAACCCATTAACCTTTTCAAAACATAACTTCACTTTTCCCCCTCATTCTCACAGTCCAGAAAATTACAGCCTACAGGTGCTTTTGTTTGTTTTCCTCTATAATGATGCCAGCCCATTGTTTATTTCTTATCAACTCATCTCATTCCAATATTCTCAACACAAACAAACAAAACCATCAAAGTTTGTATTGGTGTTTAGATTTATAAGAATATGCTTTGTTTATTAAGGTTGTGTTCCTTTTTTTTTTCTATAGCTATATGATGGTATATTACTATATTATATTTATTTTCCAATTAGTATATCGTCAATTTTTTTTAAGTTTATTTTTTTGGGATTTGAAATTAGGTGCCAAATAATTCATTAAAAAAATTAAAATATAAGAAAATTTTAATAATACGAATAATGATGAGTTTATAATGCTTAAAATAATAGTAAAATTTTCAATAGATTTATGAATTATAATTATTATATCAACACGATGACTCGGCCCCAGCAAATATTCCTGACTACACTCCTGTTTATCCCTTTACATTATTTGTGGGGTTAGTTAAGTGACTAGCACACTTTCGTGGTTTCTTCCTACCACTACTACCACAAAATTTGAGGTGCTAGGTTAATCCCTAAAGTCTTGGTGTTTTTTTGTCCTTTCCATTAAGGCCTGACAAGCAGTAGGGGACCGTTTGGAAAAAAATTGTCACATTATAGATAAAATATTTATTTTGATTTAAAATAAAAGGGAAATATATTTGCAAAAGACCTTCCCTAGTCATCGGAGCCCCCTGACACGTCACCACTACGTGTACTAGCGATAGATCCCATGCATGGAAACCAACCAAATGATGACACCCAGTTAGCCCCATAAGTCAAAAAAAACAATAAATCCCAGATTAGCATCTGCTCTTGCTCTTCCACTTTTAATTCATCCATGGCTCCAACTCCAAGACTAGTGGTACCCATAGACTTGACAAAGAAGCCATGGGAGCAAAAATTTCCTCTTCACAACCGTTGGCATCCTCAACTACCCCATGTTGCAGAGGTGAAAGCTGGCGAGCTCTTTAGAGTGGAGATGACTGATTGGACTGGAGGTGCCATTAAAGATGATGATTCTGCAGTTGATGTAAAATCCATAGACCTCTCGACTGTAAGTATATGAACTTGATTTAACCTATTCACTGAGAGAAACTTAGGCCTGTTTGGTAGAGGTGTTAAACAATTCATTTTCAGTTTTTAAACAACATTACACACATTTTTACATACTTTTTTTTATCCATACGTATTTCAAAAAACTACAAACAACATTATTCAAACTTCTTTACCAAACAGATCCTTACTAACTCTGGAGGTGAATGTTGCCATCTACTTGATAGGAAGACACCACTTATTGACACTGACATATTGTCTGCTACTTGTACTAAAAATTTATTAGTCTAAAGTTTTGTCTATTATGTGTATACTTATGTTTTATTGTAACAAAAAATTTGTAAGGATTGAGTTTGAGCCACGGGCCGCTCCACTTGGAGCCCAGGGGTTCAAATGAACCCCCTGAAATGGCCCAAAATATATTATGTATAATATTTTTTTAATCTTGTTTTTGTTTTGACCTCCCTAAAAAAAATTTTGAATACCCTAATTCTAGATTTTTTTTTTTTTTTTAAGCCCAGCTAAAAGAAATTTAAATATGATCATCTTAACAATATCCTGGCATTTTTAAACACACAAAAAAAAAAAAAAAAAAAAAAAGAAAGAAAGAAAGAAAACAACTCAATAACAAACTAATTTAATCTAAAATCTGGAAAAAAAAAAAAAAATTGATAAGCCCAATAACAAAAGCAGAAATTTGTTAATCTTAAATCTTAGAAAAAACACATTTAGATCTTAAAAAATGTAAAATAAATCAATCAAATAAAATATTAATAGATGAATGATTGTTTGACTGTGTACATTAAAAGAGATGTAACTCATAGGATTGATAATGAAAATATTTTGTAACGATTTTAAAATATGAAATATCGTGTGGGTTTGGATTCAGCGTTTCCGCTGAATCCCGCGTCACTTTTTTTTTTTGCTTTCACGCGTTTAAGGGAGCAAAATTTACTGTTCATGAGACAATTTTTACTGTTCATGCACTGTAATAGCACTGTTCATACATTAAAAAATATTAAAAATAGGTCTCACGGTACTATTCACACATTTAAAAATTATTTTGCTACAGTGTTTTCAGTTTTTAATTTCAGCAACAATAAGTTCAATCCAAACGGACCCATCGTAGAAAGCAGTTGTAAAACTTTATGTATTTCAATTTTTGTTTTTTGTAATATCGATTTATTCAAGTTCTCTTTTATTTCAAATTTTGTATGTTTTATGTTTCTTATTGACCCCCTCAAAAAATAATCCTAGAGCCGCCACTAGTTTGAGCCTATGCTATTGGGCTAATATATCTCTAACATTATCCTATTGAGTAAAGATCGTTTTGAATAAGGTAATGATTATGGTCTCTTTGGTAACTGGCTCAGGTACATTACCTCAGTGGGCCAATTAGGGTTGTGGACGAGGAGGGGACACCGGCCAAGCCAGGTGATCTTCTGGTAGTTGAAATATTGAACTTGGGTCCTCTTCCTGGAGATGAATGGGGTTATACAGCAACATTTGACAGAGAAAATGGAGGTGGTTTTCTGACTGACCATTTTCCTTGTGCAACCAAAGCGATTTGGTACTTTGAAGGAATATATGCCTACTCTCCTCACATACCAGGTAAAGAGAAAATGAATAGAATGCATTTCATATTCATGCTGCTCACATATTATATGCATAGCAGGAGTACGATTTCCGGGCTTAACTCACCCTGGAATCATTGGAACTGCACCATCATTGGAACTGCTCAACATATGGAACGAAAGGGAGAGAGAGCTTGAAGAAAATGGGCTCCAAACGCTCAAACTATGTGAGGTTTTGCACTCACGACCATTAGCAAACCTACCAACAACCAGAGGCTGTGTCCTTGGAAAGGTGTGATACATTGAACAAAGAAAACATGAAAAAACCTTTGGTTATTGTAAACAGATGTTAGCCATGAGAGTTGAAACTGAAACAATCTCATATCAGCTGAAAGTAGTTATTTAATGTGTCATGATCATGTGTAGATTGAAAAGGGCACTACAGAATGGGAAAAGATTGCTAGGGAGGCTGCGAGAACAATTCCAGGAAGAGAAAATGGTGGAAATTGTGACATCAAAAATCTCAGTAGAGGTTCAAAGATATACCTTCCAGTATTTGTAGATGGAGCAAATTTCAGTACCGGTGACATGCACTTCTCTCAGGGGGATGGTGAAGTCTCATTCTGTGGGGCAATTGAGATGAGTGGTTTCCTAGAACTCAAGTACATTCTATCTCCCGTAACATTTCAAGTTCTACTTTAATTGGTATGAAGTTACAACATGTTCTTGTTCTCATGGTTTACTATATTCTTATACACAAGAAGAGAAACAGACATAAATTACTGGAGCATATAATGTTAAAATTCCTTACTTTAAGGAAATATAGTGAAAAAAATAAAAATAAAAAAGAGTTCTAGACTTCTACCACATAATGTAAGGTGTCCAACTTGCTAAAGAAACCTAGAATATTAATCCTAGTCCTATCTTATGTGTGGTCTTATACATTTTAATCAACTAGTTCTGTAGTTCCATAAAATATTTGATTTCTTGTCGCATTGAAGATTACTTCAATAGTGAGTACAAGAGGATGAACTGCAATTATCATTTTAGGCGTCAAGGAAAAAACATACTAGGCTTTAGAGATAATTTGGATATTTAAAAAGACTAGAAAGTATGCTGTCATAGTTAAACTCCATAATTACACGAACACAAATGGCTACTAATAGCCCAAAGAACTTAAAGCTGAGAAGATCAAACACAAGCTATGCTATTAATCTAGACCAATCTATCTAACAACTCTCTTGATAAAGTAGCAACCACTCACATAACTCTGTTCTCCCTCCTAAACGGCATCAGGTGTTATTTTGAAAAATAAGCAAGAACTTAAAGCTGAGAAGATTAAACACAAGTTATTCTATTAATCAAGACCAATCTATCTAACAACTCTCTTGATAAAGAAGCAACCACTCATATAACTCTGTTCTCCCTCCTAAATGGCATCGGGTGTTATTTTGAAAAATCAGCATGGGTATTTTTGTTAATTTATTATTTCTTTTAAAACCTAGAACATTGCTTAAATTTCAGATTTAGGGGGGCAAAAAATGCTTTTTAGCAAACTTACCGAACAGTTGACAAATTTTGCTTAAGAGCTTCAAGCCCCTAAAAGTCTTTTCCCCGCCTCTAAACGCAATGCCAGATGGGGGCCCTAGGCCTCTTAAGAACTAAGCCATCTACATCTAAGCATCCTCATACAAACCTCTTTGAAAGACCTAAAATACTCAATTTTGATGTCAACCACAATGCAAACATTAATGCCACTTGAATGCTTTTGCCCGTTATAAACCATTCTTAATAAAAAAAGATTCACGACAATATGATTAACTGTTCATAGCTTATCAGGGGTTATATCACTTGTTATCTTGTTATCAGGTGTGACATTATAAGGGGTGGAATGAAAGAATACCTTACACCAATGGGTCCCACTCCGCTTCATGTAAACCCAATCTTTGAGATAGGCCCTGTTGAGCCTAGATTCTCAGAATGGTTGGTATTTGAGGGCATCAGTGTTGATGAGAGTGGGAGGCAACACTACCTTGATGCAAGTGTTGCTTATAAGCGAGCAGTACTCAATGCCATCGACTACCTCTCCAAATTTGGGTACTCCAAAGAACAGGTTCATGTCTCTTTCTCCATTAAGTCACACAAGCACATGCACAAAGAGAAGCACCAAAATTCATACATATGGTAAATTTGGTTTGTATTAAATGATTGATCTAGAAGACAATATGGTGGCTAACAGGTCTATCTTCTGCTGTCATGCTGCCCATGTGAAGGAAGAATATCTGGAATAGTTGATTCCCCCAATGCTTGTGCTACCCTAGCAATCCCAACAGCTATCTTTGACCAGGTAGCAATTTCCGTCTAATTTTACAACACTCACAAATCAAAAGTTCATACCAACAGTTCTCCATCTTCAAATTACTTGCTTTATCAGATTGCTAATTGACTACCTATTAAATTGCCATATCTATGGTTCCAAAACTTCAATAACATTTTTGCCACAAAAGATAAGCAGGCTCTTTCTATGCACAGATTTAGGGTGTTGAAATGTGCTTCAAGAATAACAAGCTTTCATAAAAAAATCTAGTGATGGTTGTTGGAAATATCAAATATTGGATACTGAGTATATGTACATCAGCTTCTTTAAGAATGATAGTTCTCTGTGTGTAGGATATTCGTCCCAAAAACAAGAAGGTTCCAGTTGGGCCCCGGCTAGTGAGGAAACCAGATGTCCTAAAATGCACTTACGATGGAAATTTGCCGATCACAAAAAATCCAAGCACCTCAACATAAATCCTACAAGCCTTGATCTGCTAAGTCAAGGAAACACTGGGGGTCACAATTTCAATGCCAACTAGGCATTTATCCATATCTATTACCTGTAATAAGAAAGAATGGAGGTATTGTTCTCCTTCATTCAAAAATACTGTTCATCAGCACTGTCTTATTGTGTACCAGTTCTACCCTTATTAAGTTTATCACCATATTATTATACTTTGTGTATGTTCGTATACGTGTTCTTACAAATCAATAAGCATCTTATGTTATTAAAGCTTTCAGAGTGTTTTTCCTCTTATCAGTCATATCATAATCCTACATATACGAAGGGAAGTCCATTTTAATAAACTAAAATAACAGGTAATTATTTCAATTTTGCTAGTACAAAATCATATAATTATTATCATTTAGTCAAAATAATATGCTTTATCAAAATTGTTATATATATAAGTCTTCAAAATCATATATATCTTGGCACCACATCTCAAAACAGAAACTTTCCTCTTTAGCGGCTAAAAGTATCAACCAGATGAAATCATGAGGTCTAAAGTCTATGGAGAATTACAAACTATAATTAAAAGATGGATACCAACAATTTAATGCGCATGAAAAAGTAAAATAACTGCAGCCATAGCTCCAGGGCCCATTGGAAAAGTAGCACTTGATGAAATATTTCATTTAGCAACTCAACGTCAAATCATTTTCTCAAAATCCTTTGATTCATTAGCATCAATTAAACGGTAATATTAAAAGATGTACCCTCTAAAATTTCCAAAGCTGTGACTCTCCATGAGAAGGGTCAAAGTAAAGGGTGTCATGAATCATTTGTCACACTTGTCCAAAAACTTCACCCAAGATCTTAATAATTCTCACTAAAATATATATATAAGAAGAAAGCTACCATCGTGTAACGTACGCTCAATAATATATTGAGAGAGTTCGATGGTGTGGCAGAGATGAACATTGAACCCCAGAAGCCCAGAGCCAGAGGTCTAACTCCACACTCAGCACCTGAACAGAAAAGTCCCAGAAATAGAATGAAAGAGGAAATCTGGTGAAGTGCTGAGGAAGAATAAAATATATTCTAATTTCAATTGCGGGGGAGGGGGGGGGGGGGGGATTGTTTCATAAATTGCAGAAAATATGATGTAATGTCTTGAAGGTTTTCTCTCTGTCAGAGCCTTTTTCTATCAATGAAAAAAGATAAAAGAAAATAAAACAGATGCCATTGTTGCATATCAAACATTGTGTACACGATAAAAAAAAAACATGATACTTTTGTGCCAAGTAAAATATTACTAACTAAACTACTTGCAAATCAAACTTTTAAATTTATATATATATATATATATATATATATATATAGTTGTTAATACTTCTAGTGTTTAAAAAAAAAAAGTAATACTTCTAATGGTTGTTAAATGTTCAACTCATTTTTTCACAATTTGTTAGAAATTTTGACATATTTTAAGAATGATTTAATTTTATTTATTAACTCAAATTTCTCATTTCTATAAGACTTTACTATTTTAAAATTTGAGTAAGCAAATTAAAAATACCCTCCATACATGTACATAAGATGACACTAAAAATTGCACCGGACAAAATAGCATTACCTGCTTTCCTGATTTCATACTGATCAACTCCCTCATTTTCTCCACGGCATGTACAGAGCAAGCTCGTAGTTCAACCTCTTCCTCACTGCCTGGACCTATTTCACTATTGGCTTCAATAGTGCTGGCAAGGGTTGAACTATATCTTAGCACACCAAGCTGCCGCAGTACTGCTGGAACAATATAGTCCGCCATTATAGTGATTGAGCCAATGTCATTAAATTGCCCATATGCTTGGCCCTTAAATGCACCCCATAAATCTGCCACAAATATTTGAGCTCTTTTGTACAAGAATACCTGGTGGCCCTTGTACAGCGTGTGGTCTCGAAAGCCTAGAATAGTTTAATTTTTGGGAATCAAAAATTCAGTATACAAATTTACTTACAAAATAGACAAGCATCTCAAGACATAGCTGTACCCAACAGATTGAAAATTTATGACAAAAAAACACACACACACACAGAGAAAACAACAGCAACCAGGGGATACCAGGAAAGTGACGTGTAACAAGAGCTACAAGCTTTAGGGCTGATTTTCCACAGGACTTGACAAGATTGGATGCTTTGCCGTCAAAACTTTTTTCCAGTTCATAGCCAACCTGGGTCATCAAACTAACTGATATCAAACAACTTAATCTGCTGTTACGCTTGGGAATAGCTCATAACAAGAAGTAGATCTGGACAAATAAGAACTAAAAATCTAAGAAACTTGAAGACCTTTTTCTCAAGGAAGGTGAGAAATAAACAAAAAGGCAAGTATGATGATGATTAATTCAAAAAAAAATTATAAGTATGATGTAATTTACCTCATGAAGTAAACGAACTCTTTCGTCCTCCAATGGAAGTGGTCTAGGCCACTTCAATAGCTCACGTAATTGAGGACCTGGAAACATATATTGATCTCATTACTTTACTAACTAACAAAAGAGCATTTCATCTCTGAAAGAATATAGATTTCCATAGTCTCAAACATATAACTCCATAGAGAAATGTATCTCTAAAAAAGGAGTTTCGATTGTAAAAATTTAAGCATTGAACTCCTAATCCACAAATTCAAATTTAAATCTTGAAGGAACATTTTTTTAAGAAAGTGAAAGTTTTTGTTGTTGGAAGGTCAATTTAATCCAAATGACATTGAATTAAGGAAAATTTCAACTAAAAAAATAATTAATTAAGTAATCTACTTGTCGCCGTAATGAAATATGAGTAACAAACTAGCTTGTAACCCCATGCCCCATGCATATTATAATTTCTGCCTATGATGAATACTACTAATGATCGCTTAATATTTTTGTCAACTCTTGAAAAGGCCTTGTATGGTTATTATTTAGTATAGTATGCAAATTGTTCACTCTTGATTGTTTTATTTCCCGCGGGGAGAGGGGGGGGGGGGGGGGGGGGAGAATAGTTTGTTAACTTAATTTCTATTATTGTGATGCAACAAATTTATTTGATGTTTACTTATGACAATTGAATTATTATGAAAAAAAATTGAATATGAACAACCAGTTTTTAGAACATGATAAAATTTTCGTTGAAATTTATATTTGAACTAATAATTAGTTTTTGTAAGAAAATCTAGATTAGTTATAAATGGATTAGAAATGGTTTCAAATGGGATTTAGTAAAATGAGCTAGAAGTAATTTTAGATGGACTTAAAATAGTTTTACATAGATTAGAAGTATTACAGAATCAAGTGTTACATAAAAGTATAATAAATTCTAGTGTTACATGAAAGTATAATAAATTCTAGTGTTACATGAAAGTATAATAAATTCTAGTGTTACATGAAAGTATAATAAATTCTAATTTATTCTTTACATGTTTTTAAGTTTAGATTCATGAACTTACATGTAAAGACACTTGACACGAAATTAGGGATGGAATGACACTTGGCATAAAATTGAAACACAATCTAAACACACTTGGCATCAAATTAAAGTACAATTAGGACACTTGGCTCAAAATTGAAATGCAATTAGACTCTAATTTGAATTCTTGATTGAGCTTCCATTTTAATATATTATATAAGATTTTCATCAACCAACAATCAGGTCAATCTTCAATATATATTTGATATTCTTTAACTGAAGACATATCAGTCAATTCTGATGACGTGAAGTGTACTATTTTGAGGCTAGAAATTAAAGAACATGTAGATATCCTGGTAGTTTGCTCTTGTGAAATAGACTCACATTGCCAGCGTGAATCTTTTTTCTTCTTTTTAAGTCCCTGATCCTAGTTGTTTCAGTTCTTTCTTCTAATGACCGTATCAATTAATTAAATGAAAAAGGCACCCTCAACATATTTGTATGTTGTGAATGTGTAATTCAGTACATGTCAGCATGGACATAGAATGATAGAAGGTAAAACAAGAATAATACCAGTGTACTTTTGCAGGCGATCTGCATCAAATGCAGATTGGTCATTTTGTAGAACAGCCTTTAGCCCCGAGGCCAAATGATCATAATTGAGCTCCTTGTCTATAGGAATAAGCAAGAGGGCAAAAGATGTTAGCATGGTAAACCACACCTTTGCATGAGCAATAACCAGAAATATATAAGATGAGTTTATGAGATCCAATTTGACATTAGGATGAGCTGACTAGTGCAGGAAAACAAAAAATCATTAACTGGAATTTTTTTTTTGATAAGTAAAATCATTAACTGGAATGTTGCAAGCTACCGATAGCAATTAACCAAGACAAGAATGGAGGAGTTAAAAGTTACATTTGCTGGTTGCATTGTTTTAGCTTTATATTTTGTTTATCAATCAGAAGGTAGGAAGAAGTTCTCTGCTTCCACTACAAGCTGCTCTAGCTCAGAAAATTTGTATCAGTAGACCATTTCCTAAGAGATTTGACCACCAATGAATATATCCAAAGACAGGGGACATCATCAATTATGGTATAGTAGCTTGTTGAGTAACAACCCAGGCTCACTTTCTGTCTAGTTCTTTAATTTCTCATCACTTCTATTCTCTTGCAAATAGTGTTATTAATTCATTCATTCAAATGGTATTAATAATCAGCTCATTACACTGCATACACCATGATCTATTAACATAGCATTTCTACTCTATACCATGGTATTTCTGCTTGACTTATATGAGTCTACATTATGCCCAACAAACAAGTATTGACACGCATCAAGTGTTGAAGTCCATTAATAGGGACGAAGACTAATGTGTCCAATTTTCACAAAATAAAATAAACTAAATGCAAAACAAGAAGCAGGTCAGTCCAGCTATATGTAAGCATCTTCCTAGCCATGTATGTTTTGCATAATAGAAAACAATAAAACATTTTGAGCATCTCCAACATAAAGCACTGCTTTAGTTCTGTGAAACTTGCAATATCCTTCGAAAAAAATAATGCCCAACAAATATTGAGGACTGGGATACCATTTTACTCAAGGAATTTTTAACATCTTGTCAAGGTGGCCTTTGCAACAAATCTGGTAAACGGAAGACAAATGCAAAAAAACTTTTGAAGTAAAGAAAACAATTCAAAGACGGCTAAACATAGGGAAGTCAAAAAAAGATGCCGCAGCCAGACTTTTCAAATTAACTATTCATAATAGCTTGGAAAAAAAGACCAAGTCACCAAATTTTTTTTATAAAAAAATATGGTACAAAAAATATGCCAACAAAATAAATGGGTTAGGCTGTTGCAAAATGGTCCTTAAAAGCCAATTTGCAACGGTAAGTGGGCAAATCAATCTTGAAAACCATGATTACTAAACCTCAAGGGCCCGTTTGTTTTAGTTCTCATGAAACTTCAAAGTCTACAAATTTTATTTTTAAAAGAAAACAACAACACTTTGAGAAAAAGTAGCATTTAAAATTTTTTTTTAAAAAAAGGGCCAAAAACAAAGAAAGTAAACAATTAAAAGCAACAAGTTGAAAGAATTTCTTGGCCTTTGCTTTCCCATGGGAAAAAAGAAATAAATTGAAAACTGCCAAACGGGACCCAACTCACAAATCAATCCCAGGAGAGATTTATAATAATCAAAAAGTTAACCAAAAAATAAACCTTTATATAGTACCATTAACAAACATAAATAAACTTATCAAAAAAAAAAAAAAAAACATAATTTGAGCTGTAATAATTAATCACCATAAAAGACGAGGAAAAAAATATCAAACATACCAGGCCAAAAACAGAAATTCAAAGCGTCCAGAACAAACAGGTACTGAACAGTGAGAGGGCCATTATCAAAATAGTGAATCCCTTCGAAATCCCACTCCACTTTCGGGATTGGCCCAATATTGTCCACAACTTTCTCAATCCCTGCACAAATAACCAAAATTCCTCAGCCTCCAAATGCAGCATTGTTAATATCATTGTTACAGAACTTACACACAAGCAAAAACCAATTTTTTTAGCCATAAGCCTAAAAAACCTGCGGAGTCGACGACGACATGGGAGGAGTGGGTAGCGACCCAAGCTGAGCTTGCCCTAACATCGTCCATGGCGAACCTGAACCACACTGTGTGGAAGCTACGAGAAACTTTTGTTTTGAACCCTAAAAAAGAAAGAAGAGAGTATTTATATACAATGTTGGTGTGGTAGTTTTTTTTCCTAATTCGAAGTTTTCCCGCTTTTGTTGGTTTCTCACTTTCTTTTCTTTTCTTTTTCTTCTTTCTCTGCTCACTTTTTCCATATGGAAAAAAACTGTGTTTGTGAAACACGTTTGGGCCACGAATTTCCTATCAGCACTTATTAGCATTACCAGTCGGTAGAGCCTAGAGAGCCACTAGTCTCACGTGGGATTTGGAATTCTGATGGGCTCAGTTTTCCTCAAGTTTTGTTTCTTTCTTTTTCCCAAATGTTAGTAAAATATTTGGTTTGTACTTATCTGTGTGCTGCCGACCCTTCTTGAAGGAAGGGGTTTGTGCGTGTTTAAGGCTGCGTGACTCAGACCTGATTGTGATTGTGGGCCGTGGCGGATACACTGTTGTCAAATAGGAAACAATGGGTCCGGATTTGCTGTTTCAAGGCCGTTGGACCCGGTTTCAAGCTCTAAGTTCTATGGCCTCGATATGCAGATAAACACACCAACAACAACCAAAAAAAAAAAAATTTAAGTATTCTAACTTCTAAAGCACGTGCCAACTTAATCATGTTAGAAAAAATAAGTTGTTGTCTTTATCAACTAAAATTTAGATGTTTGTTGCTTATTTTGTTAAAATATTTATTGTTAATTTATTTAAAAAAATTGATAAGAACGAATACGTTGTTGTCTCTATCAATTGAAACTTAAATGTACGTTGTATGTTTAATTAAAACATTTATTGTTATTTTATCTAAAATGTATGTTGCATGTTTTGTTAAAACACTTATTGTTATTTTATCTAAAATGCATGTTGCGTGTTTTGTTAAAACACTTATTTACTGAAATTTAAATGCATGTTGCATGTTTTGTTAAAACACTTATTGACTTAAACTTAGATGCATGTAACATGTTTAGTTAAAACACTTATTGTTATTTTATTTAAAGAAATTTATAAGAATAAATAAGTTGTTGTCTTTATCTAAAAAATTGTTTTTATCCAAAATATTGTTGTAATTTGGTGAAGTCATTGACGCAATCATGTACCCGTTTGGATTGCGCGTCTGCGTTCAACGTTTTGGGTTTTTTTTTTTTTTTTTTCAGCGCATGAACAGTAAAATCACATGAATTTACTGTGCAGGAGACAAAAATCACTATTCACGCACTGTAGCATCACTGTTCACACATTTAAAAATATTAAAAATGGGTCCCACGGCACTATTCACACATTTAAAAATTATTTTGCTACAATGTTTTCAGTTTTCAGTTTTCAGTTTTCAGTTTCAGCAAAAATAAGTTCAATCCAAACGGACCCCATGACTTCTAAACCCAACTTTTATTATAGAAAAATGTTATATCCACGACATTTTCATAACAAATCCTAAGTAATAAGTTATTATTTGTTGTTATAGATGAGCAAAAAAGTAATTTAAGTTGTGAATTAAAATTTGAACCAATAACAACTTACCAAATGTGATTTGTTGTAAAAATATTATGGACGTAACACTTTTATTATATAGTATATGGTTTCTAATTAAGTTGTCATTTATTTCGAGAGTTTTTTAAAACCAAAAAAGTAAAAAAAAAAAAAAAAAAAAAAAAACAAATATAACACACCATGCAAAGACTATGATAAGAAGTAGAATTTATTGGTGCTGTGTATCACAAGGAGGGCAAGTTGGAAATTTTCGGTAACAAACTGACAATTCAAGGGCTATTGAATAGGGTAGAAAGTTGTAGTGGTCTGGGTGGTTTAATTTGGAAAATAGAGCTTCTATTAAATGATGGGATGGAAGATGTAGGTAACAAATAATTAGGTATGTCTTGATCGGAAGAATGGATAGAGAAAGTTGACAACGACAGATCGATGAGAGACGAAGGTGGGGGGGGGGGAGAAAGACAAGATTGTCATAAAAATTCCAGCGGGGTAGGGGGAAAAGAGGGGGAAGATAGATAAGGGAGACAATGTTGCAAACGAGGAAATGACAAGATTTAGAAGAGAAGGAAGTGAGGTTGTCAGTATTGTTTTTTTATTTGTCATCTTAGTTTACTAAGTTTATATTTGTTGTTACTGGTAATTCTTTCCTCCATATGTAACTCATATTAACTATTAAAAATTATTTTTTATATTAAAACTTAATAAATTTTATTTTAAATAATAACAAAACAACTAAAAACACAACAGTAAACATGAACCCATATTTTCTTGCAAAGAACACGACATTCAATAACACTCAAAAATATATATGCCCACTACAAATCCAACCAATTCTTGCACTCAACGTTTCAAGCCACTTATCACATAGCTAACATTAAAAGAAGTAGTAAATGTTTATCTAATCTCCAAAGAGAATAAGGGTGTGTCACTTTTTTGGAACTCAAGTTCTAAGCATTATGGGCCCGTGTGGCAACGTGATCAAACATAACTCTTTTAGGACTCGAGTTTCAAAAAGTGCTACATAAAATAAATTTGGTAGGATGCATTTCTTCTAAATTTTTCATAAAAATATGCTATTTGGCAAAAAAGGACGAGAATAACTATAGAAGAACATAGATGTGTTTTGTGTGAAGCTGAGGAAGATAATTTGATGCATCCTTTTATTGAATGCCCAATTGCAATAAATGTAGGGACCTACTCACCTTGGCATATAAGTTTTTTTGTTTGTTTTTTTTTTTTTTTTTTTTTTTTTTTTTTTTTGTTTCTTCTTATAATGAATTTCAATTTTATTATTGTTTGGGTTAGAATTGTGTTACATGCTAGAGAGAGATTGAAAATACCTAAAGAGGAAGCACAAATTTTTATATTATTTGCAATCATTTGTTATGATATAATATGGATGACTAGAAACTGTATCATAAGTTAAAGTGAAAGGGAAGTTCATGATCTTATGCTTTTAAGTAGACAAATTAATACAATATATATTGACCATATATTTATTTTGGGATTGTGCAAGGGAAGAAACCCCTAGAGGCATATCATGAGACCCTTTCACCCCCTTTTTTCATGAAAGTAAAACCTTTTTTTTTTTTGGATAAGTAAGAAAGATGTATATTCAAAAAAATACTTCATGCAAAGAAGCACAAAGCATATCAAAGATTACAAAAGAAGAGAAAATGCAACAAACAGAAAAAAGAAACTAATTACAAAGAAAAAGAGCTAAGAAATAAAGGGAGAGATTCATTAGATGTGAGTCCCCAAACTCTAGACCAATCAAAAAGGGAACTGGTAAAAAAATCAAGCAACTTGTCATCGGATCTATCTAAGTCCTCAAAAGTCTGCCGGTTGCATTCCTTTCAAATACACCACATCAAACACAATGGTGCTAAATTCTAACTGCTAGATGAATTCTTCCTCAACTAATTCCACCAACCAAAAAAGAAATCTGCAACTGATCTCAAGAGAACCCACAAAATCCCAAAAGTACCAAAGACAAAGCTCCACAAACGATGAGCCTTCCCACAATGTAGCAACAAATGATCCACTACCTCCCCACAACAACGACACATGATGCACCAGTCAACAAAATCAAATACCCTACTCTGCAAATTATCAGCCGTGAGAATCCTATCCCAGATTACTGTCCAAACGAAGAAAGAAACATGCCGGGGTGCCATAACCTTCCAAATACCTTTCTAGGGAAAAACAATGGAAGAAGAACCACGCAACTTATGATAAAAACGAGCGGATATTAAAATCTCCATTCTTCGTCAACTTCCTTCTCATATGGTCACCATCATCCTCTGAAGGTAAGTTGGTTGTCAAAAACCGAAAGAAATCATCCACCAACTCCACCTCTCAATCATTAGGACCCCTAATAAAATGAACATCCCAACTCTCATATCCCTTGCTCCTTGCCTTATCAAAAAAGAGTCAACATAGGCTGCTCTATTAGTAGCAATATTATATAAGACCAGAAAAGCCAAATGAAGAGGAAGATCCCCACATCACCGATCTATCCAAAATATCACTCTATTCCCTACCCCAACCTTAAACTGGATGTTTTTGCTAAAAGCTTCCCAACCCATCCAGATACTTCTCCATAAGCCACACCCATGAACACCCTTTCTCAACTTAGAAGTCCACCCCTCCCATTTTTCCCCAAATTTAGCAACTACAACCCTTCTCCAAAGTCAAGTCTCCTCCACCCTAAAACGCCAAAGCCATTTTCCTAGTAAGGCTTTATTGAAAGTGGTCAATTTCCTAATCCCTAAACCACCATAGGCAATAGACATACACACCTTATCCCAACCCAACAAATGTGTCTTGAAATCACCCCACAAAAAATCTCTTTGCAACTTCTCAATTTTGTTAGCCATATTAGTAGGAATGGTGAAAAGAGATTAAAAAAAATAAAAAATAAAATTTTAAGTGGGAAGGCTAGATAACGTACTCTTAAGCAGAGTCAACCTATCACTTGTCGACAAATACAGCTTCTTTCACCTTTCTAACTTCCGTTCAATTATTTTTCAATATAGGATTCCAAATAGAGGTGGCCTTATAAGACTACCCCAACGGCATACCAAGATAAGTCATTGGCAAAGACCTAACCCTACAACCCAAAATCTCTACCAAAGCATGCACATTATTCACCTCACTTATAGGAACCATCTCACTCTTAGACACATTAACTTTCAATCCTGTCACGGCCTGAAATAAAGAAGTAACAAACGAACATCTGCGTCACAAAATAGAACAGTATAAAAAATAGGTGTGAAACACTTTCCCCTCCACCCCTCTCACCATTTACCCTAAAGCCATGAAGTAAACCTGCCCCCTCCATTCTCTTCAACATCTTACTAAATACCTCCATCGTGACCAAAAATAACATTGGAGACAACGAATCCCTTTGTCTTAAACCCCTTGAACTACCAAAAAAATCAACTGGAGACCCATTGACCTACACAGAAAACTAAACTGTGGAGATGCAGGTATGAATCCATCTACACCATTTCTCCCCAAAACTCATTCTCTTCAACAAATATAAAAGAGCCTCCCAATTCACATGGTCATAAGCTTTCTCAATATCTAGCTTTTAAATATGGTTGTCAAAATCGCGATCTCGCATGATTTTACGATCCCACCTCACCAAAACGTTTAGGATCGCACTAGGATCGTAAAAATGGTAGGATCGTATGTAAGATCATATAGGATCGTAAGATCGTATGAGATCCTACCAAAACTTCAGTTTTTGGTTTTTTTTTTTTTTATGGGATAAATTTTTGGTTTTGATGAATCTTTAAGGGGTTTTTTTTTTTTTTCCTATGTTGTGATGATATGACTTTTTATTTTTTATCCATAAAATTATGTTAACATAAGCAAATGTTTTCTAGTTTCTAGTTCACTTGTAATCAAAATGAAGGAATGCTTCATCATTTCTAAATGAAGAATTTATATTGGTTTTGCTACATTTTAGGCTATAATGTTGTTAAATTTGTTTGATCAATGTACTAATATGTGTTCTAATATTACTAAAAAAAATTATATATAATTTTATTAATAAGCTTGTATTTGTATATTGATTGATTGATTTTTTTGAGCATGCTCTGTAATTGTTGCTGGGTGGTATAACTTGAATAGTTGAGTGTGAAGTTGTATCTAGATCTCTTTTGTAGCTCTAGTATACTAATAAACAATGTCTACATAGATGATGAAATAGATAATGATGATTAGGACGGTGGTTATAAGAACCCTAGAATGGGAATAATTAAAATGTTCACTTCACCTTAATATTAGTTTTGCTTTTGGATTTCATATTTTAGTTAGCTAGTTTCCATTTTGATAACTTATTTTAAATTTTAAACTTGGAACTTAGAATTTGGAAAATATTTCCATATGTGTTGATAAATATTTTGGTATTTGGTTGCTAATTACACATTTATTGAACTTTTTAGATACACTGGGTCAAAACTTAATTATATTTGTTTCATTAGTATAAACGTAGCGATATATGACATGCAAATTACATAATATGATGCAAATCTTTGTTTTTTATGATTAATTTAAAATTTACGTGATTATTCAACATAAAAAGTCATTATCAATATGTTTTTTTGCTTTAAATCTGAAAATATGTAGGATCTTACAATCCACAATCTGATCTTACGATCCACGATCCGATCCTACAATTCACGATCCCACCTACTTCCCAAGATCCTACGTAGGATCCCGATTTTGACAACCTTGCTTACAAATTACTCCTGGAATCTTCTTCCTCACTCGACTGTCAACACACTCATTGGTTATAAGAATTGAATCAGGGATTTGTCTACCTGCCACAAAAATTTTCTAAGATTCATATATCAACTGATCTAACACTGCTTTCAAATGATTTGCCAGAACCTTAGCCAAGATCTTATAAATACTTCCTACCAAACTAATAGGACTGAAATCTCGAATATTAGAGGCATCGTTCTTCTTAGGGATTAAGACAATAAAAGTAGCATTAAGAGATTTTTCAAACTTACAGTGTTGATAGAACTCTTCAAATACAGCTAAGACATGTACCACTCTCCAGCAATGATGGATAAAGGCCATAGAGAAGCCATCCAGACCTGGAGCTCTATCCCCTTCCAATTTTTTCATAACTGATAGAATCTCCTCCTTCTCAAACCTCATTTCCATCCAAACCTTCTCCATCCTCCCAATTTGATCAAACTCTAAACCTTCCACAAAAGGCCTCCACTCCTTTGTCTCTTGATACAAAGTTTTGTAAAATTGAATAACCTGAGTAGTCATTTCAGCTCCCTCCTCATAAATCACTCCATCCACTCCAAAAAAAACTAAGATGATTATACCTTTTGCTGGAATTAGTCACCTTATAGAAGAATTTAATATTATTATCACCCTCCTTGATACACAACATCCTCTATTTCTATCTCCATGAGATCTCCTCCAGAGAAAGAAGACGCTTCCCTTAAGACCTTACTGCATTTCTCTCATGGGTCTCCGCCTCAAAGAGTCCAAAAACTCCTTCCTTAGCATCTAATAAAGCTAAATCCCCTAATAATTCTTTCTTCTGACTACCAACATTGCTAAATTCCCTATGGTTCCATTGAACAATGTCTTCTTTTAGTGCCTTCAACTTTTTAGCAAACACATAACTAGGTGTACCATAGAAAAAATGACGATTCCACCATAAATAAACTCTATCGACAAACCCATCCGCCTTCAACCACATGTTTTCAAACTAAAAAGGACTATTCCCCCTCGTTATACCCTTTGCCTCCAAAAGAATTAGGAAATGGTTCGAAACAGGACGCGATAAGATCCACTAGATCATGTCCGGAAAGTGTTCCTCCCAATCATGTGAAACCAGAGCTCTATCTATTAAAGACATGGATAGGGGTGTACACGGCTCAGTTCGGTCGATTTGTTAGAGGCTTTTTGCACCACACCTATAGGGTGCGGTTTCACCCTATGCTTAACCGCACCTCACTTTTGGAAGATAAAAACCGATCTACACAAGGTGCGGTTAATCTTAGCGACTCAGTGCAGTTCATTCGGTTATATAGGTTGGATTTTTAAAAATTCCAATTCTAAGCTTTGAGCTTTTAGGCCTTTAAAAAATAACATGTTGAGTCCATTTTGACTTCTTTTTAACTAAGCCTTTCTTTATCAAGTTTCAACCACAAGAAGACAACTCCAAACCTGTCACCATACTCATAACATTCCAAATCAAATACACAATTATAGAGTATCAAGTCTCAACTATAATACAACTTAAATTCGACCTGTCAAATTAAACATGTATTTATTAAACAAATTAGCACATACTAATAAATCTAAACCTGTCACAAGCTTTTAGGCCTTTAAAAAATAACATTTTGAGCCCATTTTGACTTCTTTTTAACTAAGCCTTTCTTTATCAAGTTTCAACCACAAGAAGACAACTCCAAACCTGTCACCATACTCATAACATTCCAAATCAAATACACAATTATAGAGTATCAAGTCTCAACTATAATACAACTTAAATTCGACCTGTCAAATTAAACATGTATTTATTAAACAAATTAGCACATACTAATAAATCTAAACCTGTCACAACATTTCAAATCAAACACACAATTATAAAGTATCAAGTCTCAACCATAACAAGAGAATTCTAGCATGACAGCAACATTAACATTAATATTTCTATCATAGTAATCACATCAAATATATGCAGTAGCACAGCCCCAAGGAGGAGTAGTAGTGCAGCACTACAAAATAGTCAAGTAGTGCTTGAGAAGCACTATACAAATATAAATAATGGATGTTGGACCAGAATATACAATTGGTATACTACACAACTACATATTTTGTACAAAAAATGGAGGTAGTCTAGTCTACTAAGACTAATAGTGTGTTTGTTCAATGCTTGCATTGTCATGTGTGCATCTAGTAAACAAAAATAAAGCAGAGAGTAGCAAAGAAGCATTAAGCCAGCAATCAGCAGTAGCCCAAGCACCCAAACACTCCTAATTTGGTCCTCTCCATGATTAAGTCAGCAATTCAACCATAAAAAATTTCTGCAATCAACTAGCCAACAACTCCAACTCTAAGTCTTCATATACAAAAAACTCCATCCCTACAATGTCAATCCCCAAAAAATAATGATACGTAGAAAGTAGAAAGCAATACATGACAATTAACACCATTACAAATAGCAGCCAACAAACATAAGCAAATTACATAAAAATTTTAAGTTACCTTAGGTAGCTAAGTTCAAAAAACAACCCCACCTTCCAAATCAGTCTAGAACAGAATCTGTACCCACAGTGGGTTTTGGTGCAAGCTCTAAAAGGGGAAAAAAAAAAACAAATTGTATATAAATAATAACTCACAAATAAAAAAATAACAAAAAAAATACAAGAGAATTTATAAATAACAAAAGCAAAAAAAATTAGAAAATAACATAAACACATTACCGGATTCAAGTTCATAGTTTTTCACTTCATCCATTGCCTCTCGTAGGTTAATTGGTTCAGTTGAATCCTTGTACCTCAACCAATTTTGTGTACAAATCAAAATTTCAACAGTATTGGGAGACAACGAGCTACGAAAAGGATCCAAGACACGAACCCTTGTGCTAAATGCAGATTCTGATGCAACAGTAGAGATAGGAATTGCCAAAACATCCTGAGAAAGGATCCTAAATCTTGAAGAATTCACCCTCCACCAATCAAGAATATCAAAGCCTTCCGTCTCCGGATCTACACTAGCTTCTAGCAAGTATCGATCCAATTCAGATTTGAATTCTACACTATCCTTATCTACTAAGTGTTGTTTGTAAATGTTATTGTACCTCTTCCTCCTCTCTTCTGCACTACCAAAGCCACTTAGCATGGAGGACATGGCAGCAACATCACTACTACCAAACTCACTAGTCCCACTAGCACTAGCACCATATAGGGTTCCTATTGCTCCACTATAGTGCTTGTACAATCTATTCAAAACTTCCCTAACTCTCAATCCTAACTCATCAGCATTCTCCTTGTCATACCATTACTTAAACCAAAACTTCACATATTTCAATTTAAATCTAAGATCAACCACAATAACCATAAACAACATCGAATTTATCCTATCAACACTTCCCGAATACTTATCATACTTCAATTTCATTCTTTGTGCCATACCCTTTAACAAAGGATCACCCCTAACATTACACAATTGATTTAATTGGTCTTGAAGACTAACAAGCTCATGGAAATACACATTAGTAGTCACAAACAAGGAACTAGAAAATTTTAAAGTTGCCTCATAAAACATACCAATAAACTTTGTAAAAAGTTTTACATTTTCCCAATCTAAAAACCGAGGGGGATCGCTAGATGGATCCTCAAAATAACGAAGGAAATTCCCATCATCTTCCTCCATCCTTTCAAATGCAGTCACAAACTTTAGTGCACTTTCTAACATCAAGTAAGTTGAATTCCACCTAGTAGACATATCAAGGCACAACAAACTTTTGCTTTGAATTTTTTCTTTTTCAACACATGCCTTAAACTTCTCAAATCTATTAGGAGAGGATTTCACATACCTCACTACATTACGAACCTTAACAATTGACTCATTAATGTTCTTTAGCCCATCTTGCACAATTAAATTCAAAATATAAGCACAACAACGCATATGAAGGAACTCACAATCCAAGAGGCTATCCACCCTATCCTTTGTTTTCCTCCTAAGATATTCTATAGCCACATCATTTGAACTTGCATTATCAACAGTAATTGTAAAAATATGATCAATCCCCCATTGAAGTAAACAAGACTCAACTACCCTACCAATGGTCTCACCCTTATGATCAGGTACTAAGCAGAAATTCAAAATTTTTTTATGATAAACTCAATCAACATCAATATAATGTGCAATCAAACAAAGATAATTAAGGTTTTGGATTGAAGTCCAAGTATCAGTTGTCAAACACACCCTTTGACCAGCCATTAAAACCTTTCTCAAACTCTCATTCTCCCTAATGTAAAGTCTAAGATAATCCCTTGCAACAGTAACCCAAGAGGAAACTTCAAACCTAGGCTCTACCTCTGCCATAAAATCAATGAACCTGCCATGTTCAACAAACCTAAAAGATAGTTCATCAACAATTATCATCCTAGCCAAGGCCATCCTTAGTCTTTCCACACTAAACTTCCTCAACACCAGCTCATTACCACCCTCTCCCTCCCCCCTTTTTTTTTTACTTTGGTAACTCAAAGTGGTTTCGCCTTTATCACGCCTATAGCGGTACTTCTTACAACCAGATTTTATATAGGACCACATGACGGAGGTTCCATTTCTTTTTGGGTGACAATTATAACTCTTTTTACAATAGTTGCACTGTGACTTAGGGTAAAGGGGGTCACATCCCTCTATTTTAGAGAAATGGTCCCATAGCTTAGAAGACTATTTACCACCATTAATAGTAGCTTGTTGAGTTTCTGTTTGTGCTTGAGGGGGTGCAGCACCTGATGGTCGAATGAGAAATTGTGTATTTGGTTGATTAGCCTCAGCACATGAACTAGGAGTGGGCTCAGTAGAAGGGGTGGAAGAAGAAGCACAAGCAGCTATGATCTAATTACATCAATATAAATAACAATCTCATATACTTAGTAATTAAGGAATCAAGAACAAATAAATTATGCAAGCAACCTTTAACTTAAACACGCAGTCATACACTAATTTCAATAAAATATTAGTAAACAAAAACTATACAAGCAGCTTTCTCAGTGCTAAAATCACAACAACAAGATAATCAACTAAAATCACAATATATTAGCATGATATAATAAACTAAAATCACAATAGTATAATCAATCAATAGGATGATCAACAAATTAAATTTATAATCTTTGAACCCTAGAAACAAAATCAAACAACAAACAACATGAGTGAACCTTAAACAGTAAAATCAACAAATAAATTTACAATCTTTGAACCCTAGAAACAAAATCAAACAACAAACAATATGAGTGAACCTTAAAAAAAAATATTATATATATATATATATAACTAAAATCACAACAGTATGATTAATCAATAGGATGATCAAAAAATAAATTTGCAGTCTTTGAACCCTATAAATAAAACCAAACAGCAAACTGTTGGGATTATTGCCCTTAAATCCTATTGTATGATACTATGTATAATATTATTTATGACATTATGTATGACATGATATATGACTTAATATTGTGATTAATAAAGTTGTTTTATTATCATCTAAAATAATGGTAACATGAATATTCAGATATTATCATATAGTCCATGAGATGCATAGTATGTGATTTAGTCACAGAAGATATAAATTACAAATTCTTTGTAAACTCAGAATTTGGTTCGTAGTCGGTGATGAAATTGGGTATTTCATCTGCGAAGACTATAACATATCAACTAAGATGATTTATCTTGATCATGGAAGTGGTGACTTCTAGTTGATATGTTGATATGTTTTAAGAGTTAAGACATATTGAACTGGACCGCTGTGAGATTTATTATTCTCCTAACGACTGTCAAATGAATAATAAATCTCACGACTTCTATTTGCATGAACTCTTAATCCTGAGAGAATAATGGACTTTATCATGGAATGTAGGTTGCTTTGATATATCAGGAGTGAGATCTAAAGTAATAGTCAAAATTTCAGTATGTTGGGTAGCCACATTTAGTGTTGATGGAATATATATTCTCAAGATGGAATTCATAGTCTCTTAACGGAGATATAAAATATTCCCTTGAGATAAGTTTAATGGGTTTGTTATTCAGAGAATTAGGTCTAACCACTTTAGTAAGACTAAAGTATATATTTATGAAATTGGATTTCATAAATATATGCTGAATAACATTAAAGGATTAAACCGGGTACTCAAGGATTAAGATGTAGTAATTCACAAAGTGGCAGTCTACATTCATGACTTTGTATTACTACGAATATTTTATGAAAGGGTTGTATGTATAATGAAGTCTTGGGATATAATTTATTAGTAAGGCCTAGAGTACAATTATATTTATATAGTGGTATTAAATATAATTAATGGTAACTTTGGACTTGTCAAGAGTTGACAGAAAAGCCCAAGGCCCATTGAAACTAGTGTCTTATTTGTTCCCTTTTGGTCCCACTTCAAGTCACATACTAGAGCCCAATTGGAAAGGCCCAAAAGGCTAGCCCAATTAGATAGTCAGTTTTAAGGAAAGGAACATACAGAATTTAAATGGAATATATGAAAAGGTTTGTATGTGGTGTAAGACACAATTATCATTCTCCTTGAAACAAACTGATTGAGAGACCACACTTCTTGGACATAATTGGAATTGAAGTGAAGACTAAAAGTATTCTCAAGAACTTCTGATCTTCAGTTTTGAAATTCACCACACCAAGGTACACTCTCTTATTCTTGGATTCTGAAACTTACATAATACATGTTATAAATTGCGAATGAAGTAGATCCGTTTTTTTTTTTTTTTTTAATTTTTCCGCTGCGTACACTCATATTTCCATCACAAACAACACGAGTGAATCTTAAAAAAAAACACTAATACTAAAAGCAAAATCAAACACAAATATGAAAGTTCAACACAACATGGTGAACTGAAAACAAAATAAAAAATAATCCTTAAAAGAAAATCAAACAAAAAATAAAAAAAAAAATCAAAAATTGTGAACTCAAAACAAATATAAATAGTATGAGAAAATACCCAGGAACTGTTTAAGCCTTTGAGATTTATTCCTTTACTAGGCTGAAGCTGAATCTTTTAAATTACCCCTGAAATTACAAGAAAATAACCCAAAAAAAAAAAAAAATAGAATCAACAAGAAACATTTAGTGACCATAAATAAAACTAAAACAAAGTAAGGGTTAGGGTTACCAAAGATAGAACTACATAGTGGCAGAGCCATGGTGGAGTACGGAGATGAAAAGGAGATTGACTGTCTTAGGTATTAGGAATTTTGTGAGACCTTGAGAGGAAAGTCTTTCTTTGTGAGAGAGTGAGACTGAGAATCAGAGATGAGTCTTGAGACTTGAAAATGAGACTAAGAGCTTGCGTTCTTAAATAGTGGAAGGTTAGGTCAGAGCCTAAGATTGAGAATTTGAGAGGGAAAAACTACTATTTGTTCAGTGGGATTAGGGTATGGAAAAAAAAATGTGGTTGAGTGCAAAAAAGAAGAGAAAAATGGTTGGTGGGAGCCTGAAAATCTGAGATTGAGAGGGAAACACTACTAATTGTTCGGCGGGATTAGGGTTTGGAAGAAACATTATGTGGCTGAGAGTAAAAAAGAAGAGAAAAATGGTTAGGTGAGAGATTGAGATTGAAAGGGAAAAATTTGTTCAGGGTTTGGGAGAGAAATGAAGGTAGCTGTCTAGCTGATGACTGAGTTCTGAGTCTGAGAGGCGAGAGTGTGAGACTTAAGAGGAGCAGAAGTCTAAAGAGTAAAGAGGAGAAATGAGAACAGTTGAGTAGGAGACAACTCAAGAGAAAAGACGTGTGTGGCTGAGATCAAAAGAGAAAAAAATATCTTGCATAGTGACTAACTCCATCAGTGACTCAAACAATGACAGGCATCGTTTTTTTATTTTTTATTTTTATTTTTTAATATATTTTTTTTCAAAAAACGCAAGTACCATGACTGTAACCCACTAACCCATACGGCCATACAACCTTTTTTTTTTTAATATTTTTTTTCAAAAAATGCAAGTGGGAGACACTAGAGCTACTTAGACAAGACCACTCACACTATTCCTCCTGACACACACACGTTAACTTCCTTTTTTATTCAATTTTTTTTTTTGATAAGGAAGACCCTATTCATGGATGAACGTTAGGCCTCTTCTTATACATTTTAACATATATATAAAACGCTCAGGTCGGTTCAGTCTTCGTTTGTGTGCAAATCTTGGCGTTGATGGCCACACTGGTCCGACGTCGATACTGAAGATCTACCGCTGATCACCGTGCCGGAAACCTTTGGCGGAGCCCTGAGCAGGGCGGGGCAATGCAGTCAGACCGGTTTTGTCAGTGCCAGTATATTCTTGAACAGGCCTAGACATGGAAGGCTGGTCCATGCCACTAGACCAAGTATATCTCCCTCCCTCCCTCCAAAGGCAAATAAATCAAATTCAGATCCTCAATAAACTCCGAAAACTTTTCCATAGCCGGAGTTAGACGAGAACCACCCTTCTGTTCACTCGAAAAATGAACAAATGTTGAAATCCTCAATACAGCACAAAGGAATAGTCCAGTATTGTTGAATACCAACCAGCTCATCCCACATATGTCCCCTTACATTGTTATCATTAGGGCCGTAAACCTTTGTGCACACCTAAATAAAACTATCCTCCACACCTTACCACTGAACTGACACCGAAAAAGAACCCACTAGTACTTCCAACTTATCTAAAACCCTCCTAACATAATCAATGCCCCACCAGTCATCTGAACAACATTTAAAGCCACCCAATCCACATACGGACAGCTCCATAGACTGCTAACCATCTATCTATCCATGCAAGCAAGTTTTGTTTCTTGAAGGCATACTACATCACACTTCCATTCACATAACAAACTTCTCACTACCAGACGTTTCTGGGAGTCATTCAATCCTCTAACATTCCAAGAAATCATTTTCAACTTCATTAAGACTGTTACTTCCCCACTGCTATTTCTACCACACAACCAATCTACCTCCCATCACAATTAACCGAGAAAATTAAATTTCTCAATTCTCTATGCCCTTTACCTGTAGAAGTAGCTACTTTTCGATAAACAATTGCTTTCTTCTGCAACAGATTATCATTCTCCATATACCTTTCTAGCCTTTGAAGATAAGCAATGTACGACCTCTCATGGCGACTTACTGGGAGCCCAACCAATTTACTAAACCTTAAGATTTTGTGCTTCACCCAATTTGAAATGTCCAACATGCTACCAAGACCCACAACCTCATTGTGTACTTTCACCGACAAAGCCAATCCCGAGGGAACAATAGTAAGTAGAGGATTACATTATGAGATATCCTTCTCACCCAAACCCTGTTCTGAACTAGCCCCTTCCTCTTCCATCAAAACACACATCCCAGATAGGCCATAATCTATCGTCGATGGAATCAATGCTAGATTAGGTTGATCGAATTCAAAACCATTCATTGACCTTGTACACACTGTCATCCATCCCTTGAATCAAACTCACATAGCTCTTACTACCAACTTCAACCCCACCCGTAACTCCAAATTCACCAACCCAGCTTGCAAAAGTCTCCGAAGAAGATCGCCCAAGAAAATACCCTTGGAAATGTGCGAAATTACCTTCTTAGGCGATCCCAGAGCCACTGCGGACCCATCAAAGTTAAGCCCATTGAAATTTACCTCTATCGGAGTCTCCCTTTGCCGATCTAGCATCGCCACCTTGGCTACCTTGGCCAGCGAGTGTACCGATGAAGCTGGAAAGGTCACCGTTGTTGCTGAGGAGAAGGCTCGAGGGCTTAAGCTGCCCTTAGAAGAATTTTCACCCACTTCGTATGCACTTGGGCCTAAGAAACTTGTCTTGGATGGATTAGTAAAGCCCAAACAAGGCTGGTTTGGTCCTAGGACCATCGAGTTAGGCATTTGAGTAAAGCCCAAGGGTTGGGTCACTGTGGGTTTTGGGCTTATGCCCACATTGGGCTTATTATAGTTATTTTGACTTGTCACCTGTGGAACCCATTTGAAACACTTAGGTCCACCTTTATTATAATCCCATGAAACCCTCCTCTTTCCTTTCTCACCCACCACCACAGTCAAACCTTTCCCTCTCTGGCATGCATTCCTAAAATCACTCTCAAAGCCATAATCAGATTCTTTTGAATTTGAATCGAAGCTTAAAGGAAATCTTTTAATATTTCCCATCGGTATTGTCTTTCCTAAATTAATACTTGCATTAGTGCTCCAAGATTTCACAAATCCTCCACCTACTGCTATCGGGCATGGCTTGTCCACCGGTACACCATTCACTGTCACCTTTGCATGTTCTTGATCCAGCACCACTATCCTTTTCATACCTAACTGCGTCTTCCCCTTATCTGTAATACTCTGAATGCTCTTTAGCCTTAACTTGTATGTGATGACCTTGCACCATTTTAGCAAAAGATCTAGAGATTTGAATCTCTGAATTACACGTATGTGGCTGAGCAACAAATTTCGAATGACCTGAATAGCCATCAGCAAATTGGTTCGAATCCAACATCTTTCTTAATTCAAGTCTGAAAGTCCTCCAACCATTTTTTGATCTGCCTACAAGGATAAGGATTGACCTTCTAGACCCACCAACTTTGAGTCCCCTCCCCTCCCCTCCCCCCCCCCCCCCCCCCAAATAAGTAATTTGTGTGAGGATCCCAAGTGATGCTGGAATTGAGCCATTAAAATTGTTGCCTGATAGAATTCGAACAGTCATTTAAGTAAGGCTTCCAAGCAAAGTTGGAATTGACCTAGTAAATTTGCAATATTCGAGATTCAAATGCTTCAAGGACTTTAGATTGCCAATAGAATCAGGTAATTCTCCTAAAAAGCTTATCCAATAGAGATCTAAGAATTTCAGGGAATTACTGTTGTTGCAATTATAGTTTGGAAGAGAACCTTTAAGATTGAAATTATACCCTAGATCAAGGGTTTGTATACTTGGAAGGCAGATGATGTTATTTTTGAGTTTTCCCCGCAAGTCACAGTCATGGAGACTAAGAGGAGGTTTGGATATGCGTTGCGTTTGAGCGTTTGTGTTTCCTGTGTTTTTTTTTTTTTCTTCTTGCTGCAGCACTCATTTTAGGGGACAACGGCAACTGTTCATGAACAGTAGCCGCAACTTTTGATTATTTTAACCCACAAATCTCACTTTTCATCAACTTTTTCATTAAAAATGGGTCTCATGGTACTATTCACACATTTAAAAATTATTTTGCTACAGTGTTTTTAGTTTTCAGTTTTCAGTTTCAGTAAAATAAGTTCCATCCAAACTGACCCTAAGAGTTGTCAAAGAGGAGGATAGATTTGTCAAAGAATTAGGTTTGATTAAGGACATGTTTGTGCCATCCAAAAGAAGTTCTCCTAACAAAGTTAGGTTATTAACGACTCTTTTCCAAACTAGTGTTTTGATTAATAGATCATTGTAAGAGAGATCGAGTGAAACAAGCGAAGACAACTGGGAGATTTCATATGCGATTTTGCCAGAAAAAAGGAATAAGAAAGGTTAAGATGAGTCAACGTCTTAAAGTTGCCAAACTCAGATGAAATTATGGAGTAATTGAAGTTATTACCTACAAGATTCAAGGACTTGAGATGGTGAAGAAGGAAGAGGGAATTGTTGGAAGGAATGGAGCTAGAAAGCCAACTGCAACTAAGGTCAAGACCAAGAACATGGAGTGTGGTATTGTCACACTCGACACCATCCCAACTACAACAATCCTTATCCTTCTTCCAAGAGACTGTCTTTGGATACGAATTATCACACATGAAAATTTGATCTATAATCATAAGAATGAATAGGTAAAACAGATGCATGAAGAGAAGGAGAAGCGAAACTGTGAAGAGACAGAGAGTTACTAAATTGGAGTATAGTAGAGCATGGTGAGTTTGAAGACAAGGAAGAAGAAAAAGAGAATGGAGAATGGAAGAGCAAGGAAAGTAGACAGAAATATTGATACTTCCAACTTAAACTTAAACTTAAACAATCCAATTGATGATAATAACTTTGAGTTTAGTTAGCAATAAAAAATGGCCAAAAGAGTTGGCGCTTCGTTGGAGGGTATAAGCAACATCACCATCTTTAATTGTGAAGAACTGTTTGGAACTAATCCCAATGACAATGTGTTCAATATTCTTCATCGGCCATTGTGTCACACTCTTACCCTTAAAAATTGATTTCATAAAATATTTGCCCCGTTCAAAAATCCATAACGAAAAATAACATCTCCCTTCTTCTATTACCAAATGAAAAAGATTTGAATTCAATGAAAAAACTACGAAAACCACTCATAGCTGATCAGAATAGAAGAAAAGAACAAAATATCTGGCGAATTTGAGGTAGTCGGGCCTTCTAGGGGGGGGGGGGGGGGTACCGCTATCTATTAGCTCCAACCTATTGATAGCCCTAATGTCAACTTATGATCTTTTGAAAGTAAAACTTCAAGCCATCAATAAGGAGCATGCTTAACAATGGTGGATATAAATCATAAAAAAAAGTGATATTCTTTGCTTGGGCATAATTGATATAGGATCAAGACCCTTTAAAAGTAAAAAATAAGTTGGCCCGCTTAATGGTAGCAAAGTCATCAAAGTTGAGGTACAAACGTGTTATTTGCAAAAGGCAGAAGCCCTGAAATTAAAAAGTTGTTCTCCTTCGCTTTAGAAATCATGCTTTGATCCTCATTGCACCATAGATAGACAATTGTTTGATGAAACTGAGTTGATTTTGAATTCCTGCACTTATTGGACTTCTATGGAAACTAATTTTGTTACCCACAATTTAGTAAAGGGATCCTTGTGCAGGAGGGGGGGGGGGGGGGGGGGGGGAATCCCATCTCATCTTACCTGAATTTTGCATTGTTGTGTGCCACTGAAATTACTATTTTTACCGTCAAGTAATAATTTATTACATAAAATTTGTTATAAAAACTATTTTATAATATTTTTTACAAGTTAATGATGTTGTGAGTGATTATTAGTAAGTGAAAAAATGATATTAGTTGTGAGTTTCGATGAGAAATAGTAAAAGTTGCCCACATTAACAATTTGTAAAAATGTTGTAAAATAGTTTGTGATATTTCCCTTCTCTCTTTATTCCAATTTCATGCTTATCAAGGAAAAAAAAAAGAAGGAAAACATAAAAACTATAAATAACAACTATGATTTATTACAGCTAGACACAAAAGAAAAAACAGGAAAGAAGAAAATAATAGAAAATAAAAATAAAAAAAGCATAAAAAAAAGAAAAAAAGAAAAAGAAAAAGGAAAAGAAGGAAAAGAAAAGAAAGGAGGGTACCGTATGAGAGAGTCCTTTTTTGTATTCGCAAAGATTTGATGGCCATAAGGCCCCTTCAATTCACACTCTCCCACCATCACCACCCCCTTCCTCTTCCTCTTCCTCTCGCCAGAAACCTATTCTCACTCTTTCTCTCATCACGGCCACCTCTCTCTCATCAATCTCCACCGTCCTCCACCCTCCCCATCCTCCGCCGCATCGCCTCTTCAGCGACACCGATCTCTCGCCCTCAGAAACACCACCACAACCGCCAACAACAATATCAGCTAACTTCGCCCCGCAGCCTGCGACCGTTGCCTACACCGGAAACCCTGGCGCAGAAAATCGGCAAATCCATCCGCCGCCCTGGCGCCCCTTCCAAGGCTAGGGTTTATGCCGATATCAACGTGATTCGCCCCAAAGACTACTGGGACTACGAGTCCCTCACCGTCCAATGGGGGTACTCTTCCTCTTCCTCCTCATCTTCAAGTTTCCTATCTATCTATTTTTGCGTATATATGTGTATCTTTGCGTTGCGTTATGCTCTGTTTGGATGAAAATTTGTTGTAACAGCGTTACGAGGTGGAATTTGTATATCTAAATTATGGAAATGCAAAATAGGAATTTGGAATTTATATTAGGTTTAAATTGCTGAATTAACGAGCAGCTAGGGTTTGTTTTTAGGTGTTTATGTGGGTATGATTGATTGTACAGGGAGCAGGATGATTATGAGGTGGTGAGGAAGGTTGGGAGAGGGAAATACAGTGAGGTATTCGAGGGTGTTCACTGCACCGATAACGAGAAATGTGTAATTAAGATTCTCAAACCGGTGAAAAAGAAGAAGGTGAGTCTCTGCATCGTCATTGGCTTCTAATGTATATGGTTCATAGTTGTGAAAGCATGCCTCTTGTTGTATGAGTTTCCATAATCTCAATGCTTATAGTTTATGTTATCCTGACTTTCATCAGTTTATCCCATTTCAAAGCTAATGCAATTGTAATCGTGCTTGATTTGTTGTAGTTGTTTGTAAACTGCGTTCCTTTGCACGAATTATTTTCTAACAATGGTTCATGAAGTATAATGTACTTACATAAAAAATAAAAAAAAAGACCAATAGCAAAGAAAAAAAATACTTTTTTTTTTGTTCTTATAAGTAACAAAGAAAAGGCGGTCCACAGAAAAAAAAAAAACTAACCTTTGATGACACCTTTGGCTTCCATAAAGCCTTCCAAGGGAAAGAAGAATGGGTAGTGGAGAATGCTGCATAACTATTATACTTTTTAATATAGCTTACTAAGAAAGGCCACAACCCCTCCCTCATCCTATCATGCCTCCTCTTTCCCACCCCCTTCCCCCACCCCTCCCTCATCCTATCCACCCTCCTCCACCTCATCTTCACCCCCTCCCTCAACCATCACCATCTTTTTTTCCTTTTTTGCCGCCCTTCCATATTCCTCCTCTCCCCCCCCCCCCCCCCTCATGCTTCCCTCCACTGTTTGGGATTTTCCCATATCCCTATCCCCTCCTCCATCTTTGCCTTCCCCATCCCCACCACTTCAGGGGTCTAACCATGTTTTGCCTAAATTGCCTAATCTTGCACCTACACCTTCAGCCATACGTTATCCCCACCATTGAAACTTCTCAAAATATCCCTCCTATACCTCAATCCTCGGACCATGGGGGCAGTAAGAGGTCATTTCGTATTGATGCCAAACTTTTTTCTTTCTCTTTTGATGGGGGACGGTCTGATTCGTATGCTATACATGAGACACGTTGAGATGTTAAGAGCTCTATTTGGGTTGGACATGGGTATGGAGTGGATCCTTACTTGTCTAGCTGATATACGAGATTGGGTGCTTGGTCGAGCTGTACTCTGTAAGAGATTTAGGGAAAACGGGAAGTTGTTAGAATTTTGTGGGAGATCTAACAAAGCTAGTCTTTTTGTAGTTATTGCGGTATATTTTGGAGGGTCTAGGAGATGTTGTATTATGATACCAGCAAGCTCCAATCATGCAGGTTGGTCTTTGTTTCAGAGAGAGATAAGGAATTTTCTCTCTGGTGCTAAACTGGTTTCTATGGCTGAAGTATCCTCCATAAATGGTGGTGGAGGTGGTCAGTTTTCTGGTGGTGGCCGGAGTGGGAAACTTATGTCTGTTTTTGGTAATCAGCAGAAAACTAGGAATTTTGAAAAATTTGAAACAAATTTGGGGCAGAATGCGACTCTTGGAGATCCTAAAGAAAATGTTTTAGTTATAAATGGCAATGTTTCAGTCAGAAATGGTAGACCCACGCGGGCATTTAATTTTAAGTTGACTCCTGCTGTTTTGGCCTTGAGAGTGTGCAAGCCTGAAGGTGGGAGACGTATTGTTACCTGTCTGGGTGCTAAGGATTTCAGTTGGCCCAAGGATTTGAGTGATGGGCTAGTAGTTTCAAAACAAGCTGGTGGGCTTGTTAAAGCCCAACCCGTGGCTAAAGTATCTTCACTAAGTGAGGGTACTTTGGTCAAACCCAAGTCTCTAAAAGGAATTTCTGTTGGTCAGTCTATGTGGGTAGTAGGCGAGAGCTCGAGAGGATTAACGAGGAGAGGTTTTGGGTCGCCGGTGACAGCAGCGGTGCTGGAAGCTGATGTTTGTACTTCTGCCCTCAACGGCGACCCTATTCAAGTCTCCTCGGTGGTATCACACCACTCCGATGTAGTGGCTAGTGCGACGGAGGTCTCCATTCTTTGGTTTATCGGTGAGGAGGTGACCAATCGGAGGAAAAGGGACGAGACCCATACTCCAATAGCTGGTGATTTGAGTGTAGGGACGACGATGAGGCCGATGGGACCTGGGTTTGATGTTTCTTTTGATCATCGGCATTAGGGTACGGCTCAAAACCATCTTTCTCCTCTGTCGGGTCTGGGTAGCAAGAAGGGTCTCGGTTTTGGAGATAGAGATATCTCCACGGTGGTATCAGGGGAGAAGGGAGAAAAATGGAGCAATCCTATTGCTGAGCCGGTGTCGCCGAGCTACTTGGATGGGGTTGAGCTGGTACAGGAAGGGTCTGGGCATCTCCTGCTTTAGTGGAAGCATAGTGAAGTTAATCCTAGAGGTTTTTTTCACGGAGAGGAAGAGAGTGGATTTTTGGAGTGCTCACCTCTATCTAAATGGGATCCCAATGAACATAAGGAGTTGGAGGTGATCCAGGTAGTTGATGAGGGTGAGGTTCGGGGGACAGCGGTGAAAAATTTGAAATGGGTATGTAGCCTGATGAAAAATTTCTGTAGAATTGTGGGTTTTCCTATTGTTAAGCACGAAGATCAATGTCTGGCTTTGTTTTGTCTTCTTAAACAAGACTGTATTGAAGTTGTAAGTGTTGGGTCTTCTAAAGGAATTGTGAACTCAAAGCAGAAAGGGCTTAGGGAACTTAAAGGTTTGTTTTCTTCTATTAATTATGATGGGGTAGCATCTAAGGGGAGGAACAGAGATTTCTCAGAAGGTACCTGGGTGATTACCAGTTTTAAATGAGTTTATGACTGCTATCTTGGAATATTAGGGGATTAAACAATCCTCAGAAGCGAGAGGTATGTAAAAATCTTCTCAAGGAGTGGAAGTGTGATTTAGTTTGCTTTCAAGAAACTAAGTTGTCTTTCTTAAACTCTTCCGTTGTTTGAAGCCTTTGGGGTAGTCCGTTCTTAGATTGGGTTGCTCTAGATGCAGTCAATACTGCAGGGGGGTGTTACTGGTTTGGGACAATAGAGTTTTTGAAAAAGTTGATTGTGCAGTTGGTCTGTTTTATGTTAATGTTTTACTGAAGGGGATTGTAGATGATTTTGTATGGGCTTGTTCAGGAGTATATGGGCCTAATGATGATAGTCAGCGGGGTGCTCTGTGGGAGGAGCTTACAAGGATGCACTCTAGGTGGAATACGGCATGGTATGTTTTCGGGGATTTCAATACCATTTGATATCTGAGTGAGAGATTTGGTTGTGAGGCTTTTAGTCCAACTATGTTTGCTTTTTCAGACTTCATTGAGGCTAATCACCTTGTGGACTTACCTCTTGAAGGGGCTTCGTTTACTTGGTTTAGAGATTCGGGGACAGATTGTATGTCAAGAATTGATAGAACCTTGGCATCGGTGGAGTGGGTAGATCACTTTGGAAACGTGTCTCAAAGGGTACTCCCTTGTGTAGTTTCTGATTATTGCCCACTTTTGGTGGTGGTTGGTAGTGTTAATAAAGGTTGGAGTGCCTTTAAGTTTGAGAATATGTGGTTGAAAGAAGAGGGTTTTGTAGAGAGGGTTCGGCAATGGTGGAATGGGTATTGCTTTTTGGGTTCTCCAAGCTTTATTCTGGCTCGTAAATTAAAAGCTCTTAAAGCAGACTTGAAAAAGTGGAATAAGGAGGAATTTGGGGATCTAGTCTTTAGGAAGAAATGTCTTTTATCTGAATTGTTGGGTTTGGATGCTAGGGAGGACTTGTTAGGTCTTTCACAGGAAGATCAAACTTGTCGTATTCAGATTAAAGGTGAGATTGCACATCTTGCCTCTTTGGAGGAGATTTCTTGGAGACAAAAGTCTCGGATATTATTTGTTAAGGAGGGGGACAATAATATTCGTTTTTTTCATTGGGTAGCAAACTCCCATAGAAGAACTAACCATATTCAGGGAATAGAGGTGGATGGTGTTCTCTATGAGGATGAGGAAGAGGTGCGGTCTAAGGTGGTCCATTTTTATCAGAGTTTGTACACTGAGTTAGATACTTGGTGCCCTTCTATGGATGGTTTAGAGTTTGCTAGAATTGAGGAGGATGAGCGGCTTGAATTAGAGAGGGATTTTTCTAAGGAGGAAGTGGGTAAGGTTCTTCAAGAGATGGAGGGTGATAAAGTCCCAGGTCTTGACGGTTTCACTATGGCATTTTTTCAAAAATGCTGGAGTGTAGTGGAAAAAGATGTCATGGCCTTTTTCGATCATTTCCATAGGAGCTCAGAGTTTGAACGGTCTCTGAATGCTTCTTTTCTATCTCTGATTCCCAAGAAAAATAATGCATTGAATCTCAAAGATTTTAGGCCTATAAGCTCAGTGGGTAGTGTGTATAAGCTATTGTCTAAGGTTTTGGCAAACAGATTGAGGCGGGTGCTGGATAAACTTATTTCGGAGTCACAGGATTCTTTTGTTGGTGGTAGACAGATTTTGGATTCAGTGATTATTGCTAATGAATGTTTAGACAGTAGACTGAAGTGTCGTATTCCGGGGGTGGTGTGTAAGTTAGACATTGAGAAAGCATATGATCATGTGAATTGGGACACTTTGTTTTATCTGTTGGAGAGAATGGGCTTTGGGGGTAGATGGAGGAGATGGCTAAAGACTTGTGTCACTACCGTTCGCTTCTCAGTTGTGGTTAATGGCTGTTGGTTTCTTTGGTAGCTTTAGAGGTCTTAGACAAGGAGATCTTTTGTCTCCCCTTCTCTTTCTTTTGATCATGGAGGTTTTAAGTTGTATCCTGAAGAAAACTGAGGAAGGTAGTTTCATTCAGGGTTTTCATGTGGGTCCTATTAATTCTACTGGTAACCGTATTTCTCACCTATTATTTGCTGATGATACCATTCTTTTCTGTGATGCTTCTAGAGAGCAAATTCTCTTTATTAGGCTGGTTTTGACTTGTTTTCAAGCTTTCACTGGTTTGAAGGTGAATGTGGGGAAAAGTGAAATTGTCCCTATTGGGGAGGTGAGTAACATTCAGTCTTTGGCTAATATTCTTCAATGCAGGGTGGACAGTTTGCCTATGATTTACTTGGGTATGCCATTGGGAACTTTGTATAAAACAGCCTCTATTTGGAATCCGATCCTGGAGAGGATGGAAAAGAAGCTTTCAGGCTGGAAGCGGCTTTATTTGTCAAAGGGTGGTAGACTCACCTTGCTGAAAAGTACCCTTTCAAGCCTTCCGACTTATTACCTTTCCCTTTTTACTATCCCTAAAGCTGTGGTGACTAGATTGGAACTCATTCAGAGGAACTTCTTGTAGGGTTCGTCAGTTGAGTGTTTCAAATATCCTTTGGTGGCTTGGGAAAAGGTTTGCTTACCGCGTGAGTTGGGTGGTTTGGGAATTCGGAATTTGGCGTCTTTTAATCAGGCCCTATTAGGGAAATGGCTTTGGAGGTATGCCCATGAAACCACTCTTCTATGGCGAAGGGTCATAGCCATGAAATATGGGGACGGTAAAGGGGGTTGGTTCACTAGAGCTTGTAGAAGGGCTCATGGTTGTGGGTTATGGCGGAGTATTAGTGAAGGGTGGGAAACTTTCACTTAGCACTTCTCTTTTGTGGTGGGGAACGGTTCTCGTATTCTTTTTTGGCATGACAAGTGGTCTGGAGATGTTCCTCTTAAAATTCTTTGTTCTCAGTTTTTTTTGTGTTCAACCAATAAGGAGGCTTGTATTTCTGAAGTGTAAAGCCCTCCAGTGGGTGATAATGACAGAGTGTGGAGTCTAAGATTTTATAGGGAATTCAATGATTAGGAGTTAGCGGCTTCCTACTCCCTACTTCATTTCATCCAAACCCAAATTCCTAGGGGCGGAGGGTGTGACAGGCTTTGTTGGGATCTGAATGGAAGTGGGAAGTTTGATATTCGGTCTTTTTGTCATAAGATTCGAAACGCAGTTCCTTCCATGTTCCCTTGGAAGGGCATTTGGAAAGTTAAGGTTCCTAAAATGGTGGCTTTTTTTATGTGGATAGCAGCTCATGGTCAGATTCTAACCTTGGATAACCTTATGCTTCATGGTCGCCCTTTGGCAAATTGTTGTTGTATGTGCTGTTGTAATGCGGAATATATGGATCACCTGTTACTTTTTTGTCCGATAGCTCATTCTTTGTGGATGTATATGCTTCGGTTGTTTGGGATCGATTGGGTCATGCCAGGTTTAGTTGTGGACTTATTATTTTGTTGGTATCATTGGCTTGGGAAGCATAGTTCTGATATTTGGAATTTGGTTTCAGACTGTCTAATGTGGACTATTTGGGCTGAACGGAATCGGCGGTTTTTTGAGGATGAGGGGAAAACTGTGGTTCAGTTATTAGAGTTATGCCAATGGACCCTCTTTGATTGGGCTTGATGTTGGGGTTTCTCGGATTGTTCTACCCTTATGGGTTTTCTTTCGTCTATTAGAATAGATTAGGGGCTGCTTCTGTCTTTTTGTTCCTTATTTTCCTTTGTTCACTACTGTGAACTTTTTGTATTTTTCTGGCTATCCTTTTATTAATAATATTCTCTTCTTACTTATCAAAAAAAAAAAAGTAACAAAGAAAAAAAAACTTAAGAACTTCTAAAGCCGAATAGAGAAAGGACTCAAAATGCAAAGTAAGACTCGTGGGTCTTTGTTACAGCCAAGGACAGCCCATTTTAGAAAATCTAAAATTATCAAATTGTCCTTATTCTAGTAAACTTATTTAAATTTGATCCAACAGCTTTCTAACCTTAAAAAAACTTAATATTTTGACTCAATAATAACTAGAGTAACCTATGCAAGGTGCCAAGATAGTCCCACATCAAAGCTAGACCACAAATCTTGAATCTTTTGGTATTTAATCTTGTTTTTCTTTAGAACTCTTTATTGTCCACTTCATCAGGCTGCCATAAATTCTCATATAGACACTGATGCTTCTACATCAATATGCCATTGTGGCATTTTAATTCTCAATTTAAGTTTCCATCTCAATTTCGTATCACTGTCTTTGTGTTTAACAATTGAATATGAATTATTCACGTGCAAGCTCTCCAAGTTATTCTACTTACAATCTATTGCTTTTTTACTGGTGGATTTTTTTTTTTTGAGTTTTATATGAACATTGGATGGCACTTTGGCTGGATTATGACTACTTTTACTTTTGCTTCTAGCACAAGTAACTCTTTTAATGGTTAAATTAAAGGTGTAAATGAGTATGTGCCCATGATGCTTGTGGCATTGCCAATTTTTCCCTGTAATATAACTAATTCTATGAAATCACTGTAGCAAGACTTATTTTTTCTTATTTTTTTACTCTCCCCCATTTTTCTCTCTCCCCACCCTCTCCCCACCAAAAAAAATGCAGATTAAGAGGGAGATAAAGATACTGCAGAATCTTTGTGGTGGGCCGAATATTGTGAAGCTGCTTGATATTGTTAGAGACCAGCAATCGAAGACCCCCAGCCTTATATTTGAATATGTGAATAATACAGATTTTAAAGTGCTTTATCCAACACTCTCTGACTATGATATTCGATATTACGTCTATGAGCTTCTTAAGGCAAGCTTACTCTTCTCTCCTCTCTTCAATTGATAAGATGAGCATGTTGAAATTATCATTAATATTCACATTTGAAAATCCTGTCGCCATATGTTCATTTTAATGTGTGTGGAAGCTTATAGATGTTTTGTGTTAATTTACATTGCCAAATTTTAACTTAGTAATCTTTCTATTTTGTTCAAAATTTCCTTCTTTTTTTTCCTTTCCTTTTATCATTTGGTGCTTGGATTATGGGGATAGATACTTCAATATTATAGTTAAAGCATTGTCATCTTTATAATTACTTCAGTTTATGTTGGCTAAAATGACAATCTTGTAGGGGAGATGAAAAGTGGAGGACTAAACTTTTGGGCCTCAACATGGATCAAGGGGAAATTAAGGGCTAGTTCCTAATGTTGCTCCCAAGGAGAACTAATTTGATGCAAGTTAGTTCATGTGGCCATGGGGATAGACCTGGCTGACTATTTAGTTTTTCAACAGTTTAAAGACACAGAAAAAAAGAAAAGAAAGAAAAGGAACAAGAAGACATTTATACATCTCTAGTTCTCTGCTAATAAATTTGGCTAGATGAATTATTCTTCACGGAAATTATAGGCTTTCTCCTCCTGCCAAAAGAGAGTTATATATTTATATGATAAATATCAATAACTGACTAGCCCTACTGTATTTTGTGTGTGTGTGTGTGTATTCTTTTGGAACAATCACAAACACATTTTTGGATTTGCAAACAAAAACCCAATCATCTGTGTGTTTATATATTATCTAGAGGATGATTTATTTTTTGTTAGATAAAGAAATTATATTGAAAAAAGGGGGGAATGGATAAAAATATATATCTTTTGGTCTTGTTTAGAAAGAGATTGAGAGGCAGACCATGTGGTCTCTTGGATTTTGGTTTGGCAGTGTATTTGTTTAATTCATGATCTGTCCTAAATGTTCCATATTTTTATCTTGAAAGTTAATGCTCTATGATCAAAAGAAAAGTTGATATGCAAATGTCTGAAGGACCAGTGGGAGAAACAATCCTGGAGTCCCACATCGCCTGGGAAAGCACACGGGTATGTGCTTATAAGAAGTGATCTCCCTCCCTCTAATGTGTAGAGGGATCTCCCTCCCTCCAATGTGTAGAAGCATTTTCTTCCACTGCTGTGTGCTTTGGGGAGGAGAACAAAACCGTGAGAGGTATGGGCCCCAAAGCGGATAATATCTACACAGTTGAAATGGGATCGTTACAGATGGTATCAGAGCTAGGTTTCAATTGGAAGTGTGGGCCCCACACGTGAGGACGCCTGTGCTCGTAAGGGGGGTGGATTGTGAAGGACAAGTGGGAGAAGCAATCCTAGAGTCCCACATCGCTTGGGGAAGCACATGGGATGTGCTTATAAGGAGTGATTTCTGTCCATTGTGTAGAGGCCCTTTCTCCCACTGCTGTGTGCTTTGGGAGAAGAACAAAACCATGAGGAGTATGGGGCCCAAAGTGGACAATATCTACACAGTTGGGATGAGGTCGTTACAGATGGTATTAGAGCATAGATATAAGATTTTGTAAACTTGTAGGTATAATCTTGAGAATTTTGGAACAAGAGTGTGATCATGAGAAATTTTCGTGTTAGAATTATTTGACCTACAGTGTTTTTCTAGAGCTTATAGAATGGTTGTTGTATCGTCTACATGCTTGGTTTTGTCCTTTGGGGATATTTGCAATTTTACTCATGATATTTTGTTGTATTGCTTAGAGATATGGCTCCACCAAGGAAAAACTCATGGTGTGGTCAATCGAATGCTGGGGAACCGCTGATCTTCAGGTTATTATCCAAGCCATTGGTGGCTTAACTAATGTAGTGCAACATCAAGTAGGAGCCACCAATCTGACTAGTGCTCTAGAGAAGTTTAGGAAGCTTGAGCCTCCTACTTTCAAGGGTACAAAGGACCCAATGAAGGCCTTTTCTCCTACTGCTGTGTGCTTTGGGGGGAAAGCAAAACCGTGAGGGGTATCAGGTATGGGCTCCAAAGTAGATAATACCTACACCGCAGTGGGAGAAAATGCTTCTACATGGAGGGAGATCACTTCTTATAAGTAAATCCCCATGTGCTTTCCCAAGCGATGTGGGACTCCACTCTCCAGGATTACTTCTCCCATAGGTCCTTCACATCATTTGGGGAAGCACATGGAGATAGACTTATAAGGAATTATCTCCTTCCAATGTGTAGAGGCCTTTTCTTCCATTGCTGTGTGCTTTTTGGGGGGGCCGGGGGGGAGAACAAAACCATGAGGGGTATAGGCCCCAAAACGGATAATATTTACTTAGTTGGGGTGGGGTCGTTGCAAATAGTATTAGAGCCATGCCCCAACTAGAAGTGTGGGCCCCACAAATGAGGATGTGTGTGCCTATAAGGGGGTGGATTGTGAAGGACCAGTGGGAGAAGCAATCCTAGAGTCCCACATCGCTAGAGGAAGCACATGGAGATGTGCTTATAATGAATGATCTCTCTTCAATGTGTAAAGGCCTTTTCTCCCAATGCTGTGTGCATTGGGGGTAGAACAAAACCATGAGGGGTATGGGCCTCAATACGGACAATATCTACACAGTTGGGGTGTGGTCGTTACAAAATGTGTCTAGAATGAAGAAGTTGTGGTAAGTCGAATAATTTTTGCTGCTTCAAAAGGATCTTAGGTATTGTTGCCTGAATGAAGATTTAGCATACCATAACCAGAAGAGTGGAAATTAGAAATATGTAATTGTTATTTTTATATATATTCTTGTATTTGAAGGCTTCATGATCTTGATTTAGTCCTGTGGTCTTTGTGTGGTACTAAAAAGTCCATGTTAGAACCATCATTTAGTTTGTTGTTTGGATAGAAAAAAATGTATAGAGTAGATTTGGAGTCCTATCTAAAATATTGCACATCTGCTGTGCTGAAGTTACAAAAAAATTATAATTGTAGGGATTGGGATTGAAGAAGAAAGGATTTCTATATTAGCTTAAGCTTTAAAAGCCAAGAGTGGTTGAAATATAGGGATTGAATTTTCAGCTAGTATACTCCCAGTGTACTGGTTGAATTTTTTCTAATAAAATTTATTACTCATCCAAAAATACACACTTGTTGTACTTGTTGAATTTTTAGAGGGTCTCGATGCAAATGTATCTTTCATGTTCAGGGGACACTTTTTTGTCTGCAACGGAACTTATATTTGATAGTTGCTTCTTCAGTCCGTGAATTAGTTTGATGTAATAACCCCTTGTTCAAAATTATATTTGATAGTTCCTCTCTCTCTCTCTCTCTCTCTCTCTTTTTTTTTTTTTTGTGTGTGTGTGTGTGGGGGGGGGGGGGGGGTGTGGGTGGGGTGGGGGGTCCGAATGTCCTGATGGGCTGATGAATTACATGCTAGTTTATATCTTGTTCTCTCTAAATATGTTGATCTTTATTTATTTTGGTTAAACGTTATATTTTTTCTCAAATTAGTCTAATTAAAATTTGCACCCTGATTTTTAAAACTGGGGAGAATCTTACATTTTTACTAATGTATTTGTAGGCATTGGATTATTGCCATTCACAAGGTATTATGCATCGAGATGTGAAGCCCCATAATGTAATGATTGATCATGAACAACGCAAACTTCGTCTTATTGATTGGGGCCTTGCAGAGTTCTATCATCCAGGGAAAGAATATAATGTCCGCGTTGCTTCGAGGTTGTTTTCTTTTTTCACTTTTTTGGAAAGATGGTGATTTATTTTCCTGTTGTTGCGCCCCCTCCCTTTCTTTTGGTTCTTTGTCAGAACTGCTTTATTCTGATATGCCTTTGTTTTCTCGGATGAAGAAATTACCCGAAAAAGTGAAAATTGCATCTCATGCTCCATTTGTTTTGAAGTAAAATATTTTACATGCAAATTTTTTTACTGTAAAACATTTTCCAGTTAAAACATTTTCAAGTGTTTGGACCTAAACACTTGAAAAAGCAAGCCACCACTAGCCACCCCCAAATGCAAGCAGAAACCACCACAAACCACCCAAAAACCAGATCAGATAGAGGGAAAAAAGACAGCCACTACCATGACCAATCATAACCTACTAGCCACCACCAGCCACCACCCAAAAATCTGAGCATTAAACCACCAGCAACCCACAAATATGACATTAAACCACCAAATCGGCACAAATCCGACCAAACCACCCAAAAGAAAGCCAAAAAAGTAACTTCCAAACCCATATTCAAAACCCACAAACCAATTGAGAACCTCTGGTGGTGGTGAGATCGAAAAAGGGTGAGATGAGAGGAGCCCACCGCCTCTAGTGGCGGTGGCATGTGATGACATTTGGGGTTTGGAGGAGCTTGACCATGGAAGCTTTGCCGAGAGAGAGAGGTGCAGGTGAAGAAAGCCACCAACGTGATGGTGGTGATGAGACGCCGCAAGCGGCGATGCAAGGGCGGCTGGAGTGGTTGATGTGGCTGATGAGAAGTTGGGGAGGGGGAGAAGCAACTGAGAGTGTGAGAGATGTAAAATGTTTCTCTTGTTTTAACTGTAAAACATTTTACTTGCCTCAATTTTAAAGTTTGAAATGACCAAATTTTACAACAAAACAAACATGGTAAAATGCGTAAAATATTTTACTTTGAAATAAATAGAGCGTTAGTATGGAGAGGAGTTCTTATCACTTGGGATGAGAAAGGAATTTTCTTCTAATTTTTTGTGGGAAGCTAGTGAATTAGTGGCAACTTTGAATATTCTTAGTCTAGGGAAATTTTGGATCATGATTTCCTGCCACAAAATACCTATTGTGCTCCATATTACTTGGGGTGACAAAGGAGATCGTTTATCTCTTTTGGCAACTAATTTTAAAGAGACTTAATATTGAGTAAAATAAGCAGATTATACAATTTAGTGAGTGATCATAGGGTTATGGATAGGAGATAGTAAAGAGTTATGAAAGAATCAATATCTAGATTATATGAAATAAAGATAGCAAAGTATGATTTCTAAGTTGTTAAGAGGCAACGAATCAATATCTACTTCCCCTTGTTTTTTTGATAAGCAACGAATCTTTATTAACAAAAACTTCTAAGTATACAGGGGGTATACAAAGAAAGCAACAGCATTAGCCTCTCAAATTACAAAGCTCAAGCAAGTCTAACAAGGAAAAACAAGAAAATAAATGTAAAGCTCTAGTCGAATCCTTCAAGGAGTGAAGGAAAAAGGATTTAATCTTGATGCTAGACCGCTCGCATCCCTCAAAACTTCTAGCATCCCTCTCCCTCCAAATACACCCTCTCACGCAGTGAGGCACCATCTTCCAAATTACGACATCCCGATGCTGGCCAAAACTGCCCTGCCAACACACTAGCAGATCCTTTACCCTCTTTGGCATAACCCAGGGCAAACCAAACACAGAAAAAACCAGGCCACAACTCATGAGCTATAGGACAATGTAGGACCTTCCCTTACCTAGGCAATGCGAAACTTAGTCAAGATTTGGTTCGCCCTCACCTCTCCCAAGAGGTCTTTTGGCCTTTTGGGTCCTCACAATCTATAAGTTGTCTTGTCTCATCCAGAAAGGAGTTTGACAATGAACGACACTCTGAACTAGAGTAAGGTGGATGAAATGGATGGCAAGGTAACATAATAGTCGGAAAATATATGACATTAGAACAAAACTGTATCTCATATGAAATTCTTTAACTCTGTTTCTGCATTCTGAATAGAATTCAAATTAAACTGAATCTCAAGATTAATTTGAATTCTATTGGGAGGGATCACAGAAACTGAATTAAATAATTTTATAATGAGAGAAGTAATACATTTTAAAGTTAACAGATGCTAGTCTTTTATAGATGCGTGTGTATATGTATATAGATGTTAGCAGATGCTAGTATTTTATAGATGTGTGTGTATATATATATCTAGATATAGGATATAGATATAGACAGATAGATAATTTATTGACTAAAAGGAACTGCATCATGTACACAGGGTGTGTAGATGGAGAGTCCTAAAAAATTACAAAGAATGAAGTCACAATTGGAAAGAAAGTGAATCAATAAAATCAAGAATGAATCTCGCTAGGACCTAGAACATGGGACCGTTAAAACAATGATCTCATTAGGGATGACTTCAGTTTATTAACTGAAACTTCCACACGTTCTAATGTCCAATGATTCCTCTCTCTCCAAAATGTCCACAATAGGTAGAAAGGGGTAGATTCCAAACTAAGGAGAAATACTTACCAAACCAATTCCTCCATCCCCACAATGGATTAACAATGCTCTTAGGCATTACCCAATGAACCCCAAATACATAGAAGATAAAAGAGTCCATAATTCTTGCGTAATGTCACAATCTGACAACAAATGATCCACAGTCTTATCGTTACTCTGCACATACCACACCAATCTACCAGAGTAATTTCTCTATTATTATTGCATGTTGGAATCTTCCCCATGTTGTTGTCTACACAAAAATGCAACTCTTTTTGAAGTCTAATCACACCAAGTACTTTTTTAGGGGAAAGCTATGTCATCAAAGCTTCTCAAGTTCTCAGAGTATGATTGAAATTTGAACCTCCTGTCGCTATTCAAACTCCTCCTTATATGATCAAGGCCCTCTCTATTTGGGATGTTGGAGTACAAAATATCCAACAGGTCAATTGGCTCCAATTCCCAATAATTAAAGTTTAGTCTTTAGGAGTGTAACGAGTTCTGTTCAGATTGTATTTATCAACTGAAAGTTACTTATCAATGTATATATTTATCATTTGGAAATCATCAAATGAATTGGCTTAATGTAAATTTCACTCATTTAGGGAAAAATTTATGTATCAATTAGTGCTTGATAGAGTAATGTTTACTTTGTTGAAATTTTATGGTATAGAAAATGAAATTTTGGTTTTACTTACACTTTTAAGGGATTTTTCTATTATGTTCATATGATTTTCTTCTTGAAACTAAGAGTTGTCATTCTTCTCCATTGCTTTTAAACTTTTTTTTGCAGATATTTTAAAGGTCCTGAGCTCCTTGTTGATTTGCAAGACTATGATTACTCTTTAGACTTGTGGAGCCTTGGTTGTATGTTTGCTGGAATGGTGAGCATTTTCCTGCCTACATTGTTAATATTCATTAGGCCAGATATAGTTGTTAATATTGTATGTATGTGAATCGAGTAAAAAAAAAATACCATACCATGCTCATGAATAGTATGATACATAGATACATATTATTTGAATGGTATCATATTGTATGTATTGGATGATACCTAGACATGTGGGTTTAAATTGAGTTTTTTTTTTGGGTTAAAATTTGTGCTTTGACTTGAGTTCAACTAGTTGTTGGACTTGTTTTTAACACAAAAGTATGGGGTTACTTGGGTGAACCCAATAAAATAACATGTCCATGAGTTATTTATTTATTTATTCTCTCTCTCTCTCTCTCTCTCTCTCTCTCTCTCCTAGAAATTTAGACCACACTTGACACTTTTCTTTCATATTTGTAGATTTCTTTTCTATTTAATGAATAAAGTATTATACTTATATGACCATATTGTTATTTTTATTTTTGTTATACAACAACAAAAACTTAGTCCCAAAAATTTTGGGTTGGCTATGGATTCTTAACAAATTAGTTAGCATTGGTCACATGTATTCTTCTTTTCCCCATTCTATTCTATCTAAAGTCATATTTTCTGTTACTTCCTTAATTTATATATATATTGTCATAATTATTATAAATCCAAGAAACTTGAATGCCAAGAAGAAATATTAAGAAAAAGTTATTGAAATATCGGAACAATAAGAGATAGTAGATGTTGGAGATGATGAAGTAGAAGATGTCAATAAAGAAATGATTTTGCAAGATGATGAAAATGATGATAACATTGACTTGGACTATGGAAATGAAGTTGATTAGGCAAGATGATTTTTAAAACAAGAAAGAAATTATTATTTAAGCTTATACATCATGTATTAAACTTTTGAGTTTGACCAATTTAAATCTGAATGTTATATAATATATTTTAATTTGATTTATTTAATTAGTTTTGTTAAAAGTTATTATATAAGTGATGATTAAATTAGTCGTGAGTTGAATATGTTCCAACTTTATAATAAATATACCTGTTATATATGTATATCTATTTTTTTAATAAAGTTTACAAAACGTTTGTGTATGTATTATAAAGTGTTTGTGTATCCTATAATATACAAAAAAAAAAAATTAAAATTCGATCACGATAAGATTTGCGTTTTGACAACTATGAGGCAAGATATCTACATATTGTAAGTAGGCTTTAGTGTGTTGTACCATGGTACTTTATATTTTAGGCCAATGAGCTATAGGCTATAGCTCAACTGGCTCTTCCTCCTCCCATAAATAATAATGGATAAATGGGATAGAGGGTGACATTGTGGACCTTGATCTGCTTGCATACTCATCAGTATTCAATAGCAAGTTATACTCTGGCTGTCCCTCTGTAGATGACAGTTAGACCTCATGGGTGGCAGATGGCAGGGGGGTTAAGAATTTGATACTTTTTCATGGTATACTCTCTCTGGTGATGCTTATTATTGAGGCTTGTGCTGTACAGATATTCCGTAAGGAACCGTTTTTCTATGGGCATGATAATTACGATCAGCTGGTCAAAATAGCCAAGGTATGTTTAGTTTTCTTTAGAAGTTTGAACATTGGTTCTTTTATAGGGAAAATTTGTAAAATAATTTTTTTTAAGATTAATTATTTAATTGGCATTGTTTTGAAACTATTTGGGTATCTAGCCTTTTTCCTATAATCTTGTTTATAACATGATTTCACTTACAATTCATCCAAATCAGCTGATATTGAGTTTTGAAAATATGATTTTTAAAAAGAGGCTAGATTCCCAAATAACTTCAAAACGGTACTAATTTAAATAATAATTATTAAAATAATATTATTTTTGCAAAATTTGCCTTCTGTTATATTAACCAAGTCTTAGTTGATTGATGGATATTTGTAGGAATTTTTTGATATAATTTATTGTAATGTGTCTGTGAAACATTACAATAAAATATTTACAACTGGGTTTTAGAAACAACAGAAAGAAAGGGAATTCTAATTCAAAGTTTGCATTTTCTTCTACAACAGGTCCTTGGGACAGATGAATTAAACACTTATCTGAGCAAATACCGTATAGAGTTAGACCCTCATCTTGCAGCCCTTGTTGGCAGGTTGGGATCAGTCTCATGGTTTTATCCTTTTTATTTTTTCTTGTTGCTGATGTTGTCATTGTTACCAGGCAGCATTAGTTTTAACCAAGAAAATTCTTTGTTCTTGAATTGAAATATAGGCATAGCCGGAAACCGTGGTCAAAATTCATTAATGTTGATAATCAACATTTGGCTCTTCCTGAGGTAGATTTTATCATTAGTGATTTTTTCACCGAAGTTTTGAATGTTATTTTTAATGCGTTCACTTTCTACTTTTTGAAGGCTGTTGACTTTGTAGACAAGTTGCTACGGTATGATCACCAAGAGAGGCCTACCGCGAAAGAAGCAATGGTAAAGCCTAGTCCTCAAGTACCCAGCAAATACACTCAACTTCCATACACAAACTCTCTCTCTCTCTCTCACACAGATGCAAACGCATATATTGCTGTCTTTGGCTATCAGTCTATATTGTTTCCATTACTTGATCATTTCTGTCACTCAGTAGTAAACAATTCTTGGATGATTTTTCTGTTACCAAGAAAGAATGGTGTGCCTTTTCTATGCTGTCCATTTACCTCGTGTGTGTTAGGTTGTCTGGTATAATGAAGTAGACCTTGTGTACATCTGAATATGGGCTTTCCAGTCATTTGCCTGTGAGGATATGTAGACTGACAATGTGTACCTAGCATGGTCTTGTTCATTTTTAATGCTAGTTCCACTTTAGTAGACCCTGTCTGTTATGTTTTATCTGTTTCACTTGCATGTAGAATGTTAAGCGTAGTTGATTTCTTGCAGGCCCATCCTTATTTTTACCCGGTAAGAAATGCAGAAAGCAGCAGAACTCGTAGCCAGTAGATTGATTCCAGATGCTTGCCAAGATACGTTTTCTTCTTTTTCTTGGTCAGGATCTTGCTCTGTAATCTCAATATGGTCGGTGAGTTTGCAATTAGGATGCTGTGCAATGTTTTAGTTATCATTGAACCGTCAGTTTATTTGATTATAATTTATTTTTTGGCCAATTAGGTTCCTGTACTTGGTGTGCGCTCTAAAGTTGTGAATGTAATATTGACCCAATTTCAGGCAGGATTGTCTGCCTTTTTTTTTTTTTTTCTTCTCTTTTTTTTATTGTTTTTGTTTTTTTCCTGTTGACATTCACATGTTTACCCTGAACTGTTTTAACGCATTGGGAAATGGATCAAACAATATTCCTTAAAAAAGGAGGGTTATTGATGAATCCAGTTCGATGATGTTTACTCTATAGATTGATGATAAGTGATTCTTCTAGTCGTTTCGATCAATTTTTAAAACTGGCGACTAATAACGTGTCCAACCATCAATAGGTAGCTAGACTGGTCTGGTTGTACGTTAGAATTCTATACGTAAAAAATCAGTCAAAACTAGTAGTACATCCGAGTGATGCGTTGATTAATTAACTATCTTAATAATTGACGGGACACATGATAGAATTATATACATATATCGAGTCATTGTTACAAGCATAGCAGTGTGTAACCGGAAGGCTAGACTGTGTTTATTTCTTCTTCTATCTAGTCTTTATTTCAAATTGCTTCAGACTTGGATTATGTTTTACCTAAAGTATGCAGAAACTGGAAGGCTAGACTTGGATTATGTTCTACTAAGAATGATATATTTGGATGAATGAATGTCTTCCATTTCTGAGTTGTTTAGTCGAAAATGGCTCATACATTGTAAATTTATCTTAAAGACGCGTATAAAATGCCCTCTTTTAACTTAAAAAATTAAAAAATGAATAAGACACGATATTTTATACTAGAGTTTCATAAAAAAATGAACCGTCTTAATTTAACTATTAATGAGTGTCTAGGGAGAAGATAGTTGTTTGGCACAGTTATGGTTAGGGCTGTACACGATGCGGTGGCCAGTTTTTGTAGCTATTTTTGCACTGCACTGGATCCTTCGGTTTCCTAAAAACCCAAGCCGCCGCCGTGCCTGAGGAATGGTTCTTTGGTAATATCAATGGTGGTTCTAGTCGGTGTGGTGGTCGGTTGTCACTTGTCTATCATAGAGATAGAGAGAGAGAGAGAGAGAGAGAGAGAGAGAGAGATCTGAAGCCACAATCAAACCCAGAAAACTTTCCAAGGATTCAAACCACAAATCAAATAGGATCAAATCTAAGTATCAAAAGATTCAAAACCCTCTGCAAACCCTCTAAATATTAAAACCCAAACAAGGTAAAGATTCTTGAGACTGACCTTCAATTGACTCACCTGTGAAGTCCAATCAACCACCAAATGATGGAAGTAGAGTCGACAACTTATAGATCTAACTTGGGTGGTGGTAAAAATAGAGGTGGCGTGAAGATCGGAAGCTGAAATGGTGGTAGGTTTTATGTTGTTGATGGGGGTGGGGGTGAAAATCTTAGATCTTACGTAAAGGGGGTAGAAATCTCAAGTTTATATATATATATATATATATATATATATATATATATATATAGATGTATATATATAAGTAAATTGGTTTGGTTCAGTTCGGTGTTCGTTGGAATCCAAAAACCTTCGCCGACAATCATACCGGCTGACTTTGGTGCTTGAAAATTGCTGCCAACCACCGTGCCTAACACCTACAGTGGAGGCTCAAGGCGACAGATCGGTTTGGTTCTAGTCGGTTCCGTCAATGACGGGCTGTGCCTGTACACCCCTAGTCACGGTCACGCTTTTAGAACTCAACTTTATAAGCCACTTAATGTTTTTGTAATAGAATTTTATCTCTACTAAACTATCTTAATCATTTTTGAGATATAATAAGTTATGAACTCATATAAGATATGAGCTAATATAAGATAGCTCACTTGAAAATTGTTTAATTTCTTTTAGAGATATTTTTAGTATATATTATCAGTTACTATAAAGGTATTCTATTTATTTGTATTATGAAGCAATTATTAATTAAAATTATTTATAACATTGTTGATCTTGCTATGAGAATTGAGAACCACTCTTTTTGTGTGTGAGTGTGTGAGAGAGAGTGAGTGTGATCATTTCTTCTTATAACTATATGTATTCACATTATGCAATGGTGAATAACTTATCTTTAATCTAATAATTTTTTATTATATAAAATGTCCCACACATTTTAGATCAAGATATTTTATTAAATAAAATAGAGATTACAAAGTTAGATTATACTTAATATAAAAATACAACTAATTTAAACAATAATCACTTTACATGCTTAAACATGTACAAGTAAATATAAGAAAAATATAAAAATAACAACTAAAGGAAAACCTTATTTAGTATAGACGATAAATGCAATAAATATCTCTAATTCCTAAGCACAAAAATAAAAAATTGTCCTTTCTTTAAATTTTATTTTATTTTTAAAATACAAGGTTTTATCTCTACTCCCCAAATGCAAAAAATAAAAGCTATTATTAAAGGGTGGAAATTAGATACTATTCCTTAGATACTGTTCCTTCAAATTAAAAAAAAAAAAAAAAAAAATCAATAAACGACATTAAAAAATTAATTTTCTACCTTTTCTTTTTCTTTCCTACTTTTGTCTCCTCCCCTCCCCCCAAACCCCCCCCCCCCACCCCCCCAAAAAAAACCTACAAGAAACTATCTTCTTCAGATTCTCTTTGATTTCATCGATTCGATTGATGGATGGAAGTGAGAGCCATCCACAGCTGTGTCAGATTCTCTCTACCTTCATCAATCCATAGTCGCGTCATCGATTCATTGGATGGAAGCAAAAGCTGTTCAATCCTTACCCCCGCGCGCGCGCGCGCGCGAGAGAGAGAGAGAGAGAGAGAGAGAGAGAGAGAGAGAGAGAGAGAGAGAGAGATAGAGAGAGAGAGAGACGAGGAGGTCACACTGATGAGCACCACTATTGGTGGTGGTGTAGGATCCGGTGACTGGTAGTTTTAGTGATGGAGTTTTGGCTATTATTTTTCTAATTCTAGGATTTTGTTTGAAATGAGTTTTTAGTTTTAACTTTTAACACACTCAAGAGAAAAATGAGGGAAAAAAAGACGAAAGGAGATTGATTTTTAGTGTTGTTGATTATTTGTTTTTTAAAATTTTGATAAATGGTTGAAATTTAGATGGGGTATCTAAGGAATGATACATAAGGTATTGTATCTAAAATTTGTCATTTATTAAATTGGTTTGGAGAATATTTACCTTGAATACACTTTGGTTTAATAAGTTAATTAGTATGAGAGTAATAAAAGGGGAAAAAATGCAATAGTCATTTACATAAAAAATGGAGTAGTAAAATTTAATTTGTTAAATTTTATATATCTTTTTAGTTTATATATATATATAAAGGGGGGATTTTCAAAAGCTAGGGGCCTTCATCCTACTGAAAATTATCTCCCGAATTGGCTACAAGAAGGTTTCTTAATATGTGGATCTCATAATTACGTGAAACTCATATAGTGTAAGAGATTCACTCCATACAACTGACACAAGAGATAGCCCTCTTGTCACCTTTGCCATTGTCCAACAATTATGCATAGAAAGTTTGAGGCAACAAACATACGTTTGAGACTTAAAATCGGCAATCAATCAATAATTGAGCCTTAAAAACTGAGGTAACAAACACAAGCATCAACTACTCCATGTGTGCCAATTGAGTTCTTATTGATTGGCTAAAACTTAAGTATAATTATTTAGGTGCTATATTTTAGGTTCCCAACTAAATACAACAATGAGATTGTGCTGACCAATGAACAATTTGATTCAATTTAGTTATCATTTGAACAATTTGATTCAATTTAGTTATCATTGAAAGAAGATAAAATTATTTGTGGTTCATTGATCAATAAAGCCACATAGTTGAATTTAATTGGTCAATCTAAGATACGACCCAACTAAACCCAACAATGAAATTGTGCTGACCAATGAACAACTTGATTCAATTTAGTTATCATTGAAAGAAGATAAAATTGTTTGTGGTTCATTGATCAATAAAGCCACATAATTGAATTTAATTGGTCAATCTAAGATACGACATCTAACCAACATTAAACAAATTTTCCCCTAATCATTTTTTCTTTTCTTTTTTGTTTGCCTTTTGTGTTTTGTACTTACTTTTGTTGTTGACCGTTGATAGTCGACCTGCCAACTGATTCAATAAATGTACTCTTCTTTCTAATGCAGATGGTGTGGATCTCTCGCGGCCTCGCAAAGTACCATCAATTCCTCACAGGACCTTTCTATTTTTGAAAAGCCAAAATCAAGAAGCTTTGGGTTGTGCAGCAGTCCGTATGTAAATGTGCTGGTGTCTATGGGAGGCTTTTGCTTAGCTGTGATGTGTCTTTAATATGATGTGATGAACATTATAATGATGTGACATTAAAGTTTTTAGTTTTTAGTTTTTTTTTTTTTTTTTAACACTACCATAATTTAAAATTATAAAATATATCACATCATCTTAATCTCATCACTTTCCTAAACAATGTAATATTGTATTCTTGTATTGAGATTACATTAATGTAAAATTACAATAACATAATATTATAGCGTAATGTAACATCACGGTGAACCAAACGCCCTCTAAATGTAAACCTCTTTAACGCATGAGACACTTTCCCCCACCAATCCTCTCTTCACTGCCTTTTCTTTTATGTAGTCTTTTGCTTAACCTTCTGGAATTTAGCACCAAGAAAAAAAAAAAATTTTGTTTGGATGGAGGAAGACTAGGAGTCAGAAGAAGAGATTTAAAGGAAATGCCGTTAAAATGAACCCTAATATTAATATACAAATTAACATTACTTGATGAAAAGTGTATATTCCAACCACCTTCCCTCTTATCTCCTCTTCTCTCTCCTCATCTCCTTCTATTCTGAACATATCCTAACCTGAAAGAATAAATTTTTTTTTTTAAAAAAAATACTAGAAAATAGTAGATCAAGTTATTAATGGAGGCATCTAGGGGTGTGCATGAGTCAGTTGGAATATTTTTTTCAACCCGATCTAACATTGTTAAGTTTTATTCCAAATTCCAGATTCATTAAACTTATTTTCAAAATACCAATATAAATAAAAATAAAATATAAATTTATTTTATTTAAAATATTTTAAAAAATGGCAATAAAATAAATTTATAGTCTTATATAAAGGGTTGGAAACTTTTTCTTTAGCCCTTAACTTTCATAAGAAAAATATAATTAATGGAATATTATTATTAATTATATATATATATATATATATATTTTTATTGAAGGTAAGAGTCAGTTTAGTATAATTTAAGGCATAAGACGAAAACTTTAATTGCGGTACTTTTTATTTTTAATTAATAATTTTTTTATATCAATACAATATTTAAATGCTTCTTTCTTCTTGAAATGCAAATTTACTAATTAAGCTTTTGTATGTGCATTTTGCTAACATCTTATTTTTCAATTAATCAAATGACTAATCCAATTGATCCAAAGTTGGATTTTATCAATTGTAATATTGAAAAAAAAATTTCTTTCTACTATTGCCAATAAAGTTTTGTGAGTGATATATGCATTTTTTTAAAAATGCTACATATATAATATAATCAATATTTATAGTTATGTTACATATTTGAATATCATTATAATTATTTCTAGTGTTAATTTTTTTTTTTGTGTTATTTCATTATATTCCAACTCTTTTTGATGATTTTTTTTTATTGATTTGTGAGATTTTTTTTTTTCTTTTTTTTGGTATTTTTTTAATATTGCCAGTATCAAAATTATCAAGAGATACTATTTGAGATTCAATTAACTTTTTTATTCTTCATATATTTTAAGTTTTTCATATCCAAACTAATATTTTTTTTAATAGACATTCAAAATTAAAATTAAAAAATATTTAAAATATAATAAAACTATATACAATATAAAATTATAATATGATACAAATAAAATAAATTTTAAAGATTAGAATAATGGAATCTTACTTCCAAATTATTTTTGTATTGAGAGGTTGATGAATAGATTGCTTGGTGTATGACAACGAGGGATATTGACTCAAAAAAGTTGAAGTCTCAAGATATTAGTAGAAATTGGCCATTATTGATGATTTAGCATATTCACATAAATATTTATTTAAATAACTTAAGTTTTCAATTGGAATGAATTCTAATGACTCACAATTTTAGTAGTCTTATTAAGGATAGGGAAGAGAGCATACAATCTGCCTATACTTTTTTTTTTCCATGATGAAACTAATAATCATATGTTTAAAAAAGTGAGATCTTCTCCACACTTCCAATTTTTTTATCATCCCCATGATTCTACCCACCCAACCAAGAGCCATATCCAGCTTCTTTTAGAGATTTGCTACCGTTGGAACTTAGAATAAGCGATATGCGTAGTCAAATTTTTAAGTTTATTTTTTATCTCAACAACTAGAAAAAGGAGAAGAATATATTTCCGAAAAGTTTGATGTCAAATTAGCAACAGTGAGTAATAGAAGAGGGAGAAGGGGTTGACCCTTGAAAGACAAAGATCCCCCCACTTACTCCAGAATTATTGAAAGTGATTAAGACATGGTATCAAACCCAAATTTAGTTTAGTGAAAAAGTCCTAGGCTTTTTTCAGTTGATGGGTTCTAATTCAAATCTTTTGCCTTGCCTAGAATTCCTCACTTTTTTTACTGGAGCCTAGAATTCCACACTAATAAGTACTAATAATTAACTAATTACTGGATTAACAAACTCTTATTGCTCCCCAAACCCTTTTTTTTATTGGATTTTGTTAATAATATCTTAAAAGTATTAATTAAGAAAATACTTTTAGAAACTATTTACGGAAAAAAAGTGTAATTTTAGTACCACATAAAATTTTACAATTTTTGTCATAATTGTCTTATATAACAGATTATAATTGGCTATAAGTCACTTTCACAAAAATCTATCACTTTTTCTCTATCACTCATAGTCTATTATGTGGACAGTTATGACCAAAGTTATGATATCTTATGTTATTTTAGAATTTTTAAGAAAAAAAGTCAATTATTTTTTTTTTTTTTACAATTTTATATATTTCTCGTAAAATATGTGCTTAAAATATTTTATTAAGAAATACTTTACCGGACCATTTTTTTCTGCAACTTATTCTTAGATTTTTACTGCTTTGGGGTCCTCTAGTTCTAGAGCTCCCACAAATGACAAATCCACAAGCTTAAGGGATGTGTTTTCCTATTAAAAGAATAGTAAACCCAAGTTCCTATAGCGCGTGGCTTCAATTTAAATAATTAAACCCTCGAGAATTTGGTCAGGAATTTAAGCACGCACCATTACTGAGAGTATGGAAAGAATGCAAAGACAATAATTAGGGACATAGGAATCTCAAGCTTCCGTTGCTTAAGAGACATTTGGCATATAATCCGATACCGGGGACCGGCATATAGGCCCTACAAACAGAGGGACCAATACCATCCATCCACCTTCTCCTCACATTCACAGTAGAATCTTTATGAATTTTATAATATCCCATCTGTCTTCGTATAATGATGAATACAACGATTTGCTATATATATAAGATTACGATACAGCACTACAAAACAAATTTTCAAAATATTATTAGAGGCAGTGACATGCTTGAACTTTCTAGGTCATTTTTGGTTTTTTCTTGAATAAGATATTAATTTTCTTACCAATAAATTCAATTTAGTTAGATCATTTAGAGGCTGTTTGGCTTGAGAAAAAAGTTGGTGTTTTTTTTTAGGACAAAAGTTAAGTACAGTATTTTAGGTGTTGTTTCTTAGTTTCTTCTTTTAAAATTTAGCTATGTGACTACTTCATTAAAAAATACAATTTCATCTAATGAGAAAAAAATCTATATAGCGGAATCTTAAAAGAGGAACCTAAGGAACAACACCTAAGTACTATACCTAAGTCTGCTCTTTATTTTATATTCATTTTCAGTTTTTTGTGAGAGCCATCATTACAAAGCTGGTTTAGTTTGAAGATTTGTACTCAGTTTTCATTTTCAATATTCTAAAATTTAGATTTGAATACAAAAAATAAATATACACTTTCAATGTTTTCATTTTCAGTGAAAATGAGTAGAGTGAGATTCTCGATAATTTCTTGAAAACAACTGGAACCCACCAACTGTTAAGTCCTTTTAAGTTAGACTAGCACAATAATTGAAGTGACCTGTGTAAACGGAAAAAAAAAAAAAGTGTTTTTTTTTTCCTAAAATAGGGAACAATAGCCAAATTAGAGGGGTGTATTTTGTACTCAAATTATGTCTTCAAAACAGATTCCCAAACAAACCCAAATGTGAAAATTGGTCATTTTTTTTCTTCTATATTTAGATTCTTAAAATGAATACAGAAAAGTGAATACACCAATTTTTAGAATTAAACATCACCTTACTTTCCTTGCTTTCAAGCATTTGAGAAGAGTAGGCATCATTCAATTTGTTTAAACCTAATTATAATAAAAGGAGTGTACTTTTTGTAATCTAGTTTTTTTTTTTTTTTTTTAATAAATATTTTTTATTAATTCGACAATTGGGAGGAAGAATTTGAACCCAAAAACGTATCTGTTACGGAGAAATATCATTTGAGTTACAAAACTCTTACACCTAGTACTTTATTTTCTCGTTTTTGATAGATACGATATAATTTTAACTTATGACGTCCATTTCATGATGATTACTTTTTATAATCAGTTCAATACATTAATTAGATTTTTTGATAAAAGTGGCATTGGAATTCTAAATTTCTTATTTTATGACAAGAAATTTTAGTAATTGAGCTAACTAAAACCCGATAATACTTTATTTTCAAATAAGAGAAATGTGATTTTTGGTCTTTTTGTACCCTCAAAACTTGAATGAACACATAGAATAGCCTCCGATGTTGAGAGTAATATATTGTGGCAAGATGAAAACACAAATAAGAATATCTATATGTATCTTTAACACACTATCTCGTATATATTCACTTTGATTTGAGTTTTTGTAATTAATAGCTGGGTTTACTGTTATCATCAGGTGGTATCTCTGTCAAACAGAAGTGGTTGATACTTGATATAAGGCTCAATATAGAAGGTAGATAGAGTAAAAAAAAAAAAATTATATAAAAGTTAAATGCAACTATCTAGCCTAAATTATATGGGGGTATTTGCTAGATGGACCATAAACTTCAATTTTTTTTTTTTTGGAGAGTTTTTAACCAATGATGCCAGCTTCTGATGAGTGTTCTTTATCATCAGACTAAGATATCAATTAGTTTTTGATGTAGACAAGGATATTGAACACCTATCTACTATTCTCTTATCATCAGATTAAGGATATTGAACACTCAATCCCAAATCTCTTATTCAACGACAAAAAACTTATTTTTAGAATATTTGTGATACCTATCTACTATTCAAATCACGGTCTAAGTTAGTGACGTATATCCTAAATACGCTTATAGTATGGGTGTACATTCCTAATACTCTCATAGTTTCTAATGTTTACAAAATTTATGGTGGATAGTTGAATATTAAATTGTTGATTTTTACACTAACTTAAACATTGGGATGGATATTGCAAAATAAAATAAAAAAGATGCCCAGAGTCCTAGTAAGCAAATTCAGACCAAAATTCCAAAGAGAGAGAGAATGTAAGGAGTATATCTCATGGAATTGAACCTTTAGATATTTTTTTTCTTTACCACTGCACACATTTGATGTAATGGTCATTCTACAAGTATAAGTGCTTGTGGAGTGTGGAGGGTAAGGGTTGGAGTTCAAGTTTTCAGGATAGAGTTTCACACGCATATACACTTAGATTAGGGTAGAGTAGAATTTTTATCTTGTATATAAAAAAAAAGATATAATTTTTTTCTTTTTAAAGATATGATAGAATTTTAATTTATTGTGTCTGTTCTATGATAATTACTTTTTATCATTATTCCAAGACACTAACCTTTTACTCTATGACAAAAGTTATCACCATTTCTTTTTTAAATATGAGCCTTTATACACTATACATAAAATATATATATATATATATATTTTTTTTTTTTAATATTTTTTTGAGGTAATAGATTATAATTAGTGTAACATCATCCTCCCAATAAACACTTGAGTTCAAGTCTCACCAATAAGAGCGTTTGTAGCAGTGTAGCTATATTGCTATATTGCTAAATTTTAGCTACACTGCCACTAAAATGATGTTCCAGCAGTGGAGATAAATCTATTTTTTTTAGCTCCATTGCTACAGTGCACGTCTATAGATAGATGTGCACTGTTCATGAGAGCTAAAAAAAAAAAATTATTTTATTTGGCCGGTGATTAAAAGCCTCTCTCTCTCTCAGTCACTCTCTCCTCTCTCTCTCTCTCTCACAGTCACTCTCTCTCTCTCTCAGTCACTCTGTGCTCTCTGACCCACGCCTCCACTGGTCTCAACGTCACCGGCCCAAGCCGACCCAAGCCCCAAGCCGCCGATCCACGTCTCCAACCCACGCCTCCGCCCACTTCTCTTTCGCCGATCAGACCCACACCGACACTGTCCTCCCCAAGCTGCAGGCCACCAATGCCGCCCATCTCTCTATTCTCTTTGCTGAGATTGAGTTTTTTTGTTTTGTTTTTTTTTTTTTTTTTTTTGTTTTATGTATTTTCATATGGGTTTGGTGGCTGTGGTGGTGGTGGTTGATTTTGGCTATGGTAGTGGTGGTGGATGATTTTGACAGTGGATTTGTGGATTTTGGTTGTGGTGGTGGTGGATGATTTTGGCTTTGGCAGTGGGTTTTGTGTATTTTGGCTATGAGTTTTGTGGTTTATGGTTGTGGTTGTGGTTGTGGTTGTCATGGTTGGTGGTTTGTGGTGACTGGTGGTGACGGGGTTGTGATTGTGGTTGTGGTTTTGTTTTGTTTTGTTTTTTTTGTTTTTTTTTTTTTTTTTTTTCTATGTTGTGTTGTGGTTGCCAAAGTAGAGTGGTGGTTGTGGTCGGTGGTGGTGGTGGTGGTGGTGGTTATGGCTGTGGTTGTGGCTGTGGCTGATGGTAGAGGTGGTTGTGGTTGGTGCTGTGGATGTTTTTTGGTAATGAGATATATTATTTTATTATAGAATATATATTATTTTATTGTGATATTTATATTATTTTATTGTGTTGAAAGCTAAAATAGATCCACTACTGCAATATGTGTATAGGTAAAATAGATAAAATAACTTTTAATGGAGCTAAAAAACTAAATTTTTAGCTCCACTGCTGTGGATGCTCTAAATGAGACGAATAAGCCGAAGTCTAAAGTTTAAAACACTCTTATGTCTAGCTCGTGTGGGAAAACCCACGCAACACTGAGATACCATCCTTTCTCTTTCAACGTTTATTTATTTATTTATTTATTTTTTAAGTACCAAAAAAATTATAAGTTATAATTTACCTGCTCAACAGTTGAGAAAAAAATATGTTGTGTCATTTGACTCATTTGATTTCATTGATATGTATATGTCGCATAATATGTGAATGGTTTGGATGATCAGAACCGTGGACGCTATCCTTGTATTGTATGGGGCTTTTGATGCATGGGTCTGCCTTCCATCACTGTGTCTAGCACATCGACCATGGCATCCATGGATAGCCATCATAACATTCAACACATGATCATTTTTAATTGATTATTCTGATTCAGATGGGGCCCGCATGATTGATGACATGGCCAGGCTTTCGAATTTGTTCCTATCCTCATTAGATGTGTCCCATTGTCCCATGCTTTCCATTTCAGTACCTTTTGTCTTATCCTGCCTCCGCTGACGAACATAAAACACAGACATAGTAGAAGTCTGTGACCGAGTCCCTTGCTCATTTTTGCTCGCCAAAATCTCGAACAAGGGTCTCCTAGTTTTATTGCTAGTGCTGTGGCCTATGAGCTATGATGTATCCAATCCAATACAGTTTGATTGAAAAGCTAAAGCCATTCCTATCAGGGGAAAAAAAAACCAAAACTGTTCTTAGCTAATGCATGTAACTCTAACTAAATTAAATTGTATAGTTATATTAGTAGTTGAATTTAATTGTCATTTAAAAATATATGTTTTGTATTGTATTAATCAATGTAATCACATGATTGAATTTAAGTGGAGAATATATATTACAACCCTCTCATGGACTTTTTGTCGTTTTCTGTGGTGTCGTTGGCTTAGATAGGTTGTGTCTCTCTTATTGATGGCGATCAAGCTGTCCTCGATTATAAGCTCTTGGACTAGATCTAAGCTCCTTGTGCTCTATTTTGTTGGATCTTTAAGGTTAGAGCTCTTGCACTGGGAGGGTTCCTCCTCTTGGTTACCACGCCCGTGTTTTTCATAAGAGCATTAGCATCTCACAATTCTAATTCTACTCTATTTTACCATTTCAAAAAGCCACTTTATCATTTTACCATACCATTTTACAATACTTCCAGTATCCCAAACTTTTATTTTCCTATTCTACTCATTAAAATAATATATCTACGTAATAAAATAATATATCCTAAAATTATATCTTTTCTCTCCATCTCTCTCCTCTCTCTCTAATTTTTAGCTCTATTCTATCTGCAACTTCCGCCGGAGCCTTCATTTTCGGCGAGGTGGTGAAACAAAATCCAACAATAAAACAAATCCGCCGATCTGGACCCAAAAAACCCACAAACAAAACGCACATACACGCCGCCGGTCTGGACCCAAAAAACTCACAAACAAAACTTCATAGATCAACCAAAAACGCATCAATCAACAAAACTCACAAACAAAAAATCTAAATTTCACAACTCGGCTTCAATAAAACCCGCCGATCTGGACCCAAAAAACCCAGAAATCGCCGATCATACCACGCCGATCACAACTCAGCTTAAACACGTCACCGATCATACCACGCCGATCTGGACCCAAAAAATCCAGAAATCACCACCATACCACGCCGATCTCGACTTCCCCAGTCTCACATCCATGCCGGACCCACGACCCACGCCAGAATAGCCCACTGTGAGAGAGAGATGTGATGAGAGAGAGAGAGAGAGGCTGTTGTGTAGAGAGAAAGGAGATGAGAAACAGAGAAGAGACGAGAGAGAGAGAGTCAACTATGTGAATAAAAAAGTATTATTTTGTTTAGAATTGTGCTACAGTGCAATTCTAAAGATAGAATTGCACTGTAGCACTATTGCAAAAAAATTTGCAATAGTTGGCATTAGCATTCTCTGATGTAGATCATTTTGGGGCTTGAAATGCCAAATTTCCCTTACATTTGGCATTAGCATTCCCTAATGCTGATGCTCTAACAGGGGTGGGCTATCTCTATTGGATTTGGTGTTTCCCTTGCGTGTCTAGAGGTAGTTTCTTGAGTATCATAAGATATTTGTTTCTTAGTTTTTATTGATGCTCTCATCTGTTTGTTTGAACAAATTTGGTTTGTAGATTAAAATTTACCTATGAAATTTGTATTAATGTTCATAGAAAAAGTTACACATCTGTGGCATGTTACTTATAATGGTAGCTCTATAATCATCATTATTAAGGGAGGTCAAATACACATCAACTTAGAGGCATACCCCTTAAGTCCCATAGAAAAGTCTGTAATACAAAATCAGGACAATAACAAAATTCTACCAATCTGTCCATTTGAGATATTCATATCCTCGGTCCAACAGATTTAGAGGCCTAAAGCGATATATTCAAATTGAGTATTTTTGTAACTATTTTTTTTGAGAATCAGCATTTTTGTTAACTTAAATAATATTTAACTAGTGTTTTATGTAATAATTTTATTAAAAAATAAAATCTATTCTTTTTATTTTTTTAATATGTTTTTTTTTTTTTGGAAAAATGCTAAAGATATAACAAATTTGACAACAAAAAACTTACATACGATGTAATAACAAATGTGATCAGGGACACTTCAAGAAGATAATAAACAAGTATTTGAATGAATGATACTAGATATATTATAAATTTTACAAAATAAGCCTTACAAAGATGAATCACCAATCACAAAAAATAATTCAAAAAAGCATTTAATAAGTTGTTGAAGTTCACAAATCATATTAATTATCACATTCATTTATAAAAGTTATAAAGTAAAATTTATAATATTTTTAGCATTTTCTTATATGAATTAGGACTTGTAATTAGTGGGTTCCAATTAGCTCAACTGGTAAAATTTCTGATGGTTGAATAAGAGATCTGAGATTCAATCCCCATCTACATCAAAAATTAATTGGTGTCTTGGTTTGATAATAAAAAGTTATCATCAAGAGTGAATGTCATAGGTTGAAACTCTCTCAAAAAAAAAAAAGACTTGTAATTAGTGACATATTTTTAAAATCTTTTTTTTTTTATCACAATATTTTTATGTATTTAAAATTGTCTTTTTTTTATCATTACTCAATTTTTTGGACTTAAAAGTAAAGGAAAAATGTAAAACAAAATTTATTTTTTCTATATCCAAACAATATTTTTTCTTTTAAAAAAAATCAAAATTTACCCCAAAATTTGGGATCCTTTTCTCTAGTAGAGGGCCCTAGGCAATGGCCTAAGTGGCCTAGGGCCGGCCCTGATATTCTCTTATATTCCAGAAGGTTGGCAGTTTGTTAAGCCTCAAAATAAACGTGCAGAGGTACCAGTAGGTCCAGTACTCTCCAATCTCCATAGGAAGGTTAGCAAAGTTCCATGCAAATTCAAAACAAGTGTAGACAAAGCAGGAGGAAATCAACTAGTGTACGTAAGTGATAAATTTTAACATAGTGATAGTAGCTAGAGTCTATTTCGAACATCACATCCCTGTATATATCCTACTTGTCATGTCGTTTAAAGGCCCTGAAAAATTAACAACCTAGCTATGATCATGACTCTGATAGTGTGCTTTTAGATTCAATAATGTTGAGAACACTAACATCTGTATTTCACTCGATGTGGAGGAAAATGTTTATGTTTTAACACTTGTTTTGAAAAGTATTAGGGTTTACTCTCTAATCACCCGTGCTAGAACTTTTCGAATTCCTAACTTCCTTGAACTTTTGGAAGGCTAATCTCCCATCCTAATTAATAGAGTGATAATGACATAATGTCGATGATCCATTGAGTCCCCCAAGGAAAATATCAGGTTTATTTGTCAAGGGTGTCATAGATTTTGACAAATATATAGTGTTAATATATCTAATATATTTCTAATATACAGTAATGAGGTATGCATAGTTTAGATAGGGATAATGCTGGAAATGGCTTAATCAATGTTAATCTACTCACCGTTGATCAGAACTTGGCTTGCGAACCTGTCACTTTGTTTTGTTGGTAAAGTTTTTGTTCTCATCCTATTGTCTAGCTGCAACATAAGCGATTGGACCGACGTCTAAGGAAAAGTAAGATAGTTACATAATCCATTTTGAATAATGTTATTCTTATTAAAAAAGTGGGAACAAGACAACAAAAAAGAGTTGTTTTGTCTGTGATTGTTTTACGGAAAAAAACATCCAACTTTTTGAAAATGTTGTAAATTGTAATAAAAATGAAATGACCTTGCCTTGGATTAAAGAAGAAAAAGAAATGGAAAAGGCAAAAGAAGTGACGTTGTGAAGGTTGTAATGACCTGTGAATTGTGATATAAGATAATATAACTTGCACTATGTAACCGACACTTTAAAGTTTGTGTTCCGGAATTGTCATTAGTGCTTTTATTCTCTCACTGTTCATGTTTTAAAGGTGGTCATTACTTTTCTGCCTCTTAAAATATGTCCATCAATTAACTTTTCCCTTTATAAATATTGTATAAAAGAGTGAATGTAATTAAAATGAGTTTTTAGAGAATATCTTCTCTTGCCATTAATGTAGATGGAAGTAATTGCCAATTCAATCTTATCTCGCACTGTGGCACTACTCATCTAATTTGATGGGCATACTTCGACAGCGACAACAAAATGCAGGGACTTGTTAGTCATGAACCATGATGCATAAGGATTGCTCAGGAAAAAAGAAGAAGAAGTAAATATATATATATATATATATATATATATATATATATATATATATATATATGGTAGAAAAACGAATAAGTAGGGCCTACCGGCCTGGGGGGAGGGGGCACTAATGCAATCGCTAGTGCATAAATACAATTAAAAATAATCAGATGCATATTAAAATTTCTACACAAGTTAAATATTATTAATCGTCATTATATTTTGTCAACTCTTAAAATCCAATAAGAATATTAATTGATAGAACACACAAATTTTTCATTCATTTTTATTTTATTTTAGAAAATAAAAAACATGATATTTTGTTACTTCTTAACTTAGTTTTGTCATTGTGATGGAATAAATTTATTTCATGTGTGCATTTTTTAAATAAGATATGAACAATCAATTTTAGAAAATTTGATACTTTTTCATTGAAATTTATATTTCAACTAATCATAAGTTTTTTGTGAGAAAATTTTAATTAGTTTTAAATAGATTAGAAATAGGATCTAAATAAAATGAGTTAGGAAGTAGTTTTGTATGGACATAAAATAGTTTTAAATAGGTCAGAAGTATTACACATTTAAAGTTTACATAGAGGTATAATAAATTTTTAATATGAGTCTTTTAAGTTTTTTAAGTTTAAATATTTTTTTTAGAATAATAAGTATTTTAACAGACACACAAAAGGAGAGAGAGGAGAATGTCTTAAAGAAATTGAAAGTGGTGTATATCTAAAAGGACCTAATTCTTGGATACACAGCACAAGTTTTAAACTTCTTTAACTCACACTCATTTTCTACCGTAGCACATTGACAATTATTCGTAAACTAAAGTTTAAATTCATGAATCTACATGTAAAGACATTTGACACAAATTGAATTCCATTTAAAATATAGAGACACTTTGCATCAAATTAATGAGAAATTAAAAGGGAAACTTGACACAAAATTAAAATTCATTTAGAATCTAATTTGGATCCTTACTTTAATTTAACACTAGTGTGTAACTCTGTGCATATGCACGCGTACAATTAAAAACAATCACAATTATATGGTTCAAATTATACCTTATTTTGAGAAGAAGTTCAAATTATACATGGTATTAACTTACACATATTTTTAAACTATACATTTCTAAAATATGTTATGGTTTGTCATTATTTATACATACATATGTACATATATATATATTTGTGGGGCCAGAAAATTTATGACCCGGCCCACCTTCCATCTGGATTCAGGGCCAATGCCGACGAAAGCAATTGCCGAGGACGAGAGGTGAAAGATCAAATGGCCTAGTGATACAGCCAAGGGTGACCCTGTCCTCGGCATCTCAAGACTTCAAAAGAAAGAGCGACGTGTCATCAAAGGCAGCCTCAAAAGCACCCCCAGAAGAAAAGGCGAGTTAAATGGGTCACACGTGGAGGTACGGAGTGGGAATGGTTCAAGGAGAGGAGGTCACCCCTACAATAAATGCGCCCACAAACGTCCTATCCATATTGAAGGGATAAGACTCCTGAACAGTGTGGCTTCGGGTATTGCAACTAACAGAAAGTAGGGAAAGGCGGCTGATGGGACAGGCACTCGAATAGGCACCTGCCTGATCAACAGATGGAGAGTCAGGATCAACCAAGGAGGGCTATATAATATAAAGGCTTGTGCACCAAAAAAGGTGGGGGACAAACCGTCTCCCACCCCCCCTGAGTCCTAAACAAGGGAGAATTATGAGAAAACCAAACCCCTCGGACAAGGCCAAAGGACCGAATCCACATAGGCCATGCCGGAGGAAAGGTCTTACTAAACGCGCTGCTATCATGAGCACAACGACTAACCACCGTCTAGTGATCAAGGCCTAGCCTTTCGAACCCACGCTCTATAAATTTTATTGCAAGGGCCTTTTTACGTGCGAAGCCCATATCATTTGGGATCGTCACATTTTGAGTCCTTACAATTGGCGTCGTCTGTGGGAAGGCTTGTGTGTTGGCAAAGGCGGTGGGTCGAGAAAGTCCCCCCATCACCTCCAACAGCCCGTTGTAGCTCCCTAACCTAAGGTTCTACTAGGGGTTGCGTTTCTCACTAGGGGCTTGGCCGAGGGGTTAATCCCCCCAAACCAATGTCCCACACCTTGGCCAGGGGGCTAACATCCCCCAAACTACACGAAAATCAAAGTTTTGGACAGAACCAAGGTATTGCATAGTCCTCGGACTCAAACCTATGGGGAAACCAAGTACAGGAGAATGAAAATCTCAATTTTGGACAGAACCAAGGTATTGCATAGTTCTCGGACTCAAACCTATGGGGAAACCAAGTACAAAAGAATGAAAATCTCAGTTTTGGACAGAACCAAGGTATTACATAGTTCTTGGACTCAAACCTATGGGGAAACCAAGTACAAAAGAATGAAAATTTCAGTTTTGGACAGAACCAAGGTATTGCATAGTCCTCGGACTCAAACCTATGGGAAAACCAAGTACAAAAGAATGAAAATCTCAGTTTTGGACAGAACCAAGGTATTGCATAGTCCTCGGACTCAAACCTATGGGGAAACCAAGTACAAAAGAATGAAAATCAAAGTTTTGGACAGAACCAAGGTATTGCATAGTCCTCGGACTCAGCCTATGGGAAAACTAGATACGCAAAGAAAATCTAAGTACCAGATATGGCCCAATAACACGCATGGCACCTCGGATGATACCTTCAGTTCCTCAGAAGTATATATATAGGTACCAATTCAAACTCTGAGATTTGATCCTAAGTATGTTACGTGTACAACTATTCATCCATGTTAAGATAACTAGACCAAAAACCATGAGATTCGTAATCATAATAAAAATTCGCGAGGATAACTAGCATGTAATTTAGAGGAAAAATGAGGAAAAGAATTTCATATATGTAGTCTAGGAGTTCAATTACAAACAAATTATAAAGTCTTCAAAACAAAAAGGAAACTAGCCAATAGTTAAACTAGAAACAAATATAAAAGTCGGCCTGGGCTTGTTACTGCTTCCATTTGGTCTTCACCACATCCTGGGAAGGCGGAACGGATTAGCCTTAGAGTTTTGGGAGGTATCTCCTTCTTGCGTAGGCTTAGCAAGATCAGTCTCAGTGCCCTGGGGGACATCAGTGAGGGAAATAACTTGAGGGGGCTGAACGGAGATGGTTGGCTTCTCGGCACAGGAGATCCGGTCACTGACCGTAGACGGTGTGAACTCCTGAGGAATCCCGGAATTCAAACCTTCAGGTACTTCAGTTGCAACATGAGGCTCCCCTCCTTCTGTTGATTCGCTAGGAGTGACGACGATCCGAGCAGCTTCTGGCTGAGCAACCTCAGTCTCCTGTGGAGTACTCACAGCCTCGGAACTGGTGGAGGCGGTCTCATGAATGGCAAGGGGATAAAATACGCGCTCCGCCTTCTATAGATCGGACGAAGCTTCCACCCCAGCTTGTTTGAGGGCCTCTTCCCAGACCTGGGAGCAATATAGCCTGCATACTCCTGGGATTTGTGCTTTAAGGGAGGCCTGGGTATCAGCCACCCCTGCATCGTAGCCCTCCTCCTCAGCCTTATCCTTAGCGGCTTCAGCCTCAGTTCTAGCAAACTCGGCTTCCTGCTTGGCCCTCACGGCTTCATCCCTGGCAAATTCGGCCACGCCTTTATCGTTGTTTGCCATGATCAGTTTCTTCTCCAGATCATTGATCTGCTCCTTAGCTATCTGCAATTGCTTCTCGGCAGCGAGTAGGCGCTTTGTCTGTTCCTCGGCCTGCCTTTGGGCTCCAGTTAAACCTGCCAAAGCACTATCCCTATCTCGGGCAACCACTTTTAAATCTTCCTTGGCCTTCACGAGGTCAGCCTCGGAAGCTTTGAGTGTCCGCGCAACATCTATACGTTTGGTGCGCTCAACCTCGGCAGTCTTACTCTGCCCTTTAACTTCTTCCTCCATCCTATAGGTAGCCTAGATAGCCTGCCAATTGAGACGAGTGTATTATGAATGAAAATCCAAGCGCAAAAATTGATGGAAACCTAGGTTTCAAGAGTCTTACCATTCCCAGGTATCTCTTCGCGTTGAGGAAAACCTCCTGCATCCTCAAATTCTTTAACTCCTCCATATCAGTAGGGAGCAGCATGGTCTTTCCTAACGCGTCGGCCACATAACCCCCTTCGCCGTCTCCAAGGTTCCTCATGGACGCGTTCTCCAACAATGGCTCCCCGTGGAGCATTGGGGCGGGAAGCCAAGCGCTCGGCATGGATTGACCTTCGATCTCTTTCCCTTTGCTTTGATGCCCAAGCTTTAACTGTTTTGGTGCTCGCAGAGCTTCCTCCCTCTCCTGAGAGGATTGCGGCTTCCCTCCCTCCATGGAGTCCTTCCCCTTGGGACTCCTCTTTCTCTTTGAGTCAGTGGTTTCCGGCCGAGGAGGCAGAGCTGGTTGAGGAGGAGCAGGAAGTTTAGGGCTGGGAGATTGTGGCTGCGATTTGGCAGAGGAAGACCTAGTATGGATGGGCTGGGGCTGAGGTGGCGGAGTGGGGGCTTTGGATTGTGGTTTTCCTTGGGCACCCTTCCCCGGCTGACCCTTGATGAGGTCGTACAAGTTGGTCGAGGGCCTTCTCTTAACACCCATCTCGGCTCGGGAGATTGTTCCCACCGACAATAGTTCCGCTTCGGACAAGTTGGGATCACCCAGATCGCCAGAAGGATCCTCGGATGGGTCAACCTGGTCGAATACCTTAAAACCCTTCTCGGACGGTCCCAGATTACTCTCGTCCTCCGTTGCCCTACGAGACGACGAAGACTCCACAGTTGGGATGCCCTCAGGTATAGGAGATCCTTCGGAGATCAAAAACCCTTGTTTGGTTATCGTGATTTTTGGAAGCCGAGGATGGGTAGCGCTAACCACGTGCTTTAGGTCGGCAAATGACTTCTGAATGGGATCGTACCCTAAGATTTTGTGAGCGGCTCTGACTTGACCGTCCTCGTCATTTACAAAAACTGCGGCTTGGAGAACAGTCTCCAAATCAACCCGGTTAATTAGGTGAAAGTGTCGGTGAAAGGCGTCTGGATCTGCAAAAAGAAGCATGTACATGGTTAGTAATCGAACCACACCAAATTAAAACGGCGCAAAAGATTGGCACCCGTCTACTTTCTGTGCCCCACTTGGTTCTCCCTCCACCACTGGGCATGGAAGGCCATCATGCCACTCCTCGGATACGATAAAAAAATCCTTATTCAACCCCTTGTTGGAATCAGGGAGGCACTGGATTAATCGAACCCTATCGTCTCTTGTCTTCATGTAATAAGACTTTCCCTTCAAATTTTGGAGATTGTAGCACCAATTCACGTCATGGTGGGTTAGTCTTAGCTCCATTTTTTCGTTTAAGGTGTCCACACAACCCAAAATCCTAAACATATTGGCGGCACACTGGGTAGGAGCTAACCGGAAATGCCTAAGGTAATCCTTCATTACCGGCCCCATGGGGATTCTCATACCCCCCTCTATGAAGGCGAGAAGGGGAATTACCACCTCGCCCGCCTTCCTCAAAGAATGCCACTCCCCCATCTTACAGTGCCTCAAACTTACGTTGGGAGGAATCCTATAATCGGTGATGAACTTTTTCATTGCCTCTTCAGTATCAACCAATTTTCTCAGTTTAACCATCTCCAAGCGCTACTAAACGAATTTAGTGAGTGACGGGAGAAGGAAAGGAACAAGGGAAAAGCAAACCCAGAAAAGAAAAAGTACGAGTTAGTGGAGGCAGAGAACTTACAGAAAAGAGGAAAGTTGCCTCGGACAGGCTTTTTGTGCTGGAGATAGACTTGAATCTGGGTAAAAGTTTGGATGAACCCTGGATATATGTGCTAGAACTCTTAAAGTGCAAAAATGAAGAGACAAATTAGTTCCAAAAATCATTTATACCTCCTATCGAAAGTAACTGCACAAATTTTCCCGCCCATAAAGGCAAAGAAACCTCCACCGTTGGATCACATCGCACCGTTGAACGTGGGGAGCATAGAGTCGCCCGCATTTAATGAAGACACGTTTCATCCTCCAAAGGCTCCAAGAACGTGTCTCGGGTAGACGAAGAGTCTCGGGAACCGATGGGCGACAAGGATCGATAAGGCCTTGGCAGAGGCCTGATGTCATCAAAACCCTTCTATCCGGCCGAGGACCCGGATAGCAGGATTTTGAGGGGCTATTGTGGGGCCAGAAAATTTATGACCCGGCCCACCTTCCATCTGGATTCAGGGCCAATGCCGACGAAAGCAATTGCGGAGGACGAGAGGTGAAAGATCAAATGGCCTAGTGATACAGCCGAGGGTGACCCTGTCCTCGGCATCTCAAGACTTCAAAAGAAAGAGCGACGTGTCATCAAAGGCAGTCTCAAAAGCACCCCCAGAAGAAAAGGCGAGTTAAATGGGTCACACGTGGAGGTACGGAGTGGGAATGGTTCAAGGAGAGGAGGTCACCTCTACAATAAATGCGCCCACAAACGTCCTATTCATATTGAAGGGATAAGACTCCTGAACAATGTGGCTTCGAGTATTGCAACTAACAGAAAGTAGGGAAAGGCGGCTGATGGGACAGGCACTCGAATAGGCACCTGCCTGATCAACAGATGGAGAGTCAGGATCAACCAAGGAGGGCTATATAATATAAAGGCTTGTGCGTAAAAAAAGGTGGGGGACAAACCGTCTCCCACCCCCCTGAGTCCTAAACAAGGGAGAATTATGAGAAAACCAAACCCCTCGGACAAGGCCAAAGGACCGGATCCACATAGGCCATGCCGGAGGAAAGGTCTTACTAAACGCGCTGTTATCATGAGCACAACGACTAACCACCGTCTAGTGATCAAGGCCTAGCCTTTCGAACCCACGCTCTATAAATTTTATTGCAAGGGCCTTTTTACGTGCGAAACCCATATCATTTGGGATCGTCACATTTTGAGTCCTTACAATATTTATATAATTTAGAATTTAATTGGATTTAAACTCTTCGGTTTTTGCAGTCAATAATTTATTTACCACAAAAATTAAAAAAAATTAGATAAACACGTGGCGCAAAATGAGACTCCAATTGAAATCCAATTTAGAATTTAATTGGATTTGAACTATTTGATTTTTACACTCAATAATTCACTTGGCATAAAAATTAAAAATTAGATGGGACATGTGGCACAAAATTAAGAATCCAATTAAAATCTAATTAGATTTTCTCTAAGTTTTGACTTTTAATATATATATATATATATATGTGGGGCCCAATATTTTGAGGCCCTGGCCCACTTTTACATTGGAGCCCAAGGCCCGAGCCGAGGAGGGATATAACCAAAGATACATAATGGAAGTCCAAGTAGTAATTGAAACGTAGCCGAGGATGATTCTGTCCTCGGCATTCCCGAGGTCCTCCTAAAAGAAAGGGCAAGAGCGGTATAGGCATAGTTTTGAGAAAGAAGCCCAAAATATCCATGTTGATAGAGAAATGACCGCTGGACAGTATGACGACCAAGGACAAAGATAAAGCTGTCATTACTGCCATTGAGTACTCTGTACCTGACAAAACCATGCTCTTCAGTTTTTACAACCACCCCCAACCACTTTGGGTATGGGCTGATGGGACAAGTATCAGTCCTGGAAAGTCGAACCTACACGTGGACGTTGGATAAGAGATACAAACTAGTTTAAAAGGAGAAATAAGCAATCCAGGAAAGGGGCTGGGAAAAAAGACCAAAAGCCATAGCCTCCCAGACCGTATTAAGGAGATTGACTCCTCGAGCGAATACGACTTATTTTTGTATGAACACCACGACTAACCACCGACTAGTGATCAAGGCCTAACCTTTCAAACTCACGCTCTATAAATTTTATTGCAAGGGCCTTTTTACGTGCGAAACCCATATCATTTGGGATCGTCACATTTTGAGTCCTTACAATATATATACACACACTAGGTACCACTTTCTCACCCCCTCAAAGAAAGGTGTTTAATATGAAAACCAAAATAATAATTTAACATTTTAGTTAATAGTGCAAACTTCTACTTTGAGATACTCCAAAATTATTGCCTCTGCTAATTAAAATCCTGAACAAAACTAATTAAAATTTATAAATAAATAAATTTTCAAATTAGAAATACAATTTAAGGAGAGAGAGAACCACTTACACCAAAGTTCTTTGTTTAGACGGTGCCCTCTCATGTGAGTTTTCTATTAGTTTATTAACGGATGACAAACCGAAGTCTTGATTTGGCAGTTGTATAATGGTTATAGAATAAATTGGCTCAAAATAAAAATTTAAAGAGTGTCTTAGCTGCTATCTTAAAGTTTAGGAAGTACCAAAACCTTTTCCATCGAGATTTAAAAGTGCCTTTGATGACATTTTTGTTTTTAGTAGCTTATTTGTTTGAACGTGTGATGAAAATTGGTTTAAAACAAACTCATTTGTTTGAAACTATTTTTTTTCCTCATCTTTTAAGTAAAATAGTAAATAACTAAACTACCAAAAAATAAGCTAGTTAAAGATACAATTAGAAATTCAATTGTTTGTCTCAAAGATACAATAAGAAATGTCGGTAAAAGAAATGTTAACATTTTTAACTTAAAAAAAAATACATTAATTATTAGGGATGAGAAATTTAAATCTTGAATATTTTTGTGAGAACATTGTTAACTTATTAAGCACAACTTCTTATAAACTCTATTTTTATTTTTATTATAAATACAATTCATTCAGATTTCATTTGTTGAAACGAATTTTATATCAATTTAATTTATTAAAAATATCTCAAACAAGCTACTACACATTCCATAAAATATAAAAAAACTGTCTCAAACGCAAAGAAATATACAGTAAAGCAGTAAAATAAAAGGTGGATATATTTTTCTTTTTCTTTTTTTCATTTAATAAAAGAATAGTCAGTCTGTTTTTTTTTTCGCTGAAGAATATATACCAATGTCAGTACTAGTGTAGCAAAAGTCGTAGCTCACTTTTGGGTCAAATATGTTTTGTCCACGTGTCTTGATGCATGAGTACAGGAGTACTGGTGTTGAAAATGATTACGAACGGTCATTTCAATCAACAATCTGATTGAAGACTTGATAAGAGGTGAAGAGGGATGGGTCCTGAGCAAGGGCACGTCTCTGAATAAGGATTGAAGAATAGACATGGCCGAGCCAGGGCCGCACCCTAGTGTCGGACTCTTGCCTCGCAAACTTACAAAAATACAAATGTGAGAAATGACAGCTCCTCAGACGTTTCAAATTAGGGTCAAATCCAGTCGGCACACTTAAAAAAGCTAATGCGTTCAGGGTCTAATACATCTCAAATTAATTTTAACGCTAAGGGTGCGTTTGTTTCCAGCGACTGCGTTTGTGTTTGTTTTCAGCGCCTTTTTTTTCTGGTCTATTGTACTGTTTATGGACCAGTCAAGCGCTAAAAACAGATGAACAGTAATTTTTAGAATAAAAAATATTTTATTACTGTATTTTTAGTAATAAATTTTTAATTTTTAGTAAAATAAGCGGTATCCAAACGTACACTAAATGTGTGTTTAGATAGCAAATGCGTCTAGTGTTTGCGTCCAAACCTGAGTCCCGTTCACAAACCTCTTTTTCAGCAAAAATTTCATTAAAAATGGGTCTCATGGCACTATTCACACATTTAAAAATTATTTTGCTACAGTATTTCCAGTTTTCAGTTTTTAGCAATAAACGATATCCAAACAGACCCTAAGTTGTTACTTATTCTTCTTTCTTTTCTTTTCTTTTTTCCAACTATGATTAAAGATAAAATTAATTAGTTTTAAAATGTTTTAGATTAGTTGATATATTTTTTTAGAAACAGGCTTAGTAGATATTAACCTAAACTTTAAGGACGTTGACTGTATTTTATCCTTTAAATTACCAAAATTACGTCTGTAATATTTTCACAACAAATTTTAAATGATAAACTGTTAGCTAGTAATGTCAGTAATCAACTTAAATGGCTCTGGTTAATATATGCCTAAATGAGGCATACATTAATCATTGATTTTTAAAAAAAATTTATGAAAAATAAAAAAAAATTATTAAAAAAGTTGATTATTTTTATATTTTTTTATTAAAATTTTATAAAATAGTTTATATGTTATACTTTAAGGCACACATTAATAAAACTCAACTTAAATTATAATTAGTAACCACTTGTTATTTAAAACTTGTTGTAAAAATCTAAAAATATTGTGAGCAAGACAGCACCCTCCCAAATCTCAAACCCTCCTGCAAGTACACCAAATCCACCCTATCTCTGCCTTTGTCCCCCTCTTCTGCCATGTCGTCCCAACAGTCTAAGCTGTACCCCATCTAAACAAATTGACATGACAAGCAAATTTTGGACATAGGGAGGTATTTTAAGTCTAAGCTGTACCCCATCTAAACAAATTGACATGACAAGCAAATTTTGGACATAGGGAGGTATTTTAAGTTAATTAAAAGATAGTATAAGAGACAGACAAATCCATGTGTACGATGTGATCAATGATATAGTATTTACGACTAAAAAAATATTTAATAATATAGTTAAAATTATTTGGGTTCAGTAAATAGATATTTTTAAAATATTTGTTAATGAATTATTTATAAAAAAATTTGATACATTTTTTTATAAGAAATAAAAAAGTTTTCAAAAAATTATTTTTTCTTTTTTCTACATAAAATATTTCTTAAAATGGTTCATTAAAAAATTTCCATAGGGCATCGTTAACAAAATCTAAATAATACATTGAGTTTTAAGTTTTTTTTTTTTTTTTTTTTGATATGAGATAGAAATTCAACTCTAGAATAATCTATGTGTATATGTATGTGAACTTCTCCCTCAAAAACTTGAATCTTAACCCTTACCTCCTACCTCCTGCAAAAATTTTATACTTGTAGAGTAATTATCACATCAAAAACAAGAGTTTTAAGTTTTAACTGTTCATATGTAGGTCATAATTGTGGTGGTCAAGTCGATCTAACTCACCGACCCTAAAAACATGTGACAAGAAGGGAACAAGGGTCTGTTTAAGGTGGAATTTATTTGGTATAAAATACTTGAATTTTCCATACCTATTTGGACCATGAATTTCAATTTTGCCACAGGGGTCAAATTCGGGTCTCGATGCCAATTGAGAAGGAACCTACGTGGAGTGGAGCCTCTGACTAATTCATGGACTAGTGTTCGGGCCAACCTTCTTTTCTTTTTTCTTAGACAAACACAGAATATATAATTAATAAATTAATAATATATAGAACCAAGAGATCGATCTGAAAAGTGGCACTTATGACTTAACAAATCTCTTTTTATCATTCCTCGAGCCACTCTATCCACTCATTTTCTCAAATCTTAGAGGTCAACTTGCTCGAATTCTACTTTCCAACTGTCTTTATTATTTTTAAAACACCTCCATTAACAACCTTGTTATATCATCGTTCCCATTGAGCAAGACAATTTGGCAAAATCATTGTGAACATGTTGCCTAGTTGTTGGTTTTTTAAACTATTCTCACCACAAATTAAATTATCGAGGGGATTCATTTTTTGACACGCACTTGCTCCCTCCTACTCTTAATATTTTTTTCCAATGTAATGTTCGAGATGAGACATAGCCGCCTAATGTGAGGACTAGTTGTTTCGCACCGGCCCTACAATGTTGGTTGTGCCTCGCAACCATTAGTCACTTAGTACACGATGATGAGGTCAAAAGGCGCACACAAAGCCTATACTAGATTACACAAAAAGGCAAGAAGATCCCTACCACGACAATTCCGAGGCAATTGTCTTCGTATTTGTCTCTAATTGTTCTCTTTCTCGCCTTATTTTTTCATCCAGGTGAAACATATGAACACAATACGTGTCGAGGACTCATGTTCTACCTTCTGACTAAGAGCATTTTTTATTAACAACTTGATATTATGGGTGATTTTGTGTCATTTGTATGAGGATTTCTATTCGAACGAGGTTGTGGTCCTGCTTATCCTTCTCTCTCTCTGAGGAAAACTCTTATTGAACTAAAAACTAGTCTTTTTGATCCATCATCGACCTAATCAACCATCATCATAATTCTAAAGCGTTGATAAATAATCAAATTGGAGCATGAAAATGGAACAAAATCCCAAAAGTTCGCATGACTCAAGTGTTCAATTACGATCATACTTAGTGCTTGTCAACTCTTTCGCCATCACAAAGATTTATTTGATTCGGTCAAAGTTTTATTACGTTAAGTTGATGTTATCGTTGCCTAATATTTAGGTGACAATAAGATAATACAAAGTTTGTTGGTCTAATATATAGTGACTAGTATGGAGTAGGCATTGACTGTAACTTACCATGGTTAAGATAATAGAAAGGGAAAAGGGATTGGGTTGCGTAGTAGTGCTAACCAAATCTTTAATATGAGACACTATTTTTTGTTTCCACAGAATTATTCTCAACTCTCTACTTGTTTAAAATCAAGGATTGTCACTGCTAACTAGGATAAAAAGCACCTCAAATATCTCCCTCGATTCCAAATTCAATGAAGTCACAAAGGGTAGTCTATAGGAAAAGAATATTATGGTCAGTAAACAGTAGGTGGGTTTTTTGGACCACTGTTAGCCGAAAAGAAATGGGTTATCTTAATAATGATCTAGAACATTATCATAGGCTTAGTTCATTGTCACTTTATTCTAATCCACGAGAGAGAGAGAGAGAGAGCTAACTTTATTCTAATCTCGAACTTTTATCAAGAATGGAGTATATATATGTAATATCCCTCCAAATATTTTTGCTACCAATCAATCCAAATAAAACTTTTGAAACCCAAGAGATTTCAGTCATTATATATATATATATATATATATATATATATATATATATATATATATATATATTTCAAAGCTTTTTGAAAGAAAAGGATACACTATATACGTGTAAACTATTTCACCAAATTTACAATGATTGGAATATTTTTCCTCACATTACCTTGTTTAGTAAGTAATAGCAGTAACCATCAATCTAAAAATTTAAATTGATTATACGTCTTGCACATCATCGTCGCTTTCATTGTTTGCCTCCAATATTTCATCATTATTGTCCTTGTCAGTCAACATCGTTTTCTTCATTATATCATATTTTCAACATTCATATATCACTCTATATAACAGAGTCAGAGCTATATTTTCCTTCGTTGGCATGAAGTATATGGTATAGTACTGTAGACAAAAAATAATGGATACTTTATAGTTTACGTTAGAATTAACTTGCATGTGATGGCTTGGGGAGACAAAAAGTAAAAATAGGTTTTTGACCTTGAGGCAAATTTTCAAAAATTGTAATGGTGGTCCACCAAAATTAAATGTATCAAACATTTCTCACAACTCTATACTTAAATTATATTCATCAATATCCTTACATGTAAGAATTTAATTATGCCATCTACAAATTAGTTGGAAAAATGTTGATGTAGAAGAGGAACTCATTGTTGGAGTCCTTGCATTGCCCATTGCTTGAATTTGAACCTTGAGGATTTTGAGGGGAAAAAAAAAATTAACTTAGGGACCATTCGGTGAAAATTGCATTTGCATAAATATATATATATACTTGAACCCTTGTTTTCAATATAGTCTTGATTTTAAACTGGATCTAGAAATTAAATTAGGACTATACACTTGCCTCCAACAAATGGTTCCAGCAGTTTGTGTTAGGACAAAGATTTTTTTTTTTTTTTTTTTGAAAATTGAAAATTGTAAGTTGTAATCTTTTGACTAAGACTATGCATTATTTGTTAAATTTTGTAATTGTATCAACCTAGTGGTGAGATTCATATGAAGATGATTGTTCTGAATTGCAAAATTTTACAATCAGAATATTGAGCCTAATATGTGGCTTTTCAAGTTGTAAAAGAAATTAGAGTACAATGAATTGAACGAGATGATAAGAACAACTAACTTTGCTAGATTGTGACAAGTTGCTTTTCATTTTTCATTATTAGTTAAGATTATTTTTTTTCTTCTTATTCTTTATTAAACTTTGTATTTTTTTAGGCATATATACTAAAATGTATTTTAAATGTTTACACATGCTTGTTCATTACAAGCGTGCAAGGCATTCTTATATACTAGCAACCAACCACCTTAAATAATATCACATCAAATAAAATCCAAAACTCTTTCAACAACAACAACAACAACAACAAAAAAAAAAAAAAAAAAAAAAAAAAAAAAAAAACCCAAAAGTAACTTCAATTATTCATTTGCTAAAAATCTCCAGAGTATCAATGAAAACAAAAATCCAAACCTCAAGAGCATAAAATACTAACAACAAAAAATACTAAACACTAGAAGTCCAATCTTTTCCAAAAATTTCTAAGGTCCCTTCATACCCACAAAACTAACTTCACTTAATCATAGTTTTAATTTCAAATTATAATTGGCTATCAAAAGAAAGTCTCTTGCCACCCTAAGCCACACTAAAACTAAGGATCAAAATGATTCTCAAAAATAAAACTAAGGATCAAAATCTTATTAAAATATGATTAATTAGTTTAATTAAAAAAATAGAAAAAAACCATTGCATTTTGTACAATTTATCTCCTATTGAAATATTCAATCCTTAACTTCATATCAACTAAAATCAAAGTATCTGTATGACCAAAAATCTCAGCTCAATTATAGGGGACACTATAAGCAAGATAAGGATTACAACTAATTTATGTTATGGGCTAATATTGATCCACAATGAGAAACTTAAAAACCTTAATCTCTAGAATATTAAAAAAATATGAAGTCCATAAAACATATCTCAAAACATGTAATGAATACCTCTCTCATAATTAAACTCATGAAATTTATATAAATCAAACTTAGAGCTCTAATACCATTTATTTGTCATGTTCCCAACTTAATGAATAAGCTAGGCACGTGAAAATTGCCACACAACTATAAAGTTTTACCTTATAAGCATACATGGATTTTTTGTAGAATAATAACTATCCAAAAAAAATTACATCAAATAAAATCCAAAACTAACATCAATAATTCAATTTTCAAAAATCTCCAAAATATCAATGAAAAAAAAAAATCAAAACATTAAGTCCATAAAATACTAACAGCAAAAATACTAAGTAATAGAAGTCTAGAAGTCCGGTCTTATTTTTAAAATTCCTAAGCTACTCTTATGATTTTGAAACTATATCTTAGTTCAATTGGAAAATTTTAATGAATTTTAAAAATATAAAAAATTATAGTTTTCAATAAGTTCCAAAACAATATAAAAATATAAAAATTATAACTTACAATGAGTTCAGAAAATATATATAGTTTACCATGAATTTCAAAAAAAAAAAATGAAATTATAATTTGTAATATATTAAAAAAAAAAAAAAAAATATATATATATATATATATATAGTAAATTATAATTTACAATGATTTTTGAAAGTATCAGAAATTTCACTAGACTTGAAACTATTCACATATCCGATCCGGTTATCAAATTCTTAACAATTTTTATAACTATGATTATACTATATTCCCATGACTAGACTCAAAAGCATGCCATGATATACCCTTAGAAAAAATTAGTTTCTGTGCCAATGCATAACCCAATTGGTTGGGCTCAAATGCATAGTCAAATTGTACTAAAATTTTAAGAATTTATCTAGTATTCATTTCGGTCCATATTCAACAATTATATATATAGCTAATTCAAAGAAATATTTTATTCGAATCTTTGGTTCCTTTTTACAAATTTTACACACACTTGGTCTAACATTGAGAAAACAGAAACTTTTTAATAACCAAATGAATCAAATAGATTTATAATATTTTAATAAGGAATGAATTCGAATTTTTTTTCTTTAATTTAATGTAACAAAAATAAATAAACAAAAATTTGTAAGAAAAGTCAAAGGAATCTTTATTAAATAAAACCTTGCATTTTAATAAAAATAGACCAAGTAAAAAAATGTTACTTACATGTTACATGTATGTTTTTCTTTTTATTCATCAGCCTTTCTATGTGAACTGCGTCAAATGCTTGTTAAGGATATAAAAGAATGATGTACGTTTTTGATAAGTTGAAACTTTCTTAAAAAAATTATATAAAAGAATGTTAAATTCTATTTTAATAAATAATAGGTTTGAAAAGTACTGAGGAACAATTATTTTATATTTTTTTATTAACACAAGTTGATATTAGTTTTATTTTTCATAATATACTTGGTCTTAATCTTATTATATATTTCTCATTATTGAATTCTAAAATATTTTTGGTTCAAGCTTTGACACCCATCCAAACTAATGGAAAAATCTTTTCTAAAAAAAAAATATATATATATATATTTTTATTTCATAATATGTGTATTTTACTAACTATGATAATGCTTTTGGGACATTGGTACCTTTGCCTTTTACATTATTCAAATTAGCTTGTAACCCAATACATATGCATGGATACACTTAAAGATATACAATAAAATGCATAATATAATTCTTATATATATAATTTAAATATTATTGATAGTCATTTTTATATTTTGTTAACTCTTAAAAAAAATTTAAGGATATTATTAGGTATACAATGTAAATTGTCCATATTTATAAAAAAAAAAAAAATTTGTGAAGCATTTTTTTTTTTTTTACGATTCATTTATTCTAGACTCTTTAGTTTTTGTACTTAATAACTCACTTGGATGAATATTTATGATGTGGTCCCATATTTGATTCTAAAATTAAGAAATAAAACTCTTTAAGAATAAATAATTTATGACACATAACGCAAAATTGAAACTTTAATTTGTAGTTCTAATTTGAGTTTCTCTCGAGTCCAAATCTTCTGTCCCACACTTTCTGCTCCACTATATACTCCACAAATAAAAACATGCCACATGTCCATCTAATTTATTAAATGCTAAATTTATGCCTTTTATTATTTCAATTTCCTAAATTTGATGGCTTCTATTGAAATAATAGAAGGCATAAATTTCTAATCAGTTCCAAAAAAAAAAAAAAAAAAATGGTGGGTGTAGGGTCCTTGGGCCCAGAAGTGCATTATTTATTTATATGTTGGGCCTGTGGCCCAAGCCGAGAACAAAGATCCACCCGAGGATGAAATGTCTTCGTCAGAGGAGATTGCACTGATGAATAAAAGGTAGGGTTTGGTCTTAAAGGCTCCGGAAAGTGTGCCGAGGATGAAAACTTCCTCGACCGAACTTGGCCGAGGTCCTGGAAAATAGATTGACAGTAAAGATGACAATCCCTGAAATTCATTTGGGGTGGACAAGCACTGCAGAGATATAAGATAAGGATGAGCCCCAAAATATCTGGGGAGAAAGCTGCTGTCCTCCGCATTAAATGCATTGCAGCTAATCCCCTAGCCGCATTAATGTAGAAGTGATACTTGAACAGTGTATTTCAGCCTTACAGCTACTACTTGAAGACTTATGAGAAGGGCTGATGGACAAGTATCAGCCCTAACCATCTAGCATACAGGTGGACGGTAGAGGTGAAAGGGGAAGTGAGTATAAAAGAAGAGGAGAAAGAACAAGGAAGGGGATCGGAAATTTGAGAGAAGAAATACTGTAGCAATCAACAATCAAATTTGTAACGCTATCTAAGAACATTATATTAGAATTGTTGTCCTCGGATTTCGCCGAGGACGTTTTTCTTCATTTCATAATAGTCTATTTTTATCTTTCTATCATCAAGCCTATCTATATCGTTGTTTGATCAACTAAAACCCAGTTTTCCAACCCATTCCTCTACAAATTCATTGTTTTGGGCTTCTTGGGCCTAAGTCTGTCCACGTGCTGGGCTAAGAATCCAAGTCGGGTCCTTACAGTGGGTAATTTAATTTATGTCCTAAAACTAAACCTAAACCCATCCAAGTATCCAACAGGTATGTTACGTTATTTACCAAAAACAAATCGATCCCCATATTGATATTGTTGCAAACTTTTTGATGAGTAGTTTTCAAAAAAAAATTTAAAAAATTTTCAACAATTATATTATTGAAAAACTTATTATATGACCGAGACAGTTTAGTGATTTACTTCCAAGGAATATCCCACTTATTATGCTAGGGTGCTGCGAATGAGCACTTTTTAATTTGAAAAAGACTTTGTCTTTTGGAAGAATTAAATACTACAAATTATATAAAATTGCAATAAGAAAAAGAAGAAAATAGGAAGGAAAGTAAACCACTTAATCCTTTTACAACATCACCGTTGTTTTGCACCACTAAACACTAAAGTGGTATTTGGTAGGGATGGCAATGCATAACATAACCCGTGAATATGACATGATTTATATAAATATATGTCATTTTTTTTTTACCTAATATAAATTTAAAATTTAAATATAATGAAGTAGTTAAAATAATTTGAATGATTTTATTGATAAATTTTTAATTAAAACTCTAAAATCTCTAACCATGTTATCAAAACAACGAGAGAAAAAAAAAAATCTCTTGTGTTAACCCACTTAATAAATGGGTTGTGTTGTTGTTGAGAAGTTTTGACACGATTATTAAATGAGTTAAGTTAGGATTATGTATTCAAATACTCTTACCTTAACATGATATGAACCCAATCCGCTAATATGAATTGTCACCCCTAGTATTTGGCATGTTTTAGAACCTTTTCAAATGAAAATAATATACCGATTTTAATTGGTTTTAGTTTAGTAAAATATTGGACCAAATTCTTCTTAAAAAAAGAAAAAGGTATGGACCAAATATATTTCTATAAAAAAACTAATTTAAATTTAATTTCTTTCAAGTGAAAATACTCTTCAAATTTTATTTTTATATTTTAGTGTTTTCACATACATATGTTAAATCTAGACAAACTAAATATAGAATAAAACCAATTTGATTTTGAACTAGTCTAATTTCTATTCAATTGTTTGTCAAATCCCCTTAATAACATGTTAATAAATTGTTTCTATTTTAATAATGAAGTATTGTTGAGGACAAAAAATAATAATAATAATAATAATGTTACAACTATAAACTATTTTACAACATTTTTACAAACTATTGATATGACAAATTTTTATTAGTTCTAATATAGTCCATCACTTACGTCACATTTATATTTATTAATGATTATTTGAAAATTACAAAAAACCATATCAGTAGTTTGTAAAAATATTGTAAAATAATTTGTGTTTGTAATATTACTAAAAAAAAATGCATAATATATCACTATCACAAACATGTCAAATCAACACATACAATCCCTTCAAAAAAAAAAAAAAAAAAATCAACACATACAATTATCTTAGAGTAGGCGCGTTATTATAGATTGAAATTTTATCTTGTTTATCAAAATATATATATATATATATATATATATATATATATATATATATATATATATATATATATATATAAGAAGTTACACACTACGTCTTATATGTTTTTAGGTAAGTACGACTTTTTTAGCGTATGGAAATCAAATCATACATACATATTATAAAAATGAAATATTCTCTCCCTGCCAAACTCAGGAAATATTATATATATTTTTGGGCGTTACCTTATAGCCCTTTTTTTTCCTTTCACCTTCCTTCAGGAGCAGTATTTGTTTTAAATATGGTCAATAAGATTAGGTCATTTTCATTAAAACAATACTATAGGAAGATATGTCAAACGGTTCTTATTCCCCTACTCATATTCTAATGGAGTTACTTATACCAAAATTTATGAGAAAATGATTGAATAACTAATTATTTATTATAAAACCCATTAATGGTGAGGTCTACAGTTCCTTGACATTCCAATCATTATCGAAACCCTATTTTGCCTTCCACTAAAAAAACTCTCAGAGCTCTGCTAAGTAATTAATGGTGGAAATTTCAGCACGCTATGATGGCATGCCATCATGCATGATGTGAATCCTCTATCATGCATGATATTAGAGTATATGATATATTAGACTTAGAGCCCAGTTTTCTTTAAAGTAACTCCTATCATCCTATGTGATATTTTTGAAATTTTACTCATCTATTAAGAAAAAAAAATCATTTTACAAAGAAGGAATAGGATTATTCAAGATTTTATATTGTATTTATCTTAATAATTTTAAAGAATCTAAATTCAAGAATATGTGCTTATTCACACTGCAGCTAACGTTAACTTAAAGAAAATACACACACTATTGCCTTTCTAATCTCAATGTTTGTGGGGCTCAACTAGAAAGTAGAACCCTTGACAAGGATTGAAAATTTTGAAATCACATGACTATAGTATGATTCTGTGAGGAGTGAGGACACTGGAGTTTTCTCGGTCTTAGAGACCAAATGCACTATTTGATTCAATGCAGCAATTTATTTACACTAATCAATTGCGTAAATTTTGATAATTGTTTCATGATTAACCAATAAGACTTTTGCACTCATCAAGTGGCTAAAATATAAGGATTTGTGTCATGTTTTTACCAGCTAGCAGGAGTTAATATATCTATATATGGGTTAATTATTTTATATAGGGTGTAGATTTTTTTTTTTTTTTGGGGGGGGGGGGGGGGAGGGGGGGCGGCACATAGATTCGAAAAACATTGATATGGGATACCCACTAGGCACTAGCTTAGGCCCATCAAGAATGGTAGGGCAGCGTTGTGTAAACTGTAAACTATTGTACTTGGAGATTTCAGGAGATTTAAATAATTTTGTTATGCTCTAAGGTATAATGATTAGCTTTTTTTTTTTTTTTTTTTTTTTGAATTTCTATGAGATATGTAGTTTCAAGACTTTAGGACTATATAAATTGGTTATTAGATGATTTATGTAAATGATGTGTTTTTTTTTTTTTTTCTCTAGCTGTCATATGATGTAATTTTTTTTTTGTTATTATTTATTAATTTACCTCTCTTTTTTTTTTTATATATAAAAAGTCATCGAAGAATTTTATTACTCAACTAGAAAATTAGCTAAAACAACATAACAAATATCTAGAGGAACAGATTTCATCCAAATAGATAATGGAAAATATAATTAATAAGCCTAAAATTCAACCAATGAAACAATAAACCAAATCTTCAGCCGGTTAACCTCCGATGTGATTTTGATAACTATGGGTTAGAGCACTAGTATCTGAGATGCAAAAATGTGTATATTTTACATTCTCAAAAACCTACTTTATCTATTTTACCATCTTATTTTATAATTCACCCAGCAGTACAGTTTCTATTTTTACATAAAACTCATTAAAATAATATAAACTATACCAACAAATACTATAAAAAATTTGGTTTCTTTCTTTTTTTCTTCTATCTTTCTTTTCTCGTTAAAATAATATATTTTTTTTACATCCTTGTGAGCAGTTGGTAAGAACAAAAAAACAAAAAGAAACCCACCCCCAAATGTTGCTGGATTTTAGCTTGTTGGTTGGTAAAATAGTAACGGTACGGTTATTTTACTCCCCTATTCTAGAACTCTTTATACTTGAAAAAAAGATGTGAATAGATAATTTTTTGTGGTCTTGTTCTACTTGCGTAATTTTCGTAAGTCGTGCTAAAAATTGTGTAATTTGCTGCGATGTACGTTATACTTGTACTAAAGTGAGAAAACGGCTTTCGCTGTACAGAAGTTGTCAGCAATGAAAATCAACGGCCAAAAATCCAGGGAGTTTGCTCGCGGAACCGACGGTTTCGGTTTCGCCACGTTACTATTTCAATTTTCCATTGAGGCAAAAAATAGAATTGGTAATCCAAAAATAGGAAATTTTTATTTCTTTTTTTTACTTTACCCTCAGTAATTTTCGTGCATGGTGAGTCATGAAAAGATTTACATGTAATCTCATAGACTCAAACACATGACATACTTATGCAAAAAGTGAAAACCACATGATTCTGGGCTCGTGGGGTAGAAAAGGCAAATGGATGGAAAAAAAAGAAGTGCCACATGGCACTATGCATGTTTATGATGATCATAATAATGGATCATCATGTGTGGGGATGATGAGCAGAGTGTGTAATAAAGGTAATGATTATAAATGGGGTCATGATGGCAACGCCTCCATCCGTAGAGCTAAAATGATTAAAACCAAAGAGCCTATAACACCCACCACAAGTCTGCGCAGCCATAGCCGCCATTTCCTCTTCTTTCTTTTCTTTTTTTTTTCTTTTTTTTTTTTACTTTTTCTTGTGATGATTATTTCATATATGTATTATATTATTTATTTTCTATCACTTTGTTATTATTGTTAATATATACTTTACTATAGTCTGAGAGAAAGAGAAAGAGAGAGAGAGAGAGAGAGAGAACGGAAAGTTATACAGATATAGGGAAAAGGCAGAGACACAAAAAAGCACTGAAATAAATAAAGGGAGAAAAAAAAGTGAGGAAAAAGTAAATGGAGGAGGATTCTGGAGAGAGAGAGAGAGAGTGAGTGTGTGTTAAGAGAAGCCCAAAAATCGGGTATTTAAAGGCACCCATTGCAGAACAATTGTAGCTCTGCAATGATGAACTACTTACTCACTACCTAGGCTCTAACGGCCCCGTACTGTTCTTTTTTTTTTTTTTTAATGTTTTTGGGTATAAGAGTTACTGATAATTTTTATGAGCTGTGGCCTCGTTTATTTTTGTCTTTGCTTGCTTATCAGACACGTTAATTCAAGGTATTATAGCTAGTTAGCCTTGAAAAAGCTGCGATTTTTAACCCCCCTCTATCCCATAACTTTCTTTACCCCATCCTACTTTCGCCTATATAAACTTACCCTTCTTTTCATGCTTTGCTTACTCATATACCTCAATCACCCTAAAACAAAGGTTTCGATATAGTCTTTCCTCTCTTTAAATTTCTGCTTTCTTTTTTCCCTGTGGGGTTTGCTTTGCTTTGCTTTGCTTAGTTAGTTGTGTCACTTCTACTGTTCCATAAATACAAAGTGAGAGAGAGAAAAAAAAGAGAGATATTATGGTAGCAGAGGGTGTGATAGTTGTGAGAGAGTTGGACCTGAAGAAAGACCTTTTAGAAGTTGAAGATTTAGAAAGGAGATGTGAAGTGGGAAACAGTGGCAAGATCTCACTCTTCACCGACCTCCATGGTGACCCTATTTCCCGGGTCCGCCACTCTCCTGCTTTCCTCATGCTGGTAAATACACATTTACTCCTCTTTATGTCCCAAAACTCTCTTTGTCCTTTTCTCCAAAAAAAAAAAAAAGACTTTTCAGAACACAAATATATAAAAAACATACATAAAACCGTAAGAGTTTGTTGCTTTTCGGGTTTTCCTTAACCCGAAAACAAAGAAAGAAAGAAAATAAAAAAAAATCACTTTATATTGAGTATTTATCTTTGTATTTGAAACAGGTAGCTGAGACGGCCAAAGAGAAAGAGATAGTCGGGTTAATAAGAGGTTGCATCAAAACCGTTACATGCGGCAAAAAGCTCTCCAGAAATGGAAAAACCAACACCAACACCACCATCAACAAACCCGTCCCTGTTTACACCAAACTTGCCTACATCTTAGGCCTTCGAGTCTCTCCCTCTCACCGGTAAAAATTTCACCTTTTTTTTTTTTTTTTTAACTACTTAGATTTTTACAAAAATGGGTCCATGGAAATTGACCCACTAGTCATAACTACCTTTATTGAAAGAAAAAAAACATGCCCCCCAATTATTGGGTGTTAAAATATATACTTCGTTATGGGAATATAATAATAATGGGGATTCATTAAATAATTTCAACTGATTTGTTTTTGTGTTTGTGTTTGTGTTTGTGCGCGGTTTAGGAGAATGGGAATAGGGTTAAAGCTGGTGCGTCAAATGGAGAAGTGGTTTGGAGAAAATGGCGCTGAATATTCGTACATGGCTACCGAGAATGACAACCTAGCTTCGGTGAAGTTGTTCACCGACAAATGCGGCTACTCCAAGTTCCGTACACCGTCGATCCTAGTCAACCCCGTGTTCGCTCACCGGCTCCGGCTATCTAGCAAAGTCACCGTTATCAGACTCAGTCCCTCCGACGCCGAGTCACTCTACCGGAAGCGATTCTCCACCACCGAGTTTTTCCCGCGCGACATTGACTCGGTGCTCAACAACAGGCTGAGTCTCGGTACGTTTCTGGCCGTGCCACGTGGGAGTTACAGCGCGGACACGTGGCCCGGGTCGGATCGGTTTCTGTCCGACCGGCCTGAGTCGTGGGCGGTGGTCAGTGTGTGGAACTGTAAGGAGGTGTTTACGCTGGAAGTACGAGGCGCGTCGCTGGCGGCGCGTGCTTTTGCCAAAACGACACGGATCGTGGACAGGGCCTTGCCGTTTTTGAAGGTACCGTCGGTGCCGGAGCTGTTTAGTCCGTTTGGGGGACATTTTTTGTATGGGCTTGGAGGTGAAGGCCGAAGCGCAGGGAAAATGGTGAAAGAGCTGTGTGCACACGCGCACAACCTGGCTAAAGAACTTGGGTGTGGTGTGGTGGCCACGGAGGTATCGAATAGTGAACCGTTAAAATCAGGAATACCTCACTGGAAATGGCTATCGTGTGATGAGGACTTGTGGTGTATCAAAAGGCTTGGGGAGGACTATAGTGACGGCTCTGTCGGTGACTGGACCAAATCTCCACCTGGATTGTCCATTTTTGTCGACCCCAGAGAGGTCTAAATCTAATCCTAGTTAAAACAAAACCAATAGCACAGAAAATAGTGAGCTAGGAAAAAATAAAATAAAAACAAAAACAAAAACAGTACCCAAAAAAAATAAAAAAAAGCGGGGGTTTTTTTTTTGTAGGGTAAGGATTAGGAGGATGGAAAAAGAGAGAATGAAGAAGATATGGGTTTTGTTGTAAAAAAGGGAATATTCAGGAAACTTTTTTTTTTTTTTTCTTTTTTAAGTTCATGCCTAGCCTTCATGGCAAGAGCTTTTTTTTTTTTTTTTTTTTTTTTTTTTTTTTTTTTGTAAATGGATGTGGCTTTTTAGGTCCTCTTCGATCAAAACGCGGCCTTAATTTCATGTGGGGTTGCGTTGGTATATCTTTTGAGCCTTTACTTTTAGTTATTCTAAAAATCTAAAAGAAGGGTTCTGTAATGGGGGATGAGAAATCACATGTCTTTCTTTGGGAATATCCTGTGCATGTAGAAAATCTTTTCAAAGAAACTTTTTGCCCGGACGTGTTTTATTTGTCCTCGATTATATGCTGATATGCTATGGGGGACCTTACCTTATCCTATTTGATTAATCGGGTTCTTAATATCTTTCTAATTAAGGGAAAGGAGGCAGTGGATGAGAGAATCACAATTTTTGATTTTGACTATAGGGGACTGTGTAAATTTGTCCCTTAATTAAACATATGTATTTACACAATGGCAACGAAAATAATAAATATAATAATGGGATACTTTTGTGAATGAACCTCGGTGGTGTTGGGGGATTCTTTCTTTGGAGGCTACTTTTTACATGATTGAAATTTTTGATGGGAGACTTCTTGTTTGTTGCTGTGTGCTGGGTTTTGCATTTTCAAGTGGTGTGAGTGGGGTTTTTTTTTTTTTTCCTCGTCTTTTCCGCAATAAGCACCTCTCGTTTTCTTTCCCTTTCCCCTCGTATTAGGTGGTCTTGATTTGGATTTTTGTACCATACAAGAGGTCCTACGATTGTGACTTCCTACTGGTGTCGTTTTAGGTATTTACTGCAAGTGTAATGCATATATGATGCTCTAATTCTAAGACCATAGATTTTTGTGACATAACTCTAATGTTATCGAGTATGATATGCAGTTATTCACTCTATGCTACTTCAGAGAGTTGTGTTACAAAAAGTTGTAGTCTTAGAATTACTTTATACTAGCGTTAAGGTTTTACATCAACAAAATGATAAGAGTGAATATCTTTTTTAAGTAAAAGACTTTATTTGGGAATAAGAATCCAATGTGTCCCATCGGAGTGTTATACTAACTACAATATTATTTTCTATTACTTTATAAAATAAAGTATAGTTTTCTATTACTTTATAATAAAAAAAGAAGTTATGTATAATGGGATCATAGGAGTATTCTACTAACTCACAGTGTTCTAATACCAATACATTATAGAGCTTAAATGTATAAGAATAAAACAGTAATAGAACATTAATTATAAATTTCGTTGCAATAAACTTTAGATATTTTAATGACAACTTTAATGCAAGGATATATATATGTTGTTACAATAAACAATTTAATACTTCAAATATCTTGTAATAAAAGTTATTACTTTACGAATCTTATTGTAAAAATTATAAATAATTGATAAAAATAATCTGAGTTAAGTTATTGTAACGATATATTCAACGTAATAAATAATTGCTTCATATTTGTCATTACAATAGATTATAAAATAATTGATATCAAGTTATTGCAATGATATCTTTGCTTCATGTTTGTCGTTGCAATAGATTGTAAAATAATTGATATCAAATTATTGCAATTATATTTTCATTGCAATAAAATATCACTTTGAAATTTTCGTTGTAATAGATTGCAAAAATAATTCGTATCAAATTATTGCAACGATTTCGTCATTTTAAGTTATTGCAATAAATTTCTCTAATGCAATAAGGTTTTAAAGCCTCTATTGCAACCGATAATTGTAAGTTATTGCAATTAATTATTGTTAATGCAATATGATGGGCCCAACGAATACCCTTGCCCAAACAACACCATCGTCCACTCTTCAACCACAAGGATGAGGGAAGGTAAGCCATAAAGAGGGGAATTCAATATCTCAGACAGTTACAAACTAGCTGTCAAGCCGTTGGAAACTCATTAAAACCCATATTAATGAGCCCAAAGGCGTTACAAAAGAAGTACTAAAGCCACAATACAAGCCACAATGGCTAGAAGTAAGGGAGATATATATATACACCTTTCAAAACTAAACAAGGTACATTTGATACACACACACACGTTGAAGCACTGATATTTTCTAGTTCTCAGAGCCTCTCTTTCATTCCATTCGCTAACTTTACCATCGGAGACTCCGTGGCCGGCACCACATTGGTGACCACCCAGAGAAGTTCTCTCTCTCGACCTTGCAGGTACAAAAACGAAGCTTGTGCTGACTCGTCTGAACGAACCTACTTGACTGACGATCTCAGCATCATCACAATAATTTACCACTTTTAAGTTACTATTGCAACAAATTTTGACTTGTAGATGTAATATTGTGTCTAATACCACTATACTAATTTTGTTCTATTAATACTTGATGTAATAGACTTATTTTGGTATAATGCTATAAGCACCTCTCTTTTTCTTTCCCCTTGTATTAGGTGGTCCTGGTTTGGATTTTTGTACCATTCTTGGTTCTGTGATTGTGACTTTCTACTGCTACCATTTTGGGTATATACTGCAAGTGTAATGCATATATACTGGTCTAATTCTAAGGCCATAACTTCTTATGTCATAACTTTGTTACAATTCTAATGTTTCTGATTGTGATACACAACTACTCATTGCATGTTATATCAGAGTTGTGTTACAAAAAGTTGTGGTCTTAGAATTACTCTATACACTGCAAATGTATTAGCATTAAGGTTCTACATCAATAAAATGATAAGAGTGAATATCTCTTTTAGGTGGAAGACTTTATTTAGGAATAAAAATCCAGTGCGTCCTATCAGAGTGTTCTACTAACGACAATATTGTTTTGTTTTCTATTGCTTTATAAAAGAAAGAAGTGATGTATAATGGGATCATAAAAGTATTCCACTAACCCACAGTGCTCTAATACCAATACTTATAAAGCTTAAATGTAGAAGAATAAAACAATAATAGAACATTAATTATTGCGAAAAAGAAAATCACAATTAGAACTCATCTTCAAAATCGTTGATATAGCTAGATTAAATATAGTGTGGATCGAGTATATAATACACATTCATATAATGTAATTACAAACTATATCATGGCAAGTGAAATATGACAAAAAGTCCAAACATGGATAAATTTAATAAATGAAGTGGCAAAAGCAAATACAAGTGACACCAGATATGGTTTATGCTTGTGCATGCAAGAAAAGCTATCTCTGGTGCTCAGTCAGTGATCACACCGGTCCAAGAAGATATAACAGCTTTTCTCTTCACGGGTTTTGCAACCAAAAAAAAAAAAAAAAAAAAAAGAGATCATAAGAATCACGAAGGGGGAGGGTGGGAAAGGTTGTAATAAGTAATAACAAATTAATGTGAATGCTGTAAGTGGCACCAATTCTTGTTACTACATTCTGACAGGTGTATGCACTCTGGTTTCCAGCTGGAAATTTAAGTTATTTATTTATTTATTTATTTTTGAAAACAAGTTATTTATTATTTGAAACCTTGTGTGTGTATCATTTTTTTTTAATTGTTATTTAGAAAAACAACTTAAGGGATTTCATAGCAGTTTCATCTTACATGATTGCATCATTTTGTAGCAGTACCATCTTTACTTTTTTCCTATCATATGTTATATATATATAAAAGCTATTACACACTTTTTTCTTTTTTCTTTTTAATTTAAAAAATTAAAGTAGTGAATTGAAGAAACGATTTTAAGTGTATGTAACAAAAAAGATTTGGATGTTAATTTTTCCCAAAAAAAAAAAGGGGCTAAGCTAATTCACATTGTACTAATAAGATTTGACTTGAACTATTTCAACATTCCAAGTAAGAATATCAAGATCCATAACTTAATTTGACACATGCCTATTTGTTGAGTTGCTTAAACCAAAAAGCTTGTTTACTTCTAAACCATCAATTTGAGCCTGGTTTTTAACTGTGTTTCCCACAAGTTGCATATGTGAGGAACCAACTGTGAAGATGAAGGGAATAGTGGGATACAAAAGCCGGAGTCAATCAAGAGTAAGCACAAAATCTACTCGATTTTAGAGGCAAAAATGAAATTTTAGGTGATGACTAGATACATTGAACTAGGACATTAACCTAAGATTTTTTTTTTTAAATTTTTTTATATAAAAATAATAATATAAATACTATTTTCCTCAAAAAATTAAAAGAAAAAAGATGTTATATTTTTCTATTAGCTTCAAATATCCACTATTTATATGGGTGGCAATTCGTGCTTGTATGGTAGGTTCGTATCATGTCAATTCATGTGTATCCAACTATATGTGTCAATACTAACTTGACATGTTTATTAAACAGGTCAAGATTTCTCAACCTTAATACGACTTATTTATTAAACAGGTCAGTGGTATTGACCTATTTATCAGATTTTATCAAAATGAAGAAAAAAAATTTATGAAAAAACAAACAAATAAATATTTTAAATATAAAATTCAGAACTAATGAGTAACTGCATCATAAATAATCATTCAAAACTAAAGAATATCTCAATATCATAAATAAACAATCACAATATGTCAAAAAAATAAACCACAACAACTAATAAGTTTATATACCTAAGGTTTGAAGAGTATATTGATAAAATTTCATTCAATTAAACAGGTCGGACGGATCAAACAGATTCTGTAGGTTGAACACTAACCTAACTCATTTATTAAATAGGTCTGTCATGTCAACCCAAATATGACACAAACCAATTAAGTCTCAACTCATAACCTACTAATTTCGTGTCATGTCGAGTCGGGTTCGTGGGTCGTGTCCAATTTTGCTACCCTTACATTTATATTCAAGTAAAACAATTTGTGAACCAAACCAATTTTTTTATTCTTTTGGTTAGAAAAGGCATGTTTAGTATGCGATAAAAAATCTTGTCATATATTAGGGAATGATTATTTATCTCTTCTCTATATATTAAGAAGATTTAAAAAGTTAGTTATTGTTGTTCAAAAAAAAAAAAAAAAGTTAGTTATTGTCTTTTTTACTTACAAAAAATACCCATAATTTAATTGACTTATCCCTATTCCTAAAACATAATAAATGAGGTTAAAACTATAAATTGACCAAAATTAAAAACAATAAAACTTAGTAACTTACCGAGTAAAAACTCCCCACTAGATAGTAGATAGATACAACGTTCCTACCCAACATAAAATAAACTTCCCACTACTCCATGTATACAACCATAACTACCACATTTTACTATAAATTAAAAAGAATACTCCATGTTATAAATAAAATAAAAACCTACCCCACGTTCCTTTTTTTTTTTTTTTTTAAATAATTTTTTATTAATAAAAAAACTATCCATGTCACATAAAAAAATACTATATATATATATATATAACTAGCCTTATCACATGCGCTCCGTACGTACGATGAGGCTCTTTTTTTTCGGATTAATGTTATAATATCATTTATTTCAATTTTGAGGTTTACACTTAATTTCCCACAAAAATTGCACGTTTAGAACCACTAATATGACCAAAAGTATCATAAAACTAATTCTAAAAAATGAACACCAAATAGCATTGAAATATGTTTAGTTATTATTTTATTTTTTTGATCTGATATGGGGCAGTTTTATTTTATTTTTTTAAAATAGAAGGTGGGATGGATTTTTTTAGGAGAAGGTGGGGATTGTGGAGAGTTTTTTTTTTTTTTTTTTTTTTTTTCACTTTTTTGTTATTAATTTTTATCGATTTACTGTTTTAACCTTATTTCTTATTTTTTAGGAATAAAGATAAGTTAATTAAATTAGGGGTATTTTGTAAGTTAAAAAGGCAATAATTAACTTTCTGAATCCTCTTAATATATATATATATATATATATATATATATATATATATATATATATATATATTGTGAAGTGGTAACTCTATAACCTTTTGTGATGTGTGAACTATATGAAAGATGTTATAAAAAATTTAGTTATGAATAAAAAATTATGACTCTAAACCCAAAAAAAAAAAAAAAAAATGGAGTGAGTAGTTATTTCTTTTAAATTCTCTCTATGTACATAATAACTTTAGAAATTAATATATTTTTAAAAAATAAAATTCTCTCTATGTGCATAATAATTATACAAATAACAATTTGTCAAAAAATAATCTCATCCTTTTACTCCTTCCAAAATAAAATAAAATAAAATAGAAAACCCAACCGCTCTCTCTTGTTTATACCTAAATATTATAAACATTTTCATTAACATCATAATATCTAATTTTTTTAGTTGTCAAATCAAACATCTATCAATGTTGTAGAAGTATCTTCTATTATAAGTTTGAATCTAAGCAATCTCAATAATATATATGTCTCTCTCTATGTATATAAAAGCAGGTGAAGTCCAATCAATCATGATTAAACAATGTTTCATCATATATAGTTTATAGCATCAAAATTTTATTATAATCCCACATGTAACCTTCAATCTGTCATATATCTCCTTACTAATGAAACAAGGAGTCATCACAAATAAATCAAAAAAGTGTCAAACAAGTTTGATTGTATAAAAACAAACATGGGCACACTTGCTCAAGTTTGAATTAGGTAAGTAGGCGTGAATGTAGTAATAATACTTTAATTTAAAGATTAAAGATATCAAGGTGTGGTCTGTGTGGAAGCTCACTCTCCAAAGTCCTATTTTTCAAGTCTCCTACCAAAAGATTTTTCCAAAGACAAGGATTTTTATCAATGTTTAGTCTCTTTTTTTATTCTCGCATCTGGTTGACTTTAACTACTAGTAATATTTTGGTGGTTTAGGTATGAAGAAGGTGGGGTACAAGTACAACTCAAACAGTAGCAAAATTAATAGTCAAACTTAGACAGCATCGACTTTCCTATCTTTGCCAACTTCTTAGGGAATTGCGAGGCAATTGTTGAAACTTTGAAAGGATAAAACCTATAAAAAGTGGTTTAAATTTTAAATGTGCCATATAGGACCCAACTATTCTCTCTCTCTTGTGGATTAGGAATTTTTGAGGAGCGATGTTAGGTAGTGTTTGATGTGAGAGACTTTAGTCATTCAAAATGAATTGTCTGCAAGAGCATCTTTTTAATTAGTGAACTTGGTCTAAAGGATATGCTTAAAGTTTTTAGAATTTGATAAAAATTTAGGGGGAACATAAATTAAGAAAACCCCACCTTGACTAGATGCATTTTTTGTCCTAATTATATATAGGCTTATCTTTTTTAGTTGGAGCATGGCTAAATTTGTGGTTAGCAATTTTGATTAAGACTTGGAGTGACCCTTAATATCAAGTCAAGGTCAATTTATTGTATACTTCTATAGTTATAAAACTATATAAGTCCAATTCTTAGAAGGAAGATTCCCTTTTTAGAAAAGCTTTTACAGCATTGAAATGACTCATCCCAGTGAACTTTCGCAAATAGATTATTGTTACAAATTTTAACTTATTATTTCTATGATGGATTTTAAAAAATAAAAAATTTGGGTCAATGAAGATGAGGATGACACTCTTTTGGTCAGGCAACAAAGAGAAAGAGAGTGCCACTATGGTTACAATGAGCTGAAACGGGCCCAGACCCAGGAGAAAGTCCTGTGGTCCTTCTAACTTTTCAGCCCTTTATTAAGGGCTTTGGACTGAAGGCCGTGTTTTATTGGGAATTTGGGACACTCTTAATAGGCTCGTACCCTTACATCAGGGCCGACAAAACTTTCGAATTCCACTGCTCAAAAAGAAGAAGAAAAAGAGAAGGAGAGGGAAGGAAAGAGCAAACAAAAGGGAAAAGGGGGTGGGGTTTTAAGACAACCAGCACAGAAAAATTTGACTTTTTTTAATTGAAAAATAAAAATAGTAGATGAAACTTATAAGTGTTAGTCTCAGATTTTTCCTAAAATGATGCGATTACTTTCTAACAAAGTATAGTTGATACAATATATTAGATTTTATAAATTAAACTATATGTATTTGTTATTTGTAAGGTTTTTTTTTTTTTTTTTTTTTTTTTTTTTTTTTTTTTGTGTTTGGTTCCAAGTAAACATAATGCATTTTACATTCAATTATTATATAAGGCAAAATATTTTGTAAATAATGTAATATGTAGTTAGAATTTATTTCTAATACTCCTTGCAAACGGTTCATCCTCTACACGTTTTAAACAAGCTAAAAAATAAGCAAATATAAGTAAATTCATTACTTATATTAGAAAAAAAAATACAAGACTTTAATAACATAAGAAAAATGTCAGGCTAAAGAAGAAGTAGATAAATTATACATATTCAGTGTAAGTTTGATATGAGTTTTAATTATCATGATAATCTCTTTTAAAAGAATGAATAATTTTAATAATTATTTAAATAAAAATTATACATACATACATACATACATATGTATATATTTATTTATTTTGCTTAAATGTATAATCAATTTCATGGAATTCATTTAAAAATAATTAAGTTAAAACAAATGAATAATTGCCCTAAAGAGTACATTTGTATATTCATAACATTTATGTTTAGAAAGACTTTCACTTAAATTTAGTCGAATTGAAGTGACTAAAATGCTATATTAATGTGGCTCAACAAAAGCGTAGCAATAATAAATGTTATGTTTAAGATTTTAGATATTACGAGTTTGAGATTTATTATTATTATTTTAATAAATTTGGATTAGATTAGATGCTTTCAACCCAAACATGTCTTTTCCCATTATGTAAGTGCACAAAAATATATCGAAATTGACCAAAATGAACCGAAGTGATCTGAATGGACCAAATGGGACAAAGTGGATCAAATGGAGAGAATGGGACCGAATAGGAATAAGGTGGACTGAATAGGACCGAAGTTCATAGATTGGACCGAATAGGACTGAAGTGGACCAAATAGAAGCAATGTGGACTGAATTGGATAGAATGGACCGAATAGAACCAAATTTCACAAAATGGACAGAATAGGACCAAAGTGGACCGAATAGAACCAATGTGGACCGAATAGAACCAATGTGGACTGAATAGGACCAAATAGAACCAAAGTAGACATAATAGACTTAATAGAACCAAAGTGGACAAAATGGACCGAATATGACCAAAGTGAACAGAATACGGCCAATGTGGACTGAATGGACCGAATTAGACTAAAGTGGAATAAATACGATCGAATGGGACGAGAATTGGACTGAATATAACTTTAGTGGACAAAATGGACTAAATAGGACCGAATGGACTGAAGATGACAGAATGGGCCGAATGGAACCAATGTGGACCGAATAAGACTTTTGAATATTTATAATTTTTATTGCATTTCTAGGGCTTATATTTTTAATTTCTAATGTCTATTTTAGTATTTTTATTTGTATTTTTTAACTCAAAACTAAAAAGTTTAGCCCAAATATAATAAAATTTCATACTTTTCAACCCAAAAATGAAGAAAAAAGAAAGAAAGAAAGAAAACTTATAAAAAGAATTAATTTAAGGCTCAATTAGTCTAAAATGGACTGAAGGGGGACCGAAATTGACTGAGTGGACCAAAGTAGACCTAATTGGACTGAATATAAATTGTGTTAATTTTTAGGGAGAAAAAATTAACTTCAAAAAAATTTAGAGAAAAATTATATATTATATTACAATACATAATAATTATTTATTCACACGCATCGTGTGGGTTTGCAACTAGTTTTCATAATAACTTATTTGAAAATTTTGAATATTAATTAAAATCAAATCAGTGTATCATAATTAAATCCTAGAGTTTAGGGATAGTCCAAATTAAATTCTACAATTTCAAAAGTAACAAATTAAACCTGAAGTTTTGAAATGTAATAAATTAAATTATGTAATCAAAATTGCTCTAACATTGTTAACCATCAAAAGTGCTTGATGTTTGGGAACCTTATTTAGTTGAAATTGAAAACTTTTTGCTTAAAGTACTGTAGATAAAGTTAAAAGGTAGCTGAAATAGTACAATAAGATCCATGAATAATATAAAAAAGTGCAATGGGACCCATAAATAGTAACAAAAATAAGCTGAATAGTAATAAAAATAAGCTAAATAGTAAAAAAAGTTGGCTTTTTAAGCCAATGCCAAACGCAACCGAAGTATATAAATAAGTCAACAAACTATCTTTTATATATAGTAATTTAGAATGAACCATTTACCCTATCCAATCGTATCATTACAAAGTTTTTTTAAGAGTTAGATATTAAAAATAAATAAATAAATAAATAAATAAAATGAACAAGGATTTGTATTAAACTTAAGTATAAACTTTTGATATATAATCTAATTGCGTTCATTCTTAAATGAGTATGTGCATATACTGGAGAATATAAGTTACTATCAATAAAACTAAAAAAAAAAAAACACTTACTTATTAACTATTAATTGAAAAAATATATATTTTTAAATACTTTCACACGAACTAATAATTTGCTTAAGTTTCCATTAAATTTTTTTTGGTATCAAGTTATGTGTGCTTGATCGCGATGTTGAATGGTGTAATTCTGTGGAAGAAATGAGTGAATTGGATTTCAAGTCTGTGAAAGAAAATAAGAATGATAGTAAAAAAGACATCCATAAGTTTGGCATTCCTCTGGTTATGGTACAGCAAAAACTAGGTCATTACTCACTACTTAGAACCTGAATTTCGGGGAACAATAACGTGACAACAAACACTCAGAAATGAATTTCTAGGCATCTTTTTTCTGTAACCACATGCCATGCTTTGCCTAAAATTCCCAATAGAAAATCAGCTGAAATACGTCAGTGGGTTCTAATTTCCTATGTCAAATGAGTGAGGCAATTTTTACAAACTGGCCAAAGTTGTATTCCAATTCTGCCAAACTGTCTGCACTAAGATACTGATTGCCTCCTACTTCTGGAAGGGGTAGATTTTGTTTCATCTGCATTGGTAGAAACAGGGCTTTCTGATGTATCAGAGCTACTAATTTCACCATTTCTTTCCTTGCTTGACCAGAGCTTCGAAAAGAGCTTCGACATGACCAAACCTTTCATCTTATAGGCAACAACTTTCTCGGCATTAATTTTAGCACCATTGTTTACATCTCTATTACTGTCATTTCTCCCATCACCGCCTCCTAATCTCAAACTAGCAAGCTCCCCTTTCAAAGCCTTTATATCCTCAGCTGTTGGCACAGCATCCCAGTCCTCTTCTGTGTTGGTTGTAGTAGACCTTGAGCTGCCATGAGAGCCACCGGGTATTAAGGCCCTGATTGAACCAGGTAGCTCAGGTGTGCTGTTGCCAGTCGAAGTTGTAGCCCTAAGCTGCTCAAAGAAGAGGACCTGCACAACAACTCGCAAGGGAAGCCGCTCATTTTGCACTGCATGCATGCAAGCTTCCGCTGACAACTTCCTGCAGTCCATCAACCTGCATATTCTCTTCCTCTCACTCTTACCAATCCCAGGATGTTCCTGCATTGAAATACAATCAATTAGTCAAAAAGCAATAGTCTCGGTCTATTTCTGGGTATACAAGTTTTGCACTGTATATGAAAAAGATCAATTTACAATTACACAATTTGGATAACAAAGGAAGAAGAACAAAGTTTTGTAGATTCAAATGGAAAAGTGATTGTTGCCTGTCATGAGGCACGTACAAAGATAATTGTCAAGTCTCAATTGTAGATACTTGAATGATCAAAATGGTCTCAAGTCTATGATGTTATCAAATGTTAAAAGAGAAAACTGGGATCAGAAATATGGCCACAGAGGCAAACATCCTCAAAAATCTTATTCTTAATCTATAAAAACTAAATTATTGGGTTATCTCTAGTGAGATTTTGACCAGGAAAACAGTAGCATGTTTTTCTTGCATGTCCAAACTAGGGAACTATATGGCTAATTTGTTAGCTAATAGAAACCTTATTTGTTACCTAGAATTTCAAAGCTGACAGATAGACCTAAAGTGTTCAGGAACTTACCCTCAGATACATGTCAATAGCACGGTAGAGTCCATCATGAGATGGCCTTGAGAAGCTTGATACCATTGCAGCAAGATTGACAAATTTTGACACAGATAAATTCGGATCACGTGAAACCTCAGTAAGGTAGCCATCAACCAGCTTTGCTACCATTACTTTGGAAGCGTCTGGCACATACCTTGGGCTTCTAATCTCCTGGAATTCATTTTCCATGGGAGAATCAGCCTGAGCATTCTGCTCATGCATTGCAAACTCCTCAACTAGGTTTTGCACTATATCAACATCATAAATCATTGATTCCCCAGATGGGGCTCGAAATAAAAGATCCACCACAGTAGCCTCCTCAAGCTGCTGGCCAATTCTCCTCATTAGTTCCTGTCGTTCAGTTTCTCCACATTCTAACATTATTGCTGCTCTCAACAACTTAAGCATGAAACTGCATTGGATGCTGCCCTTCTCTGTGGGCAGTAGCTGCACTATGGTTTCCACCAATGATCTATACTTTACAACATCCCCACCCTGCAGCACACCCTTGCTAAAACCCGGCAACCTTCTCAGGGTATATGCATTCAAGGCTTCTCCAATGACATCACCAGAAACTTTGCCTTTTGTCTTTATTGTTGTCATGACCCGCTTGTATAAATCAATTTGAAGCTCACAGAGGTCTTCTACCCACCAGTCGTTTGGAACCATCTGCAGTTTTCTCACACTATTCCAGAGTGGATCATTCCCATTCTCATATGGGAGCTTTTTCCTGTTATAGGTGTATGACCAGTCCACCTTGGAAGTGTCAATGGAAGCCTTGGAAGCTATGGAATCAAGGCAGTGGCTGACCACTTTAAGTTCCTCAGACCACGGAAGAAGAGACTTTGTTGTTTGAAGAACAATAATTGAGTCTTTCCAACTCCGGAAGACACTTGAATTGAGAAAGACATCAATCTTGTAGACAAGGTTTCCTTTCTCAATAGTTTCATACATCTCAAGGTACTCTGCTGCGCATCGAGCAGCAACCACATTGTATGCATTGAGAGTAACTGTCATACCATAACAAAATTTGGCACATATTTCAAAAGCAGCAGGTCCACCAGGAATGTCCTGGATGTAAATTTCATCGTTGTTTTCCTCATTTGCGGTTGCAACCAGTTTCTGCAAGCGTGCACTCTTGGACAAAAGGGGGAACTGCAGAGATATTACAGAGCATTAGACGACTAAACAACATATTTAAAATCCCACCAGTAACCCCCAGAAAAACATTATATTTGTGTTCCTAAAACCATATTGTTGAAAGTTATTAAACACAAGCCAGTCTTGCTAGCTAAGTAGGGTATCTCATCAAAATATGCCATTGCAATGGTTTGATGTTACTTTGATCTACAAACGGTTCTTCATGATTACAGCTGTAACCAAAGTAAAGTGAACGAACCAAGTGACCTGGACAATTTGGTAGGTTTTCATTCCCACCTTTAAGATAAGGTTTTGAGAGATGGAGAAAATTACATGAATAGACTTAGTTAACTAAGTTTGAAACCAGAATCAAGTCTACCCATGTATTTGGCAGGGTTAGTGAGTTCAAAACATCACTATGGAACCATTCTTACATAAATTTCATGCATAGCAAGCTATCAACTAAAGTATTGCAACCCATTGAAATGGTTTCATACCTTATGCAGATAGAATTTCACATCCCTGATGTTAATGACTATGTCAGTTGCCAAATCACTTGCCACGTATCTGAAATTACAAGCATTTCTCTGAGTTGATAATAAATTTGATACACAAATATTAATTAATTTGAATTTGGCAAGTGTAAGCATAAGCAGAACAAGAAAGTACATACTATATCACTCAAAGGGCTAAGCAGAAAATTATTATAGAAGCAAAAAAATTTGGAAAGAGGCCAGTCATGTAATTACTCAGGCACCACTCTTGGAGGCTTGCAGACTATGCATATTTGGATAGCTTCCCCCCTTTTCAGTGTGCTTAATTCATTAGTTATCTCATCAAAAGAAGGAAATAACATGCAGGATTATTTAATAATAACAGTAAAGGAGGACACAACCCCAAAAAGACACATTACAGGGTGGAAAGCTTGATGCTCACCAACCAAATTGTCCTGATGTTATTATGTTTTAAATATAAAATTTATTTTCTTTAACAGTCAAAAGAAACCTAGATGCAATTTTAATTATGAACCCAACTAGGGAACTACCCACTATTCTCAAAAATGTCCATTTCCCTCTACTTTTGGAAGGCTGATCTTAGACAACCTAGTGGTAATGCATAGCCAGTATGAAGTGGATACCGTGGATTCAAAATCCTAAAGTTTGTAGCAAAAATCTTAGACTACAAAGTTCTACTATGACATATATTTATTTTAAAAATACATTTATAGTTCCATAAATTGAATAAGATGTTTAAAATATTTACAACCTATTGCCTAGGGAAAAATCATAGAATGTTTGAAACCATCATCATAACTTTTAAGCTGATCAAACAGGTTCACTAATTCCAAGTAGAAATTGGAGGGGCATTTCATTACCCAGTGGAAATGAAATTATATAACTTTACAGGACCACAAACAGCAAAACATTGGTGTGGCATTTCATTACCAAGTGAAAATGAGATTATACAGGAATCATAGAACGTTTGAAACCATTCAAAAGAACTTCTTATTTGATCAAAGAGGCCCGCTTATTCCAAATATAAATTGGAGTGGCATCTCATTACCAAGTGGACATGAAATTATAGAATTTCATATTAGACAGGAACATGAACAGGAAATCTACAATTGAGATGATAACAGTGAAAATATGGGAATCATTACTGAAGGATTGAATCGCCATCTTATATGATTACGGGAAAAAAAAAAGGATAAATTCCTTAATTTTCAAAAAATGATTTACTTATCTTCATATGATAAACAAAACAGTAAAGCCTATAATAATATTATATTTGGGTGCATGAACCCCATAAATCTTCTTCTTTTAAAATTTTTTTTTTTTTTTAATTTAAATTTTTTGTTGAGGAAAACCCCATAAATCTTGAGAAGTACAAGGGAAGGAAAAAACCCTCTATCAATCAAGCAATTTACTATGGAGCTCACGATGACTTAATACATAGTTTTTCAAGGAAGCCATGCCTTAAAGCAGTCAAGGGTTTTTAAAAACTGAATTTTTGTAGGAGTAATTAGCTTAAGAGAATATCTGCTTTAACACATAAGGCAAACAGAGAACAAGCAGATCAGGGAAAATCTTTTGAAAAACCAGAAAGTGGGTAAGATGAAGGTTAGCAAGCATGTAACTTTAATAAATTTTCAGCATATATATTGCAAGTGGATCTTGAAAGAGTACATCATACTCACCTAATATTGTCTCCATCAATCTGAAAAGAGTCAGGCTTAGATCCAAGTTTCATGAACTTCATTTTGCCAAAATGTTATAGGAAGAGAATCACAGAAGCAGAAGCACCACCAATAAAATCCAAACTTCTTCAAACAATAAGAAGCGAGTCCAAGCAGAGGTTTAACACCTGAATGTGACCAACTTTATGATGTTATTAAAGGTAAGGAAGGATGGATCAAAAGAAAATATTTAGTATTTCTTAGTATGACCGAATCTTTCCCATAAAACAAGGCCAGAGAGAGTGTGTGTGTGCATGTGTGTGTGAATGGAAATGGGAGTTGTGTGATTTTTAACAAACCCCTTTTCACTTGAAGAGACCCCAAAAGAAATGGTTGCTTCCTAGATTGGTAACACAACCCAAGGAGTCCGGGCAAAGAGGTCAGCTTAGGAGACACAGCCAGCAATCTCTCTCTCGAACATATAAAATTCCAAAGCCAGAGACACCCCCACTTGCTCAAAACTGACACCACCGCCCTTAGTTGATTTGTTTATCGTTCTCAATTCTAGATAGTTGCTTTACCTTTCTCTTTCTTTTCTTTTTCCAAGGGATCACAGATCACCAAGACCATTCATGGTCCACAAAGTCTCAGAACCCAAAACACAAAACCCAGAATTCCACATTCTTTTGCCAATCCTCTTTCACCTTTTGTTCCTATTGAACCCAGAACACCTGCAACAGGAAACAGCATATCTCGGTATGAGTTGAATCAACCACAACATAGTAGACAAGAAGGCATCATTTTTGTGTGGTTTCCATTGAAAAGATTGCAAGCAAACATCAGTACCAACGAAATTGTTTCAAACTAAATGGGGGAGCAGAATTGTTAGGATCAAAATCAGAATGTGGCACAGAAATCAGTCCCAAGAAAATCCCATATTCTTTACTAAACAAAGCAATAGGATTTCAACATATAAATAATTTTTAAGCATATTCCCGCCTCATTTTTTCACAACAAATGAAAGAAATTAAACATAAACTAAATACTAAAACTGGTATTGCATCAACAAAATTCTCTTTATTTGACTATAAGAAACAATAATGCAGAAAACATAAAAAATAAACAAAGAACAAAATCCCACCTCAATTAAAGCAAACCAGACCCAGATAACAAAATTCAGAATCTCAAGTTCTCAACCCCACAAGAATCTAAAGACTTGGTTATATAAACAAATAAAAATAAAGAGCAGTGAGCATACACACAGTAATATAGAGACAGGAAATTAGAGCATTTAGAACCGAGTGTTTAGGATTAGGAAGGGTCTCCAAAACCAAAACGAAAACCAAAACCAACCAACCTATTAAACTGTCCCCAATGCACTTTCTCACTTTGCAAAGTACGAAAAAACGAAATATCAGTTTGGCACAACAACGACAAGAGACCAATGTTCACTGCACGAGCACTTATATCCGCAAAGAGGCAGAGAACCCCACATACACTGAAACCACCCAACAAATCCCAAAAAAGCTAACCATCAAAAAGATGAGCTGTTCCTCATCTTTGACAGCCACCACAACTACACAAACACAAATACTAAAAGCCAAACAAGTCTGAGAATGTTCCCACTCCTATCTCTCTTTACTCTTTACTCTTTACTCTTTACTCAATCTCTTTCTATCTTGAATTAGCTCCCACCACCACTACCTTTCCTCTCCTTCTCTCACTGCTCAGTTTTCACCACCCCAAGATTATATATAAAAAAAAAAAAAAAAAACCAAAAAGTTTTGAAAGTTTTTTTTTTCCACTTCTTTCTTTTCCCTCTTGGCTTCTCTTTTAACGATGATGGCTTTATTTTTGTGCAGCTCTAGCTAGCTAGAAAGCAAAACGGCTCTCTTTCACATCTAGCATGAGTTTATTTTATGAGGCCCCCACTTTCCCTCTCTCTCTCTCTCTTTGTGCGGCTCTAGCTAGCTAGAAAGCAAAGTGGGTTCTATCATACTCGGCATGAGAGAGTTCATGAGTCTCTCTTTCCCTTTCTACAACGTAATGCACGCCAATCTGACAAGCACAACTTTGTTGCTCCCCTTGCCAAATACAAACCGACTTTCCCAACTTCTTTTAGTGGGTTTTTTATGTGTGCGTGAAAACTTCCCGTGTACAAAGAAAACGACCCATCCATGATCCATTCCCTCTCTTACTTTGATAATAATGCCATCCATCTCATTTTTGTTTTTTGTTTTTTTTTTTTAACATAGAAAAACTCAAAGCTTGATTTTATTTTCCAATTAAGACTTTTAATTAATTTTTTTTTTAAATAATTCAATAGTTACAATAATTAGTTAGATTAGATTTGAGTCTCAATTATAGAGCAGTCTATACAATTAAATCACAAGACTCTTATCAATCGAATCAATCTTAAATTTATAAAAAAAGAAAATATTTTCTATATTGTTGGGTATTTGTATGACACAAAAATGCAAATAAATGAAAAACAAGTCTAATAGAGAGGAAAATGTTTTTCGCTTCCAAAAAAAATTTACATACTCAACCAACCAACAAAATTAAGCTTCACATTACTCCCAATGACGACTTCCCTCTCTTGGCTGGCTTCTCTTTCCATAGATCAATTGTTGACTTGTTGATGGATTATCAATTGATTGTTGACCCTTGTTTACTTTTTCTCAAATAGTAAGTTTTTGTTCAAACCAATTGCTTTCCCTCTTAAATTTCACATAAATTTTGAATTTGAGGTCTATTTTCCTATTTGAGATTCCCATATGGCTTTTAAAAAGAAAAGAAAAATTTATCCCATTTGATGTATGTTTTCATGAATTAAAGTTTGTATTCATATAGTTATTTGGAATTATAAAAAATATAGATAATTTTTAATGCCAACCAAACAATAGAAAATATTTGTTTTTACCTTATTTTTAGGGTCGCAAATTCACAACCAAACAGAAGAAAACAAGCAAATTTTCCAAAGAATGTTTTCAGTAAAAACAAAGTCAACATTATAATAACAATCTAGACCTAGTTTAAGTATTTTAAAGCTAAAAATAATGAAAATCCACAAAAGTAATACTTAAGAGTTCAGAATGAAAAAGTCTATGGACACAACTTTTCACAACTCATATTTACCAAAAAAAAAAACTTTTCACAACTCTAAATTACACTATTATGGACAATGAGTAGGGGATAAAAAAAAAAATATGATAGGTCTATACGAAAATGATTAACAACCACTTACTACTTATAGTTGATCTGAATTTTATTTTTAAAATACATGAACTTTGGAAAGTTATGAAATTGACTAAAAAAATTTGTGATATTTATATAAGTATAACAATTATATGGAAGTTTATTAATTTTAAAACGGACAAATGGAAAAAGTCGATTTCTACTGATGTATTACTGGAATACTATATGTTATAAAGAGATGGGCCTGGAGTCCCTGGACCATACTGTGGCCATCACATGGCTCATTGATGGCGGTTCTCCCAGTCGCTCTCTCTTCACAAATACCGATTCTTACAATGAGCAATGACCTATTTGAATACTTGTAATATAATAGAATCTAATCCTTCATTCCCTTAATTGTGATTTGTGATGCCAAGTTTAGTTTTTTTCAAAAATAAAATAAAAATTCTTTATCAGCATATCATCTTAATTGGAATCAACTTGTTCTATGTCATTCTCAAGTCTGATATATAAATTACCTTGCAATGCTTTTCATACTTTTCAAGCTCATAATTGAAGAGTTAGTAAAACTAATTATACATATAAATAATATTTAAGAGCTTAATATAGGTACGGACAAAGTTTAGCTACAAAATTAGTTGTACCTTAAGGCTACAACTTTATTCAATATTTTTTAGCTACAAAATTAGTTGTAGCCTAACGCTATAATTTTACTCAATATCTTTTTATCGGAGGTGAACTTTGACAAATCTACCTTTGAATTACATATTCTTCTTATGTCCACCATGCTTGCAAATTTCTAGAAAATTACAAATCAATAGCTATGTCATCAATAAATTGTTTAAATTGTAAGTTTTTGTAATTTAAAATTATGCATAAAATATAAGTTTATAAATCATATAGTAAATTATATCCGATTGATACAAAATTTGACATGTGTATTAAGAACGTAAAAAATATACAATTCAACGGTTAGATTTTCAAAATATATAGTAATGTTTATTTTATTGATTAAAATTGTAGTCCTAGGCTACAACTAATTTTGTAGCTAAACTTTATCCCGTACAATACAATTATAAGAATTAACTATACTTTTACAAATAAAAATCAATCTAATTATATAAGTTCTTTTTAAATAAAAAATCTTGTGGTTAAGTAATATTATCTAATTGTTTGAATAAGAAGAATAGTTTTGAATTATATTTTAAATAGATTGGTGGTTCTTCTATCTAAAGGTTCACTATTTTTTTTTGGGAGAAAAAGACTGAAATTTTATTAAGAAATGCTAGTCATATCGGCTAAAATTACATCAGAACCTTATACTTCTTATTCAACCATAAAAAACTTTATCAATTGAATTAACGAAAACCACGAAAGTTACGCTCACTTGGTTTCTCAAAAAAGGAAAAAGGAAAAGATTTATTACTGACTTAAAAAGCGACATCCATATGAAGATAGCAGCTTTCCAAGATTGATATGATCATCTCGGTTGTTTATGGACAAGTCCAATCAAAATGATTAACATTTTCTCATCCTAGTGGACAAATTGTGACCACAATGCCTTTCCTTATCCAACCTTTTATTCCCTCCACCCACATGCAATGCTCCAATACCATCCCTCGACATCACTTTTAAAAAATCATTGAAACATTGTATACAATTCCTTGGTTACACCGTTTTCTCCTTCTTAAATACTAGTTATTAAAGCCTCTCAAAAAAAAAAAAATACTAGTTATTAACACATCCCCATAATAATGCTCACATTTATTAATACTACCGTGGATCAAGAATCTAAGCACTTGCATATAAATCTTAAATCTTTGTTTTGTGCACCTGATATGCACCCATAAGATCTGTGTAAAATGAGATCGATTCCTGAAGATTGTCTGGACTCTTAATAAAAATTGACACCCATTTTGTGTCACAATCTTTAGAAGGACCCTCTGCAAAAGAACTGGAAAAGTTAGGTCAACATTGAAAGTTATTTTTTTTCAAAGACAGCCATCTGAGCCATGTGATTTTTTTTGTCAAAGGACTCGTTTTCTCATTTTATTTTTTTGGCAAATCACAATGTACTTGTGAAAAAGTTTTAGGCCCTGCATTTTGCTAATTTTGGAGATCTAGGATCTCAAGAGTATAATAACTACACAAGCTTGTGAAGATGTGCCCACTTGAAAGTTAGGGGTAACATTGTGGATATCAATTGTGTTCAGCCTATACGATTTATGAGTTATGACCCATACCATGTGCTCTTGATAGTTCAAGGACGTTCTCACCCAACATTATCTGCTACTTTTCTGAATGAATTGTCTTTCCAGCTCAATGGAAAAACTCCCTGATTCATATAGCCATAGGGGACCATTTTATTTATTTAATTGCTGTTACTTTTTTTTTATAGGGTAAATCAAGAGGGGACCAAATCGATTTTATAGTATTCTGTACCTCAATTTTTTTTGGTTGATAAAATAGTATTCTGTACTTGATATCAAGGGTTAAGGAGACCCTAAACCCCCCTTTTTTTTTTCTTGCTAAGTTTCTTTAAGGACATCCTTTAACCTTTTCTATGGTTCTTGTTGAAAGAGAGAGATTTCAATCCTAAAACAACCAAAGAAAGCTTTGCTAGAAGTGTAAATGACTCACATTTACAACTCATCCAAGTACTAATATATTTTCCAGCATCCAAAAAAAAAAAAGTTCATGTTAACTTACTTAAAATCATTATAGCAAGGCACATGGCCACAGATTCTTATGTAAAATTAATCGTATAGGAAACTCATGTGTACTAAGAAGTAAAAACTTTGTGTGAGAACCATGAGCTAATTATGATAGTCAATTCATTTTGTTGACCAGAACCCAACTGCAAAATCTTCCTGACATTCTTTAACAAAACTATGAACATGATTTTAGAGAAATGATATGTCCACAATAATTTCACAATATTTTTGCGACAAATCTTAAGTGACAGATTGTTACTAGTTATTATTTTTGCGACAAATCTTAAGTGACAGATTGTTACTAGTTATTATTATTGAGGCAAAAAAGTAATCTTAGTGTTAAGTTCAAATTTGACTAATAACAACTGATCACTTATGATTTGTTGTGAAAATATTGTAAAAATGTTATGAACGTATTACCTTTCCATTATTGTCAGTGTGCAGAGTCCTAATTTTGATGCAAAAGATATTCTTATAACGAAAAAGGAAGATTCCAAAATGCGGTTCAATGAATTTGAAAGTATTCAGTTCAACTCATTTAATCTTAGGTGATAGAAATCATAGAACATTGCTACCAAGATTATCGGATAATATATACAATTCCACTTTCAAAAGTAATATATATACTCTGCCCTAAAAAGTGTGATGATTATAGTGACACAAATATCTATTTCGAATCTTTCAACAATCATATTAACAGTCAGGAAGTAAATCTGGTGGACTAAACCGTGGAATTGGGTTCCCATTGTTAACATTAGGCAGTAGGCACTGCCTATCGCGTCCTGCACGCTTGCTTCTTGCCGAAGCGCATCATTGAGGAACATGCTCTGTTTTATTTTACCATATACACCGTTGTTAGAGCATCAGCATCATCTATGCTAAAAAAAATATTATTTTAACGCATACTTTATCTATTTTAATACGTCAGTTTTCAAATAAAATAATGAAGTATTACACACAATTATAATTTTTATTAAAATCATATTAACTATAAAGGTCCCTCCTATCCACTTAAACCCTGAGGTGTGTGTTGGTTACTAAATTAATTGTTTTTTTCTTTTTCTCTTTTTGGTGTTTTCAGTGAGTTACATGAAAACATTAAGACAATATGAAATATAGAAGTGGAGAAGGTATCTTATGAGAAATTGGGATTTTATTTGGTGTGTTTTCACTTACCTTTAAGGATGTTTGATGCAAGGGATGATGCTATGACTAAAAAATTGATTGATTTATTTGTGTGAGTGATGCAGAAAATATGTAGAAAATACTTTAAAATTTGGACAGGGGTTGAAAATTAAGCTCCAGAGGGCGAGTCTTTTGGCTGAATATTGCAAAAAATAGAGTTTATTTGTGATATGGGTACTATTCAAAGTTATTTGGGAAATTGAGGAAAGAGAGTGAATTTCGGAAACACCGTTGCCGAAATTCTAACAAAAAGTACGTGAGAGAAAAGATAAGTGAGGAGGGAGAAAATTTTGAATTTCAGTAATCTCATTACCGAAATTCTTACTGCCCGAAACTCTACCCAGGTGAAGTGCTAGGTGAAGTGCCTGAAGTGCTAGGCGGAGTGCTCGAAAGGGAAACCAATTGTGGCAACCAAGTTGCCGAAATTGTAGCGGAGTGAGGAGAGAGAAAATAGGAATTGTGGCAACCAAGTTGCCGAAAATGGGAGGAAAAAAAGAAGAAGAAGAATTGTGGCAACCAAGTTGCCGAAATCTTGGGGAGGAAATCAATGCAATAATTTTGGCAATGGGTTGGAGGGAAAAAAAATTGTGGCAATTGATTTGTGGCCATGGAATTGCCTAAAACGGTGGAGGAATTTAATAGTAATTTTGGCAATGAAGTTGCCGAAAATGAGGGGAAATTTTTTTTATGGCAATGGAATTGAAGAATTGGAAGGAAAAAAATAAATAAATGTGGCAATTGATTTGTGGCAATGTTGTTGCCGAAATGGAAGGAAAAAAAAAAAAGAATTGTGGCAATAGAGTTGCTGAAAATTGGAGGAGAGAGAGAGGGAGAGAGAGAGAGAGAGAGAGAGAGAGAGAGAGAGAGAATTGTCTGGATAAAAAAAATATTTTGGATTCTTATTCTAAAAAGTACACATATTCATATTCATATTCATATTCATATTCATATTCTTTCCGTGTGTCAGTAGTTTTTTTTTTTACCGAAGCAGTTTCGCTTGTGTGTATGTCATATTCTTTTATTTTGTATTGTAAAAGTATTCTTTGCATGATTTGCCCTATGAAACAAATAAAGGTAGATTCAAGTACATTGATTCTTATTATCATTAAAAAAAAAAGTACATAGATTCTTATTCAGTGCTAGATTCCTGTCCATGCATGAGAGAAAATTATGGAAGAAAAAAAAATGATTGATGTGCACACTGTAAACAAAAAAAAAAAAAAAACAAAGAAACTGAGATTTTTGCAGAGATTCTTTGCAGTGAATATATGTTTATAGTTAAGTTAATTTGTTTGTATCAGAGTGTCCCATCTTGGTCTGTGTTGTGTTGTATTTGGTTAATTGACGTATCTAGTTTTACAGTTTAAAATCTAAGAATTTAACTTATATGAAACTTGGATCTTATTTAAATAGCACTAATGTTACTAAAGTTTCCACTGTTCTTATTTTCTACTCTTTTTTCCCTAAAAATTTCATCAACCTTCTTCTCCACTCTTATTCCTCTCATAATTCTACCAACCATTTTCAATTCATGTGTGTCATACATTCTACAAACAACTACAAGGAACAACACTTGCAAATATCTATCCGTTCTTTATCTCTTACAAGGTGAGTTACATCTCTTAAGTAATTATTTTTCTTTTTATAATATTCATGTTGATATGTTTTAGGGGCATAGCTAAGCATGAAAATCTTGTTTTTGTTAAATTATTTGTTCATGCAAATCTTGTTTTTGTATTATGTGTTTTGTAACATGAATTGATTTGTATGATATGTTTTAAATTATTTGTCTACGAATTCTTGCCTAAAATTTCATATAGCAAAAATATATTTCAAAATTGACATAAATTTTTCTTGAAGAAATACTTACTTTGTTAGCCTATAATATACATGTATGCTATAAGAAAACCAAAAAAAAAAAGAAGGGTTAGTATATGCTCATAAACCTTAAAATCTAAGTTTTAGGTATAATAATAATAAAAAAAATTGTACGATATTAGAAATATTTATCTATTATCGTATGGATGCATGAGAACATTATGTAATCTGTCTTATTTTAGAAGAAGCAAAATGAAGAGCTACATAAAATAATTAATGTAACCATAACAAATCCTTCTAAATGTTGATGTTATGCTAAGTTACTTAAGAAAAGGGAAACAAAAAATAATTTTAACTACTACGATGGACAGTAATAAATTATCGATGAACCATTCCTCTTTAATAGAATTCTCTCAGCTCCAGCTATTTAAACATTGAATATTTTTAATGGATTACCTTCTTGTATTGCATTTTAATGGTTGTGTAGTGTTAATATATTAATACTATTGTTATGTTTTAGTGTAGATGGCAAAAAAGTTGTTCATTTTTCTCATCCATTCCGGTGGAATAATTAAACATGACGAAAATGAGGTTTATTATGAAGGGCCACCTCCTTCTATGCTTCCATTAAGTCGGGGTGTTACATTTGAAGACTATGTAATGGAGTAGCATCCACGCTTCATATAAACAGAGAAGATTCAAAACTTACTATTTGGTATAGATTTCTTTTTTAATGTCATCCACATCTTGTGATTTACCAGTAAGTTTTGGTAGAAGATGATAATAGTGTCAACTACAAAATAATCAAATTCATGTATGGTGACTATTACAATTTATTATGGTAAATTTCAAATATAACTAAAAATGCTTGTAGTCCTAACCATAAAAAATTCATTAATCTAAAATTAGAATAACAACAACAACAACAACAATAATCATAATCATAGTCATACAAACAATATTAACTACAAAAATACATAATATTTTACAATGTATTAGCTTCTAATATCTACAAAGCAATATTTATACAATAATAATAAATCTGTTAATTTCTAGAACTGTAAGTTATTAAGCAAAGCAAAAAAACTCATATTAACCAAAAACTTACAATCCTTAGTTGTTCACATTGAAGCAAAGCAGAAGGGTAATATAGCACTGAACAATTGGAGGTAAGTGAAGCAATATGAAAAATGTAGGAGATGCAATGCTTTAGTGATGGTGCTTGCCTTTTATAACGAGGAGAGAAATGAAAAGACAAAAAAGAATCCATGACATAGATTCATATCAGTAGCTTAGGTTTTATTGGGAATGATCAAAGAATATATTCTGAAGTACTTAGAAAATAAGAATCAGGAGGAAGAGGTGAGGTGATTGACTCCTCCAAATATTTTTTTTTATCTAGACAATTCTCTCTCTCTCTCTCTCTCTCTCTCTCTCTCTCTCTCTCCTCCAATTTTCGGCAACTCCATTGCCATAATTCTTTTTTTTTTCCTCCCATTTCGGCAATTCCATTGCCACAATTTTTTTTCCTTCTATTTCGGCAACAACATTGCCACAAATCAATTGCTACTATTTTTTTTCCTTCTATTTCGGCAATTCCATTGCCACAAATCAATTGCCACAATTTTTTTTTTTTCCTTCAATTTTCGGCCTAAATCTTCTTCTTTTTTCCCCCTCATTTTCGGCAACTTCATTGCTTAAATTACTATTAAATTTCTCCCCAAGTTTTCGACAACTTGGTTGCCACAATTCTCTTCTTCTTTTTTTTCCTCCCATTTTCAGCAACTTGGTTGCCACAATTTTTATTTTCTCTCCTCACTCCCTTGCAATTTCGGCAACTTGGCTGCCACAATTGGTTTCCCTTTCGAGCACTCCACCTAGCACTTTGGGCACTTCACCTAGCAGGCAGAGTATCTTGTAGAAAGAATTTCGGTAATGAGATTACCGAAATTCAAATTTTTTCTCCCTCCTCCCATCACATTACTTATCTTCTCTCTCATACTTTCGTTAGAATTTCGCCAACACCGTTGCTGAAATTCACTCTCTTTTCTCAATTTTCCAAATAACTTTGAACAGTCCCCATATCACAAATAAACATGATTTTCTGCAATATTCAGCCAAAAGACTACTAAAGGGCTCTAGACTAAGTTTAGCAAAAATTCGGTCATGCAACAATAGTTTTATCTCTCCTAAAACTCCATAAAAATAAATAAATAAAAGAGAGAAAGAAAAATTTGCCTTTAGCAAGTAGTGACCAAAGTATCAATCAACAAAGACTCAAAAGTCAAAAGTGTTGATTAGTACTTGAGTTCTGGATTGAAATACTTACTGTAAAACTTTCAATTTTCCACGATTTGACTCTGACATTTTCCGACTTTAAGAGATAATTATTGCTTTAGTTGTAAAATTGTATGAAGCCGGCATTGATATCAAAACAAATTATAATACAAAGCTCAAGCCACCTCCCCGCAAAGAGTAATAACTAGTGCACATACAATGTTGCACACAAAGCACATACAAACAATTTTGCACTGAACTCGTGACTTCAACAATAAGAAAAGGACCCCAATGAACTCATTCACTAATGTCCACTGCTAATGAGAAGTACCCTCATACTGATTGTAATTTTGTCATCTCGTTCCCTAGGCTTTCACAAAAAGTATGTTGTATTCGATCCATATGAGGTTTAACCACCACGTTCTCTCACCAAGCTTGTCGATACTTGTCTTCATGGGACCTGTGAGTTCTATCCTATTTCAGGATTGCCTTTGACTTGCCGTAAATTAATTTCGACTATTGTTAAATGGCATACCTCGGCTTAGGGGTGGCTCAAAATAAACATGGATAGTTCCTCTTAGTTAATTCAGGGTTTGTGTAGTTCTTTAGGACCAAACGAAAAGTGGATTTGTGGGTTTATGTGTAAGATAGGAAATGCAACAAGTGTTGTGGAGGAGCTATGAGCTCTAAGGTATGGTTCGAGCCTTGCATTATCCTTGGGGATTCCTCTTGTTGTAGTAGAAGTAGATGCTTTGTTGCTCTTCCTTGGCTATTTACACGTTGAATGGCGTGTTTAGTTATGTATGAATCAATAAATGGAATTTTAAAGGTCCAATTCATATTATTATCCAAAAAATATGACTGATTTAATGACATAATTAACATAAATATATTGTAAAAATAAAAATAAACAACAACGGGTTAAGCACACAGGTTACAAGTTGTTATTCACCATTTCCCACGACAGCAAAATTCAGGAAACGATTCTCCATCAATAACCGCATAAAAGGTCGTTAAAAAAAAAAAAAAAAGGAAAATCAAGAAACAAGGTATGCATAAGAAATCTCCTATAAAAAATAAAATAGAAATGATATATCTACAACATTTTCACAACATTTTTAGAACAAATCCTAAGTGGTAGGTTGTTATTGGTTGTTATTGTTGAGGTAAAAAAGTAATCTTAGTGTTAGGTTCAAATTTGAACTAATAACAACTAACCACCTGTGATTTGTTGTGAAAATATTGTAAAAATATTGTGGACGTAACATCTCTCAAAATAAAATTAATCTAGTACTCTTTCACAGAACATTATTGGTGGCTAATAACACTAGCTAGTGCTGTTCTAGATTCACACTTACCTTTTGGTATTATCTATTGATCGATGAACTGTGTTTAGCCAATTGCGTTAACATAATAACCTACCGTTACCATATAAACAAAAGAAACCATTGTATCAAAGCTTGTGTAGTGATAAGCACTGAACAAATATAAAGTGCCTACTCAAATTAATTCAGGAACCCTTTCTGCACAAACCAAACCAAAGTCCAAAGGAGTCCTAATACAACATGCATAAGTAATGCTTTGGGTAATTACTCCTGCTCCTCCATGTGGGCATGAATGATAGACCCAGTGGCGACGCCACATTGAGGGCAGGGTGTTCCCAGGAACACCCTGACCTGAAAATAAATTTTTTTTTTTATATATAATAATTTAAATTTTTTTATTTGTTTACCCTTAAAAAAAAATAGGAACACCCTCAAGCAAAATCAAGAACACCCTCAAATTAAAAAAAAAAAAAAAAAATTATTTGTTCTACTTTCAAGCAAAAAAAAAAAAAAAAAAGGCCCAAAAAAATTTTAAAACTAAAATCTGAAAAAAAAAAAAAAAAAAAAAAAGTAACAGAGCAAGCCCACTGCCCAAAGCCCAACATCAATCCTAAACAACAAATGGGAAAGCAAACCCAATCTAAAGAAAAAAACAACATATGGCAAGCCCAACAGATGGTAGCAAACTCACGGGCCACGGATTCTCAAAAAAAAAAAAAAAAACCAAAACCCAACCTAAAGACAAATGGTAGCAAACCTAACCCACGGATGGTAGCAAAAACTGAAATCAGAAACGGAGAAACAGAGCTCATCGCCTCCGCCTCAAACTCGAGCAACAGAGCTCATTGCCATCGGTCATCGCTAGTCGAATCGGAGATAGGTCATCGCCTTGGCCTCACCAGTCGAATCGGAGATCGGAATAGCACAAATTGGATTGGAGATTTCTTCCTCACCAGTCACCTCGACGTGCTGCCCAACTTGACGGCACCGCCCCTCAGCCTCAGCCTCCCTGCTCCCTCAACCTTAAGGTATTTCATCTTTACTTTACACTTTTCTTCTCTCTTTTTCTCTAATGGGTTTACTCTCTACTCTCTCTCTTATTTCTCTCTGTCTCTTTCTCTCTTTTATCTAAAGACTGAAAGTATGAAAGTGAAATGAGAGTCTCTCTCTTTTTAAGACTAAAGACTTAATCTGATTGGCTGATTCTCTTCTTTTTTCTTTTTTCTTTTTTTTTGGTGAAATTGCTTAGATTTATTTTATTTTATTTTATTTTTTTGATATGGGCTTGCTTAGCTTTATTGAACTGTAATTGCTTAGCTTTATTGTAACTTTATTAATATTTGTGATTGGCTGATTCTCTTTTTTGTCTTTTAGTGTATTGTCTATTGTGATTGGTGATTGTGAATTTCTGATTGGCTCTTGTGATTGGGGCTTGTCTGTTGAGTGGGGGGAGGGGTGAATGGGGCATGGGACTGGGTGGGAAGTAAAGGCATGAGAGGCAGGCAGTGGATAATGCACATGGGATGTGTGCTAATAGTTAGTAAAGAAAAATAATGAAGCAACTAATAAACAATAATTAATAATTTAATTAACTAATACATTATAAAAGATAAACAAATTAAATTATGTTAGGCTAAACAATAATTAATAATTTTATACTTAATGAAACAATAATATAACAAATTATAGTTTATAAAAGACAAACAAATTAATGAAACAACTAAACAACAATAATTAATAATTTTATTAATATTTCAAATGAACTTATAGTTTATTGTATAGGTAACTTTGTTCATTTCTTTTCTTTTCATTTTTTTTTTTTTCCTTTTGAGGTTTTTCGGTGTACATAATGCAAATTTGTTTTGGTTTTAAGAATTTTTTTTTTTTTTAAACACAAACTTCATGCAGGCCAAATCTTGAATTTCGGCCGGTATTTCCCGAAACATCCGAAATAGACCAAAATGACCCGAAATTTTTTCAAAGTAGAATAGGAACACCCTGGACAAAATTCCTGGAGTCGCCACTGGATAGACCATAGCAATGTTAATTTCGTGATTGCTTGGGGATTCCACAACTGAAACTCAATTCAGCATCTCTCTAGTCTAGTGTGTGGAGTATCCCCTGCAGCCTATTATATACATTTCTGGTAATACTTAAATACATCAGCCCAAATTCATACACATTTTACTGTAGCAAGTATGTAAAAAAATTTACAGCTACAAACCCGGATAATGCTTAGTTTTGGTGATTTGGGGTTGTAAAATAGGTTTTTTTGGAGTTTTAGCAACTCCAATGCTAATGCTGCATCTTCAAAATTGGACCCAAAATCAAGTGCATAGAAAGAAAATGAGAGAGAGAGCTAGAGAGATCACACGTGAACATACTCATGCATGAGATGAGAATAAAGGGCCACGGCATGGGCTGCAATAGTACTCTGCATGATATGCCTTTGCTTGCTTGCTGTTTTTGGCGACCGCGCGTGTAGGCATGATGATGGCAGTTCTCAATTCGTAACTTAAACAGTTTAAGTTAAACTTGCAGGATACTCCCAGCAAAACTAAAGAGACCAACAAAACATGGCTGATGCCTGCTGTGCGGTGCGCAATATCTTATATGAGAAATGCTATATTTACGATATTTTTACCATGTTTTTACGATAAATTTTAAGTGGTAAATTGTTATTGACTATTATTGATAGACAAAATAGTAATTTCAATGGTGTAATCAAATTAAAACTAATAATAATTTATCACTTTGAATTTGTTGTAAAAATATTGTAAACGTAAGATTTTTCATTTTTAATGAAAAAATTAGATATTTTTACCTTAAATTATACCTCATTTTACATTTATCCCTGAACTACAAGAATGCACAATTGATCCCTTATACTAAAACCCATGTTTACTTCCTCCTGTCACTTTCTCAATTAAGTTTAACAATGTAGTATTAAAAAACTAATTTACCTTATAAATTGGTTTTTAATGCTAAATTCCATTAAACTAAATCCCCAAAACAAACGGCAAAGGGTTTTAAGAGTTACAGAATTATAACTTTGAGGGTTCAATCATGTATTTCAATAGTTTATGAGTATAGTGTAATATGAAGGATAATTTAAAGTAGAAAAAATTGTAAGTTTTTCCACTTTTTAAATTTTATTTTAAACTTCTTTTTTGTTATGGATTGGGTCAAACAGTAAAAAGGGCCCAGGAGGCCCAAATGCGCTATCTGACCCCATAAGCAAAATCAAATTACTCAAATCCCTTTCTGCCTTTTTCTTCACCAAATCACCAAATTGACAAAACCCCGTTCTGTGATCCCAACCTTTATTTCAAGAAGACCGACCCACTTAGAGATGGCAATTTCTGCCCGATCCGCGGGTACCCGGCCCGGCCCGACCCTAATGGGCCGGATTTTACCCGGTCCGATAAGGAATAGGGTCGGATTTGGGTCTTAAAAAAAAAACCCGAACCGGGTCCGGGTCGGATCCGGGTTTTTATGTAAATCCGGCCCGGACCCGACCCGACCCGGTTATATATATAAATACTAAAATACCCTCCTATATATATATATTGTTATAAACCCTAACATTTTCTTCTTCAGCCACTTGCAGCCCGCCTCTCATCTCTTCTTCATTTCATTTCAATACTCTCACTCACACAATCTCACTCTCTCACTCACAAATCACAATCTCACTCACTCACTCACAAATCTCAATCTCACTCACTCTCAATCTCATCTTCGGCCAACTACCCAACCTCTCACCGTCGGTCAAACTCTCGCCGCCGTCCCAAGCTTTCGCCGCCGTCCCAAGCTCTGTCAGTGTCACCGTTCACCGCCGGTCTCAGTTCGTTCTGTTTGGGTTCATTACGGTTTGGGACCTTTGGGATCGTTAGGGAGTTTGGGTTCTTTTTTTTTTTTTTTTTTTTTTTTTTTGAGAATCAAGTTTGGGTTTGTGATTTCTGTGTTAGGATTTGTGTTTGTGTTTGTGATTTTGAAAGTAAAAATAAAAAATCTGAAATCTTTGTGATTGTTTTTGGGTTTTTAGTTGCTACTCTGTTTCGATTGAAGAATATGATCTGGGGTTTTTGTTTTTGGGTTTCTAATCTAGGTTAATGAACATGTTCTCGGCGTCTTGGGGGTTTTTTTTTTTTGGATTTCTGATCAGACTGATGTAGATTGATGAACGTGATTTGGGGTTTTTTTTTGGGGATTTCTGATCTTGGACGGGGCCCACGGGACCCGCGGGGCCCGACGGGGCGGGTCTGGGGCACAGGAAAAAAACCCGTTTATTAAACGGGGCGGGTTCGGGTTTTTGGGACAGACCCGCGGGTTGGGTTCGGGCATTAAGAAACCCGGCCCGAACCCGACCCGTTGCCATTCCTAGACCCACTTGGAATCTATTGCTTCCTCTGCGATAGCCTGTTTGGATTGAGCATCACCAATAACTCAAATCTCACCACTTAAACTCCATTCCTATAACTCATTTCTCTAACTCTATTTTTTCACAAATTCTAGAAATAACTGTTTGATTTTATATCTTGGTGCATATCCCTTCTCTATAATTCAAATTTTTGCATAAATTGGTAGGGCCCATATCTCTTCTCTATAACTCACACAAATGGTCTATTTGAGATTCGTTTATTTTGCTGAAACTCAAAACTTTTTGCCGAAAGTATTGTAGATAAAGGTAAAAATTAGCTGAAATAGTACAGTGAGATCCATGAATAGTAATTAAAAGTGCAGTGGGGCCATGAATAGTAGCAAAAATAAGCTGAATAGTAAAATAAATTGGCAAAAATAAGCTATCCAAACACAACCAAAATTTTAACCATAAATTTCTACAAACCCCACCAAGGTGGAGTATTTACAAGAGTACCATTGAAACCCATAACTCAAAACTCAGAAATATCCGAATTGTGTTTTCAGTTTCCATAACTCAAACTCAAATTTTTTAGTTTTGAGTTATGAGTTATAAAAACTCAACTAAAAAATAAGTCCAAACAAGTTAAGTTTCATTGGGCCCCATATTTTTTGAGTTTTGGGTGACAAAAACAGAGCTATATAACTCAGTTTTCATTAATCCAAACACCCTCACTTATCGATGTTTCTGTTTCATTCATTCATAAATTGATATTATTGATTTGATATATGTGTGTTGTAGTTCTTGTTGAAATCATTGCATTTTATATATATATAAAAGGATCTCAACCTCTAAATGAAGAACCAAGCTCGGCCTCTAAAGATGAAAGTACCCCGACTCTCCTTGAATATTTTTTTGTTATTTCCCTATATGGATGCCCAGAAAATATATATAGCACAAGAAAAGAATCTAGGTCTACTTTATTTATTTAGATAATTAAACTCTTTCCCTCTCCAAATTTGAATAAAAAATGAAAGTCTCACTTATTGTTTAGCCAATATATTTATTTATTTGATTATTATGCTCAGCTGAGTAGAAAGTTAACTGGTTAAGCAATTCCATATTTTTAAAATTTTCGATAAGTAAATAGAAATAGGTATATGTAGGGATAATAGGCCCAGTAAAACATATCTATATACATATTGGGCTAGGGACCCAATCCGAAAACATTAAGTAGTCCGAGGACGAGTAAACACTTTCATGAGAATCCGTGTTAGTAAGTGAAGAGGTGAAGTGTGATCATGATCATCCAAAAAGGTGGTCTGAGGAGGAATGCCTCCTCAGCTAAGCAAAGCCGAGGTCGGAAGGTATGGTCTGACATCAAAAGCAACGTTCCGGACAATTCCACTGATGATGGTAAGTATCAAGAAGGAACAGGATATAGGGAGGCTATGAAATATCTAAAAGGAAAGTTGCTACCACCGTATTAAATGTTTTGCAGCTAACTCTCTGACCGCATTAATGAAGAAGTGATAACTGAACAGTAACTTTCTACCTTACAGCTACTACCCAAAGACTTCAGAAAGGTGCTGATGGAACAAGGATTAACACTAACAATCTAATTTGCACGTGGAAGGTGGAGATGAAAGGGGAAGATAGTATAAAATGAAAGAGAGACCTTGAAAGAATGGGATCGAGAAATTAAGAGAAAAACACTGTAGCAATCAAGAATTGAACTTGTAATCAAATTTGAGAGAAATATATAAGAACTGATCTCCTCGGACTGTGCCAAGGACGATTTTCTTTAGATTAAACTAATTTATCTTCATTTTCTTGTCATCTGAATCCACTTTACTTATTGTTTGATTTATTAAAGTCCAGTTTTCCAATCCATTCTCTACAAATTCATTGTATTGGGTTTTTTGGGACTAAGTTCATTTATCATTTGGGCTAGGGACTCAAATTGCGTCTGTGGGGACAAGGGCTCAAATTTGTATATTGGGCCTCGAACCCCATTTGCTAATGTGGATACGTCCGAGGAGGAGTAAATGACTAGAGAAGCCCCAGAATAAAGAATCACGTAAGGAAAGGGTGGAGGGCTAAAATCTGAGGAGGATACCCTTCTCGGATCTGACGAATATCAGTCGAACAAGTACCTGGGTGGCTTAGGTGACCTTCCAAGAGTCTCCAACGATGAGGATAGACTTCAGCCACATACGGAGAGGATAAGAATGCAGAAATATCTAAGGGAAAAGCTGCTACCACCGTATTAAATGCACTGCAGCAACTTTTCTAGCCGCATTTATGTGGAGAAGACCCCTGAAAAGTGTAGTCTCAACCACCACCGTTCATAAAAAGCCAGAGAGGCTGCTTGATAAGACAGATACTCGAGAATAGGTGTAGATGGTGAACAAGTGTACGATGAGGATAACCTAAAAAAAACTATATAATGTAAAAGATCCTCCGAATTGAAGAGATCGGAAAACGTAAAGAAAAAAGAGAGAAAAAGAATTACTATAGCACCAATAGTTGTATTAGTTTTCACGAACAGTTGATTAAAGGACAATTCATCTCCTTGGACTATTATTTGATCAAGTTTTACATGTGTTTCTGTGTTCTTTCATATTTATATCCTTGTTAGCCGTTATCCCATTCGCGAAGGGCCCAGCTCTTTCACCCACTCTCTACAAATTCATTGTATTGGGTTCATTGGGCTCATATCCCAGATTTGTTGGGCTTGGGCTATGAATTGTGCCCCTACAATTGGTGCCGTCTGTGGGGAGGAGCTTATGCTTTAGTGTAGTGTAACGACTAATTATGGTAGGATCAAGTCCACATCAAACAAGTCCGCATCAGGCGGAATCTGCCAACGTTCATCAACAGGATGAATTCCTTAATCTTAAGCGTGAAAGGGATCGGGAAAACCATCAAGAAGGCAGTATTCACACCGTCCACACAGGTGGAAGTGGTTTTCGAAGGAAAGGTCATGTAGCTCATGAGCAAAGTGATGAAAAAGCCGTGCAACGAGAGATTGATGATTTAAAGAAGCAACTCCGTCGAGCACAACAGAAGCGGTCCCTTTCCAGTTCTGATGTTTCTTCCAACGATGAAGAAGATACTATGTACAGACAACGGTCTAGAACTCCACCAAGCGAATCTTTCTCGTGTAAGGACGAGTATCTTCACAGAAGGAGACGCAAGAGCCCTTCTCGCAAAGGAGTAGGAACCAATGTTATGAAGAAAGCTTTAAGCCAAATTTCTAAATCACCCTTTACACGGGGGATAGAAAAGGCAAAACTTCCTAGACGGTTCCACCAACTAACATTCGCCATGTATAATGGTTGAACGGACCCTGTAGAGCATGTAAGTCAGTTCAAACAGAAGATGGCTGTCCATTCTCACGATGAGGCTCTGATGTGTAAGGTATTTTCGTCCAGTTTGGGACCGATGCTGATGAGATGGTTTGATGGGTTGAGGACAAATTCTATCAGTTCCTTCAAGAAACTCACCCAATCATTCTGTTCCCGATTCATCACATGCAGTAGGGTTCCTCAACCATTGGATTCCTTATTGTCCATGTCAATGAGGGAGGGAGAGTCCATAAAGGCATATTCTGAAAGGTACTGGGAGATGTTTAACGAGATTGATGGTGATTTTGATGAGGTCGCCATTAAAACTTTCAAGGTTGGTCTCCCATCCGAGCATGGTTTGAGGAAATCTCTGACAAGTAAGCCTGTCACTAGTCTACGCCAATTAATGAACCGAGTTGATAAGTACAAGAGGATCGAAGACGACCAATAGCAGGGAAAAGGGAAGGCTAAGGTTATCCCTCAGGAGAGGAAGGATTTCAGGTCGGACTGATACAATAATAGCCGGCCAAGAAGGGATTATGCAGACCAATCAGGGTCCACCAATACTCAGGTCGTCGGCGCAGTGTTCTGAGAGCCAGTGCATCAAGTGTTGGAGAAGATTAAAAATGAGCCGTTCTTCAAACGACCAAATAAGATGATGGGAAATCCTGAAAAGCGTAACCATAACCTCTATTGCCAGTATCATCTGGATCATGGGCACGCCATAGAGGATTGCAGGAGCCTGTGGGATCACTTGGACCAGCTCGTCCGAGAGGGCAAATTAAAACAGCTACTACATCATTCCAGTGGTTAGGGGACCCAGGCAAGTTCTGAGTCTCGAAGGGATACTCCTTCAAAACCCCCCTTGGAAACTATCAATGTCATCTTTGCTCCACCAGGGAGAACAGGATCATGCCCGTCTAGGGTAATGTCCGTAGCTCGTCTATACTCAGGAGATATTAATCAGGACCCGAAGAGGGCTAGCGTGGAACCGCCGCTGGTCATGGGATTCTCGGATGAGGATAAGATTGGAACCATCCAACCCCACGATGATGCCTTGGTGATCACCCTCCGAATTGGGGGATATGATGTGAAGAGGATAATGGTGGATCAAGGTAGTGTTGCCGAGATAGTGTACCCTGACCTTTATAAGGGGCTGGATTTAAAAGCCGAAGACCTAACACCTTATAGTTCTCCCTTATTAAGTTTTGAGGGGAGAATTGTCGTTCCAAAGGGTCAGATCAGATTACCTGTGTAGACTGGCTCAAAAGTGGTAGAGGTAGATTTCATTGTCGTGGATGCATACTTTCCCTACACAGCAATTGTCGCCAGACCTTGGCTTCATACATTGGGAGCAGTTTCTTCTACTCTGCACCAGAAGGTTAAATACCCGTCAAAGGGTCGGATTGAAGAGATATTGGGGGACCAGTCTTTGGCAAGGCAGTGCATGGTGGCTGCCATCCAACATAAACCCGAGCCTTAGTCCTCGGCACATGAAGAAAAGGATTTGTAGCAGTTAAAACCCCCGGCGCTATCCGTTGATAGGCTAGTCGAGGACGCGAAGTGTGAAGATTTGGTAAAGGTTATTATAGGGGACGATCCAGAAAGGTTCTTTCAGATTGGATCCGAGCTGCCTCACCAGGAGAAGGAAGAGCTGATAGAATTCCTTAGAGGGAACATCGATGTCTTTGCCTGGAATGCTTATGAAGCCCCAGGAGTAGATCCGGACTTCATCTGTCACCATTTGAGAGTTAATCCGTTGATCATACTAAGGAAGCAGTCCCCTCGGCGCCCATCCAAAGAACATGCTGAAGCAGTGCGAGAAGAGGTAACTAAGCTTAAGCAGGCTAGAGCTATTAAAGAAGTTTTCTATCCTGAATGGTTAGCAAATACTGTAGTGGTAAAGAAGAAGAATGGGAAGTGGCGAGTGTGTGCAGATTTCACGGATTTGAATAAAGCTTGCCCCAAGGATCCATTCCCTATGCCCAAAATAGATCAGCTAGTAGATGCCACTGTTGGCCATCCTCGGATGAGTTTCTTGGATGCTTTCCAGGGCTATCATCAAATACCTCTAGCCTTGGATGATCAGGAGAAGACTGCTTTCGTTACCCCTGTCGGGAATTGCCATTACAAGGTGATGCCATTTGGTTTGAAGAATGCGGGCTCTACCTATCAAAGAATGATGACGACGAGGATGTTTGAGTCACAATTGGGGAAGAATATCGAAATTTACATAGATGATATGGTGGTGAAAAGTAAGGTGGTTTCGGAACATTTGGGAGACCTTGGAGCTATTTTCAGAATTCTTAGGAAGTATAAGTTGCGCTTAAATGCTTCTAAGTGCTCATTTGGCGTGGGATCAGGCAAATTCTTAGGCTATATAGTCACTCACAGGGGGATTGAAGTTAACTCCGATCAGATTAAGGCTATTAATAACTTGCAATCACCTCAGAATCCTAAGGAAGTGCAGAAATTGACCGGAATGGCCGCCGCTTTGAATAGATTCATTTCTCGTTCAGCAGACAGATGCAGACCCTTCTTCTTATTGACCAACAAATGGAAAGGGTTTGAGTGGACTGAAGAATGTGCCATAGCCTTCCAGCAACTTAAAGACTATCTAGCTCGACCACCGATCATGTCTAGCCGTGAGCCAGATGAAGTTCTGTTTGCCTACATTGCTGTGGCCCCTTATGCTGTAAGTTTAGTACTGATACGAGTTGATTGCGGTGTACAACGGCCGGTTTATTATGTGAGTAAATCACTGCATGAAGCTGAGGTGCGTTATCTCCCGTTGGAAAAAGCTATCCTGGCAATCGTGCTCGGCACACGTAAGCTGCCCCATTACTTCCAAGCACACACAGTCGTCGTTCTTACGCAGCTCCCGCTTAGAGCCATACTCCGAAGTGCTGATTACACCGGAAGGGTAGCCAAGTGGGGTACAATTCTAGGGGCTTTTGACATTAAATACATGCCTCGTACCTCCATAAAAGGACAAGTCCTCGTAGATTTGGTGGCCGAATTCACTGAACCCCCAGTGGAAGAGTTGGAATCAGCAGAGAACATGGATGGAAAATTGGTTGGCACAATCTCCCAACATGGCCTTTCGCCCTGGGAAGTATATGTGGATGGGGCATCGAATCAGAAGGGTTCAGGGGTCGGGTTAGTACTGATATCCCCTGAGAAGGTCATTGTCGAAAAATCTTTGAGGTTGGATTTCTCGGCTACGAACAATGAAGCCGAATATGAAGCTCTGTTGATAGGAATGACCATGGTTCAAAGAATGGGAGGAAAATCAGTAAAAGTCTTCTCGGACTCGAGGCTAGTCGTCGGTCAAGTAAAAGGAGAATTCGAAGCTAAAGATGAGAGAATGCAGGGGTATTTGAGTCAAGTTAAATGTTTACAGTTAGAGTTCGATTCTTTCGACTTGCTGCACATCCCCAGAGGTGGTAATGCACATGCTGATTCTCTAGCTATGCTTGTGACCTCCTCGGCACAGAATTTGCCTCGGATTATCCTTGTTGAGGATTTGTGCAAACCCACAGAGACAAGGAGTGAGACAGCCCAAATTCATCAAATTAGGGTAGGGCCGAGTTGGATGGACTCTATAATCCAATTCTTAAGGGAGGATGTTCTGCCTGAAGAAAGGATAGAAGCCGATAAAGTAAGGAGGAAGGCCACGAGGTTTTGGCTATCCGAGAACCAGAAGTTATACAAACGTTCTTTTTCAAGACCCTATCTATTGTGTATTCATCTGGAGATGACTGAATCGCTCTTGGAAGAGTTGCATGAAGGAATTTGCAGAAGCCATACTGGTAGTAGATCCCTAGCACACAGAGCTAGTACTCAGGGATATTGGTGGCCAAATATGTAGAGGGAAGCTCAGGAATATGTCAAGAAATGCGACCAATGCCAACGGTTTGCGCCGAACATACATTAACCAGGGGGAATTCTTAATCCACTATCCAGCCCGTGGCCATTTGCTCAATGGGGCTTAGATATTGTAGGACCATTCCCTAAAGTAGTGGGAAACAAGAAGTATCTTCTAGTCGGCACAGACTATTTTACCAAATGGGTTGAAGCTGAACCTTTAGCTAATATCAGGGATGTGGATGCGAAAAGATTCGTTTGGACAACGGTTTGGGGTTCCTCATGTGCTCATCTCGGACAACGGCCTTCAGTTCGACAGCAAGACATTTAGAAGTTACTGTGGTGAATTGGGGATTACAAATAGGTATTCCACCCCTGCCTATCCCCAAGGGAACGGACAAGCAGAGGCTGTTAACAAAGTCATAGTAAATGGGCTAAAGAAAAGACTAGATGACGCAAAAAGCAAATGGGTGGAAGAATTACCACATGTTCTCTGGATGTACAGAACTACGCCTCGTAAGTCTACTGGGGAGACACCCTTCTCGATGACCTATGGGGCTGAGGCTGTTATCCCTTTGGAGACTAGTTTCCCAACATTGAGAACCAGTTCTTTCGATCCAAGTAACAATGATGAGCATCTAAAGAAGAACTTGGATTTGATTGAAGAGAAGAGGGAAAATGCAATGGTCCAATTAGCCTACTACCAACAAAAGCTGAAGCAGGGGTATGATTCCAATGTAAAATTGAGACCTTTAGCTCCTGGTGATCTAGTGTTGTGGAAAGTTGTGGGCACGGCAAAGAATCCAGCTTGGGGAAAGTTAAGACCAAATTGGGAAGGGCCCTATTGTATCACCTCGGAAGCTGGCATCGGAGCATACTTTCTGGAAGATTTAGACGAGCATGTAGTACCGCGTCCTTGGAATGTAAACAATCTAAAGAGGTATTACTATTAATAAAGATTTTCATGTTCGATATATTTGTTTGTTATATAAGAAGTTCGTACTTTTTGCTATTTAAATCTCATAAGTGTTTAAACTTAAATTCAATCATGCTTGAAGTCCTCGAACCAAATGATTTGGGTTAGTTAACACTCATTCGCAGCTCTCATAAGTGTTTAAACTTAAATTCAATCATGCCTGAATTCCTCGGACCAGATGATTTGGGTTAGTTAACACTCATTCGCAGCTCTCATAAGTGTTTAAACTTAAATTCAATCACGCCTGAAGTCCTCGGACTAGATGATTTGGGTTAGTTGACACTCATTAACAACTCTCATAAGTGTTTAAACTTAAATTCGGTCACGCTTAAAGTCCTCGGACTAAATGATATGAATTGGTTGACACCTCGCTACCATGCTTATAGATATTTAAATAATTCTTAAACCACACTCAAATACTTTGGGTTACTTGTTAAGTTTGAATTAGCCTGTAATATCCTCCTTGATAAGATTGAAGTAAAGTGCCCAATCACTTGCCTAAATGACTGTTTTTATCATTATCCAATTAAGGTTGCTTGCCAATTTGTAGGACATGGTAACTGATTATGCTTAAGCTAAAGTGGCAACGAATCAACATACTATGACAATGAATCTCATAATGCACACATTGAAGATGTAGGAGATAAAAGAAAAATACCTCCATTGATAATAAAGAAAATATGATACATTCTTTAAAAAAAAAAAAATGAAACAACTGAAAATAAATAAAAATAGCTAAAATCTCCTATCCTAAACTACGGTTTTGGAGATTACTAGGTCGACAATCTGTCCGAGCTGAAAGGCAGCTGTATCTGAGGCTTTTTCCTTGGGGTCAGAAGAATTTTTCTTCTTATCTTGACCTTTATCCATACCTTTGGGGTCTTCAGTCTTCTTTCCTTGGCCACCACCTTGGTTGGATTCCTTAGGAACTTCCAGGAGAGTAGGAGGGGCTTGGTCTGCCATGGACTGCTCAGATGCTTGTGTGGCCTGTTTAGGGTGAGAGGAGTTAGGACCTGGGATTTCGTGAATTTCAGGATCGTAGTAAATGCTCTCAGGTCGCCTTAAGTCAGAGCCTACAGGGACCCCAGCAACATCAAGGGCTTTACTCCAAGAGATACCACAGTACTCCCTGCATACAGCAGAGAGTTCCTCTGTGAGTCTGGCTTGAGTCTCCTCCACCCCAAGCGTGTAAGAAGCCTGCTTCTCGGCCTCGGCTGCCTCCTTAACTAGTTGGACAGCTTCCCTGGCCTTCCGAAGCTCTTCGCGAAGCTCCGTCACCAGTTGCTTTTCTGTTGCCAGATTAATTTCGATATAGTGCAACTGTTTACGTAGATCTTCAGCTTGCTTCTCAGTAGTCTTAAGGCCTGCTTCAGAGCTGTCCTTCGCCCTAACTGCCTCTTTCAGTTGCTTGGCCAGTTTTGCTTGTTTTTCTTTTAGGGCGCCCAGCTCTACTTTGGTCCCGGACCGAGCCTCGGACGCCGCCCTGGCCTCGTTGCGGGCATCTTTAACCCAATCCTCAGCTACGTAAACCTGTTGAGTAATCTACATGACAATAAAAATTTTATTTTTAGTATAAAACAAAGAGCAAAAACTTTTAAGGGTAGCTAAATGTTTAGGCAAAACCTGCTAGATTGAATTACTTACCATAGCTAGATCCCTCTTAAGGGATAGGAAAAGCTCCTGCTGGTTGAAGCGCCTGTAAGCTTCCATATCTCTTGGAAGGAGGAGGGGCTGCTCCAAAGCCTCGGCAATATGACCTGCCTGCCCCCCTTGGTAATTTTTGATGGAGGTATCCCAGGCAATGGGAACACTGTCTAAATCCAGTTTAGGAGACCATATTCGCGGTGTATAGCGCACATGAGCCGTGAGAGGATCCTCTCGGCTTTCAATAGAGGGGGACCTCCTACTCCTTTGGTCCCGAGATACTCTCTGGTGTTTGTTTCCCTTTGAAGGGCCTATCTCGCCCTCCTCAGGAGTCTCATGTTGCCTCTTTCTCCTTAGTTCAGGATTGGGCTTCAGCCCAAGATCAGCAGGGAGCTGAGGAGGGGGAGGAGGAGGGTTCACTGGGGGCTTGGACTTATTGGCTTCTTGGGGGGTAGGCGCCTTGTTCCTCGCCTTCATGAGGTCCCTCAAACTTTGGCCAGACTTTGGAGCCATATCTTCTGCTTCGTTGTCTGAAGAATCCTCCACGTAATTAATTATGGGAGCAGAGGTTTGAATGCACGAGTACTCGTCTGTTTCTTCCTCAGCCTCCGATATAAAAATAGCCTCTACTCCTTGCGTTTCTTCTTCAAATTGGAACTTATCAATTTCTTCCTCAAGTGAAGAAGAAGATGCAATTCCTTCCTTGGCTACAGCTAGTTCGAGGGGTACTTGTTGGATTGGCTGGGCGGCTAAAGGAATACCCTGTGGGACGGGATGATCAACTGGTGGAAGGTTGTGTGGTGCTAAAAAGTGAGGCCGAGACACGTCTATACGAGCTAATCTATAGTCGTTTGCCTTGATAGCGTTGCCGACGTCTTGGAAGGTTCTTGAAATGGGTTTGTAATCCAAGATTAGATGGGCAGCTCAAAGTTGGCTATCGTTGTTCACAAAAATCGGGGACCTCAATAGGTAATTGAGTGCGGCTACGTTGGTTAAGCTAATCCGAGGAGATACGTGTTCTTTATCTGTTGAACAAGTGAAAAATAAACAGTCAGCAACTTAGAGTTCATAAAAAATATATATATACATATATAACACATATCTGTTAAAACAAAGCCGAGGATGAATAGCTTAAATCTAATGTTAGAAAACCTAAATCTAAGGTATCCCACCTGGCTCTCCTAGCTAGGTTGGGCAAGGAAGACCGTCATGCCATGGTCTCGATGCAATTAGATAGTCATCCTTCATCCCCTTGTTAGATTTAGGAAGACACGAGATGAGTCTGACAACATCGGATCGGGATTTGAGGTAAAATCCCGCCCCCTTTTGTTTATGACCTTCATACAGGTGAACTACATCGAGCCAGGTCAGATCCAACCCTAAATGTTGGTTTAAAGCGTCAACTACCCCTAGGATCCTAAAGAGATTGGGTGCACACTGGTGGGGGCAAAACCTGTGATTACGCAGGTAATCCCTCATAATCCTACCCATAGGGAGAGTCATTCCTCCTTCTATAAAGGCTATCATGGGGATTACAACTTCCCCCACCTCTCGGTCAAAGGCTACTCCTTCCGGAGGACAGTATTGTAGGGATACCTCCTGGGGTATGTGATACTTTTCTTTGAATATCTCTATCAAGGCAGGGCTATCCACTAAATCCTTAAATCTACCCATTTCGAACAAACAAAAGAGAGAAAACGCTAAGAACGACAACTGGGTTATGAAGAGTGAAATGCCGAGGAGTCTATCCGAGGAGAAAAGGAAGAATTCGAAGAAGTCGGAACTTACGCAAACGAAATTAGCGGGCGCTGGAGACTCTGAACAATCGTGAAGTAAAGAAAAGACAATTCTCTGATAAGGCTTTATATAGGGAGCAGAAAATGAGTGCAATTTATCCCGCCCAAACCTTGAAGGAAAACGTTGTTCGTAGGATCAGGATCTCACCGTTGGATGCCAAAGACAAAGCGCCGCCTGAAGTAATTAATGACGCTTCGCGGATTCCGAAGCGTCAGAAACAGTGATGAAATGCTTAAAATTATGTTCCTGCCTTTGCAGGTTCGGGTATTTTTACATTTTTGACCATTGTTGTTTTGGCACATCAAAATTCTATTTTTTCTTCCTCGGATGCGAGGGAAAAATTAAAATTTTGAGGGGCTATTGTAGGGACAAGGGCTCAAATTTGTATATTGGGCCTCGAACCCCATTTGCTAATGTGGATACGTCCAAGGAGGAGTAAATGACTAGAGAAGCCCCAGAACAGAGAATCACGTAAGGAAAGGGTGGAGGGCTAAAATCCGAGGAGGATACCCTTCTCGGATTTGACGAATATCAGTGGAGCAAGTACCTGGGCGGCTTAGGTGACCTTCCAGGAGTCTCCAACGATGAGGATAGACTTCAGCCACATACGGAGAGGATAAGAATGCAGAAATATCTAAGGGAAAAGCTGCTACCACTGCATTAAATGCACTGTAGCAACTTTTCTGGCCGCATTTATGTCGAGAAGACCCCTGAAAAGTGTAGTCTCAACCACCACCGTTCACAGAAAGCCAGAGATGCTGCTTGATAAGACAGATACTCGAGTATAGGTGTAGATGGTGAACAAGTGTATGATGAGGATAACCTAAAAAAAACTATATAATGTAAAAGATCCTCCGAATTGGGGAGATCGGAAAACGTAAAGAAAAAAGAGAGAAAAAGAATTACTGTAGCACCAATAGTTGTATTAGTTTTCACGAACAGTTGATTAAAGGACAATTCATCTCCTCGGACTATTATTTGATCAAGTTTTACATGTGTTTTTGTGTTCTTTCATATTTATATCCTTGTTAGCCGTTGTCCCATTCGCGAAGGGCCCAGCTCTTTCACCCACTCTCTACAAATTCATTGTATTGGGTTCATTGGGCTCATATCCCAGATTTGTTGGGCTTGGGCTATGAATTGTGCCCCTACAGCGTCCTTACCGTATATTAATTAATTATATATATAATAATAAAGCTTATAAAATTTGTTTTATAAGAAAAATAATCATTTAAAAAAAATTCTTTTAGAAGAATATTAAAAGCTAACCACTAATAATATATACAATTTTTTTTTTGGTTAAAGAAAAATGAGTTGGGGACGACTCACATGGCTACACTATCTGAGCATTACCATAGGAGTACCTAACTCGCCCTACGGCGCAAATGGATAGGGTACTCACAAAGTGTTGATAGGCGTGCCGAATGATAATATATACATGTGTTTACTGTTTCCTGTCTATGTTAATAATAAATAAGTAAAATTAAAAACTGTTAAGTATTTATTCTTTTATTAATCAATATTAAGATAAACACAGCTACACGCTAAAAAAAAAAAAAAAAATTTGAAATACCTGGCTGCCATGCATTGGTTTACATCTACCATAATCCCATTCCCAAGTGGGGCAAAAGGGAAAAACCGTAGAATATGTAAGGGTATATTTGGCAGAAGAAGAAGAAAAAGAAGAACAGGAAGCAGAAGAGGCAGAGGAGATCGGCGTGAGAGAGTGAGGCTGAGAGAAGGAGAGAGAGGAAACTGATTTTGGGTGCAAGGGACGCTCTCAAAACGCAGCGTTTCAGGTTAGGATTTTTATCTTTATTTGTTTTCCCCTCTCCTCGCCGTGTCCGATTATTAAAAAAAAAGGGAAGGACACGCGTACGATACGGGCACGGCAGGCAAAATGCCGTGTGACTCCGTGCTTTCTCTGTGGCACACAGTCTCCTCGATCCCCTCTTCTCTGTGGCATGTTTGATGTTTCCACTTTCCTTTTCTTTTTTCTTTTTTCTAAATAATTAATGCATTGTTCTGTTTTTTCTACATTTAAATTGTTTTCTCCAATATTTTTTTTTTTTGGACAGGATTCCTAAGGCAGCCTAGGATTTTGATAGCTGGTGTGTAATAATATTATTGTTTCAATGGATCCCAGATACATGGGGGAGATATTGAAGTAAGTTTTCTCAAATTGTTGTGTTTATGTTTCATTTGTTATATTTAGGTTCTGTTAGTTTATTTTATTTATATGTATACATATATTTTTGTTGGGGTGAATTTTTAGGCATTTGGAGAAGCAGAATGAGCTCCTAATGGATTCCTATAGATCAATGACACATGAATCGCACAAACTTCAGGTTTTCTTAACTATCCAGTTTCTTTTCAAATATCCTGCTGTGTACTTTTAGTCACAATCCCTATGATACTTTTAAGAATAGGCAATTGGATTCATGATATGCTCAGATTTGCTTTCCTTATATCTCTTTCCCTTCACATTTTTAGTGTATAGTAGGGTAAGTGCATTGACAAAATAGCTTCTTTAATTCGAAAAAGCCTTTCTTTGTTAGATTGTACTAATACTTTATTTTGAGTGCACTGATTAAACAATAAAAATGCAAGTCATACTTTGGATGACATTTTGTACTTCAGGCTATTGGTTTGGCAACTGGTCGTCCTATCATCTAGGCCCGCTCAATTGCTTTGAATACTATGGTAATAAGCTAGGACATCAATATAAATAAAAAAAAATAATATTAGTTTATTTAAATAATGAATGTTGGAATGAATAAGAGCTTTTAAATTGGAGTCCTTCACTGTCTGTATGAATGTACTGTTTTGAACTAGCTAAAAATTAATGGGAAATATAAAATGAATTTATATACAGGCTCCCCAAGATCAATTCATTTGCAAAGTGTATATTGAGTGAAGAAAAATATCATTTGATTATCTGTTTCATGTTGTTATTTGTAAATTTGAAATGTACCATACTGAATCTTCCAGTTTTACAATATGTAGGTAGAAGAAGAAATGCTGATGCGCAAGTTTTTCGAAATAATGACAGCTCATGGTTTAACGAAAAAGGTATGTTTACTTCGAGTATATATACATTATTATGTTGTAGTGTCCTATGTATCTTATTTAACAATTTCTTGTGTTCTTGAGAAATAATGGGTTCTTACAAACGTCTAAATAAATTCATCATCACCTTGGATTTCTTAGATAGGAACCAAACATATCTTGCGTGTCATTTTCATTTGCAATTGTTTTTGGACCTTTGGATTTCTGGCAGATAGTTTGGCTTGATCCTCGTCAATCATCTGAATAATCAACTTAAATTATGCTCGAAACATATCATAACAGACAAAATCTGAAATCTCCTCATTTTTTTGAAGAATAAAAATAAAAACCAGGCTTGAATAAGTTTCCTCCATCGTTGCCAGTTGCCACAGGGAGTAAAGAAGTATGTGTTCAGACCATTGATTGTGGAGTGGTGCTGCTGCTTGTAATTTTCCCTTGCCCTTTCATGGCTATTTTTTTCAGTTGATTTTAAACCCTAATAAGAACAAAGTCTTTCTTAGTATGTAGTAATGTTTTGTATACATTTTGTTAAAGAAAATCTCTCTCTCACTCTCCCTCCCCTGGAGAACTTTAGAATTAACAATTTATTTGAGTCTACTCATACGATACAATTGACTACCAGTAAATATTTTTAATTATGAATCTTCCAATTGAGTTGGTATAAGTTTTTGTTTGAAAAACTCAAGGAGACATTCATTGTCATCTTTTATGTTTTCTTTACTTTCTCTGTTTTATGTCAAGTATGATGCATAACAGTTACGTTCCCAGAACCTGAAGTCTTTCTTCACTGTTGGAAATATTTTGTATGACACTAAATAACTATCATCCTTTGTTTCCTGTTGGTTGTTTTAGTGCAGTTTTTAGTATCATTTAATTGGATTCTTGCTATTAAGAAATCATTGAAATTTAACATTTTCTTCAGCTTTCCTCTGGTTATGCAAAGATGGAAGGATTTGGAGGATAAGAGTAAATTTTGGTGCCATCTCTTCAACTCCCACGTAATATGGAGAGAGTGTATGTGATTGGTATTCTGATTGACTAAGCATTGTTAGCCTCGAGATCTTTTCTACCTTGTTAGATGGTCCCTTGACCTAGGACATATTGAAAGTGGTCTAAGTGTGCTTGTGGTGGGTTTAGGATTAGGAAAATCTATGATTCTAGGGTTTAGAATTGTTGAAGAAAGGGTTATAGGGTTGTGCGAGGAATTAAAAGCTGGTTTGATGAGTTATTTGATGGCTATTTAGTAGAAGAGTGGGGTTTTGGGTTTTGATAGGTAAAAGAATAGGGTTGATTTGGGGTTGTAAAGAAGAAGGAAGAGAGAGGAATTTTTCTGTATGAATAGTATTGGAGAACGGTACCACAAGTAAAAGAAGAACAAAGGAGAGAAGAGAGAGCAAAGAAGAAAAGCAATAAGAGAAAGGGAGGAAAAAGAATAATAATCCAATGTGCCTCAATACTCAAAACACTAAATATTTGTATTAATCAACTCCATCTATTCTTTGATTACATTGAGCACAAATATATATATATATATATATATGTGCGTGTGTGTGTGTAAAAACCCAATAGGTATAAACTTGGAATCAAAGCAAATAAAACCTAAAATATCTAAGATCTCCTATAGAATTCTAGACTCATCTTTTCAATAAAAGTTTTACTTATCAAAAAAAAAAAGGTCTAGACTCTGCTAAAACTCTACCAATATATTCTTAATTTGTAGTTATTGCAAATATTACATTTTTTTTCCCATGACTACAAAATTGACCATAACTCATTGAATAAAAGCCCAAATTATAAACTGTTTAAACACTAAGAGACTTAACGAGACCTTCAAAACCACAACTTTTTTTAGTTGTGACTTCATACGTGAATCCCAAGAAATAAATCCTATCATAGCAAATTAATCTCTCATGACTGCATCATCCCCTGCTGTTTCAGCTTAGGCTGTTTAATGTTGGACACCTTGTTTGGTTTCTCTAATAGTACACGCTTGTGTAGAGTGAAGACAGAAGTAATGTTCCTGATGATGCCAAAAATGGAGACTCTACTGCAATAGTCATTGCACAGAATGAAGACAGAAGTAATGTTCCTGATGATGCCGAGAATGGAGACTCTAATGCAATACTCATTGCACAGAGTGAAGACAGAAGTAATGTTTCTGATGATGCCAAGAATGGGGACTCTACTACAGTAGTCATTGCAACTAGCAAAGAACAACAGTGAGGACATAAAGTTGGAGTATCCCAATTTTGAATTTCTGTAACATTGTTTTTATAATGCTCAGCTTAACTTTTGTTTGTAGTGTAAAAGAATTGTTTAGCAACAAAAAAAAAAAAAAGTGTAAAAGAATTGATTACATATCCGTGAAGTTTAGAATGCAACAACTACAAAACAGTAACTTGAATTAAAGATTTTAAACTGAATATGTAGTGTCAATGACACTGCCTTTTATATGTGTACACTGACTTCTAGTTGTGAATTCCTTTATAATCTTTCTTCCTTTAGTAAATCATTTTCATGGGTCAATTTGTTTCCAGTTAAATTATAATATGGAATGTGTGATCTGTTTAGAGCCTTCTGTTTTCATTGCCAGTTAAATTATGAAGAAAACCTCTTCATCTTCTCCTCCGCTGGCTGTCCTGAAGTTTCCATTTTAATTGAGTTGACTGTTCTTTATCTCGTGTTCGTTCATGATTCATCCATTTCCTTATCTTGTTGAGGGCTTATGGCAGGTACAAAGGATCTTAATTGGTCATTTGATGGACTAAATGCAGCCATATGTTTCGTTGTCACAGCAATGATGAATGAAAGTCAAATTGTTCAGTTGGCCAAAATATTCTTTTCTTTTTTTACTTTGATATTGAGGGTTTATAAGACAAGCACAATTGTCTCTCCATTTTACTAATATCTCTCTCTAGTTCCCCCTTCCCTCCCATTGTCATTTTCCAATGGAGGAGGGGTTGTATTTTTTGCTTGAAAATTATTTTATCCAAATTGGTTTAGAAAAATCTTCTCCAACCTAGTAATGTTTTATAAAATCAGCCACTTACGAGCATCTACAACAAGGGCTCTCTGCGGCCTCGATGGAATAAACCAGAAAATTTCTCTCTAAAAGTTCATTGGCCCAGTTGGGTAAGTTCATGAGCAGAAGATTTAGCCCATCTCTCCACACTTTTCGGCGTTTTTGCTTCAATTGTCGAACTTTTATTTCCCCCCTTCTTGGATTCTTGTTGTGGAACTTAACAGATCTTTTTCACGTCTCCTATTACAGTCAAAATGCTCCAGACTGGGGTAGTAGTAGAATAAAAAAGGTTTTTAGCTACCAACGTGGCATCCCCTTTCACAAGGGTTGTTATTGTGTAGTCTGTGAGTAAGCCGTCCATATGTGAGACAGTGAGAGGGGGGCGTATACTTCCGAAGTACACAATAATTTTCCTGTCACAATGATATCCTTACAACTCTCCTGTAGAGCTAATTTCATAACCCAGTGGAAGAGGTTTATGCTTTATAATATGTCAAAATTCTTTATGGATTAATGGTACTGCTCAGTTTGATTGTAATAAAAGAAAATCTAAATTTAGGTTAAAATTTCTCATCCCTTATGTGTTGTAAAGAAGAAGAAGAAGATGTTTATAGTGTATTCCTAAGTTCTATGAATATTCTAATTTCAAAAAAAAAAAAAATTGGGCACATACAAATCATCTACTTAATAGGAGAATTAGACAATACCACTAAATTACAAAACTCTTAAATAAAAAAACTTTAAACCTTTCAATTGGTGTGAAATTGGATTAGGATTGGAAATTTGATTGCAGAAAATTATGATTCAAATTGTCCCATTTATATGGGTTTAAGATAATTTCTTTTCAGCTTATTTAACTTATAAACAAGCAAGATAAAACTACAATTTTACATGTTTATATATATATATATATATATATATATATTTTTTTTTTTTTAAAGAAAAAGAAAAAAAAGAAGCCAAACAAACAAAGAAGGCTTTAAAAGTTATATCTAGTCAAATAAACTTAGCCGAACACAAGCTTAAAGATAATATGAAATTTGTGATCATGTGTTTAGAAATCATACCCCCAATAAATGAAAAGGAAAGGTATTAAAAAGAGATTGAGATGGGATAACACAATTGGTTTGAGATCACACCTTTTCATAATTTCCCAACAAATTAACAGTTATTCAAGATTGCCTTCAAATTAATGTGGGGCAAATCCAAAAAATAACCCTATAATTTTATGTATGTGACAAATTAAACCTTAATACTTTTAATCATTTAAAACTCTTTATCATTATAGTTTGTTAAACACTTTAAATCCTAAAAAAATCTTGATCTCAAAGGTACTCGGAATCTTGAAAGGTGCCCCATCTAAGCCGAACAACTAGCAATTCAGAAAAGTTTAGCAAAAAAATAAAAACACTAGCAATTCAGAAAAAGTATGGATTGAAACAGAAGAAAGCCTCGAGAGTCGAGTCCAAGTAAAGCATCAAATACCAAGATCATGACTCGGACTATTTTGGCATGATATATGGGAATGGGATTAACGTTAACAAGACACGACTTTTTATATTCTTTTTACTCTTTGTCCCACCACATTACTTTTTTTACCACCGTCATACATTGGAATATTCTCTCTTTTTTTTTCGTTCTTACTTTTCACTTTGTTTTCTTTTTGTTGAGAAAATTAAAAGATTGCATGACAACCAGAATTACGGGCTTTCTACTTTCCAGTTTCTACGCCGCAGGCCCGCAGAATTATCTTCGACCCAGAATAATTAATTTACTAGCGATGAATTATGAGAAAGGATTAGAATAAACTTATAGCAATACGTATCAACAAATCAGAGTGGCGCAGCGGAAGCGTGGTGGGCCCATAACCCACAGGTCCCAGGATCGAAACCTGGCTCTGATATAAGAGTAGCTTCCTGCGGCCCTGCCCAATTATTTTTTGGTTTAAACTTTTAACTTCCATTAATTGTCTATATCAAGTATATTAACTTTTTGTTGTTGTTGAAATTAGTGTATTAACTTCTATAATATAAGAATGCTATGGATAAAATATATTTCACAAGAAGTCACTCTAAACAGCACTACTTTTATCATTCACAATTAACAACTTGTCATCTTAGATGATGAATTTTTTTATGAATTTTGTTGTGCTTATAGACTTATTTGTTACTGTAATAATAATATCATAGTCACTGTAAATTTCACACCTATCCACCATTAACAACTTGCCACTTCATATGGTTGTGAAATTTGTTGTGCATTTACTGTTTCTGCAATAGCATTGCCATAGACACAAATTTCACACGTCAGAGTTGGCATATTATTATTATTAACTATTGATACTACTTTATTATCCACCATTAACAACTAATTTGTTGTGCCTATAGACTTATGTTTTTGTAATTTAAACGACCCATATGAAATCTCGTGCATTCTATAAACACAACAAAATCTTATAACATTTTCACAACACTTTTATTTTTAATTTTAATGGATTTTAGTTTAATATTTTATTATTTTATTTAGTCCTATGAGGGACTAATACTTAATATGATGTGACAATTTGTTGTGTCCCAAACACAACTCAGTGTGATTTTATTATAAACATTACTCAAAATTTAAGGGACCTTGAAAAGCACAATATAAAATGTAATTTCTGTGTTGTTTCACAATATCATCTTATCAAAAGTTTCATTAGTGGGCAGGCCTACCGCCTACCACATCAATCTTTTAGATTTATATCCATGGTTTTATAATTTAAGCTTCCGTTGAAATCACTTTTATATGGTTTTTCCAAGTGCAAGAACCAGTAAGTACTGGATGGCTGGAGAGAAGAACTAAAAATTGTTCCTTTCTCCACAAATGTCCATTTTAAACCCGTTTACTTGATGGATGGTTTCAAATTAAACTCTGTAGTTTCAACTTTTCAAATTTAACAGAGTTACAAATTAAACTATATAGTTTCATCAGTTTCAAATTGAAACTAGACGTTCAAATTATATCAATTTAAATCCCACAATCAAATTACAAAAGTTCAGGGTTTAAACTGAAATAGTTTTACAAATCCAGGGTAAATAATGAAACTAGTTTTATAACAAATCTTAAACTTATGTTTGATTCGAAACTTTCGAAATGATAAACTTCAAATTGAAAAGGGTTTAACATTAATTGAAGTATGAAACTTTGCTGTCTCAATCTGCCAGAAGCCTAACCACATCCTAAAATTTTTAGGCATGTATGCACAATTACTCATTCAATGGGAAAATTTCAGGTCATACGTTGTTCATTCACAATTTAAGTTCATCTTGATAAAAAAGACGCAATGTGTAACACAATGTCACAACGGCCAAAGCCAATTACGATACCATTGAAAAGATTAAGGCAACAACTGAATACGAAAAATAATATAGTCAAAAGAATAAGAAACAAAGCAACAATTCTTTGATTAAGGCATAAGCAGTGTATATATATCTAGGATAGAAGTCAAAAGAGTCTTTCTCTTTGTGCATAAAGAGTGCCCCATTAGTCCATAACTAGTCAAAACGAAACAAAACTTCTAGTACTTAGTTCCTAGTTCCTAGTTCCTACACCCATTCTAATTAAAGTTGTCACTAGGATAAAGGGAATAAAAGAACAATTTGAGTCACCTTAGAATCAGAATCCCCATATTAAACTTTAACAAAAGAACCCCAACAATCTCCCTTGGCTTCAATTACTGTATCTAGCTGAGAATAAACCGACAGTGAAGAAAACCTGCAACAAGAATCCGTATCAATAAAAGATTCAAAAGACAGACAATATTAATGTGTCATAATGTATTCAAACAAGAAATGGAACACCAAAACAATAAAGAGTTAGACATTGAAAACAAAAAAACTATAGGCTTACTTGGGTCAGCATTGATTAGCATAGCAGTCCCTCCAAAGCCGCAAGTACCTCCTTTCCTCTTGTTCTTCTGCCAGTAGCTATTGAAGGCATAAGAAGCATGTGCAACCACAGTATCAGGATGGTAACAGTTCCCCTGTGGCTGAATCTCCTCACAATCAGCACCACCTTCACTACAAGCATAGTCCAATGCCTCTTGCAATGTCTCTGCAGGAACACTAGGCTTAGCCACACACCACAGCTTCTGGACCAGCCCTATTGATGGTGCTGGAGCAATAGAAGCTGGATTACACGGTGGCAATGTGAAGCCGAAAGGTGGAGACGCTGGATCCATGTCTGGAGGCATCTCTGGTGCAGATGTGAAGGACAATGAAGGTGGAGAAGCTATTTGGGCAAGTGGGGGAAGTGGGGCCACAATGGCAGGAACAGAGTAACCAACAGAGGACTGAAGTGGGGATTGTGCAATATTTGGTAATGGGGTTGGCCTTGCTGGGAAAGGGTCTACAAAGAAAGAGAGCTTCCTGCTCATGGGTTTTCTCTCTTTTGGACTAGTGACTAACACATTGAAATTTTTTTGCTCAAAAAACCCAAGCTTTTTCATGGACTCTGAGTGATAAGACACCAAGCTCACACCTTTATCCGATAATGAAGAGAAATTTGGAGGTGGGTTCACTGAGTAAGTTGAATTGGTACTTTCCAGAAACTTTAGCAGAGGTTTGATAACTTTCTCAGCCAAATCATCTCTGTACAAAGCAGAGAATGAGTGCAAGCAGTTGGAAGAGAAAGCAGCAGAGACTTTGATTTCTTTCTCTAAACCCCACCTTGTGAGAGAGTGGTAAATGTTCTTGAGAGAAGGCAGGACCAAACCCAACTTGTGTTCTTGCCCTTCGTCACAAAGTACGGTGTTACCTGCAACAATGGTGGTGATTTTGGTAGCCGGATAATGAGCTAAAACATGGGTCCTAAGCCACGTTTCAGCCATTAAAACACTGCTTGAGACCTCATTGAGGTTTCCAGCACCCACAGAAACTGCTATAGGAAGTGCAGAGTGAGAAGGCGCTTGGAAAACCTCTGGGTTTGTGTCATCATAAAGGTTTAAAAGTACAATAGATTCTTGACCTGCACCTGCAAAGAAAGAAACACAAAGAATTTAGTCTTTCTCCAAGCAAACACAACATAAAGAAAAACGGCAAAATGGAGCATTTTGGGAACTGAGGAGGCAAGACTGTAGTGTTGTTTGCAACTTACCAGTAAGACCAAGGGAACAGAGAAAGAAAAGTTGAAAGAGCAACACCATCTTCAACATTATTTGTGTTGCAAAGACCATCATCAACCGAAACAAAGAGAAGTGGAACTGTGGAAGTCACTATACTGTTCTCTCTTCTGTTTCTCTCTCTAAATCTCCTACTGTAGGGTCACAGGGTGCCTTTTGGTATGTGCAACAATATCATCTGCGGTTAATTTCCTACAGTCCAACCCAATATAAAATTGTTTAGCATAGAAATGAACCATAGGCAAGGACGTACGTGTCATTTTTAGTTTTTGGGTTTTTTTTTCCTATTTTGGGTGGGCCTTTAGGCAGGGCTTTTTTTAAAGTTTCACCCATACTGCAAAGGGTATGTCTCTCCTTGTTTGTCTGTTGCTAGGTAATTTTGTTGGGATACGTGTGAGGATGGAACAAAAATTTTATTGGGAAGTGTGAAATGTCATCTGTGACAAGCGGCCCCAAAACCCCGATAGGAGAAGTGACTGTTTGTTTCTCTAGACTCCCACACCACTGACCACACAGCACATTTTACCAGAGAGAAAGAGAGAGAGAAGAGTTGTCATCCTCTCCTCTCCTGTGGAATCGAGCTTCTGAGTTGCAGCAGACCGGTTTAGTGGGCTAGAGTCCTACGACACGTCGTTGTAACGAATCAAGCACCAACGTTTTCATCAAGATCACAGGAAATGGCAGGCCTGGGATTTGTTTGACGGGGGGATCCACTAGAATCAAGTTACCCCAAAAAAAGGGGCCCGCATAAAAGAACAAAAAGATCGTAATCAGTGGGGACTCGACCTGCTACTTGTTGACCCTTTTTTTTGAACCTCTACTTATTGACCAAGTTATTGACCTACTTATTTTTCACTGGAAAATCTCTTGGTCTATTATGTAGATACACAGCTAAAGCTGTGTAGCTGTAAGTCTCTAACCTTTTAGGCGCATGATAAGCGTTGGATGGAGATCCGTTGATCAGGAAAAAACTTTTTGCGTTTTACTATTTGATTCGTTGAGCCCCCGTTTGGATTGAAATATGAAAAATAAAAATTATTTTACGATTTAATTTATTTTTGTTATTATTTATAAGTTTTATTGTATTTTTTGATATTATTCATGAGTCTTATTATACTATTTCAACTAACTTTTACCTTTATTTACAGTACTTTCAGCCAAAAGTTTTCAGTTTCAATAAAATAAGTGGTTCCCAAACAGATCCTGAGTGTGAGTTTGAATACAGTTGAAATCCAACCACGTTTGTGTAAGGATTAGGAGAGCTTGGGCTCACTTGGATTTTTTGGTGGTGGCAAGTTGGTTGTCGAGTAAGGATTAGTGCAGATTTGTTTCGGATCGGGTCAAAGATAGTTTTCTTTTGATGGGTTTTGGAGGTTTCGTTGAGATCCTTTGATGGTTGGATTTTGCGACGATGGCTAATTGATTTTCTGGCTAGGGTTGATAGGTGGTAGGATGGCTAGTTTTGTGTTGTCACTTCATATTGGTGGGGATGGGTTCAACAATGTGGGTTTCTCTTTGCTTGGTGGGTTGCATGTTTATAATTATGGGTATGAATTTTCTGAGTTTCTACGATTTTATGGGTTTATGGGTATGAAATTTTAATTGTTGTGACAAGAAATTTTTTTATTTATAAAACTATAAATTTTCCATTAACAGAAAACCTTATCATTTGGATTTAGTTGCACCATGAACAATTCTCTTTGTTTTGTTTTTTTGTTTTTTTTTTTTTAACTTCTCTTATGAACATTTTATAATCAAACTTCTAGCCCACAAAATTTTTACAGGAATGTCATGAGACTTGCTTTCAAAACTAACCACATTAACGACTAATATACTTTTGCTACTCAATATAATTATTAGTTATAAATATGTGATGAAAACTTATAATCTGTTTTTGTCCAAGCTGGCCGCCTTTGGAAGAGATTTTGGAATCACGAAAGAAGAACAAAAGTTGGTAGTGTTATTTTGTAAGGATTACCATAATTGAGGTATAAGATGCTGAAATATGTTAGAGATTCTGTTTTGATCATAAGATGTTTATTTGGCTGGAGCTTATAAGTTCAACTTTTTTTTTCTCACTTTTACAAAGTACAAATATACTTCTAGCACACTTTTAGCAAAATGTTTTCAATAAAAAGATGAATAAGCTGTTCCCAAATGGATAAGTATGTAATGATATAAATGCTTAAGATGTGAACTAGTGCTCCATAATTGCAAGAGGGCAGAGTTTCCCAGGCTTGTTCTTCATTTGATTCCATATGTGATGTTCAATAATGAGCTTGATCTGAGCTCATAGTCAAAACTTGTAACAAGAGAAAGAGGTGTGACAGTTCTTTTTAAATAATTAGCCTCTTTACCTCAAAAAAGAATATAATTTTGTAACCCTTTTTCAATCTTGCTGCTTTATCATTTGTATAGCAACACGTGTAAATTTTAACTTCAATCATATTCTTCAATTAATTTTAGTCATAAAAAAATATATTGAGTTGATGCTCTTATAATATGCACAAGGAAGTGGTAATTTTCTTTTGTTGGACAAGAAAAAGGAGGAAGAAACCTCACTTTAGAATTTCTAAATTAGAGCCATTTGGTTGTTATAATCATTCGAAGCCACTTGATCTGGATTATTATGAAAAGTTGAGTTTAGAGATTTCTGTTTGTAATATTACCTCCCATTCGTGAAGTGTTCATATTTTCCTTGGATTTTGGATTTGTTATTTGTGCACAAACCGGTCTCAATGGAATAAGTCATTACCTTAAAAAATCATGACTAATAGCCAATACTACTTAGTTTGCTTCCACCTTTTGTTCCTCTCAACTCTCTTTATAAATGAGCATAAATTTAATTATTTAATTATTATTTTAACACTTCCCTTCACAAACTCAAAAAAAAAAAAAAAAAAACTCTTATGTTGTGTGGACATGAACTTCCCATCAATGAGTGAGATCTAACACGTAAAATTTCTTAAAATTTTAAACTGAAAATAAAGTGGAACATAGTTTGAACTGTTGGGTTATTTCCTTTGACATTATTATAAATTATTACTCATCTTAATAAAATAAAAAGTGGTACGTCTACAATATTTTCATAACATTTTTATAATAAATCATAAGTAGTAAGTTGTTATTAGTTCTAATTTGAATTTACAACTTAAATTATTTTTTACCAGCCCATAACATTTAATAACAACCAATTGCTTATAATTAATTTTGAAAATGTTGTAAAAATATTGTCGACGTAGCATTTCTCTAATAAGATTATCAATTTGATCAAAATAATAAATACTACTGGCATTTTGGATTAGCCAAGAGAATTCAGTATTCAGATGTTTTATCCTAATAATAGGGGGTAAAGCAAATGTTGTAATTTTAAAGTCAAACTTTTATCATATATCTAAAAAATTTAATTAAAAAAAAAAAAAAAACCTTTGGTTCTACTTTCCGAACGTAGTGGACGATTGGAGGCCAAATAGGCAAGTATTCTTCGAGTGAAGCCCGCGTTGCCACGTGTATGAAAAAATTTAAGGAAACGAAACAAAACACCGAACCCTTCAAAATTCAAGAGCTGATTTTTAAGAAAAGAAGCAATGGCATTGAGAGGAGCTGTTGCCACAGCTTGTAACGTTGGAGGAAGACACAGAAACCCATCTCTCCAATCAATTCCTCACTATCTTAAACTCAAATTCCATTACCCTCCTTCACATGCTCTCCATAGATTCTCAGCTTTTCCAATATACCAACCTGGTGATGAGTCTCTATCTCTGTTCTCTATTTTCATCTTTCAAAGCTTACTTGGTTCTTTCAGTTTGTATAGAAACAATAAAAAGCAATTCTCATTGAAAGCCAAGTTTTGGGTTTCATTTTTTAATGGTATTTTAATGTTTTTCTTAAAGAGAATATGACTTTGGACATGATAGAATGGCAAAAAAGAACTTATGTGACCGACCCTTATTAGTTTGTTGAGGGTTTGTAGGATAGCCAGCTCCCACTTTGTTGTTATTGTTGTTGTAAATGGTTTTCCTTCATTATTTGATAGAATAGAACCATTTTAGGTGGAAACTAATTTAACAATTTTGATCAGTGACAATAAGAATTGAAGCAAGTTTTGCTGGTTGTTGTGCTATTTAAATTTATGCAGGACTTAAATATCCAATCCGCGCAATAAGCGAGGCTACTGTGGATCCCTTAACACCCAAGAAAGAAGATGAAGAACAATCTCCTCAGAATTGGACAATTAAAATGTTATATGATGGGGACTGCCCGCTTTGCATGCGTGAGGTCTGTCTTCAACGACCTTTTTTTTGCATTTCTTCGAGAACACACCTGATTTGTGTGTAAAATGAGTTAAGTTGTGAATTTGGTCATTTTAAATATTTGATGTGTTTAAGTTCATTATATGTCAGGTCAACATGCTCAGGGAGAGTAATAAGAACTATGGTACGATCAAATTTGTTGATATAAGTTCTGATGAATACTCTCCAGAGGAGAATCAAGGCCTAGACTACAAAACTGTATGCTCCAAACAATTAATGCTGAAATTTGTAGTATACACGGCTGCTTGGTCAAAGAGGGCTTGATAAGATCTATAAGATAAGAAGTAGAAAATGGAGTATATAAGTGACAGTAACACTACCTGCTAGTCATATCCAATATGACTTCACAGACTAATTTACTCTTTTTTTTGGTGGCTCTTATGGAAAAAGATCATTAGAAATTTCCTGAAAAATCCAGGTTAAATCATTTGGCTCTGTGCTTTGGCCATGGGAAAGTAAATGATAACTTTGTAAAATACTTAATGGTATGCTACAATACAAATTTTAGAGCATCTCTGTGTCAGATTTATTGCAATACAGTGATGAAGTTTTGTTTTTTTGTTTAGGTAATGGGAAGGATTCATGCCATCCTCTCTGATGGAACTGTAGTCACTGATATTGAAGTATGCCGCATTTCCTACCCTTTCATTTTTCCTATAATTGTATTTTTGCAGTGTCTGCTCTTCTCATTTCACGTTTTACTTTTATTTCCAAATTTCGACCAAATATAAATTCACTATCTTGTATTTATCTATGTGTATGTGAGTAGCTTATCAAAAAAAAAGTTTATGTGAGTAAGCATGCATGTGTGCATGTCATCTATGTGAATATGTATATACTTGTGTTACAATGGTCCAACCTGTGGAATATATAAGAATAAGGGGGGATAGAAAACACCATCGATCAATAGGTTTGGAAACTTCAACTAAGGCTATTCCATTACTAGAATCAATTAGTACAAGTTCAAGATCGTAAAACTTTGAATCTAATAAGTGTTCTAGACAATCACTAACTGTTCAAATAAATAAACTCTAAAGGAGGCCAAAGTGCAGCCTAGGATGTGGAACTGTGATCACCACCGTGATTCTATCATTTTACCAACGCTTGCATGGAAAGTTTATTGGGTCCTATTGTAGTCACATAATAGTAAATGTTAATGGTCTGGGACACATTTGGAATTCTTTAGATACACAATCTGTTTGAAGAAGATGGCTAAAGAACTTTGTAAAGACGTTACTTTAAGCTGCCACTGCTTTCTTTTTCTGACATTCTCATTCCTACATATGACAACTTTACAGGCATTTAGAAGACTATATGAACAAGTTGGTCTTGGTTGGGTTTATGCCATTACCAAATATGAACCTGTAAGTTTCTTTGTAACTAATTTTACTTGTAGTTCATTCCAAATGCTACCATTCTCTAGACGCATGGGGTTGTGGATGATAATCCCTTGTCCTTTCGTCATTATTTGTTCTAAATATAACAATATGCATTTAACAGATTGCAACAATAACCAATGCTATATATGGTGTTTGGGCTAAATATCGTCTTCAAATCACAGGTAAATTCGTGTTGCATAAACAATTTTATGTTATGACTCCTTCAAAGTTCTCAGGCAATCATGCCTTCTTTGCTTTAGTTAAAAAAGTCTTGCTATAGCTGATTTTTTTCCCCTGGATATTACGTATTATAATAGAGTAGCACCGGCCTTGTGATCCACACACCCAATTTAGTGACTCTTTTAATTGTTGTGATAAGGAATTATTTCTTTTGATAATCATTATATTGTCCACTCATAGAAAACCATATCATTTGGATTTATTTGCACCATGAAAAAATATCTCTGCAATTTTTAACTTCTCTTTATGCACATTTTCAAAATCAAACTGAGCCTGCAACATACTTCACTGGAAGCTCATGAAACTTGCTTTGAAAACTAACTACATTGATGACTAATATGACTTTGCTCTGCTCAATCAAATTATTAACTTATAAATATTTGATGCAAACTTATTTGCTTTTGTCCAGGCCGGCCACCTTTAGAAGACATTTTGGAATTACGAAAGAAAAACAAGGTTTGTATACCACTCTGCAGGGATTAGCATATTTGAGGTATATGATGCTGATTCATGTTAGATGTTCTGTTTTCAATGCAGGATGAAGTATGTAATGACAAAAATTCTTGTAAGAAGTGAACTTGCTTGATAATTGCAAGATGTCAGAGCTTTCCAGGTTCACTCTTCATCTGCTTACATATATGATCTTCAAAAAGAGTTGTATGTGAGCTCATAGCCAGAACTTGTAACAAGAAAAAGAGGTGTGGCAATTCATATGCATTTTTCAATTAATTTTAGTCATCAAATAGTATAGTGATTTGATGCTTTTGTAATGCATAATGATGTGACAATTCACTTTTGTTGGATGGGAAATGGGGGATAATCAAGAATCCCCACTTTAGAATTAGTAAATTAGAGCTTTTGCTTATTTTATTAAGCCAGTTTCCACTTTGAACTGCCAGTGGTTGATAACTTGATATGGATTATTCTGAAAAGATGAGTCTAGGGAGGTCTAGTCGTTCATGGCAATTAGTTTTTGTCTGTATATAAGGTTTGACAATCTGATTGATTCTCAAACTTCACAATTGAATCACTCAAAGAAGTTTGTCATAATTTTATGCTCTAATTTTAGTTCTTTCTCAGTTTTACTTCAATAAAAATTAGCTCCAAAATTTGTCTTAATATAACCATTAACCATCGTAAAATGTATTTCTTTTTCTAGACGAATAACTCATTTGCGATTTTTTCTTCTTAATTTCTTTAATTTTGTCCTATAGTCCTGCTGCATACAATTAGGAAAAGAACTCCCCCCCACCCACCAAAATAGAAGAAAAACAAATTTGAATAAAGATTAAAAAAAAAAAAAAAAAAGAGGTCTTTTCTGGGGAGTTGTATTCATTATGCACACAGATAAATAAATAAAAGACTCAATAACTCCTAAACCATATAGGAGGAGGACTCAAAACATTAAATAAGACTCATGGGCCTTTGGTAGCCAAGGACAGTCTATTCCAGAATTTTTGAAAATGGCCAAATTGCCTTTATTCTAGTAAGCTTATTTAAAACTGATCCAACAACTTTTCAACCTAAAGACTCGATAGTAAGACTCAATAATAGCTAAAATAACCTGCCAAAGGTGCTAAAAAAATCCAATATCAAAACTAGACCACAATTCTTGAAACTTTCTATATTTAATCTTCTTTTTCCTTGAGTTGTTTCTTGTCCTCATCGATTGTCTTCCTGCTCCCTTGAAGAAAATGCTTGAAAATTTGCTTACTAGAGTTTCTGTAGGACCCATTCCTATATCTGATCAAGTAATTGACAAATCTTTTCAAACAAGCTACATACTGCATTGCTTACTAAATTAGCTGTGTAGCAAACACATTGATAAATTTGTTGGTACAAAGGACGCAGTACCCCTAGGATTAGGATTGGGCATAAATTAACCATGAAGAGCCAAAAGGGAGAGATGATTATTGCGAAGAGTAGCTCAATAGCAATAATTCCAGAAACCAAACAAATGAACCTCAATATGGGAAGGTACCCAACATCTTGAGGTTGTAGTTTAATCTCCATATATGCAATGCGATGGACAATTGTAGCCATGAAGAAAAGCAAGATTATAGCAAAATGTGTATGAAGTGGCGAGACACCCAAGACTTGAAAGTGTATACCAATTAAGGCAATCGGAAACAAGGCGAGGTCATCAAGAAGCGCGTGAAATGCTTCAATGAAAGAGAGTGCTTCATTACTGGCACATACACAAACAAGAAACCCTTCAGCTTTAATATTAATTTTTCTTCCAAACATAGGAAAATCAAAATCCACTTGACTTCCACACAAAAAAAAAAAAAAAAAAAATCCCTTCAATAAATTAACTGCCGAATTTAAGTTGAAACTTGTAGAAAACTAAAAGGCAAATAACAATCAAATTTGAAAAATTGAAAAACAAAGGATAAACCAAACCTGTTCACTACGTAAACAAGTGCTTCATAAATTAGTTTCACCACTTCGATCGCGGCAGTTTTTAAGCTGAAACTCATAGAAAACAAAAGTTAAAAAATCAATTATTAAACAAAAATTGATCCAATCATCTTGAAAAAAAATGAAAAACAAAGGAATAGAGAGATAAAACCAAGAACCCAAACCTGCTCAATAGGCCATAAAAAGCATTCAAAATTGAAGCTTTCAATCCCATCGCGCTCACAGCTTCATCTGAGTTAAAGCTGGTTAAGAATGAAAAAGGAATATCAATTATTAAATAATAATAATAAAAAAATCCAAGTAACAATCAAATTTGTAAATTGGAAAATAAATAAAATCAATATGTTATCAGGAGCAGACACCATAGGCTGAAACTCTCTTAAAAAAAAAAATCACTTTCCTTCCTTACTATTCAAAACATTAGTTGTTATAAAAAAAAAAAAAAAAAATAGTACTATATTAGTACAATTCAATTAAAAAAAAATAGTACTATATATATTAGTACACCAACTATATCATAAACAGAAAAAAGTTTTTGAGGTAACAATGAGCCAATTAACTATGATATTGAATTCATCAAAAACAAAAAAAAACTATGATATTGAAGAAGAAAATGAAAACGCTACCGGTATGTTTCATGATTGTGTAGATCACGTTCGGAAATATTAGTTCTCTCTATTTCAGACATTGTGGCACTATATATATAGTCTTTAGCAATGTTTGAGAGCTTCTCTCAGTACGTTGTGGAAACTAAACTATATATATATATATATATATACTGGGCGGAGCTACTTGTATGAGTGGGGGGGCCAAAAATTTTAAAAATACTTTAATACTATATATAAATATTTAACATTTTAATTGTTAGCCTACAAAAATGGGACTCGGCCCCCTCAAATATTTGAGCTAGTCCAATGATGTTCTTAAAAAAGTTTTCCAATTGATCTAGTAGTTATAGAGAATTTTTTTTTTTCTTCACATTTATTTTTTATTGTAAAATTTGTTTTTGTATCTATTAAAGTCTTGGATCTTTCATATCTTTGAATACTTCATTAGTTCAATTGAAATTTTTTTACTCACTTTGGTAGACAATTTGGTAACTTATATTAAAAATGAAAATTTTAAGAATTCACTATGAAAGATACTAAATTATATGTGTGTATAGATATATGTGTTTATGCGTGTTTATAAAAATTTGTATAAACTAATAAATTAGTATCATAAGTTGGCCCCCCAAACAAAAATTTTTGACTACGCCCCTGTATATACACACAACAAGTTCTAACTTGTTTGTCCAGAAGTGATTTCTACTGTTGTAGCTTGTTTGTCCAGAAGTGATTTCTACTGTTGTAGAGTTATGAGGCTGTCTGTTGTGATTTGTGAACTTGTTTGTCAGACTATATAATTGTGAAGTTCTACTGTTGTAGAGTTGTGAGGCTGTCTGTAGTGATTTCTACTGTTGTAGTGATTTGTGAACTTGTTGAGAGGCTGTCTGTAGTGATTTCTACTGTTGTAGTGATTTGTGAACTTTTTTGTCCAGAAGTAACTTGTTTGTCCAAAAGTTGTAGTGATTTATAAAGCTGTCAATTACTTGGGCTGTCGGTCGTGAACTTGTTTCTATCTTAGATGGTTGTTTCTATTTTCTATCTTAGATGGTTGTTCTCTCTAGTTGTTTGTGTGTTTTATTACTCCCGTGAATATTCCACACTTCTACACATTGAAGAAAGATCACTCCTTATAAACACATTTCTATGTGCTTTCCTAAGCGATGTGGGACTCCAGGATTGCTTCTCCTTTTGGTACTTCACACAATGCTTTATTAATAATGGTAACAATTCCTTGATCTTGAACAAATTGTTGAATTGTTTGATTCTGTTTTAATTTAGTGCAATTCCTGATCTAGATTAGGGAAAGAAAAGGGAATAAAATGTTTTATATATACATATATATATATATATATATATATATATATATATCTTCTGCAGTTTGAGGATTTAGAAAGTTAGTTATTATCTTTTTTTTACTTTCAAAAATACCCCTAATTTAATTAACTAATTCTTATTCTTAAAATATAAGAAATAAGGTCAAAACTATAAATTCACCAAAAAAAAAAAAAAAGAAACCTCCCCAACGTATAAAAAGAAAAAGAAAAAGAAAAAAAAAAACTTCCCATTTCCCTTCCCACTATCCCACGTTCTATATAAATAAAAACTGCCCACAGTACCTATCCTAAGCCCCTAACAAATAAAACTTCCATTAAAAAAAGAAAAAAAAGAAAAAAAAAGACCCATGCAAAAACCAATTATAACTTCTTGGAAAAAATTAAATAAATAAAAAAGAGCCTCATCTCACGCATGAAGTGCTTGCGATGAGGCTACTTTATATAATTTTTATTTTTTAAGCAATGTTTTAGTAGGAGTTAGAGTTATATTTTTACTAGATTATTTTTTAATTTTGTCTCTACTTAAATATAAGGGTGTAAGAGCATTTAAAAAAAAAATGAGGATCTCAAATAAGGGAAGCTTCTTAAATAGTACTAGTATAGATTATTCAAGTTTGATATCAAGTTTGAATTATTAAGCGGTCTAGTTTTAGTGAGTTCATATTAATTCTATGATAAAGTTTTTGCCTTTGCCCTAACCTTAGGATTCCAAATTAAAAAAAAAAAAAAAAAAAAAAAAAAAAAAAAAAAAAAACTGGTAAAGTCTCTGATCAAATAACGGATTTAAGTTTTTTTATTTAAAAAAAACTGAGTGGGTTCTCATCAAAAAGAAATGAAATGCTAAAGGGAAGAGTAGCAAAACTAAAGAACTAAATCCCTTGTTAAGGGACCTAACCCTAGGGCACTCCACCTAGCTCTCCCTCCCGAGTTGGGTAGTGAAGGCCGTCGTGCCACTCCCCAGAGGCGATTAGGTAGTCGTCTTTGATGCCCTTATTAGACTTATGAAGACACGATACAAACCTAACAATTGAGGACCTAGACTTGAGGTAATACCCCTAGTCAGCAAGCGAATGGCATTCATACATATAGACGACGTCGTGCTAGGTGAGTGTCAAACCCATTTGCTCGTTGAGAGCATCGACGCTACCTAAGACTCTAAATTGATTGGGCGCGCATTGGTGAGGGCACAGCTTATGGGCAATTAAGTAATCTCTAGTTACCCTACCCATGGGAAGCGTCATTCCTTATTCTATGAAAGTAATCATGGGAATGACAACCTCCCCTTCATTCCTATGTGTAAGCATATGGTCTGGAGCACAATACCATAGGGAAACTCCCTAAGGAATGTGGTACTTGGCCCTAAAGCCCTCCATACCGGTGAGAGAATCTACAAGGTGCTTGAATCTACCCATCTAAACAAGCTAAAGGGAAATGAAAGAAATGTTTTTGGAAAGGGAGTAAAGGTTAGAAGGCTGAGAAGAAAAGAACCTAGGAACGTGAGAACTTACGAGAGTAAGAACAGGTGACACTTCAGGAGCTTCTTGAGAGTTGGGAGATTTGGGAAGTCTTGAAATCCTGAGAGTTTGAGAAGTCTTAAGAGTTTGCAGATTTGTGAAGTGAAAAAAATAAACCCACCAAGTGCCTTATATAGGAGGCGGAATTAAGTGGGAGTTATCCCGCTTAAAATTCAAGGAGAAATACCAGCCGTAGGATAGCATTTAATGGGACATCGCGAGCTCTGAAGCATCAGGAATAGTTACGAGACACGCGAAGTGGTATTGTTACGTGTGGAAATCAAAGAAACATATGGAATTAATTATCCAAAGTCAAAACCCCATTTTTTCTCCTCAAACAGGAGGGGAAAAACTGAAGTTTTAAGGGGCTATTGTAGTGATAAGGGGCCCAAGAATATATGTTGGGCCTTGGGCCTTGTTTGAGGACGCTTGGTGGTCCAAGGACAGATAAATAGTAATGAAGATGTAAGATTCAGAATTCCATGAGCAAGCTACAAATGAGAGGGTTGGGGAAGGTAGGTCGAGGAGGAGTATCTTCTCGGCTAAACAAAGCAGAGATCAAAAAGTGTGTTTTGTCATCCAGAATGACATTCCAGGAAGTTTTATTGATAAGGATATGTATTGTAAACGTACAGGGCAAATGGGAGTTGGGAAATATTTAAGGGAAAGCTGCTACCACCGCATTGAATACTCTACAGCTAACTCTCTGGCCGCATTAATGAGGAAGTGATACTTAAACAGTAGTTTTTAGCTTTACAACTACTCCCCAAAGAGTTCAGGAAGGTGCTGATGTGATAAGGATCAACACCCACAATTTAATCTACATGTGGAGGGTAGAGATGAAAGAAAAAAGAAGACATAAAATAGAAGGGAGGCCCTGAGAGAGGGGGATTGGAAATTTGAGAAAAGAATACTGTAGCACTAAGAACTGTACTTGAAATCAAATTCAAGAAATATATACAAAAACTGATCTCATCGGATTGTGCTGAGGACGGTTTTTCTTTAGATAAAACTAGCCTATCTTTGCTTTCTTGCCATCTGGATCCACTATACTCGTTATCCAACTCGTTAGAGTTTAGTTTTCCAACCCACTCTCAACAAATTTATTGTATTGGGCTCTTTGGACCTAGATCCTTTTACCTTTTGGGCTTAGGACTAAAACCGCGGCCTTACAGATATAATTTGCTAAAATCAAATGGCAAAGTACACTATGATTATTCAAATTTTAGAAGCAATGCTCCATCTTCTCACATAATAATGAATTTTTCTAATTAAATTTATGATAAGATTTACCATTCATGTAAAAGAAGATAGCATAATTCCGAAAGTATTAAATAGTTTTCCTCTTCCATCCTATACAAGCAAAAAAGTATCAACATATTTATTGCAACAATATTTGATTTTGTGTTTATAGGATGAATTTTTTATATTAAAATTTATTTGAGGTTTAATTACAAATTACACTATTGGTGTATAGAAGTGTATATTGGATAGAAGTGGATAGAAGGACTACATTAGAAACGATTGAAAATTAAAGGACTATGATTTTTTTTAAAAATTAAAAGAATAAACTGTGAACATGTGAAAATTAGAAAGTATAATATGTATTTTAACATTTATTTATAGTTATAATTTAAAATTTTTTATGTTGATGCTCCTTGTTTTAGTTAATGGAGGCCCAAGATGATGAAAAAAAAAAAAAACCAAAGAGGCCCAAAGGTTCCAATTCAAAGAAACTAGCCAACTTGATTTGTCCCAAAATTGTGGTGCTTGGATGACCTTAGAGCATATTGTGGAGCTCATAACCAGCTAAGCCTAACACTGTGTTTGGTTGGGTGGAATTTAGGAAGGATGAAAAATATAATAAGGAAAATGGGGTGAAAAACCCGGGAGAAAATTTTCTCTCTCGGGCCCACAAATTTTTTCCTCCCAAATCGGGAGGAAAATCAATGAGAGAAAACTGCCTTATTGTTATTTTACCATAATGCCCTCCCAATTTTTTTTTTCAACATGACTTGAACGTTCTCTTCTCTCATCTTCTTCTTTTTTTTTTTTTTTCAACGTGACCTGATCTAATTTTTACATTATAATAATAAAAATATAAATATAAATTTATATATATGATGTGATAAATTTTATATTATGTAATGGGTACAAATAAATTTATTTCTTACATATTATGTAACAAGGGTATTGTAAGGACACGATTTGGAACGACCCAAGAACGATACTGGGTTCGCACGTAAATAGGCCCTAACAATATCATTTATAGAGCGTGGGTTTGAAAGGCTAGGCCTTGATCACGAGTCGGTGGTTTTCCGGGGTGTTCATACATAAATAAAACGTGTACATACATAAATGAATCGTGCATGCTCTGGGAGTCTTTCTCCTAGAGGTGGGCTGGGAGGCTCTGGTTTTGGCCATTTTTCCCAGCCTCCACTTTGGTGTGTTAGCCTTCACATTATATAGCCCTGCTTGGTTGATCTTAGCCCTCCACTTGTTGGTCAGGCAGGTGCTAACTTCTGTACCCGTCCCATCGACTGTCCCATCTTGCTTTCTATTAGTTGCGACGATCGAAGTCACCCTGACCAGGCGTCTTCTCTCATTAACACGGTCAGGGCGCCGGTGAGTTCATTAAATGCGGAGAGGACGTATTTATCCTGAACCAGCTCCGCACCGTACCCCCAACGTGGGTCCCATTCTACTCGTATCTTCTTCCGGGGGCTTTTTGGGGATAGCCATCATCGAGACATTGCTATTCCCCTTGAAGTCCTGTAGTGCCGAGGACAGGGTCATCCTCGGCTGTTCCACTAGACACACCGGCCTTTCCCCATTTGTCTTCGGCACATACCCTCCTCGGCATGGACCCTGAGCCCTAATAAAGTGTGGGCCGGATCGTAAGCTCCCCGGCCCTACAGGTATAATAGTCAATTTATATAAATTACATTTTTCATCTTTCTCTTTTTCTCTCCAACCAAACAAAAGAGTTTTCCACCCTTCCACCCTTCCACTTTTCCACCCCTCCAACCAAACACACAAGAGGGAAAACTAAATATTTTCCATCCTCCCACAATTTTCCACTCCTCCCACTTTTCCACTCCTCCATCCAAACGGACCCTAACAGGACCGCAGACATGCTCAAATACTTGGTGGTAGGTAGGAGCATAAGGTATGATTTATGCCTTAATCTTAGGGAAGGGTCACATATAATGAAGAATTTTGAACCAAGACAGACAAGACATTCATTTTTTTTTTTTTTCCTGATAATCCGGACTTTCATTAAAGAAAAAAACTAAGAAACAACATAAAAACAATCGGCTTTGTAAATAACTAAATATCAGTAATACCAACAAGAAGGTTGGACTTATTACAAGAAAATGACCTTCTAAAACTACCAGCCAGCTTAGCAGAAGCATGAGCTGCACTATTACAGTCTCTACTAATCTAACAAAATTTACAACTCAGAGAACTCTTACTAATTTCTATACTATTTCTGATAGTGGAGATGGACTAGCTAGTGCACTCAGACAAGACATTCATGCATGAATAGAATTACATTACTTCCATTTGCTTTTTGGATCTTATCATGAGGATGGATGGAGCTTATCAACAACTTTAAAGGAGGCAAAGGATATGCAAGTTTGCCTTGTGAACTAGAAATGCCCTTGAGTTGTGGAAGAAAGGGAAAATCTTTTCGTGTTGTCTACTCCAAATATGGAACAAAACGACTTTACTACAACACTCTGCCTCCTGACATTAGCCGACGCTGGCCTATAATTATTAAAAGTTATAATTAACTTTCCTAACTATGATTTGCACCCGTTCTAAGCCTTACTGGTTACTTCAGGAACCACCAAACTGTCGGCTGATATTTTATTCATTTGTCCCCAAGAATATTAATCGATTAGGAAAACCTTTTCAGAGAAAAGAATTTCTCCAAACTCAATTGTTAAACAGTTCTTTGCCCAAAGCAAAGTCCATTCAATCAAAAGATTTAAAAATTCTCTCTTCCGCCCCCTCCCAATATAGGTGGGGTTTGGATTCAGCGTCTGCGTTTAAGCAGGCGCGTTTTCAGTTTTTTTTTTTTTTTTTTTTTCCCTGCGCGTGAACAGTAACATCACATGAATTTACTGTGCAGAAACAAAAATCACTGTTCATGCACTGTTTATCACTGTTCACAGCACTGTTTACGTACTAAAAAATATTAAAAATGGGTCCCATAGTACTATTCACACATTTAAAAATTATTTTACTACAGTATTTTCAGTTTTCAGTTTCAGCAACAATAAGTTCAATCCAAACGGACCCATTATATGTACAATTTTTTTAAGATTGAGATAAAAATGACAAAAGAAATACTGATATAACTCTTAATCACAAAATCTGCAATTCTCATTTTTTTCAAAAGCTAAAAAATAAAAACAAAAACATAGTGTTCATATATCTAATTCTTCAACTGCAAATTAAATAAGTAAAAAATTTTGCTTTTGACAAACAATGAAGGATTCTATTAAGAGATTTACATATCTATTCTAGAAAGTAGGAACATATATCTTAAATATACTCTGATTTAATGGACTACATAGTTATAAGAGGATCGAAAGCTTAATAGATTCATATAAACTTATTTACTTTTAAGAAAATATATTTGGAATACATTTTGATTTAATAAGACATATATGTATGGTACACGAATATTAAGTAGAAACAAAAAATTATGCATTAATCATTGGAAAAAGTTTAACTACAAAATTAGTTGTAACTTAAGACTATAAACTCACTCAATAAAATAAATACTACAACATATTTTGAAAATCTAATCGTTGAAATGCATGTTCTTTACGCCCTTAATACACATGTTAAATTTTGTGTCAATCGGATATCATTTACTATATGATCTATAAGCTTATATTTTGTGCATAATTTTAAATTACAAAAACTTGCAATTTAAAAAATTTATTGATGACATAGCTATTGATCTTTAATTTTCTTAAAAGTTTGCAAACATGAAGGATATAAGAAGAAGATATAATCCAATGGTGGATTTGTCAAAATTCATATCTAATAAAAAGATATTACGTAAGTTTGTAGCCTAAGGCTACAACTAATTTTGTAGCTAAACTTTGTCCTTAGTCATTTATGTGAACGTAATGCATTTTGTAAAAAATAATATTTTAAAAAAAATTTCTTTGCAAGGAGGGGGGAATATATAGTTAAATTTTATATATATATATATATATATATATATATATATATATTTTCATAAAAATAGTGGAGGGAGGGGGGGAATTTTAAAAAGTTAAGCGGGCTATGGCCTCTTATTATGTACTACTGAAACAATCCAATATTGAAACCGGTGCATTTCAAGAGATACGTGGACTAGATTAATGGTTAGTACAAAATATTTTGATCCATTCAATACATTTTTTGTTGATAATTTGTGTGTTAAGGGAGGAATTTGAACTTTTGATATCCCTGTTGAAAATAGTCAAAATATGAGGAAGTGATTAACCAGTTGAATTACAAGAATCTTGGTTATAAAACCCTATGTTACATACTCTTGTTTTGTCTTTAAAAAAAAAATAATAAAGAGTAAATTCCACCATCATACCCTGAGATTTGGGCTAATGCTATAACTAGGCTCAAAGACTTTTCAAAACTGATCAATTTAGTTCCTAAAGACCACTTAGAACTTAAGATAGTTGAGAAAAACAATTAACTAGCTTAATAGTGTTTAGAGACTAAGTTGTTTTTAAGAATCAAATTGATCAGTTTTTAAAAGTCATGAATCTGGTTGGTATTAGCCCAAATCTCAAGGTATGCAGGGCTGGCCCAAGGTCTATGCCTAAGGCCCCAGCACCCAAAAAAAAAATCCTGGGGAAAAAGGCCCCATCCCCATTGTAAAATGCTCAAAATTTTATAAAATTATATATATATTTTTAAATAGTTGTACACTTTTTTATTTTATTTTATTAGTGATGCTAAGGATACCAAAAATTTTACTTTAAGCTTACAAATTGACATACCACCAATCACAAAAAGGTAATTTAAACATTGATTAATTAGGTTGTTCAAGTTCATCAATCATTGTCATTGTCATATCATATTGTGAAAATTTTGTAATACCTTTAGCTCATTTTCTCTTTTCAATTTTATCAAGACTTCCAAAATACGAGATCAATAAAAACCTAACCCAATTGAAACCCTAAAATATTTCAAAAACATGTTGTAATAGCTTGAGACTTTAGTTTTTGTAAACCGATATCCTAGAAAGCCACACACTAAATAATCTCTCTCTCTCTCTCTCTCTCTCTCTCTCTCTTAAAAACACAATATAAAATTAAAAATTAGATTACAACTTTACTTAACTATGCCTCATCACATATCTAAAATAAAATATATATTTTTATTTCTTTATATTAAAATTTATGGTTTAACTATAATATTCAATTCTTAATATGAAATTAACATTAGTTTTGTTAATATTATTCATCAAATCATGTATTCAATGTATCAAATTAACCCTGATTTTTTTTTAGAAGGAAATTAACCCTGATTTGATTACTATTAAACAATTTTATTTATTTAATATTTTTTTTGAGAATCTATTTAATTAATATTTATGTATAAAATACCCCAAATAAACTTTTTGTATTAAGCTTTAAATTCTCTTGGGCTGCCTTTGAGGGTATATTAATAGAATTTACTCTAGAATGTAAATTAAAAAAAGAAAAAAAGCCCACTCCTCACATATACCGTTTAGCCGGAAATAGTATATCTCACATTATTCGTGATCCGCCCTAGTGGATGCCGATGGAGCTTTACTCACTAATTGAGGCATGTTTTGCATGTCCAATACTAGTTAATTGCCTGCACTTTCCAAGCATAAAAACAACGAGGACAAACAAGACTTTGCATTTGTCGTTACTTTAGGCAAATTGCGAGGCTATGATCTCTCGTTTATTTTTCCAATGTGTCTTTAAAAAAGAGCAACAAAAACATAAAAGAAATAGGTTGTGTGTTATTAAAATTAACATGCATGGTAAACGTTTGACTGTGGATGGCACTTTTTTATATATATAAAGTGAGTTTGTAGTTTTTACCCAAAGGAATAGGAAAATGAGAGTTATGAAGCCAAAGTAATTTTTAGGTTTTTTTAAAGCACGTTATTTTTTTTTTCTCACATTTATGTTAAGATACATTCATTAAATTTATAGTAGAGTTTATTATAAATGTGAGAAGAAAAATCATAATTTATCCGTACTCCAAAAATATCTAAAAATCTTCCTCGAAGCCAACGCTTTATTTCTTATAGTTGGTATGACTTCAATTCTTTTTCTTCATCTTCCTCATTCCTGCTTTGATTTGCTCCGACACCCTCAGCGTAGACTAGTTTGATTGTGGATATAAATAAAGTAAGGCTAGATGCTTGACGTGCTCGTGAGTCTAGAGACTGAATTCCAAACTATGGAATGAGGCACTCAATGTGACTTGATAACTTGTACTGGTTTCTCCTTTTGAGATCCAAAATAAGAAATGGTACTTAAAGCGAGAATCAATCATTAATTATGATTGAAAAATGCAACATTTTTCCTTCCAAAATTTTGGAGCACTTGGGGTAATAAAAAGGTGGTGGAGGTGAAGTTTATTCATAAAATTTGACCTTACATTGTTACTATTCCCAATTCATCCCACATTCCCACCACCGGTTCCGTAATTCAAGCTATGCATTTTGATCAATAATTTGATTAGACTGCACTGGTTATTTAACATGATTTATAAAAGTTGAATGAAATTCATCCCAAGACAAAAAAAATTATTATCAAGTTCGTTTGGAAGACTCTTTCCCTCTCTCACATGAGGGTTACCTGCTTAGGATTCTACACATGAAATCAAATGTCAACTCAAGGCTTAGGCCACTTTGACTTAAGCTTAAGGCCTTAATTATAATAAGGTCCTACCCTCTTTAGCTTTAGAATAAGGTCTTGCTCCAATTATAAAAAGACCCAAAAAGTCTAGAGAGAGAAAAATAGGGAAATAGAGAGAGAAAGTAATCATTGTAAAATCGATAAGTGTATTCCTAAAGAACTTTGCTCCTCGGCTAGCCCAAGGAAGAACTTAAATAAGAATTTATCTTTCCTTGTTATAATTCTTTACTAAAACTGTTATCCTTACCAATTTTCTTTCTCTAATTACCAAATCGTGGCTACAAGAGCTTAAAGGGTTGACCTTGACCATCCACCTCTACAAATTAGTTGTATTGGGCCTTCATCCTAACCTAGTCTCATCTGAGTTGGGCCAGTCGGCTAGTTTTGTCCTCTACAGTATCAAATCATCAATAACAATTAATTTTTCCTAATAGTTTGAGATTTTAATTTTTGTAAACTAATATCATACGATAGATTGTCAATAACACCCCAAACCATCTCTATATCTTTCTTAACACTAAAATCAATTTTGAAAATTAGATTGCAACTTAATTTAACCATGAATCACTTTATCCAAGACAAAGTAAACCTTATTTTTATTAAAAAAATAATAATAATAAAGTTTCATTTTTTTGGTTGAATCATAATATTTGATTTTCTAAATGAAATTAACCTTTGTTTAGTTAGTACTAATTTGTGATCCGCCCTAATACATCAAATACACCTTAGTTGATTAATATTAAAATAAATAAATTTATTTATTTATTTAATATTTAAATATAAAAGACCGTATTTAAATTTATGATCTTAAATCTCAAACTATATCGAGCCACTCTGAAACTAGTTGTCATTTGAAGATGGAATTTGTTCAATAGGCCTAATAATCTTTTTCTAAAGAAAGAGAGACTCGAGTCAAAGTTAAAAGAAAACACACATCATCTAGTAAATGGGTTGGGCTTATCAACCCTCACGTTTGCCCATCCATGATACAAACACAAGCAGTTATTATTTGCTAGAATTCTTGAATTGCGAAAAGGGTATTTTATTTCCTTCTTCTGAAATATTTGCTGCTTACTAATTCCAATAAACTATTAGTAGCGTGTGGTATTCATTAGCAAGAAAATCCATTGCTTAGCTTGCCTCTAGACTCTGGTACAGTCCAACACTAATAATAATTTAATTAAGTGCATTGTTTGGCAAGATTCTATGATGACAATAACTAGAATGCTATAATATGATCCACGAGGCACTTTTTTTTATGACTTAGAGGTTGAACATGCCTCCTATGATTAAAAACCATAAATATTTTCTTGATCAATCAACACGATAAGCAATATCAGCCAAAAGGGCCAAAACCGACACCCTTGAAAAATTGTCGGTCAGGACGTAATAATTACTCCAAGGGTCAATTAATTTTTTTTTTTTTTTTTTGGCTCCTTTTTTCAGACCTAGCAATGCCTCTCGCTATTTGGTTAACACAATTTGAGAATTTAAGATACATATATATATATTTATATATATATATATTAATGAAACTAGCTTGTAACTTCATGCATATGCATTGATATACTTAAAGTATACAATAAGATGCATAATATAGTTCATATATATAATTTAAATACTATTAATAGTCATTTTTATATTTTATTAACTCTTTAAAAAAAATTGTAAGGATATTATTAGGTATAAAATGTAAATTGTTCATTTTTTTTTTATTGTGAAGCACTTTTTTTTTTACGATTAATTTGTTTTAGACTTTTTGGTTTTTGAACTTAATAACTCACTTTGATGAATATTTATGATGTGGTCAAAAATTTGATTCTAAAATTAAGAAATAAAACTCTTTAAGAATAAATAATTTAGGACACATGGTACAAAATTGGAATTCTAATTTGAATATCTCTCAGCTTTACCTATTATTATATATATAGATTTGAAAATTAAAATAGAACACTAATATTTTGTCCCCTTACATGCTAAAATGGTAACCAATCGAGGGTCTAGATGAGCCATATCAAAAAATAAAATAAAAATAATACTAACAATAAAGGATGTAGAAATTTAAATAAAAGGAATAGGAGATTTTTCAATGCACAAATGAGTCAAATTATGCAGTTTGGACGGATTATTATTGTCAAAATTAACACGTTTTTTTCATATCTTTTTTTTTTTGGGGGGGGGGGGGGGGGGGGGGGGGGTGGTGTTGAGAAGCAATTTCATATCAATTCTATGTCATTTATTTACTCATGACTTACCAACCAGAACAGACTTTGTAGTGAAACTCTAATTCCTAGCAAGGTAGGACCCAAATGGCAACTTTTGTTGAATTGCTAGAGCTTTTAGTGGAGGCAAACTCTGCCTTTGCCAGCAAGTTCTTGTAAAATTTCACGTTTCTTCCACGAATTCACATATGACTAAGAGGTTCAATGAAATGTATTTACTTAGATTTCAAACCAACTCAAATTATTTTACATTGTTTTTTGGAGGGTTATTTTTTCCAAAATTGTATTTGGTGATGACCAAGACAATTTCTTCCATTGACGGTGACTCAACTTAATTAAAATTGTAAAAGACACAGTGTCTATGGTAGGTTCACTTAGAACCTTTTCTTTTTCTCACACTAGGCGGCAGGGCAATAATGCAGCCCATGCTTTGGCCAAGAGAGCAATTGTTTCTTTTCCTTTATTAGTCTGGATGGAGCATGTTCCACCAGATCTTAGTCCATTTGTAATTTTTGATTTGTCATTTGATGAAGAAGATCGCCCAGACGGGATTCTCAAAAAAAAAAATAAAAACTTAATTAACCTTAAAAAATTAAAATGACCAAGACAATAACTTCCATTGACATTGACTAAATAAACCTTAAAAATTAAAACTATTAAAATATTGATGGTTATAAGAAGATGCAAAGTAGTCTTCCATGAAATACAAGATAATCTTATTATATGTAAATATGGAACATGATAATTACCGATGATGGTTTGTAAAGAATTAGATTAAAATGACAATCTTCCAAATCACAACGAATACTTTTATATACTTTGAGCACCACTAACCAATTGCTGAAGGCGTGAGAGTGAGAGAGTTAAGAAAGGGATAATATTGTACTTTGCGTTTGTGGTGGTGTCCAGCAAAAGAGAAAAGGAATAAAAGAAAAGTGATAAAGCATATGCAATTGGACGTGTGCATGTCCCCCCTCAAACACAAAGATGGGGTCGGTGGATCGATCCAGCAAGAAGAAAAGCAGAAATCAGTAAAGCACAAAACGTTAACTGAGGCCATAAACATTTTAGTATTTTACCTCGAATTACATGCTTGACCTTAAATCCCAACTCCCAAACTTTTTTTTTTCCCCAGTCAAAATCATTTAAGGTTACAACTTAAATAAGTAAAATATTATTAATGTTACTGATTTTACTTTTAAAAAAATTTACAAACTCAGGGGATGGCTTACATAAATAATGCCACATTCTCACTTAGGTTGTTTTTGGTTGGATGGAAATTGATTTTCAAAAAATAGTTTTTATATTTACAGAGTTTTTGGAGCGACTGAAATTGTTGGTCAATCGAAAATTGTTTTCTCATTGAACGTAAATAAAGATACTTCTAACAGAAATGGTTTACACTTGCAGTTGCCGTAAAACAATTTCTGCCTCATCCAAAACTTATCAATCAAACCTCCACCCTCTACCTTTCACTAACAGCCACCAAACCACCACCCCCACTATCGTCTACGGTTTTGGCCTCCAACAAACTCCACCGGCCACCGCTATGGTTGGTTGCCAATCACGATTTTTATAAAAATTTAATACTCTTTTTATTTATTTATTAAATATATGTTGGGAGATGAGAAATATGGAAAAATAGTAGAAAATATAGTTTCCATAACATTTTAAAGAACACAACTAAGGTGCGGTTTGGATTCTGCGTTTCCACATTTCCTGCGTCACGTTTTTCCTTTTTTTTTTTTTAAGCCGTGAATGTTGACTTTTCCCGTGAATAGTGCACCCGTGCACTATTCACGGGACCCACAAACATCACTTTTAAGCAACTTTATCATTAAAAATAGGTCTCACAATACTATTCACACATTTAAAAATTATTTTGCTACAATGTTTTTTGTTTTTTGTTTTTAGTTTTCAGCTGTATCCAAACGGATCCTAAACATTCGAAAATATTTTCAAAGTGAAAAATATTTTACATTGAACCAAATACAACCTTAATTATGATATTACCAATTAACTCAATTTGTAAAATTTCTTGATATAGGTGTAAATCCTATTGCCTTTTGAGTCAATCAATCCTCTTGATATGCTTCACCCTCAACAAAAATCACTCGCCATGCATGAAGCTTTAACAGTTTCACATCATCTCAGATTCCAATAAGGGGTGCACACTATAGTGGTTGTGCGTGAAAGGAGGTACATTTTAAAGGCATGCAAAAGCGATTGTGGGTGGTTTTGCAAGTTGCAACATTAATCCAATGCTTGTGGAAGAAGACCTAGCATGACAATTTTTTCGATAGGGAACCAATATTACTACTTGTGAAAGAACCCGAGAGTGGCTACGTACCTTAATTACATGGCCAAGGAGGTCACTATGGCCTACAACAAGGTCACCCTTAGCCTTCACATGCCCAACACCAAGTTCAACTTCGTCCTTATCGTTGCTCCAATTAACGAATGCACATTGTTCCAAAGCCTTTATCGAATTGCTTTTTGAGTAGGGTTTCGATACTAGAATGGGAGGAGTGGGGCAGTGGCAACGTGATAGCTGATGTGGCAAATCTCTGTACATACAATTGTAAGTTTCATGTAATAAATTTGTAGTGCCTCTATTAATATTCAATAAATTATAATAGATCAATCTTAAAAAAAAATAAACTACATCAGTTGAAATTCATTAAAAAATTAAATAAATTACGATAGGTCAATGTTCTATTAAAAATTAATAGAATATCATCACCGCGCATCCTTGGTGCGGTGGTCACTCTACAAATATATATAAGTGCTTGTGAGGTGTGGGAGGTAAGAACCGAGATTCAAGTCTCCAAGAGGGAGATTCACACACATATATACTTAGATTAGGCTAGAATAGAAATTCTATCTTGTATAAAAAAAAAAAAAAAAAAAAAATTAATAGAATATCACATCTCTTATATGTTTGGGCAGTCTTTTAAAATATTTAACTTTTGGCTAAATCAAAAAGAACATACATGAGAAAAAATAACATTGAAAGATAATAAACTTATTTTCTTGATAATGAAAGGTAATAAACTTATTTTTTTTTACCAAAAGAAGTTTCTTTTTTATTGCCCATATAAGCAATCTTATAAGCCTTTTAAATACAAGTTTTTAATAATTTGACTCTAATAATTCTAGCTAAATACAAAATATTTTTGATATTTATTATTTATATTATACATTTTTGTCGACAGATTGCATTAAATGGAAAATTGACTAATACACATATAGTAATGCTACAGTCACAAATTATTTTACAATATTTTTACAAACAACAAATTTTTATTGGTTCTTATTTGAGCCTATTATTAATATTATTTTTTTATTTACTAATAACTACTCATCATTTTAACAATTTATAAAAAAAAATTTATAAAATAATTTGTGCCGTGATAATATGCTATTAATCAGGCATATGTCACTATAATTGGTCGTACAAATTTATGTGGATTAGCATCGGTATTCTAGTTGTTGGTGGTGTATGATTGACTGTCCCATGAATCAGAACCATCCAAACCGACCACCAAAACGAGCAATCCAAATTATATTCCATTTGGAATGGAATAGACACGTGGGGCAATATTTTATGTAACGTTTTTTCTACGTACTCACTCATAGAGGATTTCATTACAACAATCGAAGGTGAACCTAGGAATCAAAGTGCTAAAGCCTAAAAGCAGACAAAGGACACAGAATTTAACGGCATCAACGGGAAATTTTTTTATAGAGTGGAATATGTGCTTTGCTTGCTTTGCCCTCGGTCACTACAAAAGAGAAAAAATCAATTTCAAAATAGACAAGGAAGGACATGAACGTGTTCTTTTAGTATTACCACTCATGGTCATCATCGTCTAATTTTTTTTTAAAAAGAAACAACCAATGTGGATCCCACTGCCACGTTTCATTCCTCACCACACACAGAAAACTTTGTTAAGTAATTCTAATAAACACATAATTTGAGTGCGTTTGGATTGCGCTGAAAACCAGCGCATTTGCGTTTTTCAGCCTTTTTTTTTTTTTTTTACGCGTTTTTTAGATTTTCAAACTTTGACTTTTCAAACTTTTTTCAGCCAATCAGTGCACATCGTGTACTGTTTATGGACCCACAAATTTCACTTTTCAGCAACTTTTTCATTAAAAATGGGTCCCACGGTACTATTCACACATTTAAAAATTATTTTGCTACAGTATTTTTCAATTTTCAGTTTCAGTTTTCAGCGGTATCCAAACGGACCCAAAGTGTCCGTTTGAAACCGTTTAGTTAGGTGAAATTGAAATTTTTTTTGGCGAAAATTGTAAAAAAAATATTAAAAAATAAGTTAAATATTACGGTGGAACTTATAAATAGTATTAAAAAGTGTAGTATCATAAATAGTAACAAAAATAAACTGAAAGTGGAGATAAGCTGAAAAATTCAGCTCATCCCAAACGCATACAAAATATCACGACTTTTGCCACGACTATTTTATGTAACAGACTGTAATTGACTACATATAATTTTCTATTCAGATAGTAGGACACGTGAATAGTATTAAAAAGTACAGTAGAATATATAAATAGTAGTAAAAATAAACTGAAAGTGAAAATAAGTTGAAAAATTCAGCTCATTCCAAACTCACACAAAATATCACAACTTTTGTCACGACTATTTTAATTGATTACATGTAATTTTCACATAACCTCGCTATCTTTTCTTAATTATTCATAGTTTTCCATTTGGACAGTTGTAAAAAAAGTTGTGATTTAAGTTATGGTGTTAGAATTTTTGTAAAAATATTTAATTTAGATGAACTAAAAGTCATAAAAAAATAATTCTCCAAATATAATAAATATAAAAAATATAAAGAAAGAAATGCGTCTCTTGCTTTCGTCAGCCAGTTGAGCATCCAGATCTTACAGACCAAAGAGAGAGAGAACCTTCCTAGTCTCTTTCTCTCTCTTACAAACAGAATTAGAAAGAAAAGCATAGAAATGAATTGGGTGAGAAAGAAAAGGAGAAAATAAGAGAGACCCAGAAGAAAAGAAAAGGAAAAATTCTTCACCATGAGAGCTCATCATAATTTGAGCTTCTTTTTGATTCTGATATCATTGTCTATATCTTTCACTCCAAAATGGGTTGCTGCTGCTGCTACTACTACTACTAATATTCTGAACTCAACCAGAAATGGAGTTGAAACTCACAGGAGAATTCTGCACCAACCATTGTTCCCAGAAGGTTCAGCACCACCGCCTGGAACGGACTCAATTCCACCACCATCACCACCGCCACCGACGGTGCCATCAGACAGCTCAAATGTGCCGGGCTCGGAGTACCCATTTTTCCACGAAGGAGGACCAACCCCAGATCAGAGTCAAACACCACCTTCACCATCCAATGGAACCATGCCAATCCCAGTGGCAACAACACAGCCAGCGAAGCAAACGAAAACAGTGGCAATCGCAATCTCAGTCGGAATTGTCACTCTGGGAATGCTCTCCGCACTCGCATTCTTTCTCTACCGCCACCGTGCAAAGCACCCACGCGAGTCTCAAGCTCAAAAGCTTGTTGGAGGAAGTTCCAGAGATAACAGCAACAGCTCTGCCCCACCCTCGAATTTTCTGTACATTGGAACCGTGGAGCCGAGCCAGCAAAGGGGTTCAATCACTGATGGGAGCAGAGGAGAAAACAATGGAGCTAACAGGTCACCTTATCATAAGCTGAATTCGGATAAGAGATCTGATCTGTATCGGCCTAGTCCTGAGTTACAGCCACTTCCACCACTCACAAACCCTGTCTGCAATGTCAATTCCTCTTCATCCGATGAGGAAAGCCACGACACTGCTTTTCATTCACCCAATTGCTCTTCGATCAGTTTCGATGACAATAGCTACTACACTCCCAGTTCGCGTCTAAGTTGTCCACCTAACAACAACAGCAACTACTACAGCAACAATGGTTTTGCCAAAACCGACACTTATGGTGCCAATTCTGTTATTCCTCATTCCAAACGGACTTCTCCTAAATCTCGGCTTGCGGCCCCGCTTCCATCGCCACCGCATGCGCCGCCTCCTCCTCCTCCTCCTCCGTCATCGCCGCTACCTACTCGTGTGGTGAACTTACAACAAGTGATTCCAAATCCTCCAGTGAGGCCAAAATTCTCATCGCCACCGCCACCACCAAATATGGCGCGTCTTCAATCAATAAGCTGTGTGTCTAGACAAGTCTCTGAAGCGCCAATTCCGCCCACTCCTCCTCCTCCACCACCACCGCCGCCGCCTCCGCCTCCTCCTCCACCGCAATCATTGCCGCAGCGGAAAGTAGGACTTCCAGAAACAAGAGTTTCTGTTACTCCAACTCCTCCTTCTTCTGCCCAAGTATCAAGGAAGTCATTGTCCTGGAATTCAAGCCCCAAACGCAATTTTGAGAATGAAATAACAACACCAGCACCACAAAGTAGTAATAAAAGTTTGAGCTCTTCTGAGAGGCTTGATTCAGATGAGAGGGAAGGAGCAAAACCCAAGTTGAAGCCTCTGCATTGGGACAAAGTACGGGCAACCTCGGACAGAGCCACGGTTTGGGACCAGCTCAAATCAAGCTCATTTCAGTAAGTAGTGAAATGTACACTTTTTGTGATTTGTCCCATAATGCTTATTAGTTTTAGTTTGATCATTGATGTGATACAATAATATTTGTTTGCTTCATTACTCTGCAGATTGAATGAGGACATGATGGAGACTCTTTTTGGCTGCAATTCGGCGAATTCAGTTCCAAAAGAGGTTACTAGGAAATCAGTGCTCCCTCCTGTTGAACTGGAAAACAGGGTGTTAGACCCAAAGAAGTCACAGAACATAGCTATTCTATTAAGAGCACTCAATGTAACAAGGGACGAGGTGTCTGAAGCTCTATTGGATGGTAAGTGATGTTTCATTCTTTCCCATGTCTGATAAATGATTATAAATTCCATATTCTGCTTAGACGATATATAGAAAAAAATTCAAAATCCCATTTCTCTGATTTGATCTAGACATAGAGGAATAGATAAATTATAATGGGCAACCATATTTTTTTTATTACTTACAAAATTCCAAAAGTTATGAAGTACTCTATAGTCTATAGTCTATAGATATCAATTAGCACAATTTTTTTGAGGCAGGAGGGCACGCAATGTGCTTAGTGTACCAACAAAAAGCAGAGGATAAAAGATGTCAAAAGCAGAAATAAGAATTGAAGAGCTTAGAAGAAGTGTAATCGTGCTTATAATCATAATGGTAGTAAAAGCGTTATAGCAAGATCATATCAGTTACATCATTATGTTAGATTTCAAGTAATCATGTAAAATCCCCATCAAAATGACTACCTTGCTTCAGGAAATGAAGATTTCCAAAAAAGACATTAGTATTAGAGACCAAATGAATGTTCATTGCTTCTCATGTTATAAATCATTCTACTAGATTTTGGCTAGTAAATACTAGGTCATTATGCCAAGCATGCTCCAACCTATTATGCCCTAGATCTTTTTCTCAGTAGAGAAAGCATGACCGTGATTTCTTTTTTTAGTTGCTTCCCCCTTTTTTTTGTCAATTTATTAGATCCATTTGATTTACGCAATTCATTATATCTCTTATGCTCCAATTGAAGAAACCAGGTTCAAAAACCTTCATGCCTTCATCATCTGGCACACTTTCACCATAAATTAACCACAATCACTTGTCAAGAATGTAGAGAAGCTCAATTAAGTATAGTATCCCAAACAACACCTTAGTGACACTTTTTGAACAGGTAGTTGCATATATCTAAAAAGTAATTAAGTAACTTGGATATTTACCAACATCTGGGTGTTTCATTTAAAAAAGGGACACCGTTTCCATAATAACTGTAGTACAGATAATGCAGCTCAATAACTTCAATAATGAAATTACAAGAAACTTTCAAATTACAACTACCTAACTAACTAGACTTGCCTACTAACTGCCAAAAAAGGATAATTACCACAATTATTGCTATTAAGATTACCACAGAAGCCACACCAGTCTATATATTCCTAGCATTCACATATTTAAGGTATATTGGAGAACAAAATGACCAAAAGATATGCGTAAACGCTGCAAAATCAAAGCACATGACACACTTACACAAGCATGTATATATTGAAAGACTAATACACTGCCAAAAATCTTCCCTATATCTAGAACGTTATTTTCACTCAGGTGTTTTACCGTTTTCATGATCAGATCTTCTGTTGAGACTGTGAGTGTCTAGCTTATGCCAAATCAACAGAGCCCTCCCTATCTATTCTTTGCCCCCCTATTGTCCATGTTAAGCCTTATTTGTATTACATCAGATTACCTGAGCTAACAATCAGGACTCACAACACAACCAATATGACATATGCTACTAGCGGTACTGTATTAGTTTGTATCTTCTTCTTCTGCTTCTTCATTTCCACACACTCCCCCCCCCCTCCTCGATTCATATGCAAATGTATGGAAAAGCCACACAGAAGGTGCTTCCTAGAGCACAGTCCAATGAAACAAATCTGCTGATATATAGCCATTCCGCATAAGTATTGCTTGAGAGGTTCTATATGACAATCTCATTGCATCACTAGTTTCTGTCTACAAAGTACTGAAGTAAGAAATATAAACATATTTGTTGAAATCTTTACCATGCTCATTGCCTTTGCATCCAACTTTCCATCTAGATCCTGAATTTTTAGTCTGAAGCATCCTTTGCTTTATGTGTTTGGGCGCAACAGGTAACCCAGACGGCTTGGGTGCTGAGCTTTTGGAAACTCTGGTAAAGATGGCTCCAACTAAAGAGGAAGAGATAAAACTTCGAGACTACCGTGGTGACATCTCAAAACTAGGGTCTGCAGAGCGATTTCTTAAGGCAGTACTTGATATCCCATTCGCGTTTAAAAGAGTTGAAGCCATGCTATACAGAGCTAACTTTGATACAGAAGTCAAATACCTGAGAAAGGCTTTTCAAACCCTTGAGGTACTTTGGCTTAAAGTTAACAATTAACAAGTTTTAATGACATGTTATTTTGATCTGTTGATTTCATGAATTTTGACTTGTAGAAACTCAAACCTTAGATTTATTATTTGTCAGGAAGCAAGTGATGAATTAAAGAACAGTCGATTATTCCTTAAACTCCTCGAAGCTGTTCTCAGGACAGGAAACAGAATGAATGTTGGAACTAACCGTGGTGATGCTAAGGCTTTTAAACTTGAAACACTCTTAAAACTTGTAGATATTAAGGGAACTGATGGGAAGACCACATTGCTACACTTCGTGGTCCAAGAGATTATTAGATCTGAAGGCACAGGTACCGATTCTACAAATGAGAATGTTCAAGAAAAAGTGCATCAAAAGATGGAGGACAGTTTCCAGAAGCAAGGATTGCAGGTTGTGGCTGGGTTAAGCAGAGACCTCGGCAATGTCAAAAAAGCAGCAGGAATGGACTCAGATGTCTTAAGCAGCTATGTGTCAAAGCTTGAAATGGGACTTGACAAAGTCAGATTGGTTTTGCAATATGAGAAGCCAGATATGCAGGGAAAATTCTTCAAATCAATGAAACTATTTCTGAAAGAGGCTGAAGAGGAAATTATTAGAATCAAGGCCGATGAAAAAAAGGCTTTATACCTTGTGAAAGAGGTCACAGAATATTTCCATGGGGATACAGCAAAGGAGGAAGCCCATCCTTTCAGAATCTTCATGATTGTAAGAGATTTTCTAGGCATACTAGATCAAGTGTGCAAGGAAGTGGGGAGGATGCAGGATAGAACAGTGGTGGGTGCTGCCAGATCTTTTCGGATATCTGCAACTGCTTCACTACCAGTTCTCAATAGGTATAGTGCGAGACAAGATTCAAGCTCGGATGAGGGAAGTTTGTCTCCTTGAAGTTATGTGAATATCAAGTAATGAACCTCTTAGAAGTCCAATCAAATTTTAGCAGATACTTCCACGGTTATAGACTCATTATGAGCATTCAGAGGAGTAGGATAATGGAGATGTGAAAGTACTTCAGAAGGAATCTGTTATTGTCAAGAAAATCCCAGTCCATGGATAGAGGTACCACTCAATTAACAAGGTGAGGCTTGTAAGAGAAGAACAAGATTTTGTGTATGAGATCACAAATGCATAAAAGTCAAATGTTGGGCATTGAAGATTTACTATGATAGAAGAGCAAGCTCTGTTTGGAAGAAAAGGGCATCAAAAGACAAAGACATGATATTCCTTTCACTGAAGTGCACAGTCGAATGAAGCAATTCTAAATGAAAAAAGCAAAAAAAAAAAAAAAAAATAGATGTCTTTTTTTCCTCAATTCAACACATATGCCATAGTTAAGATGGGTTTATCTTCTTTTAGATCAGATTCCCACACATTTTCAAGAAATCAGAATGTTTTGATGTTACTTACGATGCTTTTATCTGCATTTATTTGATCAATTAGTAATAATAATAAGTAGCAGTTTTTTCAGCATTTCTTTTTAATGATTTCCCTGGAATTTGGGCAAGAATCTGCTTGAATTGTTTACTATTTTGAGTGGGAATATAAAGCCAACTCAAGTGCGGTCCTTGTTTAGCAAGGAACCAAAAAGAAATCTATAAAATAAAAAACCGTATAAATCCAGCTAGGCTTATCAATGAAGGGATTGAAGCTTTTCTATGTTGAAGGATAGAGGACAAAGATGGGTGGCTGGTTCAGCTTCAGCTAAATCAACCCAAGTTAATCAGCTCAATTATTAGCCACTCTCAACATGGTTTCCAAAAACTTCAAGTCTATCCTAATGTTATCAGAATTATGTGAAAATTTCTGATGGGTGCCTGAAAATGTTTTTCACATTTTATAAACTACCATTTTTAATAAAATGTGCTCAAGCTATGAAACAGTTAATGGTGAAAAATGAAAAGAATAATAAGTGTAAAGCATGATAAGGAAGAACAGAGAGATGGGGAGGAGAAAAAAAAAACACTACATAAACGTACCAAAAGATGAAAGCTCCATTTCTGATAGATGCAATGCAATCTTTATTATAGAGTGGCGAGTTTTGTTCGACTTCAAGACTTCAAGCTAAGGCAAGGGTTAGGGAAACGACATCGTCTCATCACACTCTTACATGGGGCCATGCCAAAAATAAAATTTCCTTCATCTAAGACGACATATTTTTCACGTAAACGATGAGCTTTGGCAGCCAAGGCCTAGTCAACCCTGGACTCTATATGACAACAATTATTTCGTCGTTTAACTGTTTTATTTATTTTGTTTAGGGACTGTACTTAAATAATGCCAATGCTATATAGACGACACCAAAATTTTGTTTACACATTCCCTGCACAAATAAACAAGTGCTCTTACCCATGACTCACGAGTGATAGAGATTGCTCAATGCTCAGTCATCTAACTGGTGGTCTATTGCAGTAACAATCATAGTATTAGGCGTATGGACAACACAAGATTGTTACTGCAATAGAATTTGAATTTGAATTTAAATCTGAATTTGAATTTAGCCACCATTATGGACAACACAAGATTAAATGATATGATTAAATTCAAATTCAAATGATATGATATGATTAAATTCAAATCTGGTGGACCCAAATTTATGTGAGTTATAAATGACAAGGGCCTCAGTTTTAATTTTCTTTGAAATGGACAACCACTTCTTTGTGAAACATGTGCTATATGCCTCAAATCAAATGTCAAATCAGCTCCAGCTAAGGCTACAGCTGAGAGGTTATTTAACTCCTTATAAAAAATCTTGTGTGTTTTTTTAGTTTGTTAAATCACCGAGGCAATATTTGGTTTGTTACTCAGTTATATCCAAATCTCAACACTCATAATTCAAATCTTCTCACTTAAACTCATATCTCAATATCTCATAACTCTAACTCAATAAAACGCATAACTCACTCTTACGCTCGTTTAACTGAAGATTTTCACAGTTATCTCAAATTCAAAAACCCACCTTTTCATCATTCACCAGGTCCCACATAGCATGGGAAGAAAGGAAAAGGGAAAGTGATGAAGAAGAGTATGGTTCGGTGGTTGGGAAAGTAATAAGGAAAAATATCCGTTGTTCACCAAAGACTGTAGTGATGAGACGAGACATTGTTGTGGGACCTGTGTTTGCTGGAAATTTACAAAACTACCACTTATAACTCAAAACTCTTAACTGGAAAATAGTCTCACCGTGTTTTCAAAATTGTTCACCCATCACTCAAAATTATGAGATATCATCACTGAGTTAATGGTTTGGAAATTCATCCAAACAAGCATGCTACCCATAGGTCCCACCGATTTTGGGTTATGAACCAAGCCTGATTTTTCTAAAAATTTAAGCTAATAAGAGATGTGAATTTAATCATTCAATCCAACACAGTTGAATAGTTGGAGCTCTTAGCCATATTAACTTGAAGTTTTGGTTTTTTTTACATTAAGTTATCTCTCTTATGGTTTTTAATGCTGCAGATAATGAGAGAGTTTGAACTTCTAACACTAAATTTAACAACTGTGCGCTCTCTTGTTTGATTTGAGACTTATTAGAATCCGATCAGTTCCACGGCAATTAGAGATCATACCAGACAGCTAGAGAAAATGGATATTTTAATGTTGATTATAAATGCACTACTATAAGGTGAATTTAAACCCAACTAACTATTACTTAAACGTTGAGCTAGTCGAATTGTCCATTTCATTAGCAATACAAACAACTTTTTGGTCCATTCCAGGGAGTGACAAATGTCTGGAAGGAAGTGATTCTCTTATTTTTAATTCCACACTGAGATACAAAAGAACACCTTGAACCAATATTTTCTCTACAAATAGGCAATGACAACTAATTTACAATTGAAACTGGTTCTAGGAGAAGCAAAGTTTGATGCCATGTAGAGCTAGCTAGCAATGGCTGACGAAAATGATATCATGTAGAGCTAGCAATGGCCGACGAAAAAAATGGTGCTCCAGCGATGGTCTTTGTTCTCAATATTTTTTTCACAAGTATTCTCCACTTAATCTCATCCTTCTTGCTCTGTCTCCTAATTTTCTCCCTAAAGGTCCTGAAAAATGTAATTTGCTGAGTGAGTTGAAAGTTTAGGCTGCATATGATATAAGCTTAGGTAGAGTAGGCATGCAATCCTTGAACAAAATAGGAATTATAAATCATGATGAAAACAAGGCCCTGTATATAGTCGGCCTCATTAATTTCCTACATTTGATGAATCTAATAATGATGTCTAAGCCTGCGTTGGTGCAAGACACTCAAAACCCCTAGATCATGAATGGATGAAATGACACTCCAAATCTATATATTACTAAAAGCTGAAGCGTAGAGTTTAATGCTACTGCTCTCACGTTGCGCCACATCAGCTGCCACGTCATTCTTTTTTTTCTTTTCTTTTTTAAAATATAATTTGTCCTATAATTTTAAAATGGTTTTTACAATTTTCAGTCCTATAAATGCAGCCCACTACTTATTTATTTACTTCCACTATCATCCTATAATAAATCCAACCCACTACTTATTTATTTACTTCCACTATCACCCTATAATAAATCTGTATAATTAATCTAGCCTACCTCTTATTTATTTAGTTCCACTATCAAGCCCAATCCAAATCTTTTTCAGTTCAGGTTTAGGGTTTTGTGTGAGTCTTTTCAACTTAAAGAAAAAAAAATGGATTTTTTTTTCTTATAATTGTTTTTAACATTTATTTTTTTAATATTTACACTTCTCCAACCTTTCTCTCTCCCTTACCATTTCATCCCTTACCATTTCATCTCCCCACTACTTCTTCAATCTTTCTCCTTTCCTTACCTTTTCATCTCCCCACTACCCTCTACATTAATATCATTCTTCCTCTTTCCCTTCATCTTCCTTTATTTTTGTCTCTTCTTATTCACACCCTCTTACTATATATTTGTCACTATCTCTTCTATTCTATGCATAGTTTTCTCTCACAAAAAAAAAAAAAAAAAAAAAAAAAGGTTCCCCTCTCTCTCTCTCTCTAAATTTTTTGGTGGATTTTTTTATTTTTCTTACATCTCTACTTTAGGTTGATAATTTTTTATATTCTTTAAAACTCTATTTTGGGTTAATGCGATTTAGTTTTGTTTTTTAAATTGTGATTTAGTTTTGTTTTTTAAATTGTTGTTGTTGTTTTTTATTATTTTTTATTCTCTTTAATTGTTAAATGTTATCCTATCGCGTTCTAAAGAATTAAATATAGCATATAAAAATATAATATTATTCTACTACATAGCATGATTTGGATAATTTGGTATTTATTCTGTTACATAGCATGATTTTTTATAATGCTCAATTTAGATGTTAAACTATAAGACTTTACTAATTTTTGTTTATTTTCTAATCCTTTGTGGTGGACAAAGTACTCTTAATAGTTATATTATAAGTACTCTATAATGCCATTTATTTAAAGAAAAGCAAAGGTTAGCCAAATGAAAATAATCGGATAGGTGACAAATTTTAACTTTTGCAATTTTATTTTTATTATTATTATTTTATAACAATGCATGTATAGAAATTTAATTCTTAGATTTTGCTAATAATTGTTTATTTGATAATATGTTTTGGGCGGCCGAAATTATAATTTCTACAAAGAAAATAACCTTAATAGATTATCAAAAACAAAATTTTATCTTAATATTGGTTCAATTAATCATTGTTAAGTTTTATTAATTTTTTTTAGTTTACGTTTTTTTGGTGTTTTGGATTGTTCCTATATTATATTTATGATTGTTCCTATAATAAATAAAAATATAATTACGAAATACATTACTCATTATTAGATTAGTTTAAATTGTAAAAACAAATTTAATAAAACCACCATAAAAATAATTATCACGCGCAACGCGCGGATTCGCGACTAGTTAAAAATATAAAGAAGGAAGAGCAGAAAGCATTGTAGGTGTACCTGCACAAAGGAACCCTACAGATATCAGAATTGTCACAAAGCCGGGAGTGTAACTCCAATAGCTGCCACATTCTCTTGCAATGAATGCAACCGCCAGGAACCCTCAATTTGCAAGCAGCAAAATGACGTACAAGCAATTCCAGTCCCTTACAGGCTGCATAATCACAGGGTGACTGGTTTGCTTTGAAGTCCTTATCATGTGGCCCAATTGTCCGACAACCATCTCTGCATATGTGGACAAGAGCCTCCATTGCCTCATATAATTGCAAATAAATCTTTCCCTCGTTTATCTTTCTGATCCGATCCTTTTGCCTCTGAAAATGAGTTTAAAACATGACTTAAACTTAAAATTCAAATAAAGAGGGAGTTTTCGTGGGTTGCTGTAATGAAATATCAGGGAAAGGGATAGAAGAAAAGAAAAAAAGAAAAAAAAAAATTAGAGCACTTACATTATCTTCATCAATTTTTGACTGCAGAAGTACCCTCTCTAATATTGGGTGGGATTGCTTCATTGCTTGCCATCCCTCAGTAGCAGAGACAGCTTTAATGTTCCTCAGAATCATACGGTGACAAATGAAGCTAAGCCTAGGGGCATCACACAATAATGCAAGTTGAAAGATGTCAATTACATTCTCTATGGTAAGCAAACCCTGCTCTAGTTGTTGCACACATACTTGCTTCAACTCAGGAACCACATATGCATGTGACAGCACCAACAAAGGCAAGACAAATTCCTCCATATCTTCTTTCTCATAACTACATATGAAAGACCATCAACTATCAGCACAATGTAGTACTTACGTTAACATAAAGTAACAACAAAATTGAAGCTGCGTTAGAATGATCCTCTTCTTAAAGGTTTTACCATACACCAGGAATAGGTGAAAAGGAATTGATCAAAAGATGTAATTTCCAATAAAATTTCTCTGACCATTTTTACCAATTGATTAAAAATTCAGTAAAGCAATTTCAGAACTGGTCTTCAATCATAGATTATGGTGTGCAGAGATGTAATCCATAGAAACTATATTAATCTTGGCCATTCTCTATGGCATCTACATATAAACGTTCCATGGTCCAATTCTGAAGTCTTGACCAGAGTGCCAATATTATTCTTCCAACAAACCCAACAAATACTAAGAACTGAATACTAATTAGTGATAAATAGTTACCAGGAAGAGTACAAAAATCGAATAAAAGCTCTAACTGCATCATGTGGAACACCAGGGATTGAAATTGATCTCTGCCGACCACGCCTTTTTGATTTCTTTAACATGCTTTTTATCACAGGAGAAGCCATGCCCTGTTAATAAACATCCAGTTAATGGACTATTATGTTTATTTATCAAAGATACCACGCCAACATGCAAAAACAATCACATTTACTTTGTATCTTGATATTAAACAAATCGTTGTAAAAAAAAATATACAAAAAGCAACACATGCTTCCCACAGCAGAGTACACATTCCTGCCTATATTCATAAGCTTCTCTATGGCTGTGACATTTGTAAAATTGAAAATAATTACAATACAAGTAACCATTAATCAGCCTTCATATACAGATGACTTTCTAATATATAGCATCAATGTGCAAATAACTAGCTAGCTTTATCTATTTTTTTTAAAGGCTAGGGAACAATTAAATATTATGTTTTGATATCTGTCAGTTGTAAATTTAATGAGTAATAAGCATATTATGTGCCTCTATTTTATGTGATTTCATCATTTCAAGGTTGTGTTTTTAATATTAGGAGTTGGTTAAATAGATATAGGATGGATAAATTATTAGGTTTGGACTTTGAATGAGTTACTATTTGAATTTGAATGTTCTGTTTATCCTGTAAAACCATATATTCAGTGAAATTTCACTTTAAAGGTTGGTTTCCCTTAAGGAAAACCAATTGTTTCTCTTTTATGCTGTAATTTTGTCCATTTTTGAGTTGCCAGACATAACACAGTAGTTCGATACTACAAAATATGTTTTCTCTATTGATCTTGGCATATATAATCAGAAATCAATTTGTTATCTTATTATTTCTCAAGCAGAATCATCGTTGATCATACAGAACAGACTTTTAGAGTCAAGACTTAATTGATTACCAACAAAGAGTCGAGAGTTAATTGATATGGCATATATTTACTTACAAGAATATTAGCATGCGCATAGATGGTGCCACCATTGTCGGTATAAATAGAAACATCAGCTCTATAACCTTCATCAAAGAGGCGATCCCACAACTCTTTTGTAGATGTAGAGACACAGCAGTATCCTCTTTGCTGTGATCCATTCATCAGGTACCCCTTCTGATTGTAACTACTTGTTGCTGTACCAGGCAATGGAGGTGCCATTGGAGCAACTCTCTCATCAGCTAGAGGAGAAACCTCAATGATGTTGTCCATCGTTCCCATCAGTTTCTAAGCTCTGGTTCTGCAGATGTAACTCAATGATCAAAATCAGTTTGATTTGAAATGCTCTAAGCACTGATAATATTTATACTCTGGCAGATATTAATCTAAGAAAATAAAACTAAATTTTGCCTAGGCTGGGGTAGAATTTGCAGGGTACACATCAAATTTATGCATTCAATTGCAAGCCAAAGAGCAAAATTTGGATTATTTAGATTTTGTCCAAAAGTTTCTACTTAAGATTCACAATCAAAGGCGATATTTCAAGAGGGTGAGGGTCCATAAGAACCGAAAGATCCGGTTTGGCAAAAGCCGCCAAACTCCAAATTTATAATTTACCTTTTAGAAACCAGAACATAATTAAAGAGGGCAGATATATATAAAGATGTGGAGTATTTTTTTTTTTTTTTGAGAAAGTAAAGATGTGGAGTAGAATTGTCATATTTAAAGGGCCAACGGCACTAAATGAATACTACCTATAGATCAAAATTATTCGCTAGAAGTTTGAAGACCAAGAAACTAGGCCTTGCAATAACTTGAACTAGATTTGTACTGTCATATAATTAGATCTCGGCTAAATGTAATGCAGGTCATGTTCCTAGTATATAGACTTTCAATAGATCCCAGAAATATATATACAGCTCTAATAGTGACAGCACTCAATTTGGTGAAGGCCTTGACAATACCCTCAGAAAGTGAAATTTCTTGCCAATTTGTCAAAGTGGGTTCCAACTAATGACGCAGGCTCACAACTTGATTAAATGTGGGTTCCAACTACAGAGGTAAAGATCCTATAATAGACATTTTCATATTTCACACTTTTTTAGTCTTTTACCATCGTCATAAAGCAAGTTGGCGATCCATTTGCAATATAAAGTTCGACAATAAAACCAAGTTGGAATATTAAAAATTAAAACTTTTTCACCCTTTTCAACTTTTTATAAAGTTTTTTCTCATTTGTCTTCAAAAACAATTTGGCAACAATGCAACACCCAATTCATTCCAACTCAGAAATCAAAATCATATCTATATAAAAAATTGAATCATTTCATCCATCTCATTCAACTTTTAAAAAGATCAAAACCCAACAAAAAAAAAAAATGATGAATCATACAGTAAAAACAAAAGATTCATTGAAGAAAGAGAGATCACCTTAATTTGTATGTATTAGTCTGCATATAATAAATGGTGAAAATTGAAAGCAGCGTCAGAAAACAGCTTGCATGCAAGCTTTATACTTTCCCTTTGAACCAGAATCAACAACACCGCCTTATCTAATACAGCATAAGAGGATGATGACACCAAATATAGATAAAATGTTTTGGTCTACAAAGAGAAACAGAGAAATCTCCGAAGGATGAGCAACTGTTTTTAAAGACAGTCGGTGAAGAAGTTTTGGTTTCAGAAATCTCTGTCTCTCTTCTGGACCGAACCTTCCCACGACAATTCAGCAAATCAAAATAACTATATAAAAAAAACTATCTCAATGTCTATCTGTCAGTCTTCTTTTTTCTTTTTTCTTTTTTTTTTTTGCGCCAAAAATGGGAAGGGAGAGTCAGAAGAACGTGCCTTATTTTTACTATTATTTTTAACACTAAAAGCCAAAGGTTAAATAAATAAAAAAAGAAGAAGAAATATATGAACATAACTAACGTGCCTTTTGTTTTTGCTAAATATTGCTGATGCATCTCCACGTTGGAAAGCTGATTGGTCCTCATCCTTTATGACTCACGCGCTTTCCTTTTTAATTTTTTTATTTTTATTTTTCAAGGTATTTTTTTCATGCATCTAACAATAACATAAACGATTTTGTCCAATAACGATCTATAAACACACATGTATAGTTTAACAACTATTAAGATAATGCTATTAAGATAATGTTGTTATATGGAACTGAAAAAAGTGATGATGTTACTGGTAAATTCGGATAAGAATTTATAAAAGTTAGCAATTGTAAACAGAAGGTGGAAAAGTAATGTTATTACCTGATTAGTGAATTCGGATAAGAATTTGTGTTGTTGTGAAAAAATGTATTGCCATAATAATCACATTACCATTTTTTTAATAAGAGATTAGAAACATTACCATTTTTTGAGATATATACTACTAATAAATTGTAATAGAGAAAATATAAGAATATTTGAAAAAGAAAAAGGCAACGATAGGCATATGACTCATTGCTGGTGCATGTCCACGTTGGAAACTTGGAAGCCTCTCCGTCTTGATCCTGTAGATTTTTTTTTTTTTTTTTTTTTTTTTTGAGAAGAAGACCCTCTAGAATTACTCCATCCGTCCCAATTTGTTTGTTCAATTTGAAAAGTCAAAATTTTTTAAGGAAACATCATTTATATATTGTCTTGTCTGCTTTATAAAAATGTATAAGTTTACAAAACTATCCTTAAATAAATTTATCAGCTTTTTTTTTTTTAAAAAAGTTATTCTTAATGAGACAACTAAAAAAGTTCCCTAATTAGATTGATTTTTTAAATATTTGTCAGTTTTCTTTTCAAATAGTTTTGAAAATAAAGTAGGGGTATAATAGGAATAGTAAATTAATTACTTTTATTTTTAGAAACAGGACAATATTTTGGAACATCCCAAAATGAAATAGAGGACAAACAAACTAGGACGGAGGGAGTAGTTATATGTAACGTGTCACTTAAAAAAATTATTTCAAAATTTAGATAATGATAAAACTGAGTTTTAAATGATGTGTCACCCCATTGCAACCAAATGTATTAGTCATTGACTCATTGTTAAGAAAAATAACACTTGACTTCCTCAAATTTTTATTGATGTTTATATTTTTGTGGGTAGAAGCATATATATTAATAATACTCAAATAAATTAAGTTACAATTGTCTCAAAATATATCAATTTATGAGACACACACATATATATATATATATATATGGAAAATTTTGTTACACACATTGTATGCATTTACACACGGCCCAAGTCATGTTTTTAGACTTGAAAATGTGACTTAAAATCATGTTAATATATATATATATAAAGAAAAAAAAGATAATATATTATAAATTTTCTACAAGTGTTTTTGTGTGGGTAAAATGTAATCATTTCTCTCGAATTTTAGTTCTTTTTTATTATGTCAAACACACAAAATTTTCTTTTTAATTATGTCAAACACAAAATTTCATAAAAGGTTTATAACTGTTAAGATAATGTTGTTATATGAGAGGTGAAATAGTGATGTTACCGGTAAATTAGGATAAGAATCAATAAAAGTTAGTAGTTATTTATGGAATGTGGAAAGCTATGTTATCGGATAAGAATCTCTAGTTGTTGTGGTGAATTCGGATATGAATTTGTAGTTGTTGTGAAAATTTTATTTTCATAATCACATTATCATTTGCTTTTTTTTTTGGGGAGGGTTTCACAACTTATGGCTTCAACTATCAAAGAGTTTACCAGTTGAGCTATTGCTTTTTTTTTTTTTTTTTAATTATAAGAGATTAGAAACATTACCATTTGCAGAGATATACTCTTTGAGATACACTAATAATTATTAAGAAAAAGTATGTTAGGCATATGACTCATTGCTGGTGCATGTCCACGTTGGAAAGTTGGAAGCCTCTCCGTCTTGATCCTTTAGATTTAGTCATATGTAGTCACTTGAAAATTTTATTTCAAAATTTAGATAATGATAAACTGAGTTTAAATGATGTGTAACCACATCGCAACCAAATATATAAGTCAATGTAAATAAAAATAACACTTGACTCCCTCAAATTTTATTTTATATTTATATTTTGTGTATATAAGCACATATATCAATAATACTCAAATTAATTAATATATAAGTCACACTTTAAAGTTAAAAAGGTGATTTAAAATTACAATTTTAGTTGTTTTGGGTAGTGTGTAAATGCACACAATATGTGCAACAAATATTATCTCTCTCTCTATATATATATAAAAAGAAAGAGATAATATATTATAAATTTCTTATAAGTGTTTGTGTGTGTAAAATGTAATAATTTCTCTTGAATTTTAGTTCTTTTCTTAATATGTCATTTAATTATTAATTATTTTGATAAAGCCAGTACGGTTTAGGATTAATTCAATAACAATTTGGGTCCAATATACTATTAGCAAATTGTTGAACCCATATGCTATTACATAAAATAATTAAGCACATAACATGTGATTTGGGAAGAAATATATACTCATATAAAAAATAAAAAATAAAAATCTTTAAATTATTCTAAATATAAAAAATAATTATGTAAATTTTTTTAAGCTTACATCACATATTTATTTGGTTTATAAGTTAAGTGAACTCCAATGATAATATTCTAAGAGCAATGGACAAAAGTGGTGTGATCAGAACCATCCCAAGTCACGTTAACAATTACTAAAAGTCTAAAATGCGTGGGGTGTGCTTAGAAAATAATTAACTTTTAAGGGATATACATACTGTAGGGACTAGGGCCTAAAATAATGTATTGGGCCTTGGGCCTTGTCCAAGGACACTAACGAGTCCGAAGAGGAGGAGGAGGTAACTATTAAATGACTCCCAGTAAAAATCTCATCAGTGGGAGATGAAGGGAAGGAGGTCCGAGGAGGAATTCCTCATCGAACACGATAAATGCAGTTCAAATATGTACTCTAGCAATTGAAATGCGCCCCATGAACATGTGAGAGGGAAGGAAACTCGAAATATCTAAGGAAAAGTTGCTACCACCGTATTAAGTATATTGCAGCTACTTTTCTGGTCGCATTAATGTGGAGAGGACCTCTGAACAGTGCTGTCTTGACTACCACAACTCACAAAAGGCTAAAAGGGGTGTCTGATGGGATGGGTATTCAAGTGGGGATCCAGATGATCAACAAGTGTAGGGTCTAGATGATCAGAAAGGAGCTATATAATGTGGAAGAACCCCCATAAGAGGGGGTGGTGAAAAACAGAGAGAGAATACTATAGCATACTAAACTATCTTGATATCCAACTGTGATCAGTATACATTAACTTTGGCCTTCTCGGACTAAAAATCCATTGACACCAATGTCACTTATTTGAGCGTGATTGTCTTTTAATTTAACACTAGCCGTTGCCCAACTTATTAAGGCCTAGTTCTTTGACTCATACTCTACAAATTCATTGTATTAGGCTCATTAGACCAAGACTCCATACATTTTGGGCTTGGGCTCCAAATCGTGCCCTACACATACATTTTACTCTTTAAAAAATAAAAGATAATTTCTAAGAATAAGAATATATATTGTGAAATTTTTAGTAAAGCAATATTTCATAGTGTACTATGATTAGTTTTAAAATAAATTTAATTTTGAAACTTATGATATTTACTTTTTTTTTTCAAATTTAGAACAATTTGATTCAAATCAGTATGGTTACACACACGCACACACATATACACAACATCTCCCAAAGAAATTTTTGTCTCCACTACATGTCACTATATTCACCTTTCATATAAAAAAATAAAAAAAAATAAAAAATTCACCTTTAAATTTGTTCACTATCAAATTTTTTATTATCATAAACTCTCTATTTCAAAGTGAATGAAAGTTTTTATTTTTTTATTTTTGGGGTCTACTAATGAGATGCATGGATTTCACAAGTTCTGTTATATCAGCGCGTGCTTGAGTTTTTTTGAAATATTTTAATTCGAAAGGCATGGTTTCATTTGGAGTCTATATTGTTCTTTAATATTATTTGTAGACCAAGAGACAGCTGATTTTTGCTGGCAATGGATTTGGACTGCTTTATTATCCACTTGCAGTCGTATTAGCATACAAAAACCCTTATAAAAAAAAAAAGCATACAAAAACCAACTCTTAAGCCACGACAGGATCACCGTACCGATTTACCAATGACAATGAGCCTTCCACAATTATGGCCCGCCCTTTCGTACAACTAAAGCATTTAGAATATAGAAAAGGAAACAATGCCATATTATTTATGCTTTTACAGTATCAAATTCATGAAGTGGGTTCATTTTAAAATATCAGGAATGTTGGTTGAGAACGTGCACAAATTGGTGGCCAGTGGATGAATACTTCGTTGAATATTTCATATGTTGAAGTAGGGATGACGAGTGGAACGTAGGTTGAATGGAATAGTGTAGATCTACCATCAATCATCACATAATAACAGCTAGCACAGTACGGATTAAAACAAAAAAACAAAGGCTGCGTTTTGTTTGTATAGATCGTTGAATGTTTTGAGTTTAAAATGAATGTTTGTAAAAAAACTATGAGGTGTTGTATTTGCAAAACAGAGTTACGAGTTTTAAAAATGCTCTTTTAAGCTGCAAAAATGCCTAACCAAACAGACCTTTAAAAAAAAAAAAAAAAAAAAAACACTAGCATAGCACACAAGTGTAAAAAGGTCTGTATCAAAAAAAAAAAAAGTGTAAAAAGGTCAACTGTGCACAAGTTATGTAAAGAATTAACATAAAGGGTGACTCATAGTTACTGAAATTACAATTGGGTATTCAGCTTAACAATTTTCTGTAATTAATAAAATGTTATTGATAAATCTTCCAATAAAAATGGAAAAAAAGAATCAACTGTTTTATCCAAACATATTGTAGTAAGTTACTACCAATCTGAATATAAAGACCGGTTTCAGTCAAAAGCACCTGAATGGTGAACCCTATAAAAATAATTAAAGAAAAATCAAAATCGGGAAAAACGTGGCAGATGTCATGACAGCATTCTTGATCAGTTGCTGAGGTTGTAACAGCTCTCCCTTTGTCTACTACCATTCGCTACCTCAAGCAGCAAAATATCCAAATTTTGCCAGCTGCAGCAGAAAAAAAAAGCGACCAGGTTTTATAAAATGAGGTGGTGAAAATGCAGTATTTTACAACCATTAAATGGGGTAAAATAGGAAATTGGTATTTCAACAGTACTACTACTTTACTGCTCCTCCACTGTAATTACTGAAAAACCTATTCTATAATCTATATTATAACCACAACCCACTCTCAAAAAGGTTGAGCTGAGAGCCTAACCAGAGAAAGGGAACTGCAAATGTAATGAGAAATTCTGAGAATCCAACTTGGCACTATTCAGCATTTACTGTGGATTTAGAGTCTTAGACACATATGTCAGCATTTTTGGGTAATCCTTAATTAAACTTATAGTTCTACTCTAACCAAGCAATCCCGACCTTCTATGGTCCCTTTGTCTACACTACTCATTATCAAATGGTAAAAATGTAATTTAAAACTCCATGTTAAACTATGATTTAAAGCTATAGGTTTGTGGCCTCGGCAACCTAGACAAGGCCCATCATGTGAAACTCGATTGGTGTAACAGTGACATCTAAGAGATGACATGAGACGTAAGCCCACAAGTCCCATCTCTTTAATTCAGTCCTGCCTGTTAGAGACAAGATGAGCATCATCCAAGTACCATCAACTAAAATAATATTTATGCACAATAGAAGAGGCTTTACACGGATTGGATGTTATACCTGTGACATGTTGCGTTCCTTGTTTAGTGCTCGAGTCATTTCCTTGTGCGAGCTAGCAAATTGAGATTTCTGCAATTTCTGCAAGAGTCAAATAGGAAAAATGAGGTACTTATAAGAAATTCCTTGTGGAGTTCACAAGGCTGGAACGGCAAAACAAAGACACATTCATTGGCCAAAAAAAAAAAAAAAAAACCAGCAGGGATTGATTACAGCAAAAGGATTGACAAAAAAAAAAAATCATGGATTTCCAAACCCCAATACAGACCCAGAAACCTATATAAAAACAGCTCTTATATTAAAATAATATGGTTACATTGACTGATATGCCCTTCTTTTGGCTAAGGAAAGCTCCATGGTCATTGGTCTCACCTAGGGCGGTAAATAAGCCAAGCTGATTAACATCATGTTTAAGCTCAGCTCATCAAGTACAAGCGTCAACAAATTGGCAAGGGTGCTAGACTAGCAGCCAATAACTGACAGTTTATTTGTATAACTAGGCTTGCCAACCCACAAGCTAATGTTATGGAGTTCGGGCTGGGCTAATTTATAAAACGAGGCCTCCTATATGTTTAATTTCATCTTGATTTCTGAAAGGTCAAGCTGATCAGAGCAGAGCCAGCTCATTTGCAGACCTAATTGCACCATAATCCAGTGCTTTTATATAAGTAGCCCATAACATAAATCGAATAGTAAACAAGAGAGAGCCAATAGACCCTTTTCATACATAATTTCAAATTTAGTGAAGAGAGCCAATAGACTCCTTTCATGCTTTATATCAAATAAAGCACAGTTTAAATTTGAACATGTGGGAGCCAGTCAGGCCAGAAAACTTAAGCCAAACCCCGAGTTGAAATTCTGCAAGTCAATTATTTCCCTCAGTATAATTACAAGCCTAAATTGTATTCAATTGTATCAACTCAGTATTGTTGACATGATGGGGCTTGGGGTTGCATTAGTAAATCATCATTGTTAAATCGGTTGTGAGAAGTGCTTTCTGTGTCTGAACTCTGAAGGGATTTATTTCCACATCTCAAAGCACTGCTATGAATTCCCAAGAGTCATCTAGTTTTTGCAGAATGCAAAGAAACAACTACATCTACTCCCAAGTGTGAGAAAGTAGGAAAGGACAAAGACCAACAATACGATATCATAAAGAGAGAAACCAACCTTTTCACCGCTGGACATATGCTTTTTCATTAATGTGAACCTAAATAGAGAGCGAAGCAATTCATTTTCCTGATTTGGCAGGGGTAAGTTAGTTGCTGACCATAACTCATCAAAAGGAGATCTGAGAGGCATTTGTAAATAATAAGGATCTGAAACAAAAGAACCAACCTGCATGTGCTTGGAAAATCTCTCACCCAGAAAATGCTTCAAAAGGTTCAACTGTTCAATAAATTTGGAAAAACATTTAAAATTGTATATTTTGGACACAGAATAATAAAACTGGATAACTTACGGTTACGGAGAAAGTACCTGTATCAACTCAGACCACGTATCTGTGTTAAGCAAATCTCCACCTATCTTCATTGATGTTTCAGGACAAGAACCATCCTGGTAATCACAAAACTTGAAAGTGTCATACTAGTTCAAGGTTATAAATTAGCAAAATAATTAAAAAGGAAAACGTATGCAAATGAAAAAAATACTCGTAGAAATTTCAGAAGATCCCCAAACAAATTCCGCTGGCTGCCAAGATCTTCCTTATTGGAACCTCTGCGACCAGCTTCTCTGGAAAGGTCTTCAACTTGATACAGAATTTTCCCCTTCAATTGTTGAATAGCATCAGCAGAATCCTTCTTTATTTTGGGGCATCCAATCTCAAATAGTATAGCTAATGCTTCACCAACTGCAATGCGAACAGATCGATCATCCTTCTCTAGTAATGTCGAAAAGTGAGAAACTGCCCTGTAACAATGATTATGGAGAGATTTATTTCTTTTATCATGAAAACACTAAACACATGAAAACTATGAGCCATGAAGGAAGAAAATGTCACTCACTCTTGCCAGTTTTTGGAATTAAGGCAGCAGCCATTAGCATTTGAGAGAATAAATGACCAGGAAGATATGGCAGTTGTTATCACATCTGGTGAGAGTTTACTCTACAAATCAAAACAATGATGAATTAAATTTCACATATAGCACCACCAGCATAAACACTAGGTTCAAATTACAAGGACAGTGTATGTGATGTGTGTTCACATCCAGAAGATCAAGGGTACTACATACCTTAGAACCTGTTTTTTGACATATAAACTCCCAAATAATTTGCATCACACCTTCTGATTTCTCTCCATCATTATCACCAATAAAGGTTATGACAGCCAAGCACTTGATTATCTATTAAGATAGATTCCAAGGTCCAAGTAAAAGGAAAAAAATCCAAATTTAGTTTTGGCTGGCATATAAAAGAACTATGCAAATGAAGACTAACAGTATCTCTCAATTCAATCATACATGTGAAATCTCTGATATCTCAGACCCAGATTTAAGAGCTTCTGAAAGAGGGCGAAGTGACTCTTCTAACAGTTCATGTGCTTTATCCCCACCATTAGTGGTCATAGCCAGCAACCCTAGATCCAGCACAAGAATTAAACTTATTTCGAATTGTGAGCACCAAAAAAAAAAAACAATGACTGCATTAAGAGATTCAAGATTTACCTATAGCACGGGCTGCTAAACATATTTCTTTGGCAGATCCTCGCTTGATGGAACGCAGATATTGATCAAGCAATGTAACAAATCTACAAGAGAAGGCAAACCAACACATTCAAAAAGAAAGTTCAAAATATCCTACAATTGTTCAGAGTAATGTGCTTACTTCGTTTCCACAAACTGATGCTGCAAGTTTTTGGTAAAAGCTTCAATGATTAATGACAATGCTTTCTCCCTTGTGGATCCCCTTCATACCACCCAAATAAAAGTTACATTTAGTTTCGGGTCATAAACTACATCAGCAAAAACTGATGGACCTCAATACTTGTAAAAGAATATAAGGCAACAACAAGAAGGAACTGAGCTATAAGATTATATCATTGCATGTAACATAAGATTGTACAATTGATCAATGAGTAACAGACAGGTACCTTTTCTCATCTAATGCTTCTAGCCATGAATCAAGAGAGCTGTCCTGCTGCACATCTTCTGTCCCTGATGCCAGTGTCAGCTTTGACATGTCAACAGATGAAGAACTCACACTATCATCATCATTGGTGCCCAAAGATTTGGCACTCTTTCGCTGACTACCACCTGCATATTCATCAAAAATTAACATCGAATATACATATAAAATCACCTATACTCAACTAAATTCGCAATTCAATAACCAATCAAACATTAATGTGACAATGTTTATGTGCTACAAACAACATTAAAAGGCAAGGGAAGCTGCCATCCAACTAGTATGATATATGTGCTTGAAGAAACAACGACAAAGAAACTCGTCACACCAATCATCCATTACCATCACTATCATTACTTAATTGTGATTATTACAGCAACATAATTAATAGCTCATTTAAAACCATTCAGATTAAATACAATTTAGCTAAGTCTCCAATTAAATTCGCATAACACATAGTTTCCACGATAGCAGCATTAAAGACAAGCCCAAGAAGCTTATACCAATATAAAACTCAGCAATTTTCTTTTATAAAGCAAACATTACAAATATTTGTTTTTAAAAATTAAAAAATAAAATTCAAACTTCCCTTTTCAAAGAATTTTGTTTCCGATTTTTGGTGCATTAATAATTGAAGTTAAAATTTTGATTGGTAAATCACACACGTACGACATGGGTATTGAAGACTTGAACCCACAATCTCAATCTCACTCTCTACCCAACACTTGCAAGGGGAGGAAGTGCCAATTGAGCTAAAGCTCTTTTCTTTTTTTCTTGTTTTTTTTTTTTTTTTTTTATTACATGGGAGAACTTCACTCACATTAGTTCAATCAGACTCGTATGGTAACTAACCTCACCCGCGAAACCCGCCAAAACCAGTTACCGCGTAATCCAGTGGCTTTTCACAACAATTTAAACACAAAGAAACTCAGGTAATTCAAAAAAACCTAGGATTTTTTATTAAATAAATCAAATAGTTTAAAATTTTAAAAACAAAAACTACTAACAACCACACGAAAACAACAGCCGAAACAAGACCGTATGAGAAGAAATTTGAGCGAACTTTGTAGAAACAACAAACAAAACAAAACAAAAGAGAGAGAGAGAGAGAGAACTTACGCTTCCCCATTATACCAAATTCGCTTGCGTCTGCGTCTGCGTCTACCAAAAGAAGTAACAAGCTCGGCAAAAAATATAGCGGAGTGAGAAAATCGAACGCAAATTCGATTGTGTTATGGTGAACGGAAGCGAGATCAGAACCGATTGTGAGAATTTTGTGGGCGTGATTTCCATTAAATATTATGTGGAGACAGAGAAAGAGAGAGCCCTTTTTCCGTTTTAGACTAGGAATAGAATAGTAGAGAGAAGTGAAGTGTGTTAGTTTCGGAACCGGAAGAGAGTCTGAGGCGGCAATCGATAATTGAGAACAAAAATAAATAAATAGTAGGTTACGTTTTTACTATTATACCCTTAGCGCGCGGGAGTGATGGATTAGTGTTACACTGTTATGGGAATATGCTTATGTGGGACTGGAAGAATATCATGTGGGTTGAATTTGAAGCATGCTACAATGGGCCCTTTATTTATGGCCTTATGGGCCCAGTGTTGTTATACTGACCGACACTCAAACTTTGGCCCAATTCAGAGGTGTCTTGCGAATAGCCGACCATAAGAAAGTAAATAATAGAAGTTAAAGGTGTAAGCTCAAGTGCTTAGTATGCACAAGTTAAAGGAGATTTTACAACTGGGCCCAGGAGCCAGATTGGAGCTTAAAACCCATCAAGGAGACACAGTCACGGATGCGAAATTTGCAGCTCATAATTTGGACCAGTAAAGTAAAGATCCCAATTCAACATAAAAAAATTAGGACAAAGTTTAGCTACAAAATTGGTTGTAGCTTAAGACTACAAACCACTTAATAAAATAAATACTACAACATATTTTGAAAATCTAACCGTTGAATTGTATGTTCTTTACGCCGTTAATACACATGTTAAATTTTGTGTCAATTGGATATCATTTACTATATGATCTATAAGCTTATATTTTGTACATAATTTTAAATTACAAAAACTTGCAATTTAAAAAATTTATTGATGACATAGCTATTGATCTTTAATTTTCTTGAAATTTTGCAAGAATGGAGGATATAAGAAGAAGATGTAATCCAATGGTGGATTTGTCAAAATTCACATCCAATAAAATGGTATTAAGTAAGTTTGTAGCTTAAGGCTACAACTAATTTTGTAGCTAAACTTTGTCCAAAAAATTATAAACATGTGATTTGATTACTTAAAATAAAGCAATAAAATTAATTAATTTTAAAGTGTTGAAGGTATAGCAATATACTTGGAATATTACATATTACCTCACTTCTTTAATTGCTTTTTTTAAAAAAAATTATGTATAATTCAACTTTTTTTCAATATTATTTTAATTATTTAAAATTTGAGTTTATAGCAAAAACCCATAATTTGAAACTGAGAAAGAGTCAAAATATTGAAGGGAAAGAGTTAAAATTTCAAACTTGAGGCATTAGGAGTTTGGTATTGTGGGAAAATAAGACATTAAGTATTAAAAAAAAAAAATTATTTTAAGTTTAACCGACTACTATATAAGTACAATGCCTTGAGAAAGAAAGATATTAAGGGTATGTTAAGCTTTACCTATTGAAATTTATGGTAAGTGTTAATCTTTGTAAGTACATAAAGATTATTAGCGAGCATCAAATTTCTAACTTTAAAAGTTTTATATTTCATGATTAATTAATCTTTGTAGACTATTTTTTTTAATGAATAATCTTTTAATAAAGTGTTGCATTATGTTTCCAAACTAATTAAAAAAAAGTCTAAAAATCACAAAATGACAAAGATTAATATTATTCATCCTTACATATGATTAAACATATGTGTATACCTTTGTTTCTCATGCATTTAAACATTACTTGAGGCTAGTTATTTTTACAATTTAGCTAATTTTTAGACATTTATTTGTACTTTAATTAATTACTAAATTTATTATGGAATCATCATAGTTCATCTTCCAATCAAACTCTAGTCCAACCTTAAAATGTTTTAAGCTCTTTTTTTTCTTGTCTTTTTTATTTTTATTTTTTTTTAATGTTTTGATTTTTAAAACATTGAATAATAAGATTTTTTTTTTCCCAATTTAGGTTTGATTCCAAGATAACTAATATATAAATTTGATTTTGAGTTTCTTAACCATCAAATTTATGTTTTGAAAAATTATGAACAAAACGGTAGGAGCTACAACACGTTTTACCCCATATTTCATTATCAAATAATGTTTTTTTTAATATATATATATATATATATATATATATATAAATTTTTTATAGGCTCCGGGCACATGGATATTGATGCTTGGAATATGCGACATGCTTTCTTTGTTTAGTATTTCCTATTACAATGATTTTGAGTATTCATATTTATAAGCAAGTGAGAGTCGGAGACTATATTTCTATATTAATTATCATTATGCTTTTATATCATTAATAATAAAAAAATGACAAGATTAATATTTTTTTATGGAATATTTCATAGGCTTTGGGCTCATGGAGATGGATGCATGGAATCAGTGGTGTATTTGTTCATTTTTTATTATTACAATTATTTGAAGTTCCCTTATTAGTCCTCTTAACATATAAATAAACATATGTTTATACTTTTATTTCTTTTACATTAAAACATTAGTTGAGGTTATTGGCCAAGAGCCTAGTGGCATAAATTTCTCATTACTTAAATAATTATAAGGCTTTTTTGAATGGAAGATAGATGAATAATTATATGGTTTTACTCTTAAACCTATACATTAAAAAAAAAAAAGCATAAGACTTTATTTCCTAATTACATTCTAAAAATAAAATTGCATTAAAAGACCCAATCTACATCTCAAAACTAGATTCGGAGGCCAAATAACCAAATGGAAATGTGTTAAGCACCTACCCCTCCAATCTAATTTAGTCTCTTAAGGTACAATTTCCAATATAATTAGTTCATTATCCAACATACAGTCATTTGATAAAATTATTCAAATGGTCTTATAAAATCGTCCAATGGTATAATTGTCAAAAGTATATCATACAAGACCCATCCTCATTCCAACAATCCATTAAAGAAGTTGTTACTTAATACTACTACAATGATAATTCACGTGTTAATGTTTATCGCTTTACCATAATAATTTGAGTTAACAAGCCAACTCAATAATAGACGCAAAATGAAAGAGATGTGAACTCTAACAACCAAAGTATTGGTCTAAGAGCTTTCTAAATAGATTTATAAATGTTGTTATAAAGTGCATAACACAATTTGATAATTAAAGTGATGAAGTCACTTGCCAACATATGCTAACAATTGAGAAAAATAAGACAAAGTGATCACACTTGTTGAAGAAAGCTATAAATCTTCTAAATGAAGAGATTAGTTGCATATAGAGGATAGAAAAAAGAGTATATTATTAAAATAAATGTTTTTATGTCCTCCCTAATATAGGCTTCCACCAACATTTCAAAAGAAAAAAAAAAGAAGAAGATTAATATTTGTGTTTTTTTACATATGAATAAACATATGTTTATCCATTCATTCATTTTACATTTACATATTAGTTAGACTAGTTGCTAGGTGTCTAGTAGCTTAATGAAATAACTTAAACAAACCTTCATATTTACTTAAAATTGTCAAAAGTACTATTGTATCTAAAAATGTTATGCGTAAATAAATATGCAAACGCTTGCTTAAAATAGTTTATAAAACCCCCTCTAACTTCCCAAAGGGCAATGATCTTTTAAAGAAATTCTTTAAAAAAATAAAGGGGAAAATTTTGATGTCGCTACTTGCATGCATTTGTGACATTTAGATTGATAACTTTAATTGGGGTCGATTTGACCCGACTCATAACTCAAGACCCATGGATCATTCATATTGTTTGATAAGTGGATTTAAATTTAAGTTCAGATTTAAACTAATCTTGATACGGGTTTGTCAAGATAAAGTGATGGAGTGATTTATGATGAGTAATTGAGTGTCTATAGGACCACTTATATATTGAAATACCCCTAAAACAAAAACAAAAAATGATGAAATAAAATTGTGAGAACTAAACAGACACACACACACACACACACACACACACACATAATTTCTAAGAGCTTTCTCTAACAAACCATCTCTCTGTAGGGACACCATCAAGAATACTCTGGAATTTGGAGTATGGAAATCTCATAAGAGACTTTGGTAAACTTTCCAGTGACAAGGAGATGCTCTAATAATAGTAAAGGTCGTGTGTAGGGTTTGTAAAGCAAACAAGAAAATATGCAACAAGTGAGTAATCGGTTCTTATGAGGTATGTGAATATATGACCCATCTAATATATTTAACAATAACCAATTACACCATGACACCACATAGCACTTAATATATGTCTAAATTTGTAATATATAAATAAACATAAAATTGATTTATTTCAAATGAAGATGATCCTTTTTCATGAAGACCTCCTAGACAATTTTTGGCAACACTTTGAGATATATGAGCACAATACATTGAAGTTGTAACTCTTTAGAACTTTATGAGAAGTTTTCTATGGCTTGCACTAAATGAGAGTGTTAATGTTTAGACCCCTAGAAAACTCAGATTGTTTAACTTAATATATTAATCAAGTTGTTACTTAGGTTTATTAATCAAATCTAGGTTAAACACACATCAATCATATCATAAACAAGAAAAAGTAAAGAACACAACGATATGATGACTTACAAAAACCAATGAAACAATCTAGTTTCAAGGTAAAAAAGACATATGAAGGATTTAACCTAAACAATCCACAAGGCAACAATTCACTAATAGAATGAAAGTTTTTACAATAGACTTAACCCTAAATCTACTACTATCTCTTGTAGTACTTACTTACGTGACCACATGTAGTTCTGAATTCATGGACTCTTCTTTTATGAATTTGTTGCACACAAACACTCCTGCTTATGACTTTGAGATCTCCACTCAGAGGTTTAGGTCATCAACTATGGTTGATCTTGTTGCAGCAACTAAATTCCATTAGTACATGCAATAACAATCTAAATTCTGGTATATACTTGTTGAGTTAGAAGGTTATAGAACCTCATAAATCTCACAGGAGTAACTCACAAAACTTGAAAAACGTGTATTAGGGTTTTGCTTTTATAGCTAGTAGTGTTGGATCCAAACCCTAAACGTTTCGCAGGCTTTTGGGTTTTATTTAAAATCTGTAGAAATCGTGTCTTGATTGGTCGAACACACTTAATCGGTCGAGCTTAGCAGTTTCTAAATTCTTCTTTCTGCAGCTTTTATGTTCTTGAATCTTGACTTGCATCAACTTGAGCAATATCTAAAACTCTTCAAAGACACTAAGATCTTATACTAGACTAGTTTTTGTACTCGGTTTGCCAACATACAATAAATTTAGTACCTAAACATTTAATCCTAAATATTTAGAACCTAACAAAGAGTATATTTTTGCCAACTTTAAGTATGATTCAGCCATTATAGAATTTTTTATAATCTTATCACTAGTTGATTTTTCACATATTATTGATGAAATCAAATTAAATTTAAACTCTTTCTTTTAGTGGTTTGTAAATCATACTTTTAGGGAGGCTAATTTACTACCCATAATGTAGCCAAATTGACTATTTTGTTTGGTCTTGAGGGATTGATCCCTAACTTTTTCTAACCAAAAATTTGCTGTAGGTTATAAGATAAAGAAGGGCCTGATTCATTCTTCTATATTTTGTTGTTAGTTTTCTTCTTTCAACCTAGAAACAAAAAATCAAAAAAACAAACACACAAACAAATATGAGAATACTAATTATTGATTCCTATATTTGCTAAGGACCTATAAGCCTACACAAAGTAAGGCCCAATGTCTTTTAGGCTATTATTAATGTATGGCCCAAGCCAATGTATTTTTTTATGGGAAAATTAGAGTGTAATATGAAGGGCAAAGAATTGGCATATTTCGGGTTTATCATGGAACCGATACATAGAATTTGCTAGAGGGGGGTTGGGAACACTTGCAAAAGTAGGGAGCCTATGAGCAAGCCAATGTGCTGGCCACTAACACGAGTCCAAATCTTCTGTCCCACTTTTCCTGCTCCACTCTATACTCCACCAATAAAAACATGCCACGTGTTCTTCTAATTAATTAAATACTATCATTATTGACTTATTAATACTACCATTATTAATTAATAATAGTATTTAATTAATTAGGTGAATACATGGCATGTTTTTATTAGTGGAGTATAGAGTGGAGCAGGAAAAGTGGGACAGAAGATTTGGACTCCACTAACACACAAGAAGGCACATAACCAATCTCTTAAAGACAAATCCTCTATTCCAATTTATGTTTCACAAATCACAGTTTGTAATATATTTAAATTTTTTTTTCTAACTTTAAAATTTGGTTATTTTATAAGAAAAGTCAAATGAATACATGACAAATTGTGATTGATGAAACATAAAGTAAAACACAAAATGTGAAACAAAGAATTTATATTCCCAATGAGCTCTATTTGCATGAAATCTCGATCTAACCCTTTTTAACCAGCCATGAAAAGAATGTTGGCTTCATTAAATGATGTTTGGAAAGTTCCAACAAATTTATTAACAAAATCGCTAGGGGCTATTTAGCCCAAGAGGGCATGGCCAAACAAGTTTAGTCAACAATTTACCAAAATCATGATAAAAGTAGCTCACCCTATACAAACAAAGCTAAACGTGGCATCTTTCTAGAAATCCATAAGCCCAAAGCTTCGATCCTTATTCAAGAACAGGTATTAGGGACGACGCTCTAGCCGTGCTATAAAATGTTGCTATCAACTTATCAAAAAATTAAAAAAAAAAAAAGTTGCTATCAAGTCATATGCATATGACTTATCAAGTCATATGCATTAATAAGCCATTACACACATACCTCACAAACCGTACTTATTCATTCAACTTAATCATAAGCTTTTCAACTATAAGAAGCAGCATATCTATAAAGGGTCCTTGTGTATGCGGCAGCTCACTAGCTAGGGTGCTTTCTCTCTCTATCTACTTTATCATCTCCTATAATATTTTTCCTCAAAAAAAAACTCCTATAATATTTTTTTTTCATCATTCTATGTTTCTTCGTCTTATTGTATTACGACTGAAATAAAGCTTCAAAATACTCTTGCTTTTTTTTCCCCTTAGTGAGCTAGTGCCGTCGGTTGGATATTTCTTTGCCATGTAATATGCACCGCTAACTCCCATTTAATACTAGAGTGAATTGTGTGTGCTTGATTCCCTCTCATTTCTAGATTAAATGGCCCAAATTGTTATCATCCTAATGTTCCACATGAATTAAGTGTAAGTTTAACCATGTATTTATAAGCTTTTAAGCACCCTTCTCTAGCAAGTTGGTTTTCAATGATGAGTTTTACCCATAGGTTTGTAACACAATTTATCTGTCATTCCAAAATTTGACCCCAAAATTCTTTTTTATGATATATACATGGTGCAATTTGACATATCTTATCTAAGACAAGCCAACTCCTAAATGGGGACTATCATTTGGCATGAATTATTTTTGCCAACTTATTTTACTATTCAGTTTATTTTTGTTATTATTTATGGGTCTTACCGTACTTGTTGGTACTATTCATGGGTCCCACTGTATTATTTCATTTTACCTTTATCTATAGTACTTTCAATAAAAAGTTTTTAATTTCAACAAAATAAGTGGATCCCACCTTATTTGCAAAACTTTGCCACTTCCCTCTTAGTAAAAAATTTTTAGTTTCAATTTCAATTTCAGCAAAACTTTTACCTTTACTCTTTACAACATTTGCAAAACATAGTAAATGAACAACGCATGAAAACTCGCAATTTCATGGATTGAAAGCCATGGTCTTAGAAACATGATTTTTCCCACCCTAGTCTGCATCTGCAAGCAAGAGAAACATCATATATTACACACGGTCAAAGCTAGGTGCTGACCATCTTGGACTTGCAAATGTTTCAGAGTCAAAGGTTCTTCTGGTCCTCCTAGCGAGCAGTCTAGCACCAACGCCCAAGCTTTGCCACCTTAGAAAACGTAATATTATTATAAAAATGTAGATACTTCACAGTATATCATGATATGAGTGGGTGGCAGGTGGCAGGTGGCAGGTGGCAAGTTAGGATAGATATGACTATATGAGGAGCGTCTTCTTTGTTCTTCTTATTCATGCTACCACAGACTGGACTGGTCCAGCCTTTCGCACGTGAAGACGCTCCTCCTCTGCTATTATATTCACGTGTGTTATCATACTTTCATCAATACTTTTTCATGGCTTTAAACCCCCGCCAAACCTCACGTATGAATGGCGGGTCCTTATCAGATTAAGATAATTTTGGGTTTTCCATTGGCTTTTATGTGAAATGAACAAACTCTATTAGCTAGACTATTGTACAGTTTTTTACTTTTTTAGTGTCTCCCTAAAAGACAATATAAATTAGTTTCTGGGGTACCAAAAAGCTAGTACAATCCAAGTCAATTATTTGGCATTTCTTGAATAAATTAAGAGCTATGGTAACCATTTTTGAGAGCTCGTATGTTGGTTCATGACCTTAAGTAGTTGACAGTTCTGTGATTATTAGAATTCTACTTAGCCTAAATATCCCTCATGTATTGTCACTGTACGACAGCAAGGGCACAACTCGGGTGAGATGAATTTAAATAATGAATTGAGCAGATTTTTCAAACATGAATTTGAGCTTGGGTCAATAAATTCTCACCCTAACAAGCAAATTGTAAAAGCATAGGTTTGGGGGCCTCAACTTGCGAGATCTATTTCGATTAATTAGAGCTGTGCTACCTAGCTAGTACCTACCCATATTGAAAGGGAATCAATTCGATCTATTTTTAAGGCAACTTTTTTTTTTTTTTTGAATTATTACAATATGTTGTTAATTTCATAACATGAACTCTTTACCTCCCTAAACTCTCAAGATAATTCAACGACAAAACTCTTGGCATTTGTTAATTAGAAACTAGAGCAAATTGAAAAAAAAAATTAAAAAAAAAAAATTTTGGAAGATGAAGGAAAACTTAAGGGGGGGAAAAACGATCTATCATTATTAATTTGCAATAGTATCATGGTTCACCATATAATTTGGTTGGATGAGTAATATTCCTGTCTGACTATTAGTTACATAAATTGGCAGTTCCAATTAAATTCACAGCCCATCTTTTTGGATCTTGCGTCCTTTGCAGCAAATAATTTATATTTTTTTAGCCTGTTATCCCTTTAAAGAAGTATGCAAGGGCCAGAACCTCATGCTTTAAAAAAAAAAAAACAAAAGCTTAATTCTTTTGCTCATCCTTAATTGCTCCTACGTAATTAATTCACTAATAAAATAAGACTAATAAGTAATCGAACTGTCTAACTAGTCAGAAACATTAGAGAGTGGAGTCTCAATTGCAAATAAAGATATATTTATTCTCAAAATTCAAGGTGCCCAGAGCACAAGAGAGCATCACAGGTACGCAGTGATTATATATAAGTACAATTATCCAAAAAGAACAAAAAGTAAGTAAAAAGTAGATTAAGAGCATTCTATGTATGTTTGGACCAGATTCTCAAAAAAAAAAAAATATGTATGTTTGGACCATTCTTCGAAAGGATGAAAATATTTTACAACTTATATAATTTTGTACAAATGTATCCTGAGTACTTCGGAAAGACACAGAGGCTTTTTTTTCTTTTTTTTCCTCTATTGTTTTTGATAATTCGATAGTGAGTACTTCGGAAAGACATAGAGGCTTTTTTTTTTTTTTTTTCCTCTTTTGTTTTTGATAATTCGATAATTACAAGGGAGAAAGGGGATTTAAATCTTATATGTCTCAATCTAAATACTAGTAGGTAAAACCCAGTTAAGTTATAAGGCACTTAGTAGGCATTAGGCTTATAATTTAATGGCATTACTCAATTTTTCTTTGGAATAAAACTTGCAATAACCCTAATGATTTTTTTTTCTTGACAATTTGATATTCAAAGGTGAGTTGGGGATATTTGAATCTCAATTGTCTCCATTGAAAATATTAAGAAGTGTCAATTGAACTAATAATTAGTTATTGTATGTATTATATATATAAAAATTGTAGTCTTGCTTACGTTGTAATTATTATAAATTGCATTACAATACATTCTTTAAAAAAAAAAAAAAAAAAAATTTGCATTACAATGGATTTGATAATAAGTAGAGGATCCTTACCTTCATTTTTTTTTTCCTTTTTATAATTCAATAGTTATAATAAGATAAAGGTTTGAATTGTGATTGTTTCCGTTGAAAATACTAAGGGTCCGTTTGGATACAGCTGAAAACTGAAAACTGAAACTGAAAACTGAAAAACACTGTAGCTAAATAATTTTTAAATATGTGAATAGTATCGTGGGACCCATTTTTAATGAAAAAGTTGCTGAAAAGTGAAATTTGTGGGTCCGTGAACAGTACACAATGTGCTGTGATTGGTCCAAAAAAATTTGAAAAGTCAAAGTTTGCGGCTACTGTTTATTGAACAGTGCATGAACAGTAGCCGCAACACCCAAAACGCTCCAAAACGCGTGAAAAAAAAAAAAAAAAAAAAAAAAAACAGACAAAACGCAAACGCAGTTTTTTTCAGCCGAATCCAAACGCTCTCTAAGAACTACCAATTAAGTTATAAGGCTCTTGGCTTAATTGTTAAATTTATAGAGTTGGTAAAAAACATAGCAAGCTATGTTTTAAGAGACCTTTTAAGAACACAACAAAATTTTCACACCATTCGAAAATTTTACTGAATTTGTGTTGTGTTCTTACTTCTTAGAAGGTCTCATATTTTAACCACTTTCTAATTTATTCACACACAAAAAAAAAAAAAAATGTTAATAATTCCTAAATTGTTGTAATAGTTATGGAGGAATATCAAATCTATGCAATACTAGTAGGAGTACATTATATACATGGGGGAAGAAGATTTTGGGAAACGGCAAATAACTATAAGTGAAAATAAACCAAAACGAAAATGAAAGGAACAAAAATTATATTACTTTTCATTGTTTGGTTACAAAGATAAAGTAGAAAGAAAATGAAGGAAGGAAAAATCAATTTTTTCTTATTCTTTATTTCTTTCTCTCCAAATTTACTCTCTTTGATAGAAAAATTGCTGGATAGTGGATACCATTGGTTTTAAATATAAAAGCACGCTCAGAATAAGCAAAGAATTGTTAAGACAAGAACTATTGTTGTTGAGACGACTTTGGGTAGTTAAGACTAGAAGAACTGTTGATTTTTCTTTTTGGCTAATCTTGTTGATTTGTTATTTACTTTTGGTAACGCCCTGCAACTAAAACGATAACGATGACCAAGCTTGACACAAAAAATCCACGTACCCCCAATATATAGTTTTTAGATAAAAAATTCCAAGACTACAAATTTTTAAGAAAAAATAATTGCTCCATGTGTAAGTGCTGATTAACCACTTACAGTCTACTAGGTTGGAAATATGATAAAAAAAATTGTGAAATAATTTGTAATCCTAGAATTATTTTTTTTAAATCTTATTCATTCATTTTGAAGCGAGTGATTGAATTTTATCACGCCAATCAATATTTTAAATAAATATAAAAAAGAGATTGTTAAAGTTTGTTTAAATATTGATGATTCAAGCCATATATTTGAAAATAGATAAATAATATTTAACAAACTTTATAGTGGAGCTACTCAAGAACTCCCCAAAAATCTTAATTATCTTAATTCTTGATGGTGTTCACCAAATCCTTTTTTTTATTTTTTATTTAAACCAAATCCAATTTTTGAGCTGACTATAAATGTGAAGTCAACAACATTGAAAGGAGACAGAGATTATAATTCACTCTTTTCTCCGGATTAGATAAAGGAATCACTATTTGAAGCTAATCCATCTTTTTTTTTCTTTTTTTTTGATAGGCCATCTATCTTTAATTGAAGTAAAAATATCTCGAAAAAAAAAAAAAAAAAAAACACGTTTACTTTTTAAACGTTTTAAGACTTAAGACCTTTTTTTTTTTTTTTTTTTGACTCGTTTAAGACTTAAGACTTTAAGTTCTTTACATTTGTACTAATTTTTTCCTTTTTTGATAACTACATTTGTAATAATTTATTATTAAGAAAATGCTATGTTTATAATATTTTCACAATACTTTCATAATAATCATAATAAATTCCATGTGGTAGGTTGTTATGAATTGTTACTGGTGGACAAAAAAGTAATTCCAGTTATAAATTCAAATTATAATCAATAACAACTTACTACTTATGATTTCTTGTGAAAATGTTGTAAAAATGTTATGGACATGGGACGTAGCACTTCTCATTTATTATTTTTCATAAAATTAGTGTATAAGTAATAAAATTTGAAAATAATTATATAATAATACTCCATAATTTGATATTATTTTCAAGTTAAATTCTAAAGTTTGAAACACACAAGTGATTTGAAATTGTGTCATAATTATTTTTTTGGAGGAATTTGTGTCATAATTTAATCATTGCGCATGTATCTTGCCCCTTCACCCTTCACCTCCCATGGCGCACGTATCTAGCCTAATATCTGAATCAATACCTATTAGCCCATTAATCACCACAATTAAAAAGAATAAAAGAGCCTCTCTTATTTTCAATGTAGGATTAAACATTTTACTAATTCCTTAACTATCATATCTTTACATTTATATTGTCATATTTATTCATTTTAATTAAATAACATTAAAATGCTCCAACAAATAACACACCTAATTTAATTAGAATTTGGTTAGAGAAGACCAAACATAATTTAATAAAAAAAAATTTAGTGTTAGGTTGGTTAATAATAAATAATAACAAAAACAATGTGTTTTTACTAGTTTAAATTAACCTAGTTTTGAACTATTTGTAATCCTAAAACCCAAATTATATATATTCAAAGGATAGCATTGATGCCACTGGGCCTTGTACCCTAGTGGCACCCGGTTCCGTTTGTAACCTTTAACTCCGGGGTTCTATCCCCCACATTTACCCAGCAAAAAAAAAAAGGATAGCATAGATAGGTGTGCCTGTATGTGGGTTTGGGGGGGGGGGGGTTATAAATCTTGGCCTTGTAAAATTAAATTCTAGCTCGATCACTAAATCATATCATATCATCATATTATATACTATATAATAAAAGTTGGGCTTTGAAGTCGTGCTTTCATCAAGTGGCTTCACCAAATTGCATATATATATATATATATATATTTTTTTTTTTTTTATAGATTTTAAAAAATATATAATTTTTTTTTTGTTCTTATCTTATTCTCCTATAATTTCTAAGTTGATAAAAATCTTAATTTGATTATAATCCAAATTCTTCATCTAATCCTTTTCTTATTATAATTTATAATTTTTTTTTTTTTGAGAATACTAATATTTTTAACACACACACACATGGAGAGAGGGGAAAAGGATTATAATTTATAAGTTAATAAAATAAAGGTGTAAATGCACTTTTGGTCCCTATATTTTGGGCCGATTATCGATTTGGTCCCTAAATTGATTTTGCTCCTAGGTTAGTCCCCAATTTTAAAAAATTGTTTTTATTTTGGTCTCTGTCGTCAACCTAGTAACTGAAAAATCTGAGGTGGTAGACGAAATGTATTATGTGCACAGTAAATGCTGACATGACTATTTAATTAGAATAATTATCATCAAGATATTTATCTCTATTTAATTAGGCTAAATATCATCTTAAATGACATATGTCAACATAGGGATGGCAATTTTGCCCCGCCCCGCTTGACCCGCCCCTCCCCGCTTCGCCCCGTGCGGGTTTTCCCCGCCCCGCAAAGGTGGTGGGGCGGGGATGGAGCGAGATTTTAGACCCACACCACGGGGCGGGGCGGGGCGGGGATGAGTTTACACTTTTTAGACCCACCCCGCCCCATCCCCGCCCCGTCCCGCATTAATAAGGGTTAAAAGGTAATTTTTTATACCCTAAAACCCTACTATTTAAACAAAAATATCATCATCTTATTTTATTTAAGTGGAGATTCTTTTTGAAGAGCTAGGCAATTTTTATTTTGTTATGTATTAGGAGTTTGGATTATTTTATTGTGTCATACTATGAGATTTTTGTTGTGATATTATCTTGTTAAACATTTAGATAATATTATTTAGTATTTGCTAAAAATTAGTTTGATTTGATAGGATAAATTTATTTATAATTTCAAGTATATTTTTATTATTGAAACATGTCATTTTATTTGAAAAAATGGTAATAGTTGTAGGGAAAATTAACAAGAAATAAAGTTTTACGGTGTAGGGCGGGGCTTCGCGGGTCTTCGTGGGGCCTTAAGGGGCGGGGATGGGGCAAGAAAAATCCATACGGGGCGGGGGCGAAGATCCCATCCTTCGGCCCCGCCCCACTCCATTGCCATCCCTATGTCAACACTTGATTTATCTAATTTAATGACATATTAATTTAGAATTTGTCACTAAATTTTGATATGGCATTTTATGATTAGCTTAAAATTTTGCCTCCTACACATGCTTATCTATATTAACCACTATATCATACAATTTTCAATTTGTGAACACATATATAGTGTGATTTCTATTTCGTCTATAAAATAACTAAAGATTACAATTTTTTACAAGGGAATTTATTCAAAAAAAAATTTATATCTCAAAAGTTGGGGGATCTGAATCATGAATGTTTTTGTTGGAAATTGAGGTGCCAACCAATTAAGCTATAAGATTCTTGATAAACTTATTGAAATATTGGAGAAAATTAATAGTAAGTTGCACCGCACATCGTGCAGAAATTTAGCTAGTTAAAAAAAATGAAAAAAAAAAAATGTAGACGATGATGAAGTACTACGACCAAATGAATCCCTTTAACCAAATTAGACAAAACTCACCATCCAACAGCTGTACCAAAAAAAATATATAAATAAATAAAAATTAGGGAAACCCAAAAAGTGAAGGTATCTATAATCTCTCTTATATGTTTTTTTTTTAGTTGTTGTCATCTTTGTTGTTTGTTTTACATTTGTCTAATTTCAGACTTCAATTATCAAATTACATCATTTGAAATTTACACATTTGTCTAATGACATAACTGCAATATCTAATGAACTCTTAATTTGAATGTCCACTTTTAATTATTTCTAAAATTTATGGATAAATATGAAGTATGGAATGAGATATACATAAGAGAGGTGCTTTCAATTTGATTATTTTATCTTTTACATTTTTATTTCATTCCAATTTATCTTTTAACTATTTGTCAAAATACTTTTTTTTTTTTTTTTAAATCTGTATTGATTGAAGATAGATTAAGAATAAAAAATATTTTAATAAAAAGATAAAAAGATAAGGTGTAAAATACTAAAATAGTAACAACCCTCAAATATTTCTAACTCCAGTCTCCATGTCCACCTTTTATGCATATTTCTAACTGTTAAATTCTGCTCATGCTTTTATGCATATTTTTCACTGTCAAATTCTACTACATGAGTTTAACAGCACAAGTATATCCCAAGACAAGGTCTACTCGTATTATATAACTTGGACAATTGACAAATACCCTTTTGTAACAATAATCATTGACGGTAGTGCTAGGAGATTTTCCTGATCAGTAAACATTTTGAGAGATGTATTAGGTAAGTGGATGCTAGGATTTTTTCTTCATCTTGAAATCATATCGAGCTTACAAACTTCATTCTCGATTGTATATCCCCATTGCAGTGACAATGGAAGGTGCAAATTAGACATATGTGGAGTACTCAACAAGAACAAGAAGTCTCCTATATGATTCTTGCCCTACTTTTTATTTCGATGGTTTATTTTACGACTTTATAGGTTTTCTTCTTATGGATAATAACTAGTGCACACACTTTGGAAATTGTGATTTCAAGTCATGATTTCAATGCAAAATCTTTCACATTTTTTAATTGAAAAAATATTAAAATTTTTTTAATTTAAAAAAAAGCCTCCGAGGCTAATCTCTTACTACCAAAAAAGTGAAAAACAGAATATGGAAGCAATTGAAGATTTGAAATAGATTGTTAGGTATGTACTATAGGTGTATAACCCGTATAGTAAATACCTAACCGCTAATTAACGCCCTCATTTTGGCGGCACCAAAGACGCTAGTCCCCCTCACCTCTTACACTTTAGTTTCGCACGCTCCCACTTACTATAGAGTCAGTTTATCACTTCTAAAAACAAATACCCACTTCCTGATTTCTCTGTTTCTGTTTCTGTTTCATTCTCTTAGAATTCGGATGAAACATAGCAACAATGGGGATCTCCGACACTCCGTTTTCTCCACGTAATCTCTTGTGCCAAGAAAACCCAGATGCTTGCTTTAAAGAACAACAGCAAGAAGAAAAAGAGGACGACCCATGTTTGTTTCCAGAGAGTGAAGATGAGTACTATATTCAATGCTTGCTTCAGAGAGAAACTACTGCTTTTGGATCCAAAAGTTGCTGTGCTGGTTTCTCCACCACAACCTCATCCTCGTTGAAGCGTGTTCGTTTGGATTGCATTGAGTGGATTTTCAATGTTTGTTTCTGTAAAGCTCTTTTCTTTTTTCTTTTCACCTTTTGTGTTCTTAGCTTAAAAAGATAATAAATACTGAAACCAACTCTTCAAATTTGTGTTTCAGACTCGGGCATCGTTGGATTTCCGATTCCTTACTGCTTATTTGTCCGTGACTTACTTCGATCGGTTTTTTTCAAAGAAACCCCTTGGTGTAAGCAAATTTCTTTAACTTTTTGGCTAATGAGTTTTTCATGTTTGCTAAATTAGCGTAATGCTAAAATGCTTTTTGTTGTTTATGTAGGATTGGATGATTTGGGCTATTCGATTATTATCCCTGGCATGTTTATCTTTGGCAGCAAAGATGGAGCAATCTACAGTGACGCCACTATCGGCATATAAGTTACAAGAATATGATTTTAACAACCAGCAGATTCAGAGAGCAGAGCTATTGGTTTTGAGTACTTTGGAATGGAAAATGGGTTCAATAACGCCTTTTTCTTATATGAATTACTTCATCAATAAGTTCTGTGGGGAATCTAAACCGGAAGGATTGTGCTCTAGAGTTGCGGAACTTTTTATGGCTGTCACAAAAGGTATGGCAAGATTAATCTTTCATTGAATGCATTTAATCTTGGCATTAAAAATTGGGTGCAAATTGTTTTGTGAGTTTACTATGTGTGTTTGTATTTACCAAGTTGAATTTTTTGATGCAGAGATTAATTTAATGGATCATCGACCATCTATTATAGCGGCAGCTGCAGTGTTAGTAGCAATCGATGCTCAACTAACAAAAGAAGCAGTGGAACTCAGGATAAGTCCGATCGCATTGTGGGGGTCTCAAGAAAATGTGAGATTTCATTATTAGTATTGAAAGATTAATCTTTCATTGAATGCATTTAAACTTGTGCATTGAAAATGGATATCTTAGAATTTGAAAATTAAAGAACATTACAAAGTTTTAGACTTTTAGTTATGTTTTTTTAAGCTGATTTATATTATATATTGCTCTGCAACAGGAACATATTTTTTCCTGTTATAATATGATGCAGGACATAGAGAAGCGAATAGTTAAGACACCCGCATCAGTAGTTCCCCCGCATTCTGCTGCTGGCACTAGAAGAAGACTTAATTTCAATGAGCAACATTGCCCGGTAAAGAGAATCCACCGGTCATAGATAGCGAAATTGATCTTCCTAGCAAAAATTGATTTGTGTTTTTTTGATTGCTTTATAGGTATGTTTAGACTGAGAGTTGATCCTTGATATTAGATTGTATACAAGTGTCATGAGTGTTTCTACCAACTCATGGCATGATTTGGAATCGATGATTGGGATTCCATTTTCCAACAAAAAAAAAAAATTACCCAACAAAAGTTTTTGCCAGTGACAAAAGAAGATAGAGAAAAAGAGAAGTAAATACATAAAAAGAAATAACTTTAGCCTATACAGTAAGAAGTGAGTAGCTGACTGTGAAGTGTGAATGTCCAGAGGCCATTAAGGATGAAGTGAAGACCAAGAGAGTGCCAGAAGGCCATTGAAGACTGTTTGCCTATAGTGATTCTCAGTAGTGTTTGCTTTCTTGAATGTTATACCACTTTCTTGCCAACTTTTTTTTTCAATTGGTTGTATTTTTTTTTCCACTCTTTTCTCCCTTTTTTGTTATGACAGGAAATATTTTTTGTATACATCACTTGCCACCCTACCTTTTGATGGGGGGCTCGGGATGCTCCTATGTCTTTCAAAAGGCTGAAAGCCATAAGGAATGAGGAATTGTTTTTGGTTGATTTGATACATCTGTGTTGCATTTGGGCCATTATAAAGTATATAAAGTTGAATGTGATTATATTTGCTTGGAATGTTGGGGGTTCCTTTTGATGAGTGGGAAAGCTTCCCTTTTCCTTTTAGTTTGCACTGTTTTGGGGGTCGTGAAACTCCAATTATAGGTATTGGAAATCAAGTAGGATATAGTGGTGATAATACTATAATTCAAGTGCATTTACAACAATATTAGAATGGTTGGCCAGATATATACTATATAGTTAATCAAACCAAATCATTTTGGCTTTAGCTCAGGTTGTGAAGCATGTGGTGGGGGTGGGGTAGATACGAGGTCCAGAACTTCTAAAGCTTAAAAATAAGTGACTGAATTGGAGGTAGCTTTCCTGAGGAATGCTTGCAATCAACCTTGAAATAACAGTGTCTGATTGAAAATGGATTGTATAGCATATCTCTTTATTGTATAGAATGTTATTGTATCACAAAATATTAATTGTATAGCAAGTAGGTGCATTAAAAAGTGACCTACTTATTGCAATCATAAAAATTGAACAATCTCAAAAAAAAAATAAAGATTGATCATTCCCAAAGTTGAGTTCTTACAGTTTTATATTCTCCTATAAAGTCTGTGAACTTCAGAAAAATATCCCAGATAGCCTAATTGAAAAACATCCATATTGTCATTAGAGGCCACTTTTCTTGAAAATGCTTACTAATGCTCCCTAGGCCATTGTTTTCAACAACAAATATGAATGCTGCTATTTGCTCCCTAGTCCCTTCATTGATGGACGTACTAGGACCCACCCTATCATCATGAAGTTAGAGACCCTTAGGGTACGGTGGGGGAGGGAACATGAGGCATAAGATTCATAGCAAAATGGTGTCAGAGGCTCCACTCCTCCACATGCCTTCTTGGGGATCATAGGGCATCCAGTCTGGCATCGTACAACATTGTATTTTAGCTTGCAGCAATTACCCTATGCATACCTCACTCTTTATTGTTTCATCTGTTTCAAAGGCCTAAGCCAAATCAACCTGATTGACAAATGAAAAATTTGCAGCTGTTATAAACTAGAGTCCATTCATTTGTAGTCTCTTTACTTAATGGTATAGTTTATCAAGCAATTAGGATTTTTTCTTTTTAAAATTTTTACTAATAAGAATATATTAAAAAGGAACAAGAGAGGACCATAACTCATCTCCAACTTCTGAAACAAGAACTCAAGAAGGAAGAGAGGAGATGAAGATGGGCCCATCTCAATTACAAGAGGCCGTCCAACAGGCTAATTTGTGAGGCAAAAAATTAACATTCCTAGAGACAAAAATAAAATCGCAACTAGAGAGAGAATCAAAGGCTCTATTCAATTAAGAATCACACCTTATGAAGCGGAGGTCGATGATATTTGATTCAAATCCCTTCCCTTCTTTCCCATAGGATTAAAAACTCACTCCTCCAAAATAAATGGGGATTATTTATCAACTTTAGAATTCAGAGTTTAAGCTAAGAATAATTGTAATAAGAGAATCGAAGGCTGCATAATATATATATATATATATTTTTTTTTTGTCTCGTGGTCATGTATTGCCCTGTTAGTGAAAACTGAAATAGGCTTTCAGGCATATTTTGGAACTTCTATTCATTGAGTTTGCATTTATTGGATGTTATGATTATTCATGAAATAAGATCACAACAATGCTAATCAAGCTGTCATTCGAACAATTATGGTTCCAAAGATTCTTACTACTACTTATTATGATTATACAAACTAGTGAGTGATATATAGCATGCGTGCTTCTATACAATCAGAAGCAACATAAGAATATATTTGATTGGAAAAAAAGATTGCAAAAGTCACTTTAGGTTTGCAATATAACACACAAGGTAAGAAAACCTGTTAACATTATGAAAAGTTTTGACCCTGATGCAACCATTCAATTAAGAATTGGATGCTCCTAATCGAGACGATTACACGAAATAGACTTAGACTTAAAACAAAGTGTCGATAATGGGGATGATTTAACCCTCTGAAATGCCTAAACAAAAAGTGCTAAAGCTGTTGTAGGACCACATTTAACATCTACATCATACAAAAATTGTGGTTTTCTGTCATTTGAGGAATTCTTTTGTCCTGATTAAGACTTAAGAGAAGGATGGATGAACTTGGACAACTGGAGAGCATGGAGGCGACCAAAAATATTACTGTATGTGACTTCAGAATACATATATAACACAATTAATATTTTTACCCTGTTGAAGGAAAAGTGCATGCACTGGTGTTTTACACGTTCTAATCGAAGCACACACAAACTCTTTTACTTTAACTAAACCTTACTGTTTTGGCTCTTTTTCATTTCTATAGCCAGAAAAGTATTTTGTAGCTGCTCATGCTGTAGCCAACTAAGGCAAGTATCCAGCAACTCGTACGGGGCCAAGTGACCTTTTTCAATGGACCAAAAAAGGATGAAAGGAAAAAGCAAAGCCTGGAATGCACACCTTCTTTCTGTTCCTTTTTTTTTTTTTTTTTTTTTTTTTGTGGTTTTATGGGGGAAGTGTGACTCATGGTGCAAAATTTCAGGCCGTGTTTGAACATGTTGGTTGAGGCTCAGGTCAAATTAGTTTGTGACCCAACTCATAAACCCATACAAAATGCATAACATTTAAGGCCACGGCCCACACCCTTCTCCTTTATTTGGATCAACAGACAAATCATAGTCGTAGAAATAAATGAGTTTCCAGTTCCACACCCAGATTTAGGGGTGTGCAGCAAAACTGACCCCATCCAATTCAACTCGTTAAGTTGAGTCAAATTTTAGGGGTTGGTTGGATTGTCAATTTTTTTTTTTTTACCAGGTTGGGTGCAAGTTAGCAGATTTACAAATCAATTTAAATCAACCGGCCCACTTATATTTAATATATATCTAAAAAATATATTATATTATTTTATATAATTTACTTTTTTGTTTATCAACTAAGTTTGGATAGAATTGCGGGTTCCTGTTAGCTCAATTAATATTTCTGATGATTGTATAAGAGATTAGGAATTCACAAAAACTGATTGATAAAGAGTTATCATCAAGAGCAAACACTATAGATTTAAAATTTCTCAAGAAAAAAAAAAAGTTGAGATAGAGCTATATGATATCCTACTAATTTTGAAGTACTTATAAAATAGTTTGTGTTGGTTTATTACTATGCACATGTTTATTAGGTTATAAATTTGTTTTTATTTGTATTGGTATTATTCTAATACTCAAATAAAAAAAATTGACCAACCTGATTCAAGTGAGTTGGACCCAACGGTCGGTGGGTTGGAATTTTTTCAACCCGACCCAAGCACGTCCTACGGGCCAGATCATTTCTATCCAGGCATTTCATTTGTCAGTCACTAAAAAACCCGTCACAGCCCGTAACTCCATCGTTTCCGCCCAAAATTCAAAACGAACGGTAGCTTCTCTCAGTTCCCTCCCTCCCACTCCCACCCCTCTCAAAAAACAGAAAAAACATTTTGAAAAAAAAAAAACCAATCAGAGTCAGTAAATGGAGAAGCGACTCCGTTCCTCTCTCCAATCCTCAGCCGAAGAGTTCCTCTCCTTAGCCCAAAAACAAAGCCTCAAATCCTCAAAACCCATTCTCAAATCCCTAATTCACAAAATCACTCCCAATTCAGACCTCTCTTCCTCTCTCCCCATCTCTCTCCACCGCTCCATTTCTCACTCCATCGAATCCTTCCAGAAGCTTCTTCAACCTAACCCTAGAAGAAGCCCTAACCCTAGCCCCTCCAAGTCCCCTCCTACAAAGCGACCCCGAAGATCTTCGCGCCATTCCAAGACGCCGGTGGAGCCCGAACCCGACCGCCATGAATTCGATGTTGGCAAAGAAAAGAAGAAGCTTTTCAAGGACCTTGAAGTTCTCGCTCATATCGCGGTTCTATGCGTCGCACACCCGAAAAAGGCGTTCTCGCCGTCCGATCTGCTCCCCGGAGTTCGCGCATTGCACGATAATTTGATTCTCTTTGATTTGGAGTCGGTTCTGTTATCGGAGATAGCGAACTTGTGCGAGGAGTGGTGGAAGGAGGATTTGCCAGGGCGAGAGACTTTGATTTCTCAGTCTCTACCTTTCTTGCTCTCCAAGTCACTGACGTTGAAGAGGAAAGTGGATCTTCACAGAGTGTATTCGCTTCGCGAGGCGTTTGCTTTGTTCGATTATGAGGACGAGAGCATCGAGGACTTGAAGCTCTTGCTGATTCGGTGCGTGATTGCGCCGTTGTATTTGAAAACCGACGATGGGAGGCGGTTCTTGGCGTTTGTGTTTGGGCTGAGCAATCAGCTTGTGAAGGAAATGTTGGCTATGATTCGGTCTCAGATTCCGTTTGGGCGTAAATCGATGCTTGAGGCATTCGGGGATATACTGTTTCGGGCTTGGAAAGCCGCAGAAGGGGATTCCAAGGGTGAGCTTGAGGATGGTTTTTTGCAGGGTTTGATTGATGGTGCGATACACGCGAGTTCACCAGCATTGGCCGCATCTATTAGGAGGGTTTTGGGAGGGTTTATAAGCCAGCGGACCACCGAGGGGGTCGAGAAACTTCTTTTTAGGCTTACTGAGCCAGTGATTTTTCGGTCTCTACAGGTAGCTGTTTTCCTTCTTTAGTAAATTTCTGATTGTTGAAGATAGTGTTCATGAATTATATGATCCTGTGACAATATAGTGGGGATGATAGTTAATAGTTTAATATATTTGTATGCCATAATGATTGAATATAGTGATGTAATTTAGACTTCTTGGCAAATGAAGTCTTTAATTTGATGTAGTCAATGATGTCATTACTTGTCCGCATAGTCTAGGAGACCAGGCAGCAAACATATTTAAAGCATTTCATGAAAAAGACTGTGTACTACATACACATTCCTCGTACCTAAAGATGGGTCACATATGTAGTATATTGGATGCACTGAATAATTCCACCCATGTGAAGGACGCTTCCATAATTGCCAGAGAATCTGGTTGGGATTAAATTGGTATCCTGTGTTTGTTGGATTAAGTACCTCAGTAGCAGTTTTGTATTAACTAGTGAATTCCTGGGCCTGGTTGGTCTTTGTGGTCAACAAATCAACAATATGTTGGTTTAGCAGGGTCTCTACTCACAAGTTTATTTGATATCTCAAATCTATCTGATTCATGGGTTGTTTTGAATCAACTTGCGTTTGACCATGCTATGTTTCTGTTCGACAGGTTGCAAATTCTAATGTTCGCCAAAATGCATTGCATTTGCTTTTGGACATGTTTCCTCTAGAAGATCCTGATAGCACAAAAGAGGTGAAAGATACATTACTTGATAAACAGTTCTTTTTGTTGGAGAGATTACTTGCGGATGATTGTCTGGATGTAAGAGTAGTGGCAGTGGAAGGTTCCTGCCGCATCCTTCATTTATTTTGGGAAATCATACCTTCAGCATCCATAACAAAGACAATTAGGAAAATTTTTGATGACATGTCACATGATATATGCATTGAGGTTAGGCTCTCCACATTGAATGGTATCATTTATTTGCTTGGAAATCCCCAATCTCATGAAATTCTTAAAGTGCTTCTACCAAGATTGGGGCATCTAATGCTGGATAACGCCGTTTCCACACGAGCAGTTGTGGCAGATCTCCTCCTTCTTATAAGGGATATTCGAAATTTTCAGTTTCATAAGGTATACTGTACTCTTTAAGATCAAACACCATTCTGCAGTGGTTGTTTCTGATGCCTTTATCCATATTGGTTGGTTGATTATGTTCTCTATATTTCTCTGCAGGTGGTAGGGCTGGATGTCTTGTTATCTACTCTTGCGAATGATCAACCTCTTGTTGCTCAGAAAATCACAAAATTGCTTATACCATCATACTTTCCCTCAAAAGTACCTGTTGAAGAGGCATGCAGTCGCTGCATTACACTAATAAAAAGGTCTCCCATGGCTGGAGCAAGGTTTTGTGAATTTGCTCTATCAGAAGGGGCATCCCTTAAGTCTCTCATGGAACTCGTTAGAGTATTCATTAGTTTGATCCTGTCACCTGATAAGCTAGATGCAGATCAGATGGAGGGTTTACTTGTTGCTGCATCATACCTTTGCAACAGCCTAGCAAGTGAGCCATGTTACAAACGTGCTCTAAACAAGTTACTTGATGGTGAAAAAGTGAAGTTCTTGTTTGCTGCTGCCTCAACTGCATGTGCTCAATCTTCTGTAATTAAAATCGTTTCTACCATTTCTCCAGATGATGCAGCTGGGCTTTTTGAAGAATGCATGGGTTTAGTTACTAATTGTAGTGGTATATCAGATAATGTGGAAAGGCAAGCCGAAGTGAGGTCTGCGCACAAGTTGTTCCTGTCTTGTGATGGATTTGATGATATGTTTGAAGCTCTAACAGTGTGTTTGCAGAAAACTGCCTACCGTTGCCATATAAAATTTGGAACTGAAATACCAAAGAACAGTTTTTCCTCCACAAAAAGGAAGAAATCTATGTCTTCTGGAAAAATTTCAGCTAAATGGAAATGTGTCGGTGGAAAGAAGGCATTTGATTTTGAGAAGGATTATTCCATTGCTGTTGGAATAGCGTGGCAAATCAGGGACTTGCTTATATCAGAGGATTCTCGGAAGGCTATATTGGGGTCTCAAACTCTAGAACTGTCATTTATTGCTTTAAAGATCATATCTGAAGTCAGCATCGTGCAGTGCATGCATTGTGAATACATGGACACATCTCCCATTCTGGCATATACAGTTCTTGCTCTGCATATGACTCTTCAAAATGTTAGCATAAATAGTCAAAAAGATTGTGGTACTAGGAACAATAGTACTGATTCCACAAGATCACTTCTGAAGGCAAGTATTTTTAATTTATTTTTAATGCTGGTTTTGAACACTTAGAAATATGTTGTTGCTGATGGGCTCCTAAGTCCTAACCCAATTTTCTGTTTCAGCTGACAGTGTTGGAACAGACAATGGGTCACATGCTAAACTGTACAGAGAAGCTACTTGGAGCAGGTGACTCTGGAAAGTACAGCAAATTACCCTCAGAACTTGGGCAAGCTAACAGTAAAATAGCCAGTAGCCATCGACGAGGAAACAAAGAGCCTCAAACAGATGCCTCTAGTCCAAGTGCTCATGGTAAGTAATTATGGATAGGTCACAAATTGCTGAGATTATATGCACTTATGCACATATGGAAGTTGGTTGTTAGTTCTATCATATGACGTGATGAAAAATACTTTTTTGACACTTCTTTCTGGTGATATAGAATAGATCTTTGGATAACTTCAGATGATGTATGCAAACAGTATTAGTGTTTGGTTCGTAACAGAAATGTAGTGGTATGAACTGACTCCATATAATGTGACTGCCGCACAGCTTTATTAAAAGGTCCTTAAAGCTATGGCTAAAGATGAAATTTGAAACTTTTAGAAAAAAGCTCTACAATTCACTGTTCATGTTTTATAAATTCAGAACTTTAAAGAACTATTCACTGTAATTTGCCAAGCACTCAAAGCTTTATTACTAATACTCAATGTTTAAAGCTTTCACGACATTGCCAGATGAGCACTAATAGTTTTATAATTTCTTGTAGACTCTCCCAATATTGAACAAAAAAGAGTACTAATTAAAGTGAAGATGCTTACTGCAAGTCTCAAGTTCATGGTTGATGCCGATATGATGGGTTTTCTTTCTCACTATTATGGACAGTTGTTAAAGTTCACATCAAGATATGTACAATACATCATTTCCGCTTTAGGGCAACAATCTCATGACCGATTTCAGTTTGAAGAGGAAGATTTGAAAGATATAGTTGTGTGTGTGAAGAGCTCCTTCACCTATGCAGCGAAGTTGCTTAATCTAGTTCACAGAGCTGTCAGTGAAGCTTCACCACTTCCTCCAGAAGCTTTTGATGTTGCCAACAATTTGCTTGATCTAATCACCTCAATTGAATTACACTTGGGCTCTGGTAAAGCAGCAAGTCTTGTTGCCGCAGCAAAGCCTTGGTTGCCCGATTTGATTCTGGCATTAGGATCCGGGAACATACTAAAAGAGACTCAAGGAGATGGGATTCATTTTCATGCATCTGATCGCATTAAGGTCCATTTTCCATCATGGCTTTTGAGTTTAGCAAGGACTGAGCTTAGTGAAATGAGTGAAGTTAGCCCAGAAAAGGATGATGATGGCAGAGTTTCTGAATCTGAGGACTTTTTAGTTTTCAAGAAACTTCTTGGAATGATTGTTACATTGCTAAAAGGAAATCCTAACGTACTGGATGCAGTTGGGGTGATTTTCTTTACTGGCTCAGTAGTTGGGCTTGAAAGGAAAGACTCTGGGTTGGTATTGGGACTCATACACTTTGTTTGTACGAAGTTATTTAGTCGAGATGACAAAGAGTGGGGTGATATGATGTTGGCTTCTCTGCAAGAAATCTATCCTCAAATAGAGAGAGAACTAGAAGAAGAAAATGACGAAGATGGAAGGCAGAAATTACTTGGTGCAAAGGAGTTACTTGAACCTGTTTGGATGTATCATATATATGAAACAGGGAGGGTTACAATGATGGAAGAGTAGACGGACTTCTAATTTTATGAGGGGAATATGTGCTCTGATCTTCTTCTTTTTTTTCTTTTTCTTTTTTTTTTAATAATTATTTTTATTCAAAGAGAATTAGAATATGATGCATGATTTTGTTAACTGATTGGCTCAAGAAAGGACCAAATCTCAGAGAGTTCTAATCAATATCAATATATTAATATGATAAGGTGAAACTTTTCAAACTCTTCCATCGAATTTTGAAAATCTAATTATTAAATGGCATGTTTTCTATATTCTTAACACGCATATCAAATTTCGTTCAAATAAGATGTTATTTACTATTTGATAAAAAATTTATTTTTAATGCATAATTTTAGATAAAAAAAAAATACTTAAAATATAACTATTTGATTGATAACAGAATTATTGATTTTTTTTATTAAAAATAAATAGTTATTTGTGAACTATTTATATGCATTTACTTCTAATTCAATATTTGTGAATTCATTAAAATTAGTCTTAACAAGCTAAAAATGAATCAAGTTATTTATGAATAGCTCAAGAAAAAACTTGTTCATGTTTTTTTGTTTAGCAAACAAGCTAAGCTCAAGTACAAGTTTAGATTGGACTATTAAATAAGTCAAGTTTAAACATAATAGTATGCTGATGAAAAAATTCATGAGCATGCAAGCTTGATTTAACTATATATAAAAGTATACATGTCCAAAAATATACTCATATAAACTTGAGAATGGATTGTGTAAGTTTGTAACTAAGTTCATATAATATCAAAATTTTGGTTGTAGTTTATTGATAATATAAACAATCCATTTGTTATAACATTCATAGATTTGTGAGGGAACAAGAGATTTTAGTAATGATTTTACTATATATTGGAAAAAAAATAAGTTCAAGCTTAAACAAGCTTTTGTCGAGTATTAAAAGTTCAAACTTGTTCATTTATTTTTTATTTTTATTTATTTATTTTTTTTGTGAACATGACTGAAACTTAAGATCATCACCAAACAATATTACGTGTTCCTTGGTTCATTTTCTTGCTGAACAAGTTTGAGATTTTCAAGGGTTACTTGATAGTATAACCATGACTAAAAATTTTTACCCTTGCAAAAGGCTATGAATTTTTTTTGCAAATGGATTATTTATATAATCAATAAAATACAAATGATAAATTGATATCATATGAATCTATTTATAGACTTATACATTTCAATCTCAAGTCTATATAAATATATATTTTCAATCCAATATACAGTTAAATCGAGCCTTAATGTTCACAAGCTTGTTTTTGAATACATTATTATGTTTAAGCTTAAACTAGGCTTGTTTACTAGTTGAGGCTAAAGTTGGGCTTAAGCTTGGCCTAAAGGTGTGCAGTGAACCCGCCAAAACCAATCCAATCCAACCCAATTGCTAAATTTGGTCGATTTTTAACAGTGGGTCAGATTGAGTTCAGGTCATAAGATTCACAAATTTAAAAAATTTATTAAAATAAATATTATATATTTTGTTATTTACTTTTTTGCCCATCTTCCTAAATAAAACCCAAACCCTAATTCTCCTCATGTAGTTTGTGTTTTTTGGAGTTATACTCATGATTATTTGATTATAAATTTGCTCTTAATTGTGGTAGTGTTTTCTAATGCTTAATTTAATAATAATAACAATAATAATATTATTATTAAAAAGAAACTGTCCAAACCATGGGTCCAACCAGATTCATGTGGGTTGGGTTAGATCTCTATGATGGGTTGGATTTTCTTTAACCCACCATGGTGGATTGGGTTGAAAAAACTACTCAACCCAACCCATGCACACCCACCTTGGCTTGTTTACAAAACAAACAAACATAAACAAGCCTTTTTCCGAGTTAAGATTGAGTTGTTCATAAACAACTTGATTCATTTAAATAGTTTGCTCAATACTTAAAAAAACATTATAACATCATCCATTCTAAAATCTTCATGTAGCCAATGCAAAGTGTTTCTGTTTATTTTCTCTAACAGAAGGGTTATAATACACACTTCTACGTTTAGAAGGATTACTAAAAAAAAAAAAAAAAAAAAAACAACAACAACAACAAAGCAACTCCATCTATGTAGAATGAAAGTAAATATATGTTAATCTAATTACATAACAGCACAAAAACTTAAATCTAGAAGACGGCTTTATATGATGTCAGCTTCAGCTTGTCAGAGACCTTTGCTAAGAGAAGAAAATATTGGAAACAAAAGTTGTATGGTACAATTCCCAAGAGTTGGGTGACAGGTGACTGCTAAGAGATTTCCAATTCTCTACAACCTTATAAACACCTAAACAAGAAGGAGACTTCGGGCCAATAAATTTGGACTTTATATATTTTAAACCATTCGCATCAATTTGTGCATGATTCTTGTTTATTTTAGCATAAGAATCTAATTTTTCTATAGCAAATTTGTAAATTTACACCATTTAGAGTATTCCCATCAAGGGTTTTAAAAATTTTAGCATTTAGCATCTAAAAACCCAACTTTATACCATTTAACACATTACTTTTCAATATGCCTAAGAGCATTCGCATCCAGAATTTACAAAAAATTCTACTTTACCATCTCAAAACTCACTTTATCATTTATACCATACCATTTTCCAACACACCTAACATCCCAACTTTTATTTTCTTATACAATACATTAAAATAATATATTTACACAATAAAATATATTTCTCTCTCTCTCTATCTACCACTCATCACCTCCATCACCACCGTGAAGACCTAAAACCCCAGCATAGTTTATCAAAAAAAAAAAAAAAAAAACCAACATAGAACCAAAAAAAAACCTCATTGATCCACCATCAACACAGTTTATCAAAAATCCAAAAAAAAACCCACTAATCCACCTGACCCACCAAGCAAACCCACCAAACTCAACCCCAGACCCACTGTGCCACCACAACCCATGGCCCACCACACCGATGCCACCACGATCCACCACCGAAACTTAGCCCCAAACCCACGGCCAAAACCGATTAGTAAACCCATCACCATCCACAACCAAATCCAATTTGCAAACCTACAACCACGTCGATCTCACCGCCACAACAACTACCAGATCCTTGATCACGCCGATCTCGCCCAGAGAATCCTACAAACCCACAACCATGCCAGAAACCCATGAACAAACCGACTTGGTTTGAGATGAGCTATGGAGAGAAATGATGAGAGAAAGGCTTGCATGCGGCGGCGGGTCGGCAAAGACTGAAGATGGGTCGGCGAAGATTGAGAAGTGGTGAAGTAATGAAGCCTGAAGATTGAAGAGAGAGTGATGAAGAGGTAGAGAAAAGAGAGAGAGAGATGTGGGAGATGGAGAAGTGGGAGAGAGCTAGAGTAGAGAGAAGAAATTAGTAAAAAATAAATACAAGCTGCTACAGTACCATATTACATATAAGATGGTACTGTAGTAGTATTCTAATAAAATTTACTTCCGCTAAACTTTGCAACGAGCTTAATGCCTTGTGTGCAAGATTTTGGTGGGGTCAAACTGGTGAGTAAAGGAAAATTCACTAAAAAAATTGGGGGGTGTTAACCCAATCAAAGAAATGAGGAATGGGCTTTCGTGATTTGAAGGATTTTCATTTGGCTATGCTTGCCAAGCAGGGGTGGAGATTGATTCAAGATAGGGACTCTTTGCTTTACAAGTGTTTTAAGGCACGGTATTTCCCTCGGTGCACCTTCTTAGAGGAATCGGGTTATAGCTGACAAGTGGATTCCAAACCAGGTCACAAATCGGGTGCTTCATCCACCAGTGGAGGAGGAATGGGAGTGGAGAGTTTCAGACCTCATTGATTGGAGGACAAATACTTGGGATCGTGAGGAGGTAGAGGCTAAATTTCACAGGTCTAATGCAGAGGCTATTCTACGCATTCCATTGAGCCACAGACATGTGTCTGACATGGTTTTTGGTTGCACACCAAAGGTGGGGACTACTCAGTCAAATCAGGATATCACATAGCAAGATTAATATCCAAGCAGGAAGCTAATATGGGTAAAAGCTCAAGGGAGGTGATGGGAAGCCTAATCTGGACGAAGCTGTGGAAGCTTAAGATTCCGAATAAAATTAGAGTTTTTGGTTGGAGAGCCTGCCTTGATATCTTGCCTACCCGTGTAAATTTAGCTTAGCGTAAAATTCTTGCAGATGACAGATGTGGAGTGTGTTTACAGGCCAAGGAATCTGGGCATCTTGTTTTGTGGGAGTGTGGGTTGGCCCAAGATATTTGGGTTGGTTGCTCGCATCACCTGCAAAAAGGATCGTCGGGCTTTGATGATATGGTGCAATTGGTTGAGTATATGCAGCAATGCTTACCAGACAACGAGTTGGAATTTTTCTGGGTCCAAAGTTGGTTTATTTGGAACCAACATAATGCAGTCGTGCATGGAGGCGTTATCCAAGAACCAGGACGTTTGAACCAGCGAGCTTAGGATAATTTAGAGGGGTTTGTTGGGAAAAATTCTATATAACTGTGAATAAATTTCAGCAAGCACAGCGGAAGCACAACCATACAAGAATACAAAAATTTACGTGGAAAACCTTTCTCCTTGAAGGAAAAAATCACGGGACAAACTCCGAATAATTTCACTATATCAAATAAAGATTACAACACTTAGAGATACAACTTGAGTAAAGAAAAACTCTCTTTTTCTTTTTACTCACTGCTCTCTTTCTCACTGTGTATTTTCTCTTACACTCTCTATTTTTCTCTTCTCTTTTACTTGCTCTCACTCATGCAGTTCTTCAAGACTGCACCAGTCCTCGGACTTGCTGGGACTTCTCTTTTCTCTAGGGCTTCACATCTTCACCCCCAGGACTTCACTTCTTTAGCCCATCTTCACTGGCCGAATGGCCTCTCTTAGTGGCGGAGCCAGAAATTTATCTTTGAGGGGGCCAAACAAAAAATAATTTTTTTCTTTATATATATAAATTATATTCCTATTATGTATAATAGTTTCAAATGGTAATGTAAATGCAATTCAATATATAAGTTAAATATTTCATAATTCAATGTGTGCTAAAAATATGTGTTTATTAAATTAAACAATCAAGAGAAAACAAATTTGAGAAAAAGAATGAGTCAATAGTTTTTAATTTGCCTATAAACCTAAATTTTCAAAATAAATTAGACAAAAAATCACTCAAATTTCAATAAAAATCTAATAAGAAACAACCAATTTGCATTACAAAAATCTAAATATAGTACTAGTATATTTTAGGCTGTGTTTGGTTGAATGTAAAATATTTTCCGAGTGTAAAATATTTTCAGGTGAAAATATTTTCAAGTATTTGGTTGCATTCCAAAAAATGCTTTGGAAAATATTTTCTAGTATTTGGTTGTTTTGCTGAAAATGCTCTAAAAAACCTATTTTTATCATATTTCTCACATTTTCTTAAGATCCAAACAAATATTATTATAGAGAATCAAAATATATAAACAACACAAGAAACAAAAATCAAAACAAAAACATCATTTATTCACAAACTCAATGAGAGGGGGAAGAAAAAGCGAGAGATTGAGGGAAAGAGAGATCGGGAAAGAGAGAATCGGAGTGGATGGAGGCGGCGGCGGTCAAATCGGGTGGGTTTGGGGGTGGAGTGGAGTGGGCTAGTGGTTGGTGGCGGCCAGATCGGCGATCGGTGGTGGCGGCCAGTGCGTTGGAGAGCCTGGTGGAGCACGGCTTACGGTCGGTTGTCAAGATCGGAGCTTGTCGGTGCATGGCTGGCAATCGAAGAGGTGGATCGGTGATGAGGGAGGGGTGGGTTGAGATCTGGGTGGACCGGTGTTTGTGGGTCTTGGGTGTTTGGCCGGTGCGTGATCTGGGCAGTGGGCTGGCGTGATTGGAGCTTAGCTAGGCTGGCTGGAGCTTGGCTGAGGTGAGGCGTGATCTGGGTTTTGTGGGTGTGCTCGTGCTCGAGCTCTCTCTCTCTGTGTTTGCACGTCTGTGCGTCTGTGAGTCCTTTCTCTCTTTGCGCATCTTCAGAAATGGTTTGAAGTGAAAATAACAACAGAAAATATTTTACGCCCCATTGCTCTTATTTTACAGTCAACACTGAAAATATTTTCAGTTTGACCCAATTTTCAATAACAACCAAACACTCACTTTTACGAAAAAGTATTTCCGAAAGTGGTTTGAAGCCAAAACAAACGGACCCTTAATAACAAATAAGTATATGAGAAGAAAAGTCTAATCAGAAAAAAGATGAGAAGAAAACGTACCTGAACACCAATACACTTGCTTTTGTAGACTTTTGCTTTTAACCATACACGTGTGGAGCATTGGAGCCTTGGAGGTAATAATATATCTATTTGGACAGTTGGATCAAAACTTTAAATGTTATACAGCTAACAGCTTCGTAAATAACGCAAGAAGTAAAGAAGTAAAGGAAAGAAAAACCCAGGACCAAAAACAGGCAGATCAGTTGAAAGTTGAGAGTCTTGAGACATTGGAGAGAGCTAAAATATCAAAGAGTCACCTAAACTGATGGTGTTGCAACAGCAGTGTGGTGGCGTGCAAATAGGTGCCCTTTCTATGAAGATTTTAGAGGTGCATCATAGTCTCATCTCCTGCCGTTGCAGTGCCGCTTGCTCTGTTGTAAGACCTTGGATGAAAATTAGAATTTTTTTTTTTTCTCTCTTTTGTTTGTTGGGTGAACATCTAATTATTTAAAGTTTTTGATATATTCATTTATCACTAAAGTAAAAAGAAAGATAAAAGTAATTTTAGACTTATTTACTTACATGGTATTTTCACAATTTTTTTTTATAGTAATTTACTTTTGTGTCTATTTATAACAAAAAATAACATCATACTACTTAGTATTTATTATGAAAATAAAAATTTGTTATAAAAGAATTATAAAAATATTATATAATAGCATTTTTCAAATATTTATCCGTGATTTAGGGGGCAAAAGTAAATTGAAAATTGTTAAATTGGTCGGAATAACTCATATATTAATATATCTACTCATTTTTTTTTTTTAATTTTTGGGCCAAGGCCCCCTTGGGCCCCAACGTGGCTCCGCCACTGGCCTCTCTATTTATTTCTTCATCTTTTCCTTCTTTTCTCCCTTTCAGCTCTTCATATCAAGTCACAACAAATACAAGCCAACTTATCTTGACTTTGCTCCAACCAATTTCTTTTCTTCAGCTCTCCCTTAGCCGAATGACCCTTGGCTTTTGCTTCTTTCTTTTCTTTCTTCCTTCCAACATGTCTTACAAGTTTAACATCACATAATCATTTATGTGGCTTGACTTTTGTACATTTATGTTGGACTTTTGTACATAATTATAGAGAAAAAGATGAACCCAATTTCTTCTCTTTCGGACAAGCTACTCCAGCAAACCCATTTTGCTGACTTCTCAGCACTTGTCCAACAAGCTCATTTAATGAGCTAAGACAAAGTGTGGGCTGGAACACGGTGCAGCGCACCTAACAGAGTTTCGGGTGGCACAGGCACGTTTGACAGTATCGGGCACTCCCATTTTAGTGAAGAAATGGCGTCCTCCAACAGGTTCCTCATACAAATTGAATTTCGACGCGGCAGTGTTCTCTGATACAAGTTCCTCTGGTTTTGGTGCTGTTATCCGTAACAGTTTGGGGGAGGTTATGGCTGCTATGTCAGCCAAAGGGCCTGGTGTGGTGGACAGTGAAGAGGCCGAGGTGCTTGCCTCGGAGAGCGCTTGAGTTTGCCGTCGATGCTGGGTTCGAGGAGCTGATGGTTGAAGGTGACTACTCCACGGTCATAAGGTGCATTTCTTCCCTACGGGCCTTACGGTCTAGGTTGGGGAATATTTATGCAGATATCCATCTGTTAGCTGCTGGTTCCAAATGCAAGTCATTTAGCTGTGTTAAACGCAAAGCTAATTCTGTAGCTCATTCCTTAGCCATGCTAGGTCAATTGATGAGGATTTTTTTTGGATGGAGGAGTCTCCACCTCCTGCCCTTGGGGCTTTGTATTTGGACTCTATTTCTCTAAATGAATGAAATTCGTATGGTTCGGTTTCAAAAAAAAAAAAAAAAAAATTTACAATTAGCAGTCCGGATGGAGCTCGGTTTTTGTGTTTTAATGGTAAAATTTGCCAACATATGACATTTGACTGTCCCAATGTGAATGCTCTAACATCAAAACTTTTATTTTTTTTATCACTTCATTAAAATATTTTTTATTTATCATTTTTTATTCTTTTTTATTCTCATCACCCAAGCAACCACAAACCCACAGCACCACCACGTCACAACCCACCGGCCTCAACCTACGGCACAACCCACCGGCCTCAACCCATAACACTACCCACAGCACAACCACGACACACCAACCCACGGCACACCAACCACAAACCCACCACCGTTACCCAGCAACCTAAGTAAATAAAAAAAATAAAAAATAAAAAAAACCAGCGAGACCCATTGAGCAACACCACCCACCGCCCTTCCCTTGTTCTTCCATTCTTCAAATTAGTTTTCTACACCCAAAACCCACCCTAGCCACATAAATAACCACCACCCCAGTGGCCTAGCCTCTCCAATCTCAACTCTAGCCAAAAAGGCCGACGCCAACTCAAGAATGTCGACCATGAACTTAGAGAGGGAGGAGAGGCATTGGAGAGAAAAAAAAAAAAAAAAGGTTGAGACCGGGTTGAGAGAAAAAAAATGAGGGAAAGAGAGAAATAATAAGAAGAAAAGAAAGTGGGCTCCACTTGAATAAAAAAATAATATAAGTTTTACAATTTGTGATCAGTGCGGTCTCAATTTGTGAAGGTGGTTTTTTAGAGTTTGGTGTGTCAAATGTCGAATATTTTGCATTTGATGCACTTGATGAGAATGCTGTTACAAATTTTGTAAGAATGGAATCTCTGACCCATGTGGCTCATACAGGGATCATCTTTAAGCCAGCAGCAATTGGCATGCCCAAAAATCCAATGAATACACTAAGGAACCACTGTGCAAAAGTGAGAGGCGTTGTGTTTGCAAACGTTCCCAGGAACTCAATTATTATGATTTGGAAGATTACAGTGCAACTGAGGACGGCCACGAAAACATAGTTATTCAGTATGCCTTTGAAAACGTCTATTTCCTCCATCTCACGTGAGCTTACTTCATTAAAAATCTGTAAGAATCAAATCACTTTGTTATAAGCTAATTAATATATCTTACAACTAAGAAATAGAAAATACTTCAATGTTCACTAATCTTTGTGACTCGGTGAATTACTAGAGTAAATTTAGATAAATGCACGTGTTTAAGCAAAAAGTTGCAACAATAAATTTAAATCCTCTGCAAAGTATGCAAACTAAGGAACTCTATGCAAAAAGAGGAGTACCAGTGATTAGTGTCTTGAACTAAATTGCACAGGACGTGTGGAAAACTTGTCAAGTCCATTTGATAAAGTGGAAAAGAGAATTGTGGTGATCAGTTTTTCAGAACCTGAATCTATTTTAGCAATCTACATGACACCCTATTTAGGCCACTTTGCTATCATAGGAAATGGAGCAAAACTCTGGGTTTTAGGCTTCAAAAGATAACATCATTTCCCATTAACATAGATCAATTTATACTAATTAAACAGGGTTTATGACAAATCATTGCTGTAGATCTTTCAGAAAAAGTTACCTGGCAAAAGACAAATGAGTTGAAAATAAGTGTGTTCAGGATCAGATCAGAATCTGGGCCTTCAAGACCGAATATCCCTTTTCCTTTTGACTGAAGCAACCAAATTACCACAAACTGATATAAAGATTGCCCTAAGATATTCCTCCACATGACATTACTGATAAAGTTCCCTTTCCTTCCAACTGGTGCACGCTTCATTAGGTCATCATTTGGAGGCTCAGTTGCAAGTGCAAGTGCTCCCAATGTATCCATGATCATGTTGACCCATAATAGCTGAACAGCTGTGAGGGGTGCAGTTCCTGAATGCACAATTTTATGCAAAGGTATTAGCAGAAATGAGAAAATGGTTCTTTTGACATAAAATGAAGGCAAGTTCCAAATGAAAACAAATAGCATGTGGGCTTCTCTAACCTGTCAGACAAGCTGAAGAGAAGTTAACAATCAATGCAACCACATTAACAGTCAGCTGGAACTGTACAAATTTTTGAATATTTATGTAAACTGAACGTCCCCATTTGGCCACTGTCACAATCGTGGAGAAATTATCATCCAGAATTATCACATCAGCACTTTCTTTAGCCACCTGAATTTAGTAAAGATTAGTTGAATTGTTCACAATTTGTGCCTATGTTTTCATATGGGAATATTTGACAACATTGTTACATGCTCACCTCAGTTCCAGCAATGCCCATTGCTAGTCCAATATCGGCTTCATGAAGTGCAGGGGCATCATTTGTTCCATCACCAGTTACAGCAACAACCTCACCTAATGAGGTACGCAAGTGCTTCACTAGAGTATGCTTGTCTAGAGGTGAAGATCGAGCCATCACCTATAGATAAAGTCAAACCCTATTGTTACTAATTAGAAAAAACCATACTTGTTACCAAGTGATCCAATCAATTTGCAGATGTTCCATAAATACAAATGAAGAAATCACCTGAAGTTTAGGAATTATTTTGAGCATTTCCTCCTCACTTTTCTCCCGGAATTCCGGACCTTCAATGGCTATACCATCATCTGTGAGAATCCCGCACTCCCTAGCTATAGCCTTTGCAGTATTAATATTGTCTCCTGTAACCATTCGTACAGTAATTCCAGCCGAACGGCAAACTGCAACAGACTCCTTAACACCAGGACGTACAGGATCTTTAATACCTACTACTCCTATACAAGTATACCCCGAAATTGGGATGGGATTCTCAACAGAGAACCCATTTTCTAGTTCCATATAAGCAAGGCAGAGAGTTCGTAGTGCCTCATTAGCAAATTGATTAATTGTATCGTTAAGATAATTAATGGTTGCTTCATCAAGGGGAACAATCTCACCATTTGCATTGATCACCTTATCACAGGCAGCCAATATTATCTCTGAAGCACCTTTACAGTGGGCTCGTAAACCACCTTCAGGAAGCTCCAGTACTACCCCCATCCGTTTCTTCACAGAATTGAACGGCTCAACTTTAAGAAGTTTAGATGCTTGTCTCTCAGCATGAAAATTCCCACCAAGTGACAAGCCCAACTCCAACAAAGCAGTATCAGTGGGCGTTCCCAGTATCTCAGATTTGCCATTTTTGTTTACAACTACTTCTCCCCCAGTATTATTAAATAATGATTGTAGCAGAATTTTCACAGCAGAATCTGGGAGTTCAGAGCACAAGCTGGAAGCATCAAGAGGTTTGCTCACTTCCTTGACATTCATGCAAATGCAAGATTTTACAACTGCCATATGGTTAGTAGTTAGTGTCCCAGTTTTGTCGCTACAAATACATGTGGATGATCCCATGGTCTCACATGCTGCCAAATGGCGCACAAGTGCTTTATCATTCATCATCTTTTTCATGGCAAAGGCAAGGCTCAATGTTACAGCCAATGGAAGCCCTTCTGGAACAGCAACAACAACAATGGTAACAGCAACGGCGAAAAATTCCAACATTTCCAAAGCTTCATCTCCAGACCACCTCAAGTAAGTTCCATCTTGCCATTTACGGCTCATCAATCCTTGCACCAACACTGCAAAAGTCACAATGGCAAAGAAAAGTCCAACCTTACCGATGATTGTTGCCACTCCATTCAATTTTACCTGCAATGGGGTTTCATCATCTCCACCTTCACTAAGAGTTGCCATCAATTTTCCCCATTGGGTCCTCATCCCAACAGTAGTAACCATCATCTTGCATGATCCATCCTGAACCTTAGTTCCAGATAGAAGAAAAGGATTTTCCGCAGTCACCATTACTGGCTCGCTCTCCCCAGTTAAACTTGATTCATCAATTAACACAGAAAAACCTGAAACAAAAACTCCATCTGCAGGGACTTGGTCACCGATAGCAAGATGTACAATATCACCAGGAAGTAAGTCATATATTGACATCTTCTGCCTATATCCATTTCTCGTAACTTGAATAGCAATCTTCTTTTTTTCCTTGTCCAAATCCTTGAATTGTAAAGATTGACGATAATCACTTGTTGCGGTGACAAAAACAACCAACAAGATGCTTGCAACTATTCCTAGGCCATCATGAGCCCCTTTTGGCCATCCTTCCATAACTATGCCAACGAGCAAAGACACAAAAGCACATACTCCAAGGATCATAAGAGTCATGTCTTGAAGGGCTTCCCAAACAAATACCAAGAAACTCCGCCCTTCACTCTCAGTAAATTTATTAATTCCAAATATCTCTTGTCTGCAATTCAGCAAATCACTATCAGTAGTAAGCCCATTGAGGGTTGAAGTGGAGAGCTTTTCTGCAATACCAGCTACTCCACCATGAATATTCAGCTTCTTCAAATCACGACCTTCAACAATAGATCCCAATTCTTCACCACAAATTCCAAAACCTGCAGCTCTTACTTCCTCAGGTACAGTGTAGTCACTTGGTTGCACGCCTGCAGACATCATGGTCAGAATGGAGAACCTTTTAATATAATCTAAATTTACATTAACCTTGAAGAAACTTACCTTGGATAAATTGAAATGCAGCTTTGGAAACTAAAACAGCAACCCTTAACTTCTCCTACAATACTCAAATAGAAAAGTAGTTAGTCTCTCAAGTATTAACTGAGTTACGATCATAACCTCTGTACAGTTTGGTTTTGGTAATCCATCTGCACAATAGGAATTCAGGTATCTGAATTTCCATTTTGCATCCAAAGTCTTAAAAAAAAAAGAGTAAGTCAAGGAATGCAATTATTAACAAGAAGATATAAGAACTACAAGAGTAACTGGACTAAGAAACGTAAAATACAACCCAAGGGGGAGGCACAAAGTATGTGAATTTAAAAATGAAACACAATTATCTTTTGAAAATATTCAAAATACTTCAGGTATTTTTAGTTTAACAAGTAACCAACTCCTACCTATTGCGTTCATGATTAGTAATGAGGTCTAAAATACTAATAACTTCATGACACAATTCATGTTCCATTTTATATATATATATATATATATATAAATCCAATTCATGTTCTATTCTAATACCAAAGTGCTCATTCTGCTTTGAGAAATTTAAATTCACATAAGATTCTCTTTCTAAGATCAAGCTCATGTTACCACTTCCACCAATTACTTTTTCATGGAAATCTGAGTCAAGATACCAGTTAGCTTCTTCAGTTTCCAAAGCTGGATTACTGGCTAATGTGATTATTTAACATAGTCTTTTCCCACTCGATTACGACATAATATTTGTGAACTGTGATACTAGGCCTATCAAAAACAAAGAGGTTTTGATTGATTAAGCCGTGACTGAAAATTCCATCTTAATATATATTTGATCGGATCAGATATGGAATATCGGTAGTGTTGATGTTTATGTCAATCTTGGCCGATGGAATTATTAAGCACCAGACATAATTAAAAATGGTTCAAAAGAATCAAAACTATGAGATTAAGCATGAAATGATAAACAAGCCAATGGCAAGAGCCAAAGAATGGGAGCAAATCATATAAAATTACTTCAAGTGTATTATTTATTTATTTTAAAAGATTTTTACAAGTATTCTTTATCTTTTTGTCACTATAAAGTACAAATATATCATACCATTATATTTTGTATGTTTGATTAATATTTTTCTAAGGTAAATTTTATTTTTCTAACTTCTGTAGTAGTGTGTTATATTTTATATACAACTAAACTTTACAAGTTTCAAATTTCTCATCTTTTAACGAATAATGAGATTATCATAATAATAAAAATTCATTACAAAATTACAATGTTATCTCAACCAAAATAAAAAATGAAACAAAAGGAATAAAAGATAAACTTTATAATAATTTATTACTCAAAAAATTAGTAGGCATATTTAAATTCATGGTCATGTAGATTATGTTTTGACATAAACTCAAATTCCTATTTCCAAAAAAAACTAAATATTAGCTCAAATCAAAATTCAACCAAAGTAATAAAAGAGAGAGAGAAGACTTTGTAACTGGAAATTAAAAAAAAAACACACACACACAATATCAAAACACATATTAAAATAAAAAATCATTAGAGAGTGAGTACTCATAGTTTTTTGTGGGGAAAATATGGATTGAATAGAAGAAATGATATCGAATTTTATACAAAATCAAAGAGGGAGAAGAAGAGTCAAATTATAAGAAAGAGAAAATGATTAAGTGTAACAATAAAGTAAGAGTAGTGGGGAGATAAAGAGAGAGGGGAAAAGTTGAAGAGAGTGAAATAATAAATGTGAATTAATTGGGAGAAGAAGAGTTTTTTTTTTTTTTTTTGTTTGAATAGGGAGAATAAGAGTTTAGAAAGAGAGAACAAAAGGTAGAAAGTAAGTGGATGATGTAGGCATTAATGTGACTTAATAGAAGCGTAGTAATAATAATAATAATAAGAATAATATAGTTTTGGCCTAATTGCTCCCAAGTTTACTAAATAGATACAAAATTTCTTTAAAAAAAAAAAAAATTCAAAGCCAAACTTGCATGTCGGTGCAAACAAACAACACTTATTGTCCAAAAGGTAGCATGTTTTCTCATCACAAATTAAAAAGTGATTTGCTGCCTTTTTTTTACTTTTTAGATAGTCATGTTCGCTTCTTCTTTACTAGTCAGGGTGCATGCGAAGATGATCATGTTTTAAGTTAGCGTGCTCAATATTTTTCTTTAGAATAGACCAAATAAGTTAGTTTAAAAATAATTATGCATATTAATTATGCATATCCAATACTTGGGCCTGCAAATACAGCTAAGAAGCACGCGATCTTCTTTATGGACGGCATTTGGAAAAAAATTAATTGGTAATTTATAAGCGCAACGCATCTGGAGTGTCTTGAATTTACACACCAACTAGTGAGTCTTGAACTCACAACCTCGCCATCTACCTTGCTTTTACGAAAGAAAGAGGAAGGAGGGGTCATTTTAGCTAGAAAAGAAGATTGGGATAATTCAGTTTTGATAGTCTAGAAATGAAGATTGGCAACCTCGGTCGGAGACTAGTTAAACCAGAATGAGGGTCAAACAATTGTGACAAAGCAAAGGTTGCGTAATGAATTTTCTATTGCCGCTCTTGGAAGGGGAAAAAAAAAATGGTTCAATTCAAGGTGTTTGGTTTGTAAACGCCGAAGAAAAAGAAGATAAAGAAATTAAATATGGGTTGAAAAGAACAAGTTGGGTTTCTAAAACGAGAGCAGTTACGTGGGGACTCAATCAGAGCAATTTTGAGATTTAAATTTCAACTTCGAAAAATTCAATTAATTAATTGGACACCATACAATATTTTCACAATAAATTATTGGTGATTAGTTGTTATTGGTTTTAATTTGAAAAATTATTTTTTTACTCTACCAATTAATAACTTATCATATAAGATTTGTCGTAAAAATATCACAGACATATCTTCTTCTTTTTTTATAATAATTACGGTGCTGTTTTATGATTTGCCACGTGTCAAACATGAGATAAGAGGAATCGAAGATTCAAATTTTAAATTTCAGCTTTATTCATTGTATGAATGAAGAGATTTAGGTAGAAACTATAGAGGTTTTATTTCAAGAAGAAGAATGCATTTTTCTTTCGTTTTCTACACGAAAATGAATTTCTTTGGTAATATGTGACATATATCTATTTCTGTAAGCTTTGAATTTGATATAATATTGTGGAAACTGTTTTTTTTTGTTTTGGTTGAATGAAATAAATGAATCATAAATAAAATGAGAGAGAGGGGTGAGACCTGGTTGGTGCGGCGCATAGCCTGAGCCTCGTAACGCTTCGAGAGATTGGCCGTGAAGCGAAACCTTCGCTTCGGGTTCTTCACAAATCCACACAGCTTCCTCCATTTCTGAAGCGCCTCTTCAGACGAGTGCTTCGGTTTCACTTCAAAATTATTCAAATAGCTCTCCATTATCACCTACTAAAATTGCAATATTGTAACTAATCTCTCTCAAAGGCGAAAAGCAGCCTCAAAGGCGGAAAGTTCGAAGAAAGCGCAGCCTTTCTTTTTTCAGAGAAATTTCAATCACACTTTGTAGGTGGGTTAGGTGCTATGTAATTTCCCTTTTTTGATTCTGATTTGGAATTGGAATTAGTAAATGGGACAGGAAATTTTTCGGAGATTTAGAGGAGAAGGAAGAAGATGACCGAGATTTGATGCACTACTTAATGAGGTTAATTGGTATAATTGAACTGGTCTCTTGGATTTCGAGTGAAAGACGGAGTCAAAACAAAAATAACAACCATTTAAAGACCAAACCTGGAGACGTTGGAAATTTTAACTTTGTTTAGGTGTCGTTATTAGCAACTTTGGTTGTTGTTGCTATCCATTTCCCCTGCTGCTGCCTTGTTTCTCTGAGACTCTTTGTGAGGAATTGAGGTATAGAAATGGTTTTTTCTGGTTTGTGATGTCTGTGTCTCATGCTATAATCTAATAGGGGCTTTATAGAGGCTTGTTCAGTTGGCCTACACACTTTCTACGAAGTTATAAAAAGTACTCAAGTCAAAAGTTCAAAAAAGGTTAAAGGGGAAAGAAAACAATGGCATTAGCATCTGATTGAAACGGCCGTATTGAACGGCCGTATTTTTCATTCATTCGGAAATGAAAAGACAAAACGTATGGTATAGACTATAAACTATGGGTTCGTTTGGATACAGTTTATTTTATTGAAAACTGAAAATATTGTAGTAAAATAATTTTTAAATGTGTAAATAATGCCGTGAGACCCATTTTTAATGAAAAAGTTGCTGAAAAGTGAGGTTTGTGGGTTCTGTGAACAATGAACGAGACCCACTAGTGTTGTTGAAAAGTTGCTGAAAAGTCAAATATCACGGCTAAAAAAAAGAAGAAGGGAAATGCAGACGCTGGACGTGCAAATGCGCAATCCAAACACTGCCTATATACATTTTCTTTTCACCTTTTAAAATGTATATATCAATGCATCAATTATGAATACTAGTTTGTAATCTCATGCATATGTATAGATACACTTAAAGATATACAATAAGATGCATAATATAATTCCTATATATATAATTTAAATAATATTGATATATATATTTTTTTTTTTTGAGAAACACACACATATATGGGGGAAGGGGATGGGATAAGGGAAAAATACTATTGATAGTTATTTTTATATTTTGTTAACTTTTTAAAAAAAATTGTAAAGACATTATTAAGTATAAAATTTAAATTGTACATGTTTAAAAAAAATTATTGTGAAACACTTTTTTTTTTACGATTCATTTATTCTAGACTCTTTGGTTTTTGTACTTAATAACTCACTTGGATGAATATTTATGATATGGTCTCACATTTGATTCTAAAATTAAGAAATAAAACTCTTTAAGAATAAATAATTTAATATACGTGGCGCAAAATTGGAACTCTAATTTAGAATTTTAATTTGAGCTTCTTTCAACTTCATCTATTATTATTATATATATGATTAAATTAATGTAATAATTTGAAAATAAAAAAATTTAGTTAGAGCAATTGCTCTTTTTTTGCCCTGAAATAATAACATGTCACTTAAAATTTGTTATAAAAATGTGATACATCATTTCCCTTTTTTTTTTTTTAATTGTTACTTCTGTTGCGGGTTTTGGTGGAAACGCGTACAATGAACAATGAATGACGCGTCCTATCAAAAAAAAACAATGAATGACGCGACTACTGCCATATTCTTAAAAAGACCAAAGAAACGGCTGAAAGTTTGAAACTTAAAGAGAAAGTACTCAACGAATTTCACAAGAAGTTTCAAATCCGTGTGGGGTTTTGTACTTGCCGTGTCATAAAGTGAAAGCGAAGGTAATACGGTCGGAAGCTATACAAGGGAGGAAGATCAGATGCAATAACCAGGACATTGCACCTTATTTAATAGCATTGAATAATTAAAAAGTGTAAATGGGGTCTCTACATTTGGGGTTATTTTTCGATTTGATCTTTAAACTGATTTTGCTCCAAGATCAGTCCTCAAATTAGAAAATTGATTCTATTTCGAACTCATATCAGAAGAACACAAACGAAGAGAAGAATAAATTAAATTAAATACTAACAGGAAATATGAAAGAAAATTGATTCTATTTCGAACTCATATCAGAAGAACACAAACGAAAAGAAGAAAAAATTAAATTAAATACTAACAGGAAATATTCTTCATGTTCTACCCAAGTCCAAGAAGCAACCAAACCAATCTCTAGCAAATCCAGCAACCAAATCCAATCTCCATCACCAGAAAAACAAGAAATAAATCCAAGAAACCAAACCATAAATAAACCCGAGAAACAAACCCATAAACACAATAACCAACCCAATCTCCAGCAACTCATAAACCCAGAAAAACCCAATCTCCAGAACTCATAAACCCAGAAATTTTCTTGGAAAACAAACACACAAAAAACTCATAAAATCAAACAACTCCACATTCTCTCCAAAAAACAAAAACAAAAACAAACCCAGAACAAGAGGAACAAAGTTTTGCAATTGAAAAAGGAGAGGAAAATCGGACCACTTGTGAAGCCGTAGGCGGAGGAGATAAGGTTTGGGGTGGCTCGTCCATGGCTCACGAGAGCCCACTTCACCAAAAGTCTCATGCATGGGCCAAGTCAGATTCAGTAACAAGAAAAAGAGGACCAAACCTATTAAGTGGGTAATTTCACTTCCAACACAGCTAGCAACCGTGCAAGTTTCTTGTCCTAAAGATGAGGTGAAGATGAAGAAGCCGCCAGAGATTATTAAGGGACCAAAAGAAGGTGGGAAAGTTGATGTTTTTAATGACGACACAATGGTTTCTAAACAAGCAGTGCCTTATTTGGGTAAGATAAAGCGGTTTTCAAGTGCTCGTGGTGCGTTGTCAAACTTTGATTGGAGGACTCATGGTGCTGTTATGGTGCCGGATTGTCAAGATGGGTGTCTGAATGAGGAGAAAGATAGCAAGGGCAATAAAATAAATAAAATAAAATTTAATTAAAAGAAAGTAAAATTTTTGTTTGCAAGAAAATAATTTTTTTTGTTTGTTTTTTTTATTTTTTTAATTAAAATTGAGTAATTAATTTTTTTTTAATTTTGGCATTTAAAAAATACCAAATAATTTTTTTAATAATATTTTAATGCCCACGTCAGCTTTATCTATTAGTTGGCTGATAAATGTCACGCGTTAATTGGTTTAGGAACTAAAAGTTATAAAAATAAAATGTAGAGACCAAAATAGAAAAAGTGCAAAATGTAAGGACTAAAAATGCATTTACGCCTTCTTTTTTCATTTTAGTTCTTACCGTCACTCACTTAACGAAAATTATTGATGTGGTAAACGGAGTGCACTGTTGGCACAGTAAATATTGACATGTCCATTAAAATAATATTAAAAAAATTATTTCGTATTTAAAATATGCCACTTCAACATATTAATTTAAAATTTTAAAAGCAAATAAATTTTAAATTTACAATTTAAATTTAAATTTTTTTTAAAAAAGCAAAGAAACTTTTTTTCTTTTCAATTTTAAAGATTAAAATTAATATATTTCCAAAAAATATAAAGCTTCTTTATACATAATCTTTTACAAGCTTTCCATATGTAACAACCAAACTTATGAATAGTAATAGTTTTTTTTTTTTTTTGATAAGATGAATAGTGTGGGGTCCAATAAATTGTGGCCCTGGCCCATTCTTTTTACATTGGGGTCCAAGGCCCTAGTTGAGGAAGTAGGTAGCCGGGGGTAAGTAATAAAAGGCCAAAGTAATCGTGAGACACAGCCGAGGATGACTCTGTCCTCGGCATATCCGAGGTCCCTTCGAAAAGAGGGGCAAAAACGGTCTAGGAACAGTTTGGGAATAAAGATCTAAAATATCTAAAGTCAATGGAGAAGGGTACGCTGGAAAGTATAATGACCAGGGAAAACTGCCCTTACTGCCATTCAATACTCTGCACCTGACAGAGCCATACTCCCCAGCTTTTACAACCACCTCCAACGACTTTGAGTATGGGCTGATGGGACAAGTATCAATCCTGAAAAGTCGACCCTACACGTGGACGAAGGATAAGGAACACAGGCTAGTATAAAAGGAAAAGTAAGCAATCCATAAGAGAGGCTGGGAAAAATGGCCAAAACCAGAGCCTCTCAGCCCACCTCTAGGAGAAAGACTCCCAGAGCGTACACAATTTATTTACGTATGAACACGATTTATTTATGTATGAACACCCCGGAATACCACCGACTTGTGATCAAGGCCTAGCCTTTCAAACCCACGCTCTATAAATGATATTGTTTGGGCCTTTTTACGTGCGAATCCAGTATCGTTTTGGGTCGTTCCAAATCGTGTCCTTACAATTGGCGCCGTCTGTGGGAAAGGCTTGTGCGTTGGCACAGGCGGTTAGTCGAAACAATCCCCTTGTCACTTCTAAACAGCCGGTTGTATTGTATTGTTTTAGCGTAAAGTTCCACCAGGGGCTATGTTTCTTTAGTAGGGGCTGCGCTTCATAGCGTTAGCAGCACGGAGGGTTCTAAGGGCTTGGCCGAAGAGCTAATTCCCCATAAACCAAGGTCTCGTGCCATAACCGAGAGGTTAATTCCACTACTTATCAAAATCGAGTTTTGGACAGAACCAAGGTATTGCATGGTCCTCGGACTCAAACCTATGGGGAAACCAACTACTTATCAAAATCGAGTTTTGGACAGAACCAAGGTATTGCATGGTTCTCGGACTCAAACCTATGGGGAAACCAACTACTTATCAAAATCGAGTTTTGAACAGAACCAAGGTATTGCATGGTCCTTGGACTCAAACCTATGGGGAAACCAACTACTTATCAAAATCAAGTTTTGGACAGAACCAAGGTATTGCATGGTCCTCGGACTCAAACCTATGGGGAAACCAACTACTTATCAAAATCGAGTTTTGGACAAAACCAAGGTATTGCATGGTCCTCGGACTCAAACTTATGGGGAAACCAACTACTTATCAAAATTGAGTTTTGGACAGAACCAAGGTATTGCATGGTCCTCGGACTCAAGCCTATGGGGAAACCAACTACTTATCAAAATCGAGTTTTTGACAGAACCAAGGTATTGCATGGTCCTCGGACTCAAACCTATGGGGAAACCAACTACTTATCAAAATCGAGTTTTGGACAGAACCAAGGTATTGCATGGTCCTCGGACTCAAACCTATGGGGAAACCAACTACTTATCAAAATCGAGTTTTGGACAGAACCAAGGTATTGCATGGTCCTCGGACTCAAACCTATGGGAAAACCAACTACTTATCAAAATCGAGTTTTGGACAGAAACAAGGTATTGCATGGTCCTCGGACTCAAACCTATGGGGAAACCAACTACTTATCAAAATCGAGTTTTGGACAAAACCAAGGTATTGCATGGTCCTTGGACTCAAACCTATGGGGAAACCAACTACTTATCAAAATCAAGTTTTGGACAGAACCAAGGTATTGCATGGTCCTCGGACTCAAACCTATAGGGAAACCAACTACTTATCAAAATCAAGTTTTGGACAGAATCAAGGTATTGCATGGTCCTTGGACTCGAACCTGTGGAGAAGTCAGCTACTTAAGAAGAATTCTAAATCGTTCAGTTCTCGGACTAAATACCGGAAAAGGTTAAGATTATAAAAGTTACTAGTAAGATGGCGAAAAGCCTTATTACTCAGCAACCTACAGGGGCTGTATATTTTTGGGCTATACGTCCTCGGATGATTACCTCCTACTCCGCACCGAGCATTCAGCTGTCATCTCGGCCATTTTTGGGGTAAGTGTTGTTTTCTTAGGTTGGCATTATTGTGCTAAACAGCTTTCGTAAGTTCATGATAACATCTTTCTGCTCAATAAGGATTTCAACCCTAAGTGTCAATTGTTCAATTCAGTATTATTAAGTTGGGTAGCTTCAATAAGCTCATATTAACATATTCCTCTTTTTGCTTAATAGGGGTTTCTGCCCTAAGTATCATTTGTTCAGATCAGCATTATTATGTTAAGATAGTTTTAACAAGTGCAAAGTAAAGTCTTTTTGTTAACAAGGATTTCGGTCCTAAGCACCGTTTAGAATACCAGAATAAAAAAAAAAAAAAAAAAAAAGGTCATGTGGTAATACGTCTATTCACGGGGTAATCATTTCGGAAAGAAGAGTTAGAATATACCAAATAAAATAGTATTGACTTTTATTAATATAGAAAGGTATTACAGCATACAATGAAGGGCTTAAACAAGCCTATACGGAAAACGAATTGCAAAAAAAAAAAAAAAAAAAACAAATAGACACATGACCAGAAATCTTTTTAAACTCTGCTCCGAAGTCTCTCCAAATTCTGCCCCAGTAGCACCCATATTGAGAAGAGGACCTTCTTTGATGGATAAGGAGAAGGAGGAGAAGAAGAGGAAGAAGTAAAAGTACCAGGATGGATCTGGTGATGAGAAAGAAGAAGAAGGGGAGGCAAAAGGAGGCACCAGTGAAGGAAGAAAGGAAGAAACAGGGATACTTTATCCCTACGTCAGTCCTGATTCCTAACACGCTGGTGCCATGTTAGCTATGCTCATAAGAGAGCGGCTGGTACTGATAATGGGTAACCCCAACTCAGCTACGCCAAGAGATTGACGCGACGAGCCCCTGCTTCGAATTTTGGCTGAAAGGAGGGTAAGAAGTATCTTGAGTCTCTGCCATCCCTGCCCTGACCGAGCCAGTTTGAGCTTCACAAGAACGTAGCATTTCTGAGAAGGGTATGGTCTCTTCATTCCCCCTCCTATCATGGACGAATCATAATTTAAAGTGTAAACGAGCGGATATGGGAAATTCTGGGGGAGGATAAGAGTTTTTAGACTTTAAAAGTATTGAAATGTCTTTGTGAAAGAGAGGTAACCTCCAGCTTTCATTCTTATATGGAGGGCAAAACGGGAGGTATTTAATCTGTCCAGATTTCCAAGAAAATCTGTAAACGAGAATATACCCGTTCCACTTCCCCACCTCATCGATAACCGTCAAATTTAAATGGTCTCGAAAAGGGAAGTCATTAAGGGAGCGTTTTAAGTAATCAAACGGCAGGAGCGCATTGTGAATAAATTCAAAGGAATGTCCCATAGCTCGGTATGTTTCCTGGGTAGATAAAGGGACGCCAGCACTAATGAAAGACAGAGTTAAACGAGCCGTAATAAAGGCTTGGCGTTACCAAAACCCTCATCTCCAACCAAAAGGTCGGACAGCAGGATTTTGAGGGGCTATTGTGGGGTCCAATAAATTATGGCCCTGGCCCATTCTTTTTACATTGGGGCCCAAGGCCCTAACCGAGGAAGTAGGTAGCCGGGGGTAAGTAATAAAAGGCCAAAGTAATCGTGAGACACAGCCGAGGATGACTCTGTCCTCGGCATATCCTAGGTCTCCCTGAAAGGAGGGGCAAAAGCGGTCTAGGAACAGTTTGGGAATAAAGATCTAAAATATCTAAAGTCAATGGAGAAGGGTACGCTGGAAAGTATAATGACCAGGGAAAGCTGCCCTTGCTGCCATTCAATACTCTGCACCTGACAGAGCCATACTCCTCAGCTTTTGCAACCACCTCCAATGACTTTGAGTATGGGCTGATGGGACAAGTATCAATCTTGAAAAGTCGACCCTACACGTGGACGAAGGATAAGGAATATAGGCTAGTATAAAAGGAAAAGTAAGCAATCCATAAGAGAGGCTGGGAAAAATGGCCAAAACCAGAGCCTCCCAGCCCACCTCTAGGAGAAAGACTCCCAGAGCGTACACGATTTATTTACGTATGAACACGATTTATTTATGTATGAACACCCCGGAATACCACCGACTTGTGATCAAGGCCTAACCTTTCAAACCCATGCTCTATAAATGATATTGTTTGGGCCTTTTTACGTGCGAACCCAGTATCGTTTTGGGTCGTTCCAAATCGTGTCCTTACAAATAGTAATAGTTATTCTATTATAATATTTTCTATTCCTAATAATAAAGATTACTATTCCTAATGTAATCTACATTCAGTATACCAAACGTACCCTTACTTTTTTTTTTTTTAAGTCACCCTCAACGACATGTAAAGTTGATCATGTTTTAACTTTTAAGTCAGGCTATTCAATAATTGGACTTGCAAATACAATTTAAAAGCAGGCGATCCTCTTTATGGACAGCATTTGAAAAAAAAAATGATTAATTAATTACAATTACACCCTCAACGCAACTAGAGCATCTTGAATTTACACTCATAAGAGCATTCCCATCAAAAGTTCTAAAAGATTTAGCATTTAGCATCTCAAAAACCAATTTTATAATATTTAACACATCACATTATAATACAACCTATATCAAAATTTCTATTTTTTTTACCATTTCATTTAAATATTGTTTCTTTATTATTTTTAAATAATTTTTTATTTTTCCTCTCTTTCCTCTGTCTCTCTCTTTCTCACAGCACCGCCAGCACCACACTACCCTTAACTTTTTTTTTTTTTTTAAGTCACCCTCAGCGACATGTAAAGTTTATCATGTTTTAACTTTTAACTCAGGCTATTCAATAATTGGACTTGTCAATACAATTTAAAAGCAGGCGATCCTCTTTATGGACAGCATTTGAAAAAAAAAATGATTAATTAATTACAATTACACCCTCAACGCAACTAAAGCATCTTGAATTTACACTCATAAGAGCATTCCCATCAAAAGTTCTAAAAAATTTAGCATTTAGCATCTCAAAAACCAATTTTATAACATTTAACACATCACTTTATAATACAACCTATATCAAAACTTCTATTTTTTTTACCATTTCATTTAAATATTGTTTCTTTATTATTTTTCAATAATTTTTTATTTTTCCTCTGTCTCTCTCTTTCTCACAGCACCGCCAGCACCACACTACCAATAATCACCACAAAACCCACCATCCAACCACCCACCAAAAAGGCAAAAACCCACCACCAATACCATAACCACCACTAACAAAAAAAGGAAAAAAAAAATCACAGCAGAAAGAAACCTCCACATCCACCCACAACCACCACATCCACTCACCACCACCAACCACGGTAGGAAAAAAAAAAATGAAACCTCCACCATCGCCGCTACCAGCAAACCCATCACGCCAAACCAAAACCCACAGGACACGGACACCACTTCCCTCCCCGTCATCATCTTCTCCCACGACGCGGCTTAACGTCCTCCTTTGCACCTGTAAATCAAATCAAGACCCACCCCAACCAAATCAAGACCCAAAACCAAATCAAGACGCAAAATCAAATCAAAGATTTGATAGCATGTCGTTTTGTGTTGGCCTCACACGATCGGAGCCCAATCAGACCCAAGAAGAACCACACAAAAAAAAAAAAAAAAAAAAAAAAACTCCATCGCCACCACTGGACCACAGCCATCGGCATCCCACAATCGCCAGAGCACAATCATCGGCAGAGCACACTCATTGGCGAACCACATTGATGAAGCATAGAGAGAGAAGAGAGAAGAAAGAGAGAGCCATTGAGTGAATAAAAAAGAGTTTTTGTTTTACATTAATCCAGCTACAGTGCGGTCTCAAATATGAGATTGTACTGTAGTTGAATCTTAAAAATTTTAAGATTTAGCAGTTTTAATGTAGATGTGTTTTTATCTCAAATAGCATTTTTAGCACTTGAGAGTTTTAATGTGAATGCTCTAACTAGTAAGTTTTGAACTCGTGACCTAATCATCTACTTGCTTTTAAGAAGGATAGAGTTTCTCAAAAACAAAAAAAAAGGAAGGAGGTGTCATTTTTAACTAGAAAAGAAGATTGGCAACCTTGGACGGAGATTAGTTAAACCAGAATGAGGGTCAACCTATTGTGACAAAGCAAAGGTTATGTAATGAATTTTCTATTGCCGCTCTTGGAACCAAAAAAAAAAAAACAAAAGTTCAATTCAAGGTCTATGGTTTGTAAACGTGGAAGAAAAGGCAGATAAAGAAGAAGGTATAAAATTAAAAAGAACAAGTGGGGTTTCAAAAACGAGAGCAGTTACGTGGGGACTCATATCAGAGCAATTTTGTCCTTTGATCATATAATAATATTCCGACTGACTTTCTCTGTCTGGTGCATCTTTCATTTTCTTCTTTGTGAAAATAAAGCTTGGCAGTTGGCACTTGGCACAGTGCGTGCGTATGGCTGTTAGAGATTTGAATTTCAAACTTTCAAGAATTCATTTAATTAATTTAATTAATTGAAATTTGAATTTTGAGCCCCATGTCTGAATATATTTCTTATAAATGAAGATTCCAAGATTCCAATTTCAAATTCCAGCTTTATTGATTGTAGGAATGAAGATTTAGGTAGAAGAACTATAGAGGTTTTATTTCAAGAAGAAGAATGAATTTTTCTTTCGTTTTCTACACGAAATTGAATTTCTTTTTTAATATGTGACGTATATATATTTCTGTAAGCTTTTAATTTGATGTTGTGGACACTGTTTCTTGCAGTGTTTCTGTATTTATTATTATTTTTTTTTTGAGAGGAAACTATAGTAAATTTTATTAATTAAGAAACAAGATATACAATGGGGAAGAGAAAGAGGAACATATGACCCCCTATTTCTCTTTTGCATCACTAGCATACACTAGAGTAGCATGATTACATCGTAAACAAAGAATGAAAAGAAAAAAGAAACAACGAAAAAAGTTCAAAATCCAAATTATTGTAAGAAAAGCGAATCTTCTCTTGGATGCCTAGAAAACCTAAAAAACTGCCAAACGACGCCTTCCGGATATACATGGACATCAAAATGATGAGTTTTTATTTTTTATTTTTTTATTTATTTTTATTATTAACCATCTTAGGAGTGTCTTCATGCCCGGCATGGCTGCCCTGCAACCTCTATCAATCCCATAGTTGACACAACACCTTGCTCATTCTCCACAATTCTATGTTTCTTTTCTCCCTTAACACCCGTAGCCTCCCTATTCAAATTTTCTGTTTGCTTCATTTTGTGCCCAAGTTCCACGTCAACAATTGAAGAATTATTAAGAATCTGAGGTCTTATGGTAAGCCTCTTCCAATTCTTCATTGTTTTCGGGCTTCCAATTGTAGACTCCTCTACAGACTCAACTTTTTTTAGGCTATGCAAAGATTGACTCACACTTTTATCTGGATTACCACTTCTTTTGGGCCGGCCCTTGCTAGTATTCTTGTTTCCATGCATGTTACCACAACCAACCTTAAAACCTATTTCTGATCCCTCAAAACCCGGTGGAGATTCTTGCTCAACTTGTGGTTGAACGAAATAAACCGAATCATAAATAAAACAAATAGTTAATGAAAGAGAGATAAAGAGGCGAGACCTAGTTGGTGCAATGCAACATAGCCTAGGCTTCGTAACGCTTAGATGAGTCCAAATTTTCTATCCAACTCACCTTGCTCCACTCTATATTCCACAAATAATAATTTGACACATGTCCACCTATTTAATTGGATGCTACTTTTTTCCTTTTCTTGTTTTAGTTTCCAAAAATAAATAAATAACTTAAACCCGCCACCACCGGTCTACCACCAAACAACCACACAGAAAGTATTAGATTGAAAAGCCAATGACTTTAACAGATCTATAAAGTTCCTTTATAAGAGAATCCCAATTGGTATGCCTCGGTTCAGGTTCATTCAGGGGACAATAACGGATTAGAGAAGATGGGAGTGATGTATTGGTAGATAATGGGCTGGCTTCTAATGGTGTGACCACTGAGACCCCCAAAAAAGTTTTCATTTTGATGAGTGACACTGGTGGCTCATTAGGCTTAGACTAAGGCTATCAAGGCTACATTTAATGAACATTTTGGGGTTGAGTATCTACTAAATTTTTGATGGATTGTTTGATGGGGGTGTCTGATGAAGATGTGTTGGGTTTTTTTTTTTTTTTGGTAACTGGCTGACCGGCTGAGGCGTGGACCTGGCGATGGTAGTGGATGGCTAATGATAACATTGGTGATTTCTTTCTAGTGGAGCTGGCAAAGTTGGTGGTAGTGGATCAGTGATGGAGACTGGTGAACATGTGTTTGGTTTTTTATTTAATTTTTTTAGGAAAATAAGTGTTTGAAATATAAAAAAAAAAAAAGGCAAAAAATTAGCATCTAATTAAATAGATGAACATATGTCAAATTTTTATTTGTGGAGTATAGAATGGAGCAGAAAGATTTGTACAGCATATTTAGACTCCACTTACTTAGATTGGTGCAGCGCTTCAAAAATGGAGGAAGCTGTGTGAAATGAAACCTTCGCTTTGGGTTCTTCACAAATCCACACAACTTCCTCTATTTCTGAAGCACCTCCTCCAAGGAGTGCTTTGGTCTCACTTCAAAATTATTCAAATTAGCTTGTAATCCTATGTATATGCATGGATATACTAAAAGATATACATTAAAATGCATAATATAATTTTTACATATATAATTTAAATATTATTGATAGTCATTCTTATATTTTTTTTACTCTTTAAAAAGTCTTGTAAGAATATTATTAGGTAGAAAATGTAAATTGCCCATTTTTTAAAATTTTTTTATGTTTATTAATTTTAGAATCTTTGGTTTTTGTACACAATAACTCACTTGGATAGATATTTATGATTTGATCACACATTTGACCCTAAAATTAAGAAATAAAACTCTCTCTAAAAATAAATAATTTAGGACACATGACGCAAAATTTGACTTCAATTATAAAATCTAATTAGATTTTCTCTAAGTTTTGCCTCTATATATATATATATATAGCTCTCTATTTTCGTCTTCTCGTCTTGTGTTTAACTGTTGCTATTAATTAGAACTAACCTCTCTCTCAACTCTCAAAGTATGCCTCGTACAAATAGTCTTTTAAAAAAATAATGGCAAAAAGGAAAGTTCTAAGAAATTTCAAAATAAGCAACCTATCTCTTCTCAGCAATACCCCAATAGTAGGAGAAAACACATAATGATTCCGTAACATGAGTCTTTCCCCTCACATGAGAGGGAGGACTCATGTCGCAGAAACATGATATACCTCCAATAGAACGAGAGTATTAAATTTCAAGTACAATTTAACTTTGTGGGTGGGGTAGGGACCTCCTCCAATAGAACGAGAGTATTAAATTTCAAGTACAATTTAACTTAAATTTCAAGTACAATTTAACTTTTGAGAAACTAGTACAATTTAACTTTGTGGGTGGGGTAGGGACCTCCTCCAATAGAACGAAAGTATTAAATTTCAAGTACAATTTATTTTTGTGAGTGGGGTTAGGTGTGAACTGAAAAACAAGTTTAGTTTGTTGCTTTCGAGAAATTGCCTCTGCCCCTGTTTTGCTTTGCTTTCAGATTTGAAATTAGGAAGGAGATGAAACTGGAAATTTTGTGGACATTATGAGAAAAGGAGGAGGATCGATCCGAAATAATGTGCGTACTCACGATGCAAAATGGGTCTCACTCAGAGCATTCACAGCAGTGGAGCTAAAAATTTTGCTATTTGGCACCACAAAAGGTTACTTTATCTATTTTACCTACTCACATGCTGCAGCAGTAGATCTATTTTAGTTTTTAATACAATAAAATAATATATCTCCTACAATAAAATAATATATCTACTACAATAAACAACAATCACAACCACCCGCAACTGCTGCCACTGCCACTACCACTACTGCTGCCGCCACCGACTCTACAACCGCCACCGCAATCACTACCATTGCCACTACCGTTGCCACCGGCTCTTCCATCGCCAACACCACCGCCACCGCCGCCGCCGACTCTTCCGCCTCTTCCACCACCGCCGCCACATGATAGAATAATATATTCTCTATAATAAACAACAATCACAGCTACTGTTACCACCACTATCACTTCCACCACTGCCACTGCAATCGCCACCACCACCACAACCGCCATCATCAAAAAAAAAAATTTCTCACCAATATTAGATAGTAATAACCTATCACTTAAAATTTATTCCAAAAATATTATGATAACATTTCTTAATTTAAATTTCTTATTATACTTTATTTTATTTTTCCCATCTTCTTATTTGGTTTCATCCAAATACACATTTCTTTCTTCTTCTTCTTCTTCTTCTTTTTTTTTTTTTTTTTTTTCCTCTTTGTTTTTCTCCTCCACACACGTACTCCTCTTATCTCCTCCACCCTCAACCACACCTTTTAACTTTCAACCATTTCTTATTTTTTATTGTTTTATCTTTTTGTTACTTTTTCTCCTCATCTCCTTCTCCATTTATTCGACTATTCTCTCTTTATTTCTTCCATAAAATGACAATCTGTCCAACCAAGCTTCAGTTCCGCTCAGCCCAACTAAAGCCAACGCCACTAGGTCCACCACCACGCCTTTATCAACCTTTGGTTCATGGTTTTTTTTTTCCTGGTAGTGGTGGGTTTGATAAGTGTGGGTGTGGTTGGGTTTGTGACTAATGTGGTGGTGGTGGGGGTTGCCCTAGTGGTGGAGGTGGTGATTGATATTGGTGGTGATGGGTTTGATGAGTGTGGGTATGGTTGGATTTGTGACTAATGTGGTGGTGGTGGTGGGGTTGCCGTGGTTGGAACTAGGTCTGTGGCGGCGTGTGTCAGCAACGTGGGTCAGGGGGGCGGCGGCATGAGAGTTCTGAAAGTTGAGAGAGAGAGTTGAGAGATTGTGAGGGTTATGATAAGAAAAGAAAAAGAAAAAAAAAAGAAAAAAATAATATTTTAATCCAGCTGGAGGAATAAAAAATTATTATTATTTTTAGCTCTAAGCTACCGTGCACATCTATAGATAGATGTGCACTGTAGCAATGAAGCTAAAAAAAATAGGTTTAGCTCCACTGCTGTATGAGTTTTGTTTGTGCTATAGCAATGAAGCTAAAAAAATAGGTGTAGCTCTACTGTTGTATGAGTTTTTTTGTATTTTGGTAGAGCTAAAATAGTTATATAACTTTTTAGCTCCACTGCTACAAGTGCTCTCAAAAGTCAAAAGCAAAGGCTACCGTTAATATTAGTAGAGAAATGGATGTTAGAAGTATAGGATTGTTAGAACATAGATGTCATTAATCTTTCTTTTTTTGGTAAATATGTTAGATGTCATCATCATAATTATAGTATTTAATTAAAGTAATTAAAATTGAAAAGGATGTAAATTACAAAGTTCCGCGTTTGAAACGCGTAAAAGGAGACTATATATATATGTGAGTCTATGACCATATTATGACAAGCACCAAGAAGAAGCATCGTAATTTAAATACCGTGGATGCTAGAGCCTATGATTGACATTCATTGAGAATTTTCAGAGGCACATTTATTTGTGCAAAGTGGACCTTCCCCGTTCCTTAAAATAAAATAAAATAAAATAAAATTTGGACATCCCTGCGACAGGGTCCCACGGCGTTCTCATTCAGCCCAAAACAAAATAAAATACAATAATTCTTCTCTAGAGGAACTTTGTTGTTTATAATTTATTTCTTAAGATTTATTGTGAAAGTATTGTGAATATAATTTTTTTTAGTAATTCATTTGACAATTCCAATGAAAATATACATTAAAATCGTATTTTTAACTATTTGCCCACGTGTACTATTTTATAGTAGTTCATTTCACAATTCCAACGTTCCAATGAGAAATATGTTCAAATCAAATTTTAACTTGCATTTAATATGGTTTCTCCAAAAAAAACTTGCATTTAATATTTATTAAATAACATTTTATAAAAACATAAAGCTAAATTATGTATGAATATTAATAAAAAGTACTGTATATAACTGTGGGGCCCAGTAATGTGTGGCCCTGGCCCATTCATCTGTCGGGGCCCAAGGCCCGAGCCGAGGAGGGAAATAGCCCAGGCTCGGTAATACAAGTACGAAATAATCTTGGAACACGGCCGAGGACGATTAGTCCTCGGCATGTCCGAGGTCCCCCTGGAAGGAGGGGCAAAATTGGTTTAAGAACAGTTTGGGAATAAAGATCTAAAATATCTAACGTCAATGGAGAAGGGTACGCTGGAAAGTATAAACGACCAGGGAAAGCTGCCCTTACTGCCATTCAATACTCTGCACCTGACAGAGCCATACTCCCCAGCTTTTACAACCACCTCCAACGACTTTGAGTATGGGCTGATGGGACAAGTATCAGTCCTGAAAAGTCGACCCTACACGTGGACGAAGGATAAGGAACACAGACTAGTATAAAAGGAAAGGTAAGTAATCCATAGAGGGGGCTGGGAAAAATGGCCAAAACCAGAGCCTCCCAGCCCACCTCTAGGAGAAATACTACCAGAGCGTGCTCGATTCATTTATGTATGTACACGTTTTATTTATGTATGAACTCCCCGGAAAACCACCGACTCGTGATCAAGGCCTAGCCTTTCAAACCCATGCTCTATAAGTGATATTGTTTGGGCCTTTTTACGTGCGAATCCAGTATCATTTTGGGACGCTCCAAATCGTGTCCTTACAATTGGCGCCGTCTGTGGGGAGAATCGTAATTCAAAGTGTAAACGAGCGGATATGGGAAATTCTGGGGAAGGCTAAGAGTTTTTAGACTTTAAAAATGTTGAAAGGTCTCTGTGAGAGAGAGGTAACCTCCTGCTTTCATTTTTATATGAAGGACGAAGCGGGAGGCATTTAATCTGCCCGAATCTCTAGGAAAAGCGGTAAACAAGAATATACCCGTACCAATTCCCCACACCAACGATAACCGTCGAATTTAAATGATCTCGTAAAGGGAAATCATTAAAGGCACGTTTTAAGTAATCAAACGGCAGGAACGCATTGCGAATAAGTTCAAAGGAATGTCCCATAGCCCGATATGTTTCTTGGGTAGATGAAGGGACGCCAACATTAATGAAAGGCAGAGTTAAACGAGCCGTGATAAAGGCTTGGCATTTCCAAAACCCTCCTCTCCAACCAAAAGGTTGGACAACAGGATTTTGAGGGGCTATTGTGGGGCCCAGTAATGTGTGGCCCTGGCCCATTCATCCGTCGGGGCCCAAGGCCTGAGCCGAGGAGGGAAATAGCCCAGGCTCGGTAATACAAGTACGAAATAATCTTGGGACACGGCCGAGGACGATTCAGTCCTCGGCATGTCCGAGGTCCCCCTGGAAGGAGGGGCAAAATCGGTTTAAGAACAATTTGGGAATAAAGATCTAAAATATCTAACGTCAATGGAGAAGGGTACGCTGGAAGTATAAACGACCAGGGAAAGCTGCCCTTACTGCCATTCAATACTCTGCACCTGACAGAGCCATACTCCCCAGCTTTTACAACCACCTCCAACGACTTTGAGTATGGGCTGATGGGACAAGTATCAGTCCTGAAAAGTCGACCCTACACGTGGACGAAGGATAAGGAACACAGACTAGTATAAAACGAAAGGTAAGTAATCCATAGAGGGGGCTGGGAAAAATGGCCAAAACCAGAGCCTCCCAGCCCACCTCTAGGAGAAATACTACCAGAGCGTGCTCGATTCATTTATGTATGTACACGTTTTATTTATGTATGAACTCCCCGGAAAACCACCGACTCGTGATCAAGGCCTAGCCTTTCAAACCCACGCTCTATAAGTGATATTGTTTGGGCCTTTTTACGTGCAAACCCAGTATCGTTTTGGGACGCTCCAAATCGTGTCCTTACAATAACTATATACATTATATTGAATTTGTGCATCCAAGTAAATAAATAAATTGTGTGTGTATATATATATATATATATATATATTTTTTTTTTTTTAAGTGTGCGCTGCGATTATAATTGAATTGTTAAAATTTGTCTTAAATTTTAGTTTGATTTGATTTAAGTTTTCTTGGTGTGTAAGAAAATGATTCTCACAAGGAAGAAGTTTTCTTATTGAAAAGGTAATCATACATTTCTTATCCATCATTGAGTAAAATTTGAAGTCGAGGGTTCTCTCACATGGAAAAATGAGAAGACTCCTAGAAGAACATGAGTAAAGTTTTTTTAAAGAGTAATCCATGTTTATTTACAAAAAAACCAACTAACTATTCCATAAGTTTTTCTTTACATAAAATTTAAATTCTACTTTAACCTAATTAAAATGTATAGTGTGTGAAGTTATATTCTAGAGACTTGAACTTTGATCCTTACCCCCACCTCCACCCACAAAAATTTTATACTTGTGGAGTGACTATCACACCAAGGGTCCGCGATAGTAACTACCTAATAAGTTGATTAGGAATTTGTTTAAACCCCTATATTAAATACATTAGTTAATATCATTACTTTAAAAAATAATAGTAATAAGATATATATATATATATATATATATATATATATTCTAGTGGTAACCCCGAAATAGTATGAAATGGTACGCCGAAATAAGCCGGTACTAAAATATTCCATTCCAATAGACAAACTGAAACAGACACCAAAACAGCATTCATAACATTGAATTTAAGTTTTTGTGTTAGAAAGTTATTGGGGGTGTATTAGGACTTTGGTTTGTGAGTTAGTTTGTGCTTGTAAGTGTTATTTGTGTGACTTGTGGGTTTGGTTGAGAGTAGTTCATATAGTTGATAATATATTTTAGTTGACATTGCTTGTGGACGTAGGTTTTTAATTTGTCAAACCATATTAAATATTATTATTAGTGTATTTATTTTATTTCATTATTTATGTGAATCGCTTACACTAACTCCAAATCAAACTTGAATATGAATTATTGTTCAATATGTGTCTTAAAGTGCTCATTAATAAAGAAACACAATAAAATCTAATGATTTTTAAGATAAATTATAACTTTTTTCTTATGATTTGGTCTTATCACAGTTTAATCTATAAGATTTAATCGCTACTATTATGTCCTAAAACTTGGATAAAAATGAAATTATTATGGTTCCAACAAGATTTAACATTTTTTTCACAACCGAATTGGCACATCCTCATGCACAAAGTGCTTAAGGATCTGGGGAGAAAATGTTCAAGTTGCTCGGTTAGCAATATATTGTAACTATTTAAAAAAATATATTTTAAAAAAAATGTTTTTTCACACTTTTGGGACATGCTAGCAATTTTATAGTAATTCTTAACTTGACAATATATATATATATTTATATATATATATATATATATATATATATATATATATAAGTGTGCACTTGAATTTTTAAAATTTTTCTTACATACTTGTTTGATTTTATTTAGGTTTTCTTGGTGTGAAAGAAAATGATTCTCCTAAGGAAGAGGTTTTCTTATTGAAGAAGTAATCATGTATTCCTTATCCATCATTGAATAAAATTGGAGCCAAGGCTTCTCTCATACGGGAAGATGAGAAGATTCATAGAAGAACATGAATGAAGTTTTAAAAGAGTAATTTAAGTGTTTGTGTTAGAGAGTTATTGAGGGTGTAATGGGACTTTGGTTTGTGATTAGTTTGTGTTTGTAAGAGCATTCACATCTGAGGATGTAAACAAATACATATTTTACATTTTCAAACACTACTTTATCTATTTTACCAACCCATTTAACAGTATATACGCAACATCTCAATTCTTATTTTAACATACAACTCAAAAATAATATAAACTACACATCAAATAATATTTTTTTTAAAATATATTTCTCTCTCTTCTCCTCTCTCTTTCTCCAATAAACAATTGATCCAAACCCCACCAAACAACCAACCCCAACAACAATCACAGCCACCAACCTAAACTTCAACCATGGCCATCGACCCAAACACTAATTTGTGCCACCACCTAAAATTGCAAGGGAGAACTGAGAGAGAAGAGAGATTCGGAGATTCCTACCCAAAATCGAGAGAGAGAGAGAGAGAGAGAGAGAGAGAGAGAGAATAAAATATAGTATTTTGGGTTTACAACTCATGAGCAGTTAGTTGTAAATATAAGTACATAATGTTCATAGATGCTAAAAAAATTTAGATATACATACTCGATTAAGCTATTTTTTAGTGTGTTAGTTGCTAAAATACAACAATGCTAATGCTCTAAATGTTATTTGTGTGAACTTGTGGCACGATTGAGAATAGTTGTAATTCATATAGTGGATAATAGATTTTAGCTGGTTTGGAATTTTATCAAACCATGTTAAATATTGTTATATTTATGTTTGTTTTATTTTATTATTTGTATAAATCACTTTCACTAGCTTCAAATCAAACATGAATATGAATTATTTGTTCACTATGTGTCCTTAAAGTGCTAATTAAATTTACACAATAAAACTAAAGATTTTAAGTATAAATTATTACTTTTTTCTTATGATTTGGTCTTATCACAATTTAATCTATAAAATTTAATTGCTACTATTATGTCCTAAAACTTGGATAAAAATGAAATTATTATGGTTCCATCAAATTTTTTTTTTTTTTTTCACATGTTTGGGACATGTGAGCAATTTTATGATTCTTAACTTGACAAAATTATCCCTTATACAAAAATACCTCTGTAGAAAATCAAACCTGACCTGTGACGACTGACGAGCCCATTCGACATATCTGCTAATTGTTTTAGCACATCCAGAGATATATTAATGTCAATATCGTCCATCCAAGAAATGTCTCTTTCAAACAGAGTAGCTTGCGAACATGCAATTAAGCTCATTTTTGTGGATAGTGCTGGGTGTGGCCTTCTACTCGTTCTTGTGGTTTGTTGCGACAACGTTCTACACTGCCTCATTGCAGCTTGCGCTAAGAAGTGGTGAGTGTTGGAGAATCAAGGAGGTAATGGTAATTATGCATTCTACAGGTTTTAAGAATGGATACCTAAAAAATGTGCATTGCGAAAACGTGATCCGTATTTTAAAATTTACATGTTCAAAAAGTTGATTTTAAAGTTGTTTTTCTTTTTTCAATATTTTACTTACAAAATATGATTATTTAGGCATGCTGCAACCTATACTTGTACACATATGTAAATAAAACATGTATTGAATATTACAACATTTAATGTGTTTCTCTGGTTCTTCTGTTTTTTTGAGAAAAATACACGCAAACAAGGGAGAGCAAATAAAGATTCTAACATAAAAGTACGCTAAAAATTCCACTCAAAAAACAAAAAATGTTTTTTCTGATTTTATTTTATTGTTTGTGGGAATATTACAATATTTAACACGTTTTCCGGGTTCTTTTGTTATAAAGAGTCCCTTTAAGATTTCAACTATCAACGCAAAAGAATAGCTTACATAAAAAATAAAAATAAAAAATCAACGCAAAAGAATAGTATAATTCCAAGATACAAAGATTGCATGATTTTTTTTTGACAAAGTTTGGCTACAAAATTGATCGTAGTATAAGGTTACAACCTTATTTAATATCTTTTTATTGGAGGTGAATTTTGACAAATTCACCATTGAATTACATTTTCTCCTTATGTTTTTTATGCTTGCAAAGTTTCTAGAAAATTAAATATTAATAACTATGTTATCAATAAATGGTTTAAATTGCAAGTTTTTATAATTTAAAATTATGCATAAAATATAATTTTATGAATCATATAATAAATAATATTTGATTGGCACAAAATTTGACTTGTATTTTAAGAACGTAAAGAGCATGCAATATAATAGTTAGTGTGGGGCCTGAAATTCGAAATCCCAGCCCACTTCACATTAAAGGCCCAAGGCCTAAGCCGAGGAGCCCTACTGCCGAGGACGTATGATGAAAGCCCCTTAATGGCCCAAGAATGTGGCCGAGGACGATCTCACGCTCAATACCTCACAAAGCGCCTAAAGAAAAGGACAAACTCAGTACAAGAGCAGTACAAACGAGAAAGCTGCCAACACCATAATGTGGAGCCCAGTGCCTGACAAGCCCATACTCCATACCATGCTATCCAGCTTTTCCCAACCACTCTGACGTATGGATTGATAGGACAAGTAATTACCTCAAATAAGGAGAAACTGACACGTAGATGAAGAAGGGGAAGTGAATATTAGTATAAAAGGGAAAAGAGAGCTGAAAGAGAGGGGGGCCCCGGAAGGAGGAGAAAAAGGAGAGAATGGTGAGAATGTAATGCTCCTCGGACTAATTCCGAGGAGCCAAATCTCTTAAACCATATCGATGTAAGGCTCAGTCATACTGTCCAAACCTGCCTTTGTATTAGCTCTCGTGAAACCAGGACCAAACCGTTGCCCAGCGTTCAAGGACATGCCTTTCAAGCCCACTCTCTAGAAATTATATTGTTTGGGCCTATTACACACGAACTCAATATCACTCTTGGGTCGTTAAATAAATCGTGTCCCTACAGTTAGATTTTTGAAATATTTTGTAATTAATATTAATGATATTGAGTAAAGTTATAGTCTTACTTTACCTACCGTAGCTAAACTTTGTCTTCTTTTTTTTTGGCCTCCACATCACGATCCTAGTCTCTTAGAGGGCTGCATCTAATCCTTCTAGCCGTCGTTGAAGGATTATGTGGTCAAAAGATTCAAAACTCTATTATAAATCTTCAAATCAAAATACCAATACTGCGTTGTTTTTTGACCGGATACGCTGGTCTTAGGAATGTAGTCCCTTTCGTGTGACTGAGTATCTTATGAACTTTGATCACGTTTTTTCTGTATTTTTCCGTGGGAACTTCTTCTAAGTCTAACCACAGTTGCAGGTCGTTGGTAAGTTCAGTACTTTTACCATTACATTTTACATGCTAAAAAGTCCACCTAAAACTTGAGACTAGACTTTGATCACAGTATATTTTTAACTAAGAATATAACTCTCTAAGAAAAAAATATTTAAACGACATAATTAAGAAAAGAATTCTTGACCTCGTTTTCTACCAACAAAACCATTTTACTTATTTTTAAATACTCTACATACTGATGGTGTTATTTATAATTCTGACAGCAACTATCATATTGGTTTCCCCCCAAGAAATATAGAGGGAAGGGGGGGGAAGAGAACAACATTATAGAGTGATTAACATATTCCTTTCTTATAAACATTTTAGGTAAATTACATTTTAAACCCCATATACTAGAAGTGATTTTAAATTAATCCAGGAATTTACATAAGTTTCAAATTAGATCTACACTTTCAACAACATTTCAATTCAAATTATAAATTCATATTGATTAAAGTTGTCAATGAAAAGTATTTAAATAAATTAGCACAATATGGTTTGCAGTGAAATAATATCCATATATAATAGGCACACATATTAGGCCAAACAATTAATTTATTGATAGAACACGTGGCAAAATAGGGCAAGACCATGTGGAAAGAAGTAGTGACGTGACTACTAGTTCAGACTTGACTAAATCAAGGATTAAAGCCTAAGGGTGTGACATGTGGCATTGAAAAGAGTAATTATCTCAAGGGAGTTTCAAACGATTACTTTGAATGGTTACAAGAAGATAGTTAAACATAGGACTAGCGCCAAGTGGCCATAGGTCGCAAGGCGATAGTTGCCTCAAAGTGGTTATGAGAGGTTACCAAGCCCTATTAGCAATAAGACACATGGCAAAAGAAATTAAGCGGCATATGGAAAGTGGCATTTGGCATAACCACCAAGGCCTTAAATATAAATAGAGGCTCCTTCTACAGGCAAGACACCATACATAGCTGAGAACACGCTAGAGATCATTTTTGTGTTCATATGTACTTTGATAATTAGGAGATCTAATAGTTCTTAGGAGATTAAGTAGTTCTTAGGCTTTGTAGAAGACTTTTATGCTTGTAAGTTGCTTCCGAGTGTAATCTTATTTAATCAATTATTAGCTAAATTTGATGTAATATTTTAGTGTTTGTTAATGTTTGTTCAATTTTAGTGTTTGCTTTAGAATAAATTTGGTGTTCAAATGATAACCTAGACTTTTTATCTGTTGTGGTTGCTCAATTTACTTTATTTCAAGATGATTTACTTCAAAATAATGCACTTCGAATCAGCTTAGTTTAATTAGGTTTACTTCAAATCAAAGCACTTAAACTTAGTCTATTAATTTAGGAATCAATCACTTCAAATCAATGGCTGTAAAGACAACTTAGGCTTGATAATCCAATTTAGTCATTTAGGAACTTCAATCGCTTAGGAATTATTGTCAACCTGCGCATTTCCCAAAAAGTGAGGTTCCCAAAACCCGTAGTCTTCAAAGTCAGATTTTCACTTCCAATTGTTCACAAAACCATGAACTCCACTTTGAACAATCTGTAAACATTAATAAATAAACCAAGGTTAACCTAAAATTGGTTTCTACTTGATAAGGATAAAATTGTAAATATGAACACTCACTGATGGAAAGGCGTAGAGTGACGTTCCAGACAAACCCGTCAGTCTTGTATCCATTGACACATGACAACAGTAGGGAGTCTACAGCTTCAAGCTGACGAGGTCAACTTGGGACGAGGATGAAAAGCTGACGTTACTAAGCTAAAGGGGACGCACAAGATTAACGGTTCTGGCTTGACCTTAACTTGGCCTCCACGCATGCGTATATAAGGAAATATCTTGTACCCCACGCTCAGTGTTACTCAAAAAAGAATCCTACAAGGAAAGGATTCCGCAAAATACGCTCATAAGGGCTCCTATAAGGAAAAGACTTCTAAACCAAGGAAGAGAGGTCAACTCTCTACTACTATAAAAACCCCAAAACCCTTACTAACCAAGGTACACATAATTCACTCCAGTTCTGGCACTTTAGAGTTATGAGAAGTTTTAACTTGACATTCGGAGGGTATTTGGCTGGCACCACATAGGTGCTCTTTGTTAGGTCTATTCTTTTTGTTGTGTAGGTATTATTTCGAGCACGTGAGGACCGTGTGACTTACTGTTGATTTTTCGGCACCATCACTACTCAAACAACATGCATTGATTCTATTGAAATAACCATTCATCATCATTTTGTTTTTATTATTAATTTTTTTTGTTAGCAACATGACTTTAAGAGTGAGTTTGACATCTTGTAATTTTCGTTAGCTCATTTCTTAAAATGTGTAAATAAAAATTAATTAATTTAAAAAATCTAATTTATTAGTTTACGTGGTAAAAAGTGAGACAAAAGTGGATATACAAAATATATATATATATATATATATATATATACATATATATGTGAAAGAAAAAAATACACTAAAAATGAAATTTGAAACTTTTTAAAAATGAAATTTGTTTTGAAACCAGCTCTAACCCGATCACAATGACTTTAATTGTAAGAATGACACTCTAAAAAAAAATAAATAAATAAAAGAATGACAGTATGACACTCTACCTACCATCCAAGTACTAAAGCGGAGCATAAGAATTAAAATGTAATTTTACGTAAACATTTGTGGACCATCAAAATCAAGAGAGTGAGACTACGCACTAGATGGCTCAATGAATTAAAGATTTCCAAAAAAAAAATTTAATAAAATTTCAACTGATAGGATTTACTTTTAAATATTATACTCTTTATTATTAGATGAAAACATCAACTAATTTTTGATATAAACAAAAATTAAATCTTAAATTTTTTTTGTTCAATCATTATCGACTAAAAATAGTTTGGAGTTTGGACCGTGGGCCGAGATTCCAAAGCAAAAGGTCAGCCTATCTCTATCACTCATCGATAGTAGCAGAAGAGCAGTGCATGTCCAAGTAATTAGGATTTAGGACACATGGATGCATAAAAAATTTTCGCAAATGACCTGAGATCAAATCAATCCAACGGTTGGAAATACGCGTGTCACCCCCAAAATCAGTCAGCTCATCATCACTCACTACTCAACATTCGTGGCCACTACCCAAATAAACAAAACAAAACCCTTTTCCTTTCTATACCCTCTTTTCCACACCACACCACACCACGAATAAATATAAACATTTTCAGCACACCTCTCCCTCTCTAGAATCTCTGCGCAAAGATGAGCAAGGGACCAGGACTTTTCACAGATATCGGCAAGAAAGCCAAAGGTTAAAAAAAAAAAAAAAAAAATCGTACTCTCATCGCTCACGATTTTTCGTTTACTTTTTCGCTTTGATTTTTGATTCAATTTCTTGTATGATTAATTATTCGCTGTTGCTTGCTTTGTTTGTTTGTTTGTTTGTAGATCTTCTAACCAGGGACTTCAACTCCGATCAGAAGTTCACTGTCTCTACCTACAGCGATGCTGGAGTGGTATGTACTATGGAATCTAGCTCACTCTTTTCTTTTCTTTTTTTTCTTTACTCACACACACACATTGAGTAGCTTAGATCGGTAATTAGGTTAGGGTTTTTGAAGATTTGAAGTGAATTTCCACTGCTTGTTTGTTTGATTTCACAAATTTATTAAAATTTTTATGTAACGATATTGCCAATACTTGGATGTGAAACCAAATTACATGAGCTGATATGTCCACTGTTGTTTCTAGATGACAAATTCTAGTATTTTTATTTATTTAATTTGTCAACGTTTGCTGAGTTAATGAACATTTTGCAAATTGTTATGTTTGAATTTAGACGGCATTCGATTGATATATTTTTAGGTTTGTATTTATTGGTGGGATTTTGATTCAGCGCCTTAGATATTGTTCATTTTAAGCCCTTTGACCTAGCACGCCAAGAGCCTTGTAGTTGTAGCTCAACTAGCATCTGTTGGTGTTTCCAATGGAGACGTCCAGGATTCAAATCCCCTTCCCCCATTGTAACTAACTAACTATCGAATTATCCAAATGGTCCTTGGCCTAGGATTTCTCTTCTTTGATTTGTTAAGTTACATGGACACCCAGTTTGTATTGAAGTCACTCTCCATCTAGTAATAACAAGAAAAAGGAGGTGCTCTTTGAGCTAGATCTTTTCGTCGATGTTTTAACTTAAAATATGGAGCTAGCATAGAATGGTGAAACGGGATGTTGTTTTGTGCCAACAGAGACTAAAAGAATGTTGTTTTCAAAATAGATTTGGGGTATTGATCACCTTTTAAGTAGTGTGTGACTGGTACCTTACAGTGAGTTTGCCTGACTGCTTCACAAACCTTCATCAAGTCTGATTTAATATTTTTAATTTAAGTTTAGAACTGTCCGTGTATTAAAAAAGTTCGAAATTAATATAAAATTAAGTTGACTTGGCTTGAGTTGTTTTGGTCATTTGTTATTATTTTAGGTTGCTCTTATCTATAGCATGGTATTTCAACTGTATTGCTACATCTTTTAACACCCCCTTGTGCAGTAAGGAGAACTTGTAGCCAGTTTGGATGGATGGGGAGTAGTGGGGAGTTGGCAGGAAATTGGCATAGAAAAAGGGTTTAAGAAGAAATTTCAACAACAAATAAGATTCAGGCATAGAAAAAGATAATAGGATTGGAGTAGGAACAATCAAATATCAATTTCTAGGCTCAAAGAGCTCAAGAAATATTCAAATCTGAATTTTCACGAAATAGGTAAGAAAAGGTTGCCTACAATGACTCATAAGAGGCCGTTTATAATAGCCTTTAATAGCCCTAGAATCCTATACCTTTGCCTTACATATAACAATTAAATCTTAATCATTTAACTTCATTAAAAGTCACATGCTAGTTACATGATCTTTTAAAATGCTTATATAAATAGAAGGCAATGGACAAAGGGGCCTTTTTTCTTTGTTGGGCTCAAATTCTCCTGCATCATCTCCTCCCCACAAAAAAGCACACTGCTAAATTATTTCTGCGAGAGTTTTGATAGTATAGTAGGGAGCACAGAAGCTCTTTTTTTCCCTCTCTTCTTTTTTATTTGGGGGAGGGGTTGATTTACACTTGGATAGTAAACCTATTTTTTTTAATATGCACATATCTGAATACATTGGTTGTTTTTGTCTTACTAAAAGCTCCTCTATGTCTTTAAAGGGCAGCTGCTAGGCTAGGAATCCTATGTTTCTTTTTTCTTTTTTCTTTTTTTAATTGGTAAAGTGCACGGTCACCCCGTGGGTCTTGAACCTATGACCGTGCTCTCCATCCCATATGAATGGAGGAGGAAGAGTGATATGAACTGAGCTCATTGGCCTAGCAGTCCTATGCTTCTGTGACATTTTGCAGGTTGACCTGTTAGTTTCTTAAGCAGCTAATTCTGTCAATGCACCTCCAATCATTAACAGATAAATTTAAATTTCTGGGTACCTGTCATGCTTGATTTGGGAATGTTGATTGGTGTTGATGCCATAGTTATTCCTTCTATGAGGGCTGCTTGTCTTGTGATTTGTGAATTTATTTATCATTGGGGAGAAACAATATCAACTGCTCTTTTTTGTTTATTCTTTTCTTTCTTTTTTCCAGGCACTTACATCAACAGCAGTGAAGAAAGGAGGATTCTCAACTGGGGATGTGGCAGCACAGTACAAGTACAAGAACGCAGTTTTTGATGTCAAAGTTGATACAGAATCTAATGTGGGTTGCTTTGTTGTTTGAAAATGTTAGAACAGTAAATTTACGTGGTCAGTTAAGAATCTTGCGTTGTTCATTCTTCTTTTTTTTTTGGCAGATCTCAACAATCATTACATTCACTGAAATCCTCCCATCCACAAAGACAATTGCTTCATTTAAAGTGCCTGATTATAACTCTGGCAAGGTACAAATTTTGGCTTCTTTTATGCTGGAAAACTCTCAAAATGATCATTGTTGCCTTAATATCTGTATTTTTACTCAAATTTGTTTTTTTTTTTTTTTTTTTTCGTCTGGCAGTTGGAGGTGCAATACTTCCATGACCATGCTACCTTGACAACAGCCGTTGCTTTGAACCAATCCCCTGCCATTGATGTTTCAGCCACCATTGGTACCCCAAGCATTGCTTTTGGTGCAGAGGCGGGTTATGATACTACAACTGGTAATTTTACGAAGTACACTGCTGGCCTTAGTGTGGCAAAACCAGAATCATCTGCTTCAATAATCTTGTAAGATCCGATACTCTTACGCACGGACAACTTTTTTGATTCACTGTTATCTTAATTATATTGAACTTTAGGAATTTATTCATTATGGTACTTAGTTGCTCTTTCTCTCTCTCTCTCTCTCTCAGGGGCGACAAGGGGGACAGTATAAAAGCATCATATGTACATCACTTGGATCAGTTTAAGAAGAGTGCTGCTGTTGGAGAGATCACTAGAAAGTTCTCTACTAATGAGAACACTTTCACAGTTGGAGGGTCATATGCGATTGATAGCCTGACAGTGGTGAAAGCAAAGCTCAACAACCATGGGAAGCTAGGGGCTCTCCTGCAGCATGAGGTCATACCCAAGTCAGTGCTGACAGTCTCTGGGGAGGTTGACACCAAGGCCTTGGACAAAAATCCCAAGTTTGGATTGGCCATTGCTCTTAGGCCTTGAAGGGTTTACTGCTGTTGGATGATACAACATTGGAATTTACAACTTCTATTCAATTTTTTGGGTGGCGCATGAATTGGAGCGCATAATAATGAGTTCCACAGATGTACTTGATTCAGATTCGCAGACTGTGGATCAATTGTTTTGATACTTGAGGTCTACCATTGTCATCTGTTTCAAAGTATTTTTTCTTAATCTTTTTATGCTTTCCCGTTGTAGGCATTTTGATGTTTGCACATGTCATATTTGTTAGTCCTTAAATCAGGAGTTCTACGTAATTCATATGCTTTTTGAGGGTCACTTTCCAGCAATGTTTTGAGCATCGGTCATTTTCTCCCCGATCTGGGGGGTCACAAAGTGGTGACAGTGCTTTATGGTATATTGGAGTCCTGGTTTTGAAGAACATGTTTTCCTGCTTTGTGTTGATGAATCTGTCTATACTTTTTTCTATAGACCTTATGTTGGTTGTATACAACTTGATGATAATCTAACATTTCTGTTAGATGGTGATCTGATTTGTGCGGACTTAGGACTGGCCTCAGAAGACGTCGCCAGGAGGTATCTCTATGATTTAGTAAATAGGAGCCTAATCCAAGTTTGAGGAACGACTGACATGTCTCAAAATGCTGAGCTCTTAATCTAATAAACTAGGTAATCCTTCCAAAATCGAGGAACAAAAGGCTTCGGAACATTACTCGTGAATCAACCATAAAACAACCTGAACAAGCGATTGGGCGAGCGTGTGCATGTAATGGAACCATCAATTGCAGCGAAGCATGCTACATAAAATTCGCATTCCATTTGTTTCAAAAACAGAAAACAAGACAAAAGAGGCAACGCTTTTGCCTTTTTAGAAGTTGAAAATGTTTTGTTATTTTCCCTTTTGCCATTTATCCTTCCGTTCCTTTGTGAGTCATCACTGGTTCACCACAATCACCAGCTCCACTATTACCTCGATCGTTACACCACCACCATTGCCACCACACTATATTTTACACCTCCACTAACTTCGACACCACCACCCCAACCTCCATGCTTATATAAAATATCAATGATTTTACACGCTAGCCAAACAACAAAGTGTTTTTGGATAACTTTTAGATTCAACCAAAGGAAAACAGTAGTTTTTTCGGGAAAATACTCTCTACAATTTTCTACTTAAACAATAAGAGTTTTAAGTTACTAAAGCTATTTAGATGTAAGAGGTGCACTCTTAAAAACTTTTCCTGATGAGATTTTGAACCGATTCCATTAAAGGGAGGGGATTGGAATTTATTCAAGAAATTTAGTTAAGATGAAGCTATCAAAATCTGTAGAGAAGGTGGTGAATGAACTAGGCGATGATGAATCTTAATAAACATGTATTAACCCAAAAAAAAAAAAAAAGGAATCTTAATAAACATGCCTACATATCTCAATTACTGGGATTCACTTGATTGTCGTTAACGTCAATACGAAATGAGGAGTCATGGCACCACCAGGAATAGGAAACATTGCATGTGTCCAATGCAGTGACATACTTAACCAAAAATTTAGCTGTACGTTAGACAATTTGGGAATAGGAAATATAGCATGAGAATACTCGATGGGGGCGTCAAAGACTAAAAGAAATCACATTTGGATCTCTTTCAAAAATACGTGCCTAGTAAAACATCGACTTACTCGGGCATTTGATAGAAGTAAATTATCAGAGTGGGCTCTGAAACCATTTAAACCATTTATTCTATACCAACTGTGACATTTTGGAAAATACAGAAGGGTGCCATGCCAAATTCAGTCGTAGCATAGTAACGAGACCTACACCTCAAATCATTTTGAAATATTCCATAGCTCAAGCAATCAAATCTAAAAAACTGACCACGTAGATGTTTACATGTGTTTTACCAAACGAACAATCAAAACAAGATATAGATATCAATAGCTGAAGTTGGCAACCTTAAAATGTTTCAACTTTCAAGTAAAATATACATCTATTTTCCCTTTGACACGAAGGGATACATATCAACATACTATTACCAGTGGGAGATCAATTGATGAAAACATGTCGACAGGGCTATTAGATTTGCAAACAGAGACGATAAACAAATCACAACCATGATGTACGTTTTATTTTATCAGGAATGGTTAAATACTTAAATCATCATCACAAACTACCTTTAATAAGTACGAACACCAAAAACACCAAAATCTTGAAATGCAAAAGCATTTTAACTCCTAAGACACCACAAGTTTCCCAAACTCAAAGAGCCCGCATCAAACCATAGGGTACAAAAGCTTAAAGACAGTGCAATTTCATCAACCCCATGCAAAGCCGAGATACTTGTGTTTTAATAAACCCCTACATTCATCTAGCTAAATCTCACATCTACCAACTTCACATCTTAACAAACATTGATAGAAAAGCTACCACCAAAACTTAAGTAGATCAAAAGAAGCTCAACCTCACAACCTACCTCTCCACAACCAAAATAAACTCCCAAACGTCAATGCGCACCGAAGCCCAACCAAAGCCAAGATGCAGTTAAGATAGAAGAACCTAATGAAAATCTCTGCAGTCTGCACATAAAGACTTAACTATGCAATAGCATAAAGACTTAAACTATACCAATGTCACTGTGCACCATAGCCCTGATGTGTTTTTGCACAACAATTCACCTCCCAAAAACAAATGCTATATAATTATAAAAATTCCACTCCCACTCCCACTAAGACACCATAAGTGCCAATATGTGATTAATAAAAAAATATATTGATAAATTTATCCACAAAACAGAACACCGTATTAACAATAATATACATGCCTAGCTCATATGCTTTCAATCTTTTTAACACTGCTTACCATAATCAACTTAGTATTACTTCAATGGTACTCCCCACAATCTTTCAGAACTAAACACAAGCTATGAAGATGAATTCTTGAGCTCTACTCTAATAGTTCTAAACTAATAAAAACAAAACAAGAAATTTATCCAAGTTATTGTCACCACCAGAAAACTATCAAATACAAAACTAAATTCAGATTTTTAAGACCCACTTGTCACCATAAATTTTTTAGTTAAAACTCTAAATTCTTTCAGACATCACCAACACAAACAAACAAAAAGCCATTGGAAACACAGTAAACATTTATATAAACCCTATGAAATTCCAATGCACATTAATAAGCCCAATAAAATTACAACATTCATTTCATTATTAACTTAAAAAAACAACTACGTCTTTAATATTAACATTAAAATAAAAACGAAAGCACAAAGAACCGCACAATCACAACACTACGTAACACAAAATGAGAATTATAGCCAGAATATTCAGAATAAACGCATTGATTAAACAAAATCCAGGTGTTTAAGAGCCAGACACAACACATAAGACCCTCAAAATCCATAAAACATTAAACCAAGATAAGAGTCCTCTTAGTACCACCACGGACAAAACAACCTAATCAAAAAAACACTATTACTCAACAAAAAAAACAGATCTATAATAATCCCATAACCAAAACCTTAGTTTTAATCAACGTTCTGCATGACATCCTCTGCAGTGAACTTGGTACCCTTTTCCTTGTCTGCGGCGGCGCGACCCTTGGCCTTGCGGTCGAGAAGAGACTTACGGTCTTTGTCGAGGCGGAGCTTGGTGATGACAACCTTGGAGGGGTTGATTCCGACGTTGACCGTCGACCCGTTGACCTTCTCACGGGTGATCCGCTCGATGTGGATGACCCATTTGCGACGGTACACCTGGACAACCTTGCCCTCGCGGCCCTTGTAGGTCCCACGCACGACCTGGACCTCGTCGTCTTTCCTCACCGGCATGGACCTCACGTTGTGCTTGCTCCTCAGGTCGGTGGACAGAGGCGCGCTCATCAGCACGCGCCTCACGCTCGACGGAGCTGTGAAGTGGGCCTTACGGTTCTTGCGCCGTGAGCTCGTTACTCTTGGGTTGTACTTCATTTTCGCTCTCTCTCTCTCTCTCTCTCTCTCTCTGAGGAAACCCTAGCTGATGGAAGTGACGGCAACCAAATGGGAGAGTGGAAGAGATTAGGGTTTCTGAGGATTTTATAAGGAAATGATAATGGGTGGAAACGACGGCGTTTTTAGAGGATGGTATGAGGTAGGGTTTTGCGGGGGCTTAATTAGGGTTTTTATGGTTCTGGGTCTAGCCCATTTTTTAAAACTATTGGGTTTTCTAACTTTTATTTCCCAAAAAAAACTATTGGGCTGCTCAGGCCCAAATAAATATTGGGCCAGTCTTATTTACACAAATATATTAGAGTCTCACTTGCCCACAATTTCAGGGACCGGTTAGATTTACAATTTTATTATTTATTTTTTATAATCAATATTTTCAAGTTACTTTCTTCTATATATATATATTGTGTGTGCCCGATTCCTGGCTACTGGCCCAACCTTGTTTTTGGGCTCATAATTTACTTATTTTATTGGGCTGATGAGTATCCTACAATGAGTAGCTCCTATATAGGTTGATTAAGAGCCTGTTAAGTAACTGGCCTATTTAACCGAACATTTTTATGTCTATGCTTGGTTATTTCCCAAGTCCTAACTTTCCAGTGTCTCCCCGCTTACTCTCAGGTAGTTCCTCTATCTATAGCCTTGCCTCAGTAGGTTATTAATGATTATCTCTTTCATCACTCATGTGGGAGGAGCTCGATTAAATTATTCCTGACAAAAGAGGGTCCCACATTAGAAATAGGAGCCTCGGAACTAGCAATAGACGCTGGTAATTGCTCAGCAACGATATTACCTAGGGCATTATCGAGGTTGTTTGGCCTGAGCTCAAGTTGCGTTGTACTCATGGTCGGTATCACCACCAGACTGATTTGCTGGGCAAGGTGGACCCCCCACCTTTTTAGTAAAATTTGTCTATTCTAAATTGTTTGGGCTCTTGACCTTGGGCCAAGGGTCACAGGTCCATGACTGTACATATATACTGTAAGGACTGAAATCGTATTAGCCCCAAAATTAGAATGGGCTCAAACGTTGACGACCTGCACAATAAATTTGTAGAGAGTGGGTTGAAAAGCTAGGCCTTAGTGGGCGGGTAATTGCTAGTCATGGCGGTTAAGGTGGTTGCGCAAAGATGAATTGAGCTTATTCAAGGAGATTTTCTCTTTGGCGCA